>OZ012557.1:2834750-4129009 GCA_963935595.1 Schoenobius gigantellus
GGATCACGACTGACCCATCTGTTATCTTCTTCTTCTTATATATAAAATGTATCGCTGTGTGTTCGTTTCGCAAAAACCCAAAAATGGCTCGACCGATTCTTTCGAAATTTTCTGTTTGTTTGAATAGGGTCCAGAGAAGGTTTATACGTACAGTTAGACCCGGTAGATGGCGCTGTAATTGTGCAGGACATCTGACGGGCCAATCAGTCGAATATATAAAAATTTCATATCACAGTGTTTGTTATCAAACTCCTCTGAAACAGCGTGACCGATTTTTTTTTGTGTATATTTGGTAGGTCTAAGAATAGGTCGTAGCGTTGGCTATTTAATAAGCTAGGTAATAAGCGTGGCCCTCTCCAGAAATTTTTTAAGTGATGGGCTTTCGCGGGATTCGCGGGCACAACTGTTATGTTTATAGAATACTATATTGTGCACAACACGAGATTTTAGACACAAAATATCAATACATACACAAAGGCAGCAACATACATACATACATGTACAAAGGCAGCCTGTCTCTTTAAGAGATCTCTTCCAGCCAATCTTTGGATATAGTAAATAATAATTCAATAATTCGGAATTATGCAATCACTTAATATTTATGGCAATTTATAAAATGATGTACTAATATATATACAACCTTAATTTTGCATGCACCTACATACAATAATATACAAAAGAATACATGTATACTTTTACACATACTGTACGGGATTGTACACTTAGAATGGTGATGGTAGATGAAAAGTCACTTGTAGAGTCAACAAAGATTATGGTTTTATTATATTAGACTATAACAAACACTTTAACTAAGTCTATAAAATATACTAGAATTAACTATGGTAAAATTATGGTGAATATATGGTGAAATGGTGTGAGTGCGTATGCGCGATTGGTATGGTGATCGGATAGACACTAAATGTTATAAATAAAGTTACAAATAAAGAAATAAGGATCACGTGCGTTTAGCACGCGATGTGACAAGTCAAATCGCTGACGCGTCTTTTACCTACATAGTTACTAAGTTCAATGTACGGTGACCGTACATGCTCCCCCGCGAAATAAAAAATAAAAAGATGGAAATAGTGAAGAATGATTATTGGTGCAAGAATGAGTGTGGTAAAGTGCATGGTTTACAAGGTGAAGAAACAATTCATATATATTAATAATTATTAATTAGCTCGATTGCCGAAAGTGTGTACGAAAGTCGGGCACTGGTGTCAGAGACCTTTTGACTCGAGAATAATGTCTTTGCACCTTTTCACTAACACTAGGTAATTTAGGACTGATTTCACTAGCACTAGGCCCTTCAAGGTTTACAACATTAACACTAGGCCTATTAAACCTTTGACCACTAGCACTATTACACTGCTCACTAGGAATGACCTCTTTTACACTAACACACTGTACACTAGCACTGTATGTAGCGTCGATGTCGCTGCGTGTGGAGGCGCGCGCGCTCCGCGCTCGGCCGGCAGCGCGCGCCCGGCGCCACGCCCACGCCAGCCCGCTCGCCGCCACAATGCCCACCAGCACGTATATTGCTACATAGTGGTGGACGTCATGGTACGAAATGGTGTCTGCTACTCCCTCTTTGGATTTCAAATCTTTGATCTGATCTCCTAGGACCTTAAGATCTTTATCAAAACCACTTGCCTTAATTTCCATGGTCGAGTTGGGAATGGTAATGTTTATAATATTATTGATAGGAGGTATATCTGGTATGACGAGACCTGACTGATGTTTATATTATTAAAGAATTGGCGGTGCGATGTAATGGTGAAAGAGTCGCCCTTGATAATGCAGCCGTTGCTAAGTGTGATAACGCCGAAATTGGTGAGATGTTCCGCAGTGATCAGCCGTTCACATATTATCCTTACAGGACATTTTCCGCAACACGCATATAAATATGAATTTGTATCATGAAGTTGAGACCAGTGATGTTCACAGGTAACAGCTTTGGTTTTACAGGTTTGTGTTATTGAATCTTTGATACACAGGCTTTGGTCAGATTTGAATTGATAGAGTGGTGATCGCAGCTGACATAAATAAACATCGACGTCATACGATAAACACGCCCGTAATGCATTATCGCTTACAGGTACGAATTCGTCTTTCCGTAAGTTGATCGCAACATGATTCGCGATCGGAAGTAGGGTGACCATGTAGTCGTTAGTTTTTCTTGGAATGGGAACGAGCCTATAAATATCAAATATTTCTCTGCTCACTAAAGGAATTTTGATCTCAAATAGTGAGTATGCCTTGGTTATCCTCCCCTTAACTTTTAATAGATGGTAGAGTTTTGGTAACTGATTATAAATGTTATCAACAGGTAATGATAAATCCTTAGGAATACGACTGGCAAT
The DNA here is from genome assembly GCA_963935595.1 of Schoenobius gigantellus. Taxonomy (NCBI): domain Eukaryota; kingdom Metazoa; phylum Arthropoda; class Insecta; order Lepidoptera; family Crambidae; genus Schoenobius; species Schoenobius gigantellus. The sequence continues at coordinate 2,837,117 of OZ012557.1, forward strand.
CAAATGTAATTCTTGTAGTAATTGCTCTGGTTTTAACAAGTGAACATTAAAATTTCCATGGTAAACGTTGGTTATGGTTTTTAACAGGGTCTCTTGTATTTTTCGTAAGTCATTCAAAATATTGTTAGCAATGATGGTTGTTATGGCAAAGTCACTAGTGGTGACAACACTATTTAATTTCGATTTTAATTCTTCGGCAGATTTTTCCAGACTAATAATGTGTTGGTTGAGCATCTTATATTGTTTATCTACGGATGTCTTAGCCTTCTGTAATAAATGGTACTCTGACTCTACAATTGACGTTTGATTTCTCCACAAGTTTTCTGAATGTTTTTCATTGTTATGTATTAGGTCAATGTCTTTAGAATATTGTTCAGCGAAATTTTCGTCCAAAATCCCGAACAAACTGTGTGCAATGCTTCCTACTCCATTGATAAGTCCACGACGCGTACGACGAGTCGCGTGCGGCGCTGAACTGCTGACCGAGTAATATTCGGTTATAGTAATTGTACTCATCGTAACCGTGACCCAATTGCAACAAAAGAACTTGACATTGTTTTTCTATTTTTGAATTAGTGCATATATCAGTCAAGTGGTTAAAATATTTATCAAATAATTTAGCATTCTGCCAATATGGATTTAGATCCATGTACACTACGAGTTTCCACTCATCTCTAATTAATGATATTGTGGATGTTTTGTCAAAATAAAACATGCTATTATTTTGTAGTGGTGAAATATGGTAAGTACTTTGCGCTGGAGTAAAGAATAGAGTAAACAATAAAAATATGGTAGTAAGATAACTATTCAATATTTTATATCTCCGCCTTGGTATATTATTATTTACAGGATTTTCTTTGGATATAGTTTTATCACTAGGTTTGAATTCTTCTTGGTGATCAGCGACCGGTAGAAGAGAAAGTTTTGTAATAGGGCGTTTCATGGTGCCGTTTTTCGTTTTTAGAGTGACAACTCGAACGTGACCATCCCTGCCCGGGTGAAGCTCTAACACTCTCCCTAAAGCCCACTTCCCAGCTGGTAAATTGCTGTCATGAATAATGACTACGTCATTTACTTTAAGATTTTCTTTTCTTTCTTGCCACTTGGATCGTGCTGATAATTGGGTCAGATATTCGGCCTGCCAGCGTTTCCAAATATCCTGAAATATTTTTTGTGTAAGATGCCACCTGGTTCTCATATCACTTTCAGTCTCAATGATGGTAAGCGTCGGACCTCCAGACAGAAAATGTGCAGGGGTGAGGTAGTTTATGTCTTCTGGATCCTCAGTTAACGAACAGAGAGGGCGCGAGTTCAAGCACCCTTCTATTTGTGCCAAAACGGTGATGAATTCTTCGAATGTGAGCGCCTGCTCGCCCACAACTCGCTTCAAATGGTATTTCAGACTTTTTACAGCGGCCTCCCATAAGCCGCCTGCGGTAGGCCAGGCGGGCGCATTAAAATGCCACTGGATACCCATCTCCGCAGTTTCAGCCATGAACTCTTGGTTAAATTGTATTTCTTTGAATTCTCGGCTAAGTACTCTGCTTGCACCCACGAAATTGGTGCCGTTGTCAGAGTATATGTGGTGTGGTGCTCCCTTTCGAGCTGACATTCTTCTTAATGCTGCAAGAAACGATGATGTGGTGAGATCCGAGACGAGTTCCAAATGCACGGCTTTGGTTGCCATACATATGAAAACGGCGACAAACCCTTTGGTGGTCCTTTCTCCTCTACCTTTATTCGTTTTAATGAGAACACTGCCGGTATAGTCTACGCCAGTATGGTGAAATGGGCGTGATGGGTTGCTCCTGGCTTCAGGTAGATCTCCCATAAGCTGATGGTGCTTACTTGGTTGGTTTCGTCTACAAACGACGCATAGTCGAAGGTGTTTTTTAGTTACAGAATTACCGCTTATAATCCAGTAATTTTTTCTTAAAAATGCCATAGTTAGTCTTGCTCCACCATGAAGACTTGCATGGTGTGCATTATCAATCAATAAATTGGTAAGTTTATGGTTTGATGGAATAATAAGTGGATGCTTCATATTTTCGTCGATATAAGCATTTTTAAGACGGCCGCCGACGCGCAGTAAACAATCTTTATCTAAAAATGGATTTAAGTTGTAGATTTTACTCTGTTTATCTATTTTTTGATTGGTTTGTAATTGGTAGATTTCTCGAAAGAATACATGGTGTTGCACCTCTTTAATTATCATTTTTCTGGCTTTGTCTAATTCTGTCGTGGTTAAGTATGGAATATTATTTGGATGACGTATTCGCATTATCCAAGCGAGTACACGTACTGCGCTGGTTATTGAACTGTATTTCGTAATAAGATATTGTAAAATTGACTCATCGCCAGGTGATCGAGTGATTAAATTAATTAAATTTGTTTGGTTGCATTTTTTCACTTCTTCATCCGTGGTGTATTGATGGTTATGTTTATGCAGATTGTGATCATAGGAAGGTAACCATTGTGGGCCTTTCCACCATAATCGATGGTCCTTAAGTTGTGATGGTTTTAAGCCCCGACTAGCGCAGTCTGCCGGGTTTTCCTCGGACTTAACCTACTGCCAGCTATTTGGTGGGATGATTTCTATGATTTTTCTGACACGATTTGCGATGAACGGCTTCCAACGAATGGGGTCTCCATTTAACCAACCCAAAACGACTGTAGAATCTACCCATCCATATTTTTTGATGTTGTAGGTTTTTAAACATTCTTCAACCTTTCCCATCAGCTGTGACAGTAAGTGCGCGCCACAAAGTTCTAACTTAGGCAAAGTAATAGTTTTGCTCGTCGGTACTAGTCTTGACTTTCCTACCACTAGTACGACAGATTCTCTTTCAGCCCTGCTGATTCTGCAATATATAACAGCGGCGTACGCTTTCGTGGACGCGTCACAGAAGCCGTGGAGTTCAATGGTATCTCCTATTTTAGTACACAGCCATCTTGGTATATGTAGATTGGTGACGACATTAAACTCTGCTTTTATTTTTGACCACTCGATGCACATTTCTTCTGGTAATTTTTCATCCCACTCAATGTGTAATTTCCAAACCTTTTGATATAAAATTTTTAATTTAGTCGTAAGTGGTGATAACCACCCCAACGGGTCGAAAATTTTGGAAATGTCTGAGAGAAGGCCCCTTTTGGTGGGGTGAGAATTATCAAATTTTATTTTGTTGTCAAATAAAAATATATCATTTTGTGGTTGCCAACGAATACCCAATGTTTTGGTGGTTTCGGCTTGTTTAAAATCAAAATCACTTTGGTTTTGGTCTGACAATATTTCTATGGTATTTGACTTCCACTTACGCAAGTTAAAACCCCCTGACTTTAGAAGTTTTACTAAGTCAGCCTTTAATAACCTTAATTCCGCAATATTGTGTGCACCGTGAACAAGATCATCCATATAGAATGAATCCTCCAGGACCTTGATAGCATTGGTGGCTAAGTAATTTGCCGCTTCATCGATAGCTAGCTGTTTCAACGTCATCATCGCCAGAAATGGAGCTGATTTGGTACCGTAAGTAACAGTGGTGAGTTGGTATTCCTGTGGTGGCTGGTTTGGATTATCGCGCCAAATAATTTTTTGGTACTTTTGGTCACATTCCTGAATATTTATTTGGCGAAACATCTTTTCAATGTCAGCAGTGAATGCATATTGGTACTGACGCCACTTTAAAATCAACGACTGTAGGTCTTGTTGAAGGTTAGGACCTACCTCCATTAAGTCGTTAAGACTAAAACCAGTGGACGTCTTGGCTGACGCATTAAAAACAACTCTGAGTTTGGTAGTTGAAGACTCAGAGCGCTCTACGCCATGGTGTGGTAAGTAGCATGAAAGCATGGGCTTACTAGTTTCATACTTGGTTGGTATCATATGACCTAGGGAGCGATATTCATCAATAAATAATTTGTAATCTTTTGCAAAAGAAGTATTTTTTAAAAGTCTTTTCTCCAGTTGACGAAATTGTGCCACAGCCATTGGTTTTGATGTTCCTAATTGGTTTTCATAACCTTGTTTAAACGGAATTTTAACATGGTACCTGCCACCTTCATCTCGGAAGGTAGTAGACTGATAATATTTTATGCAGTGGTGATCTGTTTCAGAAAGAGTTGGTGTTTGTGTGATGTCTTCAATCTCCCAGAATCGTTGCAATTCATCAGTCTGGTTGATAACGACATTACAATGAAAACCTTGCGTTTCAACATTTCCACACAAAATCCAGCCTAGCTGTGTTTCTTGCGCGATAGGATAACATGGTCCTAGCTTAATAATACCGCTCATTATGATGGTTGAATATATATCAGCGCCCAGTAAAATATCAACTTGACTACTGACATAAAATTGAGGATCAGCAAGCTCAATGGTATCTAGATAATTCCAGTTTGGTTTTTTAAAGGATTGATTTGGCAGTTTATTGATCAAAGATTTCATAATGAATGCGTCGGTATTAGTAGAAAAGTCATTGTGTAAAGATGATATGCTGATTCGAATGACCCCTTTGCAGTTATTCTCTTTGGTTCCTACGCCAAATATTACTCCCTTGCATCGTTGTCTAGGGATACGTAATATTTGAGCTGCCTTCTCCGTGATTAACGAAGTCTGGGAGCCCTGGTCTATGAGTGCCCGCATGGTGTGGTAGCTACCGTCAACTGCCTGAACTCTAACCTTAGCTGTCGCCAAGAGAGTTTCAGCAACGTTGTTCTGAGAAACGTGACAGGTTTTTCGGTCATTGACAGTTTTGTTATTGTCACTGGCGTTTTCAGATGACGATGCAAATAGTTCGTGAATTAGCGAGTTATGCTTTCCTTGGCAGTGACGACACGTTTTGTTGGATAAGCATTCCTTGCCGTGATGGTTAAATAAACAATTCTCGCATAAGTTAAATTGCGAAATTGTTTTTCGTTTTAAGTCAGGCCTAGATTCACGAAATAATTTACATAAGTAAATAGCGTGGTTTTCGCTACAATGTGGGCATCTTTTTGCTTCCACGTGTAAAGTTTTATATGACGTAGATGATTTGTGGTAATGATTTTTTGGTTGAGGAATGGTTGGTTGAGGACGATATAATAGTTTTTTGAAACGGTTTTCTTCATGGTGAGCGGGTTTGGTAGGTTCTTGTTTACGTCGAAAGGCTTCTAAGGAAGTAAATTTAGTCTCTACAAATTTAATAAAGTCTTTTAATGTGGGCAGCTCCCTTGGTTTTTTTAAGGATCCCACGTAATCATTATGCGATTCCACGTCAAGTTTTTGGGCCAATAAATGCACGATAATAGGGTCCCAAGTGGAAGTATCAACCCCCATTTTTTGTATAGCATGCAGACATTCGTTGGTGGTGTCATGCAGCTTTTTTAATAATGAAGCATTTTGAACTTGTATTACTGGTAAATTTAGAAGAGTGTTAACGTGAGACGTAAAAATCAATTTCTTATTATCAAACCGGTGATTTAAAATATCCCATGATATTTGGTAATTTTCAGAAGATACATTTAAATGCTGAATCAGCTTTTCCGCTTCACCCTTCAGCTTACTTTTTAGAAATTGAAGTTTCTGTGCATTTGACAGGGATGGATTATTGTGTATGGATTCCTGGAAAAGGTCTTTAAATGACGTCCATAACTGGTAATTGCCACTAAAGGTTGGAATTTCCATTTGTGGTGTCGATTTCTCCCGGTGAGATACGGACCACATTTTGGTGTTAATAGCCCTTTTGACGCTCTCATATGTTTTTTCATGTTTTGAAAATTCTGCCTCATACAACTCAAATTTATCGCTATCATCTTTCTGTTCACTATCGATCTCCCAGTGTAGAGTATCGATAATTACCCACCTAGACTGTAACATTTTGAGAGAATCATCAAATTCCCACTTATTTTCTAGAGTACCAATATTGATGTTGGCAACAGTTCTCGAAAAGGCTCTAAAATTACTAGCCTGCTTACGATATAGCTCGTCTAACTTACTATCGTTGCCGTCCCATGTTTGGGATCGCGATGGCTTGGAAGGCATAGTTGATTGGTAATTCAATGGTGTTGCTGGTTTTAAGAGTGGTGTTGTTGGTCGACTATCATCAGGTTGGTAATTTTGTAGTGTTTGCCTAGCCTGCTTATAAAATTCAGCAGTACGCTCGTATTCCCTGCCTGTAAAATAGTCATTCCCTTGATCTCCAAAGCTACACAACATAACATGGTTGGCATGAAATTCTTTCCAATATGAATCTAAGGTCTCAAGCCTCTTGCGGATGTAATCTGGTGTTTTGCGATCACGGCTGTCCTTCCTAAAATTTTTCAGAAGTTGATCCATTCCCGCCATGATCTGGTTTTGTGTCTCGAGTAAGGCCTCCATGGTAATGATTTAGGTAAAAGTGGTTTATAAAGGAAAGATCTTACTTGATTTTCTGGTACGGTGATACTGAACCTTGGTCCGGCACAGTACTGGTTGTGGTATGGTACTGGTATAGCTCAGCCCTGGTTAAGCTGGAACTGGTCTGGAACTGGTATCGCCCACAGCACTGGTTCAAAACAGGACCCACACGTCGAAGACAATATGGCAGTCACTTTGTCTACACTCGCGAGGTCCCTTTATGCTCGAAGGACCAAAAATGTACGGGTTGTACACTTAGAATGGTGATGGTAGATGAAAAGTCACTTGTAGAGTCAACAAAGATTATGGTTTTATTATATTAGACTATAACAAACACTTTAACTAAGTCTATAAAATATACTAGAATTAACTATGGTAAAATTATGGTGAATATATGGTGAAATGGTGTGAGTGCGTATGCGCGATTGGTATGGTGATCGGATAGACACTAAATGTTATAAATAAAGTTACAAATAAAGAAATAAGGATCACGTGCGTTTAGCACGCGATGTGACGAGTCAAATCGCTGACGCGTCTTTTACCTACATAGTTACTGAGTTCAATGTACGGTGACCGTACATATCGTGTTTTGGTGGACGTGCTAGGTGGGGCTGGAGTCGCTTATGATCGATATAGTGCATTCCTACAAAGGAGATGTTTACAATCTCGCCCTGGCCAAAATTCATTGTTTTTTTTTATTAATGCATACGAGTAATATCATCAGCCTATTGATCTCACTAAACCGTGAAAGTGTGACGTCACAAGTTTATTAGGGTTGTGGGCATGCCCATCGTGCCCACAACGGTGGATCCGCGCTTGACTTAAAAAGGTAACTACCTTTTGCGTTTTTCATAAGCGCGGCAGTATAACAAGTTAAACAAATGTTGTACGAAATTCGAATTACTCTTCACTCGCGCCGTGTGTTCACCTCTCGCCAGAAACAGTGATATTCTGCGAGTTTTTGAGGCAAAAGCAAAAGCGCCTTTCCAAGCTGGAGAGGGAGAAACTCTTGAGTACCTACATTACGCCTCCGACTGAACAACTCACCTTTGAGCCGATCGACGTCCACCAAGACGCAGGTGTCGGTGACGGCGTTCACCACGCCGCTCACGAAGTCGCCGGGCGACAGCTGCCGCAGCGAGAAGTACTTCTGGTTAAGGACCGAAGGCTGGTCGCTGACCCGGTACTGGTGCTCGCACGGGCTGTACGACACCACGCGCACCGTGTGCCTGCTGCCTGCGCGAGACCGCGGACACCACAGAATAAATAGAAAAAAAAAATATTTCACAAAAAATAAAAACCGACTTCAAAAACACTGAAAATTTTAAAATAATATCAGAATAGGCACAGACAACATCACACTTCTATATTGAGGTCGGTGACAAATTTTAAGACTTTCTAGGGGATCATCGTTTGGCACCAACTTCAATATAGAAGTGTGATGTTGTCTGTACCTATTTTTATATTATTTTACAATTTTCAGTGTTTTAGAAGTCGGTTTTTATTTTTTGTAAAATATTTTTTAATTGGTACTTTTTAGTGAATGAAATCTTTTTAGTGAAAGGTTATCTTTTTTTTTATGAATGCTGTATAAGCGTTTGGCCTCCACCTGACCTTGACCTGATGGAAAGTGATGATGAGGCCGAAGATGGGACACGCCTAGCCAGAAGGTGCCTATTCACTCTCATCTTGAATAACTCCAAGTTATATTGCTCAGGGAACAAATCTGGGGGCAAAGAGTTCCACTCCCTTGCCGTTCGCCATATGAATGAAGAAGCGCATCGCTTCGTGCGTTTAATTGGAATATCAATGACAAAAGGGTGGAACCCCAGCCGCCGTCTGGTTCCCCTGAGATGGAAAGCAGAAGCCGGAATTATTTCATGTAATTCCAACGCACACTCTCCGTGATACATCCTATAAAATACCGATAAACATGCCACCTTACGACGATGTTCGAGGCTCTGCAGCTTGGCCCCCGTTAATTTGGTGTCACCAATGAGGGTCTTAGCACGCTTATTAATAGAATCAAGGGCCGCTAGTTGATATTTGGCAGACCCATCCCACAAGTGGCAGCAGTACTCCATACAAGATCGAACTTGTGCTTGATATAGTTGGAGCAACTGTTCCGGTGTGAAGTACCGCCTGACCTTGGAGAGAATGCCGAGCTTCATAGTTGCAATTTTGGAAACGGTTTCTATGTAACTACCAAAGTTGAGATTGTTAGTTACTTGCATACCAAGTAGGTGGAGATGATGAGTTACCGGTATGGATATACCACGGAAAGTCGGACTCAGATAGAAAGGACTCCGTTTAGTGGAGAACAAACATGCCTGCGTTTTGCTAGTATTAAACTGGACCAAATTAGCGTCACCCCATTCAGAGACCGCCCGGAGTGTAGAATTCAAACGATCCATCATCGACTCCCGACAAGACCGGATCTCCTCTTTATTTGCCTTTGCATTGGAGACATATCTATCAACGACTGTGGTGTCATCGGCATACCCGAAGGTTCCAGGCACCAACAAGTCGTTGATGTGCAGAAGAAAGAGTGTTGCCGAAAGTACGGAACCTTGAGGAACTCCAGCATCAATAGTTAGTTGTTCGGAGCAGCAGCCATCTAATGCTACTTAGCTGGTGTTAAATTAGGGTTTCCATCGATTTTCATGAGATCCCATCATCAGATCCTAACTTTCGTGATCTTGGGACCACCCCAGGAGTATACTCTATCGAATACAAAAGGAATTTTGAAAATCGTTCTACAATTGGCGGAATAATCGCGTAACATACACACAAAACACATTGGACACAACTAAAACTTTAAAGGGTTTCCCCTCGATTTTTATGGGATCCAATCATCAGATCCTAACTTTAGTGACCATGGGACCACCCTTGGAGTACCCTCTATCTAATACAAAAAGAATCATCAAAATCGGTTCATAATCGATGAAGTTATCCGCGAACAAACATAAAAAAAACAAGCATATATACGGACGAATTGAGAAACCTCCTCCTTTTTTGGAAGTCAGTTAAAAAATAGTACTAAAGTACAGAAGAAATCACTCTCGAAGAAAAGCCAAGTTTAGATATGAAAGTTTACCTACTCTTACGACCTTCATCTGACTGTACGGGAAATTGAAATTTTCGTTACGTTTCCGATGTAATATTTTGGTGGAATACGTCAAGGTCTTTACAAAAAAGATTGTACTTTCTACACATACGCAAGAGTGGACTGTTTTGAATGAAAGAGAAATTGCCTACGATTTGACTTATTTTGTAAATCTCAGTAAAACATGACCCAACATATATGTATCCCAGCTAGAATTTTATGTAATGCTACAAGGTCACTAAGTTGCCGTCTCACAAGAAGTGAATCCAATCCAAACCTATGGTACAACTGCCGCAATGTAAAAAAAAGGCCGATTTGATCGCATACACCGATTGGAAACAAATCCATTCATGGATTGATAATATTACTATTCGCTAATTGTTTGGAGTAACTCGAATTGATTGATCAGCTGATTGGCTGCTTGTCTCTCACGTTACCGACTGTCAAAAGTGACAATCATTTAAGCAGTGTTGTCAACATCGGAGCAACATAGATAATAGAATCGGATGCGTTCAACTGTGTACCGATCAATACTCCGTAACTCGAATCGACCGATAGTAAACCGACTCGACTCGAAGTGACTACTGCTTCACGCTAGCTAACGAGGAACGGTTGTGATGTCGCCGCGCCGAGTAAACTGTGCGGGATGCCGCGGCGTTATCAAAGAAGACGGCGCATTTATGAGGTGCGCAAAATGTAAGCATTTCTTTGATCTTCTCTGTTCAAATTTTAAGGTAGATGAATATACTGTACTGACAACCGAATTTAAAGAGATGTGGATATGTTATGAATGCCGTAGTAAAATACCTAAACACGATAATTCGCATACACCTGTGCGCCAGGAGCTAAGCCACGACATGAGTGTTGTAAGTGGTTGTTTAGATGTGTCGATGCATAGCCCTGATAATATCACGTATCGTAACGGAAAGCGCCCTGTTCAAACTGTATTGAAGGCAAACCCTAACCCCTCCAACACTGCTCCTGTTGTGCAGGAAATCAAACGTATGCAGGATGATTTTGAAAACCGTCTTACCACTAAAATTTGCAGTTTATTAGCTGAGCAATTCAATGATTTTAAGACAGTGGTATTTGAAAAAATACGTAATTTGAGTTATAAAATAGATAAATTGGAAGAACATATTCAAAAAATAGATAGAATGAACAGTATACCTACACGAGAAAGTGCACGAGATAGTGCAGAGTCAACACAGCGCCCTTCAGAATTAGATGGTGACAAGTCCAAGCCGAAAATAAAAACTGACTCCCAGAGGAGTAAGACTGGTCTTGGTCTCAAACTTAACACACCAGCATCTTCCTTGGCACCAAATTCTTCTACAGCTTCTGAACCTAGCACGCCAGTCCAGTATGAAAATCATGCCACGAGTCAAAGGTTCAGGAACGATACAGAGCAAAAGGGGCAAGAAGAGTGGACACAGGTGCGGCGTAAACAGGTGAGTGCGAGTTTGCGTGGCAGCATGCGCGGCACAGCTGCTCCAGGAACAACTACACTGCGCGCGTCTGAGCGGTGGAGGTATTTACACCTCTACTATGTACAAGAGGGTACCACAGTAGACCAGGTACGTGCTCATCTCCACTCTCTTTATGAGAATACTGATTGCACAGTAGAGGAACTAAAACCAAGGGGGCGTTATTCTTCGTTCAAGCTGGGAGTTCCATCCAGAGTAGCTGATAGCGTAATGTCACCCAATAACTGGGCTGAAGACATCTGTGTCAAGCCTTGGCGACAGAACTTTCGTGCTAAAGAAAAAAGTGCGTAACCTTAAATATTGTTACCAAAATGTTAGAGGTTTGCGTTCAAAAACGAATACTTTTAAAAATAATGTAACTCAATGTAATTTTGATGTGATAGCTTTGACAGAAACTTTTTTAACTGGTTCCATATCTGACGGGGAATTGTTCACTCCGCAGTACACAGTAGTGCGAAAAGACCGCCCAAATGACGTTGGTTGGGGTGGAGTTCTTCTGGCTGTTCGAAATTGTTACAATTTACAACAAATAATTGATGTGGACGGCTTAACGTCAGATATGGAGCTAATATTCGCCATAATTTCTGGGAAAAATATTAATAAGTTTTTGTGTTGTGTTGTTTATTTGCCACCAAGTTACAATGACTTTCAATATCTTAATATCTTGACATGTATCGAAAATGCCATTATGAAATACTCCATGCTAAATACATTAATACTGGGTGATTTTAATTTGAACTCCTGTAGTGCAAATGTCAAACTTAATTTTAATTTTTTTTTGTGACTTCTGTGGACTACAGCAACATAGTATTGTGTACAACAGTCGTGGCGGTATGTTAGATCTCGTGTTGAGCGATTTTAATCCCGACCAGATTATAGTGTCTCCGGGAGTCGAACCCTTAGTACCTATTGACGAGTATCACCCTCCGCTTGAGATTACTACAAAGCTCTATTGTGGTGCGCCAGCTTCACCGTCCTCCTCTCCACTGCCCACTGATTCTCGGTGCCCAGATACTAGTCCTAATTGGAACTGGCGCAAGGCTGACTTTTCGGGGCTATATGCAGCATTAAATGTTTTGGACTGGTCTGACATGTTTGCTGTGACAGACATCAATACTGCTGTGGATAGGTTTTATGATCGCCTTTTTATTTGTATTAATAAATACGTTCCGACTAAGCGTATTCTTGAAAACGGCCATAAGTACGTATATCCAAAGTGGTTTAATTCTGATATTATTAATAACATACACAAAAAGTATTTTCATTTGAAGCGGTATAAGGCTGAAGGTAAAGAATTCAACAAGGAATTATTTAAATATTACAGGTGGCACGTTAAAAACTTGATTGACAAAGCGTACAAGCAGCATTTACTTTCGACACAACAAAATTTAATTGAAGATCCGGCTAGATTCTGGGAACACATTAAAGACAGTAAAAATATTAGGCAATGTATGAAAATCTATCGGGCTGGTGATGCCGAAGTTGTTGAGCAAGCAGCGGTCGACGCTTTTGCGGACTATTTCTGTTCAGTATATATGGACGAGGTACCTACATTGGACCCTTGCATTGCGATGCAAGCCGCTGTTACCCAATGTAATGCGAATTGTATAACGGTAAATGCAGTTGACGAATCTGATTTGAGGGAAGCAGTTAAGCGGCTTAAACCAAGGTCGTCGGGGGGGCCCGATGGTATCCCTGTTTTTTTGGCAAAAGATTGCATATCTGCATTTTTGACTCCGCTCTTGTATATTTTTAATCTAGCACTTTCTACGAGTAAGTACCCTGAAACCTGGAAAATCTCTAGAGTTACTCCTGTTCCAAAAACGGATAGTGGAAATGACGTATCATCTTTTAGGCCGATCGCAGTATTATCCGTTTTTGCTAAACTATTTGAAACTGTGTTATCCCAGCAAATTAATAAACAAACCAGAAATTTTATACACGATAGTCAGCACGGTTTTCGAAAAGGTCGGTCTACAACGACAAATCTCGTGGCTCATTTGGATTATATTTATGAGGAGTTAGATGCTGGGAAACAGGTTGACGTTGCTTATTTTGACTTCCAAAAAGCATTTGACTTGGTTGACAACGACATCTTATTACGCAAACTGGCAATAATAGGCTTTGCACCAAAACTTGTTAAGTTCTTTTCAAATTACCTACGTGATCGCCGGCAATTCGTTAGGGTTGGGAAATTCATATCAAGAGACTATTATACTAGATCAGGGGTTAGTCAAGGAAGTACGCTGGGGCCACTACTCTTCGTAATTTTTATTAATGACCTTCCTGAAAGCGTCGCTACTTCCAAATGCCTGTTATTTGCGGATGATCTCAAATTGAGTCATGGTGTTGCTGTAGAATCCGATTGTATAGCATTGCAACGAGATATTGACGCGGTTATGGAATGGAGTAAGTTAAACCAACTACCGTTCAACAGTAAGAAATGTAAAATCATCACATTTACACGAAAACGTTTTCCACAAAACGTAATTTATAAATTATCTGACGCACCCTTAATGAGGGTAAGTGAAATTCGGGACTTAGGATTAATATTAGATGCTAGATTGGACTTTCACAGCCATGTGACTACTTTATGTAAAAAAGCCAGTAAATTGCTTGGCTTTGTTATACGTACTTCATCTCAGTTTGCCAAGTCAGAGGTAGCTTTGGTCCTTTATAATGCATATGTTCGAAGTAAACTTGAATATGCAGCCGTTGTTTGGGATCCTTATGAAGAAAAATATATTCTTATGATCGAAAAAATACAACGCAAATTTGCACGTTGGCTGTATAAGAGGGAATATGGGTACTACCCATACCTATATCCGTCCGTATTTGTATCGGGTATGTTGGGGCTAGATACACTTAAGCTCAGGAGGGCCATGCAGTTGATACTGCACTATTTGTCTGTTTTACACAATAAGGTCGATAGCCCATTGATAATTAGTAAGGTAGGACTACTAGTTCCAAATCGTTTGAGTTGGAATGGAGGGGGGACGGTGGCACCGCGACGGCACCCACGTCTTCTTTGTCGGCCGCAGACGCGCACAAAGTACGCCGGGCACGCGCCCACCAACCGTGCTATACGCCTTATTGGGGATATGCTCGCTCACGACTACGATATCGATATATTTGCCGACAGCTTTGCCCAGTTCTGTTACAGAGCTCTCATATATATCACTAAAATGTATTCTTAGTATAATTACAGAATGATTAATTCCACGAAATAAAATAAAATTTGACCCTGTTATGACAATTTTTTATCTTATAAGATAAAATTTAATTTTTGATTTAAATATTTATTCTTTTTTTTATTGTGACATAATTATTCGCATGTGTATTTTTAACCGACTTCGATCTCGACATTGTAATTTTTGACATAACTTTGTGAATGTAATGTAAATGTAATTTGTAATCTTTGACATAAATAAAGCTTGTATATGACATGATAATTCTGCATTCCTTAAATTCAAATTATTGACATTATAATCAATCTATTTAATTATTATTATTTTTATAATTTTTATTGACAATTGTTTATTTGACGATGTAAGTACCTGTCTGAAATGTTAGCTAATTATTATTGCATATATTGTGTATTGGATAGTAATTTAATTTAATTTTTGAAATTTTTTGTAAACCATTGACTGTTGTTAATACGTACATTATTTTTGTGGTTATGTCCTTGACTAACATGTTGGCAATTTGGGAAACTGTAAGTCAACATGTACACTGAATAAATAAATAAATAAAAATAAATAAATAGTGGAATAGAGCGATTAAACAGAGAGAAACTAAACAAATTTTAATTACAAACTTTCAAAAATTGACGCTTTATTAATTGTATCGCATTGTATAGTATTGTACATGACTTCCCCCCTATTCTCCCAAATAGCTCCCTTTGGAGAGAGAGAGAATAATACTTCTTTTTACAAGCACTTGTCGGAATGTGTCGTCAATACGATGAAATATCTAAAACTCATCGCAGTTGACATATTTGGAAGAAAGCTCTCTAAATTCTAAATTAACATCAGAAATATATTTATTTTTTTATTCGTAATGGCTTTATCGTTGAGTCTTAGTATCACGAAAACTGTTTATTTTTAAATTTTTTACTGCTAACACTTTTTTATGTCTTACGAGCTTTTTGTGACTTTTACTGTCGCAAGACTGCTGGAATAAATTTTGTAAGAAATAGGCCTATGTAGTTATAATATTATTCTTTGTGTGTTATTTTTTCAGATTTTATGTATACTGTTCATAAATAAATGCACTGTATTTGAATCATGCTGTGTATACATTTTGGCTTACAATGTTGACAATTAAAGTGTATCCACAACGATTGCCGAATTACTAGCGATTTTTATTGATTGTACTTGATGAACTTCCACAAATTGCGCAATAACTTGTGCACTATCATCATCCGCTGTTGGCTAGGAGTAATATTATTAATATACTGGCTGACCCGGCGTACTTTGTATCGCCATGTTTTTTAACTAAATTACTGAAATGTTTGTTTAAATTATTGTATTTTTTAATATTACACAAACCTTGTCCTAACAATAACGAATACACAAAACCAAGAATCATCCAATTTGGTGCAGTCGTTCGAAAGTTATGGGCGTGCATGCATTTCGAAGATCCATTTTTTTTATATTCTAATGTCAAGAAATCCAGGCGAACCTCGCTCCAGGCGGTGTCAACCACTGGACAACTGAAGCAGTATTTCCTCAAAGTGTTCGTGTGTGCGACGTATTTAAGTAAGCGCGTGCGCATGTGTGCGTGTGTGTGTGAGTGAGTGAGTGAGTGGGAAGGTAGTGCGCACTCACCGAGGGGGTAAGTCTTGTTCACGAGCTCCCGCTCCTCCGAGTCCTCGATGGGCTGCAGGTGGCGCAGGCTCAGCGCGCCCACGCAGCCGCTGCCCAGCCGCAGGTGGACGCTGCGGCCCGTCACGAGTACCACCTGCGACCAAGCATCCGTCATCAGCTCATATACGTCCCCACCGAGCGGCTCGAGCCTAACCTAAGTTAGGGTGTTTGGGCCTTAGTCGACCACGCTGGCCCAGTGCGGATTGGTCGACTCCACACACACACCTTTGAATTTCTTCGCAGATGTATGCAGGTTGCCTCACGATGATTTCTTTCAACGTAGGAGCGTCGAAATATACACATGAAATTCAAAAAACGAAAAACACAACACTATGGGCATCCATTTTAGACTGGGAACAGAGCCAATTTCGCCACAGTCACTTTTGTTTCCAGATAAAAATAACACACACACACACACATATACAGTTACTCGCGCAAACACACAAACACATACACACAAATAAACACACACACGTCTTCTCCTATTCTAACTTAAATGGAAAGATCCCCGTGTCGTGAAGACCATCTTCACGACACGGGGAAACCTAGTGTGAAGTCCAGAGTGCTTATTCTGAATGTTTTTAGAAGGAAATAACCAATTTTCTTTTATTTTGTATGTCAGTTTTACCAGTAACTTGTGAATGAGGAATAATCTTTGGTTTAATGTGATGATTGACGCTTGGATGAAGTTGATTCTCACATTCCAAGATCAGTTTTGACTAATGGAAACTGTGGTCCAGCCAGCGCGTCAAAGTAGTGATACCACGATTTAATCCCGGAATTAACTAATGCCTGCACGAGGGTGAAATGGATGCCTTGCGATTGCCCAAGAGTAATCTATAAGGAATACTTTCTTCCATTGTTTCACGTGACCTGAGCGTCGTTGATGATCTCGCCGTCTTTGATCTTCTGTTCCTCATCAACGTCAGGGTACGTGGTGGCGAAGATGTCCCTCATCGTCAGGAACGGCGTGTTCCTCGGCTGCGTCGCGTACATCACTCTCGCTTGAATCTGGTCCGGAGAAAAATAGCAAAGTAAATAATTGAGGTTGCCTCGACCCTAAACCACCCATAGTATTATTACAGACACCGGGTTAAGTTGCTTGTGTTACTCCGTCACACTCTTTTTGACGACATACAAACACAACCCTCTTAACGCCATACAAACACACCCTTTTTGAGGCCATACAAAAACACACCCTTTTTGACGCCAAACAAACGGCCGGTCTGTGTAGAGTACGATGTGTCAATAATTAAAATAAGCATACTCGCTTAAAAAAAATTACGTGCACGCAGGAAAATCAATAAAAACTAACAGGTAACTAAAAATGAAATTTAAAACCAATTAAAGCCACAAATTTTGTTCAGAGCGCTGATGACAGAAGGAAACTGGCTCAAATTTTGCTGTACAAGGCTTTGTACAGTATTGCTTGTTAAGACTTCGTAACGATAATCAGAATTACGTATTTTTCTAATGACGTTAATGAATAAGGATTTTTGGTTTGATTTCAGCCAGTTACGGTTCTCCTGATCCAAAATTACACAAAAGAAAGACATAATTTTAAAGAAAAACAATAAGAAAGTATAGGTTGCGGCCCGAAACGTTTTTCGGATCCGCGAGTTAGTATTTTTAGGACGAAATCATAGGGGCCGCTTTTCCATACAAATGATGTCCCTTGTTTCCTTCCTGGATAATGGCAATAATAGTAGCGCTACTTTTTCAAAAAAATCTATGGCCACTATTAGCATGTTCCTATGTTTTCCTTTTTTTATTAAACTAATTATCAAAAGAGATTTAAAGCTTCAAAAACATAAAAAATTGATTTTCTGCTGTATCAAACATCCAGCAAACAAATTATTGTCTCGTCAGGTTATACGAAAAGAAGACACAATGAGTAACATTTTTTTTACTTGATGATAATAATTTTTTTTTATTTTTATGGATTGGCAAATGACCTCCTCCCGCCTGATGTTAAGCGGTGAAAGAGGCCCAAATGAGTTGACAGATAGAGTAGGGACGACATCCACTCTCCAACCTGCCCACCCCTTGCCAGCCCAAAAGATGCTTTTTCAAGCCTCTTTTGAAGGAACCCATGTTGTAGGATGGGGGAAACACGTGCGCAGGTAGAGAATTCCAAGTGTGGGATGAACGACAGAAGAAGGAATCTTGGAATTTCTTGGTACGGTGTGAAAAGGAGGACACAGTGTACGGATGACTCCGAAGGCCCTTACGCGTGTTTCTGTTAAGGAATGGAGAGGGAGGGATAAGGTTAAAGAGCTCCTCAGAGCATTCCCCATGGAACATTCGGTAAAAGGCGCTAAGAGAGGCGATGTCACGACGAAGTTGTAGAGGCTCGAGGGTGTTAGTTGCCTCTACATCGCCAATTATGCGAATAGCGCGACGCTGCAATCTGTCCAGAGCATCGAGGAGGTACTGAGCGGAGCCGTCCCAAAGGTGCGAGCAATATTCCACGCAAGACCTAACCTGAGTTTTATACAACAAGCATAGTTGGTCCGGCGCAAAATACCTACGCACCTTGTTCAGGATACCGAGTTTCCGTGAGGCAGTAGTTATGACGGATTCGATGTAGTCTCTGGGGTTCAGATCGCAGCGAATGTTCATTCCGAGCAAGGTGATGTTGCTCTGTGTGTGAAGGGTTGTGCCCTGAAGAGAAGGAAGGGGGAGGAAAGGTGACCTTTTCGCCGAGAACACGCACACCTGTGTTTTCTTAGCATTGAACTCAACAAGATTGTTGGAGCCCCATTCGGAGACGAGGTCCAGCGTCCTGTTGAGCTCAATGATAAGATTCTGCCTTTCCCTACCAATATCACCACGAGCAGCCCCCGAGGTTCCGTGATATCCCCCATGCACTGTACTGTCGTCCGCATAGCAATGTATAGCTCCCAAGGAAAGCATATCATTGATATGCAGAAGAAACAATGTGGGGGATAGAACGGAGCCTTGCGGAACACCAGCGTTCACTGCCACGAACCGCGAAGCGCAGCCGTCAACGACAACGCGAATTCTACGCTCGTGGAGGAAGCTGGCAATCCACGTACAGAACTGCGCGGGTAATCCGTATGCCGGAAGCTTGGAAAGAAGAGCCTTGTGCCAGACTCTATCAAAAGCTTTGGCGATGTCGAGACTAATAGCCACCGATTCGCCGCGCTTATCGATAGATTCACCCCATTTGTGCAAAAGGAACGCTAGAAGGTCACCTGTTGACCGTTTAGGACGAAACCCATACTGTCGGTCATTAAGTAACGAGTGACCTTCCAGGTAACGGATCAGCTGTGTATTAAGGATCCTCTCCATGATTTTACACAAAATGGAAGTGACGGCTATAGGACGATAGTTAGCCGGATCAGAACGATCTCCCTTTTTGGGAACCGGCTGGACATTGGCCTCTTTCCAAGATTTCGGCACACAACCAGCAGAGAACGACAGACGGTATAGACGCGTAAGGACCGGAGTCAACTCCGCTGCACACTTCTTAAGAACAATCGCAGGAATGCCGTCTGGTCCACTTGCCTTTCGAGTATCGATCGACTGGAGCTCCGCCCGCACATCACGCTGTCTGATACGGATATCGGGCATGGTGCTGCCACAATGGGACAGTTTCGGAGGTTGTGTACCACAGTCATCGACACGGGAATGAGCCGCAAAGAGTTTTGCCAGGAGGTCGGCTTTCTCCTGCGGCTGATGAGCAAGTGAGCCATCGGCAAGTCTCAGCGGTGGCAGCGAGGGTTGGCAGAAGTTTGATTGCACAGCTTTGGCCAGGCGCCAAAAAGAACGGCTACCCGTAGGGTGCGATAGCAATTCCTGGCCCACTTGTGCAATGCGCTGAGCATCCGCTCTAATGTAAGCCCTCTTACATAACTTGGTGGCATTATTGTAGGCTGTTTTCAGTAGGCTTGTATTGGGATCCTTAGATGCTCGGCCTCTGATCCAAGCGCGGTAAGCCAGCTGTTTGTTTTCAACAGCAGAGGCGCACTCGCGATTGAACCAGAGGTTACGTCTGCCTCTACTGACGAGATTGGAATGCGGAATATAATATTCCATTCCTAGTATGATCTCGTCAGCAACAGAGGTAGCGCAGGAGTCCGGATCCATCCTATTGAAACAGCGCTGCCACCAAGGAACAGATGCGTAATAATCCCGCATACCGTCCCAATCTGCTGACGCATAGTGCCACAGACGGCGTGCTGCAACCACAGGCGACGGTCGTGACGCCTGAGGCACTGAGACGGATACCAGGCAGTGATCCGAAGATCCTAGTGGAGCTCGAACCACCACCTGATATCCGTCAGGGCGATTTGTCAACAGAAGGTCCAATAAAGAGGGCCTGACCGATAATATCTGGTACCCTGGTGTTCTGGGTGACCAATTGTGTCAGGTCGTGCGTGAGAGCGAATGCGTTGGCAGTCCTACCCGCATGGTCAGTTTTAGAGGAACTTAACCACAACTCGTGGTGAGCATTGAAGTCCCCTAAAAACACCAGCTCGGCGGAAGGAAATCGCTCCTGCGCGTCATCTGCCACCCGACTTAGATGTTCAAAAAGTCGAGTAGTCTCCAAGTCACCACGATGGGAACGGTAGACGCAGACGTAGACACGGCAATGAGTGCCAAAATCGACGTGTACCGCAAGGATGGAAAAGGAAGGTTCCTCCAAACAGCGCAGGCGACGACAGCAAACGTCCGCCCGGACGAACAAGCAAACACCAGCCTTCGCCTTGAAGGACTCCTCAAGAGCGTAGCCGGGGTAATTAAGGTAGCCTGTACCGGCCGGGCAGATAATTTGCGTCTCCGTCAAAAACAGCATTGCTGGACGGGCTGTCTCGAGATGGTGGTGGACAGCTAAGAGGTTAGAATGGAGCCCGCGGATGTTAGCGAGCCCCACCTCGAATAATGGTGTTTTGGTGGGATAATGCACCGCTGTACGACCAGTCTTAATATTTTGCGCTGCCATAATTATTGGAGTGAGAGGCGTGAAACTGAGGTGTCCTTGCTGCGCTTCGCATAGTTAATGTGTGTAGGCCTGTTTCGCCAGGGAACAGCCGACAGCTGATTTGCGCTGACCCTCCGCACGGAAGGGCCCCCGAACCCCCCCGGAAGTGGCCGCCGGGACCCACCGTCCGGTCACCGACCGGCACGACGGACCACCCCGAGATTATGCGTGGCATGGTGGGGCAGCCTCACGGACTGGTTAGGTCCGCTTGGGCCCCTGTACTATACCACGGGCGGCCAGCGGAACAGCCGTTTCTTCGGGTCTTCCTGGGCGGAGGGTCAACGCAGTCAACCTGGCACTGGGTCGACGGAAGCCCGCACAAACCATACGAATCGCAGCAACGACCCCTCAAGCTCTGGCTGTGCGCAGACTGATCCCGAAACGCGGACAAAAATGGCCACTTGACGGGTTTTACGTCATGCGCACGGTGGTCGCTAGCCAGTCGGGTTTTTCAAGCCCTACCACCAGAAGTTGGTCACTCGATTAGCACCACCCGGGGATCACGTGTAGGGTCTCGAGGGTAAAACCTACGGACGTGAGCGACTCCAATCCCCAAAATTACTACTTATTATTTAACATACTTATTATTTAATTACTTATGATTATACATAATTGCATTGTCATCGGCACTAAATGTGTACATACCAAATTTGAGCTCAATCGGACACTGGCAAGTGGGTCAAATTTAACTTGCAAGATTTGACCCAAGCAAACAGGACAAGCTAAATAAAACCGTTTAAAAATAGGAGACACAGCCAAAGCCTCTCTTTACTTTTTAATGCAAAAAGTAATTAGGTAGATCAGTCATATTTTGAAGGAGAAAACAGGGGACTACGAAACGTCTATTTTGTGCTCTTTTTCATAGGTATCTTCGGTCCGAATTGCAGATGTTTCTATCTCGCTCAACTCTGTTTTTGGGCACAGCGCGACAGCAAAACTTTTAGAAGAAACCTTTTTTTTAATAATCTCGGACTTATGCCCAATTGCACTAACCTTGTCTTAGCTAAGACACTCTTTAGAAGAATGCGTTCTCTTCTTGTCTTTAATGAAAAGAATGTGACAGCATGCCACTTAAGACCGTCCTAAGCTAAGACAAGGTTAGTGCAATTGGCCATTAGTGTTCCCTCATAAAGCGTACTGGGTGATTTTGCTCAGTAGCACTGTGAGCTGCTATCTTTTCGGACCGCGGGTCAGTGTAATACAAGTCGTGACACTGCCATGCTTACCTTCTGGCCAATGGCCGGCTTCTTTCCTTTGACTTTTTGAATGTGCTGCCGCTGTATATAGGCCGTGTTGTTATCCAGCACATGACCTTCGATGCCGTTTTCCAGAGGCTGCAGGGAACAACAACAATCCACATGTTATAAAAGGTTTTTTATATAACATAGGTGTAAATAAGCCATATGATGTTAACTAGTTATTGCAACCTATGGTCAGTTTCAATTCAGTTATTGCAATTTATTAAATTTCAATTTGTGTATACAGGGTGTGAAAAGACGTATACCGAAGCCCGAGTCTACGCATTCAGACCATTAAATAAATCAAAATTCGTTTCAAATCAATGATGTGAAACGAAATTAATTTTTAGGCTTAAAAAAACAACGACAATAAATACTACGCAATGTACAGTGTATTCACATGTATTTTACCTCTGAGAGCGCCTCTATTGCTTTAACAATAAAGGTCATTCATCCACATATGAAATCAGAGGTAAAATAACTGTGAATGCACTGTAACGCGTGGCTGCGCCTGGCTTGCTCGTTCGTATATCGCGCCGGTGTTGAGTGAGTCAGTGTGAGTGCGTGTAAAGCAAGACGAGTTTCCCGCGCAAGAGATTCCTTTCAGTCGTAAATTTTGTTAAGAAATACTGATATTTGTTGAATTATAGAAAGGTTTTAATACAAAACAATCTTCATAGTTATAATGATGGAACCAGTAAAAAGGAATTACTGTCTATGTTTAATGACTATGCTCCTCTGACAGATTTGATTTGTCATTCGTCTTGTTTTATATCTTTCGATCGATATTGCTTCCGAGTGTGCTCTAAATAATAAACAGATAATTCGGTTAAATATATCTTTTTATTTCAATATAAGTTGCTACTATTCAATAGGTTATGGGCCCAGGGTCGTGTTTTTCATATTGTGATTTCGTGAAATTTTTCAAAATTCAAAATTTCAAAATTTTCGTGTGACGTGTTCATGTTCATGTTAGACAATGTTAGATTGCCAATTATTTGAAAAAAATTTTTCGTAAGCAATGGTTTCTTCAAAAATAAAAAAAATGAGAAATATAAAAGAATTCGATGGTGAAAAATACAGCATAATATGGAAATTTAGAATATGTTCTCTATTGAGTGAGATGGAAATTTTAAGAGACATAGACGAACCGATTCCACAAGCCCGAAGTAATGCATGGGAGAAAAACAACCGGACTACTCTCGTTAAAATCAGATTATTAGATCACGAAATTAAACTTAAAAGTGAAAATTCTGACATAAGCTCCAAAATTCTCAGTGTAAACATTAACCGGCCCAATAAAAGAAAGTTTAAAGAATGCCTTCGTCTACTCGCCAAAATAAAATAAAAAAATACACAGAACAGACACCAATTTGTAAAATGTCATCATTGTGGGCGAAATGGACACGTGAAGAAAGACTGTTATTATTATAAAAGAAATAACCAAAAATTTGCCTTTGAATGAACCAAAACTATTTAAGCTGTTGAAACGAATAAACCATCCACATCAACATCAGATGATTTTTCTGAATATGCTTTCATGACTGGACAGTACCAACAAGAAAAAGATCGTAATAAATTATCATTTATACTGGACTCTGGCGCATCGGACCATATTATCAACAGGGATGATATCTTCATTTGTTGGCAAAATTTTAATGAGCTAATAAAAATTACGGTGACTAAAAAGAGTGAATTTATTTCAGCTACGAAACGTGGATCTATTAAGGTCACCAGCAACATGGGCGTTTCAGGAGTACTCGAGAACGTGCTGTACTGCCGAGAGGTGCCGTACAACCTGCTGTCTGTGGCCAGGATGCAGCAAGCGGGGCTGACGGTAATCTTTGCCCAGGATGGAGTTCACGTCATTAAAGATGGTAAAGTCATCATGAAAGGTAAATCTAATTAAAATTTCATTATTGCAGACTTTAATTTACCTGTAAAGATGAACGTATCAGTTTCCCAAACATGTCAAAGTAATGAATATGTGATATGGCATCAACGTTTAGGCCATATAAGTAAAAGTAAATTTCTTGAATTAAAAGGTCATAAAATGATTGGTGATATAAAAGAAATTCAAAATGTTTCGCCTACTTTATGTGAAGCTTGTATTTAGGGAAAACAGCGACAGCTACCTTATTGTACACTCTGATGTAGCAGGCCCTGTCACTCCTTCAACAATTGACAACGCAAATTATTTTGTGTTATTTGTTGATCGATTTACACATTATTGTGTGGTGTATATTTTTATTAATTTATTATTTAATAATTTATCTTGTTAACAAACATTTATTTACTATCACCTGTCCCGGTGTCTGTAATGAGTTCTTGTAAGATAAATTTGACACTGCAGTGTAAATGGAAAGCTTGAATGGGAGCTTACTGTACCATCATTAATATTGGTGTATCCCTACATGGATATTGTTGTATTGTTAGTACCATCAGTGGTACTAGTTAAACTATGGTTCGATATACAAATACAACTAAACAATATCGAAGTAGGTATAGAACAAGGAAAGTACTATAAGTAATAAAAGGCTATGGTACCTTAGACCACATCCATATGCTGCGACAGAAACATTTGTTACATTATAAATCAGATGTATTCTCGGCGTTTAAAGACTTTGTCGCGAAAGGTGAGGCAAAGTTCAATTCGAAATTAGTATACTAATTATACAGTGATAATGGTGGTGAATATTTGTTTAGTGATATAAAAGATTACTGTAAACAAAAAGGTATCACATATCACTTAACAGTACTGCGAACTCCACAGTTAAATGGTGTAGCGGAACGTATGGTTAGAACTATTACTGAAAAAGCTCATTTAATGGAAAGTTGGAGAAATATTTTTGAGGCAAGGCAGTATTAACTGCAGTACATTTGATAAATATTACTCCAACAAGGGATTTAGAACTAACCAAAACACTATATGAAATGTGGCATGATGGAAAACCTAATATAAAAACACTTTGGGTGTTTGGTTCAACTGTGTATGTACATAGCAAAAGAAGTAAAGGTAAATTTGACGAAACGTCATGGAAGGGTATTCTGGTAGGTTATCATCCAAATGGCTATAAAGTATGGAACACAGATTGTGAAAGATTTGAAACTGTCAGGGACGTTATTATTGATGAGACTAATTTTGTTGACACCAGGCCATCGTTGAAGCCTGATGGGAGTAGTGGTGAATGCTCTCATGGTGAAACTGATAAGGCTGAAATCAGTACCTTTAAAGTCTCAATGTTCTAGCATACCTAAATCAATAATATCGGATATTGATGAACAAGGCAGTGTTTCTAAAATTCGTAAATTAGGTAATAAAATGCCACTGACTTCTGATAGAATTTCTAATCAATTATCTGTTAATGATCAAGTTTTTTAAATTGATCAATCATTATATTATCTGTGATTTAACCAAGAGGAGTGAAAGGATAAAAGATCGACCATCCGTATCGTATAAAGCTGTGAACGAAGAGTACTTGTATAGTGCTCAGTCGGTTTCTTCAAAGGTACTTCAAAGGTCGTTTGATGAGATAAAGTGGCTAGATAATAGAGCTCAGTAGAAAAAGGGGTAAATGATGAACTAAACTCTCTCAAAAGTAATAACACGTGTACTCTAGTCCCGAGACCAGAAAATAAAAATATTGGCGATTATAAATGGACTTTTACGATATAAAATGATGGTTTCGGGAAACACGTGAGATATAAGGCACGTCTAGTTGCTAGAGGTTTTAGTCTTACTGATTACAATGAAACTTTCGCGGCAGTAGCTCGAATAGCTAGTTTCCGTTTTATCATATGTTTTGCGAATCAAAATAATTTACTTATTTATCACATGGGTATTAAGACTGCATTTTTAAATGGCATCTTAGTTAAAAGAGGAAGTATATATGCAAGTTCCTCAAGGTATCGTAACTGAAAATAATACAGTATGTAAGTTAATTAAAGCCTTGTATGGGTTGAAACAGGCTGCAAGATACTATTTTGAAGTATTTGAAAAATCCTTACTTGAAAAGGGTTTTAAAAATTCTGCAGTAGATAGATGTTTTTATATTTTGGACAAAAAGGATGCAAATAAAAATATATAGGTAGTTTTATATGTTGATAATCTCTTTATAGCATGTGCAAATATTCAAACAATGTTCAGTTTTAAAGAATATTTGATGACTAAATTTGAAATAACTGACCTAAAAGAGGTAAAATTCTTCCTTGGTATAAAAGTAATAAGATATTCAGATACAATTACATTAGATCAAACTGCCTATATACAATGAATTTTAAATTTTAATATGAGTGAGAGTAATCCTATCCGTACTCTCACTGTAGCCAAATTAAATTATGAGGCTCTAAACTCAGAAACCAAATGTGATGCTCTCTGTCGAAACCTCATAGGATGTTTAATAAATATGATGCTTTGCACACGCCCAGATTTTAGAACTTCCGTTCACATCTTAAGCCGCTATACAAATAATAATAAATCAATAGTTGTGGCAATGCCTTAAAATGGTATTAAGATATCTTAAAGGTACCATGTCTTTCAAATTAACTTGCAAAAGAAGTGAGTATGAAAACATCCTGAGTGGCTACGTAGACTCTGATTGTGTAGTCAGGATATTAGTGGCAGGAAAAGTACAACTGGCTACTTGTTTCAATTATATGACAGTTGCACAGTAACTTGGTGCACAAAAAGACAAACTACAGTGGCAGTCTCATCTACACAAGCCGAATACATGGCTTTGTATGAGGCTGTCAAAGAAGCATTATGTCTAAAGTCTCTAGCACAAAGTATCAAATGAAAATTGAACAACCCATCATTTTATATGAGAGCAATAACGACTGAATAGGCATTGCTAATAATAACCCCACTAACCATATAAACCATATAAACATATTTACATCAAGTATCACTTTTCGAGAGAGCAAGTTGAGAAAAATGTTATTAAATTTTAAATTGAAATATATTTCTACAGCTCAATAGCTGGCTGACATGTTGACTAAGCCGTTACCGTCCTCTACCTTTCAACAAATGAGAAAATGGGCTTAGAATATGTAGATATGTGTTACGCTATTGTGTTAGTGTGATATAGTGTTAGAATGTTATTTTTTGTTGAGTATTTAAGATGAAATGATCTGATTAGGTTTTCCTGGTTTCCCTAATCCTTGCAACAAATGTTGGATCATATTGTATTCCCCAGGCAAGCACTCGGAAGGAATATTTGTTGAATATAGGCTTTGGTACAAATGTGTTGTATATTTGACTTTAGGTTAGAAGATTATTTTGAGGGGAGCGTGTTGAATTATAGAAAGGTTTTAATACAAAACAATCTTCATAGTTATAATGATGGAACCAGTAAAAAGGAATTACTGTCTATGTTTAATGACTATGCTCCTCTGACAGATTTGATTTGTCATTCGTCTTGTTTTATATCTTTCGATCGATATTGCTTCCGAGTGTGCTCTAAATAATAAACAGATAATTCGGTTAAATATATCTTTTTATTTCAATATAAGTTGCTACTATTCAATAATATTTTCGTAAAGAAACATCTTCTTTGGCCGAAAATTATCAAAATACATTTCTACAGTTTTGTATGAAAATCTCGAAAAAAAATTGTAACTTTAACCTTGAATATCTCGGCAACTATTAGTTTCACAACCATGGTCTAGAACTCTAGAAGACAAAAACTATAGTGATGATGGGAGCAATACGTGGGTTTCGGCTTCGGTACCGGTCTTTTTACACCCTGTATATATACTGACTTACAGTTACTTTACAGCGATAGTATGCTTAAGTTACATATCAATGTTACGTAAACGTTAGGCATTTAAAAAGGTAATTTAGCGCGTTAGTTCCCGTTTTTTTCACGTGTTAATCATGCAACGCGAAAGTATAAAAGTGATTATTCCGTGATTCGGCTCGGTTCCGAAGGTTTGCGAATAAGGCAGCTGGGCATTGCGGTCCCTATGCCTGTATCTATACTTACTAATACTATAATATTATAAAGAAGAAAGATTTGATTGTTTGTTTGTTTGTATTGAATATGCTTCGAAACTACTGAACCGATTTTGATGAAAGTTGGTATAGGGATAGTTCGAGACCAGGGGAAGGACATAGGGTAATTTTCCTACGGGAAAAAATTGTCGGGAAAAGTTAGTTATAAATATTGCATACGGTCAGCTAGTTATGTATAAACATGTACCGTGTCCACTAGGAAGAGAAGCTTGGTGGCCGGCAGCAGGGCCCGCGGCGCGGTGCGGCGCGGCGCGGCGTCACGCAGCGTCGCCAGCTCGTTGCTGAGCGTCACTATGCTGGACGTGGCCGAGGAGTCCACCGAGCGCACGCAGCACCACGTCAACGCACCCGTGTCTGGCGGACAGACAGACAGTGCATCTCCATCTCTATACCGGGTATAAGGGACGGTGTCCCTTTTCTTTTAACAGTGAGTTCAGACCATGATCCTAATTTGAAAATCACTGAAATTTTGTACCGGAAAATTCATTTTTTTTTCTAAATTTTGTGGTGTCATATAACCAAGTTAACGTTTACAAATCATATTCTGTCAAAAAACCATAATAAATACACAAAAAATTCACTTTGCAATGTAAATCGCATAATTTTTCCATCATACTGCACGCCGAATCAGCTGTAGCTGATTCGGCGAAAAAGCTTTTCCGGGAAAAATAAACATCGGTAAACAAATATTAACATTAGTCTGACTGAACTCACTGTTAAACTGTTAAAAGAAAAGGGACACCGTCCCTTATACCCGGTATATGTACCTTAAAATTGTACAGGCTGACGGCACATAATAAATAATAGTCCATACTATGTACAGAAGTGGCACTTCTTTGATCTTGAAAAAAGTCTACATGTTAAATAACTCAACATTGAGCATCCACACTGAATCACACTTTAACGCCACGGGATAGCGTATGTTATTATTATTCTGAAGCCTCACGACGCTATGAGCTCGAGCGACAGGTTGTTGTTGACGGTGAATAACCAAGAGCGCGCAAGAAAGCGCGCGAAATGTTCCCATGCGGGTCGTTACTCGTGGTCCCACTACTTTGCCCCACTGATGGGACCACGAGGAAATGTGGTTCCTCGTGGTCTCACTGGCCAATGGGACTAGTGCCAAGACCGCGATACACAGAACAATACAACGACCGGAGCGCGGCAAACCCGCTGCTTCTTAACGCCACCAACAACAAGCCGAGTATACATGTTGACCTCGAGGTCTCTATTATGTCGCTCGTAATAGCGACGACTTTCGTAATGCAAATGTAAAGCTTGACGTGTTGCTGACTGTACCTAAGCGCGTAGTGATGGAGGCCTGCTAACGGCTAGTGGTGTGGTCCGCATGAGAATAATTTTGATTATAGCGATCACAACGCTCACGCCCGGTCCGCATTCGTTAGCCCGCTTAAATCGACAAATGACAGTTTGTGACAGATTATCATGCGGACCGACTTTTAGCGCGCTATCGAAACTGCTAGCTAACCTCAAATTTCAGTTTTCCAAAAAAGTACTCTACGAATTTATTACATCAGTACATAAATTGTTTTAGGCAGTAGAATATTATTACTCTACTTTCTCAGTAGATAATCTGTTTTTGGTGAATGTTGTATATCGGTTTTATTATTCAAACATTCTTTTTTTTCTAGATCTAGGTACTCTTATGGACCATGGAGGCATCACAAATTATCTAACGAACTCTGTTTACACACAACAACACATAATGCTTACCGTTGCAATCTCTGTTTTGTTGTTGTGGAGTAAGAGAAAGCTCCATTACTCTGTTATTTTCCTCATCCCTCACAGTAAGCGGAACCAGTTCAACCAAATCCATTTTTCTTAACTTTTTATTAATAATTTACTGTCTCGTAAGTTCAAAATACTTTTGCATTGGCGGTTTAATTTGACACTTTTGACAGTTCGCTCACAACGATAACGCTCAGAGTTGCGTTCCGAGGGTCAGAGTAATGCAACCGAGAGTGTTTTTCACACTCGCTCCGAGGTTCAGAACGGGTCGGTTGCTATCTTTTTTTTTAGTTTGTATCTTGCCGATCAAGATCAAGCAAAGGGCAAAATATTACTAATCCTTACTATGAAATTAACAGTAAATATCCATTTTTCTGCTTAAAAATAATTACAACACATAGAAATCACTATATTTCCCTAGTATTAGGCTTAAAAGAGTTCAAAGTAGTGTTATTTAATAAAATAATAAATAATTAGCGTATTTTTGACATCGACATTGACATAAAATCTGTCAGAGTGTTTTTTACCCTACGCTCGAGTTGGTTGTTTGGTTGCATCACTCGAAGCTTCTGAACGGGCACAGAGTGTACTAACCGCCTGTTAGAGCGTTTTTTACCCGGAGGCTCTGAACGGGTTGGTTGCTGTCAGAGTGCACTCGGAGTGCACTCGAGCGTAGGTTCAGAGTTGCGTTCCGAGGGTCAGAGTAATGCAACCGAGAGTGTTTTTCACACTCGCTCCGAGGTTCAGAACGGCTCGGTTGCTATCTTTTTTTTTAGTTTGTAGCTTGCCGATCAAGATCAAGCAAAGGGCAAAATATACTAATCCTTACTATGAAATTAACAGTCAATATCCATTTTTCTGCTTAAAAATAATTACAACACATAAAAATCTCTATATTTCCCTTGTATTAGGCTTAAAAGAGTTCAAAGTAGTGTTATTTAATCAAATAATAAGTAATTAGCGTATTTTTGACATCGACTTTGACATAAAAGCTGTCAGAGTGTTTTTCACCCTACGCTCAAGTTGGTTGTTTGGTTGCATCACTCGAAACTTCTGAACGGGCACAGAGTGTACTAACCGCCTGTCAGAGCGTTTTTTACCCCGAGGCTCTGAACGGGTCGGTTGCTGTCAGAGTGCACTCGGAGTGCACTCGAGCGTAGGTTCTGAACGCAGCTCTGAACGCAGCTCTGGGGCATGGTCGATGTTAGCGCAAAATGGCGGCTTTAATGGCGTCATCTATGACGTCATGACAGATATCGTGAACGCGCTAACGTTCATGCGGACCGGCTGTTATCGCGATAATATCGATATCATCGTCACGCGGACCGCAACATAGATCGTTTAGATTGGTGACTGTGTCAAATTCAGACTCAGACTCAAGACATTTATTTTCACAAACACTACAACATAACATAAAGGTGGAACAAAACAAAAAAAAAGAATACAATAAAAAGCGTAAAACACAGAGAGATAATTTTGTAAAAATTAATAATAATAATTTATTATTACGCTCTAGTGTGATGCGAAAATAGGACGCAGCTCAGCATATGCTGTGGCTTGCAGAGCCACAGCGTTGGTTTTCAGCTGAAACCTTAATAAGAAAATGCGTGTACTTACGCAGCTGAACGCACAGTGAGAAAATGTAAAATGCAAAAATAAATAAAATACTAAAGTAAAGGATGAATGATAGTGTGTTAAGTGTGAATGTTTGTATTTGTAAATTTGTTCATTCGAAACGAAAAACACATTGGTACATGGCTGGTCTCGAACCCCGATCCCCGATTGGAAGGCAAGTGCCGAGTCCACAGCGCCACCGACTCTCCTATTTATTAATCTGTTATTTACATAATTTCTCAGGTTACACTACGACCCAGATTTTATTTTTGCGTCCGATCAATGCCCTATGATCAGAGCCTAGATCTACCGAATTGTTTTTTAACTTTTAGTACACACGTTATGTACACTCGAGAACAAAATAAAGTTACAAAAATATGTATGTAGGAGGATAATGTAGGCGTGCGTCACTCGACAGCTCGTTGTTCAAAGTTAATCAAGGAAATAATATTACAGTTACACTTTAAGGGCCTTATTAATAAAAATTTTACTCCTTGGATCATCCTCGGATTAGTTACTCCGTCTTTGTCTTGTTTCCGCACATGTCGGCTGTCATATGTCAAAATAAGACAAAACACGGAGTAAATAAGCAAGGATTGAGGCAATAGACGAATTCGTGTTGGATCGCGGCGAAGTCGGACGCAGCTACCAACACACCGCACGGCTCGGCGTCTCGATGCAAAAGTGCGCGCACAGAGTGAAATGCGCGTGAGTCGACCGTTGTTCCGGAACTTTGTTTGACAGCTCGCTAATGTTGCCGATCGCAAAATCTGAATACACCCAAGTCGGTTCGGACTTGACGTCCCGTTCAAAATCCACGACATGCATATTATATGTCATGGCCAGATTGTAAGATTGACCACTTCATGATGTGGCCGAACATTTCATGAAATGACCAACTAAAACTGACCATATCGTTTAAACGTGACTGTATTAATCTTTTTGAACTCGAGTATACATCATCATTATCTTTCTTTTTAATAAAACTGTTTAACTAAAAAGAAATTGCTTACCAACTATTTTAAAAATGTAAAGTTTTAAGTGTCAAAGTTGAGGAATTGGATGAACAGACCTTATCATATTATCAAGTGAGCTACAAATTATAAGCTTTCATGTTGATGAAAAAAACTTACATTAGCAATTATTAATTTCATAAACATAATATACTCACCTAATTCAATTTCCGGATTAGTTTTATTTTTAGGTAGGAATGCCCTTGTGTTAGGGATACCTATATCCATCACATAACCATGGTCCTCCTCCGAAGAGACTGCAGCTTGTAATATATCACCTAAAATGTTGAATAACAAATGACTGATTTATTTCACCATGTATACATCACTATCCATAGTTCTATGTTGTTCAAAGAACTACCCCTAAACATCAAAAGACTTTTTTTTTAAATCTATTATTTTAAGAGGCTTTAGTTACTCATGGTAACCATGTCAGCCTCATAGGGGCTCTCCCGGATCGTTACTCAGTCCAATGATTGAGAAGTATGTCATGATTCACAATTTCGCTCCTTGTCCGGTGGGTTATTGTTTAATCTGTCACAATTGTTTTGAATTTGACAGCCATTGCACGGTCACCACAAGACTGCGCCGACTTCCTTTTATGAAGCGGTGATGGATGTGCTGTGGTTGTAAAATTGTAAGCGATCACAATAGATTTTTTTGTTAGACAATAACCCCCCTGGTCTTATTATTGGGCTCCTCTTTACGCTCTGTGCTAAATACCTTTGGCCAAGTCTGTGTGAATCCAATCTCCATTCAAGTGTTGCGGCATCATTGACAGCATCAACTTGTAGCCTTCCATCTCCAAAATTTTGACAGCCACATACTGCCCAGGTCGGAACATATTGGGTATATCCTTAATTTTCTCTATCTGGTGAAATACAAAATATTCATACTTTTATTTACAATGTATAGGAGAAATTTCCTTTAACATAAGCATGTTTAAAGTGTTTCTTTCTATAATGGAAATGACTGAAATGAAACGCTGAGTAAAATAATCCTTCCGTATCATAAGGACAAACTAGCAAAATGCCCATGAGGCATTTGTCCTTCTGATGCTTGATGGTCCTTAATGGGGGGACAATCATAAACTTACCTAATTCAGTATTAAGCATTAAAAAATGTATGAAAACATGTCT
The DNA here is from genome assembly GCA_963935595.1 of Schoenobius gigantellus. NCBI lineage: Eukaryota > Metazoa > Arthropoda > Insecta > Lepidoptera > Crambidae > Schoenobius > Schoenobius gigantellus. Next base: position 2,870,725 of record OZ012557.1, read on the forward strand.
CAAGTTGCAAAAACTGATGTAAAATGGTGTATTATGTGAGAAATGATTGTATTTAGGATTTATTCTACTATAGTTGTAGATAAATACCATTCAATCTATCAAACACATGATAACTAAGATATTATTGCCCTTTCACAGTGCTGTTGGCTACATCTAGTTACTAGGTGTGGTGATATCACCAAGGATCTAGTACAATAATAAGTATGTTATGTTCTGAAGACTGACTTACCTCATCATTGACATAGGATTCCAACATTTTATTGTAGGGCTCACTTATGTGGCATGCCATGACTACTCCATTCAAGCTACCAGGCAAATTAATAATAAGTTTAGTTTCACGTACTGCAGAAACTCTTCCCAGCACCATCATACCTTCTCGTATAGTCTGAAACAGAAGTAAGTATTTGAAAAGTATATTTTCAAATTTTTTAGATATCATTAATAATAAAACAATGTGAAGGATAGGATTGTTGTAGTTATAGGTTAATTCCTTTGCTTTTACTAAGGTGCTGACAATAACATTCACATAGCATTACTACAAAGAGATTTAGTTTTTAAAGCAAATGGAAATAACATTCTTTGTTATAAATTCTATAAAGCTGATTTTTGGACCAGTTTGGGATTGTTTGAAATATCTCTTATTTAGCGAGAAATAAATTTAGTAAAATATATTAGTATTCAACACGACTCCCAAATATATATTTTTATGTAGGTACATACCTAATCCTCTATATTCAATAACTGATGCAATAATTGAGGCTGTGATAATATATTACAGCATTAATTTATTCTTAGATAGAATTGAGATATATCTATTATAATAAGTTATTCTATTTTCATATGTTAGAAGTTCATGATGTTTTCAATGGTTGCATTCTATAGTATATTCAATCAGCCATACAAGATTCCAGGTTACGACACTATTATTATAATATAAGCATTATTACTAATTTAATCTGCACATAATTAGAACGATATTCATTGAACTTAACATGTAATAGTACTTACTTGTAAACTTAACCGAGCCGCACAATTCTTAATAGAGTAAAGCAGATTTTGGGGTTTGTCGTCTGATAAATAGCCGTCATCTTCATCAGATTTTTTCTTTTGCTTTTTCTTTTTCTTCTCACCTTTTTCAGGCGCTCCTAAAAACTAAATAACAAAATTAATTCTTTTTCCCCTCTATACACATCTTAGCATGCTTAATAACTTTAAACACTAACATTCCCGCTTTGTTTAAAGTAAGTAGTATTCGGTTTTTTTCCACCACGTGGAAAGTATTCCTCGGTATCGGCCATCCTAATAAAAAATTAATACTTTCCCATTTAAAAATTAAAAATCTAAAAACAGAAAGTATAAGTTACACACATGAGAATTTGAGGTTATTATTTATTTGCGTTTTGTATCATCACTAGAGATGAGAGTAACGACAATAACGACATACCCTGCGTTCCGTAAAACGATAAAAGTGATAATATCGCGAATCCGACCAAAGTCACAACACTAGTATTATGTTATCTGTGGTCACAACATAACCTACTAATTCAATAGCCCTTATATTTTAAGACGATTTAATTTGGTCGGATTCGCGATATTATCGCTTTTATCGCAATTCGGAACGCACCAAGAGGCGCGTTCAGAGGCGCGTTCAGAGCCTTCGCGCGGAGTACAACTTTTCGCTCTAACCCCGTTCAATGCCTTCGAGCGTGACAACCGGGTGAAACAACCGGCCCGTTCAAGACCTTTGAGTGTCGGCGCGAGTTACAACCGAACAACCATCGAATTTGATGGTTGTAAAACGCTCTGACGTTTATGACTGAAATACTCTTACGTGATTGGATGATATTGGCGGCCATATTCTATAATGTCATCTACTAGAAAAAGAGAGAAATAAAAAATCATGTGAAAGAGGGAGATAAAAGATTTGGTTGCTGAGGCGCGTTCAGCGCCTCTGGGTGTAGTTGTCCGGTTGTTTTTTAACTCGCTCAAAGGCGTTGAACGGATTGTAGCAACAAAATCTTTTATCTCCCTCTTTCACATGATTTTTTATTTCTCTCTCTTTCTATCAGATGACATTTTAGATTATGGCCGCCAATATCACCCAATCACGTAAGAGTATTTCAGTAATAAACGTCAGAGCGTTTTACAACCATCAAATTCGATGGTTGTTCGGTTGTAACTCGCGCCAACACTCTAAGGTCTTGAACGGGCGGTTGTTTCACCCGGTTGTCACACTCAAAGGCATTGAACGGGGTTAGAGCGAAAAGTTGTACTTCGCGCGAAGGCGCTGAACGCGCCTCGTGTTATTTCCATATAGCTGTTATTGTAAACTGCTGTTCGTTATCCTGTTATACTGCTGTTTTGCACAATGAACAACAGTGTATTCACACTGTTACCAGCATCGAAATAGTTCCAAATATGAGCGACCGGTGCTCTTATTCTCGGCATTTTTAATATTTAAAAATACTTAACACTATCTCTAAAACAATTATTATTTACACTTACGCTAACTTTTAATTACGCACTTACACACTGAAATAATTAAATCGTAACAAAAAATAATTACAATTTCTCTAATTGGATCTGTTGCTGAACTGAACAGAACAGAATTGAACGAACAATGAAATTTTAAACAGCAATCTCATTCAAAACAGCAGTATAACGAATAATTATTATTCACCTGTTATTTCAAATCGTCGGGATCATCAAACATTTTAAAGTGAACTTTACGTTAATGTGAGAAAGCACAAAAATTAGTGGTTTGCGATTATCGTGTCGTGACTCGTGCAGTTTATATTGCTATCTCCCGTACACACCTATTGCACTCTCGCTCTTTGCTTCACTCTCGCGTTACGTTATCGCTTATTGGCAACAGCGCGGTGGGTGGAACGTCAGTCATTGCGCTACAACGCTACAACATCAACAGCAGTTTATAATGATAGCAGGATAATCCGTTGCTCAATAATGTGTTATTCGTTACGTTCATATAATGCATTATATTATCTGCTATCGTAATAACGACCATCTCTAATCATCACATCGCTTGACATTGACATACCCCGTGGTCCAAATTGAGCTAGCACGAGCAGCCCCCTTTCAAGAAAAAAATAAAAGAAAAAAATTCCCAGCTAACAAGATTTATTTTCATAATTTTTTCAATTTTGCGAACAATCAAAACACAGCTCAACTAAACTTAACAAGATAGCACCAAAAACTCACAATTTAAAATAAGTTTAGATGGAGTTTATTTTGGAGATGGAGTTCTGTTGTAATAATGGCAAAATCGGTAGATATTTTTGCTTGATTTAAGAACAATTCGGTAGATCGCAAAAAAAATCGGTAGCATTCACAACACTGACTGGAGGAGCACCGTGAATATTGATGTATACGAGTGAACACCGCGCGAACGAGCCGCGAACCCTTTGTCGCGGGACAAACAAGCGTGAACGCGCGTAAACCCCGCGAAACCCATCTACACTTGCGTTTACGCCTGTTCGCGGGGTTTAACGGTACTAATCAGCCCCCGTAGCACGTCCATCAAAACACGATATGATAAAGCGATTTATCGCTGTGAACTGTCAAAATACGACGAAACCCTATTGTATTTTGAGAGTTCGCCGCGATAAACTGCTTTATCATATCGTGTTTTGGTGCACGTGCTAGGGGGGCTGGAGCCGCCATGAGATCCAACGTAGTATTACTATTCTCTTTGGATCCAACTAAAGCTTTTGACTCGGGCACAAAAACCGACAAGCGGTCGAGACCGACCGAGGCGAGGCATGAGAGAGCGAGACAAAATGAGAGCACCATGTACCTCAGAAGAATAACTAAAGCTTGCTTTAGTGCTTTCGTTATTCTTCTGAACGATGTAATACTCGCTCTCGGCCTCTCTAGGGGTGTCTCGGCAAGTGTGTAAAGTACTACAATGCGTTCATCGCCTTTGAGCGAGTTAAAAAACAACCAGACAACTACACCCAGACTATCTGCTCCAGCAGTCCAGCCACCATGAACTCGCCCTTCGGAGTTGCGTTCCGAGCTGCGTTCGGGGGGATTATTGTCTAAGAAAAATCTATAGCTATCGCTTACAATTTGACAGTCGCAGTCTATCCATTAATCCTTTTATAAAAGGAAGTCGGCACAGAGTCTTATGTTCACGGCGTAATGGCTGTCAGATTATAAGCGATCGTGATAGATTTTTTCTTAGACAATTAAACTGCGCCCGAGTGCACTTCGAGTGCACTCTGACAGCAACCTACCCGTTCAGAGCCTCGGGGTAAAAAACGCTCTGACAGACGGTTAGTACACTTTGTGCCCGTTCAGAAGCTTCGAGTGATGCAACCAACCAGATTTTATGTCAAAGTTGATGTCAAATATGTCAATGTCGAGGTCAAAAATACGCGAATTATATATTATTTTATTAAATAACACTACTTTGAACTCTTTTAAGCCCAATACAAAGGAAATATAGTGATTTCTATGTGTTGTAATTATTTTTAAGCAGAAAAATAGAAATTGACATTTAATTTCATAGTAAGGATTAGTAATTCCAAGGGTCAGAGTAATGCAACCGAGAGTGTTTTTCACACTCGCTCCGAGGTTCAGAACGGCGGCCGTACCGCCTAACTCAAAGCGATCACTCGCTATCGTTATCGTAACATTAGAACAATAGTTTTAATGTCACAGATGACATTTGAAGTGTTGTTCTAATGCCACGAAAGCGATAGCGAGTGATCGCTATAAGTTAGGCGGTCGCCCCCCGGGTTGGTTGCTATCTTTTTTTTAGTTTGTATCTTGCCGATCAAGATCAAGCAAAGGGCAAAATATTACTAATCCTTACTATCAAATTAACAGTCAATTTTTCTGCTTAACAATTATTACAACACATAGAAATCACTATATTTCTCTTGTATTAGGCTTAAAAGAGTTCAAAGTAGTGTTATTTAATAAAATAATATATAATTAGTGTATTTTCGACATCGACTTTGACATAAAATCTGTCAGAGTGTTTTTCACCCTACGCTCGAGTTGGTTGATTGGTTGCATCACTCGAAGCTTCTGAACGGGCACAGAGTGTACTAACCGCTTGTCAGACCGTTTTTTACCCCGAGGCTCTAAACGGGTCGGTTGCTGTCAGAGTGCACTCGGAGTGCACTCGAGCGTAGGTTCTGAGGCGCGTTCAGCGCCTCTGGGTGTAGTTGTCCGGTTGTTTTTTAACTCGCTCAAAGGCGTTGAACGGATTGCAGCAACCAAATCTTTTATCTCCCTCTTTCACATGATTTTTTATTTCTCTCTCTTTCTAGTAGATGACATTATAGAATATGGCCGCCAATATCATCCAATCACGTAAGAGTATTTCAGTCATAAACGTCAGAGCGTTTTACACCCATTAAATTCGATGTTTGTTCAGTTGTAACTCGCGCCGACACTCTAAGGTCTTGAACGGGCCAGTTGTTTCACCCGGTTGTCACGCTCGAAGGCATTGAACGGGGTTAGAGCGAAAAGTTGTACTTCGCGCGAAGGCCCTGAACGCGCCTCTGAACGCGCTAGAAAGAGAGAGAAATAAAAAAATCATGTGAAAGAGGGAGATAAAAGATTTGGTTGCTGCAATCCGTTCAATCAACGCCTTTGAGCGAGTTAAAAAACAACCGGACAACTACACCCAGGGCTACGTTCCAAAACATCACCCGGAGTGAGTAGGTGGTGGGGGGAGAGTGGCTGGTTAGGGTGGTCGGAGTCATGAAGTTATAGATAAAGATGGAGACCACATTTCACACAACAGCTTGAATCAAATACCTACATATCTCGATCTCGTTCTCTGTGGTCTGACCTCTCTTTTTAGTGTGTGGTCGGTATTGCTACTTCTTTATTTAAATCTCCCAGTAAAAACATTAAAAAGGTAACACTAGCCCACAATCATTAGATTGTGGGCTCAATCAAATAGTTTATATTTATTAAAATTTTTCAACTACAATTACCGATTTCAAATACAAAGTTACATTAGATGATGAATTTATAAATGAGTCAATGAATTATTATTACATATCCTGCAGACTTGGTAATATCGTCGGTCGGAAACAGTAGGGCTCGTATTAATAATTGCATCTCAAGAATGAGCTCGATCTTAAGATACTGTTTTTGACAGATGTTCCATACATTAAACGTCAAAACTGCAACTTAAGATCGCTCTCAACTTTGAGACGCGTTTATTAATACGAGCCTAGGTGCCTAATGGAACATTTCAAAATCACATGTTCTGAGTAATTGAGGTTTTAAGTTTTTGACAATATTCAAATCTTATTTTACTTTATCTTGAGACTTGTATTCTCTTATCTGTGCTTGAGATCATTTTGTGTTTTTTTTATTTACTAAATAATATGAAGATTATAGTCTAGTTTAAGTTTATTGTGTGTAACTAAGATTTAGGATGTCATGTGTAGTTTTTGAGTTATCAGCAATTTTGTGAAATATTCTAATTATTAAATTAAATAATTTCTGAAAATCTAAGATGTAGTTAATTGGAATATTTCTAAATAAACCAGTAATGAAATAAAAATACAATCAATTCAGAAATATTTTAGGTATAGAATTTCAGAGTCATACTGGAACTTTGAGAAATATTTCATTATTAAAGCCCGGATGCACTTTAGAATTTAGTGTCGCAGCGCGGAACATTTCAAAATAAATTGATACTGAAAACGAAAAGAATACAAAATTTTTGTTTTCTTTATTGGAATTAATAGTTTTCTGTCAATTAGAACTAAAATTTAAGTTGTACCGTTGATGATTTGGAAAAAAATATTTAATTCCTTACCATTCTACATAGTTATCTCAAAACGTGCTCAAAACACGTAATTTGGAAATATTCTGGTAATGAATCCGACCGACGATATGGCAACATTGGCGCTGTTATGTCAATATAAATCGGCTCAATATGGCGGTTGTTTACTTTGCAGTTCACGACTTTGTTCAAGATTTTTCGCTATAGTTACGCTAATCATCGTTGATTGATATTGAAAAATGGTGCAATCTTGTGTAGTGATAGTGCATGGTGTCCAGGAGGTGATATAAAATTTCACGCATAGATTTTTTAAATTGAATCATTGTAATTAAGAATCATAGTTTTGTTCGATCTTCCAAAAATAGTCGTTGGTGCTTCCAACAAAATATTAGTAAATGATTGATAAGTCAAGATCATATAGATATACGTTGAATTTCATTGAATTTGTGTAACGTGATTTTGTTTGTTTACAAACAGTCGTTTTGATGTAGAACGACCAAAATGTAAATGTATCTGAGACTTTCTTTGATACAAGATTTTGTACGAGATGTGCAATGCATACATTTCATGATTATGATTCTTACTCGTTATGTACACATACTCTTAATATAATCTCTTATTCTTTGTTATCTATACATTTTAGTTTTTTTATACAGTTATGTAATTGTTAACAATATTTTTCCTTTTTAGATTTCCTAAAGACAGTATCCGGAGAAAATTGTGGCTATCAATTATAACACTGAAGACAAAATTAGATGGACAAAAATGGAAGTGAGGATTTGCAATTTACATTTTAATGAATCTAATTATGACACTACAACAGGGCGCTTAAAACAAACAGCAGTTCCTTCTTTAAGGCATACAATATCTCCATTAAAGGTAAAGATTTTTAATTAACAATAAGTATATTTGTGAATGATTGGTTAGTAATACATTTAGTATCAAATTTCTGGCCTATATATTTTTTATGTATGCATACATTTTAAATACTTAGTATAGAAAATAATACTTTATTGTGAATTTTTATCATGTGCCACTCCCATCTGGATATATAATTCAGTTTGTAATTAGAATTGCATATCATCCCATTGATGAATGATTTATATTACATGTTTAGAATTTAAGTATTTTAAATATATGACAAAAATGCAACATTATAATATGTTTTCATCATAATGTTAACATTATTATTAATTTTCAGACAACAAGTGCCTTACATAAAGAGTAAATGTTCCAAATAACTGATGTTGCTGTTCCAAGCATCAGTTCTGGCATTTACAAAAGTGAATGTCCGTTTAAGGATACAAGACTGAAACGTGCTAGTTGCGATTTGGAAGGTCCAGCAAGTAAAATACAATGTCGTAATATCCTGGAAGACATAAGCAACCTTAACAAGTTAATTAATGTGGTATCACAACATTTTACGCCTATGCTTCAGCAAATGTTTAACCACTCGGTCACGGACTCAATATTTTGTACTGATTTGCATGAAACTACGATAGTTAAGCGATTAACTAAATCTTTCTTTTAATATGCGTATACGAGCTCACTTAAAGAGGAAGACAGAAAATATATTCATAAATTACGTGGAAATAGACAGAAATTACACAGAGCTGTGTAATATATCAACATTATAATAAATGATATTGATTTTAAAATGTTTTTTTTGCACATCATCATTCCCCGAATTTTGTCCCATATAGTCGTAATATACTTTCTTAAACAGATGTTTTTAAAGTGATCCAAATTTTTTATGTATTTTTATTTGAAGTCTTTTTAATCTTATTAATAGTTAAATTAAATACTTATATTAATAGTTTAATTTAAACTACTTAATAGTTTAATAATCAATTCCGATGTTGATTGGAAATTTCCCTGATTCATTTTGGGAGGCTTAAATCTATCAGTGGTGACTGCTGAGACGACAATTAACCTATACATTATACGTCGACGTGACGACGTGGGCCGCGGTCCGTAAATCGCTAAAAGCGATAATATCGCGAATCCGACCAAATTAAATAGTCACAAAATATAAGGGCTATTGAATCAGTAGGTTATGTTGTGACTTTGGTCGGATTCGCGATATTATCACTTTTATCGTTTTACGGACCGCAGGGGTGGTCATGATAATCAAAATTTCATCATACAGAATCTGTACGGTTAAATCGTAATTACGAATAGCGTAAACGGATACAAGGATTTATTTTAATTAATAAAATGTTAAAAAAAGTAAAAAAAAATATATTTCGATCCGGTGGATGTGTGGGATGTGTATTATTTAGTGTGAGTGTGTGTTGAGTGTGATGCTCTGTTTACTGGGATGATTCACAAAATTGAGGCAGTCTCCGCACTACATGTGAGATAGGTATATTGGTTTCGTTTTAAAAAGAAAATATAGACGTCGCTGAATCTCTCTTCAAAAGTGTGCACGATTCTGTGCAGGACAGTGTGAGCAGCAAAGTTTGACCTAACGGTTTCAGTGTAGAAATTAAAGAATATTGATATGCAACATTTATACAGCTATAAATAATTCCCGATTAAAGTATAGCGATGTCCTGAAAAAATAAAACAAAGGTTACCCTATTTGAAAGAGAAGGTTAGCCCACAGAGAGTGAGATAGCGATACTGAGGTATTGCCTCAAATAGGTATTCAAGGTGTGGTCTCCATCTTTATCTATAACTTCATGGTCGGAGTGTTGGTTGTTTTAGAACGGCAAGAGTGTTGTCTGCTTTGTTTACATAACCAAATATACAAAAATAAGAAAATATATAATTCATCGGCGCGTCCGTTCGCTTTAATGCATGGATTTCATTCCTCTGTTTCATCTACGAAAATGCTAAAACCAACAGAATATGAATTCTGTTAAATCGCAGCCTAACCTAGCTTCAGCGGAAATGAAGGCCAATTTTACAATCGTGTCACTTACGATACCTATAGTCTTTGGAATTTAAAATTAACTTATTGTCGACATTACGAAGCGCATCCTCGCTCTTCGAGATGCACAAATTGTGTGTGAATATGAAATCTTTGTAATAACGATCACACACAACTTTAAAATCCACACAATTTCCCGCCAAATCCAATCGAGTGAAATTACACCTTGCTATATAATGCGGGTAAGATTCTACTCGATCGAGTGCACTCCGTAGCGTTTTAGGACACCCCACTCCAACACTCTCGAGTGCACCCGAAATGTTTTAGGACATATTTCGGGTGACCGAGTGCACTCGGGTGATGTTTTTGATGGTTGTAAAACGCTCTGACGTTTATTACTGAAATACTCTTACGTGATTGGATGATATTGGCGGCCATTATCTAAAATGTCATCTGATGGAAAAAGAGAGAAATAAAAATTCATGTGAAAGAGGGAGATAGAAGATTTGGTTGCTGCAATCCGTTCAACGCCTTTGGGCGAGTTAAAAAACAACCGGACAACTACACCCAGAGGCGCTGAACGCGCCTCTAAGGCGCTGAACGCGCTCAAAACGCCTCTGATTGATTTGACAGATTATATTGACATTGACATTGACTGTTGACTGACAACGATCATTGACCCTAGGTTTTTGTGGTGGGTACGTACCTATTTATTTAACTATAATAATTTTTAAATGAAGATAATATAATTTATAATAACGATTGATCTGAAATTAAAGATTCTTTATCAGTGTCCGATCATTTAAAACTAGTCTTAATACAAACGACTCTATTGCAACTTTTATTTCAGTTTGTTTATCTCGGTAATAATTCACTATTTAGGTTTTGATTATATACTTGTACAAGTATACTTGTACACGTACAAGTACAACTATATAATCAAAGTATTTAAGTATAAATCATGGACTTATTAATTTAATAAATCCATGGTTTAAATAGTATGTGACTGATAATGAAGTTACCATATTTTTTTATATATTTAACCTTGTATTTAATACCAATTATATATTGATTCTTCATTATGATTACATTGCGCTGTTTGTCAGATAACATTATAGTAGCCTGGCACCGCACGCAATACGACTGTAATCTTCTAAATTAGATAATGTGTGATAAATGTTAAGTGGTTTTTCTGTCGACATTGCGTCGACTGTTGTGTTGACTCAAACCGGTTGAACGAATAGTTACAAGTCGGCTGTCGCAAAGGACAAACGTGTTATTCATTTTTTATTTTGTTCATTTAGATAATGTCTAAAATCGTGATATTCGGGTCCACCGGTATGACCGGCCTCTGCGCCGTCGAAGCTGCACTCAAGAAAGGTAAATACAAACATTTATTTAAATTGCATGACATTAAATACCTAAGACTTAATTGAAATCCTAACCCATTTACATAATTACTTATTAATTAATTATGTAATGCAATGGAACTAAACATTTTTATTATTTCCCGAACTATTAATTATAAATTATAACTGCTCACCTTCGGTTGTAAGAACTTGCCTATTTGTGTTCTAATAGAGTTTGGTAGTTTTAGAGACTATTGCAAATTATATTATTGTATTATACAAAAACATTTTAAGATTTCTTCTATTGAGAACTATTTCTTCTATATGCTTTCCATAGTTTGTTTATGTAATGAAATACCATTATTGTTTACTAGAAAGGAAGATAATATGTGAAGATTCTCAGATTCATAATTCATTAATTGCATATAGTTTACCACCAGTGGCGATTCCTGGTGTATACTTTTGTGTTGGCTCCAGGTTTAAGTTAGGTACTTTTAAAAACTGTTAACTGAAATGAATTTTTATTAATTACTAAACTAAAATACAAATCCACATGTGTATTATATGAAGTCTTTTTGCCGATTGACTATTAAGACGTTTTCAATGACTCGAATATTAAAGATTATCACTTCATTACTCTACTTCATCAATCATCATCATCAGCTCATATACGTCCCCACCGAGGGGCTCGAGCCTACCCTAAACTAGGGCGATTAGGCCTTAGTTCAACCACGCTGGCCAAGTGCGGGTTGGTCGACTTCACACACAACCTGTAAAGAAATTCTTTCTTCACAGGTGTGTGCAGGTTTCCTCACAATGTTTTCCTTCACCGTAAAAACGTCGAATAAACGTACATATGAATTCAAAATTTGAAAATACATTGCTACGTGGCGGGGTTCGAACCGCTATCTCCCGATTGGGAGACAACAGCCTTACGCACTACGCCATCGACGCTTTTACTCTACTTATCTTGTGTTAAAAGTCACTAAAAGTCGAAAAAGATAACCAAATAATATAATAATCTAATATAATCAAAATTTTCGCGAGAACAATTTTCTTATCGGCGCCTTTCAAAGCGCCAGCCAGCTGAGTGCCTAATATCCGCATACAAACAATGAGCGGGAGGTCGGTGGCTGAAGCCGCGCGGAGCGGAGACTTGAATGCAATTTGTAAACGCCGATGAAATCGCCTAACGTACCTATCGCGACGAGATTACGTTGATCGGCTATACACAACCTGCGGCCCTATCGGGCCTTTGTGATTGGTCCATCATCAGTTACAAAATTGTGAGTCATCAGAGAAATTATGGGCGCATTGAGTAAATAAAATATGTAACTAGATAACCGTACCGGGGCGCGTTGCATTGAATATTGCCTGAGCGAGACCTTTCTTTTTTTATTAAAAAAGTACATAAATCGTTAATTTTGAATTAAGTTATAAACGCCCAAATAACTTTTGCTTGTGGCCAGCGACACCATGACTGAAATGTTTGTAGCCCCTATAAAAAAAGGTTTAGTATCGCTGGCATAGATGTATCCACATCAAGTCCAAACTACTGGAGATAGAAGCATGAAATTCGGTACAGGGGTTCTCGGCTTATGTAGGCGCCCACTTTTAGGAAGGATTTTACAAAATTCATCCCCAAAATCCTCATCTAAAAATAAGGAAAAACCGATGAAGCCCATTAGGGCATGCAATATCGCAAGGTTCTCTAATACTGGAGATCTGATTCCGGAACTCATAACTTTTAAGTTTATTTCAAATCAAACAAGATTTATAATTATATCAGGCTTTTAATCATCTTTAGTAACAAATTAAACATATTTGGATATTTGGTCATCTTTCTCCCTTATTACTCTAATAATTAAACAGTTTAAACCGAAAAATCAACAAGGCATTTATCACACAATAGAATTAAACATAAGAAATATTAATAAAAAAACATACGATACTTGAATCGTAGTATGTATCACGTGTCACGTACATTACATACTACATAGTCTTCTTGCAGTCTTAGCATTTTCATTATAAAGTGAGATAGCATAAAAAACTAAAAAACAACATATTGGAAGTAAATCACGAGAACAATAATTATTTATTCCTTTGAGAGGACTCGTTGTTCTTGATAAGTGTTCTTAAGAACAATAACGCATCTAACATTCTATCGGAGAGTGAACTTCGTATTCGGTTACAAAAGTAACCAGCACAAGAAAATACTCTCCACACTTGTTGGTAGAATGCATAAAATGTACTTGTATGCTTCTATCACATACACCTCCTCCTTTATCATATATCATCATCATCACACCTCATATACGTCCCCACCGAGGGGCACGAGCCTACCCTAACTAGTTATGTTAGGGCGATTACGCCTTAGTCAAACCACGCTGGCCCAGTGCGGATTGGTTGACTTCACATACACCTTTGTTACAACAAAAAGTTGTTATTTTATTTATTATTATTACGAAAACCAACAGCGTTTTATACATTATATATAGTTTAACAATATATTATTAATAATAAGGCCAATAACAGGTTTCGCTTAAAATTAACAATAATAAAGTGTATATAATACTATATGCTTCTGTATATCTATCTATTTATTTAATTAAGTATTAATTTTCAACCGTTGTGGTTTTTTAATACCACTATGCAAATAAAAAAAAGCATAATTAAAATTTTATGAATACTCACATTACTAACACAAATAAACAATCAATATTGTATATATCTAACCAACATACATAATATATACATACCTACCCATAGAAATATCCATATACATATGCGTATCATATATAAATAAATATGTACACGATGTCGTGTACGTATACACGTACTTCATGTATATTTAACATTTTTTTTTGGCTTGGTTTGTCATACTAAAGTTTATTTATGTTAGGGATTGAAAAGAACCAACAATATCTCATTTAAATATATTATATTCAAATATGATATGTTCTTATGTTGAAAGTTCTCATTGAGTAGGTACAGTAACTTTTTAATACAGTACATTTTTGGTCCCGTTGTAGTGCGTCGGTGAGGTTGTGGACTCGGCACTGGCCTTCTAATAGGAAGGTCCGTGGTATGATCCTGTCACGTACCAATGGGTTTCTCGTTTTCGAATTTCATATATACTCGTACATTTGCGGACGCTCTCACGGTGAAGGAAAACATCGTGAGGCAACCTGCATATATCTGCTATAAGAAATTCAAAGGTGTATGTGAAGTCGGCCAGCGTGGTTGACTAAGGCCTAAACACCCTTATTTTTCGGTGGGGAAATGCGTATCCTCACCGTACCCGCCGTTGGCTAGACAGCGAACGTGTGTGGGGCTTTCCCGGCAGAGTGTCAGGCCTACACACTAAAACCCCCCGGTATTCTCCTTGGCCTTATGGGCGCGCATGGTAAGGTCCACACTGCGACGCCACTACCAACAACGCCCGGCAAGCCCGACCAACTAGTCGGGCTATCGCCAAGGAGGGATTGCCCGAAAAAAGCAGGGCAATCCCCAGACGGCGGCCTAAACACCTTAACATAGGATAGGCTCAAGCTCCTCAATGGGGACGTATATGAGCTGTGATTACGAATTGATTTTCACAAAGTAGGTAAAATGTTTTTTAATTTGATGTGGATACGTAGCTATTATTAACAGCGAATAAAGTCTACATTGGTTTAATAAAGTAAAAAGAAATCAATAAAAATGTAATTTTGTTTGGGTTGCATAAGTCCCCGGCGGATTCATTGGTTATGACGTCAACAAGGTAGTATGTTGGTTGAAAGGTGGTTTATTGTTTTTTAAACATGTTAAGGCTAAGAAACAAACTGTTTCAACCATTTAACACTATTAATATTAACTACCTTTGATGTTGTTCCTCCTAGCTGATGGAAAGTTTCTTTTGTTTTCTTCCATTTGTGGTATTATGGCGTCTAAACAGATCGAGCTATTTTCGTCTTTGTGTCAGTAGTATCATGCGGCTTCTTTTAATCGAAAGTAAATTAAAATAAAAGGATGTTTATGATATTATTATTATTTGATGACAATCTGCTCAGCTGTTCAAAAGTTATTGACCAGCAGTAGAGCGCGTACCCATGGACCAAAGTATTTTTTGGTTAGCAGGGCGCACTGCGTCCAGGAAAATGGATAAAATAAATCTAAGAATTATTTCCTACTTTTCAAAGGGCAGTATGTATATGTCGGGGATTGTTTTTTGTTTTTAAAGCCAGACCATTCATTTTTTATCGTATTTGGAGTGTTTTGTAATAGTATCTTTTGGTGATTCGTAGTCGTACGAACTACACGCGTACGAAGACGAAGGCAAAAGCTAGTATTATATAAGTATACAACGTATTAAAATTCCTCAATCAGAACAGATCTAGTGATAATTAAGAACTGCTCGGTTCACGGCCTTGCGCATAACTTGTTCGCCTAATAGATTCCGAACTTGCAGCAGGAATCACATGTCTACGTCACTAATCAACAATTTATATTCACCTGTTTAGGTGGACAAAGTAGAGTGAACCGGTTGCCGACACCTCAGTCCCCTTACCACAATCGCTTAAAACTTTTTTAAACTACAGGGGGCCTAGACAAAGTGACAATGCAAAAACGATAACGAAGTTCGATATGAACAAAATTTAAATGTATGGGCTTGACCATGAAGCAAATACAAAGAGGAGATGTTATAAGCATCTAGGTCCAGCTCCTAACACCAGAGTCCTGACGTCACGCATTTTTAGTTTTAGCTACTTAACGCCAGAGGCGCTGACATCAGTCGATCTTTTTATCTGTCGGATTAGTACGTCGTACGCTCTTCTTTTATTTTAGTTTTAAATTACCTAAATACAAAATGAAATGTTGTATTCTATCGTGCAAAAGTTACACAGACGACAGAAACAAAGTGAACGAAAAAAAAATCTCTTTCCATTTGTAAGTACATTAAACAAGCATTATTAATTTATTACTTGACGTATTGCTTCTAGAATGTTCGACGCCACATGGACGCTTCTGTCAATGTCCCGATAAAGCACAAAAGGCCCTCTAGTGGCGAGTAAAAATACTAACGAAAACGTAGGATTTAAGGGCGAAAACAAAACACGTGAATTAATATAAGCAGTTTTAACGATTTTTATTTTAAGATTATATTGACACAGCACCTAATAAATTATCTTTCTCCTACGAATGTATCTTTTAACATAATTATCTTTCTCCTACGAATGTATCTTTTACTGCCACCTTGTAATGTATAGCGGAACTTTTATGTTAACGTCAATAATGCTGGCATTTTAGTAATTCTACTCGCTACAAGGTGACAGTGGCGTCGCGCACCCTCCCCCCGCACCCCGATTTCCGGCTTCACTTGATTTCATACGGAAAACGCGATAGGGCACGTCCTCTTTGTATTTGCTTCATGGGCTTGACATAATATGCCATCGCTCAATAACATGGCGAATCGATCAAAGTCATCGATATGTATGTTGGTAGACAAATCGATTCGCAACGAATCGACAAAGTAGCGAATTGTTATTTCGTAACTTTCAATACTTAGTACTCAAAACAACTCATTTTTCATTAAAATGAAATGAAAATATTAATTTTAATCATTTATTTTACCATTTCTCAGTTTTGAGTACTTAGATAACCGATATGTTGTTTTCTCACAGAAAGAACAATTTGACACAGCGATCGCTAATCCTTGCGTTGGCTAGGAGTTTGTTGTCGTTATCTCAGATTCTCAGAGACGATATCGATGTTAATTATTGTTTCGCTATGAAACGATCACCACTTGTCTAACCCCCCAGGGGAGAGAGATGGCCCTATCGGCACCAATAGCGGTGTCTCCGTTTCTAACTTTGCTCTAAGCTATCATGGTAAGGTCACAGACCAGCCCACAGACCAGCGTAGAATCACGACAATGACGTGTTTCGTTCGATACGGAATGCTAATAATGCTGTTCCGATAGCTGTTTTCCCCGTGAGCTAGACGGTCGGCCTCTAAACGTGAAATCGTTGATTTTATTATGCTGACCGGCAGAAACAAGTAGAAACTCGCTAACTGGTGTAGCTTATAAACTACAGATAGGGGCTATTCACGTATCACTATATAAGACGATTTATATAGGGGGGTTGACCGTGTCTTAATTTTTCTTACAAGGGGGTGGGAGGAAGTCTTTATAGTTCTTTTCTTACGTAAGATCACAAAAATGCGTAAAGTAAAGATTAAATATACTTTGAAAAGCGCGGGCAGCCGCGCGAGATTAATCTTTAAAGGATTAAAACCAATGTTTAGTACTGCTAAAAACTAAAAATTACTAGTACCTTTGTATGTACAAATGCAAATAAATATTCTTAAAAATAAATAGATATTAAAAATAAACATGAAAACAAATCAAAATTATATTAATTTATTCCTTGAGTTTCTTACGTAATAAATATTAAACAGGGGGAGAGGTCGCTGGACTATTCTTACTTTTTCTTACGTAGAGAGGTTGCAAAACAAGCAAAAATAGTTTTACGTAATAAATGAATGGCGCCTTACACTACGAACATAGTTCTGATATAAAATAAAAAATAATATTTTAAATGTAAAATAAAAATAATTTATTTACGTCAAAAATATACTCGTAGATACTTTTGTAGTCATACGTTTCTTATCTACGAAGCTCCACAGAGAAGGAGCTCGTTCGAGGCTAATCTTCTATGGTCTATGACAGACTGTTTATTGTTATTTTTTTATTAAGAGGATTATGAGGCTGTAAATTTTCATACAAAAAGCGATAACGTTTTTCCTCCTCTAAACATAGTCCAATTTATATAATTTTGTGAAATGTTGTAGAAGTAATGAAGATCTAGGGTTCGTACGTTTTGATTCTGTGGAAATATTGCTCAGAATAATAATTATTAGCATCTAAATATCTATATTTTAGACTTAAAAACTACCTTAAGTATTTTTATCTTTTTTTGACTAAATTAAATTGAATTACAAAAAATCAACCATAGATTACGGTGTACTGAATCTAATAAAACCAAAATTGTCTCATTTTGTAAAGGTTAAGAAGGGTTAAAACGTTATCGCCCAAAACAATATTTCAATAAAAATTGTACGCACTTATATCGAACATTCAACTCTAAGCGATGTGCCACAAATTGCACTTTTGAACATGCCTACTCGATCTATGAATCGGCACTTCACAGTCCTCTTAAGACTTGAAATGTCAGCATTCAGAGCGAGTTAAAGATTCAAATTTTATAATTACGAAATAAAAGCTATTCTAGTCTCTGTTTACGAGGATCTAGGTAGCTCTTTTCGAATAGATATGATAAAAAATACATTGTTAACGTGCTCGAGCTCGCCAGTGTGGTACCTTGGCAGCCAGTTGCCCTTTGACACCATAGCCACGGCAACAGCACGGTAATAGTATATTACCGTGGCCACAGCCTTCCACAAGCGTAGTGCCAGTAGTGGTCACTAATCTTTCCTGCATTGCTTCAATCAAATGTTTCAAACCAACATTAATCTACCTAACAAAATTACTGAATTGTGTTTTCGTAAATAATAAGAAATGTTGTATAAAGCTCGATGTTTTGTCACAGGTTTGTTGTTTTTTATTTTTTGTATTACTCGGAAGAAAGTGCGATTCCCAACTCTTGCGTATAGTAAGGTCAAACTACGCCCTCGTTGGTAATCGGTCACTTTCCGATCGGTGAACATGTACTACATATTACATTTTATTATAATTTCAACTTTTGTAGGGAATTAATTTGTGATTTGCAGGTGCTATAATTCTAATTTTCATTGTGTATCTGATTTGAAATCCAATGGATGTATGGACTTACAGGCGTAAATGTACCAACCCAGCTGTGTACTATGTCTTCCTTTGTATAACATTTTATTCCAAGAGAATTTACACCAACTATACTAGATGAATGTAGTACAGGTCCTCCCGAATCGCCTGGGCACAAAGAAGCATTCCTATGGCAGCGATTGCTGAGGCACATAGATGGATATATTTTATTCTTCATAACCTTATGGCATCGCTTTACATACACCTCTAATATTTGTAGAGGCATCTGTAAGTTTAACGTGGTGTCGATTTGATCTTCAAACTCAGCCAACCCGAAGCCTGTCGCAGTTCCTCTAAGACCTTCCAAGGTCGTATAGTCGGCAGCACTCAGCCTCCCGTAATGATCTAGCCAAATCGGAGATGTCTTCAATAGTCCAATATCATTTTTCATGACTGACTTTGAATTCGAGTAAGACGGGTGTTTCACGGTAGATATGATATCGCTGATACTCTCGTTGGTATACGGAACTCCGAACGCGGAGCCGTATGTTATGACACCTTTAGCATTGTACGCGCTATATTTAATCAGAGAGTTTTCATAATTGACTATGCAGTGAGCGGCTGTCAGGGTCCAAGTCGGTTTCAGGACTGAGGCTGTGCACATGTGCGCGTACTGTAGATCATCAAGATTCGGGGATGGCTTATATGAAAATGCGAACTCCATCCTGACAATGTGCTGGTACGTTCCCAGGTTCGCGTCATCTCCGCCAACAATGCGGACGTGTTTCTTGCCAACGAACCGGTCGAACGATGTTGTTAGAATTATCAAGAGGAAATTCTTTTCGAGCGGTTTCATATCTTTAACAATGTACTTAGATCGTTGCAATCGCAATTTTACTACTGCGAAATTGTTAAGGTTATCGCGAATTATATTTTGATTTATGTACGAAATAAAGCGTATCAAAGATTAGACTAACTTCGGTGTGTCGTGTACGTACGACTGCATTGCTAAATAATTATTATCTGCGTTGCATGCAACAATGTTACGAGATTCTTTGATTTTTCAGCGAATTTAAAAGGTTTGATAGATTTAATCGAGTGGCCGTTTTTTCAATGCCTGGACAGACCCGACAACGACGCGTCGGCAAGTGGAAAACATACTACATATAATTTCAAACATTCTTGCTTCTCCAACAGCCGTATACCGTTACCGTCGTCGTCGGTACTGAGCAGTCGCATTGGAAAACTTACTTATGCACAAATACAATGCAACTGTTATTTGAGACACAGAAACTCCACATGAAGTTCTTTGCTTTCACGTGTTTGCATTAGAATATCGAAGTCAAAATAATCTTTATGATTGCGGGAATCTTGATGGATAATTAAATATGGATCGATAAAAGCCCGAAGCCTCTTTTCATTAATTTTTTTTACAATTTTTGATCGTAATCGTTCATTCTGCCGCATGCCGCCAAGCAAAGGTGGAATTACTGGGTACCTACCGTGTCTTGAAATATGTCACAACAACTTTGGCAACGTACAGCAAGCTCCAAGCTATACATTTACGCAACGAAAACCGCCGCTAGTACTAGCGACATAAGGACGGTCCAAAGGTAAAACAGTATAGCTTGATGAGGAGCTTACTGTAGGTAAAATGGCGTTCTTATATGGGTTGTAGATTTCATATCATATAATACTTTATAATATCATATATATATTCCACTAGTCCCTACCAGCTGTCCCCCCTGGTGGGGACAAGTTGATTTATTTTTCCACTCTTTCCTACCACAGGGACGCTGCATTACACTCTTGCTCATTAATGTTGTTTTACATTGTATCGACCTTAATGTAGTTTTATGACGTTCTCGTGAATTATATTGAAACAAATCTGGATTGACTTTAACGAATATACCGCATTCTAATATACAGGGTAAATTTTGAGGTACCGGCAACCTCGCAGGATTAGATAGCAAGCATCATTAGCTACAACGTTTGTTCTACGACTTTTGATAATTCGTTAGATTTTACTTTCATACAAAAATAAATATTCATTTAATATAACCTCTAGAATGTTTGTAACTTTACGCGCACAGCGCGCGAGCGTAGCGTTGTCTTCCGTCATCGTTTATGAATGAAACATAGACTTATCAATGTTACGACAGTGCAATAAAAAGTTGAAAATTGATTATTGTTCAATGTATTGAGTTATCTCGTAAAACAAACGTAGTTAATGATGTTAGCTATCTAATCCTGCGAGGTTGCCGGTACCTCAAAATTTACCCTGTATATTAGAATGCGGTATATTCGTTAAAGTCAATCCAGATTTGTTTCAATATAATTCACGAGAACGTCATAAAACTACATTAAGGTACCCTGTATACCGGGTGTAACGGAATACCGAAATAATATTTTAAGGTTGTTGATTTACAAAAAAATGTTTAATGACTATTCTTTGTATTTTTATTATATGTTTACTTTCGATTTAATACGCTTAACTGTTAAGCGTATTAAATCGAAAGTAGGCGTATGATAAAAATACAAAGAATAGCCATAAAACATTTTTTTTTGTTAATCAACAACCTTAAAATATTATTTCGGTATTCCGTTACACCCGGTATAAACAAGGTAGTGTTCATATATTATATTTTTTGAAAATTGGCTGACAGGAATCTCGTCGTTATAGATCAAACACCGCTCGTATACATACGAGTATCTTTGTTGATTGAGTTTCCCCAAAACAACATGCCGTATTTTAGTATTGACCCAACCCTTCCATGGTAAGCAGTTAACAGGGTTGATATATTGACTATTTTTCGTAAATTGAATAATGCATAGGAAAACTGACTAAGCTTAGAACAAATATGATCAACATGATTTTTCCCATTTTTCCAATTTAATTTACTATCAACATATAAACCCAAGAATTTTGTTGAATTAGTTGGCTTTACTGATTGACCCTGATAATTTACATTAAGATTGATTTTATCGTTGTTTCTTTGTGTAAAATGCATAATAGTTGTTTTGTTGAGATTTAACTTAAGATTATTGTCGTTTAACCAAAGAATTAGAGAGACCAAATTATCATTGACATCTGTTTCAATATTTTTCCAACCACCATTGGTGAACAGAACTGTATTTTGTAACTGTAATTTGCAACCAACTTTACCAACTTAGTTGAAAAAAAATAGTAGTGAAGCATGGGAGATCATTAATGCAAATAAGGAGTAGCAAAGAAAAGAAAGAATTAATGGTAATTAGAATGAGAGCGATCCAAAAGTACAATTGAATAATGTTCTAGATTTTTACCTACATGTTATCCAATGTTAATATTGCAACTCCCATTCCAGGTCTAGAAGTTCGAGCGTTCGTGCGGGATCCGGCGAAGATGCCAGGCCACTTGAAGGATAAGGTGGAAATATTTCAGGGCAATGTGCTGGAGCCGGACTCTGTCGCCGACGCCGTGGAGGACATGGACGGCGTGGTGGTCGCCCTGGGCACCAGGAACGCGCTCGAACCCACCTCAGACCTGTCGGAGGGCACCAAGAATATCATTGACGCGATGAGAGCCAAAAACATCAAAGTGCTGTCTGTCTGTTTGTCCGCCTTCCTGTTCTACGACGACGACAAGGTGCCACCGAGGTTCGTCGACCTGAACGCGGACCACAAGAGAATGTACGAGGCGCTGAAACAGAGCCCCTTGGATTGGATCGCTGTGTTCCCGCCGCATATTGCTGGTGAGTGCTCAGTTACCACAGAGAAGAGAACGTCTCTCAAGTGTTAGGTTTGCTGTATGTGTTTGGGATTGTCAGTATACGGGGTGATCAATCTAAATGGGTCAGTAGGGGGAAATCAGAAACTATGAGAGATAGTGAAATCTATTCTTAGGAACAATATTTAAAAATACTCAAATGAAATAATTATCTTATTTATGAGTTTTTTTTTCAATTATTTAAACAAGATTTCATTAAAAATGTGTTCCTTGTGACTGATGATTCACACCATCAACAATAACAACGAAAGCACTTGCAGAACGTATAACATTTTTTACGCAGATTTTGACCAGGTTCGATTACCGGTTATGTATGAGAGTTAATAAAATTTTAATGCCATTATTATTATTAAATCTAAAATCGACGCCATGGTTCCTGAGAACAGATTTCGCTCACTCTCATAAGTACACTGAAAAAAATAATTTCACGATCCAAGAATGAATTCCCTCTCAAACATTGTTTCTTGAATATAACAATATTTATCTTGTTCGAAAATAGCTTACTTAAAACAATATACATTTTATTATCGTTACAAGAATCCCAAATTCTTGGTATTCAAGATAGAATGTCTTAACACAAATAAAAATATTATTTCATTTAAATTTTACATCTTGATTCCAAATAAAACGGTATCTTCAATTTAGTTTGACACTATCTTAGCTGCGAGCTCTTAAGTCAAGAGATAATTCTTCTAACAAAGAATTGTTTTATTTCAGTCAACAATTCGTTTAGATATTCAAAGAAGAATTCAGAAATTTTGCAATTAAAAATATATTATTTAAAAGAAAATAAAAATATTTTGAATTAATTATAGTTCAATATTAAATAAAGAATGTTTAAATATTTAATCAAAACATAATGTTATCTGAAAGGAAATAAAATATGGCTTCGACTAAGAAAGAAATAATTATTCTATGAAGAATTTAAAGATATATTCTAATAAATAATTTATAAAAATGATTTGATTGCGGCAGACAGTGTCTCGCGTACCTAGCTATATAGACTTTGGAACCCAATCTCAGCGCGACTTATAAATCTAAACTATCCGGCAACTTACTTGGTAAACGCTAAACTTAGTATATAGGTACTAACTACTTAGTATAACTAAACGATTTAGTATAAAACTTTACAGTTATTATACTAAATGAATAGCTGAAAGTTGCCGATCAAACCAGTTTTCGACCGAGTTACTATTGTATGCCCGAATTTGATTCGGAATATTGTTTTGTCATAATTTTATTAAGCGGTTTCATTTGCCTTATTATCTTACAAAACATAATATAATTTTCACTTGAATTTTGTAAGCAATAATACCTACATATTTAGCTTTACTTATCAATTTTCGTATAAAATAATTTTACCATCCATAGTCAACAGACATCGCCTTTAAATGCATTAATTCCCTTTGCCTTTCCAAAGTTGAATTTATCGCAAAAAAAATACAAAATATATCTATCTTGAGACAAGTATGAAATCCATCGCTAATTCTTGATTTTGAAACAGAGACTGTTTTAAGACAACAATATAAATCAGAAACATTCTTGCGCCAAATAAGAAATGACTCATGATTTTTCTAACAAGATTTTGCAATCTTGATCGAAGTGTATTGCTTTTTGGTCTATAAGAGTGTTGCCAACATGTAATTATAAAACTTATTTAGTAGTAAATACCCATACTTTAAGGATATCGCAAATTTTGAAGCAACAATAAATTGCAATTTTTTGCAACCTTTTATTGTTTCTTTTTCCCAGGTAAATGTTTATATTTTATGTTAAACATCATTTGTAGAAGATGGCGGAATTCTTAAACTGACATTAGAAAGAAAGAAATACATTTATTGAGTCGCACAGAAGAAGAACATTACACTTAAATAAAATTAAGTAATGCCGAAGAAACTGAAAAGTGCCTGTATTCTGGCTGGGCAAGGCATAATATAAATAATTTGAAAACAAATAGTTTTCTTCATAATTTCTTTTCTCTGCTATTTATAATATTTGAATAGCTCTTCTGCTACGAGCATTATTGACAAAGTCGAATCCAGCAAATGACTGATAACTTAAATCGGCTTAGTCGTTCTTGAGTTATAAATGATGTAACATATACGACTTTGTTTTATGTATACATAAATCATATTAGGTATAGTATGTATTATTTTTTATTTCAGTTTTTATTTCAGTCATTTCAGTACCGAAAATGACTAATTTCTTTAAGATTTGTTTATATTCTAGTATAACAATGAGTTGATATTTTTTCATATTTTGTTGATACAAATATAGATTATTTGTAATAATTACATATTTTATTAATTATGTTCAAGAATTATTTACAATTAAAACTTCTTAAATTAGGCTACACTGGTCGCGTGCGGTTGAAGGATTTGCTTTAAGGTTGCCACCCGTATTATATTGTAGTATAATATCGTACTATATTTCGATCAATTGTACTATATGTTATAGAAAAATAATATAGTACGAAAATGGGTTTTCATCGGTAGTTCCATTTTCGTGCATTTCGCGAATTGGTTACCCATAAGAAATTATTTTGTTAGTCTGCAGGATAACTGCCCATCAATCTTGAAAAATATTCTTTTGATAAATGAAAAAGAAGGGCAAACTATAATTGAATTTTATTTTCATTCTGTTAGTCATATTTTGCATGTATTCAACAAAACTGTAAAGTTGCTAGAAGGAAATAATATTTTTATTTCCTTCTAGCAACTTTATTTTTAGATGTGTACAATATTATGAAAAACTTAAAAAATTTATTAGAGCAGCGCAGAACAGACCATTTCTTTGGATATGACACAAATAGAAAAATTAATGAAATAGAGGAAAAATCTCTCGATCTTTCAAGTAAGATTAATAGTAACCTTTTGTTGTTTATTGAAAAAAGTTTATTATATTTACATAAATGGTTTGATTTTAACCCCACTTATTGGCTCAACCAATGACAATTTCTAAATTTAAACACGAAAATTGAATTTAAGCAAATCGAGAGCATATTGGATTCTTTAAATTTAGTTACTAAATTAAATATCAATATCAACAAATTGTATTCAGAATTAATTATGGTTAATGAAATTATGTATTTCAAAAATAAGCAACGAACAAGTGTTTAAATCTAAAAATACTGCTGAAAAATGGCAAATGCTTTTAAAAAACTCTGATACAAAAACGAACATATTGAAAATTATTTCCTTTTTACTCTCCATACCTGCAACTACCGCTTTTACAGAAATATTTTTTTCTGTAATGCATATAAAATGGCGAGAAGAAAGGAATTAAGTTATTTAAGTTCCTCTATTAAATTAATTAAGAATGAATTGTTTATTTATTTTAATATGGATCTAAATTGCGCAGATTCGTATAATTATTTTAAAAACAATAAGACTTTGTTAACCAAAGCTAAGAATAATTACAAATACACATGGAAAAATAAATGTGTACTATTTTTTTTCTTGAATTTCCCAATAGTACTATATTTTTTGCAATATTTTGAAAAAAAAAACTATTTCTTTCAAAAAAAGGTGGGAACTATGCTCAGACGTGTCCACTCTAGTATTTAAAAAATATGACAATAATTAAATAATTAAATACGTTGACCACTCGTTATTTAGTAACCAGCTACTAAGCATTTTTGAAGTTTAGATGACTACAATTTGACCTCCACGAGAAGACAAGACTGATCCTATCAATTTCTTATGTCCACTGCATATGGTTTAATTTCTTAAAATCTGCGAGGTGGAATGCAGTCGATATACGAAACTAGCTGTTGCCCGCGGCTTTGCTCGCGTTAAATTCAGGGTAACACGGTTCCCCTTCCTATTTTAGGGGCTGGGGGAAGATTAAAAAAAATAACGCGGGTATTTTTCGTTGGTAACAAAGAGTCTTTGTACCGATTTTTAGCTTCCTACCTTGAAAACTGCGAAAAGTCCCATATAAAATTTCACCCCCTCTTTTAAGGGGTTGGGGGCAGATTTCCAAAAAAAATGATGCACGATTTTTTTTGTTAGTCACAAATAGTCCGTATACCAATTTTTAGCTTTCTATCTTGAAAATTGCGGAATGCCCCATACAAACTTTAACCCCCATTTTAGGGAAATGGGGGGTTAGAAAGAAACAAAAAGTAGCCTATGTCACTCTCCATCCCTTCAAATATCTCCACTTAAAATATCACGTCAATTCGTCGCTCCGTTT
Organism: Schoenobius gigantellus; assembly: GCA_963935595.1. Classification (NCBI taxonomy): domain Eukaryota; kingdom Metazoa; phylum Arthropoda; class Insecta; order Lepidoptera; family Crambidae; genus Schoenobius; species Schoenobius gigantellus. The sequence continues at coordinate 2,897,476 of OZ012557.1, forward strand.
TGCTGTGAAAGACGGACAAACAAACAGACAGACACACCATACACTTTCCCATTTATAATATTAGTGTGGATTGATAGCTTCTATTTAATAAGTAGTCATTATCTCGGTTGCCGAACTGTATTCAAAATGTATAATAACTATAAATAATGTATAGCAAAATCTAAGGTACGATTAATTAAGCTCGATTACTATAAAACTCAAACTAGGGCTACATACAGTCCTATTTTTAATTGGTTATAATTATAATATTTTACGAATTCTTTTAGCCAGATCTTTTCTTGGAAAATCACGATTCTTCAGTCTTCTAAAACCTGTTATAACGTTTATATTTTTAATTATTTTTATACATATAAATACTAACTACATAATATACAAATACAATACAATATCGTATGTGATCAAATTCCGTAGTTTCTAACTCGTTTTAGTACTTTTTCGCGTTTGAATAGCGGCAACACAGACTGGACGACAGTTTTCCTTGTGGTTTGCTGTTTCTTTTCTTTCTTCCTTCCTGTGACTAGTAATGTTCTGTCCTGTGAGTATATTTATAATTTGTGCCTGTGACTCTTCTCTTGTGAAGTTGTGAATTGTGATTGTGATTGTGTTGGGGCGCTTCACATCGCTATTTGATGTTCGCGTTTTTATTCGTCTTTGTTTTTTTTATTTTGATATTTGGCGTATTCGTCTTGTTCGTGAGAATAGGTAAATACTGATTTGAATTGAAGTAACGGAGTTGGAGTAACAAGAGAGTAACCATCTAATCGAAGTAATTAAGTAACTGCCATTTCATTGTGCCGATTTGTCTTCTCTCCGTAAGTTTGTGTCCGAGATTCCGTCTATTCAGAAATGGAGAATAGCAAGATTACTGATATTTTGTCAAATTGGGGTGTCAGTGAAGATGTAATTGAAAATTTTAAAAGTAAGTAGGTACCTACACTCAGAAATAATTATGATTGCCAGACATCATATTCTGTTTGTCTATTTTTAACGTGAAAAAGTGTTTAAAAAAGTTTTTTGTATCGCTGTTCATTGCAGCATATGGCCCGTGACCTTGCAAAAGCGGGTCTTTTGGAATACCTATAAAATATAACTTCTGGTAAGACCACGTGCTTGAATATTTTACTCTTTTCTTTACAGAAAACGATATTAATGAGACTCAATTTAAAATTTTAATATCCAATGAAAGCTATCTAAAGGAGCTATGCCCTCATATTGGGAATAGAATAAACTTAAAAACTAAAATTCAGGAATACTTGGACTCTATTTGTGACACAGAAACTACTTCTAGTACTATATCAAAGGAAAATTTAATATTAATCGAAGATCATCATATGAATGAGGCTGAAAACCTACAATCACATGACATTGTGTTGGAGGATATTAGCTTTGATGTTGATACAATTTTCAATACCTTCAGGGCACCATTGCCAGACTTTGATCTGCGAACGATATTACAAGCATCTCCACATGGAAACAGTGTTTTGAACCATTACAATAAAAATAAAAAGCTAAATGCACAAAAAAGAAATATAATAGTTGACATATTGGCAAAATATCTCTACACATTTATAATAAACAAGTACTTACTCATTTCACTATTATATTATCAGTAACTATGTGTATTGAAGTCTTGTAATTTAGAAACTAACAAGTTAGTTGCTTTAGTAAAATGTAGACGAGTAGAAAGTTAATTGCATTTTATTTTTTATAAGATAGTTCGTCATCACCATCATTTAAGTCCTGTGCTTTCAATGATGCGGCTATGCTGTTTGATTTTTCTGGTTAGTAGTAGTTTATATTACCATTGACTTATGGACGTACCCAGAGTTTATCGACCTGCTGTGAACCTGCAAATCTTGTGAATGGACAATCGTACCTTGTACATGCCCGTGCACATTCTCTAATCCAGGTCTCTTCCATCCTAACAGCTGCCAGGTTCATGTACTTTGTGCCTCACACACTGCCACTTCAAATTGCTATTCTTCTGGACCAGGTTAGTAACTTTTGTTCCGTAGTTAGTTTCAAACTTAGTTAACAAAGTATATTAGGTTACCAGTTTGTCTGCTTGTGATTGACTTCAATCACAAACACCTGATGTGTAGTGTAGAAGAAGGGAACAATAAGAGTGCAGTCACTTTTAGATTATTTTGTAGCCTTCATTTTACTCAAGCTCAGCTCTAATATCAAAAAATATTAAGTATGTAGGTATATCAATCTGTATCATGTATGTATTATAATCAATCTATAATAACTTTCTTTTTTTTAGTGACATTAAATCGGATGAATACAATTTGATAGCAGCAAGAATAGTTTCTCTTTTTCCAACAGAAAGTATATGTACCTATTATATGAAGGCTGTGCCTACGTCAAAGTCTGCCACTGGTAGATACATACCAGCAAAAGGCAAACTTGTGGACAAGGTCCGCAACTTATTATATATATCGGGAGCCAAACGTCGAAATAGTAAAATTACAGATTCTGCCAAGATCAATGATTTTTCAGATCCAGGTTATATTTTTGTTTGCATTATATATATTTTTTTATATACTTGAATGTTGTTAATAAAGTTTATTATTCATTTATTAGAAAAGTTAAAAGTAAACGAAGAAATTAATAATGACATATTGTGGCTGAAACATAACAATGAGCCTTGGGACCGTGTAATAGCAAAATGGATTAATACTTATGCCATAAGATCCAGCCAAAAATTTAATACAGTCTATGAGTATTTAGAAGAGTGGAGTATTTTAAAATGCAGCAAAGGAGACATATTGGTAAGATATTTTTTTATGGTACATAGGCCTTACTTATACAGGATAAATCTTGAATATGATGACAAGTTCCACATCTGCTCACAACACTAGCTGTACTAAACGAACCGCTAATGACTAATGGTTCCATGAAAAGTGTTCTATCACCTATATAAAATATTTATTTTAAAATGTCAGAGCTAATTGTTTGTGTTAATCTGTCTTCATATTACATAGCCATAATAATATTCAGCACATTAACTGTGAGTTTTAATCATTTTGTTATCACACTTTTAAAAAAATAAACTTGGCCTTGTTTGAGAATTACTGCCTTCACCATCAAATCTCTTTTTATTTCTTTGACCTGATTTGCAGTGCTGTTTAGTACACTTATTAACTGTCCTACACATTTCTAGAGGTACAAATTGATTCCTGTTTGGAAGTGTATTGTTTGGTGGCAAGACACTAAACTAATGTAACGTCAGATTATTGATTAAAGCTCTCAATACAGATTTTAATATTAACATTACACTCACACACATACTTTCCACTCTCTGATTGTTGTTTTATAAATTTACAGATAAATCTAGATTTTGAAAATTTATATAAAGAAAAGGTACAAAACTTTTACAAATATTGGGGTCCATTTTTTTCTACACTTTTGGAGCAAAGAAAAGATAATATATGCAATGAATATGCAATGTCGCTGATTGTGATGCTGGACGAAATTAAAGAATCAGGTAAGTAATATATTGCATACATAATAACATAAAAAATACTGGCTGGTTATCATCAATTGGTATTTGACTATTAGTCTATAATTTATTTTTTAATTATAATGTATTGTATATACACGATGTATATTTATTACTTTCCCAGTAATTAATATTTTATTTTGTTTCAGACAAGAGAATCCCGGTCCAAATAGTACTTTTAGGATATTTAGTCCCACCCAAAGGCCGTATATCTAGAAAAATAAAAATTTCTACACAAGAATGTATAGAAGGCTTATTGGTCCAGATATATGTAAGTACTATCGAACCTACTAAAATTATAAAGAGGAAACATTTGTATGTGTGTAATGTATGTAATATAAAAGTTGGTATTAAATGTATAAAATAAATTTAGGTCCGAAATAAGGCACAACACGATATATTACATGATGCTTTATTATTTAACACTACAACACAGTTATTTCCAGTTCTAGTTACTCACCGAGCACCTTGGTGTTTGGAAGGAGAATGACAAACTATCGGTAACTTTGACAAAAAGAGCCTTCCTCCTCGGTCGGTAATATCGGCAATGGGCGACATAGTTATTTCAAAACAGTCATTTGACTACCATAAGTTATTTAGTCCTCGATCACAGTCAATTGATATACCAACAGAATATTATACAATGCCATTATTAATTAAACGCTAACATGTATCTGTTACCCTAGATCTCATAATACAAGCCTTACAGCGCTTACTTTGGGCTAGGCTAGTCAGTCAGTCTTCTGTCGTATGGGCATTTTCCGCAACTCGACGTCTATGCGCCTATTTTGGGCTAGGCTAATTGGTGTACGTGTTTAGTAAAGTAAATTAAAGTAAAATATCTGCGTGGAATATGGGAGAATCCAATCGTAGAATCATAAGGATACTGAAAGAATGTACATTTTTGTCACTTTACTACAATAGTGTTTTTTTAGGATGCTGGTGATATTGACACCACTATTAAAAAGCAAAAAGAAAAGGCAGCTGCGCGAGGCTCCACCGTGCAACCCTATGTGCTGATTCAAGGACCCTTACACAACTTTTCCCAAATATACATCATAATTGATGATGTCAAGTACCATATGCAGTCAGCTGCGAAGGCCTTTGACCTTTTGTTTAAATTGTACCATGTTTTCCATGCTAAGTATCCCCAGGTAGCTGAATATCTTTATTTAATCATACAGAGGAAAGTATATCAGATTAACACTGTTTATGATTCGATCCCACCATACATAGTAGATGTTTTAAATTTAGAAGTTTAAAAATTTATGTAAAATGCTGTGTCCGGAGTGCAAGATAAACATTAATAATTTCAAACAGTATATTCTACATTTGGAACTTATACATAATATACGAAATTATTTTGTGTGCCCTATAGATGATTGCCAGAGAACATATGATTCAAAATATTCCTTAAAAGATCACCTAACATTTTTTCATAAATTTTTTGATAAACGCCGACTTGATAGTACCCAAATTGTAAGTAGTCAGCAAGTTTCTAACCATACAGTAACAGAGGTAAATGAAACAAATACAAATTATTCATTAAAATCCAGTAACCTTCCTAAGGTTCAGACAAACAAAAAAAATCTTTGCAATGCAGATAATAAAGATATATTATTGCAATTTAAAAATGAACTTCAGTTATCTGTTATACTTCTGATATCAAAATTATATAGTAATTTAAATATGCCACGAAATCAAATACAAGGTCTTATTGATATTTTGAAAGTTTTCCTTGCAGATTCATTAAATTATATAGAAAGACAAACTCAATTGACTGATAATATTGATAGCAAATACTTTAAGTTACTTGAATTATTTAAAAATTGTTTTGAATCTATAGACACGGAATATAAATTCATAAAATTTTTTAATAATAGTGGCAAATTAGTGCTGCCGGTTAAGAAAAAAGTGGGTGTTTCAAAAGAAAGGAAAAGAGTAAAGTCTGAAATTATAATGCATTTGAAGGATGAATATATTTATTTGGTACCTTTAAGAACAAGTTTAAGGCTGTTTTTAGAGTTACCTAATGTCTTGAATATCATACTAGATTATCAAAGATATCTCAGTAGTACTGATGATTTGCTAAAAAATGTTGTAAATGGAACATTATGGAAATTTCGAACTAAAGATAGCACAGATATAACAATTCCTTTATATATTTACTACGATGATTTTGAAACTGGCAATCCGTTAGGGAGTCATGCAGGTAGACACAAACTTGGCGCTGTTTATGGCACCTTGGCAACTATACCACCTCAGTATGCCAGTCGCTTACAAAATATATTTTTAGCTCTTATTTTTCATTCAATTCAAAGAAGTAAGTTTGGAAATAAAGTAATTTTTGAACCATTGCTTAATGAATTAAAATATTTAGAAAAGACTGGTATAGAGATTTCTTACAATAACAAAGAAGTAAAAGTAAAGTTTTTGTTAATTGTTTTATCAGGGGATAATTTAGGTCTTAATTCTATTCTGGGTTATGTTGAAAGTTTCTCTGCAAATAGTTTTTGTAGAATTTGTACGATGGATAAAAAAGAATGTCAAATATCTGTTTCTGAAAATGAAGAAAAAATACGAATAATAAGAGACTATGAAGAAACTCTTGTTAATAACATTGGCTTAAAAGAAGAGTGTGTGTGGAATTGTCTTGAAAGTTTTCATGTTTTCGAAAATAATAGTATAGACGTAATGCACGATCTTTGTGAAGGAGTTCATAGATACAGTATGGCTTTAATTATACAATCATTTATAAACAAGAAGGTTATCACATTAGATCAACTAAATTCGAGAGTTAAGTACTTTCCATACACTAGAACCGAGCGTAATCATCCCCCACCAGTAACTAAACAGCATCTGAGTAATGGTTTGATTATGTTTTCTGCTTCAGAGATGTTATGCTTTGTAAGAAATTTTCGCTACATGGTTGGTGATTTAATTGATGTAAATGACGAAGTGTGGAATTATTATTTACTTTTGTTAGAGCTCACAGAAATATTGACTAGTCAGAGTATCTCAGCACAACATATTGCTGACTTACAACAACTGATTAAGGAACACCATGAAACATATCTAAAGCTATTTAAAATATTATTTAAGCCTAAATACCATTTTTTGTTACATTATCCCAGTGTGATAAAGAAAATTGGACCTCCTATATTGTACTCCGCTTTCAAATTTGAAGCCAAGCACAAGGAATTAAAAAAAGTAGCACATTCTATTTCTAGTAGAAAAAACATATGTTATTCGATTGCCATAAGATGTCAATTAAAAGACTGTTGTAGGTTTTTGTCTGAGGAAGGTTTGGTAGATGAAACCAGACACGGAAAGTTAAAACAGTGCCAAAATACTCCAAACAATTTAAAGGGTGATTATTCTTTGATACCTATTTTTGAAAACAATGGAAATATTTATGATTCAATGAGCGTTCTTCTATATAATTATAATGAAAGCAATCCTACCTTCCTATTAATTAACTCTATATATATTAAAGACAAAGATATAAATACAATAATCTTTTTATGTTCCGTATTACAAATAATAACCTATAGTAATCATCTAAAAGCGTATCAAGTTGAAAAAAGCAATGAGTCAAGGTATGTCTCGTTGACTGAATGTTGTGATCAATTACCACTTCCTCTCCGTACAGTCAACAGTAATTTATACGTGTCATTTTATAAATAGTTAAGTAGTAATTTTTAAAACGTAATAAATATTTTTGAATTGTATAATTTTTTAATTGTAAAAAAGTAATTTTAATGTCGGAAAATTGGACACAAGTATGCTACTTACTTTTAAGATGGGGCATTCAGTCCAGTGACGTTAGATTCTCTACATAAGAAAATTGTGATTACAGTGGACTCTCAACACCCTAATAGCTAAATGGAAGTAAAATTCTTTGACTTGTGGCAGTTCAAATATATATTTGTAATGACCAATACTTATTCTAAAATTGGTATTGATTAGCTATTAGAGTATTTGTTAGCTATTGGTTATTAGAGTGCACTCTCTTTTTATTCACTCCTGAATTGTTTATGATAAGATACGTTAGTTAGTTAGTTAAGGTACTTGAAAATGAATCATTGTTGATTATTGATTATTTGTTAGCTATTGGTTATTATTATTAGAGTGCACTCTCTTTTTATTCACTCCTGATTTTTTTATGATAAGATACGCTAGTTAGTTAGTTAAGGTACTTGAAAATGAATCATTGTTGATTATTGATTATTTGTTAGCTATTGGTTATTAGAGTGCACTCTCTTTTTGTTCACTCCTGAATTCTTTATGATAAGATACGTTAGTTAGTTAAGGTACTTGAAAATGAATCATTGTTTTTTAAAGTGATTGATTTTTTATATTAGTGTACCATTGTTTTTGACTGTTAAATATCATAATTTTAGTACGACCTCCAGTCATGATCTTTGAATGTCACAAATAATTCAACATAAAACACAAATATTATACCAGAATATACTTACACTTTGTTAGTCTTAATTAACACATTTGAAATTCTAATAAACGTAGAAATTTAGAGTTCACCAGACTGCAGGTGCGCTCTTTCAATTTTAATTATTTGATAGTTAAATTATGTTTATTATAATTTAAGTTCAGTAATGTAATTTCTTTTGTATATATACCAATAAACAGGTACACTTCTATACCTAATTAACATGTTTTATTTGTATACTAAAGGTTTTATACCCTAAGCTTAGCAAATGTTCGGAATTACTCTGTGATTGTTTGAATTGGAGAACAAATTTCTAACCATTTCACTTTCTTTTTCTAGGAGGACTTAATCTGTTGAAACACAATATAAAAATGAAAATTTCATTCTTATTAATAGGAAATCTTTCAGCCAAATAACACTTTTTATTGTAATTATAACTATCAGCACATTACATAATTTTATGTATTTATTATTACTTTTAATATAACTACTTAATGTTCATGTCTTTAGGAATTATAAATAAATATTATGTATTTAAAAAAACATTTTTGGCGAAGAAACAGTTTAGGCGAAGAATTACAGCACTAAAAACAAGAACTTTTATTTCTATCTAAGAGTGAAGTTACACTTCGCTCTTAGATAGAAATAAAAGTGATAGATAGAATATAAGTTAGAATTATTTAATTAACTAGTTTTAAGTAACATGTTAATATTCAATATAAACGTGTTATTTAAAACTAGTTAATTAAATAATTCTAACTCATATTCTATCTATCACTTTTATTTCTATCTAAGAGCGAAATGTAACTTCACTCTTAGATAGAAATAAAAGTTCTTGTTTTTAGTGCTGTAATTCTTCGCCTAATAACTAAGACATCTCAATATAAAAGTTTCATTCTTGGTTTAAAATATGCAGCGCTTAAAGAAAGAATTAAAAATATTGATAGAAGATATTAATTATTTTAATTAAAATAGTTTCGCTCTTGGGTTAAAAAAAATATTTTTTAAATAAAGAATTTGACAATATTGAATAAGGAAATAATGCAACAATTTATTTCTTAATTCAATATTGTCAAATTCTTTTTTTAAAAAATATATTTTTTAACCCAAGAGCGAAACTATTTTAATTAAAATAAGTAATATCTTCTATCAATGTTTTTAATTCTTTTTTCATGAGCTGAATATTTTAAACCAAGAATGAAACTATTTTATATTGAGATGTCTTAGTTATTAGGTGAAGAATTACAGCACTAAAAACAAGAACTTTTATTTATTAGTATGTGAATTAAAATATTTCCGTTCAAAATGGTAACTCCCTCGCGTAAAGAGTTTTAAAAAATATGATTATTGCTAGGAAAGGTTTTAATTCTTGAAATAATAATTTGGGAGCATTGATACAAGAAATAACTTACTCTTTTCAAAGATATTGTTTTTTGAGAGAAAAAGTATTATTTCTCAAAATAACAATTTATTAGTATTGATACAAGAAATGTATAAAAATTGATAGAAGACATTAGTTGCTTAGTCTAAAAATTAAACTTCAAAACATTTTATTTCTTGATTTAAGTAATTTCGATTTTCCTTATATACAAATACGAAAATATCTTGGCCCAAGTAAACTTACTTGTTCTAAGTAATTATTTTTTTCCGTGTAGTTTCTGACTTCTCCCTACTGACCCATTTGGATTGATCACCCCGTAATGCAGAAATAGGGTCTTCACTAAGCAGGCGGGATTTTGGCAGTCTTCTACCACACTGGCACAGGCGGTGCAGTTTGATAGGGAACGCCAAAGCCCTGTTCGTTGATCGGCAGCGAAGTGATACTTCATACCCCTGTTAATCTAAATGTATTTTCTTCTCGTGTAAAAAAGGAGAAGTTCCCATATATAGACGCACGCACAGCCGTAACTGCTAATGGTAGAAACGTGAAATTTGGACAGTTGTTATAATTCAAAATGCGGACGCACACTAAGAAGGGATTTAAAAAAAATTAACCCTAAAGGGATGAAATAGGGGTTGCACGTTTGTATGGAAAAAAATATTAGCAACGATTTTGATAATACTTGAGATTCATGCTCTTAAAAACATTTCATTGAACACGTGTTTAATGGTTTATTGGAATTCACCCCTTAGGGTGCAAAATAGGGGTTGAAAGTTACTATGGAAAATATTTAAAATCTGCTCCAATTTTTGTGAAATTTGTTTTGTTTCAATTACCAGTAGTCCCAATCTGGAGCAGTGGGTCTACGGGGAGAAAAGTGGGACCACGGTTAAAAGGTCATTTATTATCTACATATAAATAAGTCTTCTATATAATAGGCTACAAAATTGTTTTTCCTACGGGAAAACATAAAATTCCCACGGGAAAATAATAATAACGCGGGCGAAGCCGCGAGCGGAAAGCTAGTCTCGTATAACATGCATGTAATCAAATACGCAGCTCGTCAGGTTTCATGTCAGAACGTCAGACATACGTTGTGAATTCTTGCGATTTGCCTGAATGCGTATTTGACTAGGTACTTGCGATTATGACGAGATACGTCTGATCGTATCTACACGGCAAACGATGATGAAAGTAAATTGACACCATTAGTCAACTTGGTTCATACAGGATACAGAAGCGCGTTCAGTACCTTGGAGTGTAATTGTTCGGTTATCTCGTTCTGAGGTGTGCAGCAATAATATCTTTTATCTCTCTCTGCCACATGATTTTTATTTATTTATTAACACTTTATGTACATTGTGTACAATGGCGGACTTAATGCCTGAGGCATTTTCTACCAGTCAACCTTTGGATGGTGCAGAGAGCAACTGTGGTAGATGTACCAAAAACAAAATTAACAATTTAACATCGAAATCATTAAAAATATTTCAAACTTAATACATAAATATTATAACAAATAAACTAATACATATTATTATACCACAACATTAACAAATGACAACAATAATACAGCCATAAGCGACGTTATGACATCCAGTTCTGTTGTAAATATTTCCGCAATTTATTTTTAAAACTTAACCTGTTGATAGATTTCTTAATATCTAAAGGCAGCGGCGCGTTCCAAAGAAGAATGGATTGTACGAAAAAGGAAGAGTGATTTTTTTACTTCTCTCTATTTTTAGCAGGTGGCGTAGTAGATTATGGCTCCGAAATCAGCCAAGCATCTAAGAGTTTAACAGTAATAAACGTTAGTGTTTTTCACCCATCAAACTCGGTGGTTGTTCGGTTCCTCTGACAGTCAAGGTCTGGAACGGGCCGGTATTTTCACCCGAACGTCGGGTTAGAGCGAAAAGTTGTACAGTCGGCCAAAAAAGTGCTTTACCACTTTCTTTCCACCATTTTCTTGACCGACCGTACCTAGCGCGCAGGCTCTGAACGCGCGCATGATAGGTTGTAGGGCATTGATTTACTACCAAACGTAGATAGAGCATTTCATACAAAAACGCGCTTGAAATCTGTCACCTAATCGACTATACATTTGTACGCTGTTAAATAGGTGGTTGAATATGCACACCCGAATTAAAATTACCATAAAGAAAGTACAGAGGCGCGTTCAGAGCCTTCGCGCGAAGTACAACTTTTCGCTCTAACCCCGTTCAATGCCTTTGAGCGTGACAACCGGGTGAAACAACCGCCCGTTCAAGACCTCAGAGTGTTGGCGCGAGTTACAACCGAACAACCATCGAATTTGATGGTTGTAAAACGCTCTGACGTTTATTACTGAAATACTCTTACGTGATTGGATGATATTGGCGGCCATATTCTATAATGTCATCTACTAGAAAGGGAGAGAAATAAAAAATCATGTGAAAGAGGGAGATAAAAGATTTGGTTGCTGCAATCCGTTCAACGCCTCTGAGCGAGTTAAAAAACAACCGGACAACTACACCCAGAGGCCCTGAACGCGCCTCCGTATTTATCGAATTCAACCTTATTCTTTATTATTACGGCAACTATTTGAAGTACAACCGTGTGCAGTTACATCATGTCATACCTAGCCACATTAAATTTGACGTTTTAGTAATTGCTACAAGAAAATATAAACTTTATACTCTCAAACATAATGCTCAAAATTGTTTATCCAACGCATGGAAAAGAACTGCACGAGGCCCGATAGGGCAGTTCTTCACCGGCCCACTTTTCGAACGTTCATGCGTTATCTACGTTTGGTAGTAAATCAATGTTGTAGGGTATCAATCTTTCACACCGCTGAATCGATGGAATCTGCTTTAGCTCTGAGGAAGGACCATAGGATACTTTGTATCCCGAATTTACATAGTTTACCTTGGGAATGTGCCACGTGCGATTTAATCGAACTCCCGACATAACTGAATCATGCCAATGAAATCGCGGGCAACAGCTGTTTTAAATATAGTAGATTGTACAACAAGCATTAAACGAGCGTAGTGAAGTCACGTCGAGGGTAAAATGGGATTTATGGTCGAGACTTGCACTCTGTTTTTCATTTCGATTGCAAGGAATAAAACAAGGATTAAGCATATACATTTTTCTTACTTTTTTCCATTAATGTTTCAGGTGAAATGTTATTGGTTTTTTCGTAAATGCACGCCCCTATATTAATCTTTTAGATAGTAATGCATATGTCGTAATTAAATTAAAATATCATAACCTCAATCTCGTAAAAACATCTATTCAATGAAAGTGAATTGTGTAATAAATAATAATAAGCCCTAATTTCTTTAGTCTTAAAAGATGAAATAACTTTAAGCACTAGAGCATAAACAGCCATATTATGCAGCTTTCCCCCGGCTTAAAGAATAACTTTACGAGCATGAGAAGTGTAATTTTTTTTCTTTCCATTCACAGACGAGCCCAGCAGAGAAATCATAGTGGAAGTAAACCCTAAGCAGTCGCCGGGGCGCACCATCTCCAAGTGGGATCTGGGATCCTTCCTCGTCAACTCTCTCAGCGAGCCGAAGTATTACAAAGCAGTCATCGGCATCACTAATGCTCCGAAGTGATTGTATATAGTCTGTAAATCTTACATCAGATAAGCAAAATAAATTAAGGGCGATCAAGGGTTTTGTATAAATTAAGTAATTGCCACGATGCCACGTTTGCTGTCACCCACCATTCCACCCTACAATGGTTGTTATTTGAGATTAGTTCTGGAAACTAACAAAGAATTAAATGGTATTAATGGATGGCCATTAATAAGGAAAGGTTGTAAATTCGTTATTAAGTCTTATAGATTTGTAAAGTCATTTACTTTGTTAATAAAATGTTATGTTAGTACTTTTGTGTTTATTAATTTACAACCATAACATTGATTCCTAAGTGTGCCTCGAATATCACGGCAGTAGTTCGATGATTTATTTGCAAGACTACATACAAGATTACATAGCCATGGTATGTAACATTAGCTTCACCCTTCTTTGGCACTAACTGTTGCTGATACACCAATAGATTCTCTGCTAACATTATCTAAGGGAGGCGATTCGATCGAGCTGGGATATGTGTCAGTGTCTGAGTATGTTGGAAGACTTATAGAATTTTTCAGAGCAAAAGTAGACAAATATGAATCCAATATCAATTGATCATTGCCAGTTAATTTCCAAGATGAATCCATGCGTTGCATTGATAACGGTCTGCTTATTAACTCTGAGGATATTATTTTGTGTAACGATACAGTGGCGTTACTAATAAGGCTGTAATCTTCCAAAATGGTGGAGGATTGAGGGTAAATAGAAGAAAACGTGTTACTGTTATGCCTGGAAGGCCATGTACTCCAACAGCGATCGTTATATTCTATGCCAGAATAAGATTTATAGGAGCTCCAAGACTCTGTGCTCCAAGGAGAGCTTATCATGCTTAAAGTGTTTTCAGCACCCTCTGTAGTTTTAGTTCCGAGAAATTGTATTGTATCAGGCCAATTTTCGTGAGAGTTCCATGTAGTAAATGGACTTGTATCGAGTTCTGTCAAGGATTCACAACATTCATAGGTTTCTGTCATCATGGAATCAATCTCCGTGGGGTTGACGGATTTAAAATGTCCAAATTGGCAGAAAATCAGGCTGTATGTATTTTCGACATCAAAGCGATAGGGTAGCAGTCCGCGGCGAGGTCGATGATCCACCTGTATTCTTGAACGCATGTTACGATGGTCTCCAGGTACTCCAATGGGTTCATATTGATCTCGCTCTTGAGACTCGAGGTCGATATCTTTTGCTCACAATTCAATTCATTATTGGATGGTTCAACACAGTTTTTTTATTCTATTAGCACATTTTTAAAGTTTTTCAATTTTTTTTGACTTGTTTTTACGTTTTCATAATTTGTGTTGTCCGACCTAATTGACTTGCGTTGTCAGATGTCAAAATCAAATCAAGCTAGAACGGCCAGTTACTTTTAATTTCTTTGTGTCGAGCCAGATGTACCTAATTATAGAAGAGGTCATCATGAACACGAACATTTTTACATACAACAGCAGGCGAAGCACGGGTTGCCAAGACTGGACTTGAGTCACGCATTATCTCACAATTTCAGTGACAATCTGGATGTCTTAAAGAGTGGCACGGCGACGCATATTTAGTGTGACTGACATGATTAAAATTACTTGTCGCTCGTCAAGGGACACGTGTGACCGAGTTTTATCACAAACTTACTCTTTGACTGCTGCTACATCTTCCAAAGTATTAAAGCCCTTGCTACAACTACAGCAATCGGAGCACAGGTACGCCAAGAAATTTGTGATACAACTCAGTCACACAATGACGTTTCTTGACGAGCGTTAAAAAAAATTATCACGTCACTCACACTAAATACGTGCCACCGTGATACTCTTTAAGACAGGGATTATGTCACTGAAATTGCGAGATAATGCGTGACTCGAGTCCAGTCTTGGCAGCCCGTGCTACGCCTGCTGAAAGCTCTTGGCCTTCATCTCACCTGATGGAGGTGACGATGAAGCCGAAGATATTTTTATTACAACTAAGTTGGCAAGCAAGCAAACTACCCACCTGATGGTAAGTAGTAACAGTCACCTAAAATACGTGGCTCCTGTGAGATACGCAGCAAAACTGCAACCCCTACAAGAACCACAGTGTACGTTGCCAACTTGCGACATCAGATGTAAGGTCACGGTATCCAGTAATTTCACTACCATATCTTACCCTTCAAACCGGAACACAGCAATGCAAGCACTGCTGCTTTGCGGCAGAAATTGGTGAGATACCCAAGCAGACTACCCTGGCACAGAGTCAGAGCAAGCGACTTCAACTGGACTCCAACAACTAGCTATCTCATCCTTAATTGTCGGCAAGCAACAAGCAAGCAAGTGTAGTTGTTATAGTTTCGGAGAAGTGGCTGTGACATACGGACAGACAGACAGACAGACATGACGAATCTATAAGGGTTCCGTTTTTTTCCGCCATTTGGCTACGGTACCCTAAAAATCCCGCTCCGCTACCGTCCCGCTTGCCGCCTCTGAGTGTGGAGCGCTTACATGATAATATCTTTGTAATGGACAAGATTTCATAATTATTGTCATATATTTTTATTTCCTACTAGCTTTTGCCCGCGGCTTCGTTCGCGTTAAATTCGGGGTAACACGGAAGATTTCCAACAAAATAAGGCAGGTATTTTTCGTTGGTAACAAAGAGTCTATGTACCGATTTTTAGCTTCCTACCTTGAAAACCGCGAAAAGCCCTATATAAAATTTCACCCCCTCTTTTAAGAGGTTGGGTGCAGATTTAAAAAAAATTATGCACGATTTTTTGTTAGTCACAAATAGTCCGCATACCAATTTTTATCGTTCTACCTTGAAAATTGCGGAATGCTCCATACAAACTTCTACCCCCCATTTTAGGGTTAGAAAGAGACAAATAGTAGCCTGTGTCACTCTCCATCCCTTCAACTATCTCCACTTAAAAAATCACGTCAATTCGTCGCTCCGTTTTGCCGTAAATGACGGACAAACAAACACACTCACTTTCCCATTTATAATATTACGTATTTTTTTTATTATTTGATAATTTTTATTTCAAGTCCTCTTAAACTAATTTGAAAAGTTGGTCATTCCAAAAGAGTTTTAGCGCCATTTGAAAAAATTAAAAATGTGATATTGACATGTTTTCTTGCACGCTACACTTCTATAATTATGGTGATCTGTCACAACAAGTAAAAAACCGGCCAAGCGCGAGTCGGACTCGCCCATGACGGGTTCTGTAGGATTTATGACGTATTAAAAAAACTACTTACTAGATCTCGTTCAAACCAATTTTCGGTGGAAGTTTGCATGGTAATGTACATCATATATTTTTTTTAGTTTTATCATTCTCTTATTTTAGAAGTTACAGGGGGGGGGGGACACACGCATTTTACCACTTTGGACGTGTCTCTCGCGCAAACTATTCAGTTTATGTATGGGGAACCCCCAAATTTTATTGCTTTTTTCAATTTTTGTGTGAAAATCTTAATGCGGTTCACAGAATACATTTACTTACCAAGTTTCAACAGTGTAGTTCTTATAGTTTCGGAGGATATATTAAAAAAATTATTTCATCAAATTTTTAATAAATCAGATGAAATTAGAGAATTAAAAATTATATCTTAATTTCAGATTTTAAAATCAAATAAAAATAAGTCCAATTTTTAATAGTATTGATGTCTAGAAAACTAATCACAGCATTTCTTTATAAATATAGTTAATCTTAATATATTTTTTAACCAGGGATGCCATTTTCATCTTATGCTAATTGTTTCATAGTAGAGTCTTGCTTAAAATCCAACAGCTCAATGTCAAGCACTGTTCTGCCGAGCTCACCAGTTCGGAAAGCCTTAATCATGGTCCGGGCCACTTCCAGTAAATCAGGCAATTCCCTAATACGACCATCGAAGTCCCTTGTTTTTCTGATTCGATTGAATTTTACTGCACCAGCTATCAGAACCTAAAACCAAATAGCAAAGATTTTTTTCAATGGAATCAAGCACAGGACGCAATACGGACGCTTCCCGCATGCTTCTTTCCACTTTTGTACTGTATTGTACACTCGTCTGCCTAGGCACAAATTGCAATAATCAGCTTTTAGGCCGAGGGCGTGTGTTTCGAACATGTGCTCTCCATGTCCTCGCGTCTATTTCCTCCATTGCTGAGGGTCGTGATTTCCTGACTGTGGAGTCAGGGGGATCAAGACCTCATGTGCTCTAACAATGCCTAAATAGTAGATTTTTACCAAGGGGATAAAGCAGTGTGTTATGTTATGGGTGTAGAATTGAATCGCAAGCGTAATAAAGGACTCATTGCTAAATTAGCAAGGGTTTTAAGACTACAGTCATGAGTGTAGCGAGGGATATTTTTTTTTTTTTTTTTTTTTTTATGGATGGCCCGGCAAATGACCTCCTCCCGCCTGATGTTAAGCGGTGAAAGAGGCCCAAATGAGTTGACAGATAGAGTAGGGACGACATCCACTCTCCTACCTGCCCGCCCCTTGCCGGCCCAAAAGATGCTTTTTCACGCCTCTTTTGAAGGAACCCATGTTGTAGGATGGAGGAAACACGTGCGCAGGTAGAGAATTCCAAGTGTGGGATGAACGACAGAAGAAGGAATCTTGGAATTTCTTGGTACGGTGTGAAAAGGAGGACACAGTGTACGGATGACTCCGAAGGCCCTTACGCGTGTTTCTGTTAAGGAATGGAGAGGGAGGGATAAGGTTAAAGAGCTCCTCAGAGAATTCCCCATGGAACATTCGGTAAAAAGCGCTAAGAGAGGCGATGTCACGACGAAGTTGTAGAGGCTCGAGGGTGTTAGTTGCCTCTACATCGCCAATTATGCGAATAGCGCGACGCTGCAATCTGTCCAGAGCATCGAGGAGGTACTGAGCGGAGCCGTCCCAAAGGTGCGAGCAATATTCCACGCAAGACCTAACCTGAGTTTTATACAACAAGCATAGTTGGTCCGGCGCAAAATACCTACGCACCTTGTTCAGGACACCGAGTTTCCGTGAGGCAGTAGTTATGACGGATTCGATGTAGTCTCTGGGGTTCAGATCGCAGCGAATGTTCATTCCGAGCAAGGTGATGTTGCTCTGTGTGTGAAGGGTTGTGCCCTGAAGAGAAGGAAGGGGGAGGAAAGGTGACCTTTTCGCCGAGAACACGCACACCTGTGTTTTCTTAGCATTGAACTCAACAAGATTGTTGGAGCCCCATTCGGAGACGAGGTCCAGCGTCCTGTTGAGCTCAATGATAAGATTCTGCCTTTCCCTACCAATATCACCACGAGCAGCCCCCGAGGCTCCGTGATATCCCCCATGCACTGTACTGTCGTCTGCATAGCAATGTATAGCTCCCAAGGAAAGTATATCATTGATATGCAGAAGAAACAATGTGGGGGATAGAACGGAGCCTTGCGGAACACCAGCGTTCACTGCCACGAACCGCGAAGCGCAGCCGTCAACGACAACGCGAATTCTACGCTCGTGGAGGAAGCTGGCAATCCACGTACAGAACTGCGCGGGTAATCCGTATGCCGGAAGCTTGGAAAGAAGAGCCTTGTGCCAGACTCTATCAAAAGCTTTGGCGATGTCGAGACTAATAGCCACCGATTCGCCGCGCTTATCGATAGATTCACCCCATTTGTGCAAAAGGAACGCTAGAAGGTCACCTGTTGACCGTTTAGGACGAAACCCATACTGTCGGTCATTAAGTAACGAGTGACCTTCCAGGTAACGGATCAGCTGTGTATTAAGGATCCTCTCCATGATTTTACACAAAATGGAAGTGACGGCTATAGGGCGATAGTTAGCCGGATCAGAACGATCTCCCTTTTTGGGAACCGGCTGGACATTGGCCTCTTTCCAAGATTTCGGCACACAACCAGCAGAGAACGACAGACGGTATAGACGCGTAAGGACCGGAGTCAACTCCGCTGCACACTTCTTAAGAACAATCGCAGGAATGCCGTCTGGTCCACTCGCTTTTCGAGTATCGATCGACTGGAGCTCCGCCCGCACATCACGCTGTCTGATACGGATATCGGGCATGGTGCTGCCACAATG
This sequence comes from Schoenobius gigantellus, assembly GCA_963935595.1. Lineage (NCBI taxonomy): Eukaryota > Metazoa > Arthropoda > Insecta > Lepidoptera > Crambidae > Schoenobius > Schoenobius gigantellus. The sequence continues at coordinate 2,916,451 of OZ012557.1, forward strand.
GGACAGTTTCGGAGGTTGTGTACCACAGTCATCGACACGGGAATGAGCCGCAAAGAGTTTTGCCAGGAGGTCGGCTTTCTCCTGCGGCTGATGAGCAAGTGAGCCATCGGCAAGTCTCAGCGGTGGCAGCGAGGGTTGGCAGAAGTTTGATTGCACAGCTTTGGCCAGGCGCCAAAAAGAACGGCTACCCGTAGGGTGCGATAGCAGTTCCTGGCCCACTTGTGCAATGCGCTGAGCATCCGCTCTAATGTAAGCCCTCTTACATAACTTGGTGGCATTATTGTAGGCTGTTTTCAGTAGGCTTGTATTGGGATCCTTAGATGCTCGGCCTCTGATCCAAGCGCGGTAAGCCAGCTGTTTGTTTTCAACAGCAGAGGCGCACTCGCGATTGAACCAGAGGTTACGTCTGCCTCTACTGACGAGATTGGAATGCGGAATATAATATTCCATTCCTAGTATGATCTCGTCAGCAACAGAGGTAGCGCAGGAGTCCGGATCCATCCTATTGAAACAGCGCTGCCACCAAGGAACAGATGCGTAATAATCCCGCATACCGTCCCAATCTGCTGACGCATAGTGCCACAGACGGCGTGCTGCAACCACAGGCGACGGTCGTGACGCCTGAGGCACTGAGACGGATACCAGGCAGTGATCCGAAGATCCTAGTGGAGCTCGAACCACCACCTGATATCCGTCAGGGCGATTTGTCAACAGAAGGTCCAATAAAGAGGGCGCTTGACCGATAATATCTGGTACCCTGGTGTTCTGGGTGACCAATTGTGTCAGGTCGTGCGTGAGAGCGAATGCGTGGGCAGTCCTACCCGCATGGTCAGTTTTAGAGGAACTTAACCACAACTCGTGGTGAGCATTGAAGTCCCCTAAAAACACCAGCTCGGCGGAAGGAAATCGCTCCTGCGCGTCATCTGCCACCCGACTTAGATGTTCAAAAAGTCGAGTTGTCTCCAAGTCACCACGATGGGAACGGTAGACGCAGACGTAGACACGGCAATGAGTGCCAAAATCGACGTGTACCGCAAGGAAGGAAAAGGAAGGTTCCTCCAAACAGCGCAGGCGACGACAGCAAACGTCCGCCCGGACGAACAAGCAAACACCAGCCTTCGCCTTGAAGGACTCCTCAAGAGCGTAGCCGGGGTAATTAAGGTAGCTTGTATCGGCCGGGCAGATAATTTGCGTCTCCGTCAAAAACAGCATTGCTGGACGGGCTGTCTCGAGATGGTGGTGGACAGCTAAGAGGTTAGAGTGGAGCCCGCGGATGTTAGCGAGCCCCACCTCGAATAATGGTGTTTTGGTGGGATAATGCACCGCTGTACGACCAGTCTTAATATTTTGCGCTGCCATAATTATTGGAGTGAGAGGCGTGAAACTGAGGTGTCCTTGCTGCGCTTCGCATAGTTAATGTGTGTAGGCCTGTTTCGCCAGGGAACAGCCGACAGCTGATTTGCGCTGACCCTCCGCACGGAAGGGCCCCCGAACCCCCCCGGAAGTGGCCGCCGGGACCCACCGTCCGGTCACCAACCGGCACGACGGACCACCCCGAGATTATGCGTGGCATGGTGGGGCAGCCTCACGGACTGGTTAGGTCCGCTTGGGCCCCTGTACTATACCACGGGCGGCCAGCGGAACAGCCGTTTCTTCGGGTCTTCCTGGGCGGAGGGTCAACGCAGTCAACCTGGCACTGGGTCGACGGAAGCCCGCACAAACCATACGAATCGCAGCAACGACCCCTCAAGCTCTGGCTGTGCGCAGACTGATCCCGAAACGCGGACAAAAATGGCCACTTGACGGGTTTTACATCATGCGCACGGTGGTCGCTAGCCAGTCGGGTTTTTCAAGCCCTACCACCAGAAGTTGGTCACTCGATTAGCACCACCCGGGGATCACGTGTAGGGTCTCGAGGGTAAAACCTACGGACGTGAGCGACTCCAATCCCCAAATAATCCCCAATATAAGTACACCCAAGAATAAGTCTGCTTTATCCCCATGGAAAATACTCTACTTTTTACACCACCTGTGGAAAAATAGAAACAAATATATCTATACTAATATTATAAAGAGGAAAGATTTGATTGTTTGTTTGTTTGTAATGAATAGGCTTCGAAACTACTGAACCGATTTTGATGAAAGTTGGTATAGGGATAGTTCGAGACCAGGGTAAGGACATAGTGTAATTTTCCTACGGGAAAAATCTGACGGAAAAGTTTTCCTACGGGAGAAGATGTTACAATACAAACAAACAGTCAGCAAACATACGGTCAGCTAGTCCAAAATAAAATAATTTAATATTAAATCACGGAAGTGAAGTGGTTGCATGTGCTTAAATCTGTTTGCTTTTTTATCTTGGAACCTAAAACCTACAAATGTAAACAAATGGTAAACAACATAGACTTAGGATATACTGCCTTCTAGGTCTAGACCAACAAACAGTACAGAGAATGTCTATGAAGTTTTAGAGTTTGAAAGAGACAGTGCATTTAGCTTCTTTGTTATCGATTTTGAATGACAGATTAGGTACATCGAATCTTGGAATTCAGCCACATTATATTGGAATTGAAAAAATCAAAATTGGTGACATTTGATGAGCTGTCGGTATGTCTTTACATGACATAGAATATATAATTTATGAGCAGGTGGTGCGAAAAATATTTGAGGTAGGTAATTACTACTATTCTTATGCTTAAAATACCTTGGTGATATCGTCAGATGGCTCATCAAGTCCCATGTATTCAACATATCTAAACTTGCCATGCTTATTCAGCCAGTATAGTAAGTAGTCAGCGATGATCTCCTCACCCACTAGATGGTCCTGCAGTGAGGCACATAATGCCAACTTTAAGCCTGTTTCTACATCCGTCACTGAAGGTTCCAATATACCTGAATCAGTTATTTATTAAAAAATATTAAAAATTGGTATTAAATTGAATTTTCAAGACAACGATACGCTCGCGCGCTGTGCGCGTAGAGTTACAAACATTCTAGAGGTATATTAAATGAATATTAATTTTTGTATAAAAGTAAAATCTAACGAATTATCAAAAGTCGTAGAACAAACATTGTAGTTAATGATGCTAGCTATCTAATCCTGCGAGGTTGCCGGTACCTCAAAATTTACCCTGTATAAAGGTGGATTACCACTGTTTTTAATTACGCCTTAGTTTGTAATGGCTATAACTAAAGAAAGAGCTGAGCACGAGGTAAGACGCACATGGCGATGTTGTAGCGCATTCTGCCCATTGAGCGAGCTTGTTAGCATTTTATCACACATCATCTCTTTCACACAGATCTTTTACTGGACGAATTATGAAATTCAATTTTGAAGCTCAGCAAATAATTAAAAAAGGTTTATAAATAAAGAAAATAAAAACATTGTGAGAAATAGGTAATAGATAATTTCAATTTGCCTTAAGATTATTTTCAGTTTGTTCTCTCATGATCACCGATATTTCGCCATGCCGTTTTCTGACTTGCCTTAGAGGAAATAAACACTATGTTTGACATGCATGTATGAGAAACGAAGAACAAGTGAGGTAGTTGAATATTGAAACTTGAATTACACATTCCTTGGCTGTGATGGGGCCACTGATACATAGCAGCCAGCAATAAGCACTGTGCGTAGTGCACAGCCCACAACAAAATTATGCTTCTTCTCAATATTATCACAGTGCAATATTAATTAATAATAGCCATTTACCTGGTGTGTCTAACATAAAAATTTTGGGATCATTATTAATCCTCATTTTAGTCATCAAACTTCTAGTGACTCCTGCAACAGCTCCAACAGGTAGAGCATGTTTTATGCCCATATTTTTTGAGCGTAACATATTTATTAATGAAGATTTACCAACATTTGGCACCCCTATGATCATAACATTGTACTCCAACTCTTCACTGCGGTTATATCTGTTTGATTCTTTAATAAGGTCCACCATGAGTGGCCTTAGAGTTTTAAGGCCACGACAATGTTGATCTTTGCTATTAGTGAATACAATATTCTTTATTTTCTGCTCGACCTTCAATTGATCTCTTATCTTAGGGAGTAATGAAGTAATTGTTAGATCTCTCTTGTTAAGAACTAGGATATGAGGCTTGGCATTAGTAACCGTTTTCGTGAAGATAGGATTTCGTCCAGTAAAAGGGATTCTAGCATCGTGTACTTCGATCACACAGTCTACACTCGTCAGCTTGCGTTGCATTTGCTTTAGTCCTTTGTTCATGTGGCCTGGAAACCATTGTAACAAATCTTTTCTCACGTAAGGACACTTTTTACGAAAATTGTAAAGAGCGGCGTCAAATTTTGAACCCATATCTTATTTGTTTTGGTTTTAGGTAAGAGTTGGGTTATGTCAACATATTAATTTTTATGATGACTGACTATAATTAATTTGTGTTAATTATTGTTCGAACTAAAAACACAAGTACACTTATTATATTTTACTGTGCTATTTATCAATACATTACAATAATCGAAAAGTTGTTTAAAAAAAAAATAACCTAACTTACTGTCAATGTCAAAGTCAAGTTGACATTTTTGACAGTGACTGGCCCTGAGTTGCGTTCCGAGGGTCAGAGCTGCGTTCAGAACCTACGCTCGAGTGCACTCCGAGTGCACCCTGACAGCAACCGACCCGTTCAGAGCCTCGGGGTAAAAAACGCTCTGACAGGCGGTTAGTACACTCTGTGCCCGTTCAGAAGCTTCGAGTGATGCAACCAAACAACCAACTCGAGCGTAGGGTAAAAAACACTCTGACAGATTTTATGTCAATGTCGATGTCAAAAATACGCTAATTATTTATTATTTTATTAAATAACACTACTTTGAACTCTTTTAAGCCTAATACTAGGGAAATATAGTGATTTCTATGTGTTGTAATTATTTTTAAGCAGAAAAATGGATATTTACTGTTAATTTCATAGTAAGGATTAGTAATATTTTGCCCTTTGCTTGATCTTGATCGGCAAGATACAAACTAAAAAAAAAGATAGCAACCGACCCGTTCTGAACCTCGGAGCGAGTGTGAAAAACACTCTCGGTTGCATTACTCTGACCCTCGGAACGCAACTCTGAGGCTCTGAACGCGCCTCAGAGTAATGCAACCGAGAGTGTTTTTCACACTCGCTCCGAGGTTCAGAACGGGTCGGTTGCTATCTTTTTTTTTAGTTTGTATCTTGCCGATCAAGATCAAGCAAAGGGCTGAATATTACTAATCCTTACTATAAAATTAACAGCAAATGGGGGTGATTCTGAAGCGATCACCTAAAACTATAACTAAATAAAATTAGAGATAGAAATGTCAATCACCGTTTGGTATTCAGAACTCACAAGTTAACTCTAAAATTAAGAGTGACGTTACTAAACTACTCAATTTAGTGTTAGATGTTATTTTCGTATTCTGACAATGCTTCCTAAATCTAATTTTTCCTATAATTTTAAATATGTCAAACTAATTTTAGGAGGTGAACTTTTAGGTGCCGTCTAAATTTATCTTGTTACTTTTTAACGATTTTCTAACATTACCGAAGGCATTTTTTTTATGCAACTTGCCAAATGGATGATGAATTGGTTGTTATGGCATTAATAGAGTCTTCAGAAAGGTAAAATATTTGTTTTATATAAAAAATTTGATAAATACCTGCCTCATAGTTTTAAAATATATTTGTAAAGTATCGACTTATTTATGTTATAGAATAGGAGAAGAAATAGTAAAATTGAGGAAGTTGAGCGACAAATCAGACCCATTTACTATGCCCGAACGTAAATTTAGAAAAATATTTCATTTTTCTCGCCAATCCGCTCGCAACTTGATAGAAGCTATAGACTGCACTGAAGTACAGATTGGCTCCTTACCGGAACATTTAAAGGTTTTAGCTAGCCTTTGGTCATGCAGAGCTGTCACTGTTGTCACTGATTTAATATTGCGCAAATTAACTCCACAAAAAAATTTAATTTCCTAAAACAGCAATAGAAAAGGACCTTGTCAAGGCAGAGTGAGCGAGCACCTACTTACATAGTAATAAAATATTTTGAAATAATTATTAAGAAATACATTAACATTCTCCGTCCTTTTTCTATTTAGGTTTCTACAAAAATGCCAAACACACTTGGAGCTGTTGATGGTACACATATTGGTCGAGGCCTAGAATGCAGCAAACTCCTTCTGTGTGGAGGTAATCACACAGAAGGAGGTGGCAGAACGGGCCAGAGAAGATGACCCAGCGGCAGATCCCTGCCGCCGCAGAAGAACGGGGCGGAGGAGACGGCAGTTCGCCCGCCTTCTTCCTCCTGACGGTGACCAGCGGGACGCGGGCCCGGTAAGCCCGAGTCCTGCATTGCACAGGCCACCGCCAGTCGTCGATACTCCTAATGCCCAGGAGCATCGCCGGCCTTCCCATTTTAGGGAGGTGAGAGGGGCTCGCCATAGGCGAGCAGACGCTGACGAGGTCATGGAAGTGTCCGAGAGTGTTCCCATGGCCTTGTCCGGCGACGGGGCGTCCCTCCCCGACGTATCCTCTTCGTCAGATGACGGGGAGGATGCGGCGGTGATGGACGTTCTCGTGCCAAGGCATTTGTGAGGGGGCATCGTTGGGTTTTAGTCGGTAGGCCGCGGTTTCTGGCTGGCGCTCTGCCCCCAGTGGCCGCGGAGAGTCCGACATAACCTCGCGTCTACCCAAGCGCGAGGTATGCGTAACGCATTTCCCAACGTTAAAAAAAATGGTACACATATTGTTATTGTTGCTCCACCACTGACACACCCTACAGCACCAGGAAACTTATTATACAATAGGAAAGGCTTTTATAGCATCAATTGCCAAGTCGTGAGTTGTAATTTGTTTGTTCCCAAGTAGTCTAATAGTACTGACATTTAGATGATAGGTAGGCTATGTATGTATGTATTTACTCTTACAACAGAAATTAATATTCTATCTGCAGATAGAAGTATGCCTATCTAAGATTTGTTGCCTAGCAATTACTATTATTTGTCAATAAATAACAGCGGTTATTATGAAAAGAAAAGAAAAATTACAAATGAAACAAAATACGCAATTTTAAAAGTCACGAAGTACCTATCTATACAACTACAGACTACCACGTAATTTTTTTTATTTTATAGCATAGGCGCGAAGCCATCACAATCGCAGAATAAATGTCGAATAATTTTTCTTTTGTGATAAAATGAATGATAAATAATAAAATTTCTTTTCTGATAGTAAAGTTAGTAGAATATAGCTGTTTTTAATGTTTCTAAATTATCCCGTTTTTCTACAGCACTAGGTGTATTTATAATCTGTGTATTCAATTTAAGAAATTGTCAAGTACAGTTTAAATTAAGAGAGTCCGGCGTTTCAGAATACGAATTACCTAAAACTAATTTAAAATTATATGTTTAATTTTAGTTTTAGTTTTAGTGCAGGTAACTTCAGAATTACCCCCATTATCCATTTTTCTGCTTAAAAATAATTACAACACATAGAAATCACTATATTTCCCTAGTATTAGGCTTAAAAGAGTTCAAAGTAGCGTTATTTAATAAAATAATAAATAATTAGCGTATTTTTGACATCGACATTGACATAAAATCTGTCAGAGTGTTTTTCACCCTACGCTCGAGTTGGTTGTTTGGTTGCATCACTCGAAGCTTCTGAACGAGCGTAGGTTCTGAACGCAGCTCAGAGCTGCGTTCAGAACCTACGCTCGAGTGCACTCCGAGTGCACTCTGACAGCAACCAACCCGTTCAGAGCCTCCGGGTAAAAAACGCTCTGACAGGCGGTTAGTACACTCTGTGCCCGTTCAGAAGCTTCGAGTGATGCAACCAAACAACCAACTTGAGCGTAGGGTGAAAAACACTCTGACAGCTTTTATGTCAAAGTCGATGTCAAAAATACGCTACTTACTTATTATTTTATTAAATAACACTACTTTGAACTCTTTTAAGCCTAATACAAGGGAAATATAGAGATTTTTATGTGTTGTAATTATTTTTAAGCAGAAAAATGGATATTAACTGTTAATTTCATAGTAAGGATTAGTATATTTTGCCCTTTGCTTGATCTTGATCGGCAAGCTACAAACTAAAAAAAAAGATAGCAACCGAGCCGTTCTGAGCCTCGGAGCGAGTGTGAAAAACACTCTCGGTTGCATTACTCTGACCCTCGGAACGCAACTCTGCGTTCCGTAAAACGATAAAAGTGATAATATCGGGAATCCGACCAAAGTCACATCACATAACCTACTGATTCAATAGCCCTTATATTTTGTGACGATTTTATTTGGTCGGATTCGCGATATTATCGCTTTTATCGCAAATCGGAACACAAATGTCCAGTTTTTTTATTATGATCATGTGCACGTCTGTCAATGGTGTCAATTCTGTTGGCATCTCAGAACAATCACTACACAGCATAGAAGGAAGATTAAAACAAGAATTAATTGTGTGCTATTTGTCTCTTTCTAACATACGGCACAAAACTGTGTAAATGTAAGAGATGAGTAATATTTGTCTTTTGGCATATCACAAGGTGGTCAGTATATGAATTGATTGAATTGTCATTTTGGTTAAAAATATTAAAATTGGTTAAAAATATATAACACGGCTAAATTCTATAGTACCTTGTATCGAAGATAGACCATCCGAGTTTGAACTATTTGAATTGTTCGTATAATATTTGTTTGTGCGTCCCGTGGCTAGTAATATTTTGATGATATTTTATTAATATTTAAGTGATTATAAAGCAAGAATTCTTTAGGTATTTACAAATAGTGTGTGTTTGTGCACTACGTAACACAATGTCTTGTGTAGTTTGGGGCTGCAAGTCTCATTCGTCGCGAAAGGAAAACAATCAAAATTTATTGACCTTAAATTGGCATGTTTTCTCATATTGTTACTTGAATGTGAGCTAATAAGTACACTTATATACATATGAAATATCGCTGAATCATTTTGTAGAAAAACAATACGTAATATTAACTTCACTTTTATGTTTTAGCGATTTTTAGAAAATTACTTTGAGGTTTTCTTGATCATGCGTAGTGTTGTAAAATTTTGTCGATATTTTTATTTTACAGATTTCCTAAAGACAATGTATAAAAAAATATGGATAAAGTGTATTGTCAGACGAAATTGGAGTCCAAGAAAGCATAGTCAAATTTGCTCCAGATATTTTCCATCAGATTAATTTTGTATGTACTTAGTAGTAAAACTATGAAATGGAGACGTCATTACGTAATTCAAGTTATTTAATGAAAGGAAATCTTTAAACTAAAATATTATTTATGAAAATAAAAACGTATTTAATTTCATAATTATTTCTTTAAGGAATCCTTGACACGGATGCCAAGAACAACCAGTTCAGATGATTTTTTCTAAGAATTAAAACATTAGATCAAGAAAAGAGCAGAAAGAGTCAAAAAGGTAAAATATCAAAACGCCGCCTTCGGAAAATTTACATTTTAACTAAGCCCGGCCGCACATCAAGCGTAATAAATCTATCGAAAACTGTCTTAACAATAAAGTATGGTCAAATGTTAATGTTTTTAGTTTAATTTCCAAGCATATGTACAAATAGTAGTTTTAGCATTCACGAATTTATCCAAGGTTCAAAATCCATGAGGGTTAAATTTTCGGGTAAGTAGGTAAATTAAATATGAGATTAACCTCAAGTACCTCTAAGCGATGCGATAAAAAATGAATTAAATCTAAGCGATGAAATAAAAGCAGTGTGTCTTCGATTTCCTTCCTATAGAATTTGTGAATCTCTGCAATAGAAAAATTCCAACATTTTAGATAACGGGAAATACCCGTCACTTAAATAGTCCAAATTTTAGGGTTCCGTACCTCAAAAGAAACACTGAACCATTATAGGATCACTTTATTGTCCGTTTGTCTGTCAAGACTATCTTGGAAACGCATGAAGGTATCGAGTTGAAATTAAAACCATATAATTACTCAGTTCTACACTAACAAGTTCTAGTCCCTTGAAGATGTGAAAAAATCAAACTTCTAAGTTAACAAAAAAAGGTACGGCCGTTTATGTCGCCAAAAACGTATATTTCGACATTCTCACGGGCATCAAAATGTATAGGGTACTTTTCGTTGATCTAGCTAGAACTATGTGTGAAGTTATATAGTCTTACACATGAAGCAAATACAAAGAGGAGGTGCCCTATCGCGTTTTCCGTATGAAATCAAGTGAAGCCGGAAATCGGGGTGCGGGGGGAGGTTGCGCGACGCCACTGTCACCTTGTAGCGAGTAGAATTACTAAAATGCCAGCATTATTGACGTTAACATAAAAGTTCCGCTATACGTTACTAGGTGGCAGCAGTGCTAGTACAGACTAAAATGCCAGCATTATTGACGTTAACATAAAAGTTCCGCTATACATTACTAGATGGCAGTAAAAGATACATTCGTAGGAGAAAGATAATTTATTAGGTGCTGTGTCAATATAATCTAAAAATAAAAATCGTTAAAACTGCTTATATTAATTCACGTGTTTTGTTTTCGCCCTTAATACATCCTACGTTTTCGTTAGTATTTTTACTCGCCACTAGAGGGCCTTTTGTGCTTTATCGGGACATTGACAGAAGCGTCCATGTGGCGTCGAACATTCTAGAAGCAATACGTCAAGTAATAAATTAATAATGCTTGTTTAATGTACTTACAAATGGAAAGAGATTTTTTTTTCGTTCACTTTGTTTCTGTCGTCTGTGTAACTTTTGCACGATAGAATACAACATTTCATTTTGTATTTAGGTAATTTAAAACTAAAATAAAAGAAGAGCGTACGACGTACTAATCCGACAGATAAAAAGATCGACTGATGTCAGCGCCTCTGGCGTTAAGTAGATAAAACTAAAAATGCGTGACGTCAGGACTCTGGTGATAGGAGCTGGACCTAGATGCTTATAACATCTCCTCTTTGTATTTGCTTCATGGTCTTATACTACAAGTCAGGGAAAATCTCAAACTCCACATTTGTAATTAAATCATAAAAAATTTTGTCTCTATTTAAAGTATAACCTACAATTTTATACGGGACCCTCGGTGGGCGAGTCCGACTCGCACTTCCCGCTTTTATGAACGGCCAGCCTGACCATACCAAAGAGACACAGCTATTAGCTGGATAAGTTACATAAGAAAATCTACCCTTAATTATTTATGTTATATTTCTCGTAATAAAGACATTTTAGTATTAGGGATCTATTAAATACCTACATAATATAATTATCGACGTTGAAACTAGGTGAGTGATGAGCACGACATCATTGGGAGAAGAACTGACAAGCGAGAATTAGTGACGACCTACAAAATTTCGAAACATCTTGCATATACGTGTCTCTGTCTAACTTCTATTAGCAGCGCCTAATGTCAAAGTGAGTCAAATATATTAAGTTCAGTAGCTATTTTTGCTAGGTTTCTATGCTTTAGTTATTCTTCAGAGTTGCGTTCCGAGGGTCAGAGTAATGCAACCGAGAGTGTTTTTCACACTCGCTCCGAGGTTCAGAACGGGTCGGTTGCTATCTTTTTTTTTAGTTTGTATCTTGCCGATCAAGATCAAGCAAAGGGCAAAATATTACTAATCCTTACTATGAAATTAACAGTAAATATCAATTTTTCTGCTTAAAAATAATTACAACACATAGAAATCACTATATTTCCCTAGTATTAGGCTTAAAAGAGTTCAAAGTAGTGTTATTTAATAAAATCATAAATAATTAGCGTATTTTTGACATCGACATTGACATAAAATCTGTCAGAGTGTTTTTCACCCTACGCTCGAGTTGGTTGTTTGGTTGCATCACTCGAAGCTTCTGAACGGGCACAGAGTGTACTAACCGCCTGTTAGAGCGTTTTTTACCCGGAGGCTCTGAACGGGTTGGTTGCTGTCAGAGTGCACTCGGAGTGCACTCGAGCGTAGGTTCTGAACGCAGCTCTGAGGTTGGCATGTTGGAATCAATGACTAAACAAATACATGGACCGGCCCTACCTACAGAATCAGCGTGACTACCTACAAAACTTTGGCACATAAAATGGCTACCTTTACTAGTGATGTACTCAGTATTAGTTGTGCAATATCGATAAATTTAAGTTTAAACAAATTCATCAATCCACTTATCTACGACATATCTAGGGAAATAGATCTTAGCTGAACAGCCCTCCTAGACAAGATGCATTTCGATAATCGCTAACGCAATCGCTAGTAGGAAAATATATGGGATTTGAAATAAGCCCTCGCTTAGCTTTCGAGCGCAATTGTTAAATCTCATACATTGTCCATTTAGCGATTGCGTTAGCGATTATCGAAAGACATCTTGTCTAGGGGGGCTGCACATTACGGACCTAAATTGTAATAATTTGATCGAAAAGTCGTGTTTCAGAAATATTTAGGCAGTTTCAAATTGTGGAACTACGCAAATTCTAAGAAAAACTTATTAAAGATCACTATTTAACTTAAGCGGTACAAAGTTCGCCGAGTCAGCTAGTATGACTATAAAGTTACACCAATAGACGTGTATTTTCTTTGTATAAATAAGTGCGAGAAAATGTTATTGTAAAATAAATAGGAATAGTTTTTTTTGTAAAAAATTATTTAAAGGAGGCGATAAGTACTTACTTTCAAGTAGGTAGGATAATTTGGGTGTAATTTAAATATTTTTTTTAGTTTTGTACGGTAAGTTACTAATCAAAGTTTATGACAAACTTTGTCGTAGGAACCTTATATGTTCAATTATTATGAAAAATGGAGGTTTTAAAAAACTAAAATTAATTGACAATGATAATAATTCATCAATTATTAAGCTTTCCAATTTTAATTAATAATAATTTCCTATTACTTTAGTCACTGCATGTGAGCTAGGCTTAGGCACGTAAGTCTGTCTGTTTAATATTATATATCGATAGACTAATTAAATTTTCTCTTTAGGTATCTTCACTATCGCCCATTAATAGTAGCAAAATTCACACGTTCGTTCGGCACTTAAAATGGCGAACTGGTCACGGTAGGCAATTTTTGTGACGTCACAGAAAATACATGCCACAGACGAAACAGTATGCATCTCTTTCTACAAATGTATTTTCACTTTTGTAAGAAAGAAACAAAACGATATTTGATAGATTCGTGTCAAGATATCAAAGAACAGTTTAACGGGGCATCTCCATATGTCTATCTCAATGCTTAATAATAATAATAATAATAATAATAATCTTTATTTCTCATCACAAAAACAAAAACAATACCAACAACACAAGAAGCTTACAAATGTATAATTACCTATTTATTTTTATTTTTGTGCGAGACTGATGCCTATGCTAAGTATATTAATATACCTGTATTACAGGACATCAGGCTCTCACCACCTCGGTACACAAATTAAATTTCATTTACCATGTAACAAGAACAGCTAGAGTTAACGATACCTACTTATAAATATTATACTTCTTATATAGTTACTTATTAATTTCATTTATAGAAGCCTTTATAGAATATTACGTGTGTGTGTATGTGTGTGTGTGTGTGTGAGTGTGTAGGTGTGTGTGTGTGTACGTGTGTGTGTATGTGTGTGTGTGTGTGTGTGGGTGTGTGAGTGGAGGTTCGTATGAGTGAACACGCCTATGTGCCTATTTTATTTTATAATATGACCTTAATGTTATATACTCATTCATTTAATTACTGTACATAATTTTTCCGTTTCAGCATAATTCAAGCCCAGCAGCCACTCTAATACTTTCTTCTTACAGCTGCGCCTTGTGAGGGGATAAATACTGAGTACAGCATTAACAGTGTTGTAAAGTCGGTAGCCTAAGAAGCAGAAGAATCTTTGAGCGAATCTTGTGTGAAATGGAGTCGTGGTGCATACAGTACCTTTCCTGCGTTTGTCAGCCATTAGCTGCGGGTTATAGGGGATGTTGACATGCTTACGAAGGATGACAGCTAAAATAAAAAGTTGACGGACAGATAGAACATTCCAATGTTTATATACCTCAATAGTGGGACAAGTAATAGGTAGGAATGCACCAACCTTTAGGACAGCTCTCTGAGCCCGTTCTGCTCTTAGCAAATGAGTTTTGGCGGATCCACCCCAAGAAGAGATACAGTACCCCAATAACGATTGGCAAAGTGATAGGTACACTGTTCTTAAAACTGATCGACCAGCTACCTGACGCAACGTTTTAAAAATAAATATTAATTTCCTTATTCGTGCAGCAAGTAGGTTCACGTGGGGCTGGAAGTTAAGACAGCAGTCAATCATAACACCTAAGTACTTTATGGAGTCAGTGGCGACAAGATCAGAGCAACCACAATTAGAGATTTTTAGGCAGGAACGCAAATGTGATTTGAGTGTAAGGTCAACAGGAAGACCCCGCCTAGTGATGGCAAATGTCAAATATTTGGTCTTAGCAACATTAAGAGAAAGTAAGTTGCAAGCCATCCAGTCCGCAACTATGTCAAATCCCATCTGGGCATAGTGGAATGTTTCTTCCCAGCTATTTCCGGTGAACAGCAAGGCAGTGTCATCGGCGAAAGCCACGATTTTTCCGTTTCTTAGTTTCATCTGACAGAGATCATTGATATATATTAGAAACAGCGTGGGACCAAGGACGCTGCCCTGCGGAACGCCAAAAGTAACGGCCAAATCCCTACTAATCCAGCTATCGATTTTAACTGCCTGGTAGCGATCTGTTAAATAGCTTTTAAACAATTCAAGGGCTAAACCTCTGACACCCAGTCTTTCCATTTTCTCCAGAAGGATTGCGACAGAGACCGTATCAAATGCTTTTGCCAAATCGACAAATATGCCAATAGCCTTCTTCCCTCCATCCACACGTGTGACAACGAAGTCAGTGAGGTCATGGACAGCATCATCTGTTGACCTCCCTGAGCGAAAACCATACTGAGAAGGAGAAAGTATGTCATTTTTATCAAGGAAGTCAACTAGACGTTTGTTCATCAATCTTTCCACGATCTTGGAGAGGATGGGAAGCAGGGATATCGGCCTGAAATTATTGATACTGTCTCTGTCGCCACCCTTATGGATTGGTATTATGAGAGACCTCTTGTATATATCCGGAAAGATTCCAGACATCAAGCAGAGATTGCAGACGTATGTTATAGGAGGGGTCAGTAGATCGCGGTGTTTTTTCAATAGCTGACCTGGTATTTGGTCAACACCAACAGCACACTTATCGCGTAGGCTCTTAATGAGGTTATCAACTTCAGCTTCGCTAGTGGGGAGCATGACCATAGACTTAGCTGCGAAAGGAATGGAGTTAACCGATGAGGTGTTAATATTACTACTAGCAATGCTATTTGCCAAATTTTTACCAATATTGGCAAAAAAGAAATTGGCAGCATTGACACTGCCTACAGGATCACTCTTGGAAATAAGACCAGAGGACACACTTTCCGATTTTTTGTACTGTGTGATGATGGCCACCGCCTCCCAAAGTCTTTTACTATTATTTCCAGAGTTTTGTATTAATTGTCTTTCATATGCTTGCCTAGTTTTTTTAAGAGCTGCATTACAAAAATTCCTGTACCTTTTATATATAAATAATAGGTTTAGGTCATCTGAATTACGTAAGGATTTTTTGTGCAGTTTGTCTCTGTGTTTCATGCACCTAAGAAGGCCAGGGGTTAACCAAGGCTTGATAAGCCTCTTACGCTTAGCAATGGGAAACAGTTTTGAATTATTTTTTATTGCATTTGTTAGTCGAAATCGAATGCTTGGAATAAACTAAACTAAATTTAGTTTTAGTGCTGTCAAATCGTGTTTTTTGTTCGAAAATTTTAACTGAAAACATAATTTGACAGCACTAAAACTAAATTTAGTTTAGTTTAATCGAATTAGTGCCAACAGAATTGCCACCAGTGCCATAAATTAAATAAACATGCAGACCAAAAGCTTAAAAGCTTTTATAGTCAATTAATTAGGTTTTTTTCAACTCAAAACTGAATAATACCTATATCTTTTATTCCAAATCGTCTAAACTTTAAAATTTGAATTTGACATTTGCGCATACAGTCCAATACCTCCTTTTCGTGAACACCTCAAAAAACCAAATGAAAAAAAAAACTCAAAGTAACCAAAGGACATGAAATACCTAGCTACAAAAAAAACGTGCCAATAATTTGTGATGGTGCCACGTGGTGCTTTAATATGGCGGTTAGAACTAGGTACACCGTTTCCAATCATCCACACATAAGATGTTTTTCTTTATAGAAAATATGTTTATAAATTATACAGTTCACTTAATAAAAAAAACATACAACTGCAAAATGCACTTCATGGATTTATCAATAAGTCCATGATGCACTCACAAACAACGCTCACTGACAGATTAAGTGGTACCACAACAGCAGGTGATTTGCGTAGACATGGCGTGGACTATGAATCGCAATAGCAAAGAAAAACGCCAATAAATTAAGACAAACGATTCTGCAGAAGTCAAAACTTTACACATTTTTTTATTGCTGTTGGTGGCAGACGAGCCAGTGGCCCACCTGATGGTAAGTGGTGACCATCGCTCATGGACATCTGTAATGCCAGTGGCATAGCTCAGAAGTGCTCTTTTTAAACCTCACCTATAGTTGGACATTTTGTAGGGCTTAGGAAACACCGCGGGTGGGAGTTCATTTCAAAGTTTGCACGTGTGAGAAATGAACGCTGAAATCGAACTGTTCTAGATCAGATCGATTCCAGGTCGTACGGATGAACCCTGCTGCGGTGGCGGGTGGTGTGATGGTAAAAAGGTGACGAAGGCACCATTGCTAACAGTTCCTCAGAGCACTCTCCGTTAAAGTGCCGATAGAGCACACAGAGGGAACCAAATTCTCTCCTTTGCTCCAGCGTTTCCATTGAGGCCGTGATATTGGGATCACCGACGATGCGGAATGGACGCCTTTGCAGGGAGTCAAGAGGGTCGAGCTGATATTTGGGAGCTCTGGCCCAGAGGTGCGAGCAGTACTCCATATGCGGCCGAATTTGTGCTTTTTAAAGCATAGCCGCCGGCTTTTTGGTCGGCGATGGAAACAAGGTCCGATAATCGGACATACGAAGTCACAATACCAATAAAACATAATAATATATTCTCTTTGCATAAATCCTTATTAAAAGTTTTGAAATATTCACCTCTCAAAAATTTATACCTTTCGTCATGCATCACTCATTATGTCATTATTCACTCGATAGCTATGTTTTCAGCTGTAACCAGTTATCAATTCCGTCAAATAAGATAATATTTTGTGATTTGTGTATTTTCATTACAATTTCTAGGTGACGTTTATTAATGCCGGATATTTAGAACATCATTATGTCTCAATCCTTCCTTTTGGAACCAGATATTATTGCTGCTACCGAAAATGTTATGCCCGAACTCAACAATGATTTGGTGTTGGCAAAGAACTTCTTGAAGCAACAATCTGCTGCTAGTGGGGATAGTTTGTAAGTTTGTTTGTGATGAAAGCCGCCTCGTCGAAGCTGAAATGTGAACAAGGGCATATGCGTGAAATCCCTTTTGTCCGCGCAGTTTACTCGTAAAGATCGGATTGGTGGAGTCCCTCTCCCTCCACCATGCAACCCCGTCCCCTGACGTATCACTCAAAATTTATCATGCTCGCCTTCAATTTTGACAGTCAAAGTGCTTCCATCACAGTTTGCAGTCTGCATGGATTTATTTATAGTAATGTTTGATTATAATAAGTCCATGGCATGGAGTCTTGTAGTGACGCCTCAACGACTGTCAAAATAAATGTGATCATGATAATTTTTGTCGCAGTAAGCCCCCCGGTTGCCAACTTAATGAAGTGCATTCTAAAACGTCAGCTCCCAATAGGCAATCGGCTTTGCATGGTAATATTAGTAATGCAATGCGCACAGAACACAAGAGTCTTCTCTCTGTGTTTTGTGGGAACATGGATCGATCCACAGTACCTATGAGTTGTCATCATCGAGCTCGGTTTATGAATTATGGTAGTCTCATCTCCATACATCACTGACCTCTATTATCTATAGAGGTCAGTGCGATACATTGACTAGTAGCGCCCCTAGCGTATAGTAGCAGGAACTAAAAAAGTCAGTCCAAATAATATGTAAATAAAGCTAGAATTAAAGCAATTGGGGGCTTCCTTTTGTATTTATTGCTGACAAACTAAAATGCCATAAAATGTGTATTTTAATAGAAGTACAGTTATTAGCGGAGCGTAGGTGGCGTTGTGGCCTCGGCACTGGACTGTGCCCCGAGTAGAATCGGGAGGCCCGCAATCGATCATGCCATTACCAATGTGTTTTTCGTTTCACGGATTTCATATGTACATTAATCTGACGCTCCCACGGTGAAGGAAAACATCGTGAGGAAATGCATACACCTGCGAAGTAATTCAAAAGTGTATGTGAAGTCAACCAATTCGCACTGGGCCAGCGTGGTTTGACTAAGGCCTAATCGCCCTAACACACACAACTAGTTAGGGTAGGCTCACAGAACAGAAAAAAGGCTCGTGCGTGCCCCTCGGTGGGGACGTATATGAGCTGTGATGATGATGACAGTTATTAGCTAATCCGCGTGATCAAACCGAAGATAGAGATCACATTTTTTACAAGCATGTTATTTGAGCGTCGGTGGCGCTGCGGACTCAGCACTGGCCTTCTTAACTAGAGGTCCGGGGTTTGATCCTGCTATGTAGCAATGGGTTTTTGTTTTTCGAATTTCATTTGCACCATTTTTTCTCTCATGATGAGCCTAGTGCAAAAATGGGGTAGCTCGTCCTAATAGCCCTTTATCCACCCTTTATACTCCATGCCACGCCCGCCTCCAAAACATAATCATTCAACGTACAATACGGCATCATTCAAGTCTTCATAATCCAATTGACATCTGTTTAAGTTTTAACGTAAAGCATGTATGTAAAGCGTCATGAAGGCATGACGTACAAAAGTAAATAAACTTACCCGTGTATCAGAGGCAGTTACTTATTTAACTCAAAGTTGTGCTCACAACATTACACGGTGAGATTTCATTTCTAATAAAGAACCGAACAGTTTTTTCATTACTTTCATATACTCCTGCGGACCTAGAAAGGCCGCATCGCAGAATCATATTATACAACGACGTTGCATCCTCGAGATTTATATATTAACCAGGCAGATTTTGTTATAAATTATAAAAAAAAGTCAACATATACCGAATTAACGACAAACTTTCTTTTTTTTTTCTCTCTTCTAATCAAAAATTTCTCAAAATACTCTAAACATCCTACCTGGTTAATATATAAATCTCGAGGATGCAACGTCGTTGTATAATTAATGGTTAAACAAACTTACCTTTGTGATGTTTGACCATAATTATACGAGACGTTGCATCCGAAGAGATTTATACTCCCTCCCTACCCATTATTTGCTGTGTTGCAAATAAATACCCAATGTTTTTGAGAAATTTTGCTCTAAAGGAATGAGTCAAACGGCGTAACATCGCTCGAGCGGGTGAATAATACTAAAACTACCTACCTGGTACATTGGAAAGTGGACCCCCAGAGGAGTTACAAGTGCGTTGCCGGCCTTTGAGGAAGGAATACGCTCTTTTTTTGAAAGTTTGAAGGTCGTATCGGTCCGGAAATACCGCAGGCGACAATTCGTTCCAAAGTTTGACTGTGCGAGGCAGGAAGCTACGGGAGAATCGCACATTTGTGGACTGCCAACCATCTAAGTGATGGGCATGGATTTTTTGTCGCGTGGAACGATGGCGGAAAGAGGCGGCAGGTATAAGTCCGAACAATTCCTCGGAGCATTCCCCGTGATAAATGCGATAGAAGATGCATAGCGAGGCGCCAAAGTATCAAGCCGATTTGATATTTCCAGGCAGTCGACGATTCGAGTCGCTCTTCGTTGAATGCGGTCCAGTGGGAGAAGCTGGTATTGGGGTGCCCCAGCCCAAAGATGAGAACAGTATTCCATATGAGGCCGAACCTGCGCCTTATAAAGCTGAAGGCGGTGCGCCGGAGTGAAATACTGTCTCGATCTATTGAGCACACCAAGCTTCTTAGAAGCTAATTTAGCCTTACCCTCTAAGTGGCCACGGAACTGGACTTCGCTCGTTATGTCGACACCAAGGATCTCAATATTGGCTGAAGCAGTTAGGGGGATGCTCTGAAAGCGAGGAGATACGACAAATGGCATTTTCTTTGCGTTGAACGCGCAAACCTGTGTCTTTGTAGGGTTGAAATGATCCAAATTAAGTCGACCCCAGTTAAAGACTTTCTCTAATGAAGATTCAATTTCGGACACAAGTTTATTCCGGCACTCAATGACGTTTTCCGGAGAAATGTTCGCACGGCCGTTAAAGAAGGTGTCTTTCGTGCTGTCGTCTGCATAACAATCAGTATGTCAATGTCTGCATAGTACTTTCTATGAGTATTCGTAAAATGGTCCCAATTGATACTTTAGCAATGCCTAATTTGTCGATCATTTTACGAATATTCATACAAAGCTGTCAAATAGAATAATTGTTTATGATGAATTGCACTCCATTCATAATATGATTCGTATTATGATTCTGCAATGCGGCCTTTTTAGGTCCGCTGAATATAACTCATTTTTCATTAAAAATTTTTCATTAAAAATGAAATGAAAATATTATTTATTATGCAATTTATTTCAGTACCATAACATAATCATCATCACCAGCTCATACACGTCCCCACCAGGGGCGTGGAAGAACGTTTATTATCTGCTAATTTTATGAGACGAGACACTTATCGCCATTACTTAATTATATGGAGTGCACAGACTACTTAAATGAAGACCGCAGACATCACAAGAGTTTTAACACCACAGACAAATAAATTTAAGTTTGTAAGAATTGACTGTTGTTTTATTTCAACACGAACCACGAACCTTCCGATTGGAAGGCGTTTTGGAAGGCGCGAAACAAACATGTTACTTTGGTTGACTACAGGCCCAGGGGCCTAGACAAGTGGCAATTTAATCAATACATTGTCTACCAATTTACATATCGACGACTCGATTTGCCACGTGATTTGGCGATGGCATATTGTGTCGATCCCATACATTAGAGTAACTTAGTTGGTACCGTTTTAGAATTGGTACTTTGTCTAGGTTGGTTATATTGTAGTTACAATTATTTGACTGGTCGCTCGGTCAGGTACGATCATCTGGTGGACATTGTGCACAAGATCCTGTCACAGCGGCCGCCTGACGTGGTGGACAGCTTCGAGCAGTACTCATGGGAGGTGAAGCGAGAGAAGTTCCGCCCCAACTTCGACGTGCTGAACGACGGGCACCTGGCGCCGCCGCAGCTGGCGCTCGTGCGCAAGCTGGATGACATGTTCCGGGTACTTACTTTGACTGACATGATTGATCGCTCACGGTGACCTTAGGAGATTCGTAAAAGACTTAATTCCTTGATATTTTAAGATGGGATAATTAATTATACCGCATCGGTTGAGTTGTTCTCGTGGTGGTTCACATCTTTAGGTTCGGAGAGTGGATAGGTCCGCCATGTCGCAGACCTGGGCTATTTGATAGTGGTAGGAGATCTAGTGATCAAATAGAAAAAAATCCCGCTGGTTGTGGTGGTTTGGTGTAATATAGTTCTTATCATTTCGACGGTCAGTACTTTACAAAGAGAATCTCAAATGAATGTCTCGATGCATAAATACTAAATTTGTACTCTACGCCATTGGCTTATACGTAACCTGTACGTCAATACTCTACTCAGTATTTTCGATCGATGGTACTCGACGGAGCCCCCGTTTGACCAGAATGCCTCTAACCCGTGTGGTGACCCTCTTGTGGAGACCGCAGAGGGTCATTGCGATCCGGGCCGTGCGAGCTTACCGCACGATCAGCCACGGGGCGGCCTGTGTTCTAGCAGGCATGCTATCGTGGGATGTTGACGCACTCAGCCTCGCGGAACTGGACAAACATCGGGTTGCAGCAAGGGTTAGGGGGGAGCGGATCGTCGCTGAAGAAGTGCGAACAGACCGCATTCAGGCGCAGAGGAAGGCTCTGAGCAGGTGGACGGAGGCACTCGCATTCCCAGCTGCCGGCCACCGGACGATTGATGCCATTCGTCCGGTGTTGGAAAAGTTGCGATATTGGAGAAGTTGGGGCAATTTTTTACTGTGGCTGGGGTCCAACGCTCAGTGCGTCAGACCATCGGCCTGCTCATAGTGAGGGTAACGTGTTTTCCCGACGGTAGACCCCACTGGATCCACCGCCACGCGGCGTCAGTGAGCCGAAGCTCGGATCAGACACGCCAACCCAAGCGACGAAACGAATGCAAAAGGCATGAGGTACCAATAACTGTGTGTGTACACTGTGATTCTTGTGGGGGTTGCAATTTCGTTGCGAATCACACAAGAGCCACATGTATTATAATAGATGACTGTTACCACTTACCATCAGCTCGGCAGTTTGCTTGTTTGCCAACTTTGTTGTATAAAAAAAATCCCCGTAAGCGGGTCACGAGCTCTATGACCTGTGTGATGGATAACCGAGGAGATTATGAAAATTTTCAAAATAAAAGGAATGTCCTGTCCTGTACCTAATTAAACGGCTGGATATTTTTTAGATTTTTTTGTTTATAGGCTTTCGTCTTCACATTGTATGATCTTGTTGCTCTGTGATTTGAGTACAGTATATACGCGTATTTCAGTTAATAGCGAGCAGGAGCCAGAAGCTGGAGGCGTTCGGTGAAGAGGAGCAGGAACTGGATCTGGAGGAGGAGCCCGCGAGGCCGCGAGTGGTCGACTTGATTGAACACAACTATTACTTCCGAGAGGTACAAACAAAACATTATTACGAGTATATCATTTGTAATTTACTTACCTTTATAGTAAGTTAAAGGAGCCGTCCGCTGACAGATGTTCGCAACCAATCAGAGAGCGGATGTAAAATTAATAGACGATAAAAAAAAGTGTTTTAGTTCTCGTGCCACGAGCGTAGGATTGCTATGCCATCTCACACTGTGCAATAACCTTTGCATGTCAAACCACACCATTAAATAAAGAATTACCTAATCCCCTTGCACGTGTTACGTTCCTCTTACAGCAATCCCAGGTGATAATGCCGTCGCTGATGGATGTACTGCCACAGTAGCTGATTCTACCAGAAACTATAGGTATAGTGCACAGTGTTTGCGCAAACATAAGTGAACTCCGTTTCATCACTCACCATAATCCCACGGAACGGTTAGCCGACACGACCGGAACGAGATCAGGATGCATTACCCAACGTTTAACGCCTATTCCGAAGCACGTAGGAACCCGAGTTGCTTCACAGTTTTTTTGTGGTCACCCACAAAAAAGCAGGTGTGAGTACGCACACCAGTATGCCATTGAGATTTTTTTTAATTATAAGCGGGGCATGAAAAGGCATCTTGCAGGCCCTCAAGATGAGAATGATACCCCGCGGTAACCGTTAATCTATTGCTATGTTTGTCAGCCTCATATCTATGTCCAGAGGTCTAAGGTGGAGTGGAATCAACCTGAAGTGCACAATAAAAAAAAACGTTTCTGATGAAATGTATTTCAGGGTGGATTTGGTCTGCCGGACAGCGAGTGCTACGCGGTCTACGTGGCGCTCAACATGTTGGCGCTCAAGGAACCGGTCGCGACTGTGAGGTAGCTTCCCAGGTTTTTACATCGTACAGATTCCTATCTAAATTATGTATGCAGGGTTATTTTAAGACTCCCCCGCCAAATTTGTTGCCGATCCAAAACCCGCTCGCCGCTAGCATTATAGCACCCTAACAAGTGTGCATATTTAGGCTCAGCATTGGCTATCTCGCTGAGCAAAAACACATTATTATAGTTGCGCTTCTTCTGTGAGGTGAAGGTAAGAAATACTACCCCAATACGACGAAGTAACGCTTCTTGCCTTTCTATAAAATGAATCTGAGCATTAGACTACACAATTAATGACAATTATACGTACTACCATAAAACTACTACAACCGGAAATTTTGAGGCGCATTGACCCGTGCGCTCAGCGAATGATTGCTAAGGTTAAGTAACGTTGGCTGTGGTCGTCCTATAATGGGTGACCGAAATACGAGACATCTCGAGCTTCTCCGTGCTTCGGAATCCTACGCCTGATCACGCCCCGGTCCTCTCGGCTAATAGTCCCATCGGACTATATGTATAGGCATGTATATGCGAATGAAGGAACAGAGAGTGCACTTGCGTTTGCGCAGTCACTTTTGCACCATAATATCTTCTGCGCAGATGGCTAGGTTATGTTGAGATATCGTCTAGCCAACGGCGAGTACGGTGCGGTCACGCATTCCCCTCGAAAAAAAAAAAAGGTTATGTTGAGATAACGCTATCACGTTTTTGTAGGTTCTTCGGCAAGATTTACGGCACGAGAGCAAATTACTATGTGGCGGAAACTGATCTCACAATTGAGGAACTCGATCGGCGAATCAGGGTGAGGTCTTGTGAAAACCTTGTGAGTTCTGGCAGCGTCACCCTTCAAATGCGCTGAATCATCATGACTTCATTTGGCTGCCGTGAGGAGGTACAGGGGGGCTAGGCAAAGTAACGTTCGCATTCATTTATTCTATGTTATACGTTTTATATCGAACGGTATAAAAACGGAATAAAAATTCTTGTTTGGGAATTACTATATTTTTATTTCTTAAATTACACATTTATCGTCTAGTGCCATTATAGTATATGTAAAAAGAAATGTTATTGATCCCGAGTTGCAACTTAAGTTGCAGAAGTGCTCCGTTTCTCACTTGAACCCGCTACTGGAATACTCAACTCTCGTCTCTGTTAGTTCGTGGTTGGGTGGCTAGTGGTGGGACAAGTTAATTTAAGTAAATTCCACTTTTGTGATTCTAGCGTAAGAGTCGAGACAATAAAGTTATTATTACTATTATTATTATTATTATTATTCGTGATGTGGAATCATTCCCATACATACAGTTTGTTTTTTGCTTACTTCGTTCGTTAACGTCCAGGAGACCTATTTTTGAATTACGTATGCGATTTAGAAATCACCACTGACTAAATAGTCAGCGATGACATTGAAGTCACGAATTCATAAACATCCTATTTTTGAAAGTCGAACGCAGAGCTGCCAACATAGCTAAAGTACACACATACGTAAGGGTTCGGTTCCACGCAGAATGTAGCCGTTTTCGGTATATACCGGTTATTAAGTATACGGCTAAAAATTCATTGCAACTAGGCCAAAATTTGTGACACAAATTTAAAAGATTTTAAACTTATACACGGTTATTTTTTATCACCCTGGAAAATGTTAGGGAAAGCTTTAAGATACATCCTATATTATATAAAAAAAAATTAAATTAAAAATTTAAAAAAAACTATAAAAATCTCTAAAAATGGTGCTCTCAACTAGTGCAGCATTTTTTGTATTTAAAAAAAAATTAAGTGAGTTATTGTTTTTTATTTATGTTTAAATCATTCTAATACCATATCGTGAAGCGTCCCTTAAATTTTCCAGGGTGATAAAAAATAACCGTGTATATTTACTTATTTTGACAAATTTTAAAAATTTTAAATCCATCTCAAAATCAACACACATCAACTTCAAACTTGTCAATATGTTCTCTAAACAAAACACAGATAACGTTTCCACAGTTATGACTTGTTTACGAGTGGGTGAGGGCACTCGTAATGAAATCACATCCGTGACTAAGGTAGTCACATAAGTGATATTCAAAAATAAGAATTATTGAAAATCGGTGATTATTAGTCACATTGGTGATTTCGAAGTCGCATACGTAATTCAAAAATAGCTCCAGGCTCCATGCTTCTTCAAAATAGTCCGAAAGCGAATGTTACACCAATCTTAATATAATGTCCACCAACCAATATTCTGCATTTGATGCATCCATGTATTTGCTCACCGGGCCTCACCGTATCAGTAGACGTGTGTGATCCCTGCAGCAGAAGGCAGGGACTGCCCGGTAGCCAACTATATAGGCAACGCCGCTCTTTGGGGTAGCTTTTTAATTTTTTTTGTGGTGAGGTCATATTTGACGTTGTCGAAGGGCCATGTTGACTACGCCGCCCACTTTGGGTATGTCGTAGCTCGCGTGCGCTCGGCTAACGATTGCTAAAGCTAAGCAACGTTGGCAGTGGTCAAGCTTGTGATGGGTGACCAACAATGAGAAGCGTCGTGAGCTCCTCCGTGCTTCGGAGGGAACAAGGGCCCATGGCGCGAAAAATAGCAAAAAGGCCGTTGGCGTTTTTGATATTTTACGTTAACGTTCCAGTTAACTGACCGGGAACAAATAAATTTAAATTCTTAAATTATGTGTTTACACAATCACCGTCACCATTTTTCAAATTTAGACACCGTTTCGTTAAAAAATAGCATCCATTTTACTTAAAATTTAGGTTACACCCACATACCGTTCGTGATTTTTAGCTTCATTAATTAACCCTATTATATTTTAGCTTTACAAATATATAGAACAAAGGTAAGCATAACACTGACACCGTGGTATTTTTTTTAATTATCGTACATTGATTTTTATATGAATTTTTTAACATACATTTATCGATTTTCTTACAAATACTTGGCTCGGGCGCGTCGAAATTCAGTGTGCAATCAAGACTCGAAGTGAGAGCACGTCGCTTTGAGCTAGCTCCCGGTTACGTAATTATTTGTGTATGTATACGACGCGAAGTCTTACGGAGTAATCGGAGAAGTTGATAACTAACAATTTTATTATTTCTGGCTGCCGTACGAAAAACCTTCAACCTTTTTACAAGCTTTTATTTATCTTTTGCATGTTCGGGTCTAATCTTGCGAGTTAAATTTGACTCACTTCCCGGTTTCCGATTAAGCTGAAATTTTGCATGCATATGTTATAAATATATTATGATGACGACATGGAGCTGATCTGATGTTGGAGCTGAAGAGTGGCCATAGGAACTCCGCAATAAAACGACATAGCCCCATCTAGTTTGAGCACGTTTGATTCGTTTTGACGAGAACTTTGATCCTATATGGTAACCAGGGTCTGATGCTGGATCTGGAAGGTTGCCATAGGAACTCCGCAATCAAACAATGCAACCCCATCGAGTTTAGGCTCGTTTGATTTGTATTGACGAGTACTTTGATCCTATATGGTAACCAGGGTCTGATGCTGGATCCGGAAGGTGGCTATAGGAACTCCGCAATCAAACAACGCAACCCCATCGAGTTTGGGCTTGTTTGATTCGTATTGATGAATACTTTGATCCTATATGGTAACCAGGGTCTGATGCTGGAACTGGAAGGTGGCCATAGGAACTCCGCAATCAAACAACTCAACCCCATCGAGTTTGGGCTCGTTTGATTCGTATTGACGAGTACTTTGGTTCTATATGGTAACCAGGGTCTGATGCTGGAACTGGAAGGTGGCCATAGAAACTCCGCAATAAAACGACACAACCCCATCAAGTTTGGGCTCGTTTGATTCGTATTGACGAGTACTTTGGTCCTACATGGTAACCAGGGTCTGATGCTGGAGCTGGAAGATAGCCAAAGGAACTCCGCAATAAAACAACACAATCCCATCGAGTTTGGACTTGTTTGATTCGTATTGACGAGTACTTTGGTCCTATGTGGTAACCAGGGTCCGATACTGGAACTGGAAGCTGGCCATAGGAACTCCGCAATAAAACGACACAACCCCATTAAGTTTGGGTTTGTTTGATTCGTATTGACGAGTACTTTGGTCCTACATGGTAACCAGGGTCTGATGCTGGAGCTGGAAGGTAGCCATAGCAACTCCGCAATAAAACGACACAATTCCATCGAGTTTGGGCTCGTTTGATTCGTATTGACGAGTACTGTGGTCCTATGTGGTAACCAGGGTCTGATGCTGGAGCTGGAAGGTAGCCAAAGGAACTCCGCAATCAAACAACGCAACCCCATCGAGTTTGGGCTCGTTTGAATTGTATTGACGAGCACTTTGGTCCTATATGGTAACCAGGGTCTGATGCTGGAACTGGAAGGTGGCCATAGGAACTCTGCAATAAAACGACACAACCCCATCAAGTTTGGGCTCGTTTGGTTCGTATTGACGAGTACTTTAGTCCTATGTGGTAACCAGGGTCTGATGCTGGAGCTGGAAGGTAGCCAAAGGAACTCCGCAATAAAACGACAGAACCCCGTCGAGTTTGGGCTCGTTTGATTCGTATTAACGAGTACTTTGGTCCTATATGGTAACCAGGGTCTGATCCTGGAACTGGAAGGTGGCCATAGGAACTCCGCAATCAAACAACGCAACCCCATCGAGTTTGGGCTCGTTTGAATTGTATTGACGAGCACTTTGGTCCTATATGGTAACCAGGGTCTGATGCTGGAACTGGAAGGTGGCCATAGGAACTCCGCAATCAAACAACGCAACCCCATCGAGTTTGGGCTCGTTTGAATTGTATTGACGAGCACTTTGGACCTATGTGGTAACCAGGGTGTGATGCTGGAGCTGGAAGGTGGCCAAAGGAACTCCGAAATAAAACGACGCAACCCTATCGAGTTTGGGCTTGTTTGATTCGTATTGACGAGTACTTTGGTCCTATATGATTTTTCTTGATGAGTACTTTGAGCCTAGCCTAGATAATATCCATACGCAACCCCATCAATTTCTTTTGTGCGACCTTCCCCAATTTAGGTGTCAAATGAAAGAGCTTGAATTGTGGAATGAATTGTAGAATATAGTATATTCTGAAAGACAATCTAATACAAGATGGCCGCCGTCACAAATTGACAGATTATTTTTATGTACAATCCCCACAATATGGGTCTGTATATGGGGTATCAAATGAAAGTTCGTAAAATACAGTACACCATGAAAAACCTAAAACAAGATCACAACAGATTTTTAAAAACAAGCTTTTATTTTAATGCCCTAAAAAAAGAAAATAAACTTTAATTTATTTTTTTATTACAATGTAGCGAATGGCTTCAATGCACTAAAAAGTGCGTTGAGCACAAGAAAATATTCATTTCATATTTGTTTATTACTTAAATTATTATATGTATATTATATAAAATAATTTGTAGATACAACTAACAATAAAGAACTCGGTAGTCATTAAAATATTTCGTATTATTTCATCAATTAGTATAAAAAAAGTTTTTTTAAAAACAAGCTTATATTATAATGCCTTAAAAGTGGAAAATAAACTTTAATTTATTACAAGATATATTTTCTTATAAAAATATAAAAGCTTGTCCCGAGAATTAGGATAAACAATCTGTCTAAATAGGTATGACAACAAGATGATATGATTATCAGTTTGTTATATATTTATATATCTATATTTATGTTTATAATATTTATATATTTTTGTACTTAGTATTTATCTTTATTTAGTATGTTGTTACTTGTTGTGTCAAGTTTTTTTAGTTATTATTTTTTTCCAATTCGTACACCGTCAACAAAATTTTTCTCACATTTTACGGGTTGACTGGTAGAGAATGCCTCAGGCATTAAGTCCGCCCCTGTACACTTTATTTATGCTGTACGAAAGTTTAAATAAATAAATAAACAATAAAACAATTTAACTTGGTTATTATATTTATTTTTTGTAATAAATAACGTTTTGTACAGCATTGTCATACACACATGATAATGCTGTGCAGTCCTGAAATTTAAATGCATATATGATCCCTTTTTTGAAAATCTCGAATTCGTTATAACTGCTGCCTCACGGAAACTCGGTCTCCTGAACAAGGTGCGTAGGTATTTTGCGCCGGACCAACTATGCTTGTTGTATAAAACTCAGGTTAGGTCTTGCGTGGAATATTGCTTGCACTCCGGCTCCGCTCAGTACCTCCTCGATGCTCTAAACAGATTGCAGCGTCGCGCTATTCGAATAATTGGCGATGTAGAGGCAACTAACACCCTCGAGCCTCTACAACTTCGTCGTGACATCGCTTCTCTTAGCGCCTTTTACCGAACGTTCCACGGGGAATGCTCTGAGGAGCTCTTTAACCTTATCCCTCCCTCTCCATTCCTTAACAGAAACACGCGTATGGGTCTACGGAGTCATCCTTACACTGTATCCTCCTTTTCACACCGTACCAAGAAATTCCAAGATTCCTTCTTATTTTTTTATTGTGACTTAAGACGTAAAGTCACGGTACCCAGTAATTTCAGTGCCATATCTTACCCTTCAAACCGGAACAGAGCAATGCAAGCACTGCTGCTTTGCGGCAGAAATAGGTAAGGCGGCGAACTTACGTTTCGCCATAACAAAAAATAGTTTACGACCTATTCTCAGACCTACCGAATATACACAAAAAATTTCATAGAGATCGGTCAAGCCGTATCGGAGGAGTTTGGTAACAAACACTGTGACACGAGAATTTTATATATTAGAAGATGTATCATGTAATAAATTAAATTTTTTTTTCGTCTTATTAGGGCTTTAAAATAAAATCCTAGTGTGGGGCGACTTTTTTTTTAATCTTTTTACTATTATTTTATCATTTTGTAACCGCATGGCCGCCATTACGAAACTAACGAGCCCAAAACTCGATGGGCTTGTGTCGTTTTATTGCGGAGTTCCTATGACCACCTTCCAGTTCCAGCATCACACCCTGGTTACCATATAAGATCAAAGTACTCATCAATACGAATCAAACGAGCCCAAACTCGATGGGGTTGTGTCGTTTTATTGCGAAGTTCCTATGGCCACCTTCCAGCTCCAGCATCAGACCCTAGTTACCATATAGGACCAAAGTCCTCGTCATTACGAATCAAACGAGCCCAAACTCGATAGGGTTATGTCGTTTTATGGCCACCTTCCAGCTCCAGCAACAGATCCTGGTTACCATATAGGACCAAAGTACTTGTCATTACGAATCAAACGAGCCCAAACTCGATAGGGTTATGTCGTTTTATTGCGGAGGTCCTATGGCCACATTCCAGCTCCAGCATCAGACCCTGGTTACCATATAGGACCAAAGTACTCGTCATTACGAATCAAACGAGCCCAAATTCGATAGGGTTATGTCGTTTTATTGCGGAGTTCCTATGGCCACCTCCCAGCTCCAGCATCAGACCCTGGTTAACATATAGGACCAAAGTACTCGTCAATATGAATCAAACGAGCCCAAACTCGATAGGGTTGCGTCGTTTTATTGCGGAGTTCCTATGGCCACCTTCCAACTCCAGCATCAGACCCTCGTTACCACATAGGACCAAAGTACTGGTCAATACAAATTAAACGAGCCCAAACTCGATGGGGTTGTGTCGTTTTATTGAAGAGTGCCTGTGGCCACCTTTCAGCTCCAGCATCAGACCCTGGCTACCATATAGGATCGAAGTTCTCGTCATTACGAATCAAACGAGCCCAAACTCGATAGGGTTATGTCGTTTTATTACGGAGGTCCTATGGCCACCTCCCAGCTCCAGCATCAGACCCTGGTTAACAAATAGGACCAAAGTACTCGTCAATATAAATCAAACGAGCCCAAACTCGATGGGGTTGCGTCGTTTTATTACGGAGTTCCTATGGCCACCGTCCACTTCCTTCATCAGATCAGCTCCATGTTATCATAACATTGCATTGTCACGATATACATATTATTATGTGCAAAATTTCAGCCCAATCGAAAACCGAGAAGTGGTCAAATCTACATACATACATACAGTGCAAGCTAAATTAAAGCTTGTAAAAATAAAAGTTGATCAAACACATCCCTGTATTTACTACAGTATAACACAATTAATAATAAACACCTATTAAATTCAAAATTAACATCTACGATATTTTGCTAGGCGGCCGTACCGATTGCGCGACCGAGTGCGCTTGTGTGCGTGAGCGACGCACACAAACAGAGACTAGAGAAATTTACCTAAACTAGCTCGGGCTCGCGCGGATGGTGGGTGGGTGGATGGTGGGTCTGCGCCTAATCTCGTCCCGGTTGTGTCAGCTAATCACAGACCATAAAAAGAGGTTTCTTTCTATGTTCTGTGCGGCTAACGTCCCTTATGCGGACTATGCGAGTGAAGGAATAGAGCAAAGAAAATAATGGAATAGATAGCGCACTTGTGTTAGTGCAGAGAATTAGCACATACTTGTATATCCCGCGCAGATAGCTGCGGCCTTACAAATAAAAACTTTATACCGAGGATAATCCTCGGAAGAATTTATTTTGTGTTTTGTCTTTTTTTAGCACATGTCAGATGTAATATGTCAAAATAAGACAAAACACGGAATAACTATTCCGAGGTTATTCCTAGGAATAAGTTTTTTATTTGTAAGGCTGCTAGTCTCTAGTGCAGGGGTTCCCAAACTTTTCCAAGTCGTGGTACACTTGGAAAATTTGAATTGAGACCCTAGTAATTTTTTTATCTTTCTTTTAATTATTTTTGTTATACCTTTTTTGGAATTTTTAGTACAGTTATATCAGGAGCGCCTCGGGGCACCCCTGATCTCTCTCCGTGGCATCCCAGGGTGCCACGGCACCCATTTTGGGAACCTCTGTTCTAGTGAGAAAGGCCGCCATAACCAAATTTGCTTAGGAGGACATTATTACCACGCCGTAGGAGTCTGGTCCACCAGCGTTTATTCCGCTGGTGTCCCGATACAAGCGCGGATCCACCGTTGTGGGCACTATGGGCATGCCCACAACCCTAATAAACCGACGTTTACCGGTCTCTCGAGATCGATTTTTCATGTCTTAATAAAAAAACAATGAATCTTGGTCACAGCGTCATATTTTTGTAAACATCTCCTTTGTAGGAGTGCACTATATCGATCATGAACGAGTTCATGGTCCGACTCGCACTTGGCCGATTTTCGTGTGCCTGTGACCCATCTGTGACCACAACCTTTTTTGAGGGCTGGATCCGCGCCTGTCCCGATACTCCGGCTATAAAATACCCTTCGAAACCTCTCACTCGCTATGGAGATTCAGGCCAGTTCACCGAACGCAACCCTTTACAAGCCTACGCTAATCGATTGATTTCATGAAAATGAAAAAAATTAAAAATATATTTATTGCAACATAACCAATATACAAAATATTAATGTTACCCTGACTTATGAAATAAGTATATACTTGTGTGTCAAAAGGCAGTTCCTTCCTTGTTGGTACATTTTTATTGGTGTAGGTAATTTACATCTTATTAGGTCATTTATAGGTCATTTATAGTAGTAGATCATTTATCATTTTCATGAAAGCTGGGATCAGAATGTTCACTAATTCCATACAGGAGTTCGACATGAAGGACATGCCGGGCGAGGGCGAGGGTGAGGGAGTGGAGGAGCGAGCGCAAGAAGCGGAGGAGCAGAGGGAAATAAGTGAGTGATGCAATGCAGCTAGCTAAAGAACTAAACAAAACTAAGAGTCCACGCCCTATTATCTAGTGAAAGCCCGAAAACAGACAGACGGAGGGACGGACGACAACGTGGGCAGATAAGCGTAATCACTGCCTTTAATTAATGAAATTCAAATAAAAATTTACATAATAATTAATTTTATGATTGTACCATAATAAAAGCATTTGATTTTGCACGCTACTATGGCAAATGACGGATTATATATGCTGTATATGTTTATTAAGATCAGGCCCCTCTTACCCATTGGGCACAATGGGCACGTGCCCAGGGCCCCCGATGGACTGGGGCCCCCTAGTCCCTACTCGATTACCAAGCGATAACCGATAGCTACTCTACTTTCTCATTATACATACTATATTATAAATTACTCAAAACAAAATTACAGCCACCTGTAAAATTGTATGATAAACAAACTAACATTAGGTACTCATTTCTTTGCTCATTTCTTCTGTGTGTTTGTTTATTGGTTTTAAGGTCCCGAACGTTTTTGACGACAAATAAATTAAGTGCGTACCTACCTAATATAAATCAGCAATAAGATTCTATTGAAAATCAATAAAAGTAATAGGTGGCTCTTATTTTCTTTTGAATAGATATATGTTACTGTAAAAGTCCTTATATTGGTAAATCTTAGGTTTTGTCAGTAAAGAACATTATTATCCACTTTGGACCTGATGATGTCTAGAAATGAAATATATTTTAATATAAAGGTGATTTTATAGTGTATCTGTTACTGTAAAAGCCCGTATGTCAGTAAATCTTAGGTTTTGCCGGTAAATCCTACATGAGCTGGTAACTGTTAGGATTTTAAAAAGAATAGATGATTTTTCGGGCTTTTAGACTTTGGGGTATGCTAGGTTTTACCAATGACGGTTAGTAAATATTGGTTTTCGGAATAAAACAATGTGTATTTCTGTCGTTTTTCTTTTCAATTTAACTATGAGTCAGCACCTTACAAATTAATTAAGTTACGAATCCACCTAGACTGTACAAAACGACATAGTTACATGCGACCTGTAATTGTACACATTAAAACTAAACAAAGTCTAAATTAAATACTAAATAAAAAAATTATAATTATCGTTATGATAAAACATTTGTTATTGTAATTTTTTTTTAATCTCTACTAATATTATAAAGAGGAAAGGTTTGATTGTTTGTGTGTTTGTATTGAATAGGTTTCGAAACTACTGAACCGATTTTGTTGAAAGTTGGTATAGGGATATATTGAGAGACATAGGGTAATTTTCCTACGGAAAAAAATTTCCCACGAGAAAACAAAAATAACGCGGGCGAAGTCGCGAGCGGAATGCTATAGTAACTTATAAAAAATAATTTTAAAACACCTTTAAAAAAACAAAACAATTCAAAAACGAAAATAATTTTCTTACAAATGCCTACGTTGGCCTGTGGTAACTGAATCATTATTTATCTTATTATTTGGTATTTTATAACTTACTTAATAAGATATTTGACCAATCTAAAAAGTCCCACGTTTTAATGCAAGTATATGCAAAATAAATAAAAAAAAATGCGTCTCAAGAGAAAACACTGGTCAGGAGAATTCAAAAATAGGATTTTTTAAAATGCAAGTATTGCTGTCGCGTTGTGCCCCCAAACAAACGAGTGCGATAGAGACAACTGAAAAATACACAAAATAGACGTTTCGTAGTCCTCTATTTTCTCCTCTAAAACTTGAACGATTTAATTACTTTTTTTTTAATTTAAGTAAAGGTTTTGGTTATGTTTCTGTGTTTCATATTTTTTCATATAATCGCGTCAAATGTGTTTGCTGGATGTTTGAAACAGCAGAAAATTTTTGAGGGATTAAATCGCCTGTAATTATTAATGTAATAAAAAAAGGAGAACGTAGGACCATGTGCATAGCTTTTTTTTGTAAAAATAGGGCAACTATTGCCACTATCAAAGAAGGAAACCCGTATGATTTCCTCTTAAGAATATTTTCAACATTGACCGCGTCTTGGTGTTGGTGGTAAGTTCTAGGATGTATAATGGTAAAAGTCCGAAATAAACAATGATCACAGAACAGTTCGGACTTTTAAACATTAAGGTCCAATTTCACCAACACTTAAACAGGCGGTTATAGTTAACTAACAACCGTTTTTGACATTTTACTCATACAATAAGTGTCAAAAACGATTGTTAGTTAACTTTAACCGCTTCTTTAAATTTTGGTGAAATTCGACATAAGAGTTGATAAATCTTAGGTTCTACCGGAAAATGTTAGGATTTACCGTAGTTCGGGCTTTTACAGTAAGATATACACAAAACACGTTGGAAATACCTATACAATTTAAGGGTTTCCCTCGATTTTTATGGGATCCCATCGTCAGGTCCTGACTTTGGTGACCTTGGGACCACCCTAGGAGTATACTCTATCAAATACAAACAGAATTTTGAAAATCGGTCCACAATTGGCGGTATATCCGCGTACATACACACAAACAAAACAACATACGGGTCGAATTAATAACCTCCTCCTTTTTAAAGTCGGTTAAATAGTGCTTTATTATGGTCATAGGGGGCCCACTATCCTAATGTGCCCAGGGCCTCTAATGGGTGAAAGACGGCCCTGATTAAGATTATTGATATTATTAAGTCAAAATAACGCAAAAGGCATTGCAGTTTGAGTGAGTTTAACTTTAAACCAAAGGGTCGCGCTTTGAAATTTTTAATATTTTTTGTATAATTTTTGCGCATTTCCCCGCTCTGCTACCTCTTTACAACTGCTAAAGTTGGCTGGCAGAGATTTGTTATAGAAATAAGCTCGCCTTTAAACATACCATCTCCATTGTAATAGTTATCATACTCTCAAACTCAAACTCAAAAATCTTTATTCAACATAGACCTTTACAGGCACTTATTGACGTCAATAAATTACAAAACTCTATTTAATCAATAAATTAATTTAAAAAATGCAACAAGTCAAGATAAGCTATGTATTATTTAAACCTTGTATGTACATACATCTCAACCATAATTAAGATATATGCAAATACAAGTAAAATGAAAAAAAAAAAAAAGTTGACTCTACACCTGTTCGGAAATTGGGAGAGCCTTCTCGAGAAGAACAGGCAAGAAACTCGGAAGGTCTATTTTTTTTGTCTCCTCTTTTAAATTGCCAACATTACAATAATATATTATTTCACAAACATAACTTTGGTTTTATTAAAATATATATAGAAATGCCTGTCGGAGTGATTGGAACAGTTACTCAAATACATACATCCAACAATCACAAAGTGTACTTAATGAACGTCAAATTGATACATTTTTTGTCAATCCCAAGCAGTTTTATCTGTCATATAGTCAGACACTTTATAATATGCTTTTTTCATAAGTACTTTCCTGACTGCAGTCTTAAATTTATTTAAGCTAAGTTCTTTAATATTGGTTGGGAGTTTGTTGTAGAAACGTACACAAAAGCCTCTAAAAGAGTTATTAATTTTTTTAAGTCTAGTATTAGGTAATGCTAACATATTCTTTTGTCTAGTATTTACTGAATGAATATTACTGTTTTTACAAAACAAATGTATATTTTTATGGACATATATTCTTGTAAATATATTGCGATATTTGCATATTTGCTTATGTTCAATAATAAAGAAATATATAGTGAGGAGCTTGTGGCACATTGGCGCGTGCACTCAGCGAACGATTGCTAAGGTTTAAGCAACGTTCGCTGTGGCCAGTCCCATGATGGGTGACAAAAATAAGAAACATTTCACGCTTCTCCGTGCTTCGGAAGGCACGTTAAACATTGGGCCTTGCGCCCCTGTCGTGTCGGCTAACCGTCCCATCGGACTAGGCGAGTGAAGGAACAGAGGGTGTAGTTGCGTTTGCGCAGTCACTTGTGCACTATAATATCTCCTGCGCAGATCGCTAGTCTCTGTTGAGATTGGCCACCGTGACCGAATATCGGTTAGGAGGACATTATTAAACAGGGTGTAAAAAGACGTATACCGAAGCCCGCGTCTACGCATTCAGACCAATTCAGATAATGCAATATAACAAAAAATCAATGATGTAAAACGAAATTAATTTTTAGGCTTAAAAAACAACGACAATAAATACTGCGCAATGTAACGCGTGCCCGCGTCTGGCTTGCGCGTCCGATATCGCGATCGCGTCAGTGGTAGTGAGTGAGTCAGTGTGAGTGCGTGTAAAGCAAGACGAGTTTCCCGCGCAAGAGATTCCTTTTCAGTCATAAATTTTGTTAGGAAATACAGATTTTTTCGTAGATGTTCCTTTAGACAAAAATATATTTCGAACAGTTTTGTATAAAAATTTCGAAAAAAATTGTAACTTTAACCTTGAATATCCCGGCAACTTTCTATTAGTTTCACAACCATGGTCTAGAATACAAAAACTACATAAATAGTGATGATGGCAGCAATACGTGGGTTTCAGCTTCGGTACCGGTCTTTTAACATCCTGTATTTATGGTAATAAAACAATATCACAATATCTACGAGTATTAAATACCTACTTATTGCACAAATATCATGGAGATATAATGAAGGACTTGGATAGATAATATTCCCCTGGGGGCGGTGGTTGCAGTGGGGGAGGGCGAGGCCCGGGAGCAGCCCAAGGAGCCGGTGCCGCCCAAGCTGCCGCCGCCGCCCGCGTCCACGTGGCGCCCGCCGCTGCCCACGCCGCCCGAGAGACCCGGCCAGGGCGCCAACAAGAAGGTTGTCTATCTGTCTCATCTCGTGTCATGCTACGGCCCACCTGCTTTAATATTAGTGTTGTACATTGGCGTATCTAGCGTTTTTTTTTTTGGGTGGGCCTGACCCTTGATTTTTGATTGAAGTTATCACTGTTTGGCGTCCATCATAGAATTTTGAAACGGTAGCCCGACATGCTGGGTTGGGCACTAGGCGATACTGAGGTGGACAGCCCATCCGACGCCTATGATTATATACGCGTCATTGACCGCATGAAGAGGAAATCGTAAGGACTATTTTCGCATACAAATGTAGTCACAAGAGACAGTTTCTTCGCTCTCTTTCATAGGTATAAAAATGAAGCGAGACGGGAAGAGAAAGGTTGCAATTTAGAATCCGTGACCACACTAATTTAACAATGCACTGTACCACCGTGTCGCGACCATTATAAATGTTCAACGTCCACTGAACCTACATAGATGTATTGAACAGCTGGTTTATCTCTAAGATGTAAATAAACCATAAGATAATACCTATTTAACTTGATACTGATTAGTAATTCTAAGAAAAAAATATATGTTCTTATAAAATAGGTAAATCTCGCTACAAGCTTTTATATTAGCATAAAAGTTGTGTCATGTAATATATAAAAGATTATTTTCCTCTTTTTATTGCATATAGCAGCTTGTTTTAAAAAATGTTTTTACTATTTCTTTACCTATATCTGCTGCGAAGCAGCGGTGCTTGCATTGCCGTGTTCCAGTTTGAAGGGTGTCCTAAAGGACGAACACCGTCCGTTACCAACTTGTGACATAAGATGTCCAGTCACAGTACCAAGTAATGTCACTGCCTACTACCAATATAGTGGTAGTAGGCAGTGACATTACATGGTACTGTTAGTAAGAGAAGAGACTATTCAATTCGACAATCGAGATTATTGAATTGAATAGTCTGTTACTAGATTGTTGAATTGAATTGTATGTACATGTTTGTTTGTCGGTCAGGTGTACTGGGTGTGCAACCAGCCGGGGGACGCGTGGGTGTGTCTACCGGATGTGACCCCCGCACAGGTCCGCGTGGCCAGACTTAACGCGCGCTGCTTGACCGGAGACCTCGACGCTGAGGTGGGTACTCAACGTGTTGGCCGCACGTGTCAGCACTGGGCGTCCGTCGACCCTCTCGCCGCACCGCTCCGGCGCAGGCGGTTGGGTAGGAGGAGGCCCGCGTTCCTCGACGCGCGCCACCAACTCCCTTAAGCAAACTGGGGATGAAATGGCTCGGCCGGCCGACAACCGGCTGGGAGACATTACGTTTCTACCCCTGGTCTGCCCGTCTGGGGGGTCGCATTATTGCACTTGGCGACCCCTCCGTAGAGATTCGAACCGTAAAGAGATTTCCCATCCTTAAAAAAAGGATAATCCGTGTTTTCATACATGTCATTGAAGTGGCAGATTAGAAAACGATAGAAAACATGGACATGTATGTTTTGACATAATATACTCTCATATACTCTGTCCGGGGTTCGAGACCGCCATGTACCAATGTTTTTCGTTTTTGTCTGACGCTCCTACGGTGAAGGAAAACATCGTGAGGCAACCTGCATACATCGGCGAATAAAGGTGTATAGTATGTGAAGTCGACCGATCCGCTCTGGGCCAGCGTGGTTGACTAAGGCCTAAACTTAGGGTAGGCTCGAGCTTCTCGGTGGGGACGTATATGGGCTTACGCTTAGCAGCTTCGGAATTATCATTAGCAAAAGATGAGAGGAAGACCGAAATAACTGCTACTAAATAATCTCGCCAACTTGTAGGTCGTCTGTTGCCCCCCGTTCGAGGGCGCGGAGCGTAACCTCCTGCGGGCGCAGATCGCGCGCATAGCGGCCGCCACGTCGGTGTCGCCGCAGGGGTTCTACACGTACGGCTCCGGCGAGGAGGAGGAAGACGTCGACCTGGAGGAGGGCGCTGGTATTACACCCTCTCTAAGCCCTCCAGCACGATAAGTTCCCTTCTACAACTTCAAAGCTTGCGAGCGAAATCGGTTTTGGCTGCATGTAGAAAACCATAAATAAAGCAATCGAGCGATTTTTACTGCGAGTTCGCAGTGAGTGAGTCGTTCAAGTTTCGAGCACCACTTTTAGTAATTATGCGGTGCCCAAAAAAATTGTTTTTTACTATCTTTTTAATTGTTATTGTGACGGGTTTAGGTTAACTGAAACCCCCAAGTCCACATTAACAAAATGTGTATTTAAAAAAAACAAATACCCGTTGGGGTCGTGGGTTAAGCCGTATGGAGACGCTGCGTATAGAATGAGTGCTGACGGATGGAGATGCTACGGGAACACTAAAGACAGCAGTCTTCCGTCGACTTAATAAATCCAGGACTTGCTTTAGTCCAAAACTCGTTTTTAATCTGTAACATTGTTCCCTGGAATTAGTAATATCTAGCATTAAAACACGCCCATCATCAAGTTCCTCCTGGCCATCATAAATATACGAAGAACACAAAAAGGAATGATCAGTGGCTGGTGAAGTGGCTTTGTTTTAAGTATGTTATTTCGCTACTACCGGGGTTCCCAACTCATTTATAGCCGTCGAAATATCGATTAGTAACTAACATAAGTGATCTTTTGAAATGTCCATTGGGAACGTATGTGGGCTTTGTATTAGGGAGAGCTTATCTCTATACGAGGTCCCCACCGGCCAACCTTAATAGGAGTAGCTGTTGGAGGTCGATGGGGTGCGTCGCGAGCAGGTGAGGTTGGTTTGGGGTGTAAGTATGGGAATCACATACACTCCATGCAATTAATTTTTTTAATTAATATTGGTTGCGTTGCGCTAAATACTGGCAGTAACAATAAATATGTAAGGTATGTTCATAAATATTATATTCTTAAATATGTTGGGTATATTTATTAACAGTGTGATATTTTTGCACAGGTGACTTAGCTTTCAACCCGAATCCCTTCTACCAGGGCCACACGCTGAAGGATCTGTTGGATCCAAACCTGACGTACTGGGTGCATCACGGACGGCATATCCTCAAGCAAGGTCGCACCATGTGGTGGAATCCTGATGCAGACACGGTATACAGCTATTTCATACGGAAAAAATACTTTCAAATACCGTTTCTTTGAACCTGTTGCTGGAAGTAAGCAGCTCGCTCTGGGCCATCGTACTGGCTCTAATCTTTCTTATTGTGGCCTATGTCCAGCAGTAGACGTCAATACTTATATAATCACTTTCGAGTTCCCTCTGCGGAGTAAGACAATTGGCGTTATTGGCAAGAAAGAGGATTGATCGTTAATTGAGATTATGTGACAGATGCTTGTAGCATAATTACCTATGTCAAGTATGACTCAAACTACACCACATGTTTTCATCCGTGGACCTGGCGATGCGATGATTAATGATATGTAATATTCAATCAAGTCGCAATCTAGTATAAGTAATACCCGTGATAGTGTAGACCTCACGATTTTTTTTCAAAAATTTGACAGGGAAGCTCTTGGCTTTCATCTCATCTGATGGTTAATGACAATAGGGCCGAAGTTGGAAATGAACTTCACATGGACTCAACAACCGAGGAACGAGGCTATGTTACCTCTAATTGTCGGAACAAAACATAAGTAGGTATGTTATTATGGCGACAAACTTAGGTAAGACGGTGATAGCTAGTCAGGCGGGCTCAGAAGCCCTACCACCAACCAAACCCAGCA
Source organism: Schoenobius gigantellus (assembly GCA_963935595.1). NCBI lineage: Eukaryota > Metazoa > Arthropoda > Insecta > Lepidoptera > Crambidae > Schoenobius > Schoenobius gigantellus. The sequence goes on from OZ012557.1 coordinate 2,958,210, forward strand.
GAAATACCTTCAGATCAGAATGCATTACTCTCAACCATCACACCACGGAGACGGTTAAGAACTGACCTGCCCCCCTAGACAAGATGTTTTCGGATAATCGATATTGCAATCGCTAAATGGACAATGTAGGTAAGAGATTTGACAATTGCACTCGAAAGTTAAGCGAGCGCTTATGTCAATTCGCATACATTTTCCTTCTAGCGATTGCGTTAGCGATTATAGAAATGCGTCTTGTCTAGGGCAGCTGTACTCCTAGCACGAACCACTCTCGTTATAGTATGGTAAACGTATTTATTTACTATGAGATGTTAAATATACAGCGAAACAATATCGTAAGACTATCGTGAGCTCGTAACGTAACGATAGTTCTCTCACTGTGAAATACTCGGTGAGAGATATTACGATAGCCAGCTGTCGAATAAAACGATACGACACGTCGAAAGTCAGTTCGTGCTGACATTAACTTATTTTTTTTATTGCATAAAGTTGGCAAACAAGCAAACTGTCCACCTGATGGTAAGTGGTAACAGTCACCTATAATACATGTGGCTCTTGTGAGATTCGCAGCAAAACTGCAACCCCCACAAGAACCACAGTGTACGTTGCCAACTTGTGACACAAGATGTAAAGTCACAGTAATTTCACTGCCATATCTTACCCTTCAAACCGATCATCATACCGATTATAATCATACCGATTGTATTTTTTTTAACATTCAATGACTATGTAACAAAACCAAAATTGTAAATGGCGATTTAAAAGAGGAGATAAAAAATTTGACCTTTCAAGTTTCTTGCCTGTTCTTCTCGAGAAAGGCTCTCCCAATTTCCGAACAGGTGTAGATTCAACTTTTTTTTTTCATTGCTACTTGTATTTGCAGACATCTTGAGTAGGTATATTCAGGATGTATGCACATACAAGGTTAAATAATGTTTCCTTTAAATTATAATGTTTTGCTTTGTTTTGACGCCAATAAGTGCCTGTAAAGGCCTAAGTTGAATAAAGATTTTTGAATTTGAATTTGAATTTTGAAAACCGGAACACAGCAATGCAAGCACTGCTGCTTTGCGGCAGAAATAGGTAAGACGGAGGTACCTAAGCGGACGACCCTGGTACAGAGTCTCCCTCCAGTAAAACCATTACTATACCATTACGATGCCATTTAGTTCCTTAAACGACCGTAGCGGCGCTGCTTTAGTTTTCATACAAATTCTCTCTCTGAGAGTATTCAGAGAGCGCGTACGCTAGATTCTTTCAAATCCTTAGTTCGTAATCACTTTGTATCCACAAATCCTTAGCCGCTATATTGTTATATAATATCTTTTCCTATCACACAAGCAACTTTTATTACTATCTCTGCACCCATCCCCTTGATTATCCCTTTCCCATTCTCTAGTCTTAAGGTTGCCTGGAAGAGATTGCTTTATTGCAATAAGGCCGTCTACTTGTACATTTCTTCTTTTTTTGACGTTTGTTTCTTTTTGTTACGTGTTATTTGGGCAATAAAGAGTTAATTATTATTATTATTTCTTTTTATTAATCTTTATCTCGAAATATAATATTTTGGTACATACAGCCAATATTCACGAACTTTGTGTCAAGTGAATATGAGGCATTGAAGTATGCTCCTGCAAAAATTTTCCGACAAAACGGCATGTCTTTAGCATTTAGAATGACTGCTTTTTGCATTGTGAAATGTGTTTTCATGGAAGTCAATGTTTTTGAGAGCGGTGAGCAGGTGCTTTGGTGCATTATTATTATTATAATATGATTACGATAACCATAACTATACCGGGTGCAACTGAACACCCCAATAACATTTAAGGGGCATATAAGTTAGATACTAAATGGACCTTCGGTGCTTGTCTGAGACCTAGAACTCCAATACTTTCAGAGTTATTTGATTTTTTAATAAAGGCAAAAACTTTCAAGTGACAACCATAATCAGCTCTTAACACAAGATGACACGTGACAGACGTGAGCGTAGTATTCCTCGTACGCTTACGTAGGGCTGTCGGCACTTAATACAAAAAAATAATTTATTTAGTTTGTATGGGGAAAAAAGTAGGTTTGTTAGCCCTAATATTTTTCCTACAGAATCTATACTTCTGATGGATACATACCCTTACTCGTAAATGTTATTGGGGTGTTCAGTTACATCCTGTATGGTGGTTCGCGCTTGGGGCACTGGGCCTAAGCAATAAAGCTATGATTGAGGCGCTCCTCCAGGAGGAAGCGGCGGAGGAGGAGGAGGACGAGGTCCCCCCCACGGCGGCGGCGGCGGAGTGGGGCCCGCCGCTGTTCGCGCCGCTGTCGCAGGACGCGCGCACGGAGGGCGGCGCCGCGTGGTCGGCGCGCTGTAGCTCCGGCGTGGTGGCCGCGCGGGCGCTGGCGGTGCTGCGCAGCCGCCTCTGGCCCGGCGCCGTGGCGTACGCCACCACTGGCAGGTCAGCGGTCGACGACTATACGCGGTGTTTCAAAATAACCAATAAATAATAATCAATTCTTTATCGAAAACTCATTATTCAAATGTGTTTACACGTAATGTCATTCAAACCAAAATGTTCATGTAAATCATAGTATCATCATCATGTCTCCGATGATCTAGAAAGTCTTAAAATTTGTCACCGACTTCAATATAGAAGTGTGATGTTGTCTGTGTTGGAATATAAGTCTGTGGTCATGTCCACTCCTGATACTTCGTAATCTTTAGTCTGTGTGTAATTGTGTAGAAAGAAGGATGTGCTCAAGTGAAAAACAAAAGTATTGTTCTTTTAAATAAAACAGTGATTGTTATAAAGTAATTCGTTTAATTTGCACTGCCCCGAAAACCTTAACAGGTTATGGGCCCAGCCGTGAGGGCTGAAGTAAATAGTGTGAAATTCAAAAGTGAAAATTTCAAAATACAACCACGCACGTTGTCCAATTTTAACAAAAGATATCAATTCAATCACAAAAGAGAATGGCAAATAACAGCCACGAATTTCCACAGCTCAAAACGGACAATTTCAATAATTGGTTATTTCGTGTCCAATGTTTATTAGATGAAAAACAACTAAAAGATATGATTGAAATTGACATCGAAATGGCGGATGGTAAACCGGAAGAAAAATCAAAGCTTCTAATCAAAGACGCAAAAGCTAAGTCATTGTTGGTACAATGCATGAGTGATAAGCATTTAAATTACATTAAAGATTGTAAGTCTGCAAAACATATGATTGAGACATTGAAAGCAACTTTCATGAGAAATAGTGTAATCACAAAGCTACATCTAAGAAGAAAATTATTAACAATAAAGATGTTAGACTCAGAAAACATTGAAGATTATTTCCATAGATATGACAATATCATAAGGGAGCTGGAAAGCTTGGACCAAAAAATTGACAACACCGACAAAATATGCTATCTCATGATCGGATTAAATAAAAAGTTTGATGCCACTATTACAGCGATTGAAACCATGCAAGGCGAGTTGACTCTAGATTTTGTCAAGACAAGACTATTAGACGCGGAGTTAAAATTGAGTAATGATAAAAATTTACTGAATTCCTAGGTGGCTTTTAATATTACATGTTATAAATGCAAAAGGCCAGGGCACATGGCATATGAATGTAAAGAGAAAAATTCAAGAGGCAGTTTTAGATTCAATAATAGAAGAAGAGGGACTTCTAGTTCAAGAAATTACAATAATGTAAATAGACACATGCAGTCATCGAGTACTTCTAGAGTTAATTTTACGGAAAGTCAAAGGGATTTTAATTTTATTGCTTTGAATATTCAACAAGAAAGCGATGGCTTTATATTGGACAGTGGAGCAACTGATCATTTAGTTAGAGCTGATTTGGAACCATTCATGAAAAATGTTCAAATATTGCAACGACCTGTCAAAATTATAATGGCGAATAATAATACTATTGAAGCAAATAAAAAAGGTACATTATATGTTACACTAGATGGTATAAAATTATCTTTTGAAGCATTAATTGTGAAAGAAATGAAGTTTAATTTATTGTCAATATCCAAAATTATAAGCAAGGGGTTCATTGTGCAAATTGATGAAAATGGATTAAGTTTACACAAAAATAAACGAGTATTTAGAGCACCATTAATAAACAGATTATATAAATTAAATTTAAAAATTGTTGATGGTAATGAGATGTTACTGAGTGCAGATGTTTGGCACAGAAGATTGGGTCATGTTAATAGAAAAGGCATGAAGCAGTTGGGATTACCTTATTCAAAAGAAAAATGCCCCACATGCATAGAAGGAAAGGCTAGTAGATTACCTTTCAGAGAATCGAAAAGCAAGTCAAAGAGGATAGGAGGTCTTATACATACAGATGTCTGGGGACCAGTCAAAGAAGAACAAATAACAGCTGAAGGCTATAGATATTTTCAGGTAGTGATAGATGATTTTTCACATTTTACAGTAATATACTTATTGAAGAGAAAAAGTGAAGCAGAAAACAATATAATGAACTATGTAAGTAAATTGAAAGCAATGTTTAATTTGAAAACTGCAAGAATAAGACTAGATAATGGAGGTGAATTCACCAGCAATAGATTCATTAATTACTGTAAATCTAAAGGTATACAATTAGAATATACAATGCCATACTCACCACAATCTAATGGAAAATCGGAACGGATGAACAGAACCTTATTAAATAAAGTGAGAACAAAGTTTATTGATACAAAACTACCAAAAACATTGTGGAGTGAAGCTCTATTAGCATCGGTGTATGAGCTTAATAGATGCCCAACTAGTTGTTTAAATGGAAGAGCACCTGCTGAAATCTGGTATGACACCAATGATCTTTCTATGCTGCGAATATTTGGTTCGAAAGCATGGGCAGTTGACATTAATAAGAAAAGCAAACTAGATCCAAATGCACATCCATACATTTTTGTTGGTTATAGTAAAAATGGCTATAGACTATGGTCACCTGAAGAAAACAAGATAGTAATTTCACGTGATGTGATATTCGATGAAAATAAATATATATATAAATCGGAAGATAATAATGAAAATAATATAAATAAAGAAAGCGGGACATGTAAGACCACAAATAACAATGATGAAAATTTATGTGAAGAGAGACAAGAAATTGATACTGAGAAAGATATATCGGACAATGAGATAAATATGCAGGAGGAGAATACGAGACCTAAAAGACAGATAAAACGGCCAGAATATCTTGATGAATATGATACTTATATTGCATATTGTATGATAAGTCAATCGGACACCAATTACCTATGAAGAAGCAGCAAACGATAGTGAATGGAAGGAAGCAATAAATAAAGAAATCAAAGCATTAAATAAATTAAATACATGGACAGAAGTAAATAATCCTGACAACAAAAAGATAATTGATACTAAATGGGTTTTTAAAATAAAGGACGATGGTATGAAAAAGGCAAGACTAGTGGCCAAGGGTTTTCAATTACAAAACGAAAACTATTATGATATGATGTATGCACCTGTTGCACGATACTCTACTGTGAGAATGCTTTTATCAAAGGCAGTAAGAGAAGATTTAAAAATATATCAATTGGACATACCTACAGCTTTTCTAAATGGCATATTGAAATCAGATATACCGGGTGTAACTGAACACCCCAATAACGTTTAAGGGGCATATAAGTTAGATATTAAATGAACCTTCGGTGCTTGTCTGAAACCTGGAACCCCAATACTTTCAGAGTTATTTGATTTTAAACTGAAAGCTAAAACTTTCAAGTGACAACCATAATCAGCTCTTAACACAAAAGAAATTTAAACACAAAATGCCACGTGACAGACGTGAGCGTAGTATTCCTCCTACGTATACGTAGGGCTGTCGGCACTTAATACCAAAAAATAATTAATTTAGTTTTAATGACGTGAGCGTAGTATTCCTCGTGCACTTACGTAGGGTTGTCGGCACTTAATACCAAAAAATAATTTATTTAGTTTGTATGGAAAAAAAAAGAAGTTTTGTTAGCGCTAATATTTTTCCTACAGAATCTCTACTTCTGATGGATACATACCCTTAAATGTTATTGGGGTGTTCAGTTACACCCTGTATACATAAAAATACCAAAGGGAGTACAAATAAAAAATAAAGATTGTGTATTAAAGCTAAACAGAGCATTATATGGATTAAAGGAATCATCAAAGAGGTGGAACGAAACAATAAATAATTTTGCTAAAGAAAGAGGATTTGTTAGATCAGATTATGATTATTGCTTATATTGTAAAGATAATACATACATGTTGATATATGTCGATGACATAATAATTCTGGGCCTGAAATGTGAAGATATAATAAGAGATTTGAAAGAAACATTTAATGCAAAATTTTTAGGAGAATCAAGATTATTTTTGGGTATGGAAATAGAGAGAAAAGAAGGTCAGTTAATAATAAGACAGACAAATATGATTAATAAAATATTACAAAAATTCAACATGACAGAAAGTAAAATAGTACAAACACCAATGGAAGTAAATTTTGATGCACAACTGAAAAATAATGATGAAATATTGGATGTACCATATCGTGAGCTTGTTGGTAGCTTGATGTATTTATGTGTGATTTCAAGACCAGATTTGACTTTTGCTGTGTGTTATCTCAGCAGATATTTGGATAAAACAAACTCACAATTATGGAAAAGTGCAAAAAGGATTTTAAGATACTTAAATGGTACAAAACATAAGGGATTGATTTTCAGAAAGTCACAAAGTAACAATATCCTACATGGCTATTCTGATGCCGATTGGGCAGGAGACAAGAACGATAGAAAGAGTGTGAGTGGAGGAGTAATCATGGATGGACACAATTTAATTAACTGGTTTTCAAAGAAACAAAGCTGTGTAGCATTATCAACGGCTGAGTCAGAATACATAGCTGCTGCTTTGACAGCTCAAGAACTTGTCAATATAAAAGGTATTGGACAACAACTTGGATATACTGATAAGACTATTTTATATATGGATAATCTAGGAGCTATTTCTATTGCTACAAATTATGAAAATTCAAAAAGAACAAAACATATAGATGTGAAGGTACATTTTATTAAAGATTTAATATATAAAGATATTATTTGTGTGGAATATGTAACTTCTTCCGAAAATTTGGCTGATGTTATGACTAAAAGCTTGCCTAAACAAAAATTTGAGTACATTTTATCTAAATTCATGCAATAAAGTTTAATATACATATTGTAATTGTTATAAAAAAAATATGATAATTTGTAATACATTTAAATAGTGAAGTACATGTTTAAAATTTAAATAAAATATTAATGGATAGGTAAATAATGTTATATAAATTCATTATGTAAGAAGTATAGATCTAAATATAAGTTATATGTCAATAAAAATAATAAGACATGTTATGTAATGTTAGATAAAATACTGTACAAGTAGCATTATAGTAAAGCTGCAATTATAAAATTATATGTGGCTTATAATAAATTAAGTGAATGTTATTAGACAAGTATAATATTAATGTAAAAGTAAAAATAATTTTGGTGTTCGGCTTAGTTACAGTATATAAGTTTTGTGTTTCTTGGTAGCGAATTAAAATTTGTATTATCTAAAATTATAAATTCGAGGAGGAGTGTTGGAATATAAGTCTGTGGTCATGTCCACTCCTGATACTTCGTAATCTTTAGTCTGTGTGTAATTGTGTAGAAAGAAGGATGTGCTCAAGTGAAAAACAAAAGTATTGTTCTTTTAAATAAAACAGTGATTGTTATAAAGTAATTCGTTTAATTTGCACTGCCCCGAAAACCTTAACAGTCTGTACCTATTCTTATATTATTATTTTTTTTTTCTTGTGTATGACCCGGCAATTTTTTTAACTTTTCAGTGTTTTTGAAGTCGGTTTATATTTTTTGTAAAATATTTTTAATTTTTAAACTTTTTAGTGAATGAAATCTTTTTAGTGAAAGAAACCCTCGATTTTCATGGGATCCCATCAACAGATCCTAACTTTGGTGACCTTGGGACCACCCCAGGAGTATACTCTATCGTGTACAAAAAGAATTTTGAAAATCGGTCCACAATTGGCGGCGTAATCGCGTAACATACACACAAAAAAAACATGCATCGAATTGAGAACGTCCTCCTTTTTGAGATTCTTTTGACAAATTGAGCAATTTGAGAGATTCGTAACATGCTCGATGGTCAACAGACGCTCGGAGTGCATGTACGTGGGTTGGGGACTGAAGCATCAGCCGCCAAACTTCAGTCCGCTGCAGCTGTCGCCGCCGCAATCAGAGTACCCGGTGGGGCCTGAGGTGATGGAGATGGCGGACCCCACCTTCGCCGACGAAGAGGTAACGTATAATATTACGACGTATTAGGGTAGTAGTTAGTCGGATAGTAGGCCTTGACCTACCGGAGGGGGGGGGGGGCGTCTCTCATCACGGTCCACGGTGAAGCGCCAGTCTTGTCCAACCAATAAAAAAGCGTTCTTTTGTAAGTACAACTCGCTGTTACATATATGTATAAGCAAACTAGCTTAAGTAACTGCTAGATAGATAAAAAGTTATAATTTGTGGTGTTGGATAATTAATAAAAAAAAATTGACGGGCACGGTGTACCAAGGTGAGATTGCCCCGAGTTCGCATTTTTAGTAGAAGTGGCGTTCGTTTAATCTAAGTACAGCCGGCTTCAAAAGTAGATAAGCATTTTAGTACCATGTTACACCAACTATTAACAATGCAATATAGGTGTAACCATACTAAATAAAAGAAATACTTGGTGTGAAATGGTACTTAAATATCCATCTACTTCTGAGGTCGACCGTACACTGCGTCACAAAAATGTATTTCACTGAATGAGTGAAATTATTAATTATTTGAAATTGAGGGCCACTAAAATACTGAAAGCAAGGGTTTATAACAAAAAAATTTGACATTTGACCACAGAGTTAGCAAAATCTAAATTGTTTACGAAAATTATTCGTTTTATAATTGTTTATGTCGCCTGTATATCTAGCAATGGTGTCAACATTTATCATAACTTAAACATTATGCGGGAGATAAAGCAGGTTTTTCGTAACGTTTAATCACATGAGTAGAGAAGTTTCTCTACTCATGTGGTTTAATCATTATCATTATAATGTTCACCATTCAACAGGCTTACCGAATCGCCCACCTGCCCCCGCCGCCTCCCCCGGAGCTGCCGGGAGAGGCCGAGGGCTTCGGGGAAGAAGATGAGGATGAAGATTGATCTCGTTTAATTATTATTGTTTACGTTAATTTTCAAGTTGAATATGTTCGTTTTTCTGTTGCAATATAAGTTTATTTATGGTTATAGTTTTTTTACTGCGTTAGAAAACCTCGAGTAGGGCATGGATACCGGTATACCGAAATACCGGTATACCGATAAAATACCGTTTTTTTGGTATTTCAAAAATACATATTTATTTTCGCAAGGGTGTTTAAAAATTATGCGGAACGCTCGATTTCTATGGTTTATAGTGATGTTCATACCAACCAACCACCGGACCAACGCATTGCGCTGCGTCCAAGAGGCCTTTTCCCATCAACTTTGCCGGTCGCGATGAGCTTCTCGAGGTTGTCACCGTCTTTCCTTGCAATGTGTCCGAAGAATCCTAGGATTCTGCGTAGACACTCAGATGACAGCTGCGAGATTTTGAGTTCTCGCAATATGGGAGCGTTAGTCCGATATGCTGTCCACAGGAAACGGAGCATCTTTCTCCAGCACCACATCTCAAAGTCGTCAAACCATTTGATTTGCGGTCTGCAGCTTTGTAAGCATTGCTGCTTTGTAGTAAAATTAGGTACGATAAGAGGTACCTGCTTAGCACAGACGTATACAGGGAAGCAGACTAAACGTATCGTTCAAAAATGCGTGGCAACTTTACCACATGTAAACATTACTCACACACAAACAATATTAATTTAATTTTATTGTTATTTCTGGAGATTTTTTAATTCTAATAAATGATGCTTTAGAACACATCGGGGCACTTTACTATTGCTCTTGTCCGATTAGCAGTTTTTTTTATTTAAATTTCTTTATGTACATACAATCTTGTATACAAAAGCGGACTTAATACCTGCAGGCATTATCTGCCAGAGTGCCATTTTTATTTATAATTGCCATTTTATTAATAAATGCCATTTTTATTTATAATAACAAAACATTATAACACAATGCCACGACGCCATTTGTCTCTTATTTTGACAAAGCTAAACATGGCGTCCACATGGCGTCTGCCACGGCTTCGGAAATGTTTGTGTGCGTTACTATCGCCATAGACGAAGAATTGATTGATAAATTTGATTAAGTTCACTTTGGAGTGAAAGTAAAAACGATATACAACTCGTGCGGTTAAAGAATGGGATTAGAAATGGCGGCGCATGTATACACTTCTCGCTCGCACCACAGAATAGATAATAGTACTACGTACAGAACGGCCACTCACCTCCCCGCACTCATTTCAAATAACTCATCCTACCCGGCACTTCGTTGTAGACATCACTGATACATACACAAGGGCTCGCGCAATCGCTCGGGCGAATAGCCGCGAGCGCCGGCCGATAACAGAGACAGCGCTATGCGGGTAAAAGAGAAGGCAGTCACTGCACTTCTCGCGTCATTTCGATTGATAACCGCGCACTCAGCCCTACTAGATTCCACGCACACATTTGCGCGTGTGCAAACGTCATTTGCTAAAGTAGTAGTGATAGGTAATTGATTTGCGAACGTTGTATGGAGTGTCCGAGGTGTGCTCGCACACTATTTCCGTCTAATAGTGTGCGAGCGAGAAGTGAATACATGCGCCGCCATTTCTAATCCCATTCTTTAACCGCACGGGTTGTACATTACTTATGACAAATGGCAAAATACACAAATACTAGGGAATGCCACAAAAAATTATTTGATATGGAAGTAAATATTAAAAAACCAATATAACACATTAAAACTAGGAAATGAAACAAAAAAATATTTCAATAGATTTATATCGAACAATCAAATATAAATAAACTTTAAAACAAAATATCACTTAGGATTCAGTACGAAAATATTTTTTATACATTGCAACACACCGCATTATATACTTATAATTCTCAATACACAAGGCATCGACAAAGTAGAATATCTAGAGAAACAAAACATGTTATTAGTGTATCCAATTTCATTATATGAAAAGTATTGATAAAATTTCAATGCACTTTAAACACAAACGGCCTTATTAATAAAAAATTTACTCCTTGGATCATCCTCGGATTAGTTACTCCGTGTTTTGTCTTGTTACCGCACATGTCGGCTGTCATAATGTCAAAATAAGACAAAACACGGAGTAACTACTCCCAGGTCCCAAAAAAATAAAAAAAATTTTTGGGGTGGCTACCATACAAGTAAAGTGGGAGTAACATTTTTTTCTCGACTAACCCATCGTATGGGGTATTGCTGAATAGGTCTTTAAAAAACAATGTAAGGTTCAGAATACCATTTTTCGATTTAGGGATCCGTTTCTGAAATATTTGGTTTTAAAGTTACCCTTTAACTGCTAAATGGTACACGGTAATTTTTTTATCACCCCGGAAAATTTTAGGGACGCTTCAGGACACATCCATTATTATATAAAAAAAAATGAAATAAAAAAATTAAAAAAAATAGAAAAAAAATAGAAGAATCTCTAAAATGCTGCTCTTAACTAGTGCAGCATTCTTTGGATTTTTTTGAAAATTAATATAAAATTAAGTATGGGAGTTATTTTTTTATTCATAGGTAATTTAAATCATTCTAATACCATGAAGCGTCCCTTAAATTTTCCAGGGTGATAAAAAAAATAATCCTTTATATGGACACGTAAAGAAAATTACAACAGTAGTATATACAAGGTTATTTTTTAGTTATGACAAAAATGTGTGCTTTTTCAGACAAGCAAACTGAACAACTTTCACTATGGGGCCAACTTCGAAATCGCAAAAAAAAATCTGCTGTTATATGTTAATAAAAACGAAAGCCACTAATCACAGAACAATCATCTGTCAATACCAGGAAAAATTTAACGCTTTCTGGGGTCCACGAGAAATTCACTCCTGTCAGGCGAAAATTACTCCACTTTGCTTCTCGAACGTTATCAATTACCTTGTTCTCGAATGAGAGGGAATGTCTGGCAGAAAGTGTCAAAATGTATATAGCGCCATCTATCGTGCTCTTGTATAACTACATAAATCTATGTAATCACTGCTGTGCACCCTAGGAGCGTGTGTGCTTTGTTGCTTTTAGAAATATCGACAAATTTTGGATTTGATACAGCTCGCTCCATCTATTGCTCGTGGTTATAACTAATTTTAGAAATGTTAGACATTGACAATCCTTTCTTTATATCATCCTTGGTAAAACATAAAAAAATGGGAAAATAAAAAATACGGGTCTCTTTATTTATCAAGTTCTTTCGTGTTAGCTAAAAAAATGTAGGGGGTCAAAAATTTGAAATATTGTCAATTGCATGCTTCACTCGTGATTCAACAACGCTCCGTCCGTCTTTTTTTCAGGTCCGTGCCGATAACAATCATTTTTCAGTGGGCAATAATCTTCATAAGATTTGATCCGATCTCCAGTACCTAGCATCCACACGTCTTGTGTTCTTAACGAGGTAACAGACTCGCCATCCTATCTTCGTTTACTTCTTGTGTTTTTAACGAGAGGGAACAGCCTTGCGAGCATAGAACTCTCGATAAACAAAATTTGACAGCTAAGATCGACAGACTCGACAAAAATCGATAAATTTGTCAGATATTACTAAGGAGTGAAAACGACAGATGCTTTTGTCGATTGACAAGTCCATGCTCGCAGGGCTGATTCGCCATCCTATCCAGGCCGTCTATTTCTTGTGCTTGTGCAGCTGCGGCGCCGACAGCTTGACCTTGCCCGGGAAGTTCCTGGCGACGTCCTCCTCCTTGACCGCCTTGAGCAGGTCCCGCTCGCGCGGCGAGCACGCCTTGTCCCGCAGGAACACCTGCAGCGCGGTCTTGCCCGCCTTGCCGCGCTTGCCCGTGCCCGGGGTCAACTTCACTTTGAACCTGGACATTTAAATATATATATATATATATCATCATTAAAAAATACATTTTTAGTTTGTCCATTCAATACATTAATTACTTCTAAATTCATAATATGTATGTAGTAACAAAATGTATTTTCCATTACATAAAATATACTTTAATATATTTCAAAAAATTAACACTATTATTTAATTCTTTCGACGACCAATCCGCACTGGGCCAGCGTGGTTGACTAAGGCCAAATCACCCTTTTTTTTTCTTTGGGAGGAAATGCGCACCCGCACCGTACCCGCCGTTGGCTAGACGGCGAGCGTGTGTGGGGCTGACCCGGCATAGTGTCAGGCCGACCCACTATAACCTCCCTGTGTTCTCCCTGCCCTTGTTGGCGCGCATGGTAGGGTCCACAATGCGACTACCACTACCAGCGCGTCCGGGCAGGCCCGACCATGTTTTTTTTTATGGGATAGGGGGCAAGCGGGCAGTCGTATCACCTGATGGTAAGTAATTACCGTCGCCCATGGACACCCGCAACCCCAGAGGAGTTACAAGTGCGTTATCGGCCTTTGAGGTGGGAATACGCTCTTTTTTTGAAAGTTTGAAGGTCGTATCGGTCCGGAAATGCCGCAGGCGACAATTCGTTCCAAAGTTTGACTGTGCGAGGCAGGAAACTTCGAGAGAAACGCACAGTTGTGGACTGCCAACCATCTAAGTGATGGGCATGGATTTTTTGCCGCGTGGAACGATGGCGGAAAGAGGCGGCAGGTATAAGTCCGAACAATTCCTCGGAACATTCCCCGTAATAAATACGATAGAAGATGCATAGCGAAGCGACATCTCTACGCAGCGCCAAGGTATCAAGCCGATTTGAAATTTCCTGGCAGTCGACGATTCGAGTCGCTCTCCGTTGAATGCAGTCCAGTGGGAGAAGTTGGTATTGGGGTGCCTCAGCCCAAAGATGAGAATAGTATTGCTGTAAAGCTGAAGGCGGTGCGCCGGTGGCGATGTTGGTCGGGCTATCGCCAAGGGGGGATTGCCCGAGAACACCAGGGCAATCCCCAGATTGAGGGCCTTACGGCGGAGTGCACGGGGCCAACCGTGCACGCAGGCCTCCGCGGCAGGGTCACTAGGCGGGCATTGCTTGCGCGAATGCCCGCCTTCGCCTGCCTATCCGTCTGCGGCGGAGGGGAGCGGCTTGAGGATCTTCCTCCCGCTCCCTCTCCGCAGCCTCCTTGTGCGAGATGACGTCCTCGCAGAAGGAAGCGACAGCCTCCCATTCCGCCTTGCCGCGGAGCATGGCCACTATCACGCTCGGCAGCGAGAGGTCTCCGCCCCCCAGCGCAGCGTTAAGTTCGCTGCGCTGGGGTCGCCAGGCCGGGCACACTAACAGAGTGCGCTCGGCAGTGTCGTCAGGAGCGTCGCAGTGGTGCCACTGCGGCGTTCCTCCCGACGGGCGACCCGGTGCAGGTAGTGACCGAAGCAGCCATGCCCGGTCAGTACCTGCACCATGCGAAACGTGAGGCTGCCCTGCCGACGCCCTACCCACTCCTCCAACACCGGACGTATCGCGTCGATCGTCCGGTGGCCGGCAGCCGGGGAGGCGAGTGCCACACCCCACTGACGCAGAGCCTCCCTCTGCGCCAGGGTACGAATCCGCTCCATCTCCTGTGGAGCGGACGGAGGAGCTGCTGGGGGGATTTTTAGTGGGTAGGCCCGGACCGAGTATGGTCTGGGGAGTCCCACATATCCTCGTGGTTCGGCTCGACCACGAGGAATGCGTCAATGCATTTTCCCCCTTCCAATAAAAAAAAGGGTAGGCTCCAGCCCCTCGGTGGGGACGTATATGAACTGTGGTGATGATGATGATAAATTTTAATAAATTTGAATTTATTTTATGATTTAATTATTTAATGTAGCAGCACAGTTTTAACAATTGACAAATGGTTTCTTGATATGAAAGTTATTAAAAATTAAAGTCACACAAAGAGCAAAGTGTATGTCCCCCATCTCTTTTAAATCAATTACAATAAAAATCGATTGTAATTAAAATCCGAACATTTTTTCCGCTCTGTAACAGTAGTACACACAACCAAGCACACTCTTTGTTCAATCAAACGTATGTGTGTATCGTTTTCGTATTAAGCCACGTTTATACGAAGTTACGAACATAACGTCAGTCCGTCAGTGCCACTTACTTGAACTGGTGCAGCGCCGAGTAAGGGGCCACAATGGGCACGCAGAAGAGCAGCTCGTCCTCGGGCTGCGGCCGCCCCGTCAGCTGTTCCAGCAGCTCGTTGTCGCCCCCGCCGCCGCTCACAGCTTCGCTCTGCTGCAAAAGCGTTACCTAGTTAGGTACCCCATTGTCAATTTAAAAAAAGATATTGATCCGGCTCGAAGGACCATGATTTACATTGAAATATACAGGGTTATTTTTAGGCCTCCCCGCCAAATTTTTTCCCCGTCATTCCATAGCGGTGATATCAGCAATTTATGAAATAAAAACAGTTTAATAATTTAGTTCTAACTTTTTCGTACGTAAATCAAAGTGGTGGTCACTTGTTTCATTATCAATGTTAGGTACAGTGCTTACCCGTGGGAGTATCGTTGGTACTACTTGCACACACTAGAAATTCTTGGCCGGGCCAGTTCTATGTCTCTCAGGGCGATGATAATAAGCGCACGCGCCTAGAATTTTAATATTTAAAGTGTGGTCGTAATATGTGAATTTAAAAACTTTTCTTATTAATATCTTTACCTTATATTCAATTTTGGCGGTAATTCAAAAAATAAACATGTATATTTCAATGTAAAATCATGGTCCTTCGAGCCGGATTAATATCAATGTTAAAATCGATAATTTTATTTTTGTATGTAAACCCATTTAGGTGTAATAGATAGAACGTACTTATTGAGCATTGTGAAAGATAGTCTAAATGTATGACGTCACTCATCATCAACAATTACAATTATGTTATGTAACGTACAGAACAATTAATAACCCTATGGTTATAGCTACAGAAACGTTGACTACGTGTATGCTTGCCAACAAAAGTTATTAATGTCTAACGGTATTAAGAATGTCGAATACTATTCATACTAATTAACGCGCTCAGATGTTCGGCCCTACAAAGTTACGTGGTATACAAACTCCTCAGAAGCAGCGTCTCACCTCCTGCGCTTGGTCCGGCTCTAGTTCATCCTCGGAGTCTGCCTGCAGTATGAGCGGCGCGGGCTGCGGGATCTTCTGCGCGCGCGCCGCCTTGCCCTTGCCGCTCTTCTGCGCGGCCGCCTTCTTCTGCGCCTTCCTCGACTCCTTCTCAGACTTCGCCGACTGGGGAATTATACATACGAACACGTTACAAGTCCACTGTCAAAACCAAAATAGTGTATTTGAATAGATATGATGTGATGGATCTCTTTTGAATCGTCTGATTTTGTTTTAGCTTTTACCAGTTCAGGACGTTTATTAGCCGACTAGCTTTCCGCTCGCGCCCGCGTTATTTTTGTTTTCCCGTGGGATTTTTTTCCCGTAGGAAAATTACCCTATGTCCTTCCCCTGGTCTCAAACTATCCCTATACCTACTTTCATCAAAATCGGTTCAGTAGTTTCGAAGCCTATTCAATACAAACAAACAATCAAATCTTTGCTCTTTATAATATTAGTATAGATAAAAAGAATGGGCGCAAGGAACTTAACTGTTATCAAGTGTATATGTCACCGTAAAATTGCAAATACCGTTAGATTATAATCTATCTCGCGAGATTGTAAACTATCGAGAGATTGTGAACCGTAACATACTGCTTACAATTTAACGCATTATTTTTCGGTAGATTATAATCTATCGATGTGAAACTGTTAAATCACAATCTATCGCACGTTAATTGTCAACTGTCCGAAAGCTGTCCATGATTGGCCCGTCTTATAGTAGATCGTTCTGTGTCCATAGAGTTCGGAATCAAACACAAGTGTCAATCAAATAAAATAAATGCACTTCAAGAATAGTGACATTAAGTATGTATTTATTATTTAGTAGCTAATCAATATTTCTGACATCATAATATGGTAAGAAAAATTGTAACAAAATGACAAAATCAGAAATGTAACAATACTTTCTTGTCAAACTAAGATTAAAATAGTACACAAATTAAGATTAAAATAGTAATAAAAAATGTTCGCCGAAACAAATTAAACACAAACCAAAATTAAAATAAAAATGAAAATGAAAACGTAACAAAATTTTCTACTTATTAGAAAAAAAATTACGAAACAAAATCTTGACTTATACTTAAGTAATAAAAAATAATATGAACGAAAAATGCACTAATAAAAATGTGCCCTTTTTGGGAACTTGTAGGATAAGGGAATATTTTTATAGGTGCATTTTTCGTTCATATTATTTTTTATTACTCTTACAATAAATCATGATTTTGTTTGGTTAATTTTTTTCTAATAGACAATTTTATAACGTTT
This sequence comes from Schoenobius gigantellus, assembly GCA_963935595.1. Classification (NCBI taxonomy): domain Eukaryota; kingdom Metazoa; phylum Arthropoda; class Insecta; order Lepidoptera; family Crambidae; genus Schoenobius; species Schoenobius gigantellus. Next base: position 2,975,716 of record OZ012557.1, read on the forward strand.
CGATTTTTATTTTAGTTTTGTGTTTAATTTGTTTGTTTCAATCTCAATTTGTGTATGACAAGAAAATATTGTTACATTTCTGATTTTCTTATTTTGTTATAATTTTTCTTACTATATTATGATGTCAGAAATATTGATTAACTACTAAATAATAACTTACTTATGGCCATTTTCACCAACCTCTTCTTAGCTTAGGGGACTCTTAGGTGGCATGCTGTCACATTCTTTTCATTAAAGACAAAAAGTGACAGCATGCGTCTTAGGGGCTACCTAAGCTAAGTAATGGTTGGTGAAATCGACCATTAATGTCACTATTCTTGAAGTGTATTTTTAATTTTATTTTATTTGACTGACACTTGTGTTTGATTCCTAACTCTATGGACACAGAATGATCTACTGTAAAACGGACCTTCGGACAGTTGACAATTTAACGCGCGACAGATTGTGATTTAACAGTTTCACTTCGATAGATTATAATCTACCGAAAAATAATGCGTTAAATTGTAAGCAGTAGTTACGGTTCACAATCTTTCGATAGTTTACAATCTCGCGAGATAGATTATAATCTAACGGTATTTGCAATTTTACGGTGACATATATACGTATAGCAGCGATAGTTTCTATTTTTTTCCAACTATACCGTACATAATTAATCATAACTGCAGTATATACGAAGCATCATAGCTTTAGTACAGAAAGAAATAATAGTCGGAAAACTCGGATACTTGGAAATAAAACATAAGGTGAAGACAAAGGGATCTAAGCCCATACAGTCATAGTCTTCGACAGTGAACGTTAGGACATTTACCTTGCATTGCTTGTTGAAAAGAAATCGGATTATGAGCCTCGCGCTAAAACAACATACTTGCAAATAATTCATCATCAGCTCTTTATCCTCCTCGTCCTGGTCCTTGTACTTCTCCCTGATCTTCTTGAGCTTGCCGCGCTGTCCCCTCTTCAGCTGGCTCTCCGGCCTGGGCTCCGGCCGCTTCTCTTTGGCCGGCTGCGGCTTCTTGCCGCCCTTCTTCGGCAGCGAAGGGAACGACGGCATCTTCTCATCGTTCGCTGATACAATAATTGACAACTGCATTTCTCGTTTTATTAAAAAAATATACGTGCTAATTAAATTGCGGAAAATCTGAATATAGTTTGTTTAGAATCGAGAGTAGAATCGATTTCACTTATATAAAAAATGGCTGTGTCTATTCGGACCCGGGTCCTTATAGAAGTCGTTTGTATTCGGACCTGGCGTATGAGACATGCAGTTTCATTTCAGTTTCAGCTCCCACTTTCGTTTCGCTCGCTCCGCTATGCATGGTCACAATATCTATCTTGATAACAATTCACTATCCGGGGGGCTACTCAAAGCGATCACTCGCTATCGCTTTCGTGACATTAAAACTACTATCCTAATGTCACGATAACGATAGCGAGTGATCGCTTTGAGTTAGGCGGTAGGGCCGCGGGTCGGCATAGCATTTCCGTTCATACAAATCTTTTACTACTACCCTTTAGAAGTTGATTACTATCAAACCCAGACGGCAAAAATGGTGACGAAGTGGATTTTACTTAATAATTGATTTTTGACCTCCACTGTGTGTGGTCACAATGTCTAACCTAACCTACAGTTTTCAGTTTTATCCCATAACTTATTTTTCGATTATGCTTCTATCGGAACCGAATAGCAATCGACTTCTATAAGGACCCGGGTCCGAATAGTCACTCGGATAAAAATATGGGTCAGATGTTATCCAAAATTGAATTTTCAACTACGCCGCTTTTTAATTTTACGTTCAACCAACGAAACAAACAAACTCTTCAGCTTTATAATATTAGAATGGATTTCCCATTATAAAGTATTTTAATAAAAAATAATTGAGCATCTTAGGACTTTCGTACACGTGTCACGTCATTTTATCAACACTCGCATGAGTTGCGCGTGTGGCAATAGACGCGCCTATACGTACCTACACGCGCTTCGAAAAACGAGTTTATACGCTAGTCTAATACACTTATCTAAAAAAAACCGCCATTAACAGTGAATAAATTCTACTTTGACTTAACAAAGTTCAAAAGGGATCAATAAGTCAAAGATTTCATCGGGGCTGGTAAGGTTAACACGGTATGTTGATTAAGCGGGTTCAAAGCTCGCCAGAGACGAAATTTTTTCTTTATTGATTTATTTATTTTTCAAATTACTCGTATTAAGCATTTTTAAAAGAAAATGCAAAGTTCTATATAAAAACGCATATTTTTTTTGAAAAGGCTTTAATGCCATCAACTCAAGGTAAAATAAACACAAGCTTTCAAAGTAACACTTTATGGTAACTGACGATAAGGCTCACTATAGAAGTGACTGGGTTGCAAGCGTTATGTAACCACTTAAGAGGATTGTGAAGCTGTCCAATTTTCATAATTTTTGGAAATGTTGTAGATTAATGAAGATCTAGGTTTGTACGTTTTGATTTTGAAGTTATATTGCTCATAATATAAATTATTTGCATCTAAATATTCATATTTTAGACTTAAAAACTGCCTCGAGCATTTTTACCTTTTTGACTAAATTATACTGACTTATGAAAAAAATCAATACGTACAAACATAGATTAAGGTATACTGAATCTAATGAGATCAAATGTGTCCAATTTCGTAAAGGTTTAGAGAGGTAAAACAGTTATCGTCCGTAACAATATTTCAATAAGAAATGTAGGCACTTGCCTTGGACTTTCAACTCTAAGCGGTGTGCAACAAACTGCATTTTTGAAAGTGCATACTCGAGCCATGAATTGGTACTTCACAGTCCTCTTAACGTCAAGTTGGTATTGCATGCTTGTTAACCGGCCATTTTGATCTCATAGTAGTCTGTCTCGTGCAATACAAAATAAATTTTCATTTAAACTCACTTTTATCGGAGGCTTCAGAGATAGTTCTCGTCTTGGACTGCATTATCACCTCGCCTGTTCCGTGGTCCACCTAAGAAAATACCAATCAACACCTCACTAAAAATGTAATTGTTTTGTTTTATATCTATATATGTGAATTGAAGTGAAGACGTTCATGTCAGCTGGTTGTTAGTAGCTGAAGATGGAATTGGTTTTACACTCATAAAAAAACCGGCCAAGCGCGAGTCGGACTCGCCCATGAAGGGTTCCGTAGGATTTATGACGTATAAAAAAACTATTTACTAGATCTCGTTCAAACCAATTTTCGGTGGAAGTTTGCATGGTAATGTGCATCATATATTTTTTAGTTTTATCATTCTCTTATTTTAGAAGTTACAGTGGGGGAGGGGGACGTGTGTTACCACTTTGGACGTGTCTCTCGCGCAAACTATTCAGTTAAGAAAAAAAATATATTAGAAACCTCAATATGATTTTTGAAGACCTATCCATAGATAGGTATCGTTTTAAGGAAAAAAAATGGAGTTTTAGTTCTATGTATGGTGAACCCCCAAGGTTTATTGCTTTTTTCTATTTTTGTGTGAAAATCTTAATGCGGTTCACAGAATACATCTACTTACCAAGTTTCAACAGTGTAGTTCTTATAGTTTCGGAGAAAATTGGCTGTGACATACGGACGGACAGACAGACAGACAGACATGACGAATCTATAAGGGTTCCGTTTTTTGCCATTTGGCTACGGAACCTTAAAAAAGCAATTTAGGAAATTTGAATGAAGAAGAATAGAAATATGCGCATATTACCTTGACGTGAGTGTTCGGGAACTCCGAGCTATTTTCATCACTGTCCGACGAACTATCCCCCCCACTATCGCTGTCTTCTCCATCCTTCTCCGCGCCTTCATCAGTCTTCTCAATCTCTTCGTTTTCCTCTATATCGTTCTGCTTTTCCTCTTTGGTTACAGTATCGAAGTGCGGCGAGGAGGTTCTTTGGTCAGACTTTGATTCTTCTGGAATAATGTCAAGTTTGAGTTCGGCCTTTTTCGTGTCCACGCTTTCTGAGGGTTCATCTAAAAATAGCACAGATTAAATAAATCGATGAGTTATTAATGTGGTCATTTTAAACAGGTACCTAATTTACATTGTATTATCAATCAATGAACTAACTTATGGGGAAATATACAAAAAAGTTCCACAAGTGTTGCTTGCAAAGATTTGCCTTTCATAAATTTTTGGAGCCAATGATTATTCAAATAATAGGAATGTTGGAAGTTAATCTGTACCACTTAAAAATAATTACAACTTAAACAAAATGTTATTGTTTGTGGTAACGATAATGACATTACTTATTATGAATGTCTATACAGCAAAATACAAAAAGATTGACACGGTCAAAGTTACAAAAATAGTATACACAACTACTAAACTGTAATTCATAACTTATATTTTATATTGTTATCATTTATTTTCATGTTTTTTATATGATATATGAAATAAAATAAAGCACTTTTACCGTGTAATTGACTGTACTGTTCTGATAACATAAGTTCCTTGCATGCAATATTTTTATCGGTTAAAGGACGTCCTTAATATGTGGTAGAAAAAATTGGACGATCATGTCATATTTCAATAAAGATTACGCGGATTTGATTTGAAGCGTTCGGTAGCACAGTTCATTATAAATCAAAGAAAATAAATGCCCAAGGCCGTCCTGCACGAGGAAACACACACCTTCATCGTCAGAGACGAGGATTTCCTGGTCGTCATCCTGGGCGGAGGTGATCTCCGAGGCCGCGTCGTCCTGCAGCGCCGACCGCCGCTCGCCGCGGTGCCGCTCTATGCAGCTGTCTTCGAGCTGCCATTTATTACCATCATCATCATCACAGCTCATATAGGTCCCCAACGAGGGGCTCGAGCCTATCCTAAGTTTGGGTGTTATTCATCATCATCATGATCACAGCTCATATAGGTTCCCAACGAACGGCTTGAGCCTACCCTAAGTTAGGTTGTTTAGGCTTTAGCCAACCACACTAACACAGGATTGGTCAACTTCACATACACCCTTGAATTTCTTCGCAGGTGTATGCCGGTTGCCTCACAATGTTTTCAGCGTCAGATAAATGTGCATATGAAATTCGTAAAACGAAGAACACATTGGTACATAGCAGTTTTTTGAAAATTCCCCCCTGAGATACATGAATTCGCAGAATTTGGTCCTTTTAAGCGACACTATTGGTCAGTGTAATAATACACGATGCGTATTTTTTTTCAAATCCAGTGGCTTCTATTCGCGGCTAGGAAAACAAATTATTCAAAAATTTAAAGATGGCGTTATATTTAGGGGATTTTCTACTACTAATATTATTTTACTGAGAAAAAAGTGTAATAGTAAAGGGCCTGGGTATTAGTCATATTTTTGTTGATCTAGTGGCTTAACATACAGTTACCGTACAGTTCTGCGTTACTTAAAATGCAGAGTAAATTAAAAAAAAAAATAAAACAGATATCACTATTGCATTGACCATAACCATTTTAGATGATATTATTTTTAAGGGAAATTTCCAAGTAATTATAGCGATTTCAGGGGTTTTTGACGAGCTTTAGAGATAAATATTTTCGATAGGTGTCAACACTGCCGACTAAGTTTAGACGACGTTTTGTAATAACACCAAAAAAGTACAATGGCACCCTCTATCCGACAATGCCATCCCCGGGTGGAGAAACCCGAAAAACCCACGCACGGCGACTCACCCTGAACGCGAAGCTGAAGCCGAACTGCATCACCTCCGGCAGCAGGTAGTTCTTTTTGCCGCGGATCATGAAGGAGCCAGTGGGCAGGTACTCCCCCGTGGGCGCCGACTTGGACACCTGCCCCGACCGCACCCACCACGCGCGCGTCACCACCTTCGCCTCCCACGCTATGCTGCGTCACCGAACGGAGGTCTCCCTTCATTATTGCTCTCTCGTTTCAATCAACGCTTAATCTAGGCATTACTGAAATTTACCGGCGTCCGGCTCGAAGGACCACAAAGATGTAGACGCTTTTACAACTGAGAGATGATTATAACATGTTTCTTCCGATGGTTACGATAACTGCTGCATTTATATAAACTGTTAATGGTGTGATAGTAATCAGTACACGGCTACTGATGCACGTGCGTGTACGTGAACTAGTTTATTTTTTATGAATGAAAACACTAAAGTACACTATGTATGGTGGAATCGACACATTCATTTACTTTTTTTTACACTTTAAAAAAACATAAAAATCTAATCAACCAAGAATCTAATCGACTAATAGAACCACTTAAAGTAACCATGTCAGCCTCATGGGGACTCTCCAAACCATTATTCAGCCCAGTGATTGATAAGTTACTCATAATACACAATTCCGCTCTTTGAAGGATTGTCTTATAAACCTACACATTCCCGCTGCATTCGATTTATCCCACCATTTCTCAGATCTAAATTTGACAAATATTCTTCTCTGTTCTCCTTTGTCAGAGCACATTCCGTCAGTAGTCTTTTTTGAACACAATAAATCAAGAACCTCTAAAGATCTAAAGTGATATCACCTGTACGCGACGGCCGCCTGCCCCGCTTCCGCCAGAGTCTTGGGGGGCACCGGAGCCCCCGTGGGGTTCTTGACGATGATCGAGGAGGCGCCCGTGATCTCGGCGTGCACGTACAGGTCGCCGGGTTTCATGTAACGCTTCACCAGCAGCTCGTTCTGCTGCTGGTCCCGGCCGCCTATCACCTGGGGTAGGCGACAATCAGAATGAACCCTCAAGATAGTAGGGCATAGGGTTTGTCCGATGTGTAGGTTGCAATGCAATGACCGGGGATGTATAGTTGCTGGCAGTTACAGTCCTATTACGTTACAGTTATGGCTAGTAGAGAACTTGTTACTTACTTATATAATGTGTAATGTTTTTAATTTGCAACACAAAGGGGATTGTCCATTTTGTATGAGACTTTGGCTAATGATGAACATTCATTTATAACTAAATTTTTACAATAATTAATTGGTTAGTAGCCTCATATAAAGGAATTCGAGCATGATTTAGTATCAAAGTGTTTAAATCGATTTTTCTAGCGCTTACCAATTTTGTAAAATGTATAACAAACAATCTTCCGTTATTATTGGATAGAATACCGTGCGCTACGCCGGAAGATGTCATACTATTGATCGCATAAATAAAATAAATACTAAAAAAAAATATTTTTACAAAAGTGTTGTTTGATACAAATCTGTTTGAGTATAAATTTGCTAAAATTATAAGATAATTAATTTGCAAATCATTTTCCTTGTAGCATTGTGTTCACTGGTAGCCAGAAATGGACATTGCCCTTTGTAACACAAATAACGCACATCCTGATAGTAGTTTACGTGGAATTAGCTTCTGAATCGATTTTAATGTGAAAAAAGTGGAAAAAATAATTTAAAAATAATTTAATCACAGTCACCCGTTCAGTCAACATTCTAAACAAAAGAATATTATACATAATACAAGGTCATAACTTATTTTTTTGGGCTTCGCGGTGTGCGTTATCGATATTGGGTCGTGTTTAGGACACGCTCTGCTCAGCCCCGCGCGGTGCGTACACTGGCCACGCTATGCATAAGAATGATGTTAAAAAACTTAAAAAGGCTGAAATTGATTCATTTGTAACTATCTAATATCAGGGTGGGCGCTATTTCTGTTACATATTGTAGTGTGGAATAAAATATGGCTGTTGGAGAGAACGCTTTAAAAATAAGTATCACTGCAATATTTTTTTTTATAAATCTTGGCTTAGCCGGGAACCGAAAAACAAAGACACATCTTTATCTGCTAGAATATGGTAACACAGGATCTTAAAATTCGGTCACTCCTCCATAGATACTCTGTTGAACTCGTCAATATGCGAATATTTTGCGAACTGGATAAAACCCGAAAAAAGGAACATCCCACACTTATACGCATCTGATCTATTCACTCTATTACAAATTACTACATTCAGTTTTGGTTTAATTTCTTTTCAGTAAAAAAGTATAATAAATGAAAGTGTAGAAATACCAAAATGACCTAGTAGGCAAATTAATATGCCTGTGTCAGGAGGTCCCACTCTTACATAACTCATACAAAATTTATTAGTTACAAGTAACATCTTCATTTTGAGTCCCGGGGACAAGGACAAACAAATTTTAATGAGTTACCCCAGGGAACGCAGACGAAGTCTTGGGCAGCAGCTAGTAACAGATAAGTTGTGAGTGTGGGTGTATAGTAAGTATGGGAGATTGTGTATGTGTGTGTGTGTGTGTGTGTGTGTGTGTATGTGTGCATACGCGTGTGAAATAGGAAGTAATAATCGTTTCCTAGGTCACACTCACTCACCAAATAGTCATCTGAGGATATGAACCAGAAGAACTTCTCGAACCAGTAGGTCTTGCGCGCCTTGGTGATGCTGCTGATGGTGTGCGCCTCCTTCAGCGTCTGCTTGGTCTTCCGCTCGGCGCTCTTGAGCGCTTTGCTCGAGGATTCGATGGTCTTCTGTTGCTTCTTCGCGGCGTTGCGTTTCTGGTCGTAGTATCTGCGGGGAGTACTTTTCGTTACCGAAACACAGTGTTCTACTCGATTTTTGGTTACAGATTGTAAAATCTCAACAAATCTCTTAGATGGTCACTTGCACTAGGGACATTATACCGAGCTGACACTGGTGTATTCTCTGTTCCTTCACTCGCATAGTGCAGGACTTAATATTTAACATGTCTTCCACAGCATGGATGACCTTTTTTTATTGGTATCGGTGGCAGATGAGCCAGTGGCCCACCTAATAAGCGGTAACCACCGTTCATGGACATCTGCAGTGTGAGGGGCATAGCTCAGTTACTGCCTACCTGCAGGCCTATTCGCTCACTACGGTTGGTAACTAGAACTGTCATTTTTGAAAGACACTTTATATCCATTACTGGTTTAGTGATCTTACGTGTTACGGCAGCGTTCATTATAGCAGTAATGGATGTTAAGTTCCTTTCAAAAATGACAGTTCTAGTTAGCAACCGAAGTTACAGAATAGGCCTGCTGGAGAGAAGTGCTTTTTAAGCCTAGTTTGAGGTTAGGTGTGTCACAGCACTTAGGAAACACCACAGCTGGGAGTTCGTTCCAGAGCTCTGAACGTACATGGAAGAATTACTATCACCTTAAGTACGGTGTAGGGTTGAGCGCGATATTTCAAAGAAGACAAGCTATAGCAAATCTTTATTTTGAGACTGATGAAGCTTTTATTCATCAGCGTAATTAAACATAATCCATCACCAATCAAATTACACTAACCTTGTAGCGTTAGCGAAGGCCGTCAGCGACAGATCGATGTCCACCAGCATCGGCTCCAGCTCCTCGTCCGACTCCTCGTACGGGTCGGCCAGCAGCAGCGTGACGTGGTTGGTCTTCAGCTTGAGCTTCTTGATACACGACGCCACGGGGTCCGCGTTCTCCTGGGCGGTCTTCACCAGGAGCTCGATGTCCTCCCACGACATCTACAATTACACACACAGTTATAATATTGTAAAAAATAGCGATATTCAAAATTCGATCGATGTTACACAACATTTTCATCTATAAATTTCGTGAACTGTGAAGTATTCTCAGCTAGTGGGCGACAGTAAAGTGCCTAACGTATTGGGATTAGTTGATGTGGACTCTGACCATCCTACCCCACCAACCTACAATGGGTCAATGTGGGTTGAGACAGCAGAAGGCCCAAGCCCAATAACTAGCATGATTATAATGATGAAGCAGGTCTTGCGGCAGAACGACAAACATATACACTGTTATTTTTTTATTACACTGGAAAATTTTAGAGGTAGCTCGGTAGACGCTAGACGACTCATATCAATAAAAAAAACATGTGGTTATATTTTTAAAATTTTATCCGCCAATAATATTAAATTATAGACATTGTTCTTGTTTACTACAAGATAAGGTAAGATTATGAATGAATAAAGCATTTACTACTACGGGCTTAGGAAAATGCGGCAACGTCGCATTATTAATTCAAGCAAGATCAATCTACAACTCGTTTGAAATAAGAGTTATTATTGCACTAGACACTACAATAGTGAAAGACAGAGACAGGCGGCGCCGGCGCGGCATTTTGTTGTTTGCTGTCGCTTGTCGGCACGAGCCGGCCGGCTTTAGTTCGCGTTTGACCCCGGCGCGCGTGAACGTATCGCGATGTCGCGCCCGCGCCTGACGCGCGGCCATCGGGCGCATTCGGAATTTTAGTTTCAAGTTAACACATCTCGCGAATACACAGACCTTACTCCGGTAGACCGTAGTCTTTTACTTGTGAAGTCAAATTAAGTGTTTGGTGTAAGAAAGTGAACCCACAAACGTAAGACTTGAAGCGAAAACTGCATTTCGAGACGTTAAACACTAACCAAAGTGATATGTTGTTGTGGTCATGTATAGTTTTCAACGTGCACGACTATGTATGAGTTAGAGGACTTCCTTTAGATTTAGAACTCTTTTGTTATTAGAACTAAAGTTGATTTAAATTCTTTCTTAGGTAGGTAAGTATTTAAAGTTGTTTCCAATTTTTAAACTACGCCAAAACAACCTACCATAACCGTAATACCTACCTAGTACTGTTTGTTTTCTTTAAAAACTTTGTTTTGCCGGTCCTAAGCCCGTATAGTAGGAAAGTGAAATTGTGATCAACTAATGATGACTTTGAATCGGCGACGTTGTTGCCAGTTCGCGTTCATTCAATGTTTTGCCTACAACTTCACTCAGTGTCCATATCAGTGCAGTATTTTTTGGATATTTTAGATAATAAATATCTAATTAAACAGGTGAGTAAATTTTATTATTAATGGTTAAATAATTCTTCTACCGTGTCCTGAAGCCACCCTTAAAATAACCAGGGTGATAAAATAACCGTGTATACAGGTCCACCAGGTCCTCGTTTCTGGTGACCAGCTGGCGGTGGCTGTGTGTGTGTGTGTGTGTGTGTGTGTGTGTGTGTGTGTGTGTGTGAGTGACCTGGTTGGCCAGCGCGGTCTGCACGGCGCGGCGCGCGTGCTCCACCAGCTCCTCGTTCCTGGTGACCAGCTCGGCGGCGCGCCTCCCCGAGCCCTGGGCGCGCTGCAGCTCAGTCACGCGCTTCTCGTGGTCTTTGCGCACATTCTGCAGTTTCTTCATCGCTTCGCGCTCCACTTGCACGGTCTGGACGGGCGATATGGATAATATTTGAGGAAATGTTTATACAGATTTTAATTTGACAAAATAATAATGAAAACATAAGGGGCCTATATTATAGTACCGAGTAATTTCATTGCCTTTTTTGTTACTGCAGAAATATGCAAGATGACGGACACATAGAAGTACAAAGTCTACATCTGGATTTTCTAAATGGGTACTTTTTAATTAAAATCTTTATTTTTGTCCTTTTAATAAATTACAAATCAACTGTACCTTCAAATCAATCTTCTGCCCCTCGAGCGCGGAGAAGAACTCATCGACAGCACGATCGAAGGTCTCATATTCTGCGATGGGCTGTAACTTGTGCTGCGCGAATACCAGCGGATGGAACTCCACGTTGGCCATGAGATACGTCGGTTCACCGCCCTCGGGGTTTGGCCGTTGCTCCTTCTTCTGGATTATGTAGCCCTGATAACAACAGACATTTTCGGGTAAAGCAATGTTAAAATAGGTACCGACCAAAGCTTAAAAGTAAGTTAAGAGCTCATATAAGGAGATGAGAAGAATGAAGATTAGATGTGTTTAAAAAAGAAAAATAGAATGTTATTATTTTACACATTTTGATTTTAAAGAGATATTCTATTGGTTCTTCAAAACACATTTTCCCTCCCGTTTTCATCATTTGTCTCTTTTTGTGGAGTTGTATTTTTGTGGGCCTAAATATTAGCTATATTTTCATTGATATCAGAATCAACCACAGAATACACTAGTAAAAAGATTAGTAGAATGTTTTACCGCCTCCGTGGTCTAGTAGTTGAACCATACCGTATTGATCTGGAGATTGATTCCTTGTGGGGGCGGAAGTTTCTCAGTGGTTGAGGAATGCAGGTGAGGTTTGTTTCCATCTTTGGCCTTATCTTAATACAATAAGGTGAAATAAAGATAAAGGTCTTTCCGATTATGTGTAAATGTTTACATGAGATTTACACTTGACCGGAAAGATCATTATTAAAACAATGTGACATGTCCATTATGAGGGTATCTGACTTTTTTAATAAAATTTGTTGTTCGTAAAATTTGTAATTTGTCTTACCATTCAAAAAGACAATACTTGATTAAAACTACTGCTGTTTACCTTGGAAACTTCCGTTTTAGCAGAATCCAGCAGCTTCTGCGCTTGCCGCAGTGCGATGACAAGCTTGTCCAGGTCCCTCTCTACAAGGAACCCCTTGTTGGGGTCAGCACTCACTTTCATGTTGCCCGCGAGGCCGTTCTCCAGCAAAACATGGTCTATTATCGCTGAGCCAAATTCTGTTCACAGTACAAATGAGTCATCAGTTATCAGGAAATTACAATTATGTGGATATGCACTAGAATTTAGCATGAGCATTACATTTTAGTGAATCAACATTTCTATTGTTACATTTATGTTGTTATTTACTTAGCATCGTTTTAAATATTATATCAAATTTATATTTTTATATATATTGTCTAAAATAAACAAAATTCTAAAGTCAATATCAAATTTCTATTTGTGCAACAAGATCAAGGTATGAACAAGCATTTTACCTTGTATATTTACCCCTGCCTTGCAGTGGTATGTTTAAGGATTGAAATGGGGATGATGATTAGACACATCTGAATTGAACCGGCACATCAACTTACCTAGGTTTGGATTGAGTATTTTCTTCAAGTTATCTCCTGGCTTTCCTTTTAGCAGAATTTCCTGCAACGCATCAGATGAGGGTGCGTCATTGTTTGTTTTTGCTCTGTCCAAGGGATACTTTTCCTTTACAGCAAACCTAAAATGGAATGTAATTGAATAATTTGTACAGATATAAGTTACAGTCAAAGAATTTAAATGTTTAAGGTTGATACCAATATCATCATCATCATCACAACTCATAAACATCCCCACCGAGGGGCTCGAGCCTACCCTATGTTAGCGTGATTAGGTCTTAGTCAACCACGCTGGCCTAGTGCGGATTGGTGGACATCACATACACCATTAAATTTCTTCGCAGATGTATGCAGGTTACCTTACGATGTTTTCCTTCACCGTAGGAGCAATAGACAAATGTACATAAGAAACTCGAAACGAAAAACACATTGGTACATGACGGGTCTCAAACACCGACCTCCCGATTGGAAGGCAAGTGCCGAGTCCACAGCGCCACCCACGCACCGACGACAACCGATATAGAAACTGCCACTATTTTAATAGTTTTTTGTATCATGTTGGATTATTTCTAAGTTATTAGCTTTCCGCCTGCAGCATTTTACCTCTTTATTTTCATTTTTCACGCAGGGATTATATAACGAAAATCACAAATATAAAATTATGGAAAACTACACAATACCTTTTGAATCCTTATCTATTTCTATTTATACAGATACAAAAAACAATACTCCTCTTAAAATTGGCAATCCTATATTTGTTGTAGCATAAACATACCTAATCTTGTCACCTTCGACATGAGGCCTTAGGACGTTCAATATAGTCCACTCATAGTCAGTTAGCACAATGTTGCCTCTATCATACAGCTCGAGGATTACGTGATAGGCTGCCTCCCCGGACCCAAACTGCAGGTCCACAATACGATCAATGCCCAGTTGTGTGAGTCTCTCCAAACGCTTGTTTTTGAGATGTTTACGTAACTGGAATAATTAGATGATATTTAATATAGTAATAGATAACTTTGGAGGGATAAGTTTTAAAATTTACTTGTCTTTATTTCATATCATTTTAAAGAGAAACTACTTAAAATAAAAGCAACCTTAATCCTGCAAATCCCGCAGGATTGTTGACCTCAATGCAGCAGGTTTGCGGCATTACAATTTCAATGTAGGATTTGATTCCCTAGTATTGGCAGATATAGATTCTATTGCAGGCATCTAACATTAACATGCATAAACTTGTTATTATTATACATACTTTCATGGTAAACCCTGAGGGTGCCACGTTTTTTGGCCATTCGAACTGTGTAGTATGAAACCTGTTGCCTGACTCTAGGAGTAAAACACTTTTCTCTTCAGAGCGTTGCAATCGTATGACATATGTGCGGTTGTCAATATCATACACCTGATTGACGCGCATGCCAATCAACCTGTAAAATAAGTGCCAAATAGCAATTATAGGAAAACAATGGAAATTGTGTTAGTAATAAAACATTACGGAACATTGCACACTGAAATAAAATATTAGAGGGGTTGTGAAAAGGTTAAGGTGTGAAATATGGTTAGAATAATAAAAATATTTAAGAAAGTAAAATGTTTTGGTTACCTACTATACTATAGATGCATACATACCTCTGCAATTCTGTTACCATGCATATTATGTCGTAAGTGTTGAAACGGTTCTTCATTGTGAAATATTTTATTTACGAATAAGCTTTTTTCATTAAAACATAATATTAGAACATACGTTTAATAAAACACGTCTGTATTTCGCAAGTACAAGAAAGTTAATTTAATGTGGTAATTAATTGCAAAGGTTTTTAATACAAAAACATTTTGCCAGCGTCACGTTAGTTTTTTACCATTGCGAGAAGTAAAAAACAGTAAAAAATCAAACAAAACAAAAATCATTGATTTACGTCAAATTGTCAATCATCCAGGCTGCGGTCCGAAAATCAATAAAAGTCACTATCAGCACTATTAGCGTGCTCAAACGTGTCCCGAAATGTTGTTCTAGCGCGCTAAGGCGTGGGCCAGATAGAAAAGGCGCGGGCGAGGCGCACCTGTGGCGCGCCATCGGCGCACCGCTTCTATCTGTTTTGTGCCCGTCCGTTTTCATACAATTAGTATGAAAGATCATTCGAAATGATGGGGTGTAAGGGGTTCCGAACTTTATCTAACGGAACCCAAGTCAACCTCACCTGCACGCGGTCCACCCTGCTGTTCAACAGACGAGGCTCTGGCGCACCCCACCAACCCGCACTGGGCCAGCGTGGTGGGAGAAGGCCCAAAACCCCCCAAAATGAATAATCGAACCAACCAAAGGCCCCAAGTGCCCGGCGGTCCCGGAGGCCGTGCCGGCGGTGACGGTCGTCGACCCGGCGCTGGGACCTGGGGTGCGAAGAATCCCCGGGCGGCGAAAACCCCCCGTCAAACGACCTTGGCCCTGGCAACGTACAACGCGCGTACACTGCGGACCGAGGAGAAGCTGCTGGAACTGGAGAGGGAACTGAGCAGGATCCGTTGGAGTATTGTAGGACTATCCGAAGTCCGAAGAGAGGGTGAGGATACGATGGTCCTTAAATCCGGCAACCTGCTCTATTTCCGGGAGGGCGAAGAACTGTCCCAAGGTGGTGTCGGGTTTATAGTCCACAAGTCTCTCGTGAACAACGTGGTACAGATCGGAAGTGTGTCGAATAGGGTGGCGTACCTTATACTCAGAAAATCACCGAACGGTATTCGCTGAAGGTCATACAGGTCTACGCCCTGACCTCGACCCACCCCGACGAGGAAGTGGAAGCTATGTATGAGGATATTTCTCGGGCAATACATGCTTCCAAGACTCACTACACCGTTGTCATGGGAGACTTCAACGCAAGGCTAGGCAAGCGGGGCGATAATGAGTTGAAAGTGGGGCAATTTGGAGCTGGAATCCGGAATTTTCGAGGTCAAATGCTAGCCGACTACATGGAGAGAGAGGGACTCTATATGATGAACTCTTTCTCCAAAAAACGGCTGCATCGAAAATGGACCTGGAAAAGTCCGGATGGCGTGACAAAAAATGAGATTGACTTCATCATGTCGACTAAGACCCGCATATTCAATGACGTCTCAGTGATCAATTCGTTTAACACGAGGAGCGATCACCGAATGTTACGAGGCGCATTGAATCTTAACATAAAAGCGGAAAGGTATCGACTGGTGAAGTCTGCGCTCCGTCCCGAAGCCATCCAGATCCAAAACCCCGAGCGCTTTCAACTCGAATTACAAAATCGCTTCGATTGCCTGGAGGACTGCACGGATGTGGACACTTATAATGACAGGGTTGTGGAAGCTGTCCTTACGGTGGGTGCAAAGTTTTGCAAACCCAGCCGTACTAAGCAACGAAGTAAGATCTCGGAGCCGACAGCTAAGCTGATGGAGGAAAGGCGTGGAATGGGTCGGCAGTCTTCTGAAGATGCTCGTCGGCGACTCAACAAATAGATCTCTAAGTGCCTGACTCGCGACATACGCCGATTTAATACGGAACGTATTAAAGAGGCCATTGAGCAGAACAAGGGCTCCAAAGTGTTCGCAAGAGATCTGTCACTCGGTCAGAGTCTGCTGACGAAGCTGAAGACAGAGGACGGCAGAGTCATTACATCCCGACCTGAGCTTATGGCCGAGATCGAACGCTTCTATGGACAGCTTTACGCAACATCACAGGCACCTGTTATTCCGGCTACAGACCCTAGAGCTAAATTGACCCGGCACTATACCGAAGATATCCCGGACGTCAGCCTGTACGAGATTAGTGTGGCTCTTAAACAGCTTATAAACAACAAGGCACCGGGTGATGATGGAGTTACAGCCGAACTCCTAAAAGCGGGTGGACTACCAGTCCGGAAAGCGCTGCAGCGGCTATTCAACTCCGTCATACTCGAGGGCAAAACGCCTAAAGCATGGCACAGGGGCGTGGTGGCACTTTTCTTCAAAAAGGGCGACAGGGCCCAGTTGAAGAACTATAGACCCATCACGCTCCTGAGTCATGTTTATAAGCTATTTTCGAGGGTCATCACGAATCGTCTCGCACGCAGGTTCGACGACTTCCAGCCTCCCGAACAAGCCGGATTCCGAAAAGGCTATAGTACCATAGACCATATCCATACGCTGCGGCAGGTTATACAGAAGACCGAGGAGTATAATCTGCCACTATGCTTGGCGTTTGTGGACTATGAGAAAGCTTTTGATTCTGTCGAGACCTGGGCCGTACTGAGATCACTCCAGAGGTGCCAAATAGACTATCGGTACATCCAAGTGTTGCAGTCATTGTACGAAAACGCCACCATGTCAGTCCGCCTTCAGGACCAAAACTCGAAACCAGTACGACTTCAGCGTGGTGTGAGACAGGGTGACGTTATATCGCCGAAACTGTTCACAGCTGCGTTGGAGGATGTATTTAAGCTTTTGGACTGGAGGGGACTCGGCATCAACATAAACGGCGAGTATATGACTCACCTTCGTTTTGCTGATGATATCGTAGTCATGGCTGAGACCGTGGAGGATCTAGGCACAATGCTCGAAGACCTCTGTAGAGTTTCCCAACAAGTGGGTCTTAAAATGAACATGGACAAGACTAAAATAATGTCGAATTCCCGTGTAGTACCCACTCCTGTAAATGTTGGAGGCTCTACGCTGGAAGTTGTTGACGAATATGTTTACCTGGGGCAAATAGTCCAGCTCGGTAAGTCCAACTTCCAGAAAGAGGTAAATCGGCGAATCCTACTCGGCTGGGCAGCGTTCGGGAAGCTACGCAGCATATTCTCGGCCCATCTACCGCAGTGTCTCAAGACGAAAGTCTTCAATTCGTGCGTGTTGCCAGTGATGACATACGGAACTGAGACGTGGCCGCTTACAATGGGTCTCATCAGAAGGCTCAAAGTCACCCAAAGGGCAATGGAGCGGGCTATGCTCGGGGTTTCTCTACGTGATCACATCAGAAATGATGAGATCCGTAGAAGAACTAGAGTTACCGACATAGCCCAAAGAATTGCAAACCTCAAGTGGCAGTGGGCAGGACACATCGCTCGTAGGACCGACGGCCGTTGGGGCGGAAAGGTCCTCGAGTGGCGGCCGCGTACCGGGAGACGCAGTGTTGGTAGGCCCCCCACAAGGTGGACCAACGATCTGGTGAAGGTCGCGGGAAGCCGCTGGATGCAGGAGGCGCAGGACCGATCGGTATGGAGATCCTTGGGGGAGGCCTATGTCCAACAGTGGGCGTCTATTGGCTGATATGATGATGATGATGATGATGATCATTCGACAAGCTTCCAGATGGCGCGCTACGGTTGCAACGACGGGCGCGCCGGCCGTCGCACTGCTGGCGCGCAGCCGCGTACCTCAGTCTATAGTGAGTTTTGCGCGGGACCGGAAGTTTCTTCTCCTTCTTCTTCTCCTTTGCAAATTGGCGAGTTGCACCAGGGCTAACATGTCTTCGTCGTCAGAGGAAGACATGTTGTTCGATCAAAATAAAACTCTTCAATGGCACCAACGTACTCACTCGCTGGCGCACCGTAGCATACAAGCGCTGTTCGCGCCCACGGGCGCGCTTGCAGCGCGCTGCGAGTGCGCCACCGGGTGCGACTGATGCGCGCCGCGCCGCCTCTGTCTGGCTTGCGCCTAACGTTAGCCGGCATGCGTTTCGCGAGTGTCAGAATGAGTTACAACATGGGTTGCGGTCCGCATGACGATGATATCGATATTATCGCGATAACAGCCGGTCCGCATGAATGTTAGCGCGGTCACGACATCTGTCATGACGTCATAGATGACGTCATTAAAGTCGCCATTTTAACATCGACCATGCCCCAGAGCCGCGTTCAGAGCCTTTGGGTGTAGTTGTCCGGTTGTTTTTTAACTCGCTCAGAGGCGTTGAACGGATTGCAGCAACCAAAAAGAAAAAAACCCTATTTTGTAGAATTTGTGGTCACAAAACTTACGAAAGAGACAAACGGTACAGTTATATATCTCTCACTCGGCACGCTTTTTTAAGCAAGAGCTCATTCCTGTTTGAGTAATAATTCCATGGGTAAATGATAGGTACAGAGAGGCGCGTTCAGAGCCTTTGGGTGTAGTTGTCCGGTTGTTTTTTAACTCGCTCAAAGGCGTTGAACGGATTGCAGCAACCAAATCTTTTATCTCCCTCTTTCACATGATTTTTTATTTCTCTCTCTTTCTAGTAGATGACATTATAGAATATGGCCGCCAATATCATCCAATCACGTAAGAGTATTTCAGTCATAAACGTCAGAGCGTTTTACAACCATCAAATTCGATGGTTGTTCGGTTGTAACTCGCGCCGACACTCAAAAGTCTTGAACGGGCCGGTTGTTTCACCCGGTTGTCACGCTCGAAGGCATTGAACGGGGTTAGAGCGAAAAGTTGTACTTCGCGCGAAGGCTCTGAACGCGCCTCTGTTAGTTCGACTGAGGCGCGTTCAGAGCCTCTGGGTGTAGTTGTCCGGTTGTTTTTTAACTCGCTCAAAGGCGTTGAACGCGTTGCAGCAACCAAATCTTTTATCTCCCTCTTTCACATGAATTTTTATTTCTCTCTCTTTCTATCAGATGACATTTTAGATTATGGCCGCCAATATCATCCAATCACGTAAGAGTATTTCAGTCATAAACGTCAGAGCGTTTTACAACCATCAAATTCGATGGTTGTTCGGTTGTAACTCGCGCCGACACTCAAAGGTCTTGCACGGGCCGGTTGTTTTACCCGGTTGTCACGCTCGAAGGCATTGAACGGGGTTAGAGCGAAAAGTTGTACTTCGCGTATAGCGTCAAAAGCTAATGAAACGCGATGATGCTAAAATTGTTGAAATGCTGAGGCGCGTTCAGAGCCTCTGGGTGTAGTTGTCCGGTTGTTTTTTAACTCGCTCAAAGGCGTTGAACGGATTGCAGCAACCAAATCTTTTATCTCCCTCTTTCACATGATTTTTATTTCTCTCTCTTACTAGTAGATGACATTATAGAATATGGCCGCCTATATCATCCAATCACGTAAGAGTATTTCAGTCATAAACGTCAGAGCTGCGTTCAGAGTTGCATTCCGAGGGTGAGAGTAATGCAACCGAGAGTGTTTTTCACACTCGCTCCGAGGTTCAGAACGGCTCGGTTGCTATCTTTTTTTTTAGTTTGTAGCTTGCCGATCAAAATCAAGCAAAGGGCAAAATATACTCGGAGTGCACTCGAGCGTAGGTTCTGAGCTGCATTCAGAACCTACACTCGAGTGCACTCCGAGTGCACTCTGACAGCAACCGACCCGTTCAGAGCCTCTGGGTAAAAAACGCTCTGACAGGCGGTTAGTACACTCTGTGCCCGTTCCGAAGCTTCGAGTGATGCAACCAAACAAACATCTCGAACGTGGGGTGAAAAACACTCTGACAGATTTTATGTCAAAGTCGATGTCAAAAATACGCTAATTATTTATTATTTTATTAAATAACACTACTTTGAACTCTTTTAAGCCTAATACAAGGGAAATATAGTGATTTCGATGTGTTGTAATTATTTTTAAGCAGAAAAATGGATATTGGGGGTAATTCTGAAGTTACCTGCACTAAAACTAAAACTAAAATTAAACATATAATTTTAAATTAGTTTTAGGTAATTCGTATTCTGAAACGCCGGACTCTCTTAATTTAAACTGTATTTGACAATTTCTTAAATTGAATACACAGATTATAAATACACCTAGTGCTGTAGAAAAACGGGATAATTTAGAAACATTGAAAACAGCTATATTCTACTAATTTTACTATCAGAAATTATTAATTTAAGATTTGATCGTATTTGTAAATAACAGAAAAGAAATTTTATTACTTATCATTCATTTTATTACAAAAGAAAAATTATTCGACATTTATCCTGCGATTGTGATGACTTCGCGCCTATACCTTGAAATAAAAAAAATTACGTGGTAGTCTGTAGTTATATAGATAGGTACTTCGTGACTTCCTCTGAATTTTAAAATTGCGTATTTTGTTTCATTAGTAATTTTTGTTTTCTTTTCACAATAACCGCTGTTATTTATTGCAAATAATAGTAATTGCTAGGCAACAAATTTTAGATAGGCATACTTCTATCTGCAGATAGAATATTAATTTCTGTTGTAAGAGTAAATACATACATACATAACCTACCTATCATCTAAATGTCAGTACTATTAGACTACTTGGGAACAAACAAATTACAACTCACGACTTGGCAATTGATGCTATAAAAGCCTTTCCTTATAAATGCCATAACAACCAATTCATTATCCATTTGGCAAGTTGCACAAAAAAAATTGACTTCGGTAATGTTAGAAAATCGTTAAAAAGTAACAACATAAATTTAGACGGCACCTAAAAGTTCACCTCCTAAAATTAGTATGACATATTTAAAATTATAGAAAAAAATACATTTAGGAAGCATGTCAGAATATGAAAATAACATCTAACACTAAATTGAGTAGTTTAGTAACGTCACTCTTAATTTTAGAGTTAACTTGTGAG
Organism: Schoenobius gigantellus; assembly: GCA_963935595.1. Classification (NCBI taxonomy): domain Eukaryota; kingdom Metazoa; phylum Arthropoda; class Insecta; order Lepidoptera; family Crambidae; genus Schoenobius; species Schoenobius gigantellus. Next base: position 2,997,014 of record OZ012557.1, read on the forward strand.
TTCTGAATACCAAACGGTGATTGACATTTCTATCTCTAATTTTATTTAGTTATAGTTTTAGGTGGTCGCTTCAGAATCACCCCCAATGACTGTTAATTTCCTAGTAAGGATTAATAATATTTTGTCCTTTGCTTGATCTTGATCGGCAAGATACAAACTAAAAAAAAAGATAGCAACCGACCCGTTCTGAACCTCGGAGCGAGTGTGAAAATCACTCTCGGTTGCATTACTCTGACCCTCGGAACGCAACTCAGAGCGTTTTACAAGTTGTAAAACGCTCTGAGTTGCGTAAATTACAACCATCAAATTCGATGGTTGTTCGGTTGTAACTCGCGCCGACACTCAATTCACTCAAAGGTCTTGAACGGGCCGGTTGTTTCACCGGCGGCCGTACCGCCTAACTCAAAGCGAGCACTCGCTATCGTTATCATGACATTAGAACAATAGTTTTAATGTCACAGATGACATTAGAGTTATTGTTATGAGTTAGGCGTTAGTCCCCCCGGTTGTCACGCTCGAAGGCATTGAACGGGGTTAAAGCGAAAAGTTGTACTTCGCGCGAAGGCTCTGAACGCGCCTCGGGGTTAGAGCGAAAAGTTGTACTTCGCGCGAAGGCGCTGAACGCTCCTCTGTGCTTCTTTCCTTGGCTTGCTTTTGTTGAAGAAATGTTTAAATGTTTTGAATGTTTCACATTATTTATTTTTTCTATTCCAATCTTTTCGAATTATGGGTGTTGAAAAAAAACATTTGGATGAGTTCAAACTCAAACCAATGAAATGCGAATTAAACTTTTTAAGCAAATCTGATGGGTCCGCAATTTTATCGCAAGGTAATAAATAAGATATATTACCTGCCTTTTGTCTTTTCTCTTTTGCATTGCCACATAATATATTGCTCTGAATTTTATTGAGTGCGTAATAATAATATAAACGTAGGTTTTATGTATGAACTCATCCGCTCCGTATGGCAGCCAGCGAGAGGTTATGTTTACTTGTTGCTTGCAGGGGATACTGTAGCAGTTGTGAGTGTAAATGGACCGCTAGATATTAAAACACAAAGCCAAAATCCACACAATTCCACATTGGAAGTTTTATTTAGTATCAAAAGTGGCAAGCCTTCAGTTTCGGATAGGTAAATGCAATGTTCTGTTTATAAGATCAGTAGAAAGTATTTGGACGTGGTAATAATATCATACACTAGCTTTCCGCTCGCAGCTTCGCCCACGTTATCTTCGGGTTGCCCGTGGGAATTCCATATTTTCTCATAGAAAAATATTCTACAGGGTGTCCCAGAAGCTGACGTCAAGCCGAAAGCAGGCGGTAGACTAACTCATATAAATATGTTATCAGAAAAATATAAAAAAAATCTAAGTCACCTATTTAAAAAAACATGTAACATTTAAAAAAATCTATATAATTTACACCCTGTGATGGTTTTTTCACTCTTGTTGCTACAAATCTTGACTTTTCTAAACATTTTCTTTTGTTTTGTAATCCTGAATAATGTTTCTGTATACTCTAATCTAAAATTTTAAGCCAGCTTCTCCAAATTAGAAGAATATGCCATTTTTATCTAAATTAAATATTCCAAATTAATTTTTCGCATAGCTTTAACAAGCTGTACTGAAAAAAAATGTACTATGCGAGTTTGGCAAGTAACTGCAAAAGTTGACGCATTCAATAACTATTCCAAAATGGTATGATACTTGGTAGATAATTTCTACGATTGCAGACAATATTTTTTTTTCCAAAAACAAGCAGTTTTGAACAAATTTTTCTTACGTACTTAAAATTTATTCTAATGTACCCATGGTTTGCTTTAAGGCCGTAACTTTAACATTCTAGTTTGAGTGAGACCTGGAGAGTCATTTTACGAAGTGTGAGAGAGACAGATAGTGAAATAAATTAAATACACAAAAATTGTTTAACATATTTAAATGTCAAGATTTACAACAGGTGTTCCTTCAGCTCTAATGCAGGCTCAACATCTTCTTAAAAAAGATTGGGCTATCAAGCGGGCGAATCTTCCATTATTAACAAAATCATTTTTGCTTCTATTATTCTTTGCCGTAGGTCAGTCACAGTTTCGATTGGCTTTGCGTAAACTTTTTCTTTCACCGCTCCCCAGTAAAAGAAATCTAATGGATTTAAATCTGGGGAACGGGCTGGCCACGAGATAGTACCAGATCGTCCTATCCATCTGCCTGGGTATTCCTCATCGAGATATTCTCTTACTGAGCTGGGCAACCATCTTGTTGAAACCACATATCTCTTAGAATGTTAAGTGGCACATCTTCCAGTAGATTTGGTAAATCATTTTGTAAAAAATGTAAATAAACTTCTCCAGTTAAGGTGTCTGGCAGCTCAAAAGGACCTATTATTTGTCCATTTAAAATTCCGGTCCACATATTCACTTTAAATCGATATTGTGATCTATCTTGCCTCATCAAATGAGGATTTTCGATATGCCACTCGTGTAAATTGTGTAGGTTCATGTAACCATCTTTTTTAAATGTCGACTCATCTGACCATAAATTTTTTTCGAGGAATCGCGGATCTTCTCTGTGTTTTTGTAGCATTGTTTGACAAAAAGCAACACGGGGTCGATGGGGTCGATGGTCCCGGGGTAGTAGAGTTTGTACTCGCTGTACGTGGTATGGGTGTAGCTGATTTCTTTGCAAAATCCGATGGGCTGTACTTTTGGGTACTCCTGTGCTTCTTTCTATTCCACGTACAGAAATACTCCGATCTTCTTCGACAATGTCTAGTACAACGTCCTCGTAAGGGAGACGAAATCTTCTTTCACTATGTACTTGGTTCGGCATTCGGCCCTCTGAGAAGAGTAATCGGTGCACATTTGTAAAGACTCGATGATCCGGAAAACGAGCTGCATTTGGGTACCTCTCACGATTAATTCACGATTTTGTTATATGCAGACGATATGAAAATATACTCAATTATTAGTTCTTCCGAGGACTGTAAAAGATTACAAAGCGACCTTGACCGTTTATGTGAGTACTGTTGTCTAAATAAACTCCAATTAAATGTAGACAAATGTAGTGTTATTACATTTACAAGAAAGAGTCATGTGGTGCATCATAATTATAAGTTGAACGATAAAATAGTAAATAGGCTTAACGAGGTCAAAGACCTAGGAGTTCTACTTGATAGCGGACTGTACTTTGAGTCACATGTTAATAAAATTATTGGTAAGGCTTATAAGTTGCTTGGGTTTATTTTGCGTCAAAGCAAGGACTTTAAAAAAATCGACACGTTTTTCCTTCTTTATAATTCGTTTGTAAGATCTCAATTGGAGTATGCATCTAGTGTGTGGAACCCTCAATACTCAAAATACATAAATCTGCTAGAAAGTGTTCAAAAGAAGTTTTTAAAACACGCTAAGTATAGATTTAGGAACTTCAACACAGATGTGATAATATCTTTGCAAACTCGGCGAATTCATAAGGATCAAATTCTTTTATTTAAAATTATTAATAATGTCGTTGATTCTACATATTTTGTAAGCAAAATCTCTTTCAAGTGTTCCAGACCAAGCGCTCGACAAAAGGATACTTTTTTTATTCCAACATGTAAGACTAATTATAGACGAAATTGTTATATTATAAGATCATTAAGTACGTTTAATTCCTCATTTAACCATATAGATATATTCCATATAAGTTTAAAGCAGTTTCGTACACTTCTAAAATCGTAATATTTTAATAAGTTTTTTATATGTTTATTTCATAAATGTGTGTCTCATCTGCAGCAATAATTTAATTAATTAGTAGTGGAAACTTTATAATGCTAATGTATAAATTAGTTTAAAACTATCTTATGTATAATTTTAAGCTGTATGTTTCCCAAATAAATAAAATAAAATAAAATAAAATAAAGCTGCAGCGTTGGCATTGCATCTACATTCCCCATAAATTAAGTGCATGTTGGCGTATTCTTGTGTCATGTACGCAGACATGGTGGCACTACACAATTACACAATCAACGATAAGTAGTCCAGTAGTCCGGAGCAAAGCAAACGTCGTCGGTAGAGAAACTAAACAGTCCGAATCCAAATCACAAGCAATCAAGTCCAATAAACGAAGCAGAAAGTGGGAAGCACGAAATCAACACGAACGAATACAAAAAGATGCGCAGTAAGCGAAGGAGCGAAACGTACTGATGTGTATTGTTTGTGCGTTAGCGAATAATTGGCGTCACTATCTGTCTCACTTCCACTTCGTAAAATAGTCATTTTACGAAGTGGATGTGAGACTCGCCGTCTCTGTCACGTTAGCGTCACTATCTGTCTCGCTCATACTTCGAATCTCTCCGTCTTTGTCACGTTAGCGTCACTATCTGTCTCTGTCACACTTCGTAAAATGACTCTCCCGGTCTCACTCAAACTAGAATGTTAAAGTTACAGCCTTAAAGCAAACCATGGGTACATTAGAATAAATTTTAAGTACGAAAGAAAACTTTGTTCAAAACTGCCTGTTTTTGGAAAAAAAAAAATGTCTGCAATCGTAGAAATTATCTACCAAGTATCATACCATTTTGGAATCCTTATTGAATGCGCCAACTTTTGCAGTTACTTGCCAAACTCGCATAGTACATTTTTTTTTCAGTACAGCTTGTTAAAGCTATGCGAAAAATTAATTTTGAATATTTAATTTAGATAAAAATGGCATATTCTTCTAATTTGGAGCAGCTGGCTTTTAGAGTATACAGAAACATTATTCAGGATTACAAAACAAAAGAAAATGTTTAGAAAAGTCAAGATTTGTAGCAACAAGAGTGAAAAAACCGTCACAGGGTGTAAATTATATCGATTTTTTTAAATGTTTGATGTTTTTTTAAATAGGTGACTTAGATTTTTTTTATAATTTTCAAATTCAAATTCAAATTCAAATTCTTTATTGCATTCCATAAGTATTTTTTAGCTATAGACAAATGTAAATAGTATCATTATGGACCTTGTTAAGGCACAACAATTTTTGAGATAGGCATGCACTACTTAATATAAAAAAAATAATTATCTAAATCTAATGCCATCATATTTAGGAACTATTATCTATAAACATTCACAGGTACATTTTTATTTAATTTATATATATACATTTTTATTTAATTTACTATCACAGCATTATAATAATCAGAATATAATATGTCATTATTAATAAATATTTATATGGAATAAAATTAACATTATTGATATTTATAGTAACATTGAATGAAATAACATTTATATATTACAATATATTTTAATTTGGAGACTTGTAAACATTTAAAAATATAATCATATTTTAATAATTACAATTATATTTATTTAATTAAACTTTATTAAATAGTCATCTGTGCTTTTGGAGATTATGTAACTATATTATTACTTTTTTTACATTTATATATCTGTTGTATTATATTTATAATATTTAAGGCTAATGTGTAGTTGACATTTATATTTATTTAGATAGTTCTATAATATAAAATACATTTAATTTTAACTAGCTGGAGTTGGCTGGTAGAGGTCTCTTAAAGAGATAAGCTCGCCTTTGTACAATTGTTTTGTATAAACGATCATAATGTATAAATGTGAACAAGAAAGGATATAAATACCTATACAACTTAAAGCTAGTTGTATCTCGAAACATATTTATCAACTTTATTATTTATTTATCTATTTTTAAAAATATTATGCTACATAATAGCAAGTAAGTAATTAACGTAATTATATTATGGTAGGTCTATTTAATATTACTATTTTTTCATTTGTCATTCATAAAATCATTAATTGTGTAATAGCATTTTCTAATCAATAGTTCTTTTAATAACTTTATACTTTTTTTGTCGTTTTCCTCATTTTTTATATTTTCTGGTATCTTGTTATAAATTCTAGTGGTCGTGGACAAGGGGCCAGACGAATGTAGTTGTAGGTTAGAGGTTGGTGGTACTAATTTATTTTTGCGTGTAGACCTTAGCGAGTAAAACATTTTTAAGTGTTCTCGTTTTGTATATAGCTCAGGGTGTTTTCGTACGAATTTAAAGGCTTCAAGTATATATATGCCTGGCACTGTCAGGATCTTATGCTTTATAAAATGTGGTCTACAGGTATCGGTCATTTCTATATTAGCTATGATTCTTATCAGTTTTTTTTGAGCAGTAAAGAGAGTAGGGGCATCAACACTGTTCCCCCAAAGAATTATGCCATAGCTCAGCCATGCATATGCGTACGCATAGTAGGTTGTGAGCGCGGTTTGTAAATCCGTGGTTTTCTTAACTTCGTGTAACGCATATGAGAATTTGGATAGTTTCAGTCTAATTTTGTCAATATGATTTTTCCAATTTAAATGTGGGTCAATATCTAATCCTAACAGTGTAAAATTGTCAACTTTTTCAATTTTTATGTTATTATATGAGAATTTGATGTCAATTGGAGATTTTTGATAGGGATGAAATGTCATTAATTTTGTTTTGTTAAAGTTTATTTCTAGGTTGTGGTCATGTAGCCACCCTACAGTTTTGTCCAATATAGATTGAAGTTTGTTGTTTAGATCTAAATTATTATGGCATGATGTCATTATTGAAATGTCGTCGGCAAATAGAATTTTCTGATAACATATATGAGTTAGTCTACCGCCTGCTTTCGGCTTGACGTCGGCTTCTGGGACACCCTGTATAGCCTATGTTACTCAGTGATATTGTAGCATTCTATTAGTGAAAGAATTTTTCAAATCGGTCCAGTGGTTTCGGAGCCTATTCAATACAAACATACAAAAATACAAATCTTTCCTCTTTATAATATTAGTATAGATGACGAGATTCAGAAACTAAGTGGATGTTGACTATCCCAACTAAAGTAATGTATGTACGTAATTTCTCTGCATGTAAAAATCTTTATTGGCTCAGCAGTTTTATCATGAAAATGAAAAAGACAGCTAGCATAATTTGTAAACAAAGAAATTTAACTTATCATAAATATTTTTTCAGATACAAAGAGAATGTTATTCGACAAACCTGTGAAGCTGCTATTCTGGGAAGTCTTTATCCCCGCACTGGAATTACAGTAACAGTGCAAGAATTAGAAGATTTTGGTGGAGTATGATCACATTTTATTTCACACTAGCTTTCCGCCCGCATTATTTTGGTTTTCCTGTGGGAATTTTATATTGTCCCGTAAGAAAAATAATTTTGTAGCCTATGTTACTCAAGGATAATGTAGCATTCTAATGGTGAAAAAATTTTTCAAATCGGTCCAATAGTTTTGGAGCCTATTCAATACAAAGTACACAAACATATAAAAATACCAATCTTTCCTCTTTATAATATTAGTATAGATTGAAGGCTCAAATATCTGTTTTTGTGATTTTTAGTATATGAATTTGAGAATATAAATCTGTATAAACTTTTGGCTTACTATGTTGGGTTTGCTTTGGAGTTTTTCATCTATACTAATATTATTAAGCTGAAGAGGTTGTTTGTTTGGTTGAACATGCTAATCTCAGGACAGTAGTTCCTGAGATTAGCATGTTTAACCAATTGAAATTGAAAAATTCGTTTTGTGTTGGATAGTCCATTTAACGAGGAACGCTATAGGCTATGCCAGGGATTTCAAGTTATCTGACCGTCGTTTGGGCTGCCTGCCTCTCAGATGCCGACTCAGAAATTATTTGTGTTTATTTCCCTGGTTCTCTCAGCATATGGCCTGCTCATCGCCATTTCATTTTTTTTTGATTTCTTAGTTACATTCTCAAATTTCGTTATTTGCCTAATGTCTATGACTCTGCGTTTATCTGATCTCCTGTATTCTAGAATACTCCTCTCTATACTCTCGCAAGTTCTTAATTTATTCTCTAACTTTTTTGTAATGGCCCACGTTTGACATCCATAGGTAAGAATAGGCAAAATACAAGTTGAACAATTGTCTTTTTCTCATCACTACAATGAGGATCAACGCGGTTTTTAGTTTTGAATGTAGAATTATAGTCCGTAAAAAATCGTGAACATTGGTATAATTAGTTTTTTTATACGACCAAAAATGAGTGAGTAGCGATTAAATGAATGCGCCACTCGGAGGCGCGTTCAGAGCCTTTGCGCGAAGTACAACTTTTCGCTCTAGCCCCGTTCAATGCCTTTGAGCGTAACAACCGGGTGAAACAACCGCCCGTTCAAGACCTTAGAGTGTCGGCGCGAGTTACAACCGAACAACCATCGTATTTGATGGTTGTAAAATTCTCTGACGTTTATTACTGAAATACTATTACGTGATTGGATGATATTGGCGGCCATTATCTAAAATGTCATCTGATAGAAAGAGAGAGAAATAAAAATTCATGTGAAAGAGGGAGATAAAAGATTTGGTTGCTGCAACGCGTTCAACGCCTTTGAGCAAGTTAAAAAACAACCGGACAACTACACCCTGCCCCCGTAGCACGTCCACCAAAACACGATACGATAAAGCTATGTATCGCAGTGAACTGTCAAAATACGACGAAACCCTATTGTATTTTGACAGTTAACCGCGATAAACCGCTTTATCATATCGTGTTTTGGTGGACGTGCTAGGGGGGCAGAGGCTCAGAGGCGCGTTCAGAGCCTTCGCGCGAAGTACAACTTTTCGCTCTAACCCCGTTCAATGCCTTCGAGCGTGACAACCGGGTGAAACAACCGGCCCGTTCAAGACCTTTGAGTGTCGGCGCGAGTTACAACCGAACAACCATCGAATTTGATGGTTGTAAAACGCTCTGACGTTTATGACTGAAATACTCTTACGTGATTGGATGATATTGGCAGCCATATTCTATAATGTCATCTACTAGAAAGAGAGAGAAATAAAAAATCATGTGAAAGAGGGAGATAAAAGATTTGGTTGCTGCAATCCGTTCAACGCCTTTGAGCGAGTTAAAAAACAACCGGACAACTACACCCAGAGGCGCTGAACGCGCCTCTGAACGCGCCTCGGTTAAAAGTCGCGGCAAGAGAGCGTGACGTCACAGGCCCCGTGACCGCCAGCGGGCCGTTGTCGCGATACTGTGCGCTCGTGCCTACGCTTGGTAATTGTTGTTTTTTACTTATTTGGCGTCCGATTGATGTTTGTTATTATGACAATCAACTATGTCTTAATATTGCGTAGTACCTAAATATAGCAATACGTCCATGAAAAAGCCAGAGAAACTTTGGAAAAAGTGATGTTCCGTGACAAAGAGAAGAGAGATGTTAAGCAACTTGTAAAATCTAGTGGGTTGTCATGTGTAACTATTACAGAACACAGAAAAGGCTAAAAAGGTATACAATATACATAAACAACATGTAAATGTCCGGAAAAAAATTATATGTGTAACATACAATCCACATGATGATTAAAAATACACGAGTTTTTCATTCAGCTCTTTATCACTAAATATTCCGCAGTTATATTTTTATCGTTTTGAATAACTTTAACAGTTCTATTAAAATATTATTACTAATTTTGCGAAAAGTATTAATATAATAATAATATTAATATCAAATAATAAGCACGGGTAGCTTGGGCCGTGCTCCGCTGTCAGTGGAACAGTAGATTTATGTTTTTTTATAATATTTGTGTTTCTACATGTATGAATTGTAAAAACTTAAATTTAAGATACTTTTTGAAAAAAAAATTAATAATAATAACATCAAATAACTACATTGGTAGTTGTAGTTAAAGGTTTAACAACAAGGCTTTTGTAACTTATGTGTTCTGTGGTGGGTAGGTATATTATTATTTTAGTATATTATTTTGGCGAAATTGATTATATGAGCGCTTGAGCAGCAGCTTTGGATGTAAAATGGATGTATAAACGACAGATCAATCCATCAACTGCATATACACAATAGAGGGGCGAATCGATCCACGGCTCAACCACAAGTAGATGCAGAAGGCCGACCTTAGGTTGATATCGACGAGTACTTCGAAGTAGTGCTAAGGTTTTCGTAACACCCGAGGCTTACTCACCGTGTATTATGCGTTGTCCTAGCGGGTTCACCGTTTGCAAACGAACATGACAGTTTCATACGCAGCGGCAGCCAGGATGTCAGTAACGGGCGCTGGATGACACGGGCCATTTTGGCCTGATTGCGAGGCTCACCATCCGCGACGACGCGAAGAAGGCGCTTTCGACGGCGAGCAGGGCTAACAATAAGTCCTGCTGCCCCTACTGGAGCTGGTCTTGGAGGGTGAAGATGTCTTCGATGTAGGATGCGTAGAGGCACGGCGACAGGCAGCTATCCTGGGGTATACCTGCGAGTATGGAGCGTAGCTGGAAGGTGACCTCCTTGACTAAGCGAACGAAGCTCCGAAATAGCGTCAGCAGACGCCAGCTTGTGACGGCCAGCTTGTAGAGGAGACCGGGAGGCCACAAAACCGCGACGGTGTGGTTATTCAGCTTCATTACGGCCGCGAGGTGGATCTTCTTCAGCAGCAATGGCTCGAATAGCTTGGCAGCGTGAGACCGAGCGTTATGTGTCGATATGTGAATCGCACGCTATCACAAACGGGCTTGAATCCTTCATTCCTAACTGCACCTAGATCGCCCGCGTCTATGTACGAGTAAGCCTGTTTCCGCCTGATGTAGACAGCCTGTCTTCTTTATTAAGTACACAAAGTAAATATATACAGAGGGCCGTGAATTTCAAATAGGTATTTATGGTGCACGCAAAACTCAGGATACCAACAGCTGGTTGTACCAAAATGTGTTCTTATGATTTTGATTTCTTATTTTATCCTTTATGTAAAAAAATAGAAACCGTTTTAAATAAATCTATATTTTATTTATACCTACTTTACTTGTAAAATAAGAAGTATGAAGAAATAGACCCCGACTAAAAAAAAAACGCTGGAAAGTCTGTAAATTACATTCATTCACAACTACTATATTGAAGAGACCTGGGGCCAGCAGACGACTCCGCAACTGATGATGTAAATAAGTTAGTTTATTTATTTATGGAAAAGGTACACCAATATTATAAATGGTTATAGATACATTGCTAATGTATTATATAATAGCATATTTTAATATACTATAAGTTTACCTATACTTATCACACAACAAAAATGGTATGAGCTTTCATTGTTTAAGAACGCGCACATTAAGGTTTTTAATGGTTCAAATAGTATACCTTTCGTTGGTTGCAATAAAAAGCATTTACTTGATAATATTGTTATCTACAGTAACAATAAAGCGGTTTATAACTTAGTCATAGTTCTTTACCAGAAGCATGTTTAATGCAAAAACTCACGCGGGCCTGATTTGGGAACTCTTCATAGATTCTGTTTAATATTAACTATCAAAATATTACTTTTACGTGACATAATATCCTTCACTTCAACAAAAATTAAATATATTTCGTTTAATGGCTCCTAAGAAAAGAAATAAATTCTTAATCTAATTAACTTTTCTAACGAAAAGCCGTCGAAACAAGTCAGATTATGTATGAAGTTCTCCATCGCTTAAACGTAATTTTTATACTAAAATATTTTTTAACCCCTGCTTGAACTGTTGTGTTATTTATATGTTTATAAAGCGATATATTTCTTATGAATGAAATAGAACTAGCATTTATATTGTTTCGTCGGCGATGCCGAAAAGTTTGTTTGTTTAGTTCCGCGCGCCGCGATTTTGTGATTGGCCTCTTAACAGTAATTCAATCACAAAACAAAAAGATTTAAGTAATTTATAGGCATGATTAGAACTAGTTCGATATACAATATCACAATGTCATATATTTAAACACATTATGACATTACACCTTAATACACAAATGAAACATCTTAACTCACACCGTTGCCTGGCGGACTGAGGCGTGAGCGTACAAGAAAGAAGCACGCACGGCATGGAGCCTGTGACGTCACGCGTATTCTCGGCACACGGCTTTAAGGCGCTACATCGAAAATGCATCAAACAATGGGAGGCGTGGTCTATACGTGAACGCGGGGCGCCCCCCGTGCTCAAGCAGCTAGTCTTTATATCTATGTCAACAAAGTCGTGAATGCGTTGCGCCCGCATGCAATCAGATCGTTTAGAAATTATCGACGTAAGCGACAAAATACAAATTGTTTTATTAAAAAATAACTATAATGATTAGAAAAAAATGCTTCTGTACGATTCTAGATACTGATGATGGCTACCTATTTAAGGAACTTTTTAATGAATACCTAACACCGTTTACTAGTAATCCTGAATATTCATATTTTTAAGAGGTAATTTCAAAAATAAAAAGTATCGAGGCAAAATCTTTAAATCGCGTTTTCGGTTCTGTACGTGACTAGCTAAAGATATGAAGAAACACATATTTGACTTTCAGATCTGTAAGATCTCTCAGTTACCTATGACATTACATTAAAAATAACCAATATTTTCGATATAGCGCCTTAACCGCCCGCACGGGTCTAGGTTAAAAACTCAATATCTCGGTGAATAATGGACCGATTTCGATAATTCAAAAACATATACCATTAGTTTGTCATAGATAATAATGTGCATACTAATTTGAACAAGTTTGTAATAGTTGTATTGATCCTCATTGACAAATGACAATTGCAAGCAAAACATCATATACCGCCAGCCGCGAGCACTCGCGCTATGAGTCCATGATATTATGATATAGCCTTCCACACTGATTACAGTCACAAATGATATACATCGTTATTTGGTGCGACGAGCCATCGCGATTAATGATACGCTAGCGAAATTATTGTCATCTTGTGGAGATCACCCAAAGATATATGAGCGAACTCATCACATAACATTCGCTGGCGGCCACCTGACTCAGCCTATGCAACATCTTCTCTTTTTTTTCCTTTTTTTATTGTTTATAGGTTTGCGCTTGACCCAGAATCACCTGATGGTAAGCGAGAGTAAGTCTATGATGGAGGGCGCTTAACCAGTAAATGCCCATTTACCCTTTTTTTTAAAAAGACCCAGGTTATAATGTCTGGGAACACCGATGAAGGAAAAGAGCCATTCCTTGGCGACACGAATAAGGTAAGAATTGCCGAATCGTTTAGTTCGGCAAAATGGAATGTCCACAGTAGGGATGAATCCCCAACGTGCGTCTTAGATCTCTAAAAAGGAATGGAACAGGAGATATAAGACCATGTAGCTCTTGAGCGCACTCTCCAAAATGTATCTTATAAAATACCGACAGACTGGCCACTTTACGCCGTTGTTCGAGGCTGGAGTTTTCCTCGAAAAAACAGCAATGTCACAAGTTTTATATATCTATCACAAGCAATCGATCGGCATGACGCATTCTTATTTGAGTTGCTCGTAAGAGCCACTCTTATTTAATCGAACATAAATTTCCAGCTATTGGCATGCTGCCTGAACTGCTCGTGCCTGGCACTGCTGAACAGCGGCGTGTCGATGCGGTGCCTTTTTGCGGCAGTGACCTGCGTGGTGGATGGCCGCGGGGAGGTGGTTTTGGACCCTCCAGAGCAGACACTTGCCGCGGCGCAGGCGACCCTCACCTTCGTCTTCGACAGCCTGGACAAGGACTTGGTTACATGTTAGTTTATTTGTGTGCCTTGGTTAGATTATATGTACACTGTGTACGAGAGATTGAGGGTGAAGATTTGACCAGAGGGAAATTTACTGCTTGTGTGCCAACTTTAAGAGCAGCTCGCCTTAGCCAAGTAGACATTGAGCCGAGTGGAGAGGTTCCGATGAAGCTGTAGCTCTCCTAGGGCAGAGTGTAGAGAGGTGCAACAAGGTATTCAAATTTTGTGACATTGACGCTGACACTGTGCTAAAAACATTTCGTATGATTAGTACGAAAAAAACTGAAGATCTTTGGGGTATTTCGACCCACATAATCAAATCGGTTATAATGGAACTTGCCCCGCAACTCGCGTTGATATTCATTAAATGTATTGATGAAGGTGTCTTCCCCGACCTCATGAAGAATAGCAAGTTAATACCATTATTTAAATCTGGAAATAGAAACGATCCTTCAAATTACAGACCAATTTCGATTCTACCAGCACTTAGTAAAATATTCGAAAAAATTGTATCTCAGCAGTTAATAGATCATTTCACATGTAATAACATTTTTCATATGAACCAATTTGGTTTTACCAAAGGTCGTTCCACGACAGATGCTGGAGTTTCACTTCTCAGACACATTTTTGCCACTTGGGAGTGTAAACAAGATGTGATTGGTATATTTTGTGACCTGTCGAAGGCTTTCGACTGCGTTAGTCACCAGACTCATTTAAATAAACTCAAACATTATGGTGTCACCGAAAAAGCAATTAGCCTTATGGAGTCTTATTTGTCCAATAGGGTCCAGAAAGTTGTTATTAGCAAAACTGAGTCTGTTGGTGCATCTATAACTATGGGTGTGCCTCAGGGATGGATATTGGGACCTTTGCTTTTTTTAATTTACATTAATGATCTCCTACACTTCACTAACAATCTGTGCGATACAGTACTATTTGCAGATGATACTTCTTTAATATTTAAGGTTGACAGAGGAAATGAAAATACTGACGTTGTAAATAGTACTCTTTCTAAAGTATTGCATTGGTTCACAAGTAATAACTTATCATTAAATTCAAATAAAACTAAATGTATAAAATTTTCATTGCCAAATGTAAGGAAAGTGGATACAATTGTGGAAATGAATAATAAAATTATTGAATTCATTGATTGTACCAAATTTTTGGGCATTACATTAGATTCACGTTTGCAGTGGGACCCACATATTGAGTCCTTGGCAAACAGACTTAGTTCTGCGGCATATGCAGTTAAAAAAATAAGACAACTTACTAATGTTGAAATGTCAAGATTGATTTACTTTAGTTATTTTCACAGTGTTATGTCGTATGGACTACTACTGTGGGGATCGGCTGCTAGTATAGAAAGTATTTTCGTACTTCAAAAAAGAGCAGTTCGCGCTATTTATAATTTACGAACAAGGGATTCTCTAAGAGATTTATTTAGAGAAATTAATATATTGACCTTAGCAGGACAATACATTTATGAAAATTTGATTTATGTCTATAAGAATTATAATACATTTGAAACCAACTTGCCGTTCCAACGTACAGACTCCAAAAAACTAGAGGCATTTATGGGGAAATGTATAACTTTTTATAACAAAGTTCCACATAGTGTAACTGACTTGCCTTTTCATAAGTTTAAAGCGCATGTAAAAAAGACTAATGAGTAAAGGATATTATAAAGTCAATGATTATTTAAATGATGCCAATGCCTGGTGTTAATATGAAGTTATTATTCGTTATAATGTCAATATTTGTGTTGTTGTGTATAGCTATTGATGTTAACAAATGTTGTTGGCAGAAAAGAACTGACACTGATTTTGAATTAGACTAAGTTATCAAATGTTTGGTAACAACATAATTTATTGTATTATGATTAATGTATAAGTCTATAACTTTTTTTTTTGACATTTTAACTGTATGTAAGCATACCAATTGTATTTTTTTTAAACTTTCAATGACTATGTAACAAAACCAAAATTGTAAATGTCGATTTAAAAGAGGAGATAAAAAATTTGACCTTTCGAGTTTCTTGCCTGTTCTCGAGAAGGCTCTCCCAATTTCCGAACAGGTGTAGATTCAACTTTTTTTTTCATTACTCCGACCTGTATTTGCAGACATCTTGAGTGGGTATATTCAGGATGTATGCACATACAAGGTTAAATTTATGTTTACTTTAAATGTTTTGCTTTGTTTTGACGTCAATAAGTGCCTGTAAAGGCCTAAGTTGAATAAAGATATTTGAATTTGTGGAAATGTTAGATAGAGTTCCAGTGACTTGTTAAGTCCCTCCGCAGCGTGTCCACCTCTGTGTTGATGGGAAGGATGCGGCGGTGATGGATGTGCTCGCGTGAAGTGTACGTCGAGAAGTATCATTGAGTCTTAGTTGCTGGATAGCACCCCGCCTCCATAATCTCGCGTTTTCTCAAATGCAAGGTTATGTAATGCGTAACACATTTTCTAATGCAAAAAATGGCAACGAGAGTTAAAATTAACTATAAGGATAGTCAAGGCTTCTTCATTATAACCATAGGATCTGATCTAAGACTGTCCGCTGACCTACAAAGGCCGCTTCGCCAGAATTCTGCTAGTTTACAGCTTTCATGAATATTCTTAAAATGGTCCTAATTCACAATTAAACAATTCCCAATTTCTAAATTATTTTACGAATATTAATACAAAGCTGTCAAATAGATGAATTGCATTACATTTGGCCAACATGTTGGCTATTTTATGACTACCAAAATGAATCATATTATAATTCTGCCGATGCGAGATTTTTGAACTCAAACTCAAAAATCTTTATTCAATGTAGACCTATAAAGGCATATTGGCGTCAAACAAAACACAGGAATCTAATTAAGCAACAAATTAATAAAAAATGTAACAAACTAAGATAATAAATATTTAAACCTTGTATGTACGGTCAAGGAATTCAATTCCCGACCCATTATCAATTCCGTATCAAGGCCGAAAATTCCGATAGATAGTCAAATGATGCTTAGTTAGGTACGCGTAAACAGTGTATAAAAATTCATTATATTAGCCTCTTGCTATAATATAAAAATCATTATATTATAGCAATATGCATAGCTCATATGGTGTCATAGGTATTGCTTTACGATATTCAACCATTGATTTACTACCAAACGTAGATAGAGCACTTCATACAAAAACGCGCTTGAAATCTGTCACCTAATCGACTATACATTTGTACGCTGTTTGCTACAAGAAAATATCAACTTTATACTCTCAATCATAATGCTCAAAATTGCTCATCGCGTTGTCGCTCCAACGCATGGAAAAGAACTGCACGAAGCCCGATTGGGCAGTTCTTCGACGGCCCACTTTTCGAACGTTCATGCATTATCTACGTTTGGTAGTAAATCAATGTATTCAACCTTTGATGGGTCGTAAATTAAATTCCTCGATTCTACACATGTTCGGTTTGGAGAGCCTCCTCAAGAAGAACAGGCAAGAAACTCGGAAGGTCTAATTTTTGTCGCTATATAACAATCATCTAGGTCTGCTGGTCTGTGATATTAACTGATGTTTAACTTTCCAGTTTTCGCAGACGGCACGTTCAGCGACGACACACACAAGGAGGCCTTGGAGCGGTGTCGAGCGGCCAGCGACTTGATATTCGGCTTCTACCGGTCAATAGTCGCCAAATATTGTAATGTTATATGATAGTGATTGTCTTGATTTATGAATAATAGGAACAATTAAATATGAGAAATATGTCAGTGACAATGATGTGGATTGAATAGTTTAAAGACAATAGTGTTGTTATGGAGGACGAATTATGCATTTTAAGTATTTATTAAGTAAAGAATATTTTAATGAGATTAATTCGTTTCACTGTTTACCTCTATTTTACCTTTTATCTTTTGTTGGTTCTGTACCTTAAAAAGAAAAAAAAACAGAACTTAAACGATCATTTTTTCCCACGATACAAGCCTTGCTAAGTGTGCGAATTTCGGAAAAAAACGAATACTTAAGTGTAAGTTTGGAAATAAAGATTATTATTATAAATATTATTATACTCGCGCCTCGTCCTCGAGATTAGTAACTAGAACAATTATTATTATATACACATGTAGTAACGCATAAGTACTACCACTCTGCACTTAGTTTGTATGTATAAATAAATTCATTTGCCTATTCCTATTTTTATTTTGTAATGTGGGTATTCTTAACTTACCTCTCTTTATCTACGCCAACTCCCGCCATTCGCATCTTAGTGCCTAACCACTCAAGTCACGTACTTCATAGGTTCGTTTTTGATTGTTAAAATGCCGAAACGTAAAGGTTCGCGGACACAGGATGAGGAACTTAATCACTTAATGCGTAAAGTTAAAAAACTAGAACGCAAGATTCGTAAAAATAAAAGTGATAGTGATTCGTCTCGTAGTTCGCTTGTTAAAGGAAACTCAACCTTACCTACAGAAGATGATCATGAAGGTATGTCTTAGTATCTTATACTGTAATTATTGTCGTATAATTGAATCATGCACACAGAGAAGTCGCTGGGGCTGTCTCAATGCATGACCAGTGGTTAACGCGCAACCCGCTGGGGGCTGTGCATACAACTTAAGGATATAGTAAATAACACACGTTATATAACTAGTACCAATAAAAACACATTTTCTATAAATATAATACATAAAATATATGTATGTTGGTAGATGTACCTACATTAAAATATTTTTAATTGACATTTTTTCTATTCACACTCCCGCTTTATTATTAACGTATCTACTTTAAATTTACATAATGTACCCAGAGTAGTCATTGGGGCTCACTCAATACATTAAAATAAAATGCTAGATCTCTAGTAATTTTGTATTATCGATAAATGGAATTATGTTTCCATTATAAAAGTATAATTACGTGTTTTCAGTGACCTCTCCTATACAAGCGGAGAACTGGTTAGATCCAGAGTGTGAGATTAACGAGTCTATCCCTATAGCTAGTGAAGAGACGCCTCATACGGTCGATATATCGCAAGCTGGCCCAAGCAACGACATCGACCTCTGAACAACAGACTGAGAACTCGCTGCCTGTGAGCGATGAACATCATCTAGATACCGACATATTAGAAATATTAGGTGATGATCCGTCATCTACTGTAAAATATGGCCCTGATATAAGAAAAGAATTGGCATGTCGCCTTCAACACGTGGCTACAGTCGGCCTTAGCAAAGAATGTCGCAAAGAATTAATAACTAAATATTTGACTCCAGCCAATTGTGTACATATTGATGCTCCAAAAATTAATCCGGAAATTAAAGCTGCTGTTCCTGAAAATTTTATAAAACGCGATAAAGGCATTGAGTCTAAGCAGAAACAAATGGCTACTGCTATTTCTGGTCTGGGTCAAATAATTACCGCCCAACTTAATTCTAAAGATAAAAATAATGAAACATTACAAAAACTCATGGATATTACTCGTCTTTTATGTGATTTACAACACGCTGATTCTGTAACCAGGCGAAATTTTATATTTTTTGGTCTGAAGAAAGATCTAAAGGATCATTTGACAGATACCAAAATTGACAGCTTTTTATTCAGCGAAAATCTGTCTGAAACTTTAAAGTCGGCGAAGGCCGTTAACAAATCTGGAATCGAATTAAAAGCAGATTCGAGTTCAAAAGCCGCAAATAAGCCAAAACCGATTCCCAAATATTTAAACCGCAAAGCTCCGCCCCGGAGCCGCAGGCCTTTGGGGACCGCGCCAGCAGCGCCGAGGAGCCGGGAGCCTGCAGTAGCACGTGCGCCCCCTCCGCCTCCACCTCCGCCGCCCGCGCACTCATCGAGGACGTCGTACGCGCAGCACCAGGTGCAGGCACGCCGCCGCTACTAGATAAAGTTGAATATGCCGGCCGGTTGGCCAACTTTTATCATCAATGGTCTCTTATTACAAATGATTGTACGATCTTGTCTTGGATAAGCGGCTACAAAATTAAATTTTCAAAGCCCGTAATTCAGAGCACCTTACCAATATCACCTGTGTATTCAAATAAAGATAAAAGCCTTTATATTGAATCTATAAATAATTTACTTAAAATCGGGGCCATATCTGAATGTGTTGCTTGTGATGGCCAATTTATATCGAGCATCTTTTTAGTTCCGAAACCGAATGGTAAAACACGTTTCATCTTAAATCTTAAAAATTTAAACCAATTCATAACTACCGACCATTTTAAATTGGAAGATTTACGTACAGCTCTCAAAATAGTTACACGCGATTGTTATATGGCAACGGTGGATCTTAAAGACGCTTATTTTTTAATAAAAATACATAAAAAATCAAAAAAATATCTACGCTTTATTTTTGATAATAAATTATACGAATTTAATGTTTTACCATTCGGCCTCTGTACAGCCCCTTATATATTTACGAAAATTACAAAACCAATAATTAAATTACTACGATCCGCTGGATTATTGTCAACTTTGTATCTAGATGATTGGTTTTTGGTTGGGCATACATACCAAAAGTGCCTCTTAAATATACACATAACCAAGCGACTATTAGTCTCACTTGGTTTTATTGTTAATGAGGAAAAAAGTTGTTTCAAACCTTCAACTGCTTGTAAATTCTTAGGTATGATCATAGACTCTCATAAGTTTCAGCTCAGTTTACCAAACGAAAAGCGATCGCGAATAAAAACAGAATTGCAAAATTTTTTAAAAATGCAGCGTTGTAAAATTCGTAAATTAGCACAACTTTCTGGTTTATTAGTATCAGCGTGTCCAGCCATAGAATATGGATGGTTATACACAAAAGAGTTCGAGCGCTGTAAATTTCTAAATTTGAAATTAAATGAAGATAATTATAATAAAATTATGAATGTACCTGATTTATTACGTCCTGACATTCCCTGATGGTTAAATAATATAGATCATTCTGTCCATCGCATTCGTACTGACAACTACGTTACAGAAATATTCTCTGATGCCTCAACTACGGGGTGGGGGGCGGCTAGTAACGGGGAGACTGCGAATGGACAGTGGTCGAATAGTGAAATCAAAGAACACATCAACTACTTAGAGTTGTTGGCGGCTTTTATTGCTTTAAAAATATTCGCACAAAATTATTACAATTGTCAAATTGTCTTAAGGATAGACAATTCCACTGCTATCGCCTATATCAATCGTATGGGTAGTATTCAATACCCACATCTAACTAAAATTACAAAGGATATTTGGGAGTGGTGTCAAGACAGGAAATTATTTGTTTTTGCGTCTTATATTAAATCCAAAGACAATACAGTGGCTGACTTTGAGTCACGGAAGTCACATCCCGATATCGAATGGGAACTGGCGGAGTGGGCCTTCACTTCCATAACCAGTATGTTTGGTCAACCAAATATCGACATATTTGCAAGTCGTATTAATAAGAAGTGTAAAAAATATATATCTTGGCACAAAGATCCTGATGCCTCGGCTATAGATTCCTTTACTGTATCATGGTCAAAGTTTTATTTTTATGCCTTCCCCCCCTTTTCAATAATATTGAAAACGTTAAGAAAAATTATCACAGATAAAGCACGAGGCATCATGATCGTACCTCATTGGCCAACACAGCCTTGGTACCCTATTTATCAAGCACTCCTTGTATCGGAAACCATAACATTTCCTCCAAGTTCCACGTGCCTTAATCTCACATTCCAGTTCTCGCCGCATACACAACTCGCTTACCCTGGTTGCGGGAATATTATCCGGAACGCACTATCAAGGAGAAGTGTACCAACATCAGCTATAGATATTATGATGGCGTCCTTAGCTAAAAAATCATTACAACAATATAATGTTTATTTAAACAAATGGTGGGAATTTTGTATGGCTAATTCAGTCGATGTTTATGAGGCATCTGTGCCGAATATAATATATTTTTTAACACAAATGTATAATAATGGATCCCAATACGGGACGTTAAATTCTTGTAGATCCGCACTGTCTTTGATAATAATAGGTCCAACATAGTGTAATGATGACAGACTCACGCGTTTTTTCAAAGGTGTCTTCCGTCTTCGACCACCCACCCCAAAGTATAACATTATTTGGGACACTAACCGTGTATTAGATCGACTGAGTGAATGGTTTCCTAATGAAGAACAATCTCTTGAACAATTGTCAAAAAAAGTAGTGACATTACTGGCTCTTTCCACTGCACAGAGGATGCAGAGTCTCGCTAAAATAAATATAAATAACATAGAAATCACTAACGATAAATTGATAATTAAAATTCCTGATATTATTAAAACAAGCAGACCTGGCTGTAAACAACCGGTCTTATTTATTCCTTTCTTTAGGCATCAAATTAATATATGTCCAGCCACAACGTTATCTCATTATTTAAATAAAACCTCACAGTTAAGAAACTCTAATCAATTATTCATTGCTACTAAAAAACCGCACAATTGTATAGGAACCCAAACACTAAGTCGATGGGTAAAACATACGCTAAGTGAGTGTGGTATTGATTCATCCATTTTTACCGCACACAGTACACGGCACGCCGCTGCATCGCAGGCGCATTTGCGAGGCGTCAGTATCGACGCCATCCGCAAAACTGCGGGGTGGAGTGGTAACTCTAACACCTTTACCAAATTTTATCACAGAGAAATAGTGAATAATGATGAAACTGCCTTAGCATCTTCAATTATAAGACCGGATATGTGAATTTGTTCTTTGAATAATTTTTTTTGAGCATATTAAAAAAAAAAGTTGATAATCATAAATATATGCTACATTATTTTTTGATTCTCTTATAACTATTGTAATTATTATAATCAATAATTATTAATTAGTTATACATTTAACACTGTAACAATTATATTATAGTCAAATTATTCAAGTACTAGGAATTAAATAATTTTTAGAATTCAGTATTTTCATTGATAATTTATTTACAAAACTCTCAAAGTCTACATGTGTATATAATAATAATTGTTCTAGTTACTAATCTCGAGGACGAGGCGCGAGTATAATTAATGATTAAACGAACTTACCTTAAGTGAAGTTCTATCATAATTATACGAAGCGCCTCGTCCGAAGAGATTAGTAAATCATCCCTCCCGCCCGGATCCCCGATTATATAAGTAAAAAAAATATATCAATGAAGACTTTAGACTAAATGACGGGAGTTGGCGTAGATAAAGAGAGGTAAGTTAAGAATACCCACATTACAAAATAAAAATAGGAATAGGCAAATGAATTTATTTATACATACAAACTAAGTGCAGAGTGGTAGTACTTATGCGTTACTACATGTGTATATAATAATAATTGTTCTAGTTACTAATCTCTTCGGACGAGGCGCTTCGTATAATTATGATAGAACTTCACTTAAGGTAAGTTCGTTTAATCATTAATTATTTCGTTGTATGTCTGTTTGTCAAGACATTTTCTCGGTAACGCGTACATATATCAAATTGAAATTTATATCAAATATCGGGTCTACGGTCTGTTTTAGCCGTGAAAAAATCATACTTCTAAGTCACGCGATCAAAAGATATTTTTGCAAATTTTGTGATTTCACAAGGGAACGTCGCTGACGTTGTGGAGTCGGCACTTGCCTTCCAATCGGAAGGTCCGGGGTTCGAGACCGCTATGTACCATATTTTTTAATTGTCCTAAAAATAACTGTTCGTTTTATAACTGGTTACCAAATAAAATCCCTCGTCCAATCAATATGAACTCATTACTATATGGTATGAATTCTACAGTCATAGATAAACTAGCTAAATATATTACAAAATTTAATATAAAACTTTAGACAGAAATAACAAATATATATATATATATCTAAACATTTTATTTAAGTATGTAGATATTTAAATACACATGGTTCTAATACTAATACTTCCTGGTAATTTACTAACACTAACTAATAACAAACAAAAATACCCACCAAATGTGATGTATAGCTATACTAACAAAATAATTTGCATTGTCCCCAGGTAACACAACTGGGGCCCTACCATGATCGCTTATAGCAAGGATAAAACAATATTAAAACAGAGACACCGCTCTTGCTGCGTATAGCGCCATCCCGCTCTCAGCGCGGTTTTAATATTGTTTTAAGCGATCATGGTTAGGGGGCTGGTCAAGTCGTTTCCTTTACCGACACCCAAAACAAAACACTTACATACCTAATAAATAAACGTGTCTTTTTCGAACTCGACGTTGGCGGAATAGGCTAGTTGACCCTTTTTTAAAGTAGGGCTTAAAATGTTCATAATTGTTGTATTAGACCATAGCACATGAATATTATTTTTTTCGATGGCTAAAAAGTACAAAAAATCTATTTTAAATTAAGATTTTCAATTTTGGACCGAAAACACGGTCAGCCATGATAGTCTGTTCATTATCTGTGGCAATGACGTCAGTCTTATAGTAAACAAAGCACGGGGGCGAAATAACCTCACAAAAACAATGCTTTCTATTAAATATCACAAAATATAGTAAAACTGTATATGGAACGGGACAATAGAACAGAAATATAGAATTACCTCAAAGACTCCAGGAAATCTGTGGATTAGACGTACCCAGTGATAAAGACATGCGAAATATTTGGTTAACACTCGCTTAAAGAAATCCTGTAACTATCTACTGAAACTCAAATGTATTTTTGCGAAAATCACATTAATGTAAGAACTATAACTGAATAACTCAATCTGTGTAGGTACTTCAGTTTCAACTTAAACAAAATAGAAGTTTTTAGGTTGTATGTAAAATCAAATCTGTATGTAAATTAATTAAATTTTTATCTTTCAGTTAGAATGAAAACTGACTGCAGCCGACCAACCAAACATTAACTTGACCAGAAAACTTAGAGAAAACTTGACCATTCACGCCTTTTTGATTTAATCTAAGTTATACACTGACACTAGATGATGTTTCAAAGAAAAGAATATGTACCTATGTCCAATTGAATAATGATGTAATTGAATATTAATTAAAAAGTATGTAATACAAACAAAAATATCAAAGTTTCATAATGAATATATTTATCTAAACAACTTTTACTTGAATTTACTGAGTACCTAAATAAAATTTGTTGCTTTCAGTGGTTACTTAATGAGAACTATTGTGTACTAACCTGTTCTCCTCTTGACAACGAGATTGATAAGGCAGTAAAAGTTGTGCAACATAATACAAGGCAGTGCATGCTCAGCCACAACATCAAAATGTGGCCCGTCAACTAGAACAACATTATGTTAACAAAATAACTCAAGTATTCATATACCAAAGCACCATAGAAGTAAATAGGTCCAGTTTGGTAAAACTGAAAGATGTTATATCTTCACTGATTAAACCTGCTGGCCACCATGGCTGGTAAATTTCAGAACAGCTTACGCAAGAATATGCAAGTTATCCATTTTAAAGCCGTATACAAATATATTAAATGTGATTGCTGTGTTGTCAGCCTGTGCTCTTCCTAATTTACAAGACCCTTCTTATTAAATAAATAATATAAAGAATTTTTTTTTCCTTTACTTTATACATAACTAACATCTAAAGATGACATAATAAATTTTTGTACTACATTAGTCATTATGTTCTTCACTAAAAAATATGTTCTATGTTTATTTGACAATAATGACTTGTAAAGGTTTAAGTTGAATCAAAATATTTTAATTTGAAATACATGTTTTATTTTTCCGTTACACCTTAAAAGATTTATAATATTTTATAGGTTTGTTGCTCATATTTATCATTGTTACTCAAATATAGTATATGTTCCAAAAGTACAAATAGGTTGAATAGAGTTAGATCAAATTTATTAATTTGTATATGTTGCCTTAAGGTCGCAGGTAATAAAAGTCAAAATAATAATAATAGTGATTTATTATGAAGTAATACTTTCATATAATTTAGGAAAAATGTAGTATAGTTTCCAAAATAGCAGTATTTGATCAATAAGTTTTTTGACATACAGATTGTTAGAACAAATACCTATTATAGCTAATATTGTCACCTTTTGAGTGTTTTCAAAATTACATACTGCTAGCAACACAAAAGTATATAAGTTTTGCTTTAGCACAAAACATCTGCATCTATACTTGAGTTAAGCATACTGTTCACAGTTCTCCGTCTTTGATAATTAACATTTTCTTCAGTAAAATGCAGGACAATTTTGTATTAATCTAATTTTATGGATACCGTTTGTTGAATAGACTATTACAGGGTATTAATCAGAAATGAGGTCACATTTTTCAAATTTCAACCCAAATCTTCATCTTTCAACTTTTATCCACATTTCATTATACTCGTAGGTGTCTGCAAGATTTCCCAACAAAAGAACCATCATGTGTTATGCACTGGCTGACTTTATAGCACATGGAAGCTGTTATTGTTTATAACGAAGCTCGAACTAAAGAGCACTTCTGTATTGATGATTCGTGGTTTAGTTTTCTATCCACTTTATTCTTTCTTCATTGAAGAGGTCTTTCATTTTTTAAGAAATATGTCACAATCTGTGTCTGTGAATGTATATATATTTTTCCTCCCAGTAATTTTCTTCATGCTGGACAAATGAACAACTGCCAATCTTTCTCTTTTTATGTTCATTTACAAATTCTTGCAGTACTACACTGGTATTTGACACATGATCCTGATGTTTTCTTTTCAACATTTCTCTTGAAGTAAATACTTTTAGTATTTATTTGACTTTTGAGAGATAGATTTCTATCCAATAGCATTCAACTGCTGTACAAAATAGCTCCTCACTGTGATGGTGCAACCACACCAAAAATGCATGTTTGCAACTCTCTTCTGCCGCGTGACAATCTTGACAAGTACACTTGTAACCTGTTCTTCATTATAACAGTATTGAAACTGTACTTATATTGTTTAGAGCGATACACAAAGAATCTCCTGACCATCAATCTGTCTATTTTCGGAAGATTTGTACTATCTGCTCTTACAAATCCAACATCAATGGTTGATTTTGCTATTAATACAAATAATTTACGATATTTACAAATATAATAACGGAGACTTGGACGATTTTTTGCCAGTTTTAGGAAAGAATAGTGCAAATCGACGAGTTGTTGAATCAAATTTGACATTTCTTTGTTTACTATATGAGTGCCGTCACGGCCCTGACCACAGGATATCGAAGCGTTTACGGCGTGAGATAAAAAAGATTATTTCTAGCATTTTCAAATTAAAATTTTACAGTAATCATTCATTGTTATTTATTAAAATCGGTATATTGTGGAACCTTATGCCAAATACTGTTAGAAATAAACAATATTTTAATAAATTTTGATATGAGTCAACTACCCTATTGTCTACAAAGACAGAGCCCATATTATATATATAAAAAAAAATTGTACCAATGTGTTTTTTCGTTTTTCGAATTCCATACATTTGTCTGACGCTCCTGCGGTGAAGGAAAACATCGTGAGGCAACCTGCATACAACTGCGAAGAAATTCAAAGGTGTATGTGAAGTCGACCAATCCGCACTGGGCCAGCGTGGTTGACTAAGGCCTAATCACCCTAACTTAGGGTAGGCTCGAGCCCCTCGGTAGGGACGTATATGAACTGTTATGAAGGGTATTTCCTGATGACCTAGAATAATAAATAATAATAAATAAAATAATTAATTTTCAGACCATTATTAGATCCATAGTGTTAGTAACAATTTGACTTATAGACTATGTACGCACGTATATAGTACGCACAAGATTAACAAATAAAGTGACCTAGAACCCCTAATGGGCAGACTCACCGATCCCTTAATACTTGTAGCTCAGTGAACCAAGGCTGAATCGAGTCGATCACTCACCATCCTCAGGACTCGGTTCGAGCTCCGCCGCACCTTGTTCATCAGCGAGGCAACTTTTTTTCGCATTACTGCATAAAAGTCATCCACGCTGGCATCGGCAAAGATACCCGACGCGCTACAGTAGCGTGGAAGCCCGAACAGAGCCCTGAAGATGTTGTTGTATTGAACACGTAGGGCATTGTAGGATTTCTGTGTAAAATTGGTCCACAGGCTACTTGAGTAAAATGTCTGGCAATATACTTTAAAAAGCGTGATCTTGACCTCTGCTGTACATCGAGCAAATCTATGCGACAACATATTACCACGTACCGACAATGCCCTACGCTCTCTCTCTATATCCAAATCATCACACATATTGCTAAATGTGCTCTCCTATTAAATTGCAATTTTGTACTTTTGTAGATATCTTTTTCTACTTTGCTGCCATCGCTTCTTAGGACACTATTTTGATGCCTAAACGCCTGTAGAATTAAATAAGCAAATTCAAAATCAAATTCGTAATAAGATATCGAAGATATTTTTATCCAAAGAAATTCAGTCGAAAAATATTTTTATCCTATGCAAAGTGGAAGCAACTATTGGTAAAAAAAAACACGATTCATGAGCACGGTTTGTTCTTACTGGATAGGAACCAGCTAGTGTTATCCTGATGTCAAAATAGCCCGTCACCTTAAAAAGTAGTTTATTTTTTTAAATCTGGGGTAGTGGTAATCTAACGATTAGTAGTAAGTAAAAGCAACTAGGTAACAACTTTCTATAATTAGGTATTTGGATTTAAAATATGGATAATGACCGTCCATTTTCATGGTCATTGTAGGACTCTGATCTCTCCATACCCGGCTAAACCACCCTCCGAAACCTCTCCGGCCCCAATAGAGGCACGTTCGGGCCAAGGCCAATTCACCAAACGCACCCTCTGAGACAGACCCAGCAGTATAAACAAGCTGGGACTTCGCCTAGGAAGGGGCTACCAGGTTCCCTTGAAAGCCCTTCAAAACACATCTGGCCAGCCTGGTGTAGTAGGTACGTCAGCCTTTTGCTTCGAGTTTGCCGCTGTCAAATGACGCCACAGTCAAAATTCGTCACGTTAAACGGGCGTGCTAGGGGGCGCGGTGGGTTGAAGGATTCAGGTCCAGCCGACTGACAACCGGCTGGGAGATATTACGTTTCCGACCTGATCGCCCGTCTCACAACCGAGTTAACATGGTGCTGGTGACCCCTCCCTTGGCGAATCAGGTCCCAGCTAGTTTACACCGCTGGGCCTGTCCCCAGGGGGTGCGTTCGGGGGATGGCTAGTCCGATCCCGAGCGTGCCTCCACCGGGGCGGAGAGGTACCGGAGGGTGGTTTAGTCCGGTATGGGGTTTTTAGCCGAGTCCTACGACATATCCAAGGGACAGCCTCGTCAGCTTCCAGTCTCTTGTGAATCGTAAAGAGATTCCCCGCCCTAAAAACAGGGGGGTGCGGGGGTGGGGGCGAGTGTGACAGGGGTAACAGCAAACTCGAAGTGAACGGCTCGGTTGTCCAGTAAGCGGCGCGTATTTAGTTTATTTGTCTCGCCAGACGTCGTTCGTGGGAACCTCCACGCTAGTATGCAAATACGCCGCGATGTACGCGTCCCCGAACGCAATATATTATCGGCTGCCGCTTTGACTTCGGCGGCGGACTGATTTATGCGCTTTCCGCGCGGATACATCTTTTGTGACATTAGATGTCAGCTACTGTTGTATTAAATTATCTACGGCAACATGGCGGGAATAGGGTCGCGCAGGCGCAGTTAGTTTTGTGAGCTATAACAAAATTAGCTGCGCAATCTGCGCACGCGCACGTGTTGAACATTTTCAGATTTCTTTTATACAACTAAATTGGCAAATAAGCTGACAGGCCATGCCCACTTGATGGTACCTGATTGGCTATAGTCGCCTATTAGTACACGCCAAAGACTTGCTTTTCAACCCCTACAAGGACCCCAATGTACCTATACCATTGCCTACTTGTGACATAAGATGTCAAGTCACAGTATTCAGGAATTTCACTGCCTGTGTTATCATTTAAGCCGGAACACAGCAATGCAAGCACCATTGTTTCGTGGCAGAAATAGGTAAGATACTCTAGTAGGTAGGTAAGGTACTAATACTCGTAAGTCTCCCTGCCTCTGGTGATCTCCACAAGATATTTCAGTGGTTGTGCCAGTATGTTTTGCCACGACCACGGTATGATTTTAGGACATTAAGATCCATGTTATTGTATAAAAATATCTAAATAAATGTGTACTCAATTTTATGGGCCATTTTACCATTGATCTATCTAGAGTGTTATTTCAGGAGGGGGCCTGGCCCATGATTTGTGCGAATTTATCAGTCTTTTGGCGTCATAGAATTTGAATCGGTAGCTTAACTTCCGGAGGTGGGCACGGTAACACCTACCCATGTTAACATAGGTAGTCATATAAAAGATATGGTGTCATTGAAAATTTGAAACTGTAAAATTAATTTTCTATTTTCCAATAGGTACTTACCTATATTTTTTTACAGACCGAACTATTTGTATAGGCGATTTTAAAATTACAATTTCGAATTTTCAACGACGCCATAATAATAATAATAATAATAATAATAATCCCTAAAAGCCTCTTACAGTCATTAAAAATATTACATTTATCAGAAAAATCGTATACATGACCATGCAAAAAGCTGTTATTTTAAACACTTGTCGAATAGTTAGAAAGTTTTTGCAAGGAGATTCCCCTAACCCTATAAATGATTCTCGCTTGGCTCAGGCCCGTGAGTCTCATTAAATACCACAGAATAACATCTCTCTGAGAAAAAATAAGTAAAGATCATAATAATAATAACCCTATAAATGATTCTCACTTGGCTTAACTTATGACCGTGAGACTCATTAAACACGAGAAATGAAAAGAAAATAATTATAATAATAATATTGTATATAATAACTTTTATATGACTACTAACTGTAACTAGTTGTGCCCGCGAACTATGTTTCGCTAGTAAAAATAATAATATCGCTATTAGAAATGGGGGTTGGCGGTAGAAGAAGAAAGAAAATGTAGAGTTCTGAGTATTTTTTGATGCCAAATCATTAAAAAAACTCCGTAAATTCCGTAGGATTTATGACGTATTAAAAAAACTACTTACAAGATCTCGTTCAAACCAATTTTCGGTGGAAGTTTGCATGATAATGTACATCATATATTTTTTTTAGTTTTATCATTCTCTTATTTTAGAAGTTACAGGGGGGGACACACACATTTTACCACTTTGGACGTGTCTCTCGCGCAAACTATTCAGTTTAGTAAAAAATAATATTAGAAATCTCAATATGATTTTTTAAGACCTATCCATAGATACCCCACACGTATGGGTTGAATTTGAGTTTCAGTTCTATGTATGGGGAACCCCCAAAATTTATTGCTCTTTTCTATTTTTGTGTGAAAATCTTAATGAGGTTCACAGAATACATCTACTTACCAAGTTTCAACAGTGTAGTTCTTATAGTTTCGGAGAAAAGTGGCTGTGACATACGGACGGACAGACATACAGTCATGACGAATCTATAAGGGTTCCGTTTTTTGCCATTTGGCTACGGAACCCTAAAAAGATCGAACTTATAGATAAAGACTACTTATTGTAAATTGCTATGAGTTTTACATAACAAGCTTAGATATAGGCAAACACTCTCAACAGCTGCAATACATCAATAAATAAACTAAGTTCCTGTAATAACAGGTTGTGGATAATTGTTTTAGCTGCGGCCTGGTCCAGCCAGGACGCGTCGTAAAAAGTTCTAATAGTAGGGCGGGGCCGCGCCTACTGGAGCGCGTTCCTTGGAGTGTAATTGTTCGCCTGTTGTTAAACTCGCACTGAGGTATTGAATGCATTGCAACAATATCTTTTATCTCTCTTATTTCACATTAATGTTTAATTTTCTCTCTCCTTCTGATGATGACAGGCACAGTTGTTGAATCCTAGAACACAATTTTCCCCCTTTTCTTGATGACTCTCTTCCAGATAAGGTCCCCAAAAATCATCCAATCATCAGGTATAAACCAACTTCAGAGCGTTTTTCAACCATCAAATTTAAAGGTTGTTCGGTTGAATCGGTTGTAGTCTAAGAACAAGAACTAAGCATAGAAGAATCCTACTTAATGACGTTTGAGCGTACACACTTTTAGAAAATTGACATACAGATATTTGATAGATTTAACAAAATTGCTGGACTCAGGACTTAACAAAATTATTTCCGTAAAAGGCGGTGAACTCGTGACAAGCACTGACAGAAATATTACTAAAACTAGGTAGCTATGCCCGCGAACTGTTTCGCCTTAAAAGTTGAAAGAAAAAACTGTACTTTCCCGCGGGTACTACTTACTTTTCGGGGATAATAAGTACCTACTCAACCTTTCTGTTATCCCTGTCGTAATCCGTCTACCTACAAAGTTTCATCCAGATCCATTCAGTAGTTTTTGTGTGAAAGCGTAACAAACATCCATACATCCATCCATGTTTAATATTAGTAATATTAGTAAAGATAAGTAGCCGTGTAGACAAGGTGTAACATTCGACATTTAATTTTTCTAATTCAGCATCGTAAAGGTAACCAAAGGTATCCATTGAATTTTATATATTGTACAATGTACCTACACCGCACAGTATTTTATTTTATTTATTAGGAATAACAAACAGCTGTCACAATCAGTCTTAAATTAGAGTATAACTAATAGATACTAGAAACTAGTAACAATAATCTTATTTATTGTGAAGCCCATACCGTTCTCCACGGATTGGTATAATGTGTTAGTGTGTTACTCGATATATACGAAACAAATTTGTGCAGATACTAGTTGTATATAAAAATAGAAGTTATTGTAAACAAAATTGCTTTTACATTTATATAAGTAGATACATACTAAAATCTATATAAAACAAATATATATATATTGAAATGATGGTAAGTAAATGGTAATGGTGAGTAGTGACATTGACTCTTTCATTGAAATAAACATAATAAAGGGGGAAAAAATAATCTGAGATTACAGTGCAGTAAGTAATTTGTCGACTTTGTAAAACATTAATAACATGTCTTTTGAATTTTTTGAATTTTTTAGTAGAGACACATTATATTTTTATCCATTAAGATTTGTCTCCTCTTCAATGTTTATGGTGTATTTGAAAAAAATATAAGATAAGTAGGTATATGAGTATGTTTTGGTGTTTTTCTATGCCTTTAGTTATTATGTTGTGAGGTCTAAGGTCTTGACTTGAACGGGCCGGTTGTTTCACCCAAACGTCACGCTCTGAGGTACCTACTAAACTTTGTTCCAAGAGTTCCGGACACAACTCCACAGATTTCATCATCATCATCATCATCATTACAGCGCATATACGTCCCCACCGAGGGGCTCGAGCCTACCCTATGTTTGGGTGATTAGGCCCTAGTCAACCACGCTGGCCCAGTGCGGATTGGTCGACTTCACATACACCTTTGAATTTCTTCGCTCACGATGTTATCCTTCATCGTATAAGAGCGTCGGCAAATGTACCTACATGAAATTGGAAAAACGCATTGGTACATGGCAGGATTGAACCACGGACCTCCCGATTAGAAGGCCAGTGCCGAGTCCACAGCGCCACCGACGCTCCGTCCGCTCTACAGATTTAGTTGAACACAAAAAAATCTCAAATAAAAAAGACAAAGATGCCTCTAATTAAAAGCAAACCCTATCATCTCAATCCTCCCTTGGCACCATTTAAAATGGTATTGGTATTATAATTACACAGCCATCTAAACCCTTTAGTGATCGCCACAAACGTTTTGTTTTGATATTTATAGAGCATTAGCTGTGCCCGCGAACTACGTTTTGCCTTAATTTATTTTTTCCCGACATCTTCAACAAATATCGTTAATGTACCTACACAGAAATAAATACAAAAACTTAACAAATCTATACAAATAAATAAAATTGAAGTGTCTGTTTGTAATATCAAAATAACAAGTTTTTACTAAATGGGTATGAATGTATATCGGGTACCAATAACAAAAACACAATTTAAATTTTTTTGTCTGTCTGTCTGTTTGTTCCCGCTAATCTCCGGAACGGCTGGACCGATTTCGACGGGACTTTCACTAATAGATAGCTAATTATATAAGGTATAACATAGGCTTTAAAAAGTTACTATTCCACGCGGATGAAGTCGCGGGCACAGCTAGTTAAATACTAAAACCTTTCTCGAGAATCACGCTATCGAGTGGTGAAAACCGCTTGAAAATCGGTTTAGTAGTTTTTGAGTTTACCGCGAACAGACAGACAGACGCGGCGGGGGACTTTGTTTTAATATGTAAGGATTTATTTACGTTGGGGAAGATGATGACATTAATCGTGATTACATATGCCCACTGCTAGAGTGTTGGGCGCCGTCGTCTCTCCATTTTCAATGGTCTCATTCTAAGTAGCTAAAATTGCATCTGTACTCTATCGGCCTTACAAATAAAAAACTTATACCTCGGAATAACCTCGGAATAGTTATTCCGTGTTTTGTCTTATTTTGACATATTACATCTGACATGTA
This sequence comes from Schoenobius gigantellus, assembly GCA_963935595.1. Lineage (NCBI taxonomy): Eukaryota > Metazoa > Arthropoda > Insecta > Lepidoptera > Crambidae > Schoenobius > Schoenobius gigantellus. Next base: position 3,030,926 of record OZ012557.1, read on the forward strand.
CTAAAACAAGACAAAACACAGAATAAATTATTCCGAGGATTATCCTCGGTATAAGTTTTTATTTGTAAGGCCATTAGTCTTTTTACAACATGGGTGGCAATTAATTATCGGCCAAACAGTACGTGGCCGTACAAACTCCAATACGGGTCATGCCCCGACCAAAATCATACTGAACCTTTTCAAAATTGTCACTCAATAGACGATTATCGTGCCGTGCCCCTTTCTGTTGTCGGAATTCTGTTGCGCACCGTACCTGCCGTTGGGTAGTCGACAGGCGTGTGCCGGACCCTCCCTGCTGAGTGCGGGGCGTTCCCACTAATTAAACCAACCTTGATGTCCATTAGGTCAGGGTGATCCGGGATGTGGGTAACCCCAATTCACAGGACCACCCCGGGATAGCCCAGTCACTGGCCGGGCCTTAACTGGCGGAAGACTCGTACCAGGTTCGTCTGCTTGGGTAGGTACAGTAAGCTCCCATTCAAGCTATACATTTACACTACGAAAACCGCCGCTATTACGAGCGGCATAAGAACGGTCCAAAGGTCAAACAGTATAGCTTGATAAGGAGCCCATTGTACCTCCGTCTTACCTATTTCTGCTACAAAGCTGCAGTGACTGACTGAATACGCCCTTCGAAGTTCACGGTTCATTGACTGACTGACCACATAGCGATTATACTTTCGTAAATTAAAATTAGCATTCCATTTTTAAAATAGCTATTTAAATTCCAATTCCATTACAGTACACGGACAACGGGCGTTTTATCGCAAAATCGAATACTCAATCAGGTTCACCGCGGGAGCTCCTTCTCCTTTGCCGTACCTTACCTTTTAATTCAGGCGGGGGCCATTAGATTTGACATACGCAACCGGCCTGCGGCGATTATCATAAGTCCTGGCTAATGAAAGGCGTCGTGCGATGAGAGGAAATTCTTAACTAATAAGGAAGTCGTATGCATATTAAGTAAATTTTTTCCTTGGGTTTTATTGCAAGTTCTTGAATTAACGGAGATAACAGTATTTTTTTGAATTAAGATTAAACGGTTCTGTCGTAATTGTTTTGACGGGAATTGATAGTATCAATTCCCGTTAAATAAAATAGTCTAGAGTTTCATATACTTTCTACATACTTTCATATTCAATATCAGCTCTTAAGAGTTGCAAGATTGATAGTTTACTCGGCCCGAGTTTTAATAATAGGCTTGAATTGAAATTCTGCGTTCTTTAGAGGTGGCTTTGTCCATGAAAAAAATCATAAGCATTGTTTCAACAGCATATATTATATACGATTAGGTAGTTTATTAGGTTAGTCACACATAAGCTAATTACATAATCACATATTGTAAAATTAAACAGCTATTTATAAATGCTAGCTGTCCCCGTTAACTACGTTCCGCCATGATTATTATAAAAAAATCTTGAGGGCCACCCTTATCACCTTGAAGTATAAAAAATAGCCTACGACCTATTCTCAGAACTACCAGATATAAGTTAAGTTAATTTTATTGATGGCAATGGTTTTTGTTACAAAAACATTTTGCTAGCATCACGTTAGCTTTTTAGAATTAGTCAAAATTTCGACTGCGACTATCAGAATAGGCACTCCCAGGGCACTCCAGCCTGAAACAAATAGAAAATATGGGTTATACTATCTACAACTACATATTCATACACAATATTTATATACATATTTACATTGAATTATGTAACCAAAAATTATATATGTATACAAAAATCATAAAAATCGGTCACGCCGTTGTGGACTACTGTCACGCTGGCGCTGTTCAGTAATGTTAAAAAGTTCTTATGCTTTCGCTGCATTTCTATTCTGACAGAAGATTACTTATGTCAAAATAAATATTTCTGTATTTCCTACTGCAAAGAATTTCATTCTTGGCACTGATTCTTGGTAAAAGTAAAACGTATCTTCTGTCTGGATAAAGATTCGAATTCATCACGGAATGTTATCGAAACCGTCCTTAAAATTACTTACAACCTTAGAAAGTACGTCAAAAGTGTATTTTGGTAGCAGAAAATGCATAATTAGTAATAGAAGACTATGGACGAAGCCATATTTGCAGTTGCTTCACTCACAACATGTACAATTAACGTTATCATGTGATGCAAGGTTGGTAGAATCCTGGAAATAGATTCTTAATTTGCCATGCTCCTACGAAAGGAACACAAACCATATCATCACCATCACCCAGTTTTAATCCTACTCATAAGAGAGAAGTAATAAGAATAAAAGAAGCAATAATGATGATGTTCACCGATCACTGATATAAAACTAATTGTTGTTTGTGTTCGAAATCTATACCTAATGTCTTCACCTCCTACACTAGAGATGGCGGTCAAGCGAAAGCCTATTTCATATTTTAAAAAACTGAAAATATAGAAGCTACTCATGGGGCATCGGCGCCGGAGCTGGCAGCTGGCGCGAGCGGGACTGGCGCGACGTGGTGGCCGAGGCGGAGCAGGTGGTCGGCTACCCCCCCTCCTTCCTCAGCCTGCGCTGGCTCTTCAACGACGAGATAGCCAACACAGCCATACAGCTGCGGAAGCTGGTTAGTACTTCCAAGGAGAACTCATTACTTCAGAACAGCACGAAAGATCCAAGAGCGGAGCTCGTAGGCCCACAATAAATGATAAGTTTACAATTTATTTTGTGCTATAAGATAAAACGGAGTTATCTTCATGGCATAATTCAGGTACACAATTTTTTGACAAACTAGCAGGCTGCGTACTTGATGGTTAGTGGCAACAGCCTCCTACAGCACATGTGGTTCCTATAAGACTTGCAAATCTACAGTCCCTACAAGAACCGCAATGTACGTTGCCAACTTGTGATATAAGATGTCAAGTCACAGTAGGTACGCACTACCCAGTCATTTCACTGCCAGTTCAAACCGGAACAGAGCGATGTAAGCACTGCTGCTTATCGGCAGAAGTAGGTAAGATAAAGGTGCCCATACAGACGACTCTGGTGCGCTGGGCAGTCTTCTTCTGGTATTATTAGTAAAATTATTAATAATTCTTACCTAAATAAGATAGAGTTACTTAAGTCAAGCATAGCCAAAAAAAACTTTCAATATTATATTCTGCTAGACTAGATGGATTTAATGGTGCTCAATGCTGTAAAGGTTTAGTTTAGAGACCAGTGTTGCTGAGGAATTTAGGAAACTCACTTCAATCTTCATCTTTTTCGTCACATACCTTCAGGTACGATAAAGACCCACACTTACCTACTTATTCATCGTAAATAAAACAATCGGGTGACCCGATCCTTGTGTAATGATCAGTGGGCCTATTATGGATCTTTCATCGTATGACATGGTATAAGTTTTAAGATAAAGAAGTGATGAAATGCTTCATTTGGTATTACCTACTCATCTCCAATGATATCATCACTATGGCATTATTTCAATGATGGCATCATGATATAATGAACGAATGATCAAAAATCTAACCGAAAATCTTATTTTTCATTTTCCACTATGATTTCACAATGATATCATTTGAAAACCATGAGATCGGTAATAGGGCCTGCTGGGGCTTTACCATGATCGCTTATAGCAAGGTTAAAACTATTGAAACAGAGACACTGCTTTTACCGCGGTTTTAATATTGTTTTGGGTGGTCATGGTAAGGGGGCAGATTATTCGAAAGATTCATGAGGTATTTAAGGATGAGTGGTCCTCTCTTTTAAAGTTTCGCTACTCAATGGTCATTAGGTTGGATCAAACCATCCACTCCTGAAATCGGCCAAGAATCTGCTCATCGGATCTAAGAGCAACTTGCAATCTGTCGGCCTGATCATCCTGCTGGTGTCGAAAGCGGCTGGGTTCAACCCAGAGGAGTACACCCGCGACCAGTACGACTCCGGGGTGCTGTTCTCGCAGCGGGCGCTGGCCGAGATAGTCGAGATGAAGCGAACAGGCCACATGGTCCACAGAACCATGGCCAATCTGCAGAAGGAGGATAGACTGGGAGACAAGTACAAGGATCTGCTTTATGGCAATAAGATTGTGCTGCTCACAGGTCAGTTTGTGGTGTTTAATGGTAATTCTTGGTACACATTTGAACTACTGAGCGTCGGTGGCGCTGTGGACTCGGCACTGGCCTGCTAATCGGGAGGTCTGGGGTTCGATCCTGCCATGTACCAATGTCTTTTCGTTTTCCGAATTTCATATGTACATTTGTCTGACTTTGCTACGGTGAAGGAAAACATCGTGTGGCAACCAATTCGGAAGAAATTCAAAGGTGTAGGTATGTGAAGTCGATCAATCCGCACCCCAAGTAGCAGACTGACGGCAATGACGAATTAAAGACGTCGTTTTTAAGTCAATTTAGGGTCTGTAATTGTACGTGTGATTTAGACGCATAAATAACGCCAAGAATACGTCGATTCAGGTTCAGCAGTTTATACGTCATTATCAAGTCATTATTAGACGTCCTCTCGACATCAGGTATAGTACCACATCTTGATCACTACCTTACGGATATAAAACACAAAACGACTTTCCGACTTCATTGGAGCGGTTTTAGTTTTATTTCAAAATCTTGCATTAATAGGCGATGTCTTTATAAATACTACTACTACTTATAGCTACTGATTTTAACATGATCACAAGTGCCCCCTCGGGAGTATAGTTATATTTCGGATCAGAAAATAATTTTGAAAATTGTTCGACGACCAATTTTCGTAGACACTTTTTGTATCTTAACCGACACGACACATCATCACAGGAAACCGTAATGGCTGTGCGCAACTGCGCAGTAGCCGCAATCGGGCAGTCAGTCTTTGTTTGCCACTTTCTTATTTTTCTTACACGACTTAGTTGGCAAACAATCATACTGGTCTGCCCACCTGCCCCCTAACTATGATCGCCCAAATCAATATTAAAACCGCGCTAAGAGCGGGATAGCGCTATACGTCGCAAGAGCGGTGTCTCTATGTTTCAATATTGTTTTAATCTTGCTATAAGCGATCATGGTTAGGCCCCTGATGGTAAGTGGTAACAGTCATCCAGTACATGTGGACACACACAAAAGGCCCAAATGTCAAACAGTATAGCTTTACAAGGAGCTTAGCTCGGGTATTCCACTTGCTATTCCACACCGATCCCCTAATCAAGGGTATCGAAGAGGAATAATATTATTGCTTCCACATGAATCCCCTGTTAGTAAAATTAATAACGTAAAGGCCCTTTCATCATGATGACACATTATTCAAACACAACTCTCTCTCTCTCCCTGGGAGTATTAAGAAAGCTTGTACGCTGGATTCATGTAAGAATCAAGTCTGTAATCATTGCCTGACCTTAAATTCTTGCTTCGTTCCCACTAGTACCACCGGCGGTACTAGCGAGAAATTTAGTTCTCTTTAGTACCACAATTAATCTTAGTGCTACTAGTGAGACTGTGTGAACCCAATAGTACCTACTCGTACTACCGAGTATTATTTTACGTTGTCATCATCACTGGCAACACGCACAAAAAAAAGATTTTCCGTCATGGTGTCTCGATTTCTGGAGGTTGGACTAATCTAGATATTATACTCATCTAAAATGAATATCTAATGTCGCAACAATGTCACTGACATAATTCATATATGCCGGAATGAATCATATAAATAGACCTTTATGTGTAAAAAGGTTGTCATTGCCGTAGGGGATCCTAAAGGAATAGCAAGTGCATTAGAATCCCCTGGGGGATCGTAGTGGAATAGCAAGTTCTTTTCGATCCCCTGGGGGATTGAAATTGGGGATCCAAGTGGAATACCCGGCTTAGCTTACATATACACGGTGTTTCATATTAACCAATAAATAATTAATGCTTTATCTAAAACTAATTATTAAAACGTGTTTACACGTAATGTCATTCAACCCAAAATTTTCATGTAGGTATATCATAGTATCATCATCATGTCTATGATTTAGTTGAACATTTTGGTTTGAATGACATTACGGGCAAACACAATTTAATAATTAGTTTTCGATAAAGAATTTATTATGTATTGGTTATTATGAAACACCGTGTATATACAGGAGACTATCTACTGGCGACTTGCTTGCAAAACCTTGGCGGGCTGAGAAACAATGAGGTGACGGAACTCATCTCCAGCGGTCTGCGGGATTTGGTGGAGGGGGATTTCTTCGGCGAGCACGATGCATCGAACAATCCGATACCAACCAAGCCTAAAGGTTTGGACACGTTTTATTTTTTAATGTTTTGTTCCCTTAGAACAATACTTTGGATGAAACCTGATGGATGACCAAACAAGTACCTATCTAACTTGCGGCCTAGTCTAGAAGTAAAATCCCAGATAAACCATGATCGGGTAATTCAGGAAAATTTATCCTATTTTTTTACATACGACAGCGAAGCTCTTGGCCATCATCTCACCTGATGTGTAAGTGACGATAAGGCTGAAGGTGGAAGTGAGCTTTACCTGGACTCCTCAACATCTGAGGAACTGGCTTGGCTTAACTCTTATTGTCGGAACACAACATTGCTATTAACATTGCGTTTATGGCCACGAACTTATGTAAGACGGTGGTAGTAAGCCAGGCGGGCTCGGAAGCCCTATCACCAACCAAACCGAACAGAAATATTTCTGCCCCCATGGGGAATCGAACCCCAGACCTCCCAATCAACACCCGGTGGCCTCAACCACTAGATCACGGAGGCGGTTTGTTTTTGGTTGGGAGTTTGGTGACTTATGATTTATGAAATAACTTGACGAATATTGTTGGATCGATATTCTCATAGAATGTATTGTGGATGACCTACTTAAGAGTAAGACCCAAACATTGTACGTGTAATATTGTTCTAAAATAAAACATCAAGTCCATCCTATTTTCAAAGTTTGAACTTAGAAGATGGAGAATTCGCAAAAGTTATTGAGATTACTAGGCGGTCGCATGCGCCAGAATGGTCCCCCCGGACACTCCTCCGGTGGAAGTGGCTGCCGCCATCCCTCTCGTGTCGAACGTGGAATTCGACACGGTGAGGGAACGGTTCCGGCGCAAAAAGAAGGCGCCGGGACCGGACGGTGTCCCAAGCAGGGTTCTGGCCCTCGCCCTGGGACACCTTGAGGAGCTAGTGGTTCCGGGCGGTGCTAAATTTAAGCATCGCCTCGGGCCGCTTCCCCAGTCGTTGGAAAGCGGGCAGGCTCTGCCTGTTAAGGAAGGAGAGCCGCCCCGCAGATTCCCCGACTGGGTATAGGCCGGTGGTGTTACTCGACGAGGCCGGGAAGTTCCTGGAGAAAATCCTGGCTTCCCGCATCATCGAGCACCTAGAGGACCGGGGGCCGGACTTGGCTGACAATCAGTTTGGCTTCCGCACCGGCCGGTCCACGGTGGATGCGGTGGCCCTCCTCAAGGGGTGGACTGAGGAGGCCACAGCTCGTGGGGAGATTGTTGTTGCGGTGTCTCTTGACATCCGCAATGCTTTCAACAGCCTGCCCCACGAGTGCATAAAGGAGGCACTCCGCTTCCACCGGGTGCCTCCGTACCTCCGCGCTCTCGTGGAGGATTACCTGCAAGGCAGGTCCATCCTCTACGAGGGGCCGGATGGGCGCGTCCACACGTGGACAATGGCGGCGGGTGTACCCCAGGGTTCCATACTAGGTCCTCTGTTATGGAACCTGGGGTACAACTGGGTCCTGCGAGGCGACCTTCCGCCACGAACAAAGGTCGTCTGCTTCGCTGACGACACGCTCGTCGCGGCGAGAGCGAAAACGGGGGAGGAGGCGGCCCACCTTGCGTCGGTCGGCACCTCACTAGTCGTCCGACGCATCCGCCTCCTGGGCCTGGACGTGGCCCACGACAAAACGAGGGCCAAGCTATTCCACGCCCCCCGTCGCAGGATCCCACCGGGGCTACGTGTCCGAGTGGAGGGGGTCCGTATACCAGTCGAGGCGCACTTTAAGTACCTCGGCCTGGTTCTGGACCCCCGATGGAGTTCCGAGGAGCATTTTAAGCTCCTCGCTCCACGGCTGTGCGCTTCCGCAGCCGCACTCGGACGGGTCCTCCCTAATGTGGGAGGACCAGGATCGGCGTGCCGTCGACTGTATCACGGGGTGATACGGTCGATGGCACTTTACGGAGCCCCCGGTATGGGCGGAGTGCCTCTCTCCCCAATCCCCCCTTGGCGATAGCCCGACCGGTGGGTCGGGCTTGCCCGGGCGCGTGGGTAGTGGAGTCGCAGTGTGGACCTTACCTAGCGCGCCCATAAGGGCAGGGAGAACACCGGGGGGTTTTAGTGGGTAGGCCTGGCACTCTGCCGGGAGAGCCCCACACACGCTCGCCGTCTAGCCAACGTTGGGTACGGTGCGGTTACGCATTTCCCCCCGAGAAAAAAAAAAAAAAAAAGGCGGTCGCATGCGACCTATACGTACCATGTGACGTCACGCTATAAAAAATGTTTCACAATAAAAAAATATATTTCACAGCCAAAGCATACTTTTATTCTGTAAAAAGCAATGTATTAATTTATAAATTTCTTTTCGTGTGGGTATTTTTCAATTATTTCATAGCGTAAAGCCACACGGCGGCTGACATTTACATATTTTACCTATATTAATATACCTTTTTTTATACAGGATTAGTACTTTTTTATCACCCCGGAAAATTTAAGAGACGCTTCAGGACACATCCATTATTATGTAAGATATTTAATAATAAAATAAAAAAAATCTAAAAAAATACAGCACTAAACTAGTGCAGTATTTTTATTTTAGAAAATTTATATAAAATTAAATACCTAGTGGGTTATTTTTTATTAATATTTAATACATTCTAGATAAGTACCACCGTGTCTTGAAGCGTCCAGTAAAGTTTCCGGGGTGATAAAAAGTACGCTGTATAATATAAAAGGTGACTGACAGGTATCAACGTAGGGCCCCTCTAGGGCCCCAACTACTGAGCTTAAGAAGCATTGACATATATGTGATAGAATATATGTAACCTACATATATGTCATTGGCTAAAAGCATGAAATTCGGTACTACAGGGATTCATTGGCTTATGTAGGAAGATTTTTTTAAATTCCCACAAGAAGCAGAGAAATTCCCATACAATACAAATAATATAAGCGAAATGTAGTTCGCGGGGGCGCAAGTAGTATATTTTTTTTTATTGCAGAAAGTTGGCAAACAAGTAAACTGCCCACCTAATGGTAAGTGGTAACAGTCACCATGTGCGTGTGGTGTGAGAGCTCTTTTTTTAAAAGTTATAATATTTTTACGAAATCAAGGAAGAATTTAGGAAATAATTGTGAAAACAACATGGTGAAGATAAAAAAATTGTGAAATCAATAGGGAGAAAGTTCTGGTCGATTAACTGGAACACTCACTCTGCCAACCAGAGAAAATACGTAACTCCGGTCTCAAAATATATTAGATATAAATGTTCAACATTTTTATGTGGAATAATTGTGTTGAATTTGTGAAACCTATTCACAAATATTCAAAAGATTTTAACGGTTTATAAGGATTTGGCAAAGGTTTATTTGGAACACTCAGTTCTCTTATGGTGCAGACGGAGTGTTCCTAAACTTATCAACTTTGACTAAATAAATCGTTAATATTCTTACTCTGTTTCACGAGTATAACGCAGAGTCAATTTGTGAAACAAAAACATTGACGTAAAACATAATAGTTAGAGATAAAATTAAAAATATACTTTCTTTACAACATCCCGTGCGAGAGCTCCGTATTTTAGATATTATTTACATAACCCGAACTTAAATACAAACGGAGGCCACATCAGAAATTGTGAAAATGTTGTCACTAAAATTTTGACTCATTTTTTATTTCAGAGCTTGTTTAATTTTAACAATAATCAACTTTATTACATTTTTAAGCGAGAAATGCATAGGGTGACCATTTTTTTGTCGGACACATTTTTTTAAATGCTTGGAAAAAAGGTAGAGGAGGCGTTACGCCAAGAAGCTTCAGAAAGTTCAAAGGACAGGGACAGTTTCAGTGACGGAGGCAGCAATGAGAAACAATGACAATGATGAGGAAGACTTTTTTAATTCTGTTACTCAGTGTAAAAAAAACCTAAGAGCCTCAAATCATTAAAGGCTAAAGCTCAATCTCTCGTCAAAATGTGGCTAGACACGAAATCCAAAGACTCTTTTAATGATGCGGCATTCCTCGAGGAACAGATATTTATAAATCTGTTTACTTATATTAAATATAATACTGCTATACCCTCGAGCGCTGCAGTTGAACGTCTTTTTTCCACCGGCAAAGATATTTTAACACCGAAACGAGCCTCACTCTCAGACGAGAACTTCAACATACTAATGTTCATGAAGGGGAATATCCACATTGTGCCAGATGATTAAATTACACACTTTTATTTTTTATATATTTACACACTGTCTTTTTTTGAACCTAACTTATTAACTTCCAGAACCCAAAACAACAGTTTTTGTAAGCAGATCACTACCACAACGATATAAAAAATGCAATTTAACGGATTAACGACTAACGTCAACTTGCGTTAAATCTTCCGAAATGTAACGTTTTAACGTTTAACGAGGTTATTTTTTTTAGTAACGGATTAACGATTAAAGAAGTTATCTATTTGATTAACGGTGCCCAGCTATGCTAACTATTTACTGTTTACACTTATAGCTTTCCTGTAAATATTTCCATAGATTTCTATAGATTCTTGTCAAACGCAACATTTGATTGAGCGTTGCAATTATTTATTTGTATTGTGTTGTTATATAATCGTGTGTTCCCGCTTACTGGTAATAAGTAAGAACGTAAGTACCTATCTTCATCAGTACGATTTATTTATTTTATAATAGTAAAGGTTCAGTATTTCGTTTTAGTATGTGTTAAGAGAAGAGTGAAATTATTAAGCATTTAATAAAGGCTCCAAAAAATAAATAAATAAATATAATATAAATAAAATAAATATTTAAATAAATTATTTCTAATCAGCTGTCAGATCATTTCACAATTAATAAAAGCCTACATATGAACCAATTTGGCTTTACTAAGGGTCGTTGTTGCACTACAGAGGCTGGAGTTGCACTTCTCAAACACATTTTTGCCGCCTGGGAGTGTAAACAGGATGTGATCGGTATACTTTGTGACCTGTCAAAGGCTTTTGACTGCGTTGATCACCAGGCTCTTCTAAATAAGCTCAAGCGTTATGGTGTGTCTGAAGAGGCAATAAAGCTTATTGAGTCCTATTTGTCCAATAGGGTCCAAAAAGTTGTAATTAATAGAACTGAGTCTTCTGGTGCACCTATCATTATGGGCGTGCCTCAAGGATCAATACTGGGACTTCTGCTCTTCTTAATTTATATTAATGACCTCCCACACTTCACCAATAATCTGTGCGATACAGTAATATTTGCAGATGACACTTCTTTAATATTTAAGGTTGACAGAGGAAACGGAAATACAGATTCTAAAGTATTGCATTGGTTCACTGTGAATAATTTATCATTAAACTCGAGTAAAACTAAATGTATTAAGTTTTCATTGCCAAATGTTAGGAAAGTGGATAATATTGTGGAAATGAATAATCATAGTACTGTTGAATTCGTCTATTTTACAAAATTTTTGGGTATAACACTAGATTCAAATTTGCAGGATCCACATATTGCATCCTTGGCAAACAGACTCAGTTCTGCGGCATATGCTGTAAAAAAATGAGACAACTTACTGATGTTGAAACGGCAAGACTGATTTACTTTAGTTATTTTCACAGTGTCATGTCATATGGGCTACTACTGTGGGGATCAGCTGCTCGTATAGAAAGTATTTTTTTACTTCAATAAATTGCCGTGCGGACTATTTATAATTTACGAACAAGGGATTCTCTACGTGATTTATTTAAAGAAATTAATGTATTGACTTTAGCAGGACAGTATATTTATGAAAATTTGATTTATGTTTGTAAAAATTATAACACATTTGATACCAATTTTAAGTTTCATAACTTAAATACAAGAAATAAAAATAAACTTGCCGTTTCAACGTACAAGCTCAAAAAAAACTAGAGGCTCATTTATGGGGAAATGTATATTTTTTTCCAACAAAGTTCCACAGATAGTGTTACTAATTTACCTTTTCATAAGTTTAAAGCGCATGTAAAAAAGACTAATGAGTAAAGGATATTATAAAGTCAATGATTATCTGAATGATGTCAACGCTTGGTCTTAATTGTAGACTTAATTTATAGATATTTAAATGTATAATGTACACTGACACATCTAATCTTGTAATGGAAGTTGAACTCAATCTTTTACTTTGAATTCAGCTTCCAATTGACGACTATGTAACAATACAGGGAGAAAAAAAAGCGGTTGCTGGTTCTTTCTAGTACAATGTCTCCCGCCGTAGACTTGTGAACCAATGGCGTAGCTTCTTTGACGTTCAAAAGTGATTGTAAAATCCCAATTGAATAAAGAATATTGAATTTGAATCTGTTTTCCCGGATCAGTATAATCTGAACATATGTAAATAAAAAAGCATCTTTTAGGCGAGCATGTACCACCTTAGGCATAAATAATATAAAAAAATTAAAAAGTACAAACAACAATATTTTATTTGATGTATGCATGGTCACCCTAAACAAATTTCTCACATAGAAATGTAATAATGTTGATTATTGTTTAAATTAAACAATCTCAGAAATAAAAAACGTGTCAAAACTTTAGTGACAACATTTTCACAATTTCTGATGTGGCCTCCGTTTGTATTTAAGTTCAGGTTATGTAAATAAAATCTAAAATACGGAGCTCTCGCACGGGATGTTGAGAAGAAAGTTTTTTTTTTCATTTATTCTCTAACTATTATGTTTTAGGTTAAGGTTTTTGTTTCACAAATTGACTCTGCGTTATACTCGTAAAACAGAGTAAGAATATTAACGATTTATTTAGCCAAAGTTGATAAGTTTAGGAACACTCCGTCTGCACCATAAGAGAACTGAGTGTTCCAAATAAACCTTTGCCAAATCCTTATAAACCGTTAAAATCTTTTGAATATTTGTGAATAGGTTTCACAAATTCAACACAATTATTCCAAATAAAAATGTTGAACATTTATATCTAATATATTTTGAGACCGGAGTTACGTATTTTCTCTGGTTGGCAGAGTGAGTGTTCCAGTTAATCGACCAGAACTTTCTCCCTATTGATTTCACAATTTTTTTATCTTCACCATGTTGTTTTCACAATTATTTCCTAAATTCTTCCTTGATTTCGTAAAAATATTATAACTTTTAAAAAAAGAGCTCTCACACCACACGCACATACAGTCACCTATAATACATGTGGCTCTTGTGAGATTTGCAGCAAAACTGCAACCCCCACAAGAACCACAATGAACATTGCCAACTTGTGACACAAGATGTAAAGTCACAGTACCCAGTAATTTCACTGCCATATCTTACCCTTCAAACCGGAACAGCAATGCAAGCACTGCTGCTTTGCGGCAGAAATAGGTAAGACGGGGGTACCTAAGCAGACGACCCTGGTACAGTCTCCCTCCAGTATGAAAACAATATTAATCTAATAAAAAAAATGCATATCCATCGGCAGCCAGACAGTGTCCAAAATACCTCCTGACAATTATTAGGAACCTCCTGACAATTATTATTTTTAATCGACTTCAAAAAAGGAGAAGGTTCTCAATTCATCGGAATCTTTTATTTTTATGTATGGCAACATACCTATATCGCGCACATTTATAGCAAATTACGCTCTAATTATTCATGAAACTTAATTTAGCCTAGGACAAAATTTCCTGCTGGGGGAACGCACACAAGATTCTGGGGGCTTCCGATTACCTACTTGAATATGCCTCGTTATTTTTATTGCAACTATGTTGGCAAACAAGCAAACTGCCCACCTGATGGTAAGTGGTAACAGTGGTAATACACGTGACTCCTGTGAGATTTGCAGCAAAACTGCAACCCCCACAAGAACAACAGTACACATTGTTAACTTGTGACATCAGATCTAAAGTCACGGTACCTACCCAGTATAATTTCACTGCCATATCTTACCCTTCAAACCGGAACACAGCAATGCAAGCACTGCTGCTTTGCCGCAGAAATAGGTGACGGAGGTACCCATGCAGACGACCCTGGTACAGAGTCTACTTTCTTTTTTATTTGAAAGGTGCCCTCCTCTCGTTTTCTCGATTGGTCCTATTGTCACCCAAAGTTAGGATCTGAAGGAAAATCGAGGGAAACCCTTAAATTTATATAAAGTGTTTCAAGTTTTATTCGTGACGAGAGTCAGTTACTATTTAGATAGACTTTAAAGATTATGTCTTAGAAGTAAGTATACCTTCATGGGGTTTAAAGTGACCATGTGATGACTGTGCAGGCACCAATGAAGTCAACGGCAGTTACGAGTGGGAAACAGAAAACAACCTGCAGAAGCTCGGCTCGAACGAGTTCCTCGGACAAGGGAAGGACGAGTGGAAGCTGAGGACGATGCTCACGTCAGCCAGCCTTCTAGGCAAGGGCTGTCAGGCCGCGATGAAGTTGGCTAGTCGCGGAGAACAGGTGGAGAGGGATGCGTACATCTTAGGAGTGCACCTCGCAATGATGTGGCAGTTGCATCTCGACGTGAAGGATTTCTTTACCCATCCGTATTCCTACTCCTTGGTCGGAGCTCCAGTATTGCTGGCGATGTGGGAGTATCCGCAGATCTACGGGCATATCTTCGAGCACAAACTCGAGGGTACTCCGGTGCAGTACAAGCAGCTGTACTACGCCGTGCGAAGCACTAGGGCCATAGAGTATCTGTCGACGTTTTTGGATGAGGAGTTGAAAGCCATTTTGAAGTATAGCGAGAGGTTCCCCGTAGAAGATGCGAGGCTGGCGCTGCAGAAGATGGCGACCACGACACACGCAGAGGCTTTGGATTATATGGAGAAGTAATAAACTTCTTTAAGTAATTACCTTTGCATTTTGAATTATAAACCTCATGTATGAGATAAAATGACCAGGCATGAATAGGTCCTTTTTGTGTGGCTGACCCCAGCCGGGCCACAAAAAAAAAGTGTGAAAAATAGATTGTTTGAGTAGGTCGCTATAATGTCTAGAGTTTGTCAGTTTGTCGGCAAGTTTCAGAGTTTGTCGCCTGCGCGTTTCAGAGATCTGTGTGGCCCGGCTGGGGATACGTTACCCCAGCCGGGCCACACAGATCTCGAAAACGAAACGACCTAGTGAAAATCTGATTGCTGATATGGATAGGCGGCAGTTTGTCGAAATTTGTCGGACAAGTTTGAGTTTTCATCGGGCTCGCGTTTAAGGGGGCTGTGTGGCCCAACTGGGGTAACGGCCACACAGATCTCCAAAACTAAACCACATAGCGAAAACCTGTTAGCTGATATAGATAGGCGGCAGTTTGTCAGAGTTTGTCGGATAAGTTTCAGAGTTTGTCGATCCACCATTTTCGGGCTCACCTGCAGCAAAGTTGCTGCAACTGAGCTAGCTGGATCTCGAAAACAAAGTAACGTAGAGAAAAACTGCTTGCTGGAATAGAAGCGGTAGTTTGTCGGAGTTTGTCGAACAAATTTCACAGTTTGAGACATGCGCATTTCCGAGATATGTGTGGCCCGACTGGAGAAACGTTACCCCAGCCGGGCCACCTGGATCTCGAAAACGAAACGATCTAGCAAAAATCTGCTTACTGACAAAGATAGGTGGTAGTTTTTCGATACATTCTTCAAAGATTCAGAGTTTGTCGACGCCTCAATCCAAAGAACGAAAAAATTCTTTATGTGGGTAAATAGTCTAGGAGCCTGAAATCCCAAATGTGCGAGGCTTCGTTATTTTTTATGTTTTATGTACTTACTTACAATAAGAAGTTAATGTAAATGAATTCTGTGATGAAACAGTAACCGTTAATATTTAAATTTATGTAAATCCTCGATGAGTGATTGATATTTTTTAAATGTATTATTTAAGCAACATTTGGCATCTGGTCTCCTTGTCTATCTATATGAAGTAATGTACAGTCGCGTACAACTTTGTTTAAAAATCGATTTTAATAAGTGCATGCAAAGTAAGTTTGGGGTCAGCCACACGTCCTTTTTCGCTGTTAAAATGCTGCTTCGCCTTTGAAGTTTTACTTTTAGGAAATTCAGTACGAGGTTACGCTAGCACCAATAATACTTTAACAATGTTTTACAGGGACAAAAATATTCTTAGCCAAAGAAAAGTACAAAAGTTTGTCGGTAATCAAGAAAAAAATGTTGTTTGGTGTATTAGTTTTTGCTTATACTCAATGAGCAAAAACTAATTTACCGAACAGTAGGTATGTTTTCGTAAGTTAGTTCTGATAGTGAACAAAGTTTGGCTGCTTCGTATAGTTTTATTGCAATCAGTAAAAAAATAACCTAGGTATTTGTTTCTGCGGCCCTCCAGTCTATACAGGGATTTGTATTGGCCCGCGATCGTGTCTGGTCTGGACAGCCCTATAGGCTCACTCTGGAACTAATTCCGATCGATCGACATTGAGATTGTAAGTTTTCGTACGCTTATTTAGCAACACTAGCGACAAATTGGATCGGTATCTTGAGAAAAATCAATAGCACTGAGTTAGGTTCACTCAAAATCTGTGCAATACGGGTCCAGTTTGGCGCCAGTGTGGCGACTCAAGCGTACAAAAAATCACACAAAAGTCTTTTCGTTTTCGAGATCAGTGTGGCTCAGCTGGGGAACGTTACCCCAGCTGGGACACACATAATCTCTGAAACGCGCAAGCGAAAAACTCTGAAATTAGCCAACAAACTACTGCTTTACTATTTCGAGCAAACAGATTTTTGCTGCGTCGCTTTGTTTTGGAGATCCAGCTGGCTCAGTTGCAACAACTTTGCTGCAGGCGAGCTCTGAAACAGTAGATTGACAAAGTCTGAAACTTGTCCGACAAACTGCCGCAGTAAACAGATTTTCGCTATGTCGTTCCATTTCCGAGATCCGTGTGGCTCAGCTGGGGCAACGTTGCTCCAGCTGGACCACACAGCCCCCTTAAACGTGAGCCCGATGAGCACTTAAAACTTGTCCGACAAACTGCCACCTATGTATATCAGCAGATTTTCCCTGTTTTTTCGTTTTCGAGATCCGTGTGGCCCGGCTTGGGTAACGTTACTCCAGCTGAGCCACACATCTGTGAAACGCGCAAACGACAAACTCTGAAACTTGCCGACGAATTCTAGAGATTATAGCGGCATACTCATTAGTAAAGCAATGGGCATACTCAATCTATTTTTCACAGTTTTTTTGTGGTCCAGCTGGGGTCAACCACACACTCTCTCATTCTCTGACAATGCTTTTATTGAGCAGCCCACTCAAAGTACTGAAATTGCTCCTATTGAGCAATACTGTGGTAGTGAAACGACTGTCAGTAATGTTACTGATGATATTTTTAATAAATCTTTAAATTAAGTAATGAGACAAAAGAGACATCCTCTTGCTTATCATTAGGTAGAAAAGATACTGAAAACTTTGTAAATGTATTGCAAAACCCATTTGAAAACAAAAATAAAGTAAATCTTATCAACCTGGTGCACCAGAACATTCAAGGAATGTTAGGCAAGGATCTGGAAGTGGAATTATTCTTGAACTGTAGTAATGTAGACATCTTTTGTGTAACTGAACACTGGCTTAAAAGTTATCAGTTCATGTTTAATTTCAGCAATCATCTGGTTGGTAGTTCGTTCAGTCGAGAAAAATCAATTCGTGGTGGTTCTTTAATAATATTAGATAAAAAGCTGAAATTTAAGGATCGTAAGGATATTGTGAGTCTTTCGATTGAGCGAACAATAGAAATAGCCTGCGTGGAGCTGGACCAGATTATTGTATTAAGTATATACAGGCCTCCTTCAGGATTATATGACCTTTTTGAAGATACTATGGATGAAGTATTGAAAAAAGTGTGTAGTTCCACAAAACAAACCATTGTTTGTGGTGATTTTAATATTAATTTATTAGAAAATTCTAGTTTATCTATTAGGATTAAAAATCTGTTTTGGTCATATAACCTTGGAAATTTATTTTTGGAGCCAACAAGAACAACTCAATCGTCTGCCACATGCATTGACAATATTTATACAAATATTGTTCCTTTAGCAAGAAGAGTTTTTAATAATTTAGAATCTGACCATTCTGGACAAATTGTTACCATTCCACTTAAATGTAAAAGCATGGAAAAAAAGAATATCACTGTTGTACCAAAGACTGCTGGTCGCTTAGAACGGCTGAAAAATAATATTGGTATTAAATTAAATTATATAGGTTATGAAGAAAATCCAAATAAATTATATGAAATTTTTTTTCATACATTTTGTTCTGAATTTAAAAATATTTTTATTCCAAAGACTATATCGGTTGATGGCACTTTAGCTTTTAGTGAATGGGCTACACCAGGTATTCACAAAAGCAGAATAAAACTTTTTGAACTTTACAATGAACGCTCATTCAATACTAGTGATGAATTTAAACTTTATGTAAAAACTTATTCCAAAGTGTTCAAAAAAGTTTGCAAGCTTGCTAAATCTAATTATTTAAGTTCAAAAATAAAAAACAGTAGTAATAAAATTAAAATGACATGGAATATTATAAATAATGAAACTGGAAAAGCTAAAACTACTAATAATCAATATTGTTTGAATGTTGATGGTAAGAAGGTAACAGTTGACACAGAAGTAGCTGCAGAATTTAAAAAGTTCTTTACTGATATTCCAGTCTCAATCACAAAGTCTTTGGATTCATCCCCCGCTATTGCTGAATCTATAGTGAAGGATCATGTTAAATAAATTCATTTGATAAATTCAAATTTGTACACATTAGTGGAATTGATATAACAAAGTCATTTAAAACTTTAAATAAAAAGAAAACTGCGGATCTGTGGGGCAATTCCGTTGATGTTACTAAATCCGTAATTGAAACAATAGCTCCAATACTTGCTAACATTTTTAATGATTGCATTGACTGTGGTGTATTTCCTGATCTAATGAAGCTAAGTAAAATTATTCCTTTACATAAATCTGGTAGCACATCAGACCCCAGTAATTTTAGACCTATCTCTGTGCTACCTACTTTTAGTAAAATTTTTGAAAAAATAATGTTGGAGCAAATGCAAAGTTATTTTAATAGGAATAATCTTCTACACTGTAAACAATTTGGTTTTAGGAGGGGTCGCTCAACAACCGATGCTGGTGTTGAGTTAATACAACATATATTCGAAGCCTGGGAAGACTCACACGATGCGTTAGGCATTTTTTGTGACTTGTCCAAGGCATTTGATTGCGTTTATCACGAAATCTTGATCAGAAAATTACACCACTATGGGTTTCGTGACACTGCACTAGATCTTCTAATCTCTTATCTAAGTGGGAGGATTCAAAAAGTAGACATCAATGGAAAAAGGTCTCAAGGTTCTGCAGTTAAAATGGGAGTTCCGCAAGGTTCGATTCTTGGTCCTTTTCTATTTCTTATATATGTCAATGACCTCCCTGATTTTGTACAGGATAGACATTAGATGGTATTATTTGCAGATGATACTTCACTTTTATTTAAAATTAAAAGAGGTGTGCAAATTAATGACGATGTAAATAATTCTATCTCAAGAATTGTTCATTGGTTTAATGTGAACAACCTGTCACTTAATGAAGGGAAAACAAAATGTATAAAATTTGTTTTACCCAATGTCAAAGAGGTTCACACCACTGTAAAAATAAAGGATATAGGTGTTGACCCTGTGGACACCACAGTATTTCTTGGGATCACACTTGATTCTAAGCTGCAATGGGGCCCACATATCGATAAATTGTCAAAGAGACTCAGTTCTGCAGCTCACGCTGTATGGAAAATACGTCAACTGACTGATGTTGATACAGCAAGACTTGTATACTTTTCTTACTTTCATAGTGTGATGTCGTATGGTATTTTGTTGTGGGGAAATGCTGCCGACATTCAGATTGTTTTTGTACTGCAGAAAAGGGCTATTCGAGCAATCTATAACCTTAAAATGAGAGATTCTTTGCGAGAAAAGTTCAAAGAAATTGGTATTATGACAGTAGCGTCGCAATATATTTATGAGAATCTAATATATGTTCGTAAGAATATTCATGTGTTTTGTAAAAATAGTGATATTCATTCAGTTAATACTAGACAAAAGAATATGTTAGCTTTACCAAATACCAGGCTCCAAAAAATTTATAATTCTTTTAGAGGCCTGTGTATACGTTTCTACAATAAAATCCCAAGTTGTATACAAGAACTTAGCTTAAACAAATTTAAAGTTGCAATCAAAGATGTACTTATTAAAAAAGCATATTATAAAGTGTCTGATTACATGACGGACAAAAAAGCTTGGGTTTGAACTCTCAATTCTAATATTTAACAATGTATTGCGTTTTGTTTCAAAGAAACGTTCAGTGAGAGCAATTTATTTATAATCTAAGTTCACGCACTTCTCTCAGATATAGCTTATATAATGTGAATTAACACATCTATTCTTGTAATGGAAGTTGAGCTCAAACTTTTGCTTTGAGGTCAGCTTCCAATTGACGACTCTGTAACAAACCAAAATTGTAAATGGCGATTTAAAAGAGGAGATAAAAAATTTAGACCTTTCGAGTTTCTTGCCTGTTCTTCTCGAGAAGGCTCTCCCAATTTCCGAACAGGTGTAGAATCAACTTTTTTTTTTTCATTCCTACTTGTATTTGCAGACATCTTGAGTATATTTAGGATGTATGCACATACAAGGTTAATATAATTTCTTTAAATTAGATTGTTTTGCTTTGTTTTGACGTCAATAAGTGCCTGTAAAGGCCTATGTTGAATAAAGATTTTTGAATTTGAATTTGAATTTGAACTAATAAGTTACAGCCGAATCGAAACTGAACCGTTGCGGTCGACCCATGAAGCAAAACCATGGGTTGACCAATCAGAGCGCTTCATGAAGCAAAAACAAATTTGCTTCATGGAGAGCTTATATTGCCATACAATTGTTTGATGACGTGATAATGTGGCGTTCTGATTGGTCGATTGCAACGGTTCAGTTTCGATTCGGCCGACACTAAGACTTATTAGTAGAATTGGGCCTCTGGTCTAGAGACAAAAATTGATATTGACGATGGGTTCAATACGTGGTTGTCGACTTCGCGTTCGGTTTTTTACAACCGTCATAGCTTCCTAACCTCTTACCCTCAAATTTTATAGTTACGTCCAATGTGTTTCATGTTTTTCCGAAGCTGTTCAGGTATTTGCGTCTTGTACTCATGAACCGAGCTGATGATGGAAGGATCCTTAACTTTTAGGAGTTAGGGGTTAGTTTTTTAAATACAATACGCACGTATTGGCACTTTGTCTTTCGTAAGCAAATTTAATAGTCAGCTCACCACTGAAATCACAAAAGTGAAAAAAATACAAGAAATAAAAACCGACTTCAAAAACACAGAAAAAATAACATAAGAAGAGGTACAGACAACATCACATTTCTATATTGAAGTCGGTGCCAAATTGTAAGAATTTCTAGGACATTATCGTTTGGCGCTTGGCACCGATTGGCTCAATATAGAAATGTGATCATCATCACAGCTCATATACGTCCCCACCGAGGGGCACGAGCCTACCCTAACTAGTTAGGGCGATTAGGCCTTAGTCAAACCACGCTGGCCCAGTGCCGATTGGTTGACTTTTCACATACACCTTTGAATTACTTCGCAGGTGAATGCAGGTTTCCTCACGATGTTTACCTTCACCGTAGGAGCGTCAGATAAATGTACATATGAAATTCGTGAAACGAAAAACACATTGGTACATGGCAGAATCGATCGCGGGCCTCCCGATTTCTACTCGGAGCACAGTCCAGTGTTTGTACCTATTCTTATATTATTTTAAACTTTTCAGTGCTTTTCAAGTCGGTTTTTATTTTTTTATACCTAATAAGAAGCCTTTGTTCCCAGTTCGTACAATTCCTAGTTTGTACAATCGGCAAATCTTTCCCAATTTGTACAATATGTCATTGATTGTGTCATTGAGATATGTAAAGGCGCCTGCAACAAAGTTTAGGGACATTTTACCAAGGAAACTGGACAGAGACAAAGTAAACAGATATAATATTATACTTTAATATACGTACATAAACAGACACAAAAATAAATTATTCCGAGACGTAAGTCACTCCGTTAAAATTTTAAACAATTCAGATTTTAATTACTAGAATCAGTAGTTAATGATCCGTTACATACATCACGTCTAGAACATCTCCAAATATTTGTGCCGCTTTTGTTACGGCATCCAAAGTAGTACCTATAACCACTCTTGAGAAGAATTAGTTTACCTTTCTCACTTTCTGTAAAAAATAATTCAGAGTCTTCACTTGAGCACTGCATCTTGCCAATCAATACTGATATGCAATCATGTAGGTAATAGACATGTATATAATAACACTACAGGAACTTTGATTTAAGAGGTGCTCAATTAACTGTTCAAGTACTCTTCAAAGTACGTAGGTACTTGATAATAATAATATTCAATCCAGTGTTTCTATTCAAAACACCGATCCAAAAATTTAATGAAAGTTATTGTCGTTGCGACATTAAATTAGTTTTATTTTTAAACAAAATAATATATAGGCACCAAAAAGTTTTTATTTTCGATATTGAATCGATCAAGAAGATTTGTTCCGGATAAGTGTGCTAGGCGACCCTCTTTGGTGAAGTTTATCTTCGTAGAACACTCTACTCTAGTACCTAATTGCTATTCACATTTTTTACTGGTTGGTACAATTCATATTATGTATAAACCGAATTGCATAATTGGAGAAAATTGGTGCAAATCGGGAATTGTACAAACTAGAAATTGTACAAACTATGAATTGTACAAACTATGAATTGTACAAACTAGGAATTGTACGAACTGGGAACAAAGGGTGCGTAATACATTAATAAAATAATTTTTCAACAGACAAATTTTATTTAAACAAACAGAACAACCTGTGATACAACTATTGAATTAAACAAACACAAAGCAGCTTTGCTACAACAATATGAAATTTCATTGAACATTATACAGGTTGTAACGGAATACCGAAATATTATTTAAGGGTATACAGAAGCGGACCCTATGGTAAAAAATATTAGGGCTAAGCAAACAACATTTTTTCATACAAACTAAATAAATTATTTTTTGATCCTAAGTGTCGAAAGCCCTACATCAGCGTACCTTTTTCTCCACTCAGTGTTTACATTTCTTTTGTGTTAATTCCATAGTCAGCTGGACTATGGTTGTCACTTGAAAGTTTTTGCTTTCGGTTTAAAGCCGATTGACTCGGTAAGTATTAGGTTTCCAGATCTAAGACAAGCACCTGGGGTTCATCTAACATTTAAGCTACACTTATGCCCCTAAGTATTAGTTCAGTAACATCCTGTATGTATAATATACATATACTTTCATTACACATATATGAAAAAGTACAGTTATAAATTTAAAAACATGTATGTATAAGGACGAACTTATCTCTCATAGAGATCTCTTTAAGCCAACCCAAGTGGTAGTCAAAAAATATAGCGTATGACATACACTGGTTTTCAAATAATTAGCGAAACATGCACATATTTAGGCTCAACTCACATTGACGCAGAGTCGAAAACGAAGGGACGCGTCATGTTTTTAAATTTTAAAGTATACCTATTCGTCTCTACTTCCTACATTTCTTTTGTGTTAATATTGACTTTAGTTGAACAAATTTCCTCAAAAAATTTTTACAATAAATTATAATTAACTGCACCTAATACAAATATTTTTGACACCCTCGTCGCCGTAAAGAGAATATCAAAATAATTTATTTTAAGTATTATTATTGAGAAAAGTAAAACCATAGATTCCTGCGTTGTTTTTACAATAAATATGAATAAAAATCTGATTTAAAAAAAAAAGCCCTGAGACATACAAAAAAGAAAACTTTTCTAAAGACATTAATTTATTTACCTTTGATCAAACTTAAACATACAAAACACTACGTTTACTGCAAATTGTTTGTTTTTAATGAAAAGAATCTATGCTATGGTTTGTTCTCGAATCGTTTTTCTATACATGGCAGCAATGTTTGTGTACTGTGAATGTTATTAAACTATTGTTGTTGTTGGTTTGTATAAATAAAGTTAATAAAATTAGCAACTTCTAACTGGAACATTACATTTACCTATTTTAGCATGTAATATACATAATATTCATGTCTTGAAAGTCTAATTCTATTTATTATTCTATACAATCACTTTGCTTTCTCACTAGCATTTATGGCTGATGATGCATTTTATTATGTATATAAATAGGAACTAAATAATAACACAAGCAATTGTGGTCCATTACCATTTACCCATGTTTGAAATGAATAATTGACTTGATTCCATCAGTTTCCAATGTGAATCTTATATGAAAATGTAATAATAATACTTTATTGCATCTGACAATTAGCACAGAACACAACAAAGGGAGGCCCTATTGTTACACAGCAATCTCTTTCAGGCAACCATAAAAAGATGAAATAAATTGAGGGGAGGGTGAGTAAGTGTAAAAATAAATTAGAAAATAAATAAATAAGACATATGATATTAAAAAAAATTGGATTCGAATAAAAATAAGAAAAATAATGATTAAATAAAGTTAAATAGATAGCAAGTAATAGGTACTTCTTCACCTGTGATTTGAACGAAACCACTGAACATGCCTTTCGAATATTGACAGGCAAAGCATGTAGTTGATTTGAACAGAAAATATATTGTTCCTAAGTTAATTACAGTTCTGACCTTTACTGTAATATTGTGCATTTTATGACTGATTGATTTTCATAACAAAATTTGGTAAGAACTCTTATAATCATTAAGTGTAAGTTCTAACAAGTTTTAACAACATTTTTAAAGATTTTAACAAACTTAATACTTATTTTATTCTTATTATCTATTGCCCCAATGATTAACAACTTTTTTGGGTTCTTAAGGCTAATACTTTAAATCAGTGTTTCTAAACCAGTAGTTCAAATTTATATAATTTATAAATTTTTGTATACTCATGAAAATATGCTATATTACCAAATGCTTTGTGGTTCATGGCAAGATAAATGAAACGGTTAATTAAGAGCTTTAATGGTTACTGCTTTAAAGAAATCACACCAGTTCTGAATAATATTACTAGGGATATGGTACCTATTAAACCGTTATTAAATGGTGACCAATACTATCAGCTACCAGATCATAATGGTTAGCCATAACTGTTACCAAAAAATTCAGTATTTTTCCCTATAACTATTACCAAAACATTGGTATTTTTGCCAATATCTAATAAGATCCATTGATTCTTGAGCACTGATGTGATTTAAAAAGGGAATAGATTACAGAGATTTTCACTTTCGTTGTAGTGAATTTATTCGTAGTGAGGCAATTGAAAAATGTCACACATTCAATAACCAATAGATTTTAGTAACTGTTATTGTATGAATTCATTTCGGTAAACATTATTTAGTTTGGTTAACAATCGGTCATTGTTAACCATACTGAAATATCACTTAATATTACCAACACTATAATGTTTTTATTAAGCTTTTGATGGTGTCAAACACCTCACTATTACCTAGCATTTCAATATAACTACTCGCTTTATTTGCATGTTCAACATACAGTAACTTAGTCCGTTCGATCGCTTCAGTATTGTGCACATCTATTTTAAATTTGGCAAAATCCACTTCTGTTACATTGTGTTTTGCTTTTTCGATCACAGTATAAAGGCTTGGATCATCATTTAAAGCGAATAGAACAGGCGCACTCACTAATGAGAAAGACTCATTGCTCTCTGATGTTATTTTTTGTAGTTCACTAGCAGCTTGCCAAGCCAAGCAAAGGTGACAACCAAAATGATATGCCTTTTCTTGGAGTTCTATTGTTTGGTTGCTCAATAGCAATGCTCCTTGACACCCTCTGCCAAATAAAGAACCTCCATTGTACATTGTGCGTAAACACCACTCCTTTGTTGGAGAGCCTAATGTGTTGGAGACATCTAATGGAAGAGAGTGACTGCATATATGAAAGTTATCTTCATCAATTATCCTTGGTTTGCCAGGTAAAGGCATATTCTGTGCATCTCTTTCCCCTAGGAACTCTCCTTCACTCAAATCTCTCAAGGCTGTCGATATTAAATATGACAGATCCTGATTTTTCAAGCGTGCCAACATTCCATTAGCAGTGACAAGTAAATAATCACCAATGAGGACAGCAATTTTGTTTGCAAACATTGAGGTGTCCATGTTTTTGCCCCTATCTTGGATTGGTATGTTCAGTAAACCCCTGTGGACGTAGTGGCCGGTGCGGATCATTTCTGTTAGTTCAGCCAGTATTCTTTGCTTCTCAGTTATTTTGGTGGAATCTATTGATGGAGCTGCAGGGTTAAATGCTTTGGATAGTAGTAGTATTATTAACCCCCAAGGTTGTAAATTATTATGTTCATTGTAAAGCACAGTTTTTGCAGTTTTTATAATAGGGTGATTGCTGTCCACCTGTAAATGAAATTAAGTTCAAATTATCAGTAAATATTTTGTAAAAGCTGCAAGACAAATTATATTGAAAGTATCTCAGACATAATTTCAGGGCCTGATTGTTGTACCATAATGAATAGTGAGTATCACCTTATTTTTCAGGTGGTTGCCTGTCTAATTCAAGCATTTGATGGAAAAAAGAGGTATAATTTGATTTGAATCATTATAGTATTCTTGGAATGTTGAGTCAAAAACTGAATTAAAAAAATATTCAAGTTATACTTAATAATATTTACAGAGGAGCAGAGCCAGTGCCCAGCCCTCATTAATCCTTACATATTATAAAACAAAGTCCCCCACCGCATCTGTCTGTCTACTACTGCACCGATTTTCAAGCAGTTTTCACCACTCGATAGCGTGATTCTCGAGGAAGGTTTCAGTATAATTTGTTAGGTTTTTGTATTTATTTCTGTGTACATTGACGATATTTGTTGAAGGCAAAACGTAGTTCGCGGGCACAGCTAGTTAATAATATTATATTATTAAAGCACAACAAATCTGATTATAGTCTTGAGACTGAGGGCAGATACAAATTGGAGAAAAAAAAGTTATACTTAAACCAAAAACATAATTAAATTCAAATAATTACTTACATATTATTGCGTCAATGTCAAGAAGTTACTTGCATTGAATCTGACCTTGAATATCATCACATGGCATGGCAATGTTATATAACGTTGGTTACTAACCGAACAAAACAAACAAATCTGTGGTGTTAGTTCGATTTGAAGCTGCCGAAATATTTATGTCGGTATTTTTGAATGAAGTACGAGTAGAAAATCTTATATTAGTGCAGCTAATATTAAATACTTACTACTTTACGTAAATGCATGGCTAAATTGGCAAATTCGTCGCTGAGCAGCCATCGCAGGTTCATGAAAGAAGTCGGATACCCAACAATCTTCTCAGCTTCTTTAATAACTTTCGTCCATTGCGCTATCGGAGGTCGAAACAGAAATTCTTCATGGGTTGGGTTGGTCATGGTAGATTCTACTCGAGTGTGTTGTGAAATTAGGGCCGTGCGGCGTAAATACCGTAACAGTGCATATGACATGTTAGGTACATGCAATTTGTACTATTGTTTGATACTTTCACATTCAAAATTGTTGTTTTATAATGAAATAAATATTGTCCAAAACACCCAAGCTGCAACTTCAGCAAGTTGAAATGCCATCAATGTCATTGACCGATGCTTTGGCCTCGTTCCGTTTCGAGATTACTTACACTACTCACTACTCACAGTACTCAGACTGCTCACGCCCGGACCGAATCAATAGACGCGATAATGACGCTAATGGCGACAATGACGACACGTTTAGCGTAGAGGTCGAGTGATCACCTACTGCGCAACGGGTCGCGGGTTCGATTCCCGTACGGGACAAATGTTTTGTATGGCCTACAGAAATTTGTTCCGATCTGGGCATAAGTGCATGTGATATTCTATGTTTGTAACTGCACCCACGACACAGGAGAAATTCCTAGTGGGGCGACGTTCTAAAAAAAAAATGGCATGCTATCGTTTTGGACCGATCGTGAACGCGCTTATGTCAATAATATCAAAACAAACGTAACAAAAAAAATAACTCATAATTTCAATTGTATTCTGTGATATCCAAGCTTTAGCAGTTTTTCTTTGCCTTGTACCTTTTACCTTTTACCATTTTCTGCTCTTTTAGCGTCTTCAGGAGACAGTTTGAGGTGACCTACTTTGTTTTCTTCTTCAACAAAAACTGGTAATTCTAATGTCGTCATTTTTTCCTTATATTTAATTCAATTTTTATGATATTTGGCTTATTTTTGCCTTCAATTCAAATACAGAGTAATTTTTAACCATCGAACTAGCGAACCAAAACAAAATATCAACGTGACAATGACATTTGACTCACGGTGCTGACGAATTCGGCGTGAGCACTGTAAACGTTGTTTGTGACGCAATCAATGACGTCATCACATCCAACGTGAACGCTGTTGTCCCGAAACGGGCCGTCTGTTAGCGCGCTAACAGTGCTGATGGTCACTATATCGCAAAACGGAACGCGGCATGATTGCTTAGATTTTTAGATTTGACGTTTTTATGGATACGTTCAAAAACCTCAAGATATAAGGCGCGTTCCGGATAACCATGGATTTGCAACATTTTAGGATCAACGCGTTTCATTAGCCTTTGGTGTTAACTTTTCGTGCTGGTTTCGTGTGTTCTATTTAAAAGTTTGCGCCACGAAAAGTTAACTAACACCAAATTAAAATTAAATTAAGTAATTTAGTTACCTTTTTTCCATTATTTTAATAGATGTGTCACGTATTAATTTCATGTATCTAATTAAATGTTGTGCGCAATTTTAAATGGGCGCAGACATGCATTTTGTTATTGTTAGTTTATTTATTGTACATTATTTTGTCTGTTGTCTGTAATTGTGCCATTAAAATAAAATAAAATAAAAATAAATAAACAAAGGCTAATGAAACGCGTTGATCCTAAAACGTTGAAAATACTCATGGTAATAAATGGGTCCTCTGATACACAGGTGCTCTGATGCCAC
Source organism: Schoenobius gigantellus (assembly GCA_963935595.1). Lineage (NCBI taxonomy): Eukaryota > Metazoa > Arthropoda > Insecta > Lepidoptera > Crambidae > Schoenobius > Schoenobius gigantellus. The sequence continues at coordinate 3,060,054 of OZ012557.1, forward strand.
TTTTTGACAGCTTTCAGACTTTACTTTTTTTTCACGAACGAAAAAGATTTTCAGCGGATTTAAAAAATAAATTCAAAAATATTTATAGTTTTAGCCGGTTCCGATTTGTATTATTTGAAATATTAAGTAACTGGAATAAGTTGGTGAGGCGTCAAAATTCAGTAGGTACGAAAAATTAGTTCCTACTGTTTCATTTGTAACAAATAGCGCGGCTAAAAATGTTAACATTTTAAGAAATGCAAAAAGAGGCTAACATCAGATGTCAGAACCAGCAAAGTGGTGATGATTATCTAGAACACAGCTAATAAGTTAGAAAAAAAGTAACAAATGTTGTCAATAAGTTTTGACTATTATAGTCGGGCCATGTACCCATACTATAGTAATGTCATTGCTAGTCTTCTATGTACAGTATGCGCCGCGTAAAGCTATACTGATAGACCTTTGTATCACTCGTCGCTCGTATATTAGCGGCTGTTTTCGTAGTGCAAAATGTAAAGCTTGACGTGGCGCTTACTGTACCTGTATTTTTAAACAAAAAAAACGTAATATTCTATTTGTGTATGCATCTCAGTGGTAAATGATTTCTTTGTGTTTACTGTGTAATATTTCAAAATAAACGCTTTGCGAGACATACTTTGAACAATTATATTTCTGCGTATTTTGTTTTTCTTTTGTCCGAGTTAATAAACTGCATAACAAAATTGGTTGGCGCGTTATACTTTTCCATTTATTGGTTACAAATTGTTGACGGCCTTGTTTTATTACCTGCTAAATGTTTTATGGTGTAGCTTGTGTCTAAGCTTGTGCTACCATAACGATGGTAGGACTGGCATGGTATGATGGATTTTATTTTGTTTGAATTCAATAAAAAACCTTCGGCGATTGGTATAGGTAACGGTCAGTTGGTATACGTACGTAATTTGTGTAAAGAAATTGTAAACAATCTACATTCACAGTAGGAACTGTTTCTATTCATTTCACGATATCAATTATTCCTTAAATCTTAATAATTTTGCCTCATGTACAATCACAGCTATTTGGTAACATCATTTATTACCCACCTGCGTCCAAAACGAAGACCTCACTCAATCAAGAACGCTCCGATCAAAATGTGAATGTTTTATTCCTTTTGCGGACCAACATCGGGCTACTATAAACTCGTACAAATTATACATTGCTTTTATTTTTAATTGCTATGGACGGCCGCCGGTCCGCCACCGACTACGCCAGGGGCTCACGAGCCTTCCATTTTTGAATAATGGCGCGCGAACACGATTTGTTGAGTAAAGGAAGCGTTCGCGGTGTGCGTACTCCCAGCAGGAAATTAGGTTCTAGGCTAAATTAAGTTTCATGAATAATTAGAGCGTAATTTGCTATAAATGTGCGCGAAGTAGAAAATTTGTGCGCGTTTCCGTTTTAGCAAAAAATGAGAAAAACGCGTCCTGCTGGAGTAACGTTTTTCCAGCAGGAAGATTCTAGAGCTAGACGAATAATCCGAGAGATAAATAATTTATATGGGCGGATAGCTTATATTTGTGCGTAAATGTGTTCGGGTTGTAGAGATATTTCGTTTCCTGCTGGAGCAACGTTTTGCTGAAACTTGTTTCTGCAAAGTCTTTTATTCATATTAATTTTAATAACATCAATATACTGTACTTATTACATTAACACTTATGAAATGCAGTTTTAATAATCTTTTTACATAATATTTTTAATACAACTAAAAACTAAAGATGATTCGTCAGCACCATACCAAGACAAAGATGACCACTCAAAGTCCCCAACATCTGACATAAAATCCATATAGCTGGTAGTCTTCTGTTTCTCTTTGCCTTTTTTTGTTGCGTGCAGTTGCACTAGAAACCTAAAAGCAAAGTTAGATAAAAATACAGACTGAAATATAATTTGACCATTATTTAACTGACGAACTAAATAGACTTTTTATAATCCCCGCCATCATTCCTAACACAAGAGTAAGTTTGTTTTCACGATATAAGTAATACCTATGTAAAGATGACGAAATTAGACGTTGATTCACTGTAGGTATATTAGATCTCCTAGTTATAAACAGGGAATAACATAAAATCTCATGTCTAAATCTCAATCAGCTGCTCATGAACCGCCTCCGTGGTCTAGTGGTTGAGAATTTGCGACCACCGGGTGTTGACCGGGAGGCCTAGGGTTCAATTCCTCATGGGGACAGAAATTTTTTTGCTCAGTTTGGTTGGTAGCAGATAGATAGATAAATAATTTATTTGCCTTTGAGAAGGGTACACAATAGATGCAATTACCATATTTGTATGTGATCAATCCCAGTCAGCTATTGTCATCAACATTTAAGACAAATATTATGAATTGGTATCAATCGTTTCTATTATATTTCAAAATAATTTCACGTAGTAGGTAGCTACTAGGGCTTCTGAGCCCCAGAAGGTAGGTCACGGGGAGGAAGCGGGAGGCAGATCCTCATGCCGCTCCCATCCGTCGCAGACGGATAGGCACTGCCTATCCGTCTGCGACGGATTGGGCAGTCGTAGGCGGGCATTCGCACAAGCGATGACCGTGTAATGCCGTGGAGGCCTGCGTGCACGTTTGGCCCCGTGCACGCCACCGTAAGGCCCTCCATCTGGGGATTGCCCTGGTGTTCTCAGGCAATCCCCCCTTGGTGAGTGCTCGGGGCGAAATGCGTAACAGTGCAGTTACGTATTTCCCCCGAAAAAAAGAGAAAAAAAATGGCTTCTGAGTCCGCTGGCTATCTACTACCGTCTTACCCCTCTTTCTGTGTTCTGTGTCTTAGCTAAGTTTGTCGCCATAACAACAATGTTAATAGCATTGTTGTGTTCCGATAATTAGAGGTAAGATAACCAGTTCCTCAGTTGTTGAGGAGTCCAGGTGAAGTTCGCTTCACTTCCGGCCTTGTCATCACATACCATTAGGTGAGATGAAGGCCAAGAGCTTCCTTGTCGTATGAAAAAAAAAGTTTTTCCATGGAATTGGTATTTATGTGTCTCGTGTAGGTAGAAGAACCGTGGAATATTTACAGACTTCGATTTCCGGATGTCTGTTCTGTTGACCGTACATTAAGCTATCTCACTTCCTGTCCTGAAAAGTGTAGATAAGTTTAGATCAGTGTTGCCATGTTACTGCGCAATATAAGGTTGATAAGGATGCCAGGGAAGGTAGTAATTGAACGGGATCTCACCGCGGGAGATGCGCAATTACACCTAATTGCAGCCTTTATTTCTCGGAAATAATTCACTAACATCTCACGGCCTCGACCCCTTAGACAACTCTCATATACGCTTATTTTTACGCAGTCGTTCCGCAGAAAAAATTCAGCGGCGGTTCATTATTTTGTGTACGTATGTTCTGGCGGTTTTTACGATTTGTGTAAAAATTAAACACAAAAATTAAAACCGATTTCAAAAACACAGAAAAGTAATGTATAAAATGAATATTTATACACAATATACCTACTATCTTATACCTACTAGCTGTGGCCATGAACTTTAGCTTTAATTAAGCTCAACACTCAAAAATTTCTGGAGAGTATGGCCCTCGCTATAAATTTTTAAGTGTTGACGTCTTAGGGGTATAAAAATTAAATGTAAAAAAATCTTTTTAAAAACAAGCTTTTATTTAAATGCGCTAAAAAGAAAAAATAAACTTTTACACTAAAACGTTTACTTACTTATAAATTTAAATACTTACTTTTTAAAAATGTTTTTTTTTGTTTTTCTATGGGACTTGGTACCTGAAATAAATGAATTATTATTATTATCCACTTATTTAAAAATATTCTTAAATTTATTATTATTATTATAACGTTATTTCACATTTGACACAATTTATATGACATAAAAGGTTATCGCGAGATTTACTTGTGTGTAGAAACTTAAAAGTACTTAAAAGAGTACTTTTAAGTACACTTGTATTTACTTAGTTTGAAAATGTATAAAATTATTCACATCAAATTATTTAATTTACTTGTTTATCTATAAAAGTAAATCTCGCGACAAGCTTTTATGTCATATAAATTGTGTCAAATGTGAAATAACGTTATAAGTAAAAGTTTTAGTGTAAAAGTTTATTTTTTCTTTTTAGCGCATTTAAATAAAAGCTTGTTTTTAAAAAGGTTTTTTTTAATTTAATTTATTTTTTACTTCTTAGTTATCACTGGACACGTTTCTCAGTCTGTTCATCTCATTCAACGCATCATTGTTGCAAGGTCGTTTGCTAGAACGTCTATACAGAATTTCAGCTCAATCGGTTAAAGATATCTACTTCAAAATTGATTTTTTAGCTTTACTAGTACGCCATATTGGATTAATAATGGCATCACTTTATTTTTCAAGTTATTCTTAGCAAGATTTTTTATTTGATACCCATATTGTAGGAGTGCATTAAAATAATTGGTCCGCCATTTTGGGTATGCCGCCATCTTAGATTTAGAATGACGTCACACAGTTAACCATGCATTGTCATCCAAACTGTGTGTGTATACAAAATTTCAGCTCAATCGGTTAAAGATATCTACTTCAAAATCGATTTTCAAGCTTTAGAAGTCCGCCATATTGGATTAATAGTGACGTCACATTATTTTTCGAGATACTCTTAGCAAGACCTTTTATTTGATACCCATATTGTAGGGGTGCATTAAAAATAATTGGTCCGCTATCTTGGGTATTGCGCCATCTTGGATTTAGAATGACGTCACATAGTCAACCATGCATTGTCACCCAAACTGATCGTGTATACAAAATTTCAGCTCAATCGGTTAAAGATATCTGCTTCAAAATTGAGTTGCAAGATTTCACCCGAACATACATACTTACATTACATACTTACTTACATTGCAAGTTAAATAAAAGTTTGTAAAAAATAGGGCGCGTGGGTAGTGGAGTCGCAGTGTGGACCTTACGTAGCGCGCCCATAATGGCAGGGAGAACACCGGGGGGTTTAGTGGGTTGGCCTGGCCATGGGACTCTGCCAGGAGAGTCCCACACACGCTCGCCGTCTAGCCAACGGCGGGTACGGTGCGGTCATGCACGCATTTCCCCCCCGAAATGGAAAAGGGGTATAAAATATAGCCTGCGACCTATTCTCAGGCCTACCAAATATACACATTTTTTTTTATTAAATCGGTCAAGCTGTTAGGAGGAGAATAACAAAACGCCTGTAACACGAGATTTTTAACTGACTTCAAAAAAGGAGGAGGTTCTCAATTCGATGCGTATGTTTTTTTTGTGTATGTTACGCGATTACGCCGCTAATTGTGGACCGATTTTCAAAATTCTTTTTGTATTCGATAGAGAGTACTCCTAGGGTGATCCCAAGGTCATCAAAGTCAGGATCTGATGGTGGGATCCCATGAAAATCGAGGGAAACGCTAATTAAATACTAATTTAATTAGGGTTTCTTTCACTAAATTCTTATATTATTTTTAACTTTTCGGTGTTTTATAAAAGTCGGTTTTTATTTTTTTATATATGTATTAGATTATTTTTGACTACTTACTTACTTGTTTTTTAAAGTTAGTTTTTATTTTACGTACTAGTATTTTTTTATTTTAATCTTTTCAATGAATTTAATACCAGCTCACCAATGTAGTTTGAATAACGAAGTTAACGAACGCGCGAACGGGTTAAAACGTGCCTATTGTTTTTAAAAAACTAAAAGTTAAGGATCCTTCCAATATCAGCTTAGCTCTTCACTACAAGACTAAATACGGAATTGCTTCAGAAAAACATGAAACACGTTGGACGTGCCAATAAAATTTAAGGGTTTCCCTTAATTTTCCTGGATCCCATCACCAGATCCTGACTTGGTGAAAATGCCACCAATTGGAAAGCATACCCTCTGAAAAAAATTGAAATTGGTAAATAAATGACGGAGTTATAAGGTAACAAATATATTTAAAAAAATACACCCTCCTCTTTTTTGTTAAGTTAAAAAGAAAATATTAAGTATATGGTACTTAGTTTGTAATTTTTGGATTAAATTGATTTGAATTCTGATTGTTTGTTTGATGCGTCAAACTTAATTTCGTTTATTATATAATCCTAAAGTTACCATGCGATTTTTTTTCGTAATCGTAAGACGGTTTCATAGTAATAGTATACGCAGTTCACTGTTTCTGTTTTTTTCGCAGTTTCGCGCAAAAATCACGTTGCATCTTTGCTCCCGAATATCGTCGTCACTAGCACTTTAACACGTAGGTGCCTATAACCTGCTTTTTACATATACAATCAAAAGTTAATAAAATACTGTAAGTACTTACCTTTTAACATTCAAATTTACTTAAATACTTGGCTCAGCGGGCAAAATATCCATTAAGGGCAAAATTGGGCGGTTTCACGGCGGTACTCATTGACGTACTCGTATAATATGTAACATATTAATGGTTGTACTAAAACACAATAATTCGAAAAGTAAACGAGATATCAACAGCCCAAGAACATGTGCTTATAAAGGAAATGACACAGATTATGTGCTGCCCACCGCTATCTATAATATCTCCGTTGGCTCGTAATTCAAAATTTTTGGTTATTATTTGAACAGACCCCCGTACACGTAGTTCCTGTGTCATCTCATATAACAGCTCATATACGTCCTCATCGAGGGGCTAGAGCCTAACTTAAATTAGGGTGTTTAGGCCTTAGTCAACCACGCTGGCCCTGTGCGGATTGGTCGACTTCACATACACCTTTGAATATATTTGCAGATGTATGCAGGTTGCCTCACGATGTTTTCCTTCACCGTAGGAGCGTCAGACAAATGCACAAATGAAAATGAAACGAGAAAAACGAAAAACCCATTGGTACATACAACATCAAAGTTGGAAAACAAGCGTACTGTCAACCTTATGGTAAGTGGTAGGTAACAGTCACCTATAATACATGTGGCTTTTGTGAGATTCGCAGCAAATCTGCAACCCCCACAAGAACCAAGGTGTATGTTGCCAACTTGCGATATAAGATGTAAAGTCGCGGTACCTAGTAATTTCACTACCATATCTTACCCATTCAAACTGGAACACAGCAATGCAAGCACTGCAGCAAAAAAAACGTCGCCACACACTAGGATTTTCTCCTGTGTCGTAGGTGCAGTTACAAACAGAATATCACATGCACATACGCCCAGACCGGAACTAATTTCTGTAAGCTATACAAAATATTTGTCTCGTACGGGAATAGAACCCGCGATCCGTTGCGCAGTAGGTGATCTCTACCTCTGCGCTAACCGTGTCGTCAACCGCTTTGCGGCAGAAATAGATAACACGCATGCGACCCTGGAACAGAGTCTCCCTCCGGTAAAATTTTTACGGATCCCTTATTGTGCGAGTCCAATTCGCACGTGTGGCTAGATTTTTCGTATTGTGGTTTCCTAAACGATAAACAGCTGATTTAATAATGCTTTTCAAAGTCATCAACCATTTGTTAATAACCATGACTTGTTAATGGGTAAACAGTGTTTCTTTTGCTTGTTTCTTCCCAAAGGTTGCATAGCGCCATCCCATTTTTCAGAGAATTAAGGTAAGCATACTGAAAATTGCAGGCTTCATTTTTGATATGAATAATAATGACCGTAATTATTCGCGCCATGTTTGTATATTTTAAACTTCATTCACGCCCCGTTTAAAAGTAAAACAGCCTATGGTCACCAAACAGTTCGCTTATAAATATGCATAGAGTAATTTTCGGAAAAGGGAGTTTTAATAAGTGAGGTGCACTCCTCCGGCGGACGGTAAATTGCTTCTTGGGTTATTATTCTCCCCATCGCCAATCCTATCCATTTAAAACCAATTATGTTTTATTATTGAGCGAACAGGACAGGTGCGTGGCGCGCGTAGTTGGAGAGAGATGGATTGTAGCATAGAGGTTGTTCGTAACTTCGTAGTGGTTTGCTTTTAATCTGTGGTAAGACGAGGGCGCGCTCTTTTTCTTTTTTTTTGTTGGCACGGGCGCGCTGTCTGATGGCCGATCGTGAATGGATGGTTAATGGATGGGTTCGAAATATAAAATTAAATCGGCTATAATGAGTTACATAGGCATCACGAGCGGCGACCGGCGTCGCGCTGGAGGCTTTGTTGCGGGGTTCACTGACCCTTTCTTTAGTAATTAACATCGTGTTTGTATCGTTTTCGGATCTTAATGTAGCTGCGTTTATTTTAAAGGTATAATGAAACGTGAACAGCGGTTGATTGATAGGTGACGTGTACAAGCCAGTATTGTTTCACGATGAGAAGGAACAATTATCTATTTCGGCATCAAATTCTTTTTTCTAATCAAAGAAAAACTATTTTACATCACATTTAATAAATGTGACTTCAATACAAGCTTCAAGACTGAAAATTTCTTAAATATTTAGTATAAAGGCTTCTATCGATGTACTAGTTTTTAAATAAACGTGTCCACTACTTTTCTTCTATGGTTGTTGTAAGATACCAGATGAAACAAATAGGAGGGAATAGCATATGAGATTGGCGAAAATAAAGTCCGTGCGGTGATGGTTTTATTTAGTGTGACATGTGTCGCCTGTCAGTCCCTTTCTTTCCGAGGATAAACTCAAACTCAAAACTAAAGACCTTTACAGGCACTTATTGACGTCAAAAAAAATCTTCAACCAAGAATTTAATTAACTAATTATTTAATCCTTGTATGTACCTACACACACCCCAACAATTATTAAGATGTATGCAAATACAAGTCAAAGGAAAAAAAAATGACTCTACACCTCTTCGGAAATTGGGAGAGCCTTCTTGAAAGAACAGGCAAGAAGGATGGAAGGTCTTGTATTTTTTTGTCTGCTCTTTGCCAACATTAGAGAGCCGACTTAGGGAGTTTTCTGCGAGTATAGGTACCTCTGCTATAAGGTGAAAAACTTGAAAACTCGAAATTCACGTGGGTCCTAAGAAATAGGGCCAGGGGATCCTGGTGGACGAACTCAAGCCGTCTGGCCAGAATGAAGGGCTAATTCCTCTTCACCTGAGGAAAGACGCGTGTCCAGACATTGGACGATTTAAAAGAGCTTTCTATCAAGTTATAATTGAATAATGATTGTTTTGATTTGATTTGAGTGGGTAGGTCGTGTAAGGGTTGAAATGTTTGTGTAAGGGTTGAAATATCTTCATAACATGTTCCCGATGTTTGAAGAGAGAAAAACGTACTTAATATTTCTTTAATATACGACAGGAAAGCTCATGGCCTTCGTTTCACCTAATGGTAAATGATGATAAGGCAGAAGATGGAAGCAACCTTAACTTGTCACCTCAACTACTGAGAAACTGGCTATCTTACCTCCAATTGTCACAACACAACTATGTTATATTAATATGTTATTATGGCGAGAAACTTAGGTAAGACGATGTTAGCGAGCCAGCCGGGAAAGGCCCTACCACCACCAACTAAAACAAGCAGTGAAACTTCTGCCCCCATGAAAATTCGAACCCAGGAACTCCATATGAATACCGGGTTGTCCCAACCACTAGACCATGGAGGCGGCTATTTTTTTTTCGATATAAATACCTCAATACTTTACGCAACGGCATTCATTAGATAATGATGTATAAATTTGTGATTATCTTCAAACGAATAATCGTTAAAGTATCGACATCCTTTAATTAAACAGTGGGCCTGGGTTGGTAGACATATTGATTTGCAACGAATCGATGAAGTAGCGAATTGTTTCTTCGTATACTTACCAAGTACCTACTCCAAACAACTAATTTTTCATTAAAATGAAATGAAAATATTAATTTTAATCAGATAACACTGAGAAATGAAAAAGAAATGTTATTTAAAACTATTTCTTTTTCACTTCTCAGTTTTGAGTATTTAGAAAACCAAAATGTTGTTTTCTTACAAAAAGAACAATTGGACACAGCGATCGCTAATTCTTACGTTGGCTAGGAATTTGTTCTCGTAATCTCAGTGACGCTGACGAAATTAGTTATTGTTTCGCTATGAAAGGACTGCCACTTGTCTAAGCCCCCTGGTGTCATTCTTTTAACCGCCTCCGTGGTTAAGTGGTTGAGATCGTCCTGTATTCATCCGGAGGTCCTGTTCGGGGTTCCTCATGGGGGCAAAAGTTTATCTGATTAGTTTACTTGGTGTTAGGGCTTAAAAGCCCGCCTGGCAGCTACCACCAGTTATTGTGGCGACAAACTAAGGTTTTGTGGGATTTTGTACACATGTAAGGCCTTATTTGTAAGTTTTAATAAATAAATAAATAATAAAAAATACCTTAGTTTGTCGTCACAATAACGAGTCAAGAGTTGAGTTCCGACAGTTAAAGGTGAGATAGCCACTCCTTCAGTGTAGCTCGCTACGACCTTCGGCCTTATCGACCCTAGATGAAGGTCAATAGTTGTCCTGTTGTGTCTGTGAAACATACATTAAAATAAGAAGCCCAAATTAAAACATATATCTAGGCATGTGCAAGTACTGATGATCCTAAGTCACTTTTGTATTGTATATTGACAGCCAAACTTTTTTTCCCCTTTTCACTGCAAGTGTTAAATTACTTATACTTCTTTTTGCAACCTCCTTGTCAAGAACGTGTTATCTATCAATACGATAATATAATCACTTAAAATCATCACCAGACAATAGACATCTTTGTACAGTGTTTTCCCAAATTTAAACTTGATGTCAGACATGTATGTTGTACAAGGTGCGGTCCAAAAGTTTCCGGCCTAACAAAGAAAACAAGTACATATATTTACATTTTTTTTTATTTTTCGATATAGACTCCCTCTGTTTCAATGCACTTTTTAGATCTCTTAATAAGCATTTCTATCCCCTTATAAAATACTCAGAAGTTTTGTCTTCAAAATGGGCGTAAATCGCACGGATCACTTCATCATCTGAAGAAAATCTTCTTCCCCTTAAGTCTGCCTTAAGTTTCGAGAACAAATAATAGTCACTTGGGGCCAGATCGGGACTATAAGGTGGGTGGCGAATTTCCTCGAAGCCACATTTTGCAACAGTAGCCTTGGCAATTGAATCAGTGTGAACGGGTGCATTGTCGTGGAGAAGCCTAACACCTCTGCTAAGTTTTCCACGACGCTTCTGCTTGATCGCCTCTCGTAACTGCTCAATAAGGGTGGCGTAGTAGCTACCATTTACCGTGGTATTCCTTTCTTTTATCTCAATCAATAGTATTCCGTGACAATCCCAGAATACCGTAGCCATTATTTTTTGGTGGATTGTGTTACCTTCGCCTTCCTAGGCGGCTTTTCATCAGGACGACGCCGCTCCATCGATTCCCTTTTGGAGAGAGGATCATAGTACAAAACCATGGTTTCGTCCCCCGTAACAATTGACTCCAAAAACTCTCTCCGTGTCTTCTATACGCGTCTAAAACTTCTTGGGAGTACCCTTTTCGCTCACACCCATCTCGCACTAACTTTATTCATGTGAAGATGTTCATGGAGAATTCTAAGAACTGAAGTTTTCGAAAGCCCTGTCCTTGCCACTATTTCCTTAGTCTTCAGTCTTCGATCACTCAGAACTTCCTCTTCCACTAATTTGACGCAGTCCACGGTGAGTGTATCCACAGGCCGGCCGGAGCGAGGTTCGTCGTCAATGGACTCCCGCCCTAAACGAAACTGCTAACTCCATTCTTTAATGGTGGAAAATGACGGAGAGGTATTCCCGTACACAGCGTCTAACCTTCTTTTTATATCGGTAGGGCTGACCCCTTCCTTTGTCAGGAACTTGATCACGGAACGACGTCGTTCCCTTTGACGCCGGTAGCACACCTCCGCCGCGGAACTGTAGTAGCGAAACCGCTAAACGAATCCACCACGTTGTCGTTTGTACGGCGCGCGAGCTCTGGCGAGCTTGCCTGCTCTAACGCGGATATTTAACTATGGCGCTGTCTCTGTCGCGCGCGGTTCCGCCCGATCTGCTCAAACGCCATCTACACCTCCGCGTTCGTTTCGCCGCTTTTTTTTATTTCTGGCTATGTGACGCGGTTTCGCCTTGTTAGTTTCGCGGCGGAGGTGTGCTACGGGCATCAGACTTCCTATTATTCTAAGCGCCGTCAAATCAAAACCATAGCCAACAGAAACCGCAAAACTATACACGAATAAGCAGAATAAATGACAATCAAAATGACGTGTTTTTATTTTATTTTTAAATCGCCATATTTCTCCAGCCAGAAATTTTTGGACCGCACCTCGTAAATTGGAAATTAGTCATTGCTGCGAATGGTCCTTTGGTATTACCTCAGAAGAATAACTAAAGCACATTATAGTTCTGAGTGTATACATTTATTGTCTTTTTTTAAATATGACACTGCAAATACTATTGTAACAAACTGTAACAAATGAATTAAGCCAGTCCAGGAAACCGGCTTAATTCAAATCATGTACAAGTAATAATTATTCAAACATTGATTGTGTTCTATTTAGTGAATCAAATAAATAAAGAAACTAATTATTAATATAATTTCAGCTCCACTCTTGTTAAAGATAAACGGAAATGGGCAATTAAACCAATCGCCACAAAGAATCGGTGTGGCAATGATTATTGCAGCCCAAACACTGTGCCTCAAGCGGGGCCCGAAGCCGGCCTCGCTAATTGTTGCTGGTCCGCTGCGGTAATTGTGGACCTGGTAGAAATTAACTTAATTTTTATGTAAATCACTACTAAGGCGATGGTTAGAGGTTTTGATGCACACGAATCAAATTATTAATATAAGGAATAACTACACTGACCTCGGAAACTGAGCTTGCAGTGTCGTCGTGTGCTGTTAATAATTTTCTCGCTAAAATCCCGGTTTCCTTCATTGCACATGAACTGACGCCATTTGGGTCGGTCTCACTCAGGTTGTCTAGATAGCACTTAGACTACACTACACATCATAAAAATGACTAGGTGTCATTTCGCCTAGGTCTTTGATAAAATTGTCTACATTCGTTTGATGACTCGAATCAAAATTAAAAAATCCAATAGTCTACAAGATTGTTTAGCACGCTAAAAGCATGCAAAGCATTATTTCCTAAATGCGTGATTTGTTACGAAAAACAGCACGCTAAAAATATGAAACGAAGCAGGCAGCATGTAAACCAGACAAGACACATTTTTTTGTGCAAAGTCAAACTAGCGAGGTAGGCACAGTTTATATAGCCTCTAGGCTTGACAAGAGAAATTAGTGGTGACTGGCCTCTCCTTTGATGCTAGTAGCGCAGGATAGCTCGGCTTGGAGATCTTTGGGGAAGGGCTATGCCCAACAGTGGATGAATCGTGGTGAAGTGATAGTCTTATTTAATTAATTTATAGACGAAGGCTCAGTCAAAATATTATTTTAAAGGTAAGTTCTGATTATATTCTCAACCTTGTTCCTAAGAAACCACATTGAGAAAATCCTTAAATCTCCCCCTGAGAGCCGCCAAGAAAGACTCGAGACCGGAGCCGCATTGAGAAAGTTTTTCACCATCAGATACGTCAACTTTTGTGCTATCAAGTGCAAACAATCACTTGGATAGAATAGTTACTAACGATGCACAAGTCCACTTAACACCTCCCGCGCCGCCTGCGCACGCACATCATTTAAGCATATGATTAAGAAACTGTACAGAATGGAAGTTTGGTAATGAACATAGTTGTTAAATCAACGGCGGACTACAGATAAATTAAGGAATATAGACTATAGATTATAAAGGATCTTATTTTCTGTTGTTTAGTTAAAGTGTATTTGTGGATTTTTTCTGTGAATCAGCTGACTTTTTCTCGATTTCGGAGTTGATTTCATTATAAAATTGTTTAGTTGATGGTCTGAACCACCTATTTAAATATTATTATTTTTGTTACACCATAAAGATAATTAATATTCTAAATAATTAGTTACGTTTATGAAATGACAACCGTCGGAACTTTGCATAAGTTGCTGGCATAGTATAAGCTAGACATCACACTGATTGGGCGCATTGGTAGTGCTGTCGCAGTGTGGACCTTACCATGCGCGTCCATAAGGGCAGGGAGAACACCGGGGGGTTTTAGTGGGTAGGTCTGGCACTCTGCCGGGAGAGCCCCGCACACGCTCGCCGTCTAGCCAACGGCGGGTAGAGTGCGATTACGCATTTCCCCCCGAAAAAAAGACACCACACTGCGACGTGGTTCTGGTTGTGAGTTGATTTTAACCGGTTTCATTCAGTTAGAAGGCTGACAGCTTTATAAGGTTTAAGATTATCCAAACGGAAATTGACAGGGTGATCTGCTTTTATTATCATCATTTCAGCCAAGAGACGCCCACAGTTGGAAAAGGCCGCTTAAAATTTTAAATCCGTTAGGCTTTGCAGTTTCACATGTCTGTCATAGCGTTCGTGATCAGGATTCAGAAAGGTGTTTAAAAATGTAAAATATCTCCAGCTCGACCGTGCGTTAAAAAGGCATATTGAACTGTAGCTCTGCAACTTATTCAGTTCCTATAATGTGTTCATTGTCCTCCCATTAGAAAACCATGTTATCCTTCATGTTCGTCTATTGAGATTAATTTCAAAATAAGTTCGGAGAATATAATTAAGAAGAAATTATCACAGTATATATAATACATGACATTGGTGAGGACAACGCGAAACATCGTTCATGCACCGTTATAACTAAGTTTACATTCTGTATGTTTCTTAATCATGTGACTGAAGTACACAAAACAACGAGTCGATCTGATTCGAGTCGGCGGAAAAAGTATCAATGCTAAAGAGGCGGCAGGTTCAAAGGGGCGCATTGTACATTGTACGCTAATGCCCCATTCAGCAGACAGACGATCTGCATGTGACCATTGTATATATATTTAATTTTAAAAGAAATCATGCGGCCTTTCGGCTCGAGTCACTCAAAGGACGCGCGCGGTGTAAATAATGGACGTTTTGCATCAAAAACCTTACTGTCTCATGCAGAAATGCACTTTTTAACTCTATTAAGAATCAGCGCAGAAAACTTGACAGTTCAAGTATAATGAGTTTCAGAAATAGAGGGTTCATGTTCAAATTCAAATTCAAATTCAACAATCTTTATTCAACATAGGCCTTTACAGACACTTATTGACGTCAAAACAATCTAATTTAATGAAATCATATTAACCTTGTATGTGCATACATCTTGAATATACTCAAGATGTCTGCAAATACAAGTAGGAATGAAAAAAAAAAGTTGACTCTACACCTGTATTGTGTAATTAACTTCCATGGTGACAGATGCTATACAATTGCTTGTTACATAGGTACACCTTCAAGGTCTAGGAGTTGAGACCTCAAGTTCTGAACCAGTTCGTCTCAACCAACAGATTTGGTTTGGTTCAGAACTGAAGGTTCCTTATTCTGTTTTCTATGAGGCAGAAATTTTTAGTCATCATTATCAATATTTAAGCCAGGAGACGCCCATTGTTGGACATAGGCCTTTTTCGAGGATCTCCAAACTGTTCGGCCCTGTGCTTCTTGTATCCAGCGGCTTGTCGCTACCTCCACTCTGATCGTCGGTCCACTTTGTGGAGGGTCTACTAACGATGCATTTTCCGGTACCTATTCGGCCTTTCAAGGACTTTTCCGCCCCAACGGCCGTCAGTCTTGCGAACAATGCGTCCTGCCCACTGCCACTTGAGGTTCGCAACTCTTACTGTTATGGTGGTGACTTTAGTTCTTCTACGAAACTCATAATTTCTGATTTGATCACGTAGTTACACGAAACCCCAAACATGGCCATCCCGTTGCTCTTTAAGTGACATTGAGCCATCTTATGAGGCCCATTATAGTGCTGACGTACGGAACTGTGACTTGACTTGGCCTCAGTCAAGTCACAGTTCCGTACATCACGTCAGCACTAGCAACACGTACGAATTGACGTTTTGAGAGAAAATTGTCAGCTTGGTTTGAATGGTTTGGTTGCAGAGTTTCGAAGATCATCCTGTTTATGTTTTGTTTGTTTCACTTCACTCGTTATTCGTTCATTAACAACCTTTCTTTCATAAAAAGAAGATTAAGCGCTTCCATGTTCTTTTTCACTTATTTATCCAACACCACCACACACACATCTATCTAGCAAGTTCTTAAGCTGTTTGCTATATGTAACAGCGAGTTGTAGTTACAAGAAAACTTTTTATTATAATTTTTCCTTTGCGCTTTAATTTAGAGAGCGTGCTTTTAATTAATTAATTATTTAAGAGTACATGTTGGAACTATATGTTAACCCGCTTTTATTAGCTTGACCTATATGTATGTATCTATGTAACGGAATCTTTCAACGTAGGTAATTTTCACCCACTTCAAGACGTCTAATTGATTTGAAAATTTGCACACTTATAACAATACGTGGATGACAATACAAAAGTTTAATTCCGAAGTATCCCCCTGATTGACCCATTGACCACACAACCCCACTACCCCCCAATGTGTATGTATGTTCTAAGATTGGGATAAAAATCGATATCTGGTCTCGAAATAGTGTACCGATTGTAATAGGTACTCGAACAATTTTTTGGGTTCCGCCATTTTACAAGATGGCTGCCATTTTTTGATTGAAATAAATATCCTGGCAGTCGACGATTCCTCTCCGTTGACTGCGGTCCAGTGGGAGTTTTCTGCTTTTTAGTTCAATTTGCTATTATAGCGTGTTTTTGAGTTTTTTAAACTATATTTTGTTTATATGTATATGGTATTTTCTGATAACAGTGGACAATGTGGACATACTGAATAAAAATATTATTTATTCAATTAAGCCTTGATAGGAAGCTCTTTTGAATTGTCGAAATATGGTATCCTATTTTCATTAGCGTCCGTTAAAGCTAAACTAAAATTGTAACAATGGCTTATCTTCTAATATCGCTTATAAACTAGGATACATTATTATGTTTCAACCCACATCTGTGCAGTTGTTTTTCATAACTAGAAATGTATTTTTTTATAGCGCTTTTTTTGTGCAAATAGTCAGTGAGTTTATTCTAATGACGAGACACTTGTCAGAGCATTTCCTTTCAACTTGACCTAACTAAACTAGTCCTATATGTATAAACTAATCCTAAAGTAACATCACCCTCTAGTCGCAAGTCCTTCCACAGGTTGCTTTTTGGCGAGGGGCTCAGGAATTGCACAATTTAATACTACGAGCACCATTCCATGCGTAATCTATACTTACCAATATTATAAAGCTGAAGAATTTGTTTGATTGTTTGTTTGTTTGTTTGGTGGAACGCGCTAATCTCTGAAACTACTGGTTCGAATTGAAAAATTATTTTTGCGTTGCATAGTCCATTTATCGAGGAAGACTATGCAATATCACGCTACGACTAATAGGAGAGGAGAATCAATGAAAAATGTTGCTAAAACGGGAAAAATATAGAAGATACAACTAAGAACGCGTCGAAGTATGGCGAATTTTATGGCGAAACGTAGTTCGCGGGCACAGCTAGTTAAATATAATTTGCGCATTTTCAAGGCAAGGTACTATTTGAGTTTGCATGCTCCACTATAAACCACATCTTTGCTCAGGCAATATTGTTGTCAAACGTACTCAAATCTACTATAAAAAACTAGGAGCTATTTAGTAATTCAGGCACTTCAACGTAATACATCCCCTCGCTGGACGCGGGTCTCTTTCGGACAAGGTGGACTTGGCTTACCACACCACGCTTTCGAGTTTCTCATTTCTTCGTAGAGTCGTAACTCGTAGTGTAATCGCCTCTTACGACAAAGGGAATGGTTATACTACCTACATGGTCTTCTCGCGCGGGCCACAAAGATTAGTACTTAGTTCATTAATTTGGACTACCAAAAATTGTTAGGTACATTTTACTTACGTACAAGTAACAAAAATGATAAACCTAGAAAATGTAACAATTTTTTGAAGGCTGCCATATTATGCATGTACCAAAAAGAAAACGACCAACGACCAACGCAATGACTATACACGTTCAGTTTGGATGACAATGCATGGTTGACTGTGTGACGTCATTCTAAATCCAATATGGCGGCTTATCCAAGATGGCGGATCAATTATTTTTAATGCACTCCTACAATATGGGTATCAAATGAAAGGTCTTGCTAAGAGTAACTCGAAAAATAATGTGACGTCACTAATAATCCAATATGGCGGAATTGTAAAGCTTGAAAATCAATTTTGAAGTAGATATCTTTAACCGATTGAGCTGATATTTTGTATACACATACAGTTTGGATGAAAATGCATGATTAACTATGTGACGTAGTTCTAAATCTAAGATGGCGGCTTACCCAAGATGGCGGACCAATTATTTTTAATGCACTCCTACAATATGGGTATCAAATAGAAGGTCTTGCTAAAAATAACTTGAAATAGGCTCAAAGCTCTTCGCTGCTGGTCAAGCATACGTGGCCTTAAGTAGGGTAAAATCATTAGAAGGTCTTCTTATTGAAGAGCTAGACTGTTCCAAGTTAACCGGCAATGAGATGAACAGACTGAGAAACGTGTCCAGTGATAACAAAAAGTAAAAAAAAAAAAATTTAATGTAAAAAACCTTTTTAAAAACAAGCTTTTATTTAAATGCGCTCAAAAGAAAAAATAAACTTTTACACTAAAACTTTTATTTATAACGTCATTTCACATTTAACACAATTTATATGACATAAAAGCTTGTCGCGAGACTTACTTTTGTAGATAAACAAGTAAATTAAATAATTTGATGTGAATAATTTTATCCATTAGAATTTTCAAACGAAGTAAATACGAGTAGGTACTTAAAAGTACTCTTTTAAGTACTTTTAAGTTCCTACACACAAGTAAATCTCGCGACAAGCTTTTATGTCATTTAAATTGTGTCAAATGTGAAATGACGTTATAAGTAAAAGTTTTAGTGTAAAAGTTTATTTTTTTCTTTTTGTTTTTAAAAACATTTTACATATTTTAATTTATACTTACGACCCAATATTTTATTGTTGTAAATGAAGGAGCAGACTCTCCTGAAGTAGAATCCAGCTGAACTTTAATATCAGTTGAACTTACAACTTTCAAATGAAAGTATTGTGTCACTATCCACGATCAATTCTGTTCATGTTTGCAAAATCACTCAGAGCCTTAGATCATGAATGCTCTAAGCCACTCTAAGCTCAGAGCAAATGGCGGCGAAGTGCGATACACAAATAAAAGAACGTAGGTAGTTTGTTCTTTTTTTCAAATTGACGCGCCTGGTGGTGCAAAAAGTTTTAACTTCCACCATTGGCTGGTTAGGAAAGTAGTGGACTGTATTTTTTGGCATATCAAGTCTACTCCTAGTGTACTCGCAATCACCTCTGGTTAGATTGGACGAAGAACAATAGAATGACACTTGGAAAAGAGGATAGGAGAACATGCGCACAAACCTTTGTATTCGGCTGCCTTCTCTTCCTTCTTTTTATGGTCTTGGTGCAGGAACACTGTACTGCACCGCACGGAGTATTCTCGAGAAAATAGTTCTTATCACGACTTAAAAAGCGAGAGCGAATCAATCGATAATTAATTATTTATTTTCCGTTTTTGCGTCCGTTGTTAACGTACTTCGTAGATCGACTGACTACACGGCTAATACGTGCGCATGAGGGTAAAAGGAAAAAATGGGAAGGATCTCTCAAAGGTAATTGCAAGTATTAGTATACTATATACCCCACAATATAATTATGAAATCCACCAGCGCCTGAAGATTCGAACTTTCGAATGTTTTTTTTTATTTTTCACATTGTTTAGGTCTTCTGACTAGCGGAGCTACCGCCTAACTCATAGCGATCACTCGCTATCGCTTTCGTGACATTAGAACCAGTAATATAATTTCGTGACATTAGAACAGTAATCTAATTTGTGATTAGAACCTGGGGGGCTACCGCCTAACTCATAGCGATCACTCGCTATCGCTTTCGTGACATTAGAACAATAGTTCAAATGTTCCATTTCATAAATAAAAGTTTACGTCAATAAGACTAATGAGCAAAGTTTATTAAGAAATTAGTGACTATTTAATGATATGGAATTAGCTAGATTAAGTTTTTACATGTCATGTTTGGTAACAGACAAAACAACACAGTAGGATACCTCTGGAGAACTATTCTCACCGCACTGCGGCTTTCCGAGGCAGCTTTCGCTTTCAAGCCACCAAGTGCTGGAATGATTTGCCGCCACCTATCAGACACCTGACTTCTAAATACACGTTTAAGCTCAAAATACGATCACATATGCTGGAAGTACAGAAGTTAGGTAATCCAGTAACTTGGTAAGCCTTTTGCTAGTTTTTGGTGCTGGTGCTGTTGTATATAGATCTTTTTTATTGGTTTATTGACCACTTTATGGCTATTTTAATTATTACTTTATTAATTTATTTTAACACATTTTACAAAGTATTATTATTATATCTATAAAAAAAACACATTTTCCATGCTTGTTCCGAACGTAAAATAAGTTCTGCTAACCGCGCTCATCTCAGGGTGATGGCTGAAAATCAGTGTTTTGTCTTCGGGCAAAAGATTACACTGAGCCTTGACCCTACTTGCTGCTGCACACATGTACATTCATTCAAATGTATTCCTTGTACTTGTGTTTTGTTTTGTTTTCCTGTACCTAATGTACCAATGTTGTCTATTATATAGTTACTTATTTGTCGCTCTAATTGTGTGTATATGTGTGATGTAGCAATAAACGAATTTATCTATCTATCTAACATAGTTTATTGTTAATATTCATAAGTTTTGTTCATATTCTAAGTGTATGTTAACATACTAATGGTATTTGTTATCTTTTCATAATTAATGTAATGAATTTGAGAAAAACAACATTGTAAATACTAGTAAATAGTGATTTAAAAGAGGTGATAAAAATTTTATCTTCCTAGTTGTTCTCGTGAACGCTCTCCCAATTTCCAAACAGGTGTAGAGTCAATATATTGACTATTGTTGGGGCGTATGTGCAGGAGAACACAAAGTTAAATATGTAATCTGCAATTAAAATTTTTCAGTTTATTAAGTGTCGGATCACAAAGTAGTAACGATAAGTATTGTTTACATTCTTGGCTGATATCATGGTGTAAGCTAGTCAAGACATACGACGCTAGACGTACCTACTTAAAACAAAAGACAATCAATTAAAATCCAACTTTCTTTCGACATGATTTTTCTTATCTATTGCTAGGTTGGTGCCTTACATCGGAAAAAACCATTGCTTTCGTCGCGAACTAAACTGTTCATTTCGAGAAAGTTCCGCTATTAGGCACTAGGTGGCGCTACATGTATCATTTTCTAAATTCGCAGTTCGCTTTATTTCCCAACTAGATACCGATACTTGGGTGGGCATAGGATTTTTTTAAACAAATTTTACTTGATTATCGAATTCTATATCATTATTTGAGTTTCTTTATTATAAACAAGGGGAATCTAAATAGGTTAGTAAACACAGGCTTATTTAATAATGTCCTTGTAATAATGGTGATCATGTGCTCCTACAAGAATTTGCTTTGATATTCTGTTAAACGATTCAAATTCGAAATTCTTTATTTACATTTACAGGCACTTTCCGATGTTAAACATAAAAAGTTAAACTCTACCACACGTTCGGGAATTGTAGAGCCTTTCTGAGAAGAGCAGGCAAACATTTCGGAAGGTTTAATTTTTCGTCTCCTTTATAAAAAATATATGCGTACTGCAAAGGAATGGAATTCTTTGTCGTCCTCTGTGTTCCCACCTCATTACAACCCGGGTCTTTTCAGGACTAGAGTGAGTCGGCACCTAATGAGTAGGCACGCTCCACCCTAGTCGCCACCTTTGCTTACCATCAGGCAAGATGAGGACAAGTGTCTACCCATAATCCATATTTAAAAAAAAGCGGTCTAAGTGATTGAAACAGTGTCCCAAATAAAATATATTTTTTCCATTAATATTATCTTTATATTATACAATTATGCCAATTTCAAGATTTACCATTTAAACACGAGAAATATAAATTAATGCTACAAAACCTAAAGGCTCATTTAAGAATAAATCCTTTAACTTTTTACAATAAAGATCCACAAAGTGTGACTAATTTGCCTTTACAAAAGTTCAAAGCGTATGTAAAAAAGACAGACTCTTATGAGTCAAGTTATTATAAAGTCAACGATTATTTGAATGATGCCAATGACTAGTGTTAATTTGTAGATAGATACGTTAGTCGTTATAATGTAAAGATTTGCTTTCGTCACTTTTATATAATACTAGCTTTTGCCCGCGGCTTCGCTCGCGTTAAATTCGGGGTAACACCGAAGATTTCAAAAAAAAAAAATAAGGCAGGTATTTTTCGTTGGTAACAAAGAGTCTGTGTACCGATTTTTAGCTTCCTACCTTAAAACTGCAAAAAGTCCCATATAAAATTTCACCCCCTCTTTTAAGGGGTTGGGGGCAGATTTCCAAAAAAAAATGATGCACGATTTTTTTGTTAGTCACAAATAGTTCGCATACCAATTTTTAGCTTTCTACCTTGAAAATTGCGAAATGCTCCATACAAACTTCCACCCCCCATTTTAGGGAAGGGAAGGGTTAGAAAGAGACAAAAAGTAGCCTATGTCACTCTCCATCCGTTCAACTATCTCCACTTAAAAAATCACTTCAATCCGTCGCTCCGTTT
Source organism: Schoenobius gigantellus (assembly GCA_963935595.1). Classification (NCBI taxonomy): domain Eukaryota; kingdom Metazoa; phylum Arthropoda; class Insecta; order Lepidoptera; family Crambidae; genus Schoenobius; species Schoenobius gigantellus. The sequence goes on from OZ012557.1 coordinate 3,082,646, forward strand.
TGCCGTGGAAGACGGACAAACAAACACACACACACACACTTTCCCATTTATAATATTAGTATGGACTAGCTGTACCCGGCATGCGTTGCAATGCCACGTAAATGCCATTGTAATACATTGATTTTTATTTATATAGACTAGCTGTGCCCGCGAACTACGTTTCGCCTTAATTTATTTTTTCCCGACATCTTCAACAAATATCGATAATGTACACAGAAATAAATACAAAAACTTAACAAATTATACACTCAAACCTTCCTCGAGAATCATGCTATTGAGTGGTGAAAACCGCTTGAAAATCAGTGCAGTAGTTTTTGACTTTATCGCGAACAGACAGACAGACTGACACGGCCGGGGACTTTGTTTTATAATATGTAAGGATAATATAATCAATAACTCTAATTATTATCGTCTTCGTTTGTTTGTTGGTTTTTTTTCCCTTTTTAATTTACTTTTATAATTGATTAATGTTTTTTATGTGTTTTCATTATCTCGTATTTTTTTTATTATGATACTTTTAAGAATTTAAAATTTTTATTGTTCGCTGTGTACCTACATTGTTTGGGTTGCATCCCCGTCCAATGCCCAGATATTATTTATTTTGTGTTTTATTTTTTATGATGTATTTTGTTTGTGTACCTAAATAAATAAATAAAAAAGTTTTTTTTTTGTGTATACTATTTATGCGTACACATATTGCTGTGTATTCATCATCAACAGCTCATATACCTCCCCACCGAGGGGCTCGAGCCTACCCTAAACTAGGGCGATTAGGCCCTAGTCAACCACGCTGGCCAAGTGCGGGTTGATCAACTTCACACACAACTTGTAAAGAAATTCTTTCTTCACAGCTGTGTGCAGGTTTCCTCACGATGATTTCCTTCACCGTAAAAGTGTCGAATAAACGTACATATGAATTAAAAATTTGAAAACACATTGGTACGTGGCGGGGTTCGAACCGCTACCTCCCGATTGGTAGGCGACGGTCTTACGCATAACGCCATCGACGCTGTGTATTGTAACGACATAATTTTTTGTAAATTTCTAAGCCTCTTATACAGTTTATAAGTTTTTTGCGCCCATTCTTATCAGCTACAAGATATGCTAAAAAAAAATTGACGATTTTAAAGAGCTTTATGTCAGGTCGCATTTGAATATAGAATATTTTGATTTTGACAACATCAATAAGCATATCATAACCTTAATCCTCACTGCAGGGCACTGGTCTTTCCTTTTTCCTTCGACGAGGAGGAACAGGAATCGCTCTAACATGTTGGCTAGAGCAGAGGCTGGCGTAGGTAGAGAATTGTTCCGAGTTTTCCATCGCAACGCAAGCCGCGAAAAAAATTTGCGATGTTTATGGACCTAGTGCAGTGTCTGTGAGAGTAGCACAAATTTGGTTTAAGCGTTTTCAATCCGGAAATTTTGATGTCAAAGATGCACGTCGCTCTGGTCGCCCTATTACAGATAAAATGGATGCCATTTTTGAAAAAGTTGAGCAAGATCGGCATGTCAGTAGTTACGACGTAGCTGAAGAACTGGGAATTGACCACAAAACAGTTTTGGCGCATTTGAAAAAAACTGGGTACACAAAAAAGCTCGACTTTTGGGTACCTCACGAGCTCACTGAAAGAAACCTAATGAGCAGTGTACTCATTTGTGATTCTTTATTACGACGTAATGAAACCGAACCATTTTTGAAGAAGCTGATAACTGGTGATGAAAAGTGGATCACGTACGACAAGAACGTGCGAAAAAGGTCGTGGTCAAAGGCCGGTCAGGCTTCACAGACTGTGGCGAAACCCGGGTTAATTCGCAACAAGGTGATGCTGTGTGTGTGGTGGGATTGGAAGGGCATTATTCATTATGAGCTGTTACCACCAGGCAGGACCATCGATTCTGAACTCTACTGCGAACAACTGATGAGATTAAAGCAAGAAGTTGAGAGAAAGCGGCCGGAATTAATCAACAGAAGGGGTGTGGTTTTTCATCATGATAACGCTAGACCTCACACATCTTTAGCCACTCAGCAAAAATTAAGAGAGTTTGGCTGGGAGGTGTTAATGCATCCGCCGTATAGTCCTGACCTTGCACCTTCAGATTTCCACCTGTTTCGGTCTCTTCAGAATTCTTTAGGCAGTGTCAGGTTAACATCACGAGAGGACTGCCAAAACCACTTGTCGCGGTATTTTGACCAGAACTCCCAAAATTTCTATAGCAATGGGATCATGTCCCTACCTACAAGATGGCAAAAAGTTATCGAACAAAATGGTACCTACATACTTTAGTTAAATGTAAATAAACTATATTAAAAAATGTTTTGAATTTTCTTAAAAAATGCGAAGAAACTTTTTCCCCAACCTATTATTTACAACTTGTTTGTTACTCCGTTTTAGATTCCTCTATTACGGGTTTAAGCTGCTTCAGGTAGCGCCAACATTTATTTTAGTAATTTTGAAATTACATCGACTTCTTACGTGCATAACACTGTAATTTTTCACTAATCCCACCTTCTGCTTTCATTTTAAGGACTACACGAGAACACGCGCTGGCTTGTGTCGTCGCCGACTTACCTACGTACCTTTCAAACGCGTACCAAGAAATCTGGCAACTTATTTTTATGTCGTGCGAACAAGAAATGGTACCTACTTCCTGCCGGCACACGTGTTTTCTCCTTACAATCCCGGATCCTTTAAAAGAGGCGTAACGAAGCACCTTGCAGGTCAGCCAGATGAGGGTGGCTAGTGTGGCGTGTACCTATTGTCTCACGCACTAGCCATCTTCGAAATTAGACTCTTTTCCTAATAACCCCCAGGTGGAATGAAGTCATTTGCTAGGCCTTTAAAAAAATAGGGACAAGTGGGGCACATTGGAACACGGGGTACAATAAAACAAAGGCGATAATTATTGTAATTGGAAACAAATTCGCGCACTTTTGCTTTGATCAATAAGAGCGTCTCATGCGGCACATGATAGCGCAGTACAATATTGACCAGTCATCGACAACATAGTTTCAATGTGAAAAAAAAAATTGATTAAATTTTTTTTTACGATGAATTTTCGATTTCACAAGAAAATTATCAATAACAGGTATAATATATTTTCTTGCATGAATCTTAATCAATTTACGCATTAAAGGTAGTTACCTACATGTGGAGTGGAAAACATAACCCATCATTTTTAAGATATTTTTAAAAGATTCAGATACTTTATGGAACGGGGTACTATAGGACTGTGTTCACTGTGCCCCGTTATTCTATGCCCGGGATAGATTATTGGATTTTTGTTACAGATTTTGAAGTAATATTTTGAAGTAATAATTTTAAGAAGTCGTAAGAGAAAGATAGATAAGAGCTTGCATAGTAAAACAATTTGAAAGCAGCCGTTGAACTTGTAGCATGTGGTATGAGTTTGCGAACTGCTGCTAACCTAAAATGCCAAGTCCAGTAAAATTAATGGTTAAATGAACTTACCTTAAGTGAACTTCAACCATAATTATACGAGATGTTGCATCCGAAGAGATTCAACATACATTGTAGTCCGTTCAATGTTGTACTGCATTGCCACACTTGTTCAGAGAAATAAAATAAATAAAAAGATGTAAGTCTATTGACATTATGTTACTTACGTCAGCTGTCGGCTGTCACCTCATTCAGTTTAGAGCTTTATCAATATCCCAGTTTACGTAAATCGGGGATTTATAGAACATAATGGGAAGGGAGGGTGTTAAATCTCTTCGGATGCAACATCTCGTATAATTATGGTTGAAGTTCACTTAAGGTAAGTTCATTTAACCATTAATTATACTTCGATGTTGCATCCTCGAGATTTAACATACATTGTAGATTTTCAGCGTACCTACATGTAAAATGGGATATTGTATCATTATATTATATTTTTAATGTAATAAAATTGTTTTGTTTCATTAATGTATTATATTATCATAATGGTTTAAATTAAATAGTGCACGTATATAGCCTACCCTATTATGTATTATAAGTGTCATCAATTACATTCTTATAATTAACGAAAAAGAAAATCGCAATTATCATGAAAAATATCCATCAGCATAGACTCTGTTTCCGACACTATTTGATTTGCAATTAAGTGTTAATTGTATAATTTTGCGAAGTAAAGAGAATTATTAGTTCATCCTGCAGTATTTTTAATAATGTCGAGAGATAAACCAGCTCTCTCTGATGTGGATGCGTTCTGTAAGCTAAGAACAAGGTCTATGCTCACGCCATTATTTATTAAAACCTGTTGTAACCAGCGGTTGATAGACTGGTGGGTACAGTTATGAATTCGATTTTTCTATGTTTGAAATAATTTATCGGAATTAATAGGCCTTAGTGGTCAAATTTTTACAATATGGGAATGCAAAGTGTTTGCTGGACATATTCATAATTTCTCATTACAAAATGGAAAAAATAGGCGTGGATTCTGTTCATTTGGCATTGGAGTTTTAATTTATTCTGTTACTAGCTGTGCCCGCGAACTACGTTTCGCCATCAAAATACTTAACACAGTGTTTAGTTTTTTCCTCCATTTTATTCCATAATGATTCAACTTTATTCTGCCTTTCTTGAGCATCGGCCATTTCGAAATTAGGAAAATTTTCGTAGATTCATAATGCTCTTTTTCTAACAGTCCACAAAATTAAATACATTACATATTACTATAAACACTAAGTATTATTATTGTTTTAGAGACATTATTGATATTAATAAATTCTTCTTCAGTAGAAAGAACTACACAGTTGCAAGAATAATCTTTATCGTATTCATGTTTCGAATTAAAATAAAGAATTGTTAATAAATTAGAACTGTATACGAATAAAGTTTAGATTTTATAATAGGTGTTGGTAACACCAACAAAATATATTTTTTGGATATGACAACTTGGCCAATTTAGACTGGTCGTACAGTAAGCTCCTTGTCAAGCTATACTGTTTGACCTTTGAACCGTTCTTATGTCGCTCGTAATACTGGCGGTTTTCGTAGAGTTAATGTATAGCATGAATGGGGGGGTTACTGTACAAATACGTTTTCCGTATTCGATATCCGATCACGGAATACAGACACGGAGTTTCGTGGATGTAGCGCAGACGTTCGTTTCTTCTCATTCGGGATTTCTACCATTCTACCTAAACGTACGTACAGAACGTGTTCCGTTCGTAATTAAAACGAACGTGTGCGGCAGTCAATGAGTATTTTGTATAGATTTGATGCATTCGGATGCCCGCATTCAGAAAACGAATGCGAAAAAACGTATTTATGCGGTTAGCCTTAAAATGTATTGAGACTTCCGTTTTTGTAACGTGTACTGTGCGATATAGTGTTGCTGGCATAGTTCGGTTAGCAAACTCGCCGTGATGACTAACATCCAACACACAAACTTGGAGTTATCGTTAGTTAGTTCACGATCGTTGCATTATCACGGTCTCGAAGGACACTAAACACAGGTAACATCTAACATCGAACATCCAATAGGCCCCGAAGCGGTTCTCAAACTTTTTTGGTGACGGAACCCTTTTGGAAAGCGAAATACTTGACGGAACCCTAAAATAAAACAATAGCTTTTAAAAGTGTATTCTTTATTAATAAGCATAACGAAAGTACGACCAGAGAGGGTGTTTTGATTTTTCTAAATTATTGCGGAACCCCTTATAGGGGTAGTGTGGAGCCCTAGGGTTCCGTGGAACACACTTAAAGCATGGCTGCTCTAGGTACCCTTCAGGGCCTACTTTCATTTAATACCCCTATTGCTGGGTTTGAAAAGCAACTGTTATCCGTCTTTTTTGAGCGGCGGTCATGTTGAATTTACGTCAATGTTGCTACGTTCATAGTGCTCTACTGATCAAGGCCTTTCATATGATACCCATATTGCTGGGCTTAGAAACGAACTTTTATCAGTTTTTTTTGAGCAGCGGCCATATTGAATTTTGTGCTTTTTTCCTAGGTTCATAGTGCTCTACTCTTCAAGGCCTTTCATTTGATACCTATATTGCTAGGTTTGGAAACAAACTTTTATCCACCTTTTTTGAGTGGTGGCCATGTCGAATTTACGTCAATATTGCTAGATCCATAGTGCTCTACTCTTGAAGACCTTTCATTTGATACCTATATTGCTAGATTAGAAAACGAACTTTTATCCACCTTTATTGAGCGGCGGCCATGTTGAATTTATTTATGTGTTGCTAGATTCATAGTGCTCTACTCATCAAGGCCTTTCATTTGGTACCCACATTGCTCGGTTTGAAAACGAACATTTATCCTTTTTTTGAGCGGCGGCCATGTTGAATTTAGGTAGATTTTCGTAGGTCCCTAATGCTCTACTCTTCAAGGCCTTTCATTTGATACCCATATTGCTAGGTTTGGAAACTAACTTTTATCCACCTTTTTTGAGTGGCGGCCATGTTGAATTTATGTAAATGTTGCTAGGTTCATAGTGCTCTACTCATCAGGGCCTTTCATTTGAGACCCATATTGCTAGGTTTGGAAACGAACTATTATCCATTTTTTGAGCGGCGGCCATGTTGAATTTATAGCAACTTTTCCTAAGTTCATAATGCTCTACTCTTTTAGGCTTTTCATTTGATACCCATATTGCTAGGTTTGGAAACGAACTTTTATCCTTTTTTTTGCGGCGGCCATGTTGAATTTAGGTCGATTTTGCTAGGTTCCTAATGCTCTACTCTTCAAGGCCTTTCATTTGATACCCATATTGCTAGGTTTGGAAACGAACTTTTATCTATCTTTTTTGAGCGGCGGCCATGTTGAATTTATGTCAATGTTGCTAGGTTCATAGTGCTCTACTTATCAAAGCCTTTCATTTGATACCCATATTGCTGGATTTGAAAACGAACTTTTATCCATTTTTTGAGCGGCGGCCATGTTTAATTTAGGGCAATTTTCCTTAGTTAAAAAAATTCTACTCTTTTAAGCCTTTCAGTTGATACCCATATTGCTAGGTTTGGAAACGAACTATTATTCTTCTTTTTAGAGCGGCGGCTATGTTGAATTTATGTCAATGTTGCTAGGTTCATAGTGCTCTACTCATCAGGGCCTTTCATTTGATACACATATTGCTGGGTTTGAAAACGAACTTTTATCCTTTTTTTTTGAGCGGCGGCCATTTTGAATTTAGGTCGATTTTCTTAGGTACCTAATGTTCTACTCTTCAAGGCCTTTCATTTGATACCCATATTGCTAGGCTTGGAAACTAACTTTTATCCACCTTTTTTGAGCGGCGGCCATGTTAAATTTATGTCAATGTTGCTAGGTTCATAGTGCTCTACTCTTCAAGGCCTTTCATTTGATACCCATATTGCTAGGTTTGGAAACTAACTTCTATCCACCTTTTTTGAGCGGCGGCCATGTTGAATTTATGTCAATGTTGCTAGGTTCATAGTGCTCTACTCATCAATGCCTTTCATTTGATACTTATATTGCTGGGTTTGGAAACGAACTTTTATACGTTTTATTTGAGCGGCGGCCATGTTGAATTTAGGGCGATTTTCCTATGTTCATAGTGCTCTACTCATCAAGGCCTTTCATTTGATATGCATATCGCTGGGTTTGGAAACAAACTTTACCGGCAGTCATGTAAAATTAAGTCAACGTGGCTAGGTTCAATGTGTTCTACTCTTTAGGTTCTTCGTTTGATATCCATGTTCCTTGGGTGGATCCAAAAAAATGTGATCCGTCATTTTAGACATTAGGATCAAGAGTCCCGTCCCGTCCCTCTACGCGTAACACAGAACATTGCAGTCAGATATTTTTTTTAATTATCAATATTAATCTATTACTTTTAATACTTTTAGATGGATGAAAGAGTTTGATTCCTTAGTCCTAATGTAAAAACATATAACACCTTTCAAAATACCTTGAAAAGAGTATATTCATTTTTAAACATTTCAAATATTTCAAAAATTGTACCGATTTTGTGAAAATTAGTCAAGAATTAAACCAATCTACCAATTTTATGGTCACTCGATAAGTATTATCATAAAAAATGCTTTATACATTGGTTGTATGGCTTGATCTTTTTGCCTTTCCACCACGGTACGACATAAGAAAAAGACAATTTGGTTGGCGAAATCCAGTTGGGTACAGCCATTAACAGAAAATATTAAATTTTATTTGTACTATGTGAAACACTTCATTCCTGCCTTAATTTTCGAAATCCAATTACTTAAGATCAGGCTGTATGGCGTAGTTCCATTGCCTTTCCTTCGTGGAAGAAAATACCTTCTCTCTGTACTATGTGACAGACTTGTCAAAATAATTTCACGTGCGCCATGTTGTTTTTCTACCTAAAGCCAATTCGAAAATTTTATATGGTATTTTTTCACTAAAAATAAAAAGTGAATTTAAACAAACGAAATTATGCCTAAATGTTCTTCCGGAAAATTCTAAGCATTGTGGTGTAAGCCATATCAAATTCTGTCCAGTAGTTTCGGAGATCTTTCCGGACAAACAGACAAACAAACAAACAAACAAACAAACAAACAAACCAACAAACAAACAATTTTTTTAAAAACTATTCTATCGTGTTCTGCTAATGATTTTAAGGCGACCTGTGTAATTTTTTTCTTAATATTTCGCAATTACAGATTTTTGTACCCCTACGATTTTATTATATATAGAGAAGAGATTAGATAAATAACTACCAGACTCCATTATTTTTAAATGACTTATTTTAATTAAACATAAGGTTCGTATTTGTTATCCAGTGCACACCGCGAGCAAAGTATCTACTATTTTCTTTAAACTATTTTCTAAAAAATCATTTTAATGACAGATTATCATATGGATATAAATTCATAGATAATTAATCTAGTACTAAGTTACGATCCCAGGTAATTATACATAAAATTCTGTTGGGTTCTTAAACATTTTTTTTTCTATTTAGATAATATGTAGAGTTTTTTTTTATACTAAAGATAAAGGTCATCCTAAGGTGTTAAGGGCATCCTTATTGAACTGTTCGCTTGAAAAATTTAGTGTTAATGATATTGAATTATTGTCAAGGTGATATACATTATTCTTGATATAAAAGAGGAACTATTTTTTGAATACCACATTATATTGACTAAATGTGTCATCATCAGCTAAGAATTTTATCATAACATCATTTGGAATCTGACGTCTTACATACGATTCCCTGATAATATTGCGCACACCAGGATAAGTTTTTCCACATGTGGTCGGGTTGCCTAAAAGGAGATAATAAATTATTTATGTTAGGTTCGAAATAAATTATTTTTGAAACAACTAATTGACAGAATAAGAACAAACAACTGATGTACCAAGGCTGGCTAAGCCAATAAGGGACTAAATTATATCTTCTGCTTCATAGTTTTTTTTGAGGCATTTTGAAATTAATGCAAAAAAAGGAGAGGTCATAAAAAGGTATTTTTCCACTGTATAGTAAATGTATCAATATCATAGGCATCTAGATCACGTTTCCAGGAAGCGAGTTTTTACATTTTTATTTGCATTCCAAATAAGTCCATTGAGTCAATTGGCACCTGTCCAAATTGATATACCTACAATAAACTTTAATAATGCGTGATTTTATTTCCACTCAGAGTCAATTTTATATCTAGAGGCATGGTCTGCATCTATATTTTCACATAATTTGATATATAATGTATAGATTACTTATTTTCTATTTTCGCACCATTGTCAAATCTCGCGTAATATCATTCAAATGGGGGAAATGAATTCCACCCATTTTGTTAATGCAATGGCAACAGTGTTATCTATTCTAAGAAGGATCTTATAATTTCTATATATTTCACAAAATACTTTCAAGCCTATAAAGGCCGCAAGTACTTAATTCGAAGAAAAAAAAAAATTAAATTTTTGCTCCTCTGTAGACCAATAGTCTCAGTTACTTCGCCATTGCATACTGTGGTCCAGGCTGAGAGAAGCACCAGTGACATTTCTAGCTGAAAGTCATTTTCAAAGATATTGTTCATATTTTATAGATTAAATGGGTCCATTAATCGAAATACTTGTGTAAGCAGGAATTGATAAACATAATTGCAGTGTAATTGTCGCTTGTGTATAATAATGCCAAATGCTTTTCCCACTCTAGTCATTTCCTATAAACCCAACTATTATTAACAATAATTAATTGTAAATTTATGACGAATGCCGGAAATTTATAAATATTTGGACATTATTATAATTTGGACATTAGTAATGCAAACCCAAATTTTTTCATAGTTCATAACTAATCCTCTCACAAGTTCGAGTAACAGAACTTCATTTATATTTGGAACACAAGTTTTCATAAGAGTTTTCTATACATATTAGGTCATCTAAATACGATACAACAGTTAAATTGCGTTTTCTTAAGTAAGATAACACTAGTTTTAATAACTTAGTGAAAACAAACATGCTTGACTTAAACCCTTACGGTTGACATGCGAGTTCGTACAATGCATTGTCGAAACGAAATCTAAGGAATTTTGTGTATTATTTATGAATAGGTATTAAAAAGAATGATGCTTGTAAATCGAATGTAGCCATAGATACAGTTCGTATCCATTTTAAAATGGCAGATTGATTAGAATTTATTAAGAGATTTTAAATTAAGAATAATCTTGTAACCACCATTACTTTTAGATGTCAAAAAAAATAAACAAGGGAAATAAATTGTTGTTCACTATATTCTGAGAATAGATAGTACCTAACTTAGCCAGTTTCTTAATAGCTACAATTGCATCTTTTTTAGATGTTGGTCGATTTGTAGGCTCAGCATTTTGGTATACTATGCTAATGAATGGTACTTATCTTATAACTTATAACCAACATAAAACAATTAGATCATCAGTTAAAGACATCCAATTTAAACAAATAATATGTTCCAATTTACCGGTATGTTATACCTTTAAAGAAGTTTTTCTTGTCTTGAAGTTTGCTGTTCTCCATGTGTTGGCTGCGCCTGCGCTGAGATGTGGTGTTGTAAGTCTTCGTCGCAGGTTGCGATGTTGGCTGGTTGCAGCTTGCAGCTAAGCAGGGCTGTACTCGGGGTGTGGGCTCATCGAGCAGAACCCCGTTTGTTTACCGACTGAAATGTTTTTCGGCGGTTGCCAAAGATATTTTGGATAGTCGGTTTCTTTATTTGCAAGCTGTTTTTTTTTAAATATATATTTAAAATGTTTTATGTTTCCTCCCAGTTTTGCTCCGAAAAGATATTCATTCCTTTTTACACTCTTAATTAAAGAAAAAAAAAACTGTTAGTCCAAAGGAGGTAGAAAGAGTTTTCGGCAACTGAGACTTTCCTGGTGGTGAAAGTCGAGTAACACCTGACTAATGCCGGTATTATTATTTTTTTAATTGACATTTTATCAATTGTCTGATAAAATGTATGTAAATGATAAAATGCTTGATTAATTTTTTTGTTAATTTGGCGAATCCTAATATTCTTATACCAATTCTAAATGTTTTCCATTGACGCAATTTGAGAGTTTAATATGTGCCATAGCCAATGCGAAATGTTCCGGTATAAAGTAATATTTCTTTTAATGAATCTATGTTTTCTTTCACCAATCCATCAAGTAATATTTTCTCCCAATGTTTAGAGATCTTAGGTATAATTTCACCGATAGTGGGGTTGCGTTTTTTGCATCGTCAAGCATTTCGAGGAAATTTGTACTTTGTACCGCTCGGTATTTCAGAAGCCGGTAATGGCGAATATTGTTCAAGAGCGACGGTTGTCATGTGCTCAGGTACAGTATTAACAATTGACCTCAATAACTGACAGTCTGCATTATCGGATTCAGACGAGATACTCTCGCTGTAATATATAAATAATCTATTTGAGTAATAGTGAAACTTATTTCACTATCACTCAAATTTTACGCAATGAGCGCGGTGATCGTGATAATTGTCTCTCTAAAAAGAAAGAAAACCATAATAATTACTTTCAGGATAGTATCGCGTACTTATCACATTAAGAAAGTAATGACTGTATTTCTGGGTAATATCGCGTGATACCACACTAAGAAACACATACAATACTATCGGGATAGCATCAAGTGATATCTCTTTAGGATAGTATGAATAAATGATTTTTTTTTAAAGAAAAGTGGGTATTCTAAATATGTTTCCCAATAAGGCGACAATTTTAATATTATATCTCCAATGATAATTATATAATCGAAGCATATAGTATTGTTAAAATAACTACGTTTTGATATTTTATGCAACTTCATATTTCTATAGGAGCTGACCATAAAAAATAACTTACGTCGTTTGCGTTTTCTCCTTAACATTTCTTCATATCCTCGAATATTTTGATCAATATTATATTCACCATCACTATATGGCTTCCGTTTACCCATAATATAAGATTTAACAATTTTTTAAATAAATTCACAGCATTTTAAAGCAAATAACGTGTTGCAATGCCCGCACACAAAGAACGAATGAGGTGACAGCCGACAGCTGACGTAAGTAACATAATGTCAATAGACTTACATCTTTTTATTTATTTTATTTCTCTGAACAAGTGTGGCAATGCAGTACAACATTGAACGGACTACAATGTATGTTAAATCTCGAGGATGCAACATCGAAGTATAATTGCATCGATATGTTAAAAAAACAAAACCAGCAGGTGATAGAGACGCAGGAGTGAATATAGAATATTCCATTTTTTTATATTTAAGTATTAGCCTTGTTCCAATGTACCCAGACACTGTTTCATTGTACCCCAGACCTGGGGCTCATTGAAACATAGGAGGCGTTGAGCAAAAACGCATTTTTTTATAGGTTAAGATTAATTTTTTTACTTACTTTCGTTTCTTATAGGTAGATTATGAACCGTTGTTGATCGTTCTAACCAAATATTATCAAAATATAAAGCATACTTTTTTCAAAAAAATAAAAATGCTTTTTTCGTTTCATTGTACCCCAACTGTCCCTAGGGTTTAAATGCCGAAATATCGAATAGTCTTTGTAGCATGCTGGGGAAGGTCTCTCGCGTAGGCAGTCTATTCAACATTGGCATCGTAACAGATTCCAAAAACAGTGATGCAGAGACCACTTGTATATGTACCAACCAGCTCGAAGGAAAATGTTGTATATCAATTTTTGACGTCAAAAATAAACAATTAGATGAAATATTTAAACGAGTTAGGAATATGACCAGTTAGGAAAGTGTCAAATACGGAATATGACCAATCTGGAATATGACGAATCAGGAACAAATCAAATTAAAGTCTGTTATCTGTATAGATTGTGAGATAATTATATGTAGTGTGCAAGAAACTCAACAGTCCACGTCACACAGATTTCGTAAAAATTATGCCCTATAAGAGATCTCTTTAGAAACACGAATAACCAGATAAAACCTTTGCAATATTCTAGGTTAAAATGGGTCAAGTTATTATTTACACTCTTGAATGGTTTATTAATGTTCTGAAAAAAATGCACAACAGCCAGAAAAATGATCTACATTTTATAATTTGAAACATTTCATACACAGAATGAAAGAATGAACTTAATGTAGGCAAAAATATACAAATTTAAACATGTGCTCCATTAGCATACAAACGAGGTTTATATCCCGTCTAGTTACAAACTCTAGTGAATGGCGATCGTAAGTTTTGTAAATTACAATAATTTATCGAGTTCTTACTCCGATTCTAAATTACGCTACAACATATTTTCAATGTTAAGATCTCGGGCGCGTGCCGGTGGTTAAACTTTTATTTCATTAATTTTTATGATGCCCGAGCGGTGGCTTGTTTATAAAAATAAACTAGATTATTATTTATACAAACAAGCATCACATTTGCATTTGAGTACTTGACGGGTTACCATATACCTATGGCTATTTTAATAAGTTTTACATAATGTATTCTTCTAATATGGAACGGCTTAAAAAAATAAGACTTAAAATCTTATCGTCTTTGTATTAAGCCTTTATTATTTATTATTTATTGCTTAAGAAGGCAATCGGCCCACCTGATGGTAAGTGGTAACCGCTGTCCATGGACTTTGCCAATATCAGGGACTTAGCCAAGTCGCTGCCTATTTTGAATGTAATACTCTTCTTAAACCTCTCTTGAAAATGGACATGTTATAGCGCTCAGGAAACACAGCAGCAGGAAGTTCATTCCAAAGCCGCACCCTGGTAAAAATGAGCGCTGAAAGCGAACCGTGCTACACGATACTGCTTCCAGGTAGTAGGGATGAACTGTACTGCGGTGCGGTGATAAAAAGGTGACGTTGGTACCAAGTCGAACTGTTCTTCGGAGCACTTACCGTTGAAAATTCGATACAAGACATAGAAAGATTCGAAGTCCCTCCGTAACTTCAGCGACTCATAATGAGTCCCGCAGATCAGAATCACCGATGATTCGTGCCGCACGTCTTTCTAGGCAGTCAAATGGTTCGAGTTGGTTTTTTGGGGCTCCTGCCCAGAGGTGTCAGCAGTACTCCACATGCGGACGTACTTGAGCTTTGAAAAGCATAAGACGTTGATGTGGTGTGAAGTACCACTTTACTCTGTTCTGGAAACCCAGCTTTTTGCTAGCTGGTTGAGCCTTGCTTTCCAAATGACTCCCGAACTGGACTTTGCTCGATATATCGAAACCGAGGATCCCGATACTGTTAGAGATTTAAAGGAGTCCAAACTCCTTGAAACTGAGGCGCTATAAAAAAAAGGGACCTTCTTGGCAGTGAAAGCGCAGACTTGTGTCTTTGTGGGGTTGAACTGAATTAAATTCAATCCCCCCCATTCTGAGGCCCGCCCTAAAAATCCTCAACTTCGGACACAAGTTCTGATTGTCTCTCCAATACAGAATTCCGGGAGACCTTCTGATAGCTGGTATATCGCGCATCATCCGCATAGCAATGAATGTTCTCTATAGACAACAGGTCATTGATCTGCAGAATGGACAACGTTGGAGAGAGTACCGAGCCTTGTGGGACACCAGCATTAATGGTTTTGGTCTCGGAGGATGAGCCATTGACGACGACTTTAATGCTCCGATCATCCAGAAAGCTGAAAATCCATCTGCAAAGTCTCCCGGGGACTCCATAGGAAGGTAACTTGGCTAGAAGAACTCTATGCTAGACCCCGTCAAATGCCTTAGCGATATGACAGCTAGGGCTTCTCCGTTGCTTTCTAAGGCCTCCGCCCAGCGGTGTGTCAAATATACCTGGAGATCACCGGCCAGGCGACCATGACGGAAACCGTACTCTTGGTATTTTAATAGTTTGCTGTTGATGACACGTTTTAATATCTTGCAGAGTAAGGATCTTACCGCTATGGGCCTGTAGTTTAAATGCGCCCGACTCGCGAGTTTAATTATTACCTTATTAAGTAATCAGGCATCTTGGTCACCTATTAGGGCCCTGTGTATGTGTATAGTTCTTTGTCACGTCCACTGTGTTGTGAGTAAGTGTTCCTAGAAGAGATTCAGGGTCCATTGCTGGACTTTCACCACAGAGGAGCGCTCCTCTCTCCGCTGCTGTTCAGCCCTTGCGTGAGTGAGTTTTTTGTCTATTACTTATGTTACGGTAATTCTAACGTGCGATTCAGGCTCCGTATATCACGGACGTAAGTACACCCCGGAGTTTGGTTACGGTTAAGGGCGAAGGTTTTCCCGCCCCCCAAACGAACCGGCCGTGTACAAAACAGATGGAGTTATTTATTTTTGTTTGCTGTAGTGAATAAGAATTTGTCAATGTCTCTTTTCGGTTATGTTAACTGGCAATACGTAGTCTCTTCCAATGACCTATTGCCATAAATTTATAAAGAATAGACCTTTAAACAAATACTGTTACGGATTGCAATAAAAATGTTTAGTATTGGATTGTTGGAAACATTTCTGCGATATGGTCACGGTTAGCGCAGTGGTCGAGTGATCGCCTACTGCGCAACGGGTCGCGGGTTCGATTCCCGTACGGGACAAATATTTTGTATAGCCTACAGAAATTTGTTCCGGTCTGGGCGTATGTGCATGTGATATTCTATGTTTGTAACTGCACCCACGACACCGGAGAAAATCCTAGTGTGGGGCGACGTTTTTTAAAAACTAAACTAAAACTAAACTAAATATAATCAAGCAAGTATAGTTGTGACCTCTCTTAATAAATATAAGAGGTCACTTATGTAAATTCGATCTAGCTTCAGTTTATATAAGCACTATCGGGCGAGTGGCTGCGGCTTCCCACCTCTTCCCTCTAATGCGTTTCTGATTGCACCACTTACGGACAGACAAACCGACTCAGCCATTACAGCGACGAAGTGGTCCGACGGGGACGATGCTGAAGCGAGCTGGTTTTGATGAAACTACATATTTTCGTATTCCTAAAACTTTGGCATTGTATGATAGTCATGTATTGGGGCACATTGTTCTTATGAAATATTATTTAAAACAAAAGTAATGTAGATGTCATATTCTTTTTATCATATTCTGTTTCAATAAAGTTGGCATAAAAGCACCTACCCACCACCAGCAAGCAGTAAACGGCCAGCCGTATTGCATGTAGTTTTTGTAAGCTTTGCAAATATTCAACCCTTACAAGCACTCCAGTGTACGTTACCAACATGTGACAAGTCACAATGCCCGCATTACACCTCTCGATATTCAGACAGTCTAATGGCCAATTTCAACAACCTTGTCTTAGCTTAGGATACTCTTAGGTGGCATCCTGTCTTGGGGATTGCCCTGCTGTTCTCTGGCAGTCCCCCCTTGGCGATATCCCGACCAGTCAGGTTGGGCTAGCCTGGGCGCGTGAGTAGTGGGGTCGCATTGTGGACCATACCCCACGCGCCTTAAGGAGAACACCGGGGGGTTTTAATGGGTTGGCCTGGCACTCTGCTAAGAGAGCCCTACACAAGCTCGTCATCCAGCCAACAGCGGGTACTGTGCGGTCATGCATTTTCCCCAGAAAAAAGGTGGCATTTGTGTCCCAAGCACGAGAGACTACTTTGAGAGGACCCGAGTGAGCTGGTGGAGTGGTTAAACCTTACACATTCATTTTTTTATATACGACAGGGAAGCTCTTGGCCTTCATCTCTCCTGACGGTAAGTGACGATAAGGCCGAAGGTGGAAGCGAGCTTCACCTGGACTCCTCAACAACTGAGGAACTGGGTTTATCTGGCGGAGGCGATTTCATTTTTAACGGGAGAAACACATGAGATGAAGTTTGCAAATCTGAGAAAATAAAAGAATGACTTTCCATATCGTGCGAGGGTGAAGAAGGTCTTAATGCTGTCATGTGCTTCCGAAGGCTCCAAAATGAGAAGATTGATTGTGTACCTCCATCTCACAGCAGACCGCAGCCAAATGACGCTACGCTGTACTCTTATGGGAAGCGCAGGACCGATCGGTATGGAGATTCTTGGGGGAGTCCTATGTCCAACAGTGAGCGTCTCTTGGCTGAAATGATGATGACGATGATGTACTTCTGAGGGAGTGAGGTCTTTAGATCTCATTGAGGACGCTGGCAGTACCCTTTTGGCGTTTTTTCACAAGCTCCTAACCGCTTCCGTTGCCTGATGATCAAGACCACCCCATATTGGCTTGGAAGTCTGGGGTTCGATTCCCGATGGCGGCAGATTTTTTCTGCTTGGTTTAGTTGTTTGTAGGACTTCTGAGCTCGCCTACCTAGTTACCACATTCTTACATAAGCTTGAACACATTAACATATAACATATGTTAATAACGATGTACGACACACTCGTCAAAACTCGTCTTAATAACATTGTTGTGTTCCAACAATTAGAAGTAAGATGCCAGTTCCTCAGTTGTCTTGTTTTCATCTTCGGATTTATCGTCACTTACCAGCAGTGAGATAGAGGTCAAGGGTTTCCCTGTTGTCTGTAAAAGGTGTTTAAGCCTGTCGCGGCAACCGCTTAATATAAGGTAGGTCATATGCCTAAAATAATCAAAATTTATCATCACAGCTCATATATGTCCCCACCGAGGGGCTCAAGCTTACCCTATTGTAGGGTGTTTAGGCATTAGTCAACCACGCTGGTCCAGTGCGGATTGGTCGACTTCGCATACACCTTTGAAATTCTTCGCAGATGCATGCAGGTTGCCTCACGATGTTTTCCTTCGCCGTAGGAGCGTCGGCAAATGTACATTATTGAAATTCGAAAAACGAAAAACACATTGGTACATGGCAGGATCGAACCACGGTGCTCCCGATTAGAAGGCCAGTGCGGAGTCCACAGCGCGACTGACGCTCAAAATCAATCAATCACTGCAGCTCTAAAACGAAACTTCGTTTTTTCTCTTATTGTAGGAACATTACAATATTATTAATATGTCATAACGGCGACAACCTTAGGTAAGATGGTGTAGCTAGCCAGGCGGGCTCAGAAGCCTTACCAACCAAACCGAGCAGAACTTCTGCTCCAATGGGGAGTCGAACCCCGGACCTCGGTCGGTCACCGTTTTTTTCGCGACTGTGAGATATCAAATATTACTGTGATAGAGAAGTCTTTTTTTGCACGCCGAAAGGCAGATTATGGCGATCTATTTTTTTGTTTATATGTATTCCATCAACTGTTACCCTACCTACCTACCCATAAGCGCAAATAAACAACTATTATTATTATTATATCTTTCGCAAATTCATGATCTGAGGGGCAATAGCACTTCTTCGCGATAATGCGTAAGAAGGTGGCATCACTAAACACAGAGTAGGGGAAAGCACCAACAGCATCTTGAAGGTGCCTGCAGAGAGGCGAGATGGACCAACCAAAGCTAGATTTTTCTTGCTTTATGTTATGAATGAGACTTGAAAAATATATTTTTTTATTGCAACTACGTTGGCAAACAAGTTGACTACCCACCTGATCTGATGGTAAGTGGTAACAGTCACCTATAGCACATGTGGCTCCTGTGAGATTCACAGCAAAACTGCAACCCACACAAGAACCACAGTGTACGTTGCCAACTTGTGATATCAGATGTAAAGACACGGTAATTTCACTACCATATCTTACCCTTCAAACCCCCGTGGTAGCCTTTTCCATTTTTATTATTGTTGATTATGTTTACTAACATACTTAGTTCTTAAGCAACTGTACTATAACACACAATGTGTCTTTTTGATGCTTGAAAATAAAAGATTTTTATTTTTTTTATTATTTAACGAAATCAGAAACGTTACCGTTCTTCATGGATTTATTAGTATTGTTTGATTGACAAGTCCATGCCGTTCTCGTAAATTTTGACAACACATTGACAGCTGTCAGATGTGAAATTATATGAGAGCACAGATTACTAAGTAACCATGTATGAGAACAATAACCAATTGGTTTCGGTTAAAGCGTTGCCCCTCCGTTATTGGAAAATATTGATGTAGTAAGTGTAACTAAGAAACGATATGTGGAAGTTCGCACAGCTAAGACCGCGTGTCTGTGCTACAGTTAAATTTGCAAGTGATAGATACGAGTAGTGTCCTCGGAATGTAATTTTCACACGCTCAAGCGACGTCACTGCACCCCCACCGCTCCTCCCACCCCCCACCCCCGCCCACGGCTCGGGGACCGAGTACAATTGTAATCCGAAGAAGATTGTTTTAGTAACAAGAAATTTTCCATTAAAGTTAATGTTGCAACTTTCTCGGTTTTTTAAATGGACGAATTTTGTATCAGTGACTCGGTGGGACCTGCAGTCCGAATATTGTTTGAGAAATTTTATATTTCCGTCGAACAAGACTCAGTTCTAACGGTGTCAAAAAT
This sequence comes from Schoenobius gigantellus, assembly GCA_963935595.1. NCBI lineage: Eukaryota > Metazoa > Arthropoda > Insecta > Lepidoptera > Crambidae > Schoenobius > Schoenobius gigantellus. The sequence continues at coordinate 3,102,381 of OZ012557.1, forward strand.
TTTTTAAATAAAAAATAAAATGTTTTGGCTATTGTTTTTGTATCACATTTTTTGTAATTTCGTGTCAGTAGTCAATTATTAGCTTACTACATTTGTTGACTAGTACCTAAGTGGAGAAAATTCTTCGCAGCTTCATGGAAATAGCACAATTACTCGTAGTCTGAGAGACAAAAAAATGCATTTCAGTTATTTGATATATAATTTATCTCGTGATTGGAAAATGTGTATGATGATAAGTCTAACATCACTGTGTGTTATAGCGACTTGTATCTAATTCCTGCCAGAGAAGGCATGAGGTTAGATGTTATTTAACTCCTTACTGCAATTTATAATTTGCTAGAAGACAACTTACGAAATATGTGATTTAAAACGTTTAAACTTCAAGCCCATCTCACATGCACACGATACCATGCCGATGCCGAGCATAGACGGTAGGTGCTGGCGCTATTCACCAACTCGAGTTGAGCCAGGATTGAGGGAACGGTTCATTCCGTCCTGTGCCGAACATGTATTGTGGCTGCGATGATGAACGCGCGATGAAGATAAAATATTGTACAACATCTTTTTCTTAAAAAAAACGTCGCCCCACACTAGGATTTTCTCATGTGTCGTGGGTGCAGTTAAAAACATAGAATATCACATGCACATACGACCAGACCGGAACAAATTTCTGTAGGCCATACAAAATATCTGTCCCGTGCGGAAATCGAACCCGCGACCCGTTGTACAGTAGGCGATCACTCGACATCTGCGCTAACCGTGTCGTCATCTGTTATTATGATATCGCATCTACAGATACCTTGGACAAATATGATAACAAGGCAAAAATAACCTTAAAGTGGAAATTGACAGGCGGATTCAGCTAGGCAGTTTGGGAAGCTGCGTCATTTTCTAACGTCATCAATACCACAAAATTTTAATGGAAAGCTTTAATACAGTGCCTCCTGCCCGTTATGAACTATTGAGCGGAGATGAGGGCACTGACAGTAAGATTGGTCTACAATCTAAATGTAGTTCAGAGAGCTATGAAATGAACTATACGCAGCGTTTCTCTTCTGTTCTTAGAAGGATCAAGGCGACTGACATAGTTAAAAAAATCTGCAATCTGAAGTGACAGTGGGCTGGTCACAATTGTCGAAGATATGACGATCGTTAGGAGAAACGTGCCCTCAATTGGATTCTTTTTTCCGAGCAAACGTAGTATGGGGTGCTATGCCATGTGACTAGGTAAAACGGCATCTGCGTAAAACGGTTGGTAGTGTCTGGATGCGTATAACTTGAGACCGGGCTAAGTGGCGCACCTTGGGACAGGCCTATGTTTAGCGATGGACTGCATTAGGCTGATGATTATCTGTAGAAAATATTTTTAAGCCAAAGAATTAAGAGGATCGTGTGGCAGTAGGCGCTTTATTGTTTGCAGGACTTGTGACCAATGATTTGGGACGGAAGCTCTTCGAGTGACGGCCGCGTACCGTAAAGCGTTGGTGCTCTCTATAAGCTGGCCGACCATCTGGTAAATGTTGGGGACAGCCGCTAGATGTGAGCAGCGCAGGACAGTTCGGATTGCCTCCACATTTTGGGGAGGTGAGATGGATACGCCCTAGGCGAGCATACGCCGCTCCGACGCAGACGGTTGGGCGATAGAAGAAACCAAGAGCGCCCTAGGTGTAGCCTGCGTGCATAGGTGACTCTTGAGGAGTGCGCTTAAAGGCTCCCCTGTCTGAATATTACCCCCATGTTCAGGGTAAAATAACCCCACAGCCGTTAAAACTGTCGGGTCGGTCGGGCTGTCACGGGGTGGTCCGAAGAAATCGAAGTTACCCAGACCCCGGATCACCCTGACTATGGACAAGATGGGCATCGAGGATGGTTTAGTATGCCCCGCACTCAGCAGGGAGTCCCACACAAGCCTGTCGATTAGCCACCTGCAGGTGCGGTGCTCAACAGCATTTCACCTCGTTAAAAAAAGGCGAGCAGACGCCGAAGAGGCCGTGGAAGTGTCTTCTACCTCTGATGGAGAGGATACGGCGGCGATACCAGTGCCCGCGTCAAGGGGTGTCAAGAGGCGTCGCTGGATTTTTGTCGGCAGGCCGTGGTAGCAGGATGGCACTTTGCCTCCAGTGCCAGCGGAGAGGACTCTGAAAAAAAGGATTGGATTGGAGATCCTAAGTCCCAATCTCTTCTCTGTAGTGTTGAACATCACTTCTGCTGCTATTTATTAATAATTCAGTTCCAGTCCCCTGGACTATGTTCGCGACAGTCGCCCCGGAAAATTGCCGCAATGATCGTGAGCGGGAATTCCGAAATGAAGGAATTGTGTGTTCTCGAGTCTGCGCGGCTGAAGCCAGCCCCTATGCTACACTGCAGTATGCACACCATCTTAATGTTAGTCTGACGATTCAGCAATATTGTAACTATAGTATTTGTTTGTTGGCCAAAGTAAGTAGGTGATATGAATACAGTCTTCAAGACTTCTTAAATGTGAAGTTAATTCAAATTTGGAAACCACAAATTATTTTGATTTTTGTTTATTTTTTTATTTGATAAGTTATAACTGTTATAAACATTGTATTTGACATTTAATTTGTCCTTTATTTCCATTAATTTACTACCAAACGTTTGGTAGTAAATCAATGTTTATTTCACATTAAATATTTATCTAGCTAAAATTCTTCAAAAGTTCGCTATATAGCTGTGCCCGCGACTTCGTTCGCGTGGATGTCGGAAAATAACTACATGTTGCATATTTTTTTCCGTTTTTGCAACATTTTTCATTGATGCTCAGCTCCTATCAGTCGTAGCATGATATTAGTAGCCTATAAGTAGCTTTCCTCGATAAATGGACTATCCAACACAAATATAATTTTTCAATTTGAATCAGTAGTTCCTGAGATTAGCGCTTTAACCAAACAAACAAACAAACTCTTTAGCTTTATAATATTAGTAAGTATAGATGTTCAACGGACATTAACATTTAAAATATTATCAAGCTATTATTGATATTTTTTTTTTTTTTTTTTATGGATGGCCCGGCAAATGACATCCTCCCGCCTGATGTTAAGCGGTGAAAGATGCCCAAATGAGTTGACAGATAGAGTAGGGACGACATCCACTCTCCTACCTGCCCGCCCCTTGCCGGCCCAAAAGATGCTTTTTCACGCCTCTTTTGAAGGAACCCATGTTGTAGGATGGAGGAAACACGTGCGCAGGTAGAGAATTCCAAGTGTGGGATGAACGACAGAAGAAGGAATCTTGGAATTTCTTGGTACGGTGTGAAAAGGAGGACACAGTGTACGGATGACTCCGAAGGCCCTTACGCGTGTTTCTGTTAAGGAATGGAGAGGGAGGGATAAGGTTAAAGAGCTCCTCAGAGCATTCCCCATGGAACATTCGGTAAAAGGAGCTAAGAGAGGCGATGTCACGACGAAGTTGTAGAGGCTCGAGGGTGTTAGTTGCCTCTACATCGCCAATTATGCGAATAGCGCGACGCTGCAATCTGTCCAGAGCATCGAGGAGGTACTGAGCGGAGCCGTCCCAAAGGTGCGAGCAATATTCCACGCAAGACCTAACCTGAGTTTTATACAACAAGCATAGTTGGTCCGGCGCAAAATACCTACGCACCTTGTTCAGGACACCGAGTTTCCGTGAGGCAGTAGTTATGACGGATTCGATGTAGTCTCTGGGGTTCAGATCGCAGCGAATGTTCATTCCGAGCAAGGTGATGTTGCTCTGTGTGTGAAGGGTTGTGCCCTGAAGAGAAGGAAGGGGGAGGAAAGGTGACCTTTTCGCCGAGAACACGCACACCTGTGTTTTCTTAGCATTGAACTCAACAAGATTGTTGGAGCCCCATTCGGAGACGAGGTCCAGCGTCCTGTTGAGCTCAATGATAAGATTCTGCCTTTCCCTACCAATATCACCACGAGCAGCCCCCGAGGCTCCGTGATATCCCCCATGCACTGTACTGTCGTCTGCATAGCAATGTATAGCTCCCAAGGAAAGCATATCATTGATATGCAGAAGAAACAATGTGGGGGATAGAACGGAGCCTTGCGGAACACCAGCGTTCACTGCCACGAACCGCGAAGCGCAGCCGTCAACGACAACGCGAATTCTACGCTCGTGGAGGAAGCTGGCAATCCACGTACAGAACTGCGCGGGTAATCCGTATGCCGGAAGCTTGGAAAGAAGAGCCTTGTGCCAGACTCTATCAAAAGCTTTGGCGATGTCGAGACTAATAGCCACCGATTCGCCGCGCTTATCGATAGATTCACCCCATTTGTGCAAAAGGAACGCTAGAAGGTCACCTGTTGACCGTTTAGGACGAAACCCATACTGTCGGTCATTAAGTAACGAGTGACCTTCCAGGTAACGGATCAGCTGTGTATTAAGGATCCTCTCCATGATTTTACACAAAATGGAAGTGACGGCTATAGGGCGATAGTTAGCCGGATCAGAACGATCTCCCTTTTTGGGAACCGGCTGGACATTGGCCTCTTTCCAAGATTTCGGCACACAACCAGCAGAGAACGATAGACGGTATAGACGCGTAAGGACCGGAGTCAACTCCGCTGCACACTTCTTAAGAACAATCGCAGGAATGCCGTCTGGTCCACTTGCTTTTCGAGTATCGATCGACTGGAGCTCCGCCCGCACATCACGCTGTCTGATACGGATATCGGGCATGGTGCTGCCACAATGGGACAGTTTCGGAGGTTGTGTACCACAGTCATCGACACGGGAATGAGCCGCAAAGAGTTTTGCCAGGAGGTCGGCTTTCTCCTGCGGCTGATGAGCAAGTGAGCCATCGGCAAGTCTCAGCGGTGGCAGCGAGGGTTGGCAGAAGTTTGATTGCACAGCTTTGGCCAGGCGCCAAAAAGAATGGCTACCCGTAGGGTGCGATAGCAGTTCCTGGCCCACTTGTGCAATGCGCTGAGCATCCGCTCTAATGTAAGCCCTCTTACATAACTTGGTGGCATTATTGTAGGCTGTTTTCAGTAGGCTTGTATTGGGATCCTTAGATGCTCGGCCTCTGATCCAAGCGCGGTAAGCCAGCTGTTTGTTTTCAACAGCAGAGGCGCACTCGCGATTGAACCAGAGGTTACGTCTGCCTCTACTGACGAGATTGGAATGCGGAATATAATATTCCATTCCTAGTATGATCTCGTCAGCAACAGAGGTAGCGCAGGAGTCCGGATCCATCCTATTGAAACAGCGCTGCCACCAAGGAACAGATGCGTAATAATCCCGCATACCGTCCCAATCTGCTGACGCATAGTGCCACAGACGGCGTGCTGCAACCACAGGCGACGGTCGTGACGCCTGAGGCACTGAGACGGATACCAGGCAGTGATCCGAAGATCCTAGTGGAGCTCGAACCACCACCTGATATCCGTCAGGGCGATTTGTCAACAGAAGGTCCAATAAAGAGGGCGCTTGACCGATAATATCTGGTACCCTGGTGTTCTGGGTGACCAATTGTGTCAGGTCGTGCTTGAGAGCGAATGCGTGGGCAGTCCTACCCGCATGGTCAGTTTTAGAGGAACTTAACCACAACTCGTGGTGAGCATTGAAGTCCCCTAAAAACACCAGCTCGGCGGAAGGAAATCGCTCCTGCGCGTCATCTGCCACCCGACTTAGATGTTCAAAAAGTCGAGTTGTCTCCAAGTCACCACGATGGGAACGGTAGACGCAGACGTAGACACGTAGAGACGTAGACACGTAGTGATATTTATTTATTATGAATTTATAAGGCTTGCTTAACATATTGACATGTTTCAATCTGTTTAAGGGATCCGTACTTCCAAGGTGTTGAATGAAAGACAGAGGGGCATTTGGCACTTATTTATTTTTTAATGATGACACAAGACTTTTAATCAGGTGTTAAATAACTATAAAAATATACAGCTAAGAAACGATGTTATTACTTATTATACGGCAGAGTCACAGCAGAGTGATCAATAAACAAATATCATGAACTACTGTCAACACTAAAATATTCGAATGTAGAACTAAACTGTAACTATTATATTTGTCGATTGCCAACCTCATTTGACACAAAGGAAACAATAACGAGTTCATCCAATAATATATAAGGGTTTCGTTTTTAATCCTTATAGTTTCACTTCATTATCCTTCTGTCCGCCTGTCTGTCAATACCGTTCTTCTCAGGAACGCGTACAGATATCTAACTATTTAATTACATATCATATACTCGGGATTACGGTCTCCTTCAGACGTGAAAAAGTCAAACTTGTAAGTTAACACAATCAAATGAAATGACCGTTTATTTATCAATATTTATATTTAGCGATTTGAAAAGGGAATCAAAATTTACCCGTTGCCCATGAAATTTGGCAAGTAATGTCTTACAGCACACGTAGAGTGAACAGGCATACTCCCCCATTGTATCTAGTCCACGTTCTATATAAAGTTCATTATGAACATTTGAACAGTGTCTATGATGTAATAAATTCGTCCTTTTATCGTTTAGCTATTCCCACTTATATATTATATTCTGACTACAAAGGAAATAAAATGAGAAGGCACTGACGCGATATTTGTCATCAGAAGAAACTCTGTGAAGCATAGAAAACACGGCATTGGCGCTTCTTTGAGAAATTAAATATACACATGAGGATTGGTCCAAACATAGTTATTATTAGGCATTTCTTTATGAGGACATGAGGAATTTACGGAGCGTTTTTTATATGACGAAGCAAAAAATTTGAATATACAGGGCGTCCTACGGCGTGCCACATGGAGGGTTAGTACTGTAAGTAGTACCGTATATAGAATTTTTTTCTGAAAGAAGTCTTCATTTTGATTTTAAAAACAATCCTAACTGCATTCACAGATTTTTCAATAATCGCCTATTTGAATCAGAAATCGAACCCAGTAAAATTTGAAAAATTTACATCCTATGTTTTTATGACACCGTTCGATAGAGTCGATCACAGGGAAGAAATTCCTCAAATAAATATTACCTCAAAAACTTGAAGACGGAGAATTTGTGTCAATTACTTCTCTAATCTAAAGGGGGTGTCGGTGGCGCTGTGGTCTCGGCATTGGACTGTGCCCCGAGTAGAATCGGGAGGCCCGCGATTGATCCTGCCATGTACCAATATGTTTTTCGTTTCACGAATTTCATATGTACATTTATCTGACGCGTGAGGAATATCGTGAGGACATTGTGGGGAAACCTGCATACACCTGCGAAGAAGTTGTATGTGAAGTCAACCAATCAGCATTGAGCCAGCGTGGTTTGACTAAGGCCTAATCGCCCTAACATAACTAGTTATGGTAGGCTCGTGCCCCTCGGTGGGGACGTATATGAGCTGTGATGATGATGATGATGACTTACCTCTCACGTAATTTCTTTATTAAGATGTGGATTAATACTTAATAGTAACTAAAAATATGAATTAGTTAAAGAAAAAATGAGTGATTTTATTTTCCACTACTGCTTTTCTCTTATGAAATCAGACGTTAAATCCACATCTGAATCAGATGAACTCATAAGTCATAACTAATCTCTGCTATACAAAACTATAAACAAAACTCTACAACTCAAAAAAACAAATCAGGATGGGATTTTCCCGCCTATTTTGTTTTTTTTGACCGGTCAGCTATACAGCCATTATTTTTCATTTTTATCACTGAAAAAAAAAATGGAATATATTTTGCCCAAATCTATGTTATTTTAAAGAAATAGTTGAAAGTAAATTTTAATAAGGTATTTAAAAAAATATTCTCAAATTAATACTTAAAGGATATTGACCGGTTCTGGGCCATATGCTGCCCAGACATGGGAGTACTTCCAAATGATTACTTGCATTAACATATAATCTAAAAAAATATTTAAAAAAAATCGGTCCCAGGGATTTTTTTAGTTTTGTTACCGCATGTTACAGAATAATGTTACCGCATTTCCAATATTGACCGCTGAAGAAATGACCCTTTTCGCTGTAGGCACCTACCAAATAAAACTTGCACCCAGTTATTACAGTGAACATGTACGCAGCAGTGGATCATTTCTTATCCAACAATATAATGGAGATCTTATCGATCTGTCAGCATTTACTATGCCATCCAGTAATGTCCAACTCATACGAGCATACATAAAGAGTATATATATATATATATATATCGTATCATAGATATATATATCGTCGAAAATCTACCACTGCTACATATTGATACATCAGGACAATCGTGGAATAGAGTGCATAAGAAACTATTGGTGCTCATGTTTCATAGGTCGCAGAACAATTGGCAGGTGTGCCCACATTATGTGCCTAGTTTGGTTTTTAGGATGATCTAGGCACCAAGACGTTATTAGGCGTCCTGCTCTGTTTCTCGATACAATTATCATCGATGACGATGATGACGTTTAAGTGAATAATTATAAATCATACGATGTAAACAAATACTGTAATAATATCAATGTTAGTAATTCATTGTTTAATGTCAAGTAGATAACTGTGAGTATTATTAATGTAAATCAATTCTGAATGTCAGGAATATGAAATACTTGATTGTAATAATAAAGTGAGTAATTGTTTAAAATAATGACTGCGGTACGAACCATTCTTCACCAATAACAAATCTTAACAAAAAATATTTTTTGTCATATCTCCTCGAATAGATTTTGATGAGCTTTACAGACTAGTGTTAACCTAAGGTACATAATGCACTATGTGTTCATTTTGGGCAGCACTTGGCCCAACTCCCATACATGGATAGTCAATGTCCTTTAATGTTATTTTTACATCGCGCTGTAATTGAGTGGCTGTATAGAAACTTGGATCATGGTTCAATACAAATGTGAAAATAAAGCTAGTTTTTTTATAATTTGACAACTTTCAGTTGAAAACGATTCTCCCTAAGGCTGAAAAGTATAACTTTCAACCCGCTCCTCAGGCAACTTCAGACCTACTTATCGAGAATGAGTAATGAAATAGTATATTGTTACCCAAGGGGTGAAAGTAACTTATTTAATTCCGAGACGGAGCTTTAGACCCGTAGCGCTAGGTTTTTAAGTTTCAAAAATATTAAAGTTGTTTGTTTTTCGCATATAGTTTCCAGACCATTTGCCCAACCTAAAAAAATATTTTGTGTCATTCTAGGTACTTGCATAGGTAGAAATTTAGGTATTTGTCGTTTCAATCAGTATTGGACGAAAACAAAATTAGAGATGAAAATTTTACTTTCATTATAATAACGAAGTAGTATCTGATGTGCATAGGCATTTTGTGTCATCTCTGTCCACGAGAATCTGAATTTTTAACCAGTGGCTAACATGACGCCCAACTAGCTCTGAAAGAATATTACAATTGGTAAAATAGGTGTTATGCGTTTTAGAATACTAGTATCTGTTGTTTAAACTATTTTGTGTCAAATTCATCCACGAGATGTATAGATATTTTATTATTTTACTACAACACCCTGTAAAATCCTCAAAATAAAATGCAAGTTATTAGAGTTCACGTGTTTCTAATTATTATTTTGTAACAAAACACTATTCATAATTTGTGTTGTTTTCATCCACGAAATCCTTTTATTTCAAAAAAATACCAGACTTCTTTGCACGAACGCCGAGCGCGGGGAAGCGCGCAGGCGTGGGCGGCGGGCACCGGCCAGTAACACGCGCGCGTGGCACGTGCTGAGCTGATTGTTTAGGCACTTTCGATCTTTCCAAGTTGCGACAAACGAGTGCGTGCGTTATTCTGAGATTTAACATTATGAAGACTAAAATGGAGATTGAAAATAAATGTATTATATATGGTGTCATACTAGACGTTAATATGGTAATTGTCAAAGAAAGTTGACGATTAAAGTTCGTAGAATCAAGCATTGTTACTGTTAGGGATGACGGAAAAACAGATTGTTTCAAGGACCGTGCTGAAATAAAACTACACAAAACTTGCCGAAATATATATCGCACAGCTAGAACTAAACTGAGATAATTCAAAAAAAAATATTTTTCAGGAGATTTGTTTGTGAGGGAACTTATGAAACCCGATAATATTTAAAATCGTAATAGGTTGTAAAATATCACTGTTTTTATAAAATTCGGCTAAGAATCAATCCTTTTTACAGATAATTGATTATTTTGAGTTGTTACACTTTAGGGTGGTGGCTTTGTACAAAAAATAAACTACATTTAGACGTGAATCAGTTTTATTGAACCATTTTGAGTTGAACTTAGTCTACAACAAAATTTAAATAAATAATTTGTTAAACTTTGTTTTAAATATAAAATTAATAATAAAACATCAACATGAAATGAAATATTTAAAAAAATATGAAAAATTAAATATAAATGTATAATAGGGGATTGGAGTCGCTCGCGTCCGTAGGTTTGAACCTCGAGACCCTACACGTGATCCTCGGGTGGTGCTGATGGAGTGACCAACTTCTAGTGGTAGCGCTTGAGAAACCGGACTGGCTAGCGACCACCGTGCGCATGACGTAAAACACCTCAACCCGTAAAAAGGTCATTTCTTGTCCACGTTTCGAGATCAGTCAGCGCACAGCCAGAGCTTGAGGGGTCGTTGCTGCGATTCGTGTGGGCTTCCGTCGACCCAATGCCAGGTTGACTGCGTTGACCCTCCGTCTAGGAAGATCTGAAGAAACGGCTGTTCCGCTGGCCGCCCGTGGTACAATACAGGGGCCCAAGCGGACCTAACCAGTCCTTGAGGCTGCCCCAACATGCATCGCATAATCTCGGGGTGGTCCGTCGTGCCGGTTGGTGACCGGACGGTGGGTCCCGGCGGCCACTTCCGGGGAGGTTCGGGAGCCCTTCCGTGCGGAGGGTCAGCGCAAATCGGCAGTTCCCTGGCGAAACAGGCCTACGCCCGTTAATAGTTAACGGGCTGCAACGACACCGTAATTTAACGCCTCTCACTCCAACAAATATGTCAGCGCACTATATTAGGACTGGTCGTACATCGGTGCACTATCCCATCAAAACACCACTATTCGAGGTGGGGCTCGCTAACATCCGCGGGCTCCATTCTAACCTCTTAGCTGTCCCAACAATTTCATGACACCCCGTCCAGCAATGCTGTTTTTGATGGAGACGCATTATCTTATCTACCCGACCGACAAGCTACCTTAATTACCCCGGCTATGCTCTTAAGGAGTTGTTCAAGGCGAAGGCAGGTGTTTGCTTGTTCGTCCGGGCGGACGTTTGCTGTCGTCGCCTGCGTTTTGGAAGAACATTTGTTTGGAAGAACCTTCCTTTTCCCTTCTTGCGATTGTCGATTTTGGCACTCATTGCAGTGTCTTAAGTCTGCGTCTAACGTTAACATCGAGGTGACTTGGAGACAACTCGACTTTTTTAACATCTAAGTCGGGTGGCAGATGACGTGCAGGAGCGATTTCCTTCCGCCGAGCTAGTGTTTTGGGGGACTTCAATGCTCACCACGAATTGTGGTTAAGTTCCTCTAAAATTGACCATGCGGGTAGGACTGCCTACGCATTCGCTCTCACGCACCACCTGACACAATTGGTTACCCAGCACACTAGGGTACCAGATATTAACGGTCAAGTACCCTCTTTGTTGGACCTTCTGACAAATCTTCCTGACGGATATCAGGTGGTGATTCGAGTTCCACTAGGATCTTCGGATCACTGCCTGGTATCCGTCTCAGTGCCTCAGGTGTCGCGACGGTCACCTGTAGTTGCAGCACGCCGTCTGAAGCTTATGCGTCAGCAGATTGGGACGGTATGCGGGATTATTACGCATCTGTCCCTTGGTGGCAGCGCTGTTTCAGTGAGATGGACCCGAACTCCTGCGCTACCTCTGTTGCTGACGAAATCATACTAGGAATGGAATATTATATTCTGCATTTCAATTTCGTCAGTAGTCACAGATGTAACCTCTGGTTCATTCGCGAGTGAGCCTCTGCTGTTTAAAAAACAAACAGCTGGCTTACCGCGCTTGGATCAGAGGTCGAGCTTCCAGGGATCCCAACACAAGCCTACTGGAAACAGCCTACAATAATGCCACCAAGCTGTGTAAGAGGGCTTACATTAGAGCGGATGCTCAGCGTATTGCACAAGTGGATCAGAAGGAACTGCTAGCGCACCCTACGGGTAGCCGATCTTTCAATCAAACTTCTGCCAACCCTCGCTGCCACCCCTGAGACATACCAATGGCTCACTTGCTTATCAGCCGCAGAAGAAAGCTGACCTCCTGGCAAAACTCTTCGCGGTTCATTCCCGTGTCGATGACTGTGGTGCACAACCTCCGACACTGTCATATTGTGGCAGCACCATGCCCGATATCCGCATCAGACAGCGTTATGTGCGGACGGAGCTACAGTCGATCGATATTCGAAAAGCAAATGGACCAGACGGCATTTCTGTGATTGTTCTTAAGAAGTGTGCAGCGGAGTTGACTCCTGTCTTGACGCGTCTATACTATTTGTCGTTCTTTGTTGGTTGTGTGCCGAAATCTTGGAAAGAGGCCAATGTCTTGTATGTATTGTATTTATATATTTAGTTATATGTATAGGTATCAATTTTAATTGTTAATTTATTCTACTTAGTTTTTTTTTCTTCTTTTTAGTGCACTATCCCGTATCTTGAATACATAGCTACTTTCCTAGCCCTAAGGTTGCCTGGTAGAAATTGCTACCTTAGCAATAAGGCCGCCTATTGCCAATATAATGTGTATTGTAATGTCCTGTGTTTAATGTGAAATAAAGTGTTTATTCATTCATTCAATGTCTAGCCCGTTCCCAAAAAGGGAGATCAAACTATCGCCCTATAGCCGCCACTTCCATTTTGTGTAAAATCTTGGAGGATCCTTAATACCCAGCTGATCCATTACCTAGAAGGTCACTCGTTGCTTAATGACCGTCAGTATGGGTTTCGTCCTAGCGTGATCTTCTAGCGTTCCTTTTACACAAATGGGGTGAATCTATCGATAAGCGCGGCGAGTCGGTGGCTATTAGTCTCGACATCGCCAAAGCTTTTAGTAGATAGTTTGCCACAAGGCTCTCCTTTTCAAGCTACCGGCATACGGATTACCTGCGCAGTTCTGTACGTGGATTGCCAGCTTCCTCCACGAGCATAGAATTCGTGTTGTCGTTGACGGCTGCGCTTCGCAGTTCGTGGCAGTGAACGCTGGAGTTCCACAAGGCTCCGTTCTATCGCCAACATTGTTTCTTCTGCATATCAATGACATGCTTTCCTTGGGAAGTATACATTGCTATACAGACGACAGTACTGTGCATGGGGGATATCACGGAAGCTCAGGGGCTGCTCATGGTGATATTGGTAGGGAGAGGCAGAATCTTATCATTGAGCCCAACAGGACGCTGGGCCTCGTCTCCGAATGGAGTTCCAACAATCTTGTTGAGTTCAATGCTAAGAAAACACAGGTGTGCGCGTTCTCGGTGAAAAGGTTACCTTTCCTCCCCCTTCCTTCTCTTTAGGGCACAACCTATCACACGCAAAGCAACATCGCTTTGCTCGGAATGAACATTTGCTGCGATCTGAACCCTAGAGACTTCAAGAACGAATGCTAGGAAAACACAGGTGTGCGCGTTCTCAATGGTCACCTTTCCTCCCCCTTCCTTATTTTCAGGGCACAAACCTTCACACGCCTCACGTAATCTCGGTGTCCTGAACAAGTTGCGTAGGTATTTTGCGCCGTACCAACTATGCCTGTTGTATAAAACTCAAGTTAGGTCTTGCGTAGAATATTGCTCGCATCTTTGGGACAGCCCCACTTAGTACCTCCTCGATGCTCTGGATAGATTGCAGTGTCGCGCTATTCGCATAATACCCTCGAGCCTTTACAACTTCGTTGTGACATCGCCTCTCTTAGCGTCTTTTAGCGAATGTTCCATGGGGAATGCTCTGAGGAGCTCTTAAACCTTATCCGTCCCTCTCCATTCCTTAACAGAAACACGCGTAAGGGCCTTCGGAGTCATCCTTACACTGTATCCACATTTTCACACCGCACTAAGAAATTCCAAGATTCCTTCTTCTGTTGTTCATCCCACACTTGGGATTCTCTACCTGCGCACGTGTTTCCTCAATCCTTCAACATGGGTTCCTTCAAGAGGCGTGAAAAAACATATTTTAGGCCGGCAAGGGGCGGGCAGGTGGGATAGTGGATGTCGTCCCTCCTTTATCTGTCAACTCATTTGGGCCACTTTCACCGCTTAACATCAGGCGGGAGGATGTCATTTGTCGGGCCCTCAAAAAAAAACATTTACATAGGTATAATTGAGTGAATTATTCTGTTATATTTTTAATCATCATCATCATATCAGCCAAGAGACGCCCACTGTTGGACATAGGCCTCTCCAAGGATCTCCATACCGATCGGTCCTGCGCCTCCCGCATCCAGCGGCTTTCCGCGACCTTCACCAGATCGTCGGGCCACCTTGTGGGGGGCCTACCAACATTGCGTCTCCCGGTACGCGGCCGCCACTCGAGGACCTTTCCGCCCCAACGGCCGTCAGTCCTACGAGCGATGTGTCCTGCCTACTGCCACTTAAGGTTTGCAATTCGCAATGTCAGTAATTCTAGTTCTTCTACGGATCTCATCATTTCTGATGTGATCACGTAGAGAAGCCCCGAGCATAGCCCTCTCCATTGTCCTTTGGGTGACTTTGAGCCTTCTTATGAGACCCATTGTAAGCGGCCACGTCTCAGTTCCGTATGTCATCACTGGCAACACGCACGAATTGAAGACTTCTAACAAATCAAAAATAATTGTCTCTGAACTAATTGGGAACAAAAAATGAGACATTTTTCTCTTATTACTTCACAAAAACTGTCTTAATCTTTAACAGATAAGACTTAAATATAAAAAAATGTGGTGCTATTAATAAATCACAAAATATCAGTCTCGAAGACTTTGAGATTGATATTTTGTGATTTATTATTTTAATATTAATTTTGATATTTTATAACTTATTACTAGTAATGTAACTAAAAATGTGGTGTCATTTATTTATGCTATAAATAAATAAGTTTTTTTTATTGCAAATAAGTTGGCAAACAAGCAAACTGCCTACCTGATGGTAAGTGGTAACAGTCAGTGAATCCTGTGAGATTTGCAGCAAAACTGCAACCCCCACAAGAACCACAGTGTACGTTGCCAACTTGTGACTTAAGATGTACCGGAACACAGCAATGCAAGCACTGCTGCTTTGCGGCAGAAATAGGTAAGACGGGAGTACCCATGCACATGACTCTGGTACAAGGTCTCCCTCCAGTAAAAGTTCGATATATTCGTATTATTCAAAGTATTCGAATAGCAATATCGAACGAATAAGCACAAAAAATCGAAGTATAAAAACCAACAGTAAGAGAGTAAACATTTCCAAACAAAATTGAAGATATTTAATGTTGTGTAATTAAAAATAGAAACATCTAAAAATTATTAAGTGCTAATTAAAAATAAATTCTTTTACAAACTTCTCATGATACTTGTACTTGATATGACACTTTTATCTTATTATACTTGATCAACAATTGAAAAATGAAATGAAAAAGAAAGGAAGTTACTGGATGTTCTTCGAGTTATAGTAAGAAACGATTATTCTATCTGGAGGCTATACCTGCACTTGCTAGTAACACAAAGTATAGTACATTGCACTAGTAACACAAAG
Source organism: Schoenobius gigantellus (assembly GCA_963935595.1). NCBI lineage: Eukaryota > Metazoa > Arthropoda > Insecta > Lepidoptera > Crambidae > Schoenobius > Schoenobius gigantellus. The sequence goes on from OZ012557.1 coordinate 3,118,019, forward strand.
TACACGAGAAGATTAGTCTACGAGAGAAAAATGACATTACGGAGTAGACAAAATGTTTCTCGAGTTCCTAGTGCTACGCGTGTGTTTGTATGTTTGTTAATCAATCACGCTTTAACGGCTGAATGGAATTAGCTGTGATTACCAAACGAAGGTGAACAGTGCGTACGGCGAGCGTCACCCGCCGCCGCTCGCCCGCGTCGCGCCGCGCGTCGACCCGCTTCGACCGTAACCATTGTTTTTGTGTTTTATTCATTCTATGTTTATCGTGCATGAAAATGACACAAATTTACAATGTCGACTTTTCATGCATTTATGATATTAAATGTGTAAACTCTAATTATTGTAATATTTTTTTGAAGCGTTTATAGCTTGGAAAAGGAAAATAATTAATAATCTTAAAATTGCGTGATCCAACTTGGCACAAATTTATTAAATAGGCATATGTAAGTGATCTGAGATAGAAAATAGTTATTTCATTAACTGTAATTTTTTTTTCGTAGTGTACTTAAATACTGACTCTATGTCAGTTTGCTCTGGATGAAGATGACACAAACTGGGTTTGCACACTCCGCAGGCTCTCCTAGATATGGTACCTTAATTATTTTAAACTTAAAATAAATTTTGCCAGTTTTAATTTGAATAAAAATAATCAAACACAAATCATCGAATTACTGAAAATGCAAGTACCAGATGTGACACAAAACGAAATAATAAGCTTCATAGGTATGACTGCATCCACATGCAAGAAATAAACAACTTTAGAATTATTGAAACTTATGACATCAAAAAAGCCTAGCGCTATCGGTCTACTTGGCGCCCGAGCGTAGCGAGGGCACCAATAGACCGAGGGACTAAATAAGTCTTTAACCCGAGGTAAACACTATGCTTTTCATTACGAATACAAGAAAAGTAAAAAAAAAACAATGAATCAACAACTTCTGCTTTAGCCCGCTTTCTCTTATAAAAGCAGGCGTTAACATACCTGAATCAGATGAACTCATTTTGTTAATTATTAACACAATGTTATACAAATATAATTAACAGTTAATACAAATCTCTGCTATACGGAAGTATTAACAAAACTCTACAAATGGAAAAAACAAATGAAGATCGCATTGCTGCTCTCCCGCTTATTTTGTTTTTTTTTTCTGTGGCCGGCCAGCTATTCAGCCATTATTTTTCATTTTCATAATTTAAAAAATTGTAAATATTTGGCCAAATCTATGTTATTTTAATAAAGTAGTTGAAAATAAATTATAATTATTAATTAATATTAATAATTTTTATTTCAGATTCAATCCATAGTTGTTAGTAACAAAACTTATGTCTAATGTTAGTTTTTTTTTTTTACAAAACCTTATGCTTAAAGCCTAGGATCTTACAGCTGTTGCCACGTGTAAACGCATACAGCGCATCAACAGTGGAGAATCCTACCGCTCAGAGAACGCGCGCAGAATACTGTTCAGGCTGGCGCGCACGCGCGATAGCAACGACCAACTACGCTTGCACATTATAGTAAAAAAGCAATCAGTTCGCGCTTCAGCAAACATAGAGGAGGCACTACAATATCGCGCCAGCCCAAACAATATCCTGAACGCGTATTAAGCTGTAGGCTCGCTGTGTAAAGTCAAACCACAGGCTGCACGTGTAGAAGGTTTGACAGTATGATTTAAATAAAGTAAGTTTCACTTCATCACTACATCGAGCAAACCTGCGGGCCAACATATTGCAGCGTACACTCAACGCCCTACGCTCCCTCTCAATATCTGCATCATCAGATAAGTTATCAGTAAGCCAATGGCCCAAATATTTAAACCGTTTAACACGCTTAAGGGCTGTATCGGAAAGAGTCACAGTTGTAGGCAGATCATTACAGTTTCTAGAATTAGCTTGGAATATCATTAGCTCACTTTTACTGGCATTATATTTTAGACTATGCGCAGCCGCATACCTCTCACATATGCCAATCAATTTTCGCATAGCGCCGATCGACGGGCTCAGCAGCACCATATCGTCAGCGTAACTTAAATTATTGATACAAACTCCGTCTATATGACATCCTATACCGGTGCTACTGAGCTCGCTGACCAGCCGGTTAATGTACAGGTTGAAGAGCTTCGGCGAGGTCAGCCCTCCCTGCCTCACCCCACAATCTAGCCTATACACACCCGTATGTGAGCCTGTCCATCTAACACTGTTAAGTTGGTTTTCATACCAATACCTGAGTAGGGAACATAATTCAGGTGGCAGCTGAGTTTCACGACGTAATTTATCCCATAGTAAACTATAGGAAACCATGTCAAACGCTTTCGACAAGTCCAAAAAACAGGCATAAACCGGCGTTTTTCTGGTGGTATAGTATTGAACGGTTAACGGAATAAAGTCATTTCAAAAATATATATTCTTTAAATACTTCATTATGTTATTTCAATTTTACACCGCACTGTAATAGTAAGTCGGGACATGGTTCAATAAAAATGTGAAAAATGAACAAGCTTCTTTTTTAAAATTTGACAGCAGCTGTCAGTTGAAAGTGATTCTCCCTAGGGCTGAAAAGTAATACTTTCAACGCGCTCCTCAGGCAACTTCAGACCTACTTTCAGAGTAATGAAAAATATTAACACAAATTAAAATTTACTTTCTGAGTAATGAAAAATATTATTATTATTAAATTTATGACGAAGACCCAAATAAATTGTATGAAAACTTTTTTAACACATTTTGTTGTGAATTTAAAAATATCTTTGTTCCAAAAACCATCTCAGTCAATGGTAGATTAGCTTTTAGTGAATGGGCCACACCAGGTATTCACAAAAGCAGAATAAAACTTTATGAACTTTACAATGAGCGTTCATTAAATACTAGTGATCAATTTAAATTGTATGTAAAAACTTATTCCAAAGTATTTAAAAAAGTTTGTAAATTTGCAAAGTCCAATTATTTAAGCTCTAAAATAAAAAATAGTAGTGACAAAATTAAAACGACATGGAACATTATTAATAATGAAACCGGAAGAGTAAAAACTAATAACAACAATTTTTGTTTAAATATTGAAAATAAGAAAGTTACAGTAGATATTGAGGTAGCTACAGAATTTGAAAAATTCTTTACTGACATTCCAGTTTCAATCACAAAATCTTTGGATTCCTCCCCCACTGTAGCCGAATCTATTCTAAAAGATTATGTTAAAACTTGTGATGATAAATTTAAATTTGCCCATATTTGTGCAAATGATTTAATAAAGTCATTTAAAACGCTGAATAAAAAGAAAACCGTGGATCTGTGGGGCAACTCTGTAGATGTTTCCCAATCTGTAATAGAAACAATAGCTCCAATACTTGCTAGTATTTTTAATGATTGCATTGACTGTGGTGTGTTTCCTGATCTAATGAAACTGAGTAAAATTATTCCATTACATAAATCTGGTAGCACATCAGACCCCAATAATTTTAGACCTATCTCTGTGCTACCTACTTTTAGCAAAATCTTTGAAAAAATAATGTTGGAACAAATGCAAAGCTTTTTTAACAGAAATAATCTTCTACACTGTAAACAATTTGGTTTTAGAAAGGGTCGCTCAACAACTGATGCTGGTGTTGAGTTAATACAAAATATATATGAGGCCTGGGAGGACTCACATGATGCGCTGGGCGTTTTTTGTGACTTGTCCAAGGCGTTTGATTGCGTTCATCATGACACCCTGATCAGGAAATTACACTACTATGGATTTCGCGACACTGTTCTGGATTTACTCATCTCCTATTTGACTGAGAGGATTCAGAAAGTAGACGTCAACGGGGAGAGGTCCCAGGGCGCCTCGGTTAAAATGGGAGTTCCGCAGGGTTCAATTCTTGGTCCTTTTCTATTTTTAATATATATAAATGACTTGCCTGCTTTTGTACAAGACAGGCATGAGATTGTATTATTTGCAGATGATACTTCACTTATGTTTAAAATTAAAAGACGATTGCAAATTTATGACGATGTAAATAGTTCTATCTCAAGAATAGTTTACTGGTTTAATGCGAATAACTTGTGCCTCAATGAAGGGAAAACTAAATGTATAAAATTTGTTTTACCCAATGTTAAAGAGGTTCACACCACTGTTAACATAAAGCATAAAAATGTGGACCTTGTGGATACCGTAGTATTTCTTGGTATTACTTTAGATTTAAAGCTTCAGTGGGGCCCACATATTGATAAATTGTCGAAGAGACTTAGTTCTGCAGCCTACGCTGTATGGAAAATACGTCAGCTGACTGATGTTGATACAGCAAGACTTGTATACTTTGCCTATTTTCATAGTGTGATGTCGTATGGCATTTTGCTGTGGGGAAATGCTGCCGACATTCAGACTGTTTTTGTGCTGCAAAAAAGGGCTATTCGTGCTATTTATAACCTTAAAATAAGAGACTCTTTGAGAGAAAAATTTAAAGAAATTGGTATTATGACCGTCGCGTCGCAATATATTTACGAGAATATAGTATATGTTCATAAAAATATACATTCGTTTTGTAAAAACAGTGATATTCATTCAGTAAATACTAGGCAAAAGAATATGTTAGCGTTACCAAATACTAGGCTTAAAAAAATTAATAATTCTTTCAAAGGCCTTTGTGTACGTTTCTACAATAAAATCCCAAATAATATTAAAGCACTTAACTTGAATAAATTTAAAGTCGCTATCAAGGGCGCACTTATGAAAAAAGCATATTATAAAGTGTCTGATTATATGACAGATAAAACTGCTTGGGATTGACAAAAAATGTGATAATTGACGTTTAAAGGGTGTTAACACTTTGTGATAGTGGGATAAATTTCATTCGAGTAACTGTTCCACTCACACCGACAGGCATTTCTATATTATTTAAAAAAATGTATGTGAAATATAATATTGTAATGTTGGCATTTTAAAAGAGGAGACAAAAAAAATACAAGACCTTCCGAGTTTCTTGCCTGTTCTTCTTGAGAAGGCTCTCCCAATTTCCGAACAGGTGTAGAGTCAATTTTTTTTTTTTTTAATTTTACTTGTATTTGCACACATCTTAATAATGGTTGGGGTGTGTGTACATACAAGGATTAAATAATTTAGTTAATTAGATTCTTGGTTGAAGATTTTTATGTTTTTATTTTGACGTCAATAAGTGCCTGTAAAGGTCTATATTGAATAAAGATTTTTGAGTTTGAGTTTGAGTTTGAATTATTTTGCTTCCTTGTGATACAAACTAGTATTTCCTAAGTGATTTACAAAATTTATTTTCCTCGCTTAAGGTCATGGTGGCATTATACTGTACGTTTACACAGCAAAGCACCTTACAAGCTCGAGAGATGAAATAACTTATAGCATAATTAGTACACCTAAAACCCGGTTATGTACCAGGCAACCATAAATCACGAGACGTCGATATCTTTCAATAATCCAATCAAAGTGGATCCCTATCCGAACCAATGTTATTGTCAAACCGACCAACCATTAGACTGGCCGTAGCGAGCATCTGAATGTCGAGTCACGTCTTCGGGAGCGGGCTGGCGATACTCGAAACACATACGAGAGAAAGGGACAAAAGTAATCATGTAAACAATCACATCACGTCCATTTCAAAAAGACGTAGGATACTGCTGTTCGTTCGGAGTAATCTCGTCTCTATGAAGCGATTTATAAGTACGATGTTCGAATAGGCACTAATTTCAAATTTCAAAAATCGAATGCCACTAATCATTTGCAGTTTACAAGACAATCTATTTTTGACCCTGCTATGAACGCACATGGTCGGTTTTCTCTCGTCTTTGGTAGGGAGTAAGTATCGAGTTGGTTTTCCGGATTATGTAGCCGGCGGTACCTATCTGTGTTTCTTATATTGACATGGCCGTCGACGGGTTCTGAATGAGGTAATAAAGAAATTGCAAACCCTTTTACGTGCGTTCCTTGTGATGTAGATGGTAATGAATTCAGCTTAATTGAATAATCCGTTCAAAAACGCCGCCCTGTTTGTGAATCAGTTCGCATTTATTGCATATAAAGATTTTGTTTTGCTGTCTGATGTTATTTCATTTGGGATATTGTTATTTTGAGACCTTTTAAACATTTATTGATTTAAACTTTACAGGTTAACCGGATTGATATTGTTTTGTGCACGGCCGGTTCGTTTGGGGGGCGGAAAACTCTGCGTCCTTAACCACAGATAACATAATACTAGTACTTAACTACCTTAAACTAAGTAATAAACAAACAAACTCACTATAGCAAATGTCCCATACAGCACCTGAACAACAGCGGAGAGAGGAGCGCTCCTCTGTGGTCAAAGTCGAGCCATGGACTCTGAATATCTTCTAGGAACACCACCCTTTAAAGACCTCTTGAAATGTATGGAAGATGAATGTAGGCTAGCGGACAACTCCGATGTGGCTGGCCTATCCTGGGTGAGGGGTGGAGATCAGGGTGTAACGTCGTCGAGCAGATTTATTCGATCTGGACGGCGGGGACCCAAACGGTACTCTTCGGTTCAGGGAGCCTCAACCTGTTCGTATTGTAGGAACTGCGGGCATCAGACGCCCAGATGTCTTAAATTCATAAGTCAGCGTGTACAGGATCGTAGGTCTATAGCTCGCCAAAGAGGATGGTGCTATTCATGTTTGGGCTTACACTACCAAAGAGAATGTTCCCAGGCACAACCTTGCAAATTTTGTAGTGGCAAAGCACCTTTGTGCATGAATAGGAATGGAGTTGATAGTATTCCAGACCGTACATATAGACCAGCCCCTTCGAGGCATTGTATGGCACCCCGCACGGGCGGGGGCGGCATTGTGCCGAATGATTCTTCGCCGAACTGTGATGGTTAATTAGTAGGGTCTGGGCGATCCCAGGAGCGACTGAACCCCTATAAGGGCGGAGACCCCGGGAGTCACCCGCCACCTGCAGATCTTAGGACAGCTGCACATTATGGCGTCGCTGAGGGCGGCCGAGTCCTGCCGCCGCTTGTTGACCGTCCACGCATTAAGCAGCGTCGTAAATATCAACCAGGATGGAACGTGCTTGATCGCTACGAGCGAACGTTTCCGTCAGTTGACATTCCTAATTGTTAACAATTAATATCGCCTCAGCTTTCTCCAGAGACAGTTCTTCTGCCGACGGCCTCTATGATTGTTAGAGGGCTGAGAGGTGAAAGTGTAAAAGCACGGGCTTTGTTGGATTCCGGTGCTCAGGGATGTGTTTTGTCTTCTTCGTTGGTTGCACAATTAGGTCTTAAGATTCAACCTCACCATGAGGGGATCAGGGGTATTGGTGACATGAAAGTGCCCAAATTGATTGGGGAAGTTCAGTTCACTTTCAGCCCCACTTTTTGTTCATACCCGAGCATCACAACGTCAGCCATAATTTTGGATACGGTAGTAGGCAGACAACCGTCATTTGAAATAAATCCGTTCATTTCTATGTTAACGTCTGGTCTTATACTTGAATTTGAATTTGAATTCGTGCCGGTCGACCTCCTCTGGGCGAATCCTGTCCACTAGCGGAAAAGATGGATGGATCGATGGAACGCAGCATGAGCAAAGACCCGGTCTTCCGTAAGAAGTACAATGACTTCATGCGGGAGTATGAGGAGCTGGGCCATATGTCAACTTGTCTCATACTTGTAACTTACGTTTTTGACGTATCGTAATAAAAACTCTTCATTAAAATTGTGTTGTTTTGATTGACATAGTTACCTTTACCTTTACCTTTTCTATAGGATAAGATTATCGAATCTAGGACTAAACTAGTAATTTGCCTGTTAGGATGACATGTTAGGTTCTGATCACAAAAAGACTGATCTGCGAGTCCATGAACATTAATTTAGTATTTTATTTTTTATTTAAATAATATGATTAATAATATCTTTTAAGTTACTAAGCCACTTTCGTAGATTACTGCGTCACTTTCGTGGGGTCAAGAATCTTAAAACACTTTATCTTCCAAACGAGACTCCTAATTCGATTGATTCACTTATTAATTTACTCGTCTTATCAAGCGCTATAATTGGTTTTAATAAAATAGTTTCAATAAGCCAAAATAAGAATTCTTCACGAAGGTGACGATGAGAATCGTGTCGAAGAGAATTAGCCAGATAAATGGTCAGCCCCCCTAGACAAAAGGCACACGCAAATTTTTCGACAGTCGTTCCGAAGAAAAATGTATGGAAATGACATTAGCCTGTGATGACCTCACGCTAGTTTTTCCGCAGATAATGTCATCTCCATACATTTTTTCTGCGGAACGACTGCGGAAAAATAAACGTGTGGCTTTCGTCTAAAGGGGTCAGGACGTTTGGGGAAATGTGGAAAGGTCAAGTGCTTCTCTGTGCGAAAAATGTCCCATTTTCTGTCTTCTCATTCTTCATTCATTACACAATTGGTAATTCACAATAGCCAGTTTCTCTGAGTTGAGGAATGTAAAGAATTTCCTGCCCCCGTAACATGATCGCCAAAACACGATACAATAAAACAGTTTATCGCTGTGAACTGTGAAAATACAATATGATTTACTCGTATTTTGACAGTTCTCCGCGACAAACCGTTTTATCATAAGCACGGATATACAAAATTTTTAGAAACAACGCGTTTCGTTAGTCTTTTGTGTTAACTTTTCGTGCTAGTTTCGTGTGTTCCATTATTTGCCACGTAAAGTTAACATCAATACATGACTCGTCTGATTTCACATTTGGACAATTTCTTTTTCAAAAAGATTTTTCAGCTGATTTAAAAAATATAATTTAAAAGATATTTATAGTTTTGCCGATTCTGATTGGTATTATTTGAAATATTACGTTACTGAACTAGTTATGTGAGGTGTCAAAATTTAGCACGAAAAATCAGTTCCCACCGTTTCATTTGGTAACAATTAGCGTGGCTAAAAATATTAACATTTCTGATAAGAAACGCAAAACGAGGATAACATCAGATGTCAGCACCAGCAAAGTGGTAATGCTTATCTGGAACACAGTTCATATCGCGTTTTTGTGTTTACTCAAAAATGCATGTAATGTGGTCATTATTTTGACAATCTTGTTTGAGCAAAGTCAACCTTGCCGTTCTGTTTCAAGGAGCGGCCGGCAAAGTTTTTATTTAAAGTACTTGCTGGTTTTATTTAGATTAGGTACATGCATTTTTGAGTAAAGCACTATTGGCCTTGGCCCACAATGACTGCTTCGCTGGTCACGCTATGATTGCCTCGAGCTAGCCTAGCTACGCTCCAGGCCGTCCAGCTTGGCGATCATTGCAGCCTTTGCTGTCCTCACTGTAAAGGCCTCGGCCTTTATCTCAGCTCGTCCATCAAGTGCTGCACGCTGACGCTGTCGGCCATCATCAGCGCGACCAGCAAAGTAGTCATTATACACCGCGGCAGTAATGTTGTACTATTATACTACGGGGGTTGGTATGAATTATTTATTTATAAATTCTTCATGTACAATGTGTACAATGGCGGACTTAATGCCATAGACATTCTCTACCAGCCAACCATAGGGTGATGCAGAGAGCAGGGTTTGGTATATGTACCGAAAAGTATTGTACTACACAAATTCTGAGTATAGAATTCAATAAATACAAAAGGAATTGTATACAAAATAAAATCTTAATAAACAAATACCAATAATTAAATAAACTAATATATATTATATCAACAATAAATAAGTGAATAATAGTCACTGCTATCCCTATGAGATCAACCAGACGACTGTTCAAGTTGATGATGAACAAATTTACGAGCTCGGTTTTTGAAGCTCAGCCTGCGAGTAGAACTTTTAATTTTAAGAGGGAGAGCATTCCAGAGAAGTATGGCCTGAACAAAGAAAGAGGAATGCATAATGTTAGAGTGATGAGAAGGACACATAAGTAGCGGATTTGAGGATTAACGTGAGAAAATATGAGGTTTATCGTGAGAGTCACACAAGTACTGAAAATGAAATAACTGGGTGTTGTAGGAGCATAAAGAATAGTAAATAATGTGCTTAAAGTCCTCAAGTGCCTGCGCTGTCGGATGTCTAGTATGAACAGAAAAATCTCCTCAAACGGATCAATGACGCCGCGGCGACCGACGCGACGCGACGCAGCGACACGGCCGTTAGTCGCGCGCGACGTTTTTCACGGGCGCGGCGTCGCGTGATGGATCGCAGCGATGTCGCGCAACGGCGCGCGACGCGATTTAGGCTGCGGTCTCGTCGGCCGCGCGATTTTACATGTTCGCCTGGTGGCTATTATTTACGGCCGGCCTCGCATCGTCGCCGATTTGTTAGATCTCGCACTGGTAAATCTCTGTTAAACTAGAAGCCTCATCTGCGTATTTCAGAATGGACAACATACGAGTGCCTACCTAATTTTTTATAAAAATCTCTTTTCAATTATACAAGGTTAATTTTTTTAGTAGGAGACAAATTTTGTGTGCTCGTTTAAATTTTTAAATTGTGATGTTTTCGAGTACAATAAATTATAACAATGTGTTTGTTAAATGTTTAAGGGGTAATTTGATAATAAAAAAAAATCTTTATTCATTTTGGACGGTAACTTGTAAAATGATGTGCAAATAGTTATATTGTTAGATTAATTGTCGCTCTTGATTCATGTACCGACTGTGTTATACGTGTGTCTCATAACAAATAAACTTCATTCGCTTCATTTGCCGGGAATTTTCTCTTTTCATCAGCCGCATCCGTTACACTTGTTGGTCCTTCGAGCCGGATCATGATGAGAATACCGGGAGTGAAGACGGGAAGTCAAATACGGGACGTCGAAGGTATCGGCACGAGTGGAGCGATAGATCTTTGTCCCCAAAATTCCATTAAATTGTGTATTTTATTCTAGTCTAGAAGTTTCTGACGTAGGTACTTAAATAGTTTCTCTTTTTTTAAGACTGCACCAGCAGGCCTAGCACGGCGCCTGGGTTTTAAAAGTGAGTAATCCTCGTCCTGTCTCGCTTCATTGTAATTTTTTTTTATTATTTGGTTCACAAACTGGTTGTTACAAGCATTACAAACATAAAAATAAAGATTTACAATAGAGAACATGTGAATTGAACAACCTTCTAAGAGTGAACACAGCATGCGCATAAAATACAATAATAACACTCAGTAAACAATTTACAAATTACATTAACAGAGAGAGAATTTTTTTTTTATAAACACTTACATAAAATCATTGCATCAACATCAATGACTTTTTTATAGCATTGGCTGACGCATTGAAAATGTCGAAATCGTATCGTTATATGAGAGAGCGAGAAGAAACACGTGAATTGTTTCTTGTCCTCTTTTTTTCCATGGTCCGTGCTACGCCTTCAGGGAGGACATACTACTAGAGGCGGGTAATTTCGGTGTTGAATAGCAGCATCGGTTTTCAAGCAGGAGCCAAATTTTGATCTGACTATCCGTCAAATCATACAGGGTTGCTTTAAAAGCAGGAGCCAAATTTTGTGTGCTTGTTCAGAAAAGCAAAATAACCAACTTTCACTATGGGAACAATCTTGAAATCTCGAAAAAATATCAGCTGTTCAATACATTTAGGTTCAGTGAATGTTGAACATTTGTATGGAACAGCTGATTTTTTTCGCGTTTTCAAGATTGGTCACATAGTAAAAGTTGTTTCGTTTGCTTAGTCTGAACAAGCACACAATTTGTGCAATGTCCATTTTTGGCTACCAGTGAACAGAATGCTGCAAAGAAAATGGTTTGCAAATTAATTATCTTATTATTTAAGCAAACCTATATGTATCAAACAGATTTGTATCAAACAACACTTTTATGAATATAATTTTTTTCAGTATTTATTTTATTTATGCGATCAATAGTATGACATCTTCAGGCGTAGGGCCCGGCACTCTATCCAATAATAATTGATAGTGTGCGAGAGATCTAAATGCTGAGGTCTGTTAAGTGGAAATAAATAAAGTTATATTATTTTTTTACAGTTTAAATCAGTAATAGAATAATAGGTATGAATTGAAAATAAATATGAACTGTTTCTGATTATGGTTTAGTATTTTTGAGATATGGCAACACTAATACGAAAACGAGAAAAAAATGTATTTTCGTGATTTGTGCAATGCCGACTTTGTTTAATCATAATTGACCCCGACCGACCTTCGCAATCCTACGGACATCGATTCTCGCTCTAATACTGACTCTGGCTCACCTACGAGTAAGGACACCAAACGGAAAATTGTTTGTATAAGAAACAATCTTCATTTTTATTCAAGCATTTTACAAAATTGATAAGCGCTAGAAAAATCAATTTAAACACTTTGATACTAAATCATGCTCAAATTCCTTTAATGTGACACTAACTAATAAATTGTTATAACAATTTAGTTGTAAATGAATGTTCATCATTAGCCAAAGTTTCATACAAAATAGACAACCCCCATGCTCCTGCTTAAAAAGTAGACCTGTATGATTTAACGAATAACGTCAAATCAAAATTTGGCTCCTGCTTGAAAATGAACCCTGTTTATTCATCGAAAATCAACATTAAAAGTAACAACTTTACTGAAGCAGCGCTCTGGTTACTGAAATATTGGTGTGGGATTGGATTGAGATCGGGGTTGGGATTTAGTAACTCATCGATTTATCGGTAATCTTTATCAAACTGGATGACTTAATGAAGAAAAGCGAAATTATGTTCATTGGGTATAATATCATATTGATATTGGTCGATTCATTCGACAACTATGACAAGACCGCTCATATGACGGCGGCGTTGCAAAATGATAAACATATCAAAAATTAGTTTGATTCAAACAGAATTATCACATCTATACCTACGTGGGCGATTGCCGATGAGTTACAAAAACGCTTTACAAATCTGCAAATAACTTTAATTTATATCAAGGCTTCAATCCGGGTGGTCTTAATTCTGATTTCTGACTACCGATTTATAAGAACCAAATATTGTTCAATCAAAATAAGGTGAATCGCCTTTTCAATCGTAAGATGAAGCATAATTTTCAGTCATCATCTAATGTTATTTCATTATGTCTATACAAGCCAGACTTCAAGTCTATATTTGACTCACTAATATTCTATTCTCATGTAAAATATCTTCCCATTGTTTCCTTGTGACATGAAACAAACAAATGGACTTTCGAATTTACAATATTAGTTTAACCTAGTTATGATTTCACAGGAAATAGAAATTTGTATATCGCTTACGGATGCGTATAATAACGACAATACTTTCACAATAAGCCGGACGAACAATAACAGTAGATATCCCCGCGAAAACGGAAATTTCCTAGCGAAAAATCGTTGAAATGGTGGACCGTCCGAATCATGCAGTTATTTGCTCCATTTAACTTGAAATAGTTGGACGGGTCCACGCGAGCGAGTATCGACCTTGTGTGTAATTTTCTCAAGAGCTACCAGGCCGGCATGAGCGGGAGGTGGTTATAGAACGATTTATTGCAGCGTCAGCGGTTTAAAGGCCGGCTCACGCTGCGCGCGGCTGCTCGCCTGGTAGGTGCGTCTAGCGCGGGCGCAGCGGGACGCTGCTTTGATGCGCCTGGGCCCAGCTTCGATTCCCGGGTTAATGTGCGGCGCGTTCTATACGTTATGCATTTATTCATGATTTACGTGGCTGTGCGCGCATTCGCTATTTTGTATGATGTTGAGTTCGGTCGGAGAACGGCTGTGGTAATAGGATGCAGTTACAGGTTAATAGTTAAACGTGATATAAACTTACGTTTATTTAAGCTACACATGCTGCTCAAGCATGCAAATATTTAACGTTAAGGAAATAGGATTTTTTCTTATTATATGATTATAATACGACTCCGTATCGGCACAGTTTTACAAATGCTTTTTAAACTGTGGTCTCGGTGAGCGTCGGTGGCGCTGTGGAATCGGCACTGTCCTTCTAATCGGGAGGTCCGGGCTTCGATTCTCAAATGTCCCAATGTGTTTTTGTTTTTCCAATTTCATATGTACTCGTACGACGTTCGACGCACCCATGGTGAAGGAAAACGTGATTCAAGCTTAATGCATCTGCGAAGAATTTCAAAGGTGTATGTGAAGTCGACCAATCAGCACTGGGCCAGCGTGGTTGACTAAGGCCTAAACACCCTAACTTAGGGTAGGCTCGAGCCATTTGGTGGGGACGTATATGAGCTGTTATGCTTATTATTATAAAGACGAAAGATTTGTATCTATGTATGTGACGAATAAACTCAAAATCTACTGGACCAATTTAAAAAAAATCTTTCACCATTAGAATGCTACATTATCCCCGATTAACATAGGCTACAAAATTATTTTTCCTACGCGAAAATATCAAATTCCCACGGGAGAACAAAAACAACGCGGGCGAAGCTGCGTAAAGAAAAGCTAGTACCTCTCCAGATAATATCTCTACCAGATAATTTATGATACTTCAATACCCTCCTGCAGTTGAATGGATATTCACTTGACATAAAGCCCGAGAAAATTTTCAAATGAAAATAGAAATAATAGCAAATAATTTTATATGCCTAATGTTACAACGTAGTTCCTTTTGAAATTAGATCCCAAATCCTGGAAAAAAGAAGATTGCGTAGGGTGTGGCATAACAGTCGCCATCCACAAGATAAGGCAGCACTTAATAAAGCCTGCAAAGATTTGAGAGACATCTTAAAGAGGGAAAGAGATGCATCAATGAGGGCACACCTAGAATCTCTGACGGCGACGGGAGCATCCAACTACTCGCTCTTTAAAGTTGCTAAAAATATGAACAAGCCTACAATACCCAAACCACCCATCAGATTGCAGGGCAACGTATATGCAAGAAGCCAACAGGATAAAGAGGATGCCTTTGGAAAGCACTTAGCCAAAATTTTCACCCCCCATGAAGCTGAGTGCGCAGCTGAGGAAGCAGAGATAAATGAGATTCTTGGACGGCCACTTCAGTTGGATCTGCCCATCTCACCAACTAACCCAAGAGAGAAATTGGGTATCATCAGGCACATGGAAAATAAAAAAGCACCTGGGTATGACCTTATAGACAAGAAAGTTCTGACAGAGCTCCCCAAAAAAGGCATAGTTTTCTTAACTACTCTCATTAATAGTATAATGAGAACAGGATACTTCCCGGCACTGTGGAAAGTTTCACAGATTATACTGATTGAGAAGCCTGGTAAACCTGTCCATGAACTAACCTCTTATAGACCAATCAGCCTCCTACCAGTGACATCAAAAGTTTGTGAGAAGGTTATGTTGCGGAGACTGCTGCGGGAACTTCGGGATAGATCTCTTATACCGGATCACCAATTTGGTTTTCGACACCACCACGGCACAGTTGAACAGGTCCACAGAGTGTGCAGGGTAATTAGAGATGCACTTGAAGAGAAAGAATATTGCTCTGCCGCTTTCCTTGATGTGCAGCAGGCCTTCGACAGGGTGTGGCATAAGGGCTTGCTGTGCAAGATAAAGCTACTCATCTCTCACACATACTTTGGCCTGATAAAATCATATCTATCTGAAAGAATTTTTCAGGTCAAAGAGGATGATTGCACCAACTTTTATGAGATCGCAGCTAGGGTGCCTCAGGGATCGGTTCTGGGACCTGTTTTATACACGATCTATACAAGTGACCTGCCGCAAACAACTAATGTTACAGTTGCAACATTCGCTGACGACACAGCAATTCTGGCCCGTAGTAAGTGTCCTATAGAAGCCTCCTTGAACCTACAGCTCTGCTTAAATGAGATTGACAAGTGGTTGAGCAAATGGAGAATAAAGGCTAGTGCAACTAAGTCCACCCATGTAACATTCGCGTTGCGCCGAGAGAACTGTCTACCTGTGTCTTTGCGCAACAATGAGCTCCCACATAGTAACTCAGTCAAATACTTGGGCATGTACCTTGACCGACGGCTTACATGGCAGAAACATATAAAGACAAAAAGAAATGAGATCAACTGCAGATACAGGGGACTGTACTGGATGCTTGGCCGGAACTCTGTGTTGTCTCTGGATAACAAGCTTCTTCTATACAAAGCCATTATAAAGCCTATTTGGACATATGGAATCCAACTATGGGGCTCCGCATGTGACTCCAATATTAATATAATACAGAGGACGCAAAACTACATCCTCAAGCAGCTATCGGACGCGCCATGGTTTCTAAAAATAGGTGAAATACATGAGCATTTGAACATAAAAACTGTTAAGGAGGAAATTAGAAGCAATGTCTCCAATTACAAGACAAGACTTATAAACCATCCTAATCACCTAGCAGTTCAGCTCACCATCCCAGAGTTGACTCATAGACTTAAAAGACGGCATATATTGGACAGCCAATTATGATACACGGGGAAGCTTTCTGCTGGGAAAGTTAAAGTACCCCTACCATCTTGAATCTCACACAACATCTGCTCATAGTCCATGGACTGATTGCAAGATTAATAAAAGAAAAAAAAATGTTACAACTTTGAGATAGATACCATAACTGATGCCAGTATACTCTTATTCTGACATTTGACGACGTTTAAATATTTTGAGAGCGTCGGTGGCGCAGTGGACTCGGCACTTGCCTTCCAATCGGGGGGTCGGGGTTCGAGACCCGCCATGTACCAATGTGTTTTTCGTTTCGAATTTCATATGTACATTTGTCTGACGCTCCTACGGTGAAGGAAAACATCGTGAGGCAACCTGCATACATCTGCGAAGAAATTCAATGATGTATGTGAAGTCGACCAATCAGCACTGGGCCAGCGAGGTTGACTAAGGCCTAAATACCCTAATATAGGGTAGGCTCGAGCCCCTCGGTGGGGACGTGTATGGGTTGTGATGATGATGATGAAATATTTTGAGCCCGAAATTAATAGTAGATTGTTTTATATTAAGGGCCGAACAGCACCCGAATTAAACACTCTCCTTTTCATTTCGAATACGAAGAAAGAGAAATAAAGCTAATATTCCAAAAACATATTTGTGTTCGATGTCACTGGTATTGTATATATTTAAGCGCCATAATACCATCGCGTTATACGTAAATTTTTAATATTTATTTGTGACTGTTCAATCAATTTCTAATAAAATACTTCCATAATTTTTTTTTTATTTTTTTTTATTTTTTATTTTTTTATGGATGGCCCGGCAGATGACCTCCTCCCGCCTGATGTTAAGCGGTGATAGAGGCCCAAATGAGTTGACAGATAAAAGTAGGGACGACATCCACTCTCCTACCTGCCCGCCCCTTGCCGGCCCAAAAGATGCTTTTTCACGCCTCTTTTGAAGGAACCCATGTTGTAGGATGGAGGAAACACGTGCGCAGGTAGAGAATTCCAAGTGTGGGATGAACGACAGAAGAAGGAATCTTGGAATTTCTTGGTACGGTGTGAAAAGGAGGACACAGTGTACGGATGACTCCGAAGGCCCTTACGCGTGTTTCTGTTAAGGAATGGAGAGGGAGGGATAAGGTTAAAGAGCTCCTCAGAGCATTCCCCATGGAACATTCGGTAAAAGGCGCTAAGAGAGGCGATGTTACGACGAAGTTGTAGAGGCTCGAGGGTGTTAGTTGCCTCTACATCGCCAATTATGCGAATAGCGCGACGCTGCAATTTGTCCAGAGCATCGAGGAGGTACTGAGCGGAGCCGTCCCAAAGGTGAGAGCAATATTCCACGCAAGACCTAACCTGAGTTTTATACAACAAGCATAGTTGGTCCGGCGCAAAATACCTACGCACCTTGTTCAGGACACCGAGTTTCCGTGAGGCAGTAGTTATGACGGATTCGATGTAGTCTCTGGGGTTCAGATCGCAGCGAATGATCATTCCGAGCAAGGTGATGTTGCTCTGTGTGTGAAGGGTTGTGCCCAAATTTGAAAGCAGAAATTTAAATATAAGTAAGCATATTTCGTTATTTTATAAAGTTTTTAAGTAGTTTATTTATTTATTTGTTGTATGTATGTAGATACATAAAGCAGCTTATAAAACACGCGTGTGTTAGAACGCAAATCGTTTGGTTATATGTATATCTTACCTCACTATTTGCCTTATAGTGTTATTTTTTTAAAAGCTAGAGGTAATACTAGCTACATTAACGAACTATATTGATTTTTCGTAGGAATTTTGATACGTTATCTATCGAAAAAGGGTTCAAAAGAAAATCCCGAGGATAAAATTAAATTAGAGCAGCAAGAGTTGCCTTAAAAATAGAAGGTAAACATTTTTGTTCTTAAATAAACTTTATTACTTAAAATATTAAAAAAACGTTTATTTTTATACCGTTTTTTAGATTTGTCTACAAATTAACAAATGATTTGTGTTTTAAAAAGTTTATTCGCTACTTTTCCTCGCAAGTGTGTTGAAAAACGTCGTACGATATACATGCCTAATTATATTGATTATATATATGCACTCGGCTTTATTACGCCCTCGCCTACGGCTCGGGCTGAAATTCCGCCTCGTGACTTATAACCATCATAATACACTTATATCGTAATGTACTATTATTTATGGCCGCGTATGGTAAAATATGACAAATAGTGATATTCTTTTTTGAATTCTTATCGGCCCTAGAGTCGCGATGTATAATTTTTAGCCCTATACTGAGGTAAACAATGATCTACTTTTCAGAATATGAGAAATGAAAATAATATCTAATTCATCCATTGACAATATAAAATTAAAAAAAGGGTAAACATTATTAAAGACTAGTTTATTCTTTATCGTTGATATTGAATTAATTATAAATTATTGAGAATTGGAGAAATCTTTATCAGTTTGCGAATGATCTTAATTACTCACAAATTTTAATGCTTAACTCCCATGAAATCATTTAATTTCTATCCTGGAAGCGAATCGAATGAGAACTGCGAAAGCAGGTAGCGCAATTCGCGTGTAAATCTAGCGAAAGTAATTACTGCGTAGTTGTCCATTATTTAGTTAATTAGTGTCGGTGCCGCGAGACGGTGGCGCCGCGGGCGCGGGTGAATTGTGAACTCAGATTATTGTTTCGGCCGACGGGCTGCTATGAAACAGGTGTTCGTACCGATAGCAGCAGCAGTAGCAGATTTCCCTAATTCCTTACCACTAAAGCACTGTATATGGAAAAAGGAAATATACCAAAATGTTTGGGAAGTCGACGTGAAATTGTATGTTTCCGGAGAGAGATATTATTTTTCATGTCCTGGTTTATTTTTTAGTCGTCAGAGACATAGATTGAGTAGAAATTTTAGAACATAATATAACGAACCGTAACATTATATTTTTGTACCTTTTGTACTGTTAAAACAAGCAAATATTTCATTGTTTTTCATTATTAATTTTTAGATTTAGTATATATTAGTTATATGTTGTGCATGGCTGCATAGTTGGTTTTTCTCGCGAATTTGAATCGAGGAATTCAAAGGCACGAGAGCCAAATAACTTTGCAGCCGAGCGCAACACATAACTTTTAACCATACCTCAGCGAAGAAAATACTTAAGTACTACTGTTATAAAACAATTCAACACCGAATAAGTAACACAACGAAAATTACAAAAATTTGAAATTAGAATATTCCGATGTGACCAATTTATCGTATTGTAATTTTTTTTAAACGAAAAAGGTTTTGACCACAAAGTTTGAATTCATAGTCTCAGACCAAATTCAAACCTTCTAATTTCAAATCACTTTTCTATGCTAGCCATTGATATACTATAGTAAATCAATGATGCTAGCGGTTAAAATCTGAGCATTCAGACTGACAGCATTCAGGCTAAATGATCAAAGGTTCAAATAGATTTTTCCACGCAGATTTCGAAGAAAAAGGAAAGCCTTTCCGATTAGTGAGGTAAAAATTAACCTAATTTATATTTAACATTGTTTTGAATATGTCAAATTCATAAGCAAATTAAATTACAGTAATTAAGTAGGTAATTAAGAACTAAGAGTAAGATTAGCTTAAACGCCAATTCCTACTTTAATTTTGTGTCGTTTAAGTATCTATTCGTCATATTGTATCTATTGTATTTGTTGTCATTTTGTTACTTCATTTTGTATTACTACTTACTTATTACTTATTTGTCCAATTAACAACTTATTTTTATTAAAGGAAATAGTTTATACGCTTGGGCTTGTGTCAGTGCCTCCTAACTTGTGCCAGAATTTATAAACATTCTGAAATTAATAACGATTTTTTTTTGTTATGAGCTTTAATTAATCCTGCCACCATTTTTGTATGTAGTCAATCACCAGCCTGTTTGTGGACTTCTGTCATCCGGATCGCTCGCCTCGCCGCAAGATCGAAGTAGACATCCGGCATGCCACCGATTAAGAAACAATGTAGTTCTGCGAACGCTCCTTTTATCCGCTGCACCCCTGGTACCTGTTTGTTTCCGCGTAAAACTTTAATTAACCAATAAACATGTCGGCCGCGGTCCCGTCTTAAATTAGGCCCGGTGAAAATTGCGTTCGCGAGCGGACTTTGGCGGCGTCATGATCCCTGGCTTGGCTGCCTGGGTGCTTGGATGTTCTCGCATTAACAGTTTACATTGACATATTAAATAGGAAGATTAGATATGTAGAGAACAGGATAGCGAGTGCGTCATTGATGCGAATTGTCTAAAAAAGTTTAGGTAAAAAAGCTTTTGATACCGTTTCTATCGCCATCCTTGTGCGCAGACTCGAGAAAATTGGTATCAGAGGATCTGCTCTTATGCTCTTTAAAAGTTACCTTACTGAAAGAAAGCAAATCGTGAAAATTGACAATCTAAAGAGTGCTGAAGAGAATATTAGCTATGGTGTTCCTCAGGGATCGGTCCTCGGACCGACTCTGTACTTAATATATATAAATGAACTCTGCTCGCTTATAGGTACTGGTGGCAAAATATTTTCTTATGCAGATGACACAGCTGTTGTGTTTTCTGGTCAGTCGTGGGATGAGGTTCAAAATATAGCCGAAACAGGTTTGTCCAAAATTGCTAAATGGTTGAACACAAACCTTCTCACGCTTAATACGACCAAAACTAACTTTATATGTTTCACCCCAAATATAAGATCACAACCAAAAGAAAGTTTTCGGATACATGATGATTAGATTGAGGATTAGCATACATGAGTGTGCTAATCAACCTGATCTTAACTGCATTTGTCCTGTGATTCAAAGGGTTTATTGTACCAAATATCTAGGCATAATGGTAGACTATAAATTGTCATGGCGTACACATCGTCGAGCGCCGGTGGCGCTCTGTGGACTCGGCACCTGCCTTCCAATCGGGAGGTCCGGGTTCGAGACCGCCATGTACCAATGTGTTTTTCGTTTCGAATTTCATATGTACATTTGTCTGACGCTCCTACGGTGAAGGAAAACATCGTGAGGAAACCTGCATACATATGCGAAGAAATTCAATGGTGTATGTGAAGTCGACCAATCCGCACTGGGCCAGCGTGGTTGACTAAGGCCTAATCACCCTAACATAGGGTAGGCTCGAGCCCCTCGGTGGGGACGTATATGAGCTGTGATGATGATGATACACATCTTGAACTTATCGCAATGAGGATCAGAAAATTGATTTGGATTTTTAAAAACTTACGCTATCAACTTCAATTTCATTACTAAATAAAATCTACTTGGCCTTGGCTCAATCAATTATTACTTATTGTATTCCCGTGTGGGGTGGTACCACAAAAACAAAATTTTTACAAATTGAAAGAGCCCAAAGATCACTAATAAAGGTAATGTATTTTAAGCCATACAGATTCTCAACAAATGAATTATATAAACTCTCCGGCCTCCTCACAATAAGGAAATTATATATCTTGCATCTTATAACCAGTTTACACAAGAATCTGCCATTTCATTCTGACAGGCTCCAGAAAAGACGCAAGTTCAGTGTATTAGCACCTCATTCTACGCGAACTGTGTTTGCTGAAAGGCAGAATAAAGCAAGATCTATATTTTTGTATAACTGCATAAATAAAAAATTGAACATTTATCCTAGGAAGTTATACAAATGTAAACAAATCTTGACACAATGGCTACATACTAATACCTATGAAAAAACTGAAAATCTACTAATTAAAATAAAATAAAATAAATTAAAGACACTTAGTTCGTTCGTTAGTTCAATAATTTAATATGAAACAAACGCCGTACACATGCATACACACACACACACACACACACACAAGCACACACACCATCACGCCAAACCAATTAAACTTCTATTTGTTATTTGTATGAGTATCAATACTTATTATTGTTATCAGTTTAGTCTTGGAATAGAGCGAGACACTCCCAACACGAGTATTTTATTACTTACCGGGTCTCAGTATATGTTGTATGTGACCTTAAGCAATAAAAGTATTTTTATTTTATTTTATTTATTTATTTAGGTTCATCATCATCGTAACAGCATCATACGTCCCCACTGAGGGGCTCGAGTCTGCAAAAACAGTTTTGGTTAATAATAAAGTAATACAACGATCAAGGGCAATTTTATGATTCACATTTTATCCGCGACAAAAATGCGAATTTTTTATTCGAAAACTGTTTCTTATGCTATTTCCACACCTACGGCTAACGTATTAACAAACGTACATTTTTAACATCACATACGTGACCAGCAACTGGGTATGTAATAGTACATTGTTACCCTAGGGGTGAAAGTAACTTATTTAGACCCGAGACGGGGTTTGGCGCCCGAGCGTAGCGTGAGCGCCTATTGTTCGAGGGACTAAATAAATCTTTAACCCGAGGTAAACACTGTACTATTTATTACGAATACAAGGAAAGTAAAAATAAAACATGAATTAGCTAAAGAAAAAATTAGTAAATTTTATTAAAATAAATCAACAACTTCTGCTTCGGCCTCTTCTTTTATGAAATCAGGCGTTAAATCCCTATCTGAATCAGATGAACTCATTGTGTTAATACAAAACTCTGCTAGATACGGAAGTAAGAAGTATAAACAGAACTCTACAACTCGAAAAATAAATGAAAATCGCATTGCCGCTTTCTGCTTATTTTGTTTTTTTTTTATGTGGCCGGCCAGCTATTCAGTCAGCCATTATTTTTCATTTTCATCAATGAAAAAATGGTAAATATTTTGCCCAAATTTATGTTATTTTTAATATATATATATAATTGAAATAAATAAAGTTAATAAATAAAGAAATGAATATAGTTGAAAGTAAATTATAATATATATATATATATATTATAATATATAAATTTATATAAAGCCATTTAAAATATAATTATATTCTTTAATTAATACTTAACTTTATGTTATTTAAATTTTACACCGCACTGTAACTGAGTGGCTGTATAGAAATTTGGAACATGGTTCAATAGAAATGTTAAAATAGAACCAGTTTGTCAGTCTGTCAGTTGAAATCGATTCTCCCTAGGGGTGAAAAGTGTTATTTACAACCCGCTCCTCAGGCACCTTCCGACCTACTTTCAGAGAATGAGTAGTGAAAATGATATTTAAAATAATGGCAGCCCAGGAAAACGAGGGAAACTCTGACATTTTCTGGGTACTTTCAACATGCTTCATGATTTTTCCAAAGCTATTCAGGCGTCTGGTATCTAGAAATGAGCCGAGCTGATGATGGAAAGATCCTTAACTTTTAGGAGTGAGGGGTTAGATTTTTAAATAGAATCGGTCCAATAAATAAATGGAATTGGCGGAGTAATCGCGTAACACACACACACAACATACACATGGAATCAAGAACCTCCTCCTTTTTTGAAGTCGGCTAAAATTATTTACCAACACAATCGAGGGACATAATATAATTGAAAAAGCAAATTCAAATTCAATCAAAAAATGAAAAGAAATCTAAATCACTGCCTGAGAATATGTTCTTAGCTTTTTTCGGGGATATGGCTATAAAATACTCTTCGGGTAATATATTCAATCTTAAAACAATACATACATCTGTTTGACGTCAATAAGTGTCTTTAATAGCACATTACGATATAAGTGCGGTATGGTGGTTATACACACGAGGCGGAATTTCAGCTCGAGCCGAAGGCGTAATAGAGCCGAGTGTGTATAATTAATATAAGCACGTATATCGTACGACGTTTTTCAATACACTTGCTCGTAAAGTGAATCTAATTAAACCGGCTTTAGATTTAATGAAGCTTTACTATATTACCCGAATGTTTGAGAAGAGCACTATAGAAGCCTTGGTCACAACTGAGCATTACTATTTCTAAGGCATGTCTACGATGTACGACCATATCTTATACAATCTTGTTTAGGGTCCTTGTAGTATTGCGGCCAGCAATTTCTTATCTGGCGTGCTCTAGCGGCCGGCAATCTAATTAAAAATGGAACGAACTTCTTTAAGCCCGTACATGATTACTAAGTACGAGTAACTCACTTGTTTTTTTTAAATTGCGAACTGTCACGACAAAAAATGCTCTGTCACATGAATTAAAAAAAAAATTGTTTTACTCAAAAAATGCATGTAATGTGGTCATTATTTTGACAACCTTGCTGTTCTCACTATAGAGGCCTCGACCTACGGTCTGGGCCTTTATCTCAGCTCGTCCGCGCTGTGTCAGCCTGGAGCTGCGCTACGCTGCGCTGTCGGCCATCATCAGCGCGACCAGCAAAGTAGTCATTATAGACCGCGGCAGTAATGTACTAATTCTTGTCTATTTATTACGTTTATCTATTTACAAAAGTTCAAATGTTCAACATCCACTGAATCTAGATGTATGAAACATCTGATTTTTGTTGTTCAATCTTTATACCGGGTGTAACAGAATACCGCAATAATATTTAAGGTTGTTGATTAACAAAAAAATGTTTTATGACTATTCTTTGTATTTTTATTATATGCCTACTTTCGATTCAATACGCTGAACTGTTAAGAGTATTAAATCGAAAGTAGGCATATAATAAAAATACAAAGAATAGTCATAAAACATTTTTTTTGTTAATCAACAACCTTAAATATTATTGCGGTATTCCGTTACACCCGGTATATAAAAATCAATGTATTACTATGTTTGTTTGTCCTCTATGCGTTCCGAAACCATTCATCAGATTATAATGAAAGTTTGGTAGGGTATTCTGGGGAGGACCGTGAGGGTTCCTAGCAAAAAAAAAAAGACAAAAATTAAAAAAAAAATGGCATTGCAACGCATGCCGGGTGCAGTTAGTTAATAAAAGTAGCCCTGTATAAGATGCTTTTTTCATTAATACATTTTTGATTGCACCTTTGAACTTGTTTAGGTAACTAATAAATATCCAATTAGCATTCCTCCCTTTTGCCTTCTCCTCACAGTGAACGTGTATGTATGCGAAAAGCGAATTCCGATAATAAAAAAGCGACAACCCATCTAGCCGGGTACCAGGGGCACATAAATTGACACAGCTTCAGTTTCAT
This sequence comes from Schoenobius gigantellus, assembly GCA_963935595.1. NCBI lineage: Eukaryota > Metazoa > Arthropoda > Insecta > Lepidoptera > Crambidae > Schoenobius > Schoenobius gigantellus. The sequence goes on from OZ012557.1 coordinate 3,143,350, forward strand.
CTGAGGCCTGCGTTTCTTTGTGGCCGGGGGTGGGGCGCGGGCCGCGGGAGGGGGCTAAGGTTGACAAATGGGCCGCTCCGAGCATCCGCGAGCGATACAATCGGTGCGTTGCTTACTGTGCTCCGTTCTAGGAAAAAAATAGGGTTGCTGCTGTAATTGTTGATTGATGGTTTAATTCAATTGTTTTAACTGTTAGGGGGCAGAGTTGCAATCGAGTCAGACTAACTCATTTTACATTTAAAACGATCATATCAATGCTAGTTCACTCTTCAGGAAATGGCCATATTTACTTTGACTTTGGGTCATTAAGCTCCATTTTTAAGGCACGTTTCACTATAGGGTAATACTTTAACCAGAGAGAGAATCTGTATCAGAGTCGTCTGCATGATACATCTATCTTACCTATTTCTGCTGCCAAGCATTGGTGCTTGCATTGTGTGTTCCGGTTTAAAGAGTAAGACAGGCAGTGAAATTATTGGGTACTCTGATATGACATCTTATGTCACAAGTTAGTAACGTACATTAGGGTCCTTGTAGGGGTTGTAGATTTGCTAGTCTTACAGAAACCAAATATACTATAGTAGGTGACTGAAGCCAATTACCATCAGTTGGGCTATTATCTAACTTCAGTTGCTAATTGGATCTGTCATTTTTTAAAGAAACTTAATATCCATTACTGCTATTATGAACGCCGCCGTAACACATTTATAATCACAGAACTAGTAATGGGTATTTCTATAAAATTTCTTACAAAAATATCAGTTCTTGTTACAAACCGCAGTTAGTATATACGCCTGCAGGTGGGCAGTCTGCTTGTTTGCCAGTTTACAGAGTAGAAGTTTTGCTACTTAGTACAGCAGTCGGCCAAAAAAATGGTTTACTACTATAAGGTTTAAATTCAGTTTCATGTCATTCGATAACATAGTTGACTTTCCTTTGCAAGCACACACTGACAGCTACTAAGGTAACCTTAACGATTTTTTGTTTATATACGTCAAATTTTGTCTAAACTGCCCTGCGAGCATGGACTTGTCGATCGACATATATCGATCGACAAAAGCATCTGTCCTTTTCACTCCTTAGGAATATCTGTCAAATTTATCGATTTTTGTCGAGTATGTCGATCTTAGCTGTCAAATTTAGTTTATCGAGAGTTTCATGCTCGCAAGGCTAGTACACCATTTTCTTGGCCGACCGTAAAATACAATCCCCATAATAAAAATTCTAAGTCCAAATTTAACTCGTTCTATCTGTTACGTTTTCCTGCCTAAACAGCTAACCGATTTCGGTTAATTTTTGTTAAAAAAAGATGACATCTCAGATGAGAATATGGACTACTTTTTGCAAAATATTGACACGTCAGGAGTGTCATAGAGATTGAAAGTTACTACAATGTAAAAGCTCATTTCGGCGAAATGGAATTCACGCGGACAACAATGAGCCATAAGATTTCTAATGTTGAATCGGTGAAGTAGAAGAAAAACTGTTTTTGAGACATCCTTTGTATTAAAATGGTGATTTGTACACGTACCTACATGGTGTTTTGAATATCCGATTGATATTACAACTACCTACAAGCATATCTTTTCTTTAAATCAGTATTTATTCATCAGTACAAGCTTCTCATCATGGAACAGCTCAGGTAATTTACATCAAATAGTAGAAAAAAAATTGACATTCGATAGCTACTAAGATGAATTAAATGCTATTCTCTATCCATACTTATGCTATTTAGTTATAATCCAAGTACTTTACGGCAGATAATATAAAAACAGTTTTTGCATACACAGCATTGCACTTAATGGCAGCCCTGCGGCACGCGTCACTGGACCCGTCCCGGCGAACCATTACTCACTGTCGGTAGCCATTTTCGAGCGCCACGCCCGCTACGAGCTACGACGCTACGAGCTACGCCGTAGCGCACACCACTCCACTGATTATGCCAACCTGGTACTTTTTAATTAACACTAATTACATCATTAAGGAATGCTTTTGTTTCTAATACGTTTCAATGTTTAAAGAGAATTGTTAACGAGTTAGTTACCTACGAAATTGTGTGTTTTATCTCTAGACGTCACAATGTTAATGTGTTGAATTCAATTCTATGCATGTTCCTTTCATTAGGAAATCGACGAAGCATTACTCTCGATAAATTCAAAAGATAATTATTATTTGGTTTTGATTGACAGTTTCACTAAATTTCTTTGTGTCCGCTCCTAAAAGCTTTCCAGGAATGGGTAATTATATGAGTTTTTTACTTTATTCCCAAGTTAATAATCTCAATAGGGAATCTTATTATTTTATTTTATTTTATAACAATGTTTCAACAGCATAACTTGAATTCTATTATCCATATAACATATTATGTTACAATTAACTATCATAAAAATATTTCGGAAGGTAAGTAGTTGGTTAGTAGAAAGTAATTTAAAAAATTGTTAAATACTTTTATGTGAACATGTGTATGTGTAGAAGTGAAGGTATGTGTAATTTTGAGTAGATGTTTGGTGTTGAGTGTTCATAACATATTATGTTACAATTAATTATCATAAAAATATTTCGGAAGGTAAGTAGTTGGTTAGTAGAAAATAATTTAAAAAATTGTTAAATACTTTTATGTGAACATGTGTATGTGTAGGAGTGAAGGTATGTGTAATTTTGAGTAGATGTTTGGTGTTGAGTGTTCATGTGTATTGTAGGTATATTTTGTTGATACCCTTCGTTACAGTAACCAAGCGTAATCTTGGGGTCGGTCTACATGACATGTCACTAATGAGAACAATAGGTTTAATATATGATCACAGATAATATAATACTACAGTATATGATAAATAATATCGGCGTAAACAAAAAAAATCATAGTAGTTATTATTACTACAAATATTATTACAAATTGTTGTCATAAAGTTTTCGACTTTATTACTCCCAAATATGTTTTAAGGTTTTCTACAGTTATAAATACAAAAAGACATAGCAAAAAGACAGTATAATAACACAGTTCCTGAATCTCATCCTAATAGAAGCTTCGAGAACATCGTGTGAAACTAGCTCTCAAAAACCTCCTCGGAAATAGGACCGGTTAATTAGCACCTAGAGACAGCGCCTTGAGGAACTGACATAAATTTGTCGAGAAAGTGATATTCTAGAGAAACTAATTCCGCTTTAGTTCAAATTATCTCGACTCGTGTCATGTCATTTGACGCCAAGTTAGAGTTTTCTGTATAGAGCGATCCCCTAATATTCTAAGGAGAATGTAGTGTTAGCATAGCAGTTGTAATACTTACTTTTTGCTCGCGGAATCTCGTGTAGGTATTAAATACTTATTTAAAAATGATGATTATCCTTTTACTACCTATGTGTTTTATGTTTATATTATAATGAAAATAATCTGGATTTTTGTTCTCATTCTAACCTCTTTCATTGTGTTCTGTCGTTGCAGTGGATAGTTAGCCTTAGATTTGCACTTGCTAATTAGGGTTTTTTTTACATACGGCAAGGATGCCTTCTTCTCACCTCATGGTAAGTTCATAAGGCCGAAGAAGAAAGTGCGTTTCACCTGGACTCCTCAACAGCTGAGGAACTGGCTATCTTATTTCTAACTGTCGGAATACAACAATGCCATCAACATGTTTACTATGACGATAGAGAAGACGGTGGTAGCTAGTCTGGAGCCAACCAAACCCATCAGAAAGACTTCTGAATCCACGGGGAATCGAGCCCCAGACCTCCCGATCAACCACAGAGACGGTTGATAAGTTTGCTTACAGTGGGTGGATGTGGGTGGTTAAAATGTGTGATGGGATACTTTCATCCTTTTTCAACACATTGTTCGACTCACGGTGGTATATCGTTGGCGGTAGGTAAAAAAATTGGACGGTTTGAAAGAGCTTACTATAAAGGCATTTTCGAATAAAGATTGTTTTGATCCTGATAAACTCGGGATTGTGTTGAATGGCGTTGTGAGTGACAATGTTGAGAACTTTTCTATACCGAATTTTCCAGATTGCTCTAGAATATTCCAGGATATTTTTAAATGTTTGAAGTGGACGGAAGTGTGTGACTGTAAACGGTCCAGAATTTCGTATGCACTATATACAACATACGTTTAATGATGTAAAGAGATGATGTAAAGATACATATGTGATTTCTATAACCATTAAGTGTTTTTTATGCTTAGCTAATGAAGCGACATTATGGCATGGTGTAAACTGCTGTTCCGTTCATAAAATTTAAATACAGACAATTAATGTACTGTACCTGAAAGTATTAGTAAGATTTTTTTTTCAAAACGCCTAATTTACACTAGAGGTTTGCTCTCCGTACGTATGGCTTTGCTTCTGCAACTTGACGGCCCGTTATTTTTCATATTAATGTTTTTTTTTTGCATCGAGATTTTATCGTAAATGGATATGCCCATGATACAAGCCTTACTCTTAAAAAATGTAAATATGTACTACAATTATGGATCCAACTTTTAGTCCAGTAAGAGATCGCATATTCTGGTTGAATTGACCTCCAAGGGTTATCAAGCACTACTTTGGGTTTTGTGGCTTGTGTGCATTTTATCTCATATCATGGCAATTATGATAGATTATATTAATTTAGAGTGAGATGGTGCTATACGAAGCAGTAGTAGTGACACTGTATATACAGTTCATTTTATCCTAATTATAATTGAATCAAAGTGGTCATGTCAACAGGTTTAAGTGTAACCACCGGTCATAGATATGATCGATTGTAACATTAGTGTAACTATCGCTCATAAGTGTGCTCAATGGTTACACCAGTGTAACTAAACCATGGATCAGAATAGTATTTTTTAAGCTACTAATAGCAAGAATTATTCTCTTCAGTAACTACGTTGTAAGGAGTATCGTATCGTGTGATGTTGTTATTTTTTGTATCATGTAGTTGCTGCCTATTATTATGTTTGCACTTACAATGTAACCTAATGATGTAATGTGAGTTGAGTGGTGTGTGTGTGTGGAGGTCCTGGGTTCGATCCTGCCATGTTCTTTTGTTTAATGTGTTTTTCGTTTTTCGCATTTCATATTTACGTAGGTTCATTTATCCGACGCTCCGACGTTGGAAGAAAACATCGTGAGGCAAAGGCAACTTGCATTTATCTGCGAAGAAATTTAAACGTGTATGTGAAGTCGACCAATCCGCACTGGGCCACCGTGGTTGACTGAGGCCTAACATCCTAACTTAGGGTAGGCTCGAGCCCCTCGGTGGAGACGTATATGAGCTGTGAGGATGAATGTGAGTTTATTCTATTGTTTTAGCTTATGTTATGGCTCCAACTGTGTAAATATTAATGTATTAATATAGTAGTATATTGTATAAAATTAGTAGTATTAATGCCTACGCAAACGTTATCGAAGGCGTTAAAAATAACGTCTTAAGTAGTGGCTACATCTGTGTAGAATTCTACAAAAGTTATTATAACGTTTAATGCCACTAACAATGCCACATACTAATTAAAGAGCCTAAGATGGCAACATATGTGTGGTATTATTGCGATTATTAACGCGTCAAATCGCAGTTGGAATCCAAGCATTGATGTGAAGTTGTTGGTGGTGTATCTATTAAGAAATAATTAAATGAAACAAAGTAATTTTTTTTCAGGTTTTAATATTTTTTACACAATTCGTAGCATTCATAATGCCGACACAGTATCGTCAGTTTCTCGTCAACGTCACGTCAGCGTAAAGTTGTTGCTATACTTTTTATTTATATAAACCAGTTCACTATTCATGTATATTTAGTATTTATAATAATATTTACCTCGCCGAAATTATACAATACAAATATATAATTAACTTTGTCTCAAACCGTTCAATAATTGAATTATACCGCTGACAGACGCACATGTCCATTTTAGTAGCTATATTTACAACAACTTGATGACTTTAAACTCATTATATAGAATGTACATATATAATAAAGAGAAAAATCAAAATAAAATTCTTCAATTAATACATTAATACCTAACAACTACTATTTAAGATTTTTCTCTTAATAAAAAATATATTACACGCAATGTAAATAACAATAATAAAAGGGAAATATCAACAAAGATAGGTGATGCGAAAGAAATTACAAAACATCGTGAATCATTTCGAAATTACTGAACTTCTAATACTGAGACTTCACTGGTAAATAAACATTTAATATACAAAGTAATGAGACGCACATAATTATAAATTTGACGATTAGTATATTTACAAAAGATAACAAACTTTTTTCTAATATGAGACACTAAGCGGCGACGCGCGCTTCCCGCCGACCACTGTTTGACGCCATTTCGCGATGCGCACAGCAAAGAAAATGGCGCCGACATTGATATTCGAGTTTGGCGAGCCGGAGCGTCCGCGCGAAGAGCACGTCGCGCGCGTTTCACAAGACTTTGTGGTGGTACAATTATCCTAGAATAAAGCTTGTTTTCGGATAACTTACACCGCTATCGTACGTAGTTAACCGTAGCTAGGACCATTTCAACTATAGCTCCCGATCGTATACATGTCATAAGGCTTGTAATGCAACGCATTACCTTTAACGTATTCTCATTATTTTAGAATTATTGAGTCAACGTTCCGTGATGGCGCCACTGTGTGTATTGCAATCAGTTTATTGTGTATCATTTCCACGGAACACGACTTGTAATCTAAGGAAAGCTCACAATACTTATCTCAGTCACAAAAATCACACGATTCATGTTTCATTAAACATCTTTGTGAAGGTAAAGATCCACCGAACAAAAGGAGATGTGCAAACTTTTCAATTGTTTTAAGTGATCTTGATTTTTAATCAGTGACCTTTGAGCGGCGCGCGCGCATAGACGGAGAGGCAAGACCTGCGCTTCAACTTCGTTGCGGCGGGCGCGCCGCTTCGCACACGAGAGAACAATTAATTAAACTCATGGTCTCCTGGTAACGAAGGCAATCAATGTCGACAAAATATTGCTAAAAATCTCTTTTTTAATTAACATTGTAAAATATCATTTCGTCATCGTATACATCGGTTACAATTGTGCTACATTCTGAACACGAAGGCAAGTGAGAAACAATGATATTTGGATCACAATACCATTAAATATAGTTTAATAATAAATATATATATTTAAAGATATGTATTTTAACCTGTAACTCAAAAACATGAAACTACAGACAATATCAAACAAGACTCGATGAAATTGACCGTTACTTAGAAGTACCTACTAGTACGTTTTGAGTTCGCAATAAATATACCTAGTGTGGGTAACGCCGAAAACGCACTGAATAATTTAATAATGCTTATACGACTGCTGTGGTCGCCGTGGATGCTAACGTGTGCTCTGGCGGCTGAATGGTGTCAGCAATTGAACATTATAAAAGGGATGTAAATAAAACAATATTAAAATACCAAACGGTATAAAAACAACGCAAGATTCATTTGAAACATATTGGAAAAGTACGGAATATCGATTTGTTTTCTGAACTGCAACTATAAAAAATCACAAATAGGTACCCTAAAACTAGAAATCGCGTCTGCTCCAATCACAGATACCATTCAGCACCAAGTCAACATAAGCTATTGAAAAATACCCTAACTTAATACAATTTTCATTACAAAAAAGTCCCCGCGTCATCAACCATCCGTCATGCGTCCCTAGTACTTCCAGTGGTTGTTACGACTTAAAACTAATCAATTATTTATATTTACGTAATAACAATACACAATTAGCTATAAATATTTATACGATAACTATCAAGCCGCATTTAATAGCAATCATTTGCTCGTATTGTTCTCCGAGTGATAAAACTGTATAATATATTCCATTTTATTTCATAATTACTTGATCTCACCGCTTATAATACAATGTCCAGTGTCACTCGTTACTTTACATTAAATTTAAACATTAAAGTTGACTTTAAACCTTAATTTAGGAGATCGTATACTGTTTCAAATATTACAAAATGTTCCGTATGTACAAGTTGTATCTCCTGTTATCACTGCGGCCTGCGCGGGCGCCGCCGGCCTCGGCTATTCATATCTGTGGAGAGAGGGTTCGTCAATTAGTATGTTGTGATTTATCACTATAGATATCATGAAATGTTCATCGTAAAAAAATATCACAAAAAAAAATTGTCGATTTTTAATCTGACCTAATGTGGTTTGAGCAACACTTAACTTAGTAGGTATGTATTGTGTGCATCATCCACAGAACAGCTGTTCTGTGGCATCATCCAACAAAACATACTAAAATGTTTGAAATGATAATTTACTCAATCTTACTCGTACTTAGCTTATGCTGTAGCAAAGTTAGTAGCAATTTTGTACTCTGACTAATAAGCCCTAGGCGGGCTTCACCCTACCACCACCGATCAGAAAATTTCTGCCCCGATGTAAAATCGAACCTCCAGATCAGAGCCAGGTGGTCTCACTAAACTACACAGGCAGTTCAAGCAGCAGGGATGATGACAGAAACAAGGGTATACTTACATATACAAATGTGCACGTCTCTTAGATATGGTGGCCGTAATAGTCGGCCGGGTAGTGCGCGTAGCCCTGGTGGAAGGCGGGGTCCGTGGGCGGCCGGTGCATCATCTGCTGCCCGTCCATCATGTAGCCCATGGTCGCCTCGGGGCTGTACGCGCCGCTGGGGCCGGCGTGCGGGAACACTGCCGGGTAGAACACTGGCCAGTTAATTAAACAAGCTGTAGTACCTGCCGCTGACATCACACACTTATTGCTAACGCGCAGGGAGAGGCCGAGCCGCGTCTGCTGGGGTCGAGCCAGAGCTGGCGGGGGCCGAATTACGGCTGCTAACCGCCGGCGATGCGGAGCGTAATGTACACTAGGCTCCCATTCAAGCTTTACATTAAAACTACGAAAACCGTCAATATTACGAGCGACATAAGAACAGTCCCAAGGTCAAATAGTATAGTTTGACAAGGAGCTTATTGTACTTTGATTTAATACGCCGCCGTCCTGATACTCGTCAGAACAACCAATCACTGGGAACCGTGACTTGATATCTTATGTCACACGTTGGCAATATATTACGGCAACATAGGGGTAGTATTTCTACCTCATACGTTATGTTGTATTCCTGCAGGCGGAGCAAGGGCTGCCAAGACTGAACTTCAATCACGCATTATCTCACAATTTCAGTGACATAATCTTTATGTCTTGAAGAGTAATGCCACGATGCGTATTTAGTGTGACTTTCGTGATAAAAATTTCTTGACGCCCGTTATGGGACACGTGTGACTGTGTTTTATCACTATTTCTTGGCGTACTTGTGCTCCGACTTTATCACGTCAGTCACACTAAATACGCGCCGCCGTGCTACTCATTAAGACATAGATATTATGTCACTCAAATTGTGAGATAATGCGTGACTCAAGTCCAGTCTTGGCAGCCCGTGCTCCGCCTGCTGCTGCGAGTGAAGTCGCCAGAGCACCAGTAGACCGCTGTTAGTACCAGAGTCACTATAGTGCCTCTCCATATCAGGTCATACAATAATTGACTCAGATTGATTGACTGTAATCTTAACTGCAAACAACTTTCCGAATATTCCATACAAATTGGCAATTTTACACTACTGCTTTAGTACTACTACACATAACTAGCTACTTCTAATACTGTTTTTTTTCTACTATGTTGATAAATGATCAGGCTGCTCAGGTGATGGTAAGTAGCTACAGTTGCCTATAGTACAATGGGTTCCTGTAGACCTGCAAATCTAATGGACAATTCACCAACCTTGTCTTAGCTTAGGATACTGTTAGGTGGCACGCTGTCATATTCTTTTCATTGAAGACAAAATTAACAGCATACGTCTTTGGAGTTTCCTAAGCAAGGATAAGATTGGTAAAATTGGCCATTGGATACCTAAAAGGACGCCAATGTGCGTTGCCAACTTGTGGCATAGCATGACAAGTCACAGTAGCCAGTAATTTCACTGCCTGTCCTTCAAACCGGAACACAGCAATGCAAGCACCGCTGTTTGGCGGCAGACATAGAGGTACCTATGTAGTCGACTATAGTACTGAATCACCCTCTGGTAAACTACCTCATCATCATCATCATCAGCTCATATACGTCCCCGCCGAGAGGCTCGAGCCTACCTTAAACTAGGGCGATTAGGCCTTAGTCAACCACGCTGGCCAAGTGCTGGTTGGTAAACTACCTGCTTTAATGTTAACGCTTGCGTCGTTATATGCGTTAACAATAAAGCCTATAAAACAGTGACTCCATCTTCGGGGTTTGCTACAAGTTATTCATAATGATGTCATTTACAACGTCGTTTACCAATTAACGAGCTAAGCTGTGTAATGTCAAAATTATTGTGTTTATTCACGCGTTACGACGCAGGCGGCGCGGCGCCCAAGCATAAAAAGGTAATTAATAACTCTTAAACACAAACGATTCATTTAAAGAATCGTCTCTTAAGTAAGTTAGTTGACATTAAACTAATAAGTAATTCAGATCAAATCCTACTAAATGGCATTACCATCCGCCATCCTAACTATATTCACCAGAAAAATAGAACGCCGAAAAACTGGCCATCTATTAACTTACTTTTGTTGGAATCACTTTCTCTCGAATAGAATAAAAAGTTCCACGTCCTAGCACAGTACTTTTACAAATGGTAATAGGAAACGAGATTCGTTTGCGAAATTTCACCCCGAGCGCATAATGTTATAGAGTTCGAGAATATTGATTGCAGGAAGCGCGTCCAGTGCGCCTACTGTCGCACCAGCTAAAAGTTTTGGAATTTGCTCAATTTTACCGCGGAACTGTTATGGCTTCCGACTGCAATATTTTCACGGGATTATCAATCGTAAAGTAATGGTGTTCGTCCATTATAGGCGCCGATTTCCGGAGTCTCCCGGCCTTTATGGTGGCACGCGTCATTGCGCCAGGAGAGCTCGGCACAAACAGGCGAAATGCCGTGCCGCCCTTAGACAATCCCTGTCGTCTCCACAAACGATCATAACGATGGCTACAGTACTGTAGAAAATGTATTTTCATCGTAATTTCTTCGTCAAGATCACCCATTATTTTATCGTTTAGGTTGATATTGTAAACATATTTTTATAATATTTCAGAAAAACTAAGGAATTATCTGTGTTCAGAGTTATCATTCTGCATGTTTAGAATAACATTATTTTTTCTTAACTTATTTTTTTTTTGGATTTCGTACCGTTAGATTCACTTTTCAAATACAAACCGATTACGGAACGAACTTAATTTCATTTAACATTGATCGAATAAAGAATATCAAATTCAAATCCATTGTACTTAGTTATTTTTAAACCTTTAACTAGAGTACCTACTAAGTTTGATTGTAAATTTTGATTTTTAAAATAATTAATATACAATATGAACCATGTTCTCCTTTACCGTGAGGTAACCTGCACATTTGCGAAGAAATTCAATGGTGTATGTGAGGTCGACCAATCCGCACTGGGCCAGCGTGGTTGACTAAGGCCTAATCACCCTAACATAGGGTAGGCTCCAGCCTCTCGGTGGGGACGTACATGAGCTGTGATGATGATGATGAACCATACTTTGAAATGACTCTGATGATGAGCTATTTGTTCCACGATATGAAGTAGCAAACATTTAATCTTAATTTGAGTCCGTCAATTACATTAATTATAATGTCATGCTATTAGGGACTTCCAAATTTTAAAGATCACCTCTAAAATACACACGCAATTGTTTATTGTAGTACGAGTATAACGCTCTATTAATGTGTTATTATTAGGATCAACAAATGTAGGCTTTCAAGAGGCATCCGAGATGCCGATCAGCTGCCGGTTCATTGGAGCGCGTCTCCGGCTACCAGGATAACAGGAAGCAATAACGAGCCCCGGGCCACGGGGCGCTGCTCGGCTACTAGGAAACTATGATTAACTGCCGGTTGTCTCCGACGTGTCCTTGGTCTGTACTGTGAGCCTACTTGCTAACCTAAGCCACCATAACTTCAAGTAATTCCCAGCAGTCGAGCGCATAAAATAGAACGATTCCTAAATGTCCCCGCCAACAACGGATGCGAACGCCGCCAAGTTTGTCGGCGGCGGAAAATCGAAAAAAAAAATCGGAGGGTGGAAGGATAGATGGAAAATTGTTTTGGCAATGGACTAAAGAAAACGGCCACCGCATTTCCTGTGGTCAAGCCAAAAGGCATTTCCAATCACTATATTATTTGTTCGGTCACGTCGTCTTATGTATTCGTCGTGCGTGCCGGCGATCCCGCTGGCCGCTCCGGGACAACTCAATCGATAGCTTTTTGTTTTCATTAATCGTCGCCCGCCGCCTCTTTTATTCATGCCGTGGATGTGTCGTCAAACATGGCCCGTCGCTGGGAGCGGTGCAGGCGGTATTACACGGGCAGTCGGCCTTTCAGCCCGGAACGACGGCATCGGATAATGAATTTATTATAAGGGCATAAATTGCGCTCTGATGCGACGCCATTACCGTGCCAGCCTGTAAATTACAATTCGTTCGAGCGCGGCCATCGCACGCTATTTCCGACCAATCGTTTATTGAGCTTTTCGCGAGGATTAAACCGCGTCGCTCTCATCAGTCGCGGCGTTCCGGGCGGCGAATTAAAACGCGCGCACAGAATTAAATCCGCAACTTTTCCTGCGTAACAGAGTACAAGACAGACAAAAGGGAAAATATCTCTAATCCCGAATAGGCGAGGGCCTCGAACACATCCACACATCTAGATAAAGGTACCAGGCGAGCATACATCGGCGATAGTCGGCGGAGGGGCGAGTGATGGATCGCCCGGGACGGGTCAACGAATTCGGACATTATTCTTTTTTACCCTTCTTGCGTTCCCGGCGTTCGCAAGAGTAAGCCCTTTTTCTGCGATGTCCTTTTTTCCAGGGCGGAATTTTTGTTAGCTGCAGGGCCCGGTTACGTTTTATGGACTGCGTGTTACAATTACAAAGTAAAAATAGAATTGGCTGCTTTTTTATTTTCTTCGAAACTATCGAATGTTATACACGACAAGCAGGGCTAGAAATTTGTCTCGGAAACAAGAGTTTATTTTATGAATGTATTTGAGAGCAGGTGCCTAATGCGGGGTGAGTACCAGGACCGTATAACTCAGTTGGCGGTCAGCGCTAAAAGCTTTGAAGACGGGCGTCCTCTCGGGACGAGCTGTTGCTATATGCATGCGCCCGCCTGCATACTGTATGAAGGCACGCGTCCTGACGTGCGGTCAGCAAACTCAATTTTCGACTTCAAAGTCGTTTCGGTACGCTTGGCTCGAATGCGCAACGTCCGATAATGGCTATTGACTGACAGTTTAAACTTCTAAGCGACTGGACAGGTCCACGTGTAGTGTCGGTCAATTCTTACATATATCTAGAATGTATTTGTAGACGTATAAGAAAAATGTTACCTGCTCTATTTGATTGGTCTATCATGGGCTGCACTATCCTACGTCTCGCGTTTATAAACCTGAAACAAGAAAGAAAAATACATTAATAAAACCAAAAGTTTGGCTATTAGATTAAAAGTATAATATTTTCAAGACATACATATATTTTAGACAGTACACATAAATATTTAAAAGAAAATATTAAGTATTTTTATTTACTTTGCAACAAACGTAAAAGAGCAACCCCCGACATTCTAGGTCGCTGTTATCGGGGAAGTCACCATTCTGAAGGAGTGGTAGATTCAAAATTATAGAATTAATTTGTATGCTTCATAACTTCCAAAATAAAAAGAAATAATAAATATTCAATTTTCATTAGAATATAAAGGAACAAGTATTTTTAGCTTATAGTCGAATTTTATATGTCGAATTTTCGTAAATAAGCAGTTTCTGAATTCTGATTTACGATAAAAGCCATATTTACTTATTAATTACAGTGAGTGCCAATTTTGTTCGATAAAAAAGAACTATACCGTACAGTGTTAGTGAAGCGAATCAAAAAATAATATCAGTGATTGAACCAAATTTTACTAGATACACTACTATTTTTTTCAAAAATCAACAAGAAATGTTTATTATCACTGAAAACTTTAAATTAATTGTGGCGTATCGTACGAATAATATAGTGTCATGCTGTCATTTCAAAAGTATTGTGCCTCTCGCGTTATCTGTATTTATAAAAAGCTTTGGTGTGAAGTGACTGACTGAGGTACCAACTTAGAGCCCAAACTAAGTATGGAATTCGGCACAGGAGTTCGCTCCTGGAAAAATCCCACAGGAAATTGAGAAATCCTCCTCCAAAAACGAGGAAACTACAGTATTGAGCTTTATTAAAGTGAAAAGCTGTTCGCGGACACAGCCAATAACCTATAAAAAAGAAAATTATGCCAAGACGAAATCTTATAGGATAAAACATGCCTTATTAAATAATACTTGGAATGTGATACGCATTACTCGTTACACGAGTACTACTCGTGTCACTCTATCGAACGTCTACACGTGATTCGCGTGAAAGTACATGGAAAATCGATCGCCTCATGAAACAATACTGAAGCGCGCATCGATTACGTCGCTCAGTTGTCGCAGCGAAGCAGTGCATCAAAAATAATCAGCAACACCCCATTTAACACTAAAATGGAATGGACATTGCAATTAGCGTTGAACTCCGCTCGGACAAACTATCCCTTGCAAGGGACCGAGTAATTACTTGGCGTCCGATGCGTCTAATGTATTGTTAATATCTAGATTAGTTCATTAACTCTTCATCCGCACGGGTCCGGGAGGCCCGGCTCCTGGGGTCCCGGGGGGAGCTAAAAACGGGGAATTTTACGGCGCACTTGGGGCATCCGCTAAATCGCGCCTTGTATTAAATTTGACAGCGCTTATTGTTATGACGCCATTTGTATAATTACCAGAGTTTAGCGGTGAAAATCTTGTAATCGTAAATGGATTTTGAGTGTGCGTAGATTCTTTTCAAAGCTCAGGCATATGATCAAATCTTTTCGTTTCTGGAAAATGCTTACCCACATCGCATACTTGTTTTGAAATTAAAGTAAAATAAAATAGGATGCATTAAAATATTAAGAGCAAATCGAAATTTAATGATACAAGAATCGAATAACATCCATGTAATATTTTATTCAACGATAAATTCAAAACAGCTGACATTGAAATTGCTTAAACACTTTAATTCAATTACGCATGATTAATTTGACATTTCCATTCAGAATAACAAAATTAATAATTACAAAACGAACAAGCAGACAAAAGCGAACACTGTTTGCTTACGAAATTTCCCCATATTTGACGAGAACAACAAACACTCGAATTGTGTCAGAAGAAACATTGCACAACACGTGCACCTGACCACACGCCCGCATTGTTCCAGACGTCGATGCGCAAACAGCCGAATGAAAACTCGAAACGCCCATTAATAACGCCACGGACCTATTCACGTAGGTTTCAAACATAGTCGGAGGATATTACAAAAACAAAAATTATTATTAATCCAACTGAGGGTGCGGGGACGAGATTTACATTTGTATAAATGTTATTTTATATCTGGCATAATGGCGGGCCCCAGATAACGGGGCCATAAATCATATCGGGATATTTGGATTTGTTAATTTGCCGGCGGCAGCGAAGGGTTGACGCGGCCGGTAGCGACTAGCGCATTGTGAGCGTTCTCAAAAATGCATATGCGCTTTGATAAATGCACTCCGTATGCAGATTTATCTAATTGTGATGAGATTAACGTGTTAGTCGCGATAGGGGAGGGTAAGGTTACTGGAGGCATCTTGTTTCGCTTTGTACTCATACTAGTCATATTGCGTCGATATGAAAGTAAAACAA
The DNA here is from genome assembly GCA_963935595.1 of Schoenobius gigantellus. Taxonomy (NCBI): domain Eukaryota; kingdom Metazoa; phylum Arthropoda; class Insecta; order Lepidoptera; family Crambidae; genus Schoenobius; species Schoenobius gigantellus. Next base: position 3,159,152 of record OZ012557.1, read on the forward strand.
CCATAGGAAAGGTAGAAAAGGCGCATTCGTATTTTGTATGAATAACATTACAATAGCATTGTTTGTTTGTATTTGCATTTGTGCATTATATAAATCTAGGCCGCTTTAATATAAATGAAAATACATGCCATCACCCTAATACCAGTTTGATAGTTAAGGCAAGATTAGTTCACAAAAAAGACAGATATTTAGGTAAGCTTCCAGTGTTAAAACATCATGTTGAATATTACTAAAAAATATAAATTACTGAATACCGATAATAAAAAAAAAAACAATTGCTGAAAAGGATATTGAAATATGACTCGGTAACTCTGTAAAGGGCTTAGATATCATAAAAAATATTTATAGTTTTGTTCTAACACAATAACCGGTTAGATTTTTAATTTGTACTTATTGATAAAAAGCTACGCAATAATCAATTGCAATACGACAATGCAATTAATCAACCCCGCGATAGAATAATTTCGTGAACTAACCTGGCTTTAAACATCTAAAACAGCTAGCTTCTGTCCCTGATTTCGTCCGTGAATTTAAAATCTGAGTCATTGTCCAGGATTCGTAAAGCCATTTTTGGTTGGTGTCAACTAATAATCATACAAACATGAACAAAACAATTGTAATACGATTCGAAATTAAATGTTTTTTTTTTATAGGAAGAAATCCCTACTTAATATTATAATAAGTAACTCGATTTGTCCGGCTGTCTGTCGTTTACCTGCCTGTAGCACTGTCACGTATAAACTGCTGAGCCAATTTCAATGAAATATAGAAATGTTTAGCGTTGAAGAAGGATATGGGCTATTTTATATTTCAAATTTTAATCAGTTCCCCAGAGAACGCGCTATATAACCGAATTCGTCATATAGACGTCGCAGGGTTACTTGGAAATGTGACGTAGATGAGTTCAAAAGCAACTGATTTTTGCCATGTAACGTTGTGCGCTAAAATTAATTATTTTGAGTTATTCGAGATTTTTAGGGACAATTTGCGTTAATATTTATTAAAACTATTTACGTACAAAACATACAAAAACGAAGAAAATTCTATATTTGTATTAAAACTACAATTACTAATTTATTAAAGAAAATGGTTCTTTGTTACATATACACCTCAATCTATTTTATACCTACATAATTTCTACCACTAAAGCCATGTAAGGAGATACAAATTCGCCAATTTGCTAGGTGCAGAGTAAGAACTAGTTCGCCGAAGATCAAGTGATAAGTATAGCCAACAAATATGGCCGCCAACCTTAAATGGCCGTTGTAGGGTCATGATCGTCACGACGACGCCATATAGCCGCTGGCAATTCTAAAATGGGCGAAATCAAACTTAATTGTGCTACTTAACAAATGCCACAAACATTAGTTTGCACTCATGTATTAAATTCATGATAATATGGTAGAGCTGTCTAGAAAATCATCAATATCGAGGACCATTAATATATAGGCAGTATGAATGTATTCAATTCAATATTGGAGCATAGAGTCCCTCTTTTAACGCGAATACAATATTAGCAGTGAAAAAACTAAATAAAGAACTAAATTTATTCATATTTGTATATTCACACAAATAAAAATCAATCTAAAGATGGGAATATTACCAAATTGGATAATTTAAATTGGAAAATCAAGTCCGATAAAGAGGAGAAAACTTGGGAAAAAACTTTCTTCCCATTTAAATTCTTCCTAGCTGCCAATCCAAACTTCATTCAAATATTTCCGTAAATCGTGAAATACACCAATAAAAACAAAAACAAAAAGATATCTGTCGGATAGCTACATCGAAAAAAAGGCAAGTTTATTAACGTCGATCTCTGAAACATATTTAATAAGTAATTTTTCTAAACATCAAATCAGCTACCAAGGCATCATAAATAACGAACAGCTTATTATCCGTGAGTATATAACGGAAAATATTGGGCAATAGTCTCCATGTTCGAGCATAATGCGTTATGATAATAGCTGCGACCTCCTGTTTCCCCGATATCCCGATAGTCCCTCTCCTTATTACTATTATTGTGGTGCCGAGTTTCCCTAAATAGGAAAAGTTAAAAAGGCCATTTAGGCCTTAGGACACGTCGGCCATGGAGAGGGTAATCTAAGACTGGCGACGGGACACAAGTGGCAAATACGACCTTATTCCAACCAGATAAGTGAGCCGGACAAAATTTAATTTAGCTCCAAAGTTTTTGGATTTTAATTACTTTAAAGCAAATTAAATAAGTAAGGGTTGTGAATTCCGAGAGGAAGGTATTCGCGGAGGGCGGAGACGTATTTCATCCCTCAAGAATGCGCAGTCGTCGAATAATTTTCTCGATTCAGCTCGCATGTCGCATTGGAATGTCGTCCGTTAGTCGAACTGCGAACATTTGTGTGATTGTTGACTTAAGTTAAATTTATTTTAATTAATTGAAGATTGTTGTGATTTCATTATGCTGATACCTATTACCGTTAGATAAATATAGGTATGTGCATGAAATGTTAGTTATTGGATCTCATACAATGACAATCAAATCAAATCAAAATATCTTTATTCGAATATCACTTGATAAAAAGCTCTCTTGGATCTTCCAAATCTTTTTACCTGCATGGGCGCAAGAATCTTTTAGCTTTATCAGAGGTGTCGTTATCATAAATAACATCAGCTTATAGGTTTACATTGTAAAATTATTATTTTTAAATGATACTCACTTGACGCATTGCTATCATTTAAATAATTATTGACTTTGTAATATTTTTTTCTCATAAGAATACTTTTTACATGCAACAAGTTATGAAAAGGCAAATCAGCAACTCTATGTGGAACTTTGCAGCCTAATAAAGGAGCCCCATGACAGATATTAAAAGAAAAGAAAAGTTTACTTTTTCCGTGCAGTGGGGATTCAGAAATATATCACCGCCTGCTCCCTTTCATTCCGTGGATGTCGCAAAAATAAACTAAGAGAGTTTATCGCCATGAGAAGTGATGGAAATTCGAAACAAAATCCAATGTTAACCTATCTGAGGAGAGACCCGTGCCAACATCTCTGATAGTTGACAAAGAAGAGTTTCTTCTTTGCTTGGTGCTTACTTAGCTGATATTGTATCGAACGAGACTGACTTAAACAAAGCATTAATACAGTCCCGGACAGTTCACTTGCCCCCGAGTGGGCGCAAACACCGCGCCCCAATAGGAGGATTTATGGGCAGCGGGCGCGGGCAGGTGGGCTCAACATAAATTACCTTTTTCCTAATTAAGCCTTAATTCGCCGGTTACTTGCTCCGCTAGGATTTTAAGTTCGCCCTCTTTTCTACGGGCAGCCGGCGTCTTTGTTTACTCAACTAATTGCGGAACAAACTGTGTATGAGAAAGTGAGGACACGACAAAAATCACGAAATACGGCGGAAATTCAATACAGGTTTGAAAGCATATTGTTGATAGTACTCGTCAGTTCATTTTTGTTCGAAGTCGTGACTGATATTTGTGCAGAAGTCAGGAATCATTTTACATCACCAACAATAATAATTTCATTTGAGTTTTTATAACTATACAACAGGGAAGCATTTAGCCTTTATCTTACGTGATGGTAAGTGACGGTAAGGTCAATAGAAACGATCTTCAGCTGAAATGGAAAATGGAAACTGTCGAAACACGACAATGTTACATTCTTAATATGGCGACAACTTAGGAAAGACGGTGGTAGTTAGCCAGGCGGGTTCAGAAGCTCTACCACCACCAAAACCGAGCAGAAAAGCTTCTGGCCCCATGGGGAATGGAATCGAGGACCCCCAAATCACTACCGGGTAGTCTTATCCACTACACCGCAAAGGTACAAAAGACCCATGATTGGTTAAAATGCGAAGGGTTCTTCTTACCATAAGGTAAGATCAATCTAGCTTTGTCGGTGTCTTGCTTTACTTAAAATAATCTAAGGGCATATTACACGATACCCAAGTGAAATATCCATAGATTAAAGTGACTTGTTTGAATCACTTTCCTCTAAAACACGTCACATAGTTCAAATCGATGGATAATTTATTTAAAGCTTACTTGGACATTTTGAATTGGCGTTAACGGTTTATTACAAAACGAAGTCTAGCTTAGTTTTGGTTTTAACCAGATGCTCTTTCACTTCTGTTTGTAAGAGTAGATTGAGACTCAACTTAGACCATGTTTTGTGATAAAACGGTAAGTGTTTACGAGTATATTATTATATTTTCAACCCACCTGCTCGTCAAGTGGATCTAATTTGACCGGTTTTAGATACATAAAGCAGCTCATAAAACACGCGTGTGTTATAGCCGAGGCACCGAGTCCGGCAATGCTGTATTTGCCGGCAGTAATGTGCTATATTTTTTAAAAAAGCTAAAGGTAATATAAAAGACATCAACGAACTACATAATTTTTCAAACAATTATTTTCATACCATTATTTAGTTTTGTCTAGAAATTAACAATGATTTGTGTTTTTTAATTCAAAAGTTCAGTTTATTAAGTATTTTTTCCTCACAAGTGTGTTGAAAATCCTTGTACGATATACGTGAGTATATTGGTTGTATATTGGTACCATATCGCACTTATATTGTAATGTATTATTATAGCATATTTTTAGTTTGTTACATAAAAAGATAAAGAATCTTGTCACGGCAAATAAGAGAAAATATGACTCATAAAATATGTTTTCAAAAATAAATAACTTTCGACACAATACAACATTTAAATTCTTTATACTGTATAAAGAATATACCGCGTACGTAAAATTCAAAGTTTTGAAAACATCACGTACCCTATGGGTTCAAACATAAATTTCCCTCGCTTTAACTTTTACTAGTTCGTGTGGCCTAGACGCTTTCTGCTTGTAATAGTAAGTAATGTTTATGTCGTCGAAGGATAAGCCTCCAGACAGTTAATTTCAAATTTAAATTACAAACACGAAGTCCCTCCCCAAACTTTTATCAGGAGCCGGACGGAACCGGCCAGAGCCCAAAATTGTAATCCCGAGGTACCAGGGCGACATAGCTTATCGGTGGTGCCGGCCAAATGAAGGCATTAGTTTTCATAAAGCCGACTCGCAGATAGCCCTCGGTCACTTGCCCTCTCGGCGGCCTCCTACTAGGGGATGCGCTCCTGGTACCGTCATAAATATTGACGGTGATATGGAACCTTTTTCGGCTTACTCCAGAAAAGATTGAGAATTATTCGCCGTCGACCGACACTGTTTTAATTCTCTCACCATGAAATAACCAGATAGGCCGTCTGAATGTCTATGTGGTCTGTGATTCACATGATTTTACTATTATTATACCTCGGGATTACTTAGGTTTATACCTGGATTCCAGTTTTAGTTGGCGACCACAAACTGCCAACATTTGCCAAAAAATTACAGGGATTTTACGGACTCTTTATCGCCTGAAGAACTTTCTACCTTCAGAGACTAAGAAAATGCTTGTACAGACTTTGATATTACCCATAATTGACTATGGTGATGTGTGCTATCTCGACCTGAATGCAGATCTACTCAATAAACTTGACCGACTTCTAAATAACTGCACTCGATTCGTTTGTAATTTAAAAAAGTTTGATCATGTTTCTGAACATCGGCTGCGTTTGAAATGGTTGTCTATACGGCAACGTCGGCACATAAGAACTTTGACTACACTCCATTCATTACTTAATAGTCCCAACAAGCCCAGTTATCTTAACAATAGTTTTGAGTTCCTATGTTCCTCACATGATAGATCCCTTCGTTCTACCTTTAATGGTCTCCTCAAATGCCCCGCCCACAAATCTGATATCATACACTCTTCTTTCTTAATCCGGTCAATCCTGTTATGGAATGTTTTCCCACTTGACGTCAGAAAGTTATCAAGCAAACTAAGTTTTAAAAAGAAATTACGAAAGCTTTACCATGAGAATCTTTTTACTCCTGTTGATTAAGGATATGCATATTATCTTCGAAATATCATTTCGAATGTCATTTTTGTTTTATAGTTTTGTAAATTAATAGTAGGCACATATATATTAGTTTATTTTATTTATAATATTTATGTATTAGTATATTATGTATATAGCATTATCCAGTTGTTTTTACCATTAAAGTACTATATCTACTTCCTTTTCTCTGCACCACCCAAAGGTTGACTGGCAGATAATGCCTTTGGCATCAAGTCCCCCTTTGTACACAAATTGTACTGGAAGTTTAAATAAATAAAATAAATAAATTATAGCTCTATTTCCCCGCTTTTCAATGAGTATTCAAAAATTTGTTGTAATTTCCATAATAGATGGTCACGTGCTGTTTATTAATATAAATAGAAGGGAGATCGCTCCGCTGGTACAACTGATAGCAGGTAAAATCTACATACAGAAATAAAATCGAGAATAAATCTGACGCGCGCAATAAACGCAAGGCCGCAAAATACAGTTAGGCACGATAGCTCGGCAACACTGGCGGGGGTTTGCGCCCGTCGCATAATTCATTATTACCAACTTGTTTTTCCTGTCGCCAGTTTGCGGTCCTGCAAACTGTTCAGGGCGTCAGTTGCGACAAATTCGCCGAATTCGAGTTTGATCAAAACGGTTCAGAGCGCGCTCATGTTGAAAAGCTGGGTCGCGGTACTCTTTTAGCTTCCGCTACCCTAGTGATAAACTACGAAAAATTGAGTGAAATTTGCGGTTTTCACAATTTCACAGTGTGGACTCGCCACTTGCCTTCCAATCGGGAGCTCCGGGATTCGAGACCGCCATGTACCAATGTGTTTTTTCGTTTTTCAAATTTCATGTGTACGTTTTCATATGTTTCGTTTCTGCGGTGAAGGAAAACATCGTCAGGCAACCTGCATACGTCTGCGAAGAAATTCAAAGGTGTATGTGAAGTCGACCAATCCGCATTGGGCCAGCGTAGTTGACTAAGGCCTAAACACCCTAACTTAGGGTAGGCTCGAGCCCCTCGGTGGGGACGTATATGAGCTGTGATGATGATGATGATAATCAATCGAGGATGACCAATGAAAGCACTTCTCACCGATGCACTGGGCCATCGTGTTAGGGGACATAGTCTTATCAAACCTTTTTTGGAAAGACCTACGATCAGCACTGGAGCAGATTTAGTACTAGTAGACAGTGATTTAGTACTAGTAGACAGTGATTTAGTACTAGTAGACAGTGATTCTTTATAGTATTACTGCATGTGATCAGTACAATAAACTATAATGACTAGTCATTTATTAAAAGTAATCCGACAGTATCTATAATAACAACAACATGGCAGAATAGCAGTAGACGCCTTTGGGAAAATCTCCAGGCTCTCGGGAGAAAATCTTCATTTTACACATACGCCCATTGAACAACTACTTTCAGTTGGTGTGGGGAATAAAATATAACGGTGTGAATTTCGAAGTGTTGGCGATCAATCACCCGGCATCGCTGGCGATGCGATATCAACAGCATCAAAACTCGATCTGTCCGTCCGAGTGGATTTGGCGGCTCCGGCGGCTCTGGCGGCTTAGTGCGCGAATTATTCACCCTTCCGTCTCAGTCGCCGTACAAATGCCCGCAAATCTCGACAAATCTTTCGCAGATGTACCAAATATAAGAATATAACTGCCCTGGGCAGACTTCGAAATGAAAAATGAAAAAATGCATCAACTAAGTCAAGCAAAGAAATATTTATATTCATCATGAGCCATTAAAGACAGTTCTTAACGTTAAACCGCCATTAAACGAGAAGAGAACAAACATAAAACGAAAAAGTGTAATAATCCTTGTATGTTCATACATCCCACTGCAGCCTTAATTATGATATATGCAAATAAAAGAAATTGACTCTATGCCTGTTCGGATATTTGTACAGCCTTTGCGAGCTGAACATGTATTACACTACTTGAAACACTTCTTTCGTCTTCCCTTTTTTCACATCAGTACATTATTCGTATACTTATCTAGTCTGGAATCTCTCGATTGTGTCGAGTATTTTGATTTTTGGTTCCACACAATTTTGACAGTTTTGGATCCAATGCCCTAAATTCACCCTTTCATCATCTTACGAAGAAAATGCCAAAATTCCTCAAGCACAGAGAAACTGGCTATCTATACCTCATTGTCGCAACATAAAATTGTTGTTAATGTGTTTTAACTGTGGCAGATTTAGGTAAGATAGTGGTAGCTAGCCCGTCTTCAGAACCTCCACTACTAACCAAACCGAGCAGAAATTTTGTCCACCTTACGCCGGACGGACCCACTAACCACCTGACATAACTAGTTTTTTGTGGTCTATTATTCATCTATTTAGAGGTCTATTATTTTACTCGAAACTACTCGTTAATTTATCAGAAAATGTCCTTTCTTAAATGCATAGAACCAGTTGTTCTATGCAGTCGGTCGATGGGGACGATGGGTGCGACATGATTTATTTATCTGCCCGACACTTAGAACAGCGCAGCATTCGTGGTCAAGTGACGGCGGGCCAGCGAGATGAAATGTCTCCAATTGTGAAAAAATCAAGAGCAACACACCCCCGAGGTCCAGCGGCTGCGCCTCGCAGCGACCGCCTGTAATTGCCTGATTTAAGGCCGTTTCTATGCGCGTTTGGCGACACGGGATTTCATGGGAAATATTTATCGCCCATGGGGACCGTGTGGATTAGACGAATTTGCTACGTGACGCTTGGTTCCTTTTGTTTTGTCGGAATTGACCAGTCGTAAGGAATACGCTGTGCAGCTTTGCAAAATGTCCACCTATAAGGGGAGACTGATTATTATATTGTTGTTTATGTGAATATTTTTTGTATGTAGAACAAATGATGTTATATTGTTCTACGCAGAAAAGTGCAAAACAATATATCAACATTTGTTGAGGCAATTAAGAGGTAAAACAGTTGGAGTCTAAAAAGAAATGGGAGATTAAAACGCGATGTGTGAAGGTAGCGTTCGGATGAAATATACACCAATGCCGCATAGTAAGTCAATCCTGAGATGAAGTGGTGCTCTTTAAAGACGATATAACAACATTTCTTGCAGTAATTAGAAGTAAGACAGTTAGAGACTAAAAGAAATGGGAGTTTAAGCTGTCATATATAAGGAAGGAAGGGAACCCAATTCTGAAGTGGTTGCTTTCTAAAAAAATACAGTATAACAACATTTGTTGAGGCCATAAGAGGTAAGAGAGTTGGAGTCTAAAAAAATTGAAGATTACAATGGCCGATTTCACCACCCATTACTAAGTTTAGGAAGCCTCTAAGACGTATGCTGTCACTTTTTGTCTTTAATGAAAAGAATGTGACAGTATGCCACCTAAGAGTACCCTAAGCTAAGAAGGTTGGTGAAAATGGCCATAAGACGCAATATATGAAAGATGTGTTAGAATGAATGAAAAATACGTTAATGTCGCAAAGGAAACCAATTTTAAAGCGGTGCTCTCTAAAACAGTATAACAACATTTGTTGAGGCAAATAGAGTTAAGACAGTTGAGTTTCAAAAAAGGCGAATTAAGCCGCGATATATGAAAATCGTTGTTTATTTCTGCACGCTGTCGCCTGTCGTCAACGCCACCAAAGCATGCACGCCCACTGCGTTGTAAAGCCAACTTCGAGATCAAAACTTTGATTACTTTGCAGTGGCCCTTCAGCCGAGTGCGAAATTTGGTGACAATAACAGGCAAACGTCAACAATTACGAGTGCTCCTCGAGCTAATCGTCTTAGCGGCGTTGCAGCGAGGGCACACGATCCAGTCCTTAATCCCGCCGTGCCCTCTAATTACGCAGCTACCAATGAGTTACGCAACACATGGTGCGCGGTAATAACGAGCGAACGCAATCGGACCGATGTTTTCATTCTTACAAACAGGAGGGGCGCGAGATCGATTTGACTTATGTCAACATAGTGACGCGACGCTGATCGGCGATCTGTCATTGATATCGATTTCAGCGAATCGAACATTCCGGCGGCACATCAACTCTTTGCGCCACACTACTGCTTTCATTAACGTGTCAATATTGTGTGCTATGCTGAAGGATAACAGAACCCAGATGTTAATAAAGATGCTGACATACCTAATATTGTATCAATTCTATTACTACTTCTTGTAATTCGAAGACCTTTAAATGGTATAAACCTTTGACGAGGTGGTGATCATAATTACGCAGGAATTACGAAAAGTTTTTCATAAAAGCGGCGCACGATGAAATCTGTTCATATTGATGTATGATCTATAGACGAAAAAAACACATAAGAAGTCCTAGAACGGAAGGTTTTCGAGATAATTGTTAATGAGTAGTTAAATAGCAAGTCTACCGACAAAGAATTCAGTAATAAAAAGTTTGAATCCATGTTAGATAAAAGTTATTAAATTATTCGCGGACATTAAATCACACAACACACACTATATTGTCTCAAAAATCTTGCGTTATAGGACTCTCTTTCATGACATTTTTTTGGTTGTCTGTAACTCTTTATCGATACCTGCAAACTATGGTCATCACTAGCCAACATCACATACAAAGAAGTTCTAAGTCTGCGCTATGTTGTACAATATTTTTTTGCTTGCGCGGTTTGTGTATAGTAATGTACAGCAGCACTGTTGAGTTTTAATATCATGAAAGAAATTGTTATTTTTTCATAATGCAAAAAGTCGATGAAACTCTCCAGAATGCATTTCGAACCATTCCATATTTTCCGTTTCGACGCCCGTGAAACGCTACAGCTACAGATAAGCTACAGTTGTTACGTCACAAACATTAACATAATCATATTTGCCGTAGCATTACAGCTTCGTGTTACTTATCTACAGAGATTCCAAAACAAATAATTACAAATTTCTCGTCAGACTTAAATTATAAATAGCTCTTTATACAATACGCGTGATCATCGAGACACTTAGGCACGTATTCGACTGGGTAGGCAGGATTGGTTGTTTTATAAATGGCGTTATAAATTCAGAAGATCAGGAGCTTCCCGCGCAGCAGTTTCGTTATTAAACTCATACAAACAATAAAGTAAATTGCCAACTAATTAGACAACTTGACAGCATAAATCGGCAGTAAATATCTCAGTGTCACAGATGGTGTCAAACCTTCCAGGGCGCGGCCATTAGGCGAGCGATTTTCGTATCTTTTCAGACTTGGACGCATCGGAGGATACTTGCGTTATGGTGGGTAAATAGCATTTTAAAAGAGCTGTTGATTCTGTTTTTGTAGACAATACCAAAAACTGCAAAAGAAACAAATAACTACGAATACTTTCAACGATGTCTTTTTCGTTTTTGTTATAATAATTACATTAAAGATAAATAATTATGTATTTACATATTTCACTTTTCAACAAAAGAAAACTATTTTGATTCTGCTTTATGAGTGTTTAAATTTTCAAAGTATGATATGAATGAAAGAAATATAATAATAATAATAACTTTATTCCTCACCATAATCAAATTACATGATCTCTTAGAGCTATGTACAATATTAACAAGAAGCTAGATTGTTGAAGCCATTTTTTTTCTCTAACAAGCATAGATTACGGCGGGTTGATACCCGTACTAGGAAAATCCTGTATCACGGGTAGTCAACCTTCCACCCATTTACAGGAGCAATAAAAGAACTGGATAACCAAAATTCAAGTGAGGTTAAGGCCAGTGGCATAAAAGCAAAGTAAAAATAGTTGCTATTAACATTAGTACATAAATAAAGAAGTTAAAAAAAAAGATAGAGACGCTCTTATGTGTATTTGACTTGTGTGCGTGTGCGTGAGTGTGTGTCTGGGTGTGTGTGTGTGTCAGTGTTGCGGTATATGTGAAATATGAATATATCGACTATAAGTGGCGTGTTGGTTAAGCGCGAGTGAGTAGTAGAGTAGAATGCAGCGTAAAAAAGCAAATAAAAGCCCCAGAGCCCGCACACCACTCACTTGTCTATAAGCGGCATCATTTCTGTAGATTTGTAATCGCTTTCAAATAATTTTCTATGCAAAAACAATTTAAGTTTTGATCTAGTCATTTTATAGAATGGAACTTTATCATTAAACTGCCTATAGAGAAAAGAACTTAGAAACGAGAATTGTCGTTTGGCTAATGTTGAGTTAGTCACAGGAACCTGTGTCCGTATGCGTCTCTTGCCTAGAGGTAATTGCTCAGGTTGGACACACTTGTGATATCTAGATATATAAGACGTCAGTCGTATTAATGTGTCGTAATTTTATCAGCAGAACAGTAAATATCTAATATTCATTTAACATCAGTAAAATATGTTTTGTTGAAGTAAGATATCCACAAAAGGGATGATATGAAGAAGCTAGACAAATCTGGTCATCGCTTAAGCTTACGAAGGAGCCATCGCTCCGTAATTTTCATGGCCCTACCCCAAGACAGGGTCGCGGATAACATGCAATTGCGATAATAGGTCGACCCTGGCGCCATATTGCGTTGATTGCCAGACGTGTAGAGCGAATTTATTCTGTATTAAATATTGCCAAATTTCCAGAAGGGTTGAGGTGAGGTGCAAACACATCTATTCAATGATACAAGTGCAGAATTTTATACAGACACCAGCTTTGATTATTCTATCTAAATACTTATATATATAAAATTATAAAGCTAAAGAGTTTGTTTGTTGGTTTGGTTGAACGCGCCAATCTCAGGAACTACTGATTCAAATTGAATTATTATTTTTGTATTGGTTAGCCCATTTATCGAGGAAGGCTATAGGCTATATGACATCACGATATTATTACTTTCCGACATCCACGTGAACGAAGTCGCGGGCACAGCTAGTGTAATATATTTTCCTATAGTAATCTGGTCCAAGCGATTGAGGAGTCCAGGTGAAACTGGCTTCAATCTTAGGCCTTATCATCACATACCATCATGTGAATGTCCGAAGCGCAGTGTATTTTTTAATACTCTGGTGTCTGTTAACAATCTCTTTAACAAGTCTTTTCGAGACGATTGTGGTCAATCACCAGTAACTGTTATCATTGACCACGACGATCTGGTTAATGTTCGTTATTTGCAAAATTATGTTGCCTGTATTGATATAGACAATTAATGATCTGTAGAAGCGAAGGTTTTATGCAGATGTGTATGTTATAGAAAATGTGAAAATAAAATCAGAAATTAGACAAGAACCGCTAGAATACTGACGATAACGTTTCAACTTGTTTAATTGCAATAGATCACACTTGGTAATGATGAATCGGCGAGGACATGTTGTTTTACATGTATTGATATGAAAATGCCTACTTGTGGTGTTAATTACATACTGCAAAACTTGCACAGGCTACCAGGGCATCAGGGCGACCGCTAATGAGTGCGACGGCAGTGCCCTGCGGTGGCTGCGGCGGGTGCGCGAACTAATTTGGCAACATGATGGATTGTCGGCGCATTTTTGTTGCCGCTTCTACATATTGTCTTGTGTCTATGGTACATGTAAGTTTCTATATTATAAACAATTAAAAAATGCTTCCATAGGTTAGTTTAATTTGATTGGCATGATTAGACATGAGAAAATAAAGGTTTCAGTTACCTATTTAGTTTTTACACAATATTTACATATGCTTTGAATTATCTTACCATATTCTCTACTCAGTAAAAATACTCTTTTCAAGTACTTACTTTTCACTATTTCAATTTGACATTTGATGAACTTTTTGTAGAATATTACTCTTGATCTTGACTAGGCCATAATAATTATGTTTTGATAATAAAAAGTCGTATTTGTGTAACACTTCGTCATATTAAAAAAAATTGAATAAATATTTTGTCGACAAATAAATGAAAATACCACGCATAAACATAGCCACCGCCGTGATTGTGGCTGAAAGCTTTCAAACAATGTTTGTTTGCGTTCGCGTCAACATAATGTTGCGGCAGTCAAAATCGATTATTCCGAGTATGCGATGCGTCAACATCGAGCGCATAATGCATTCGATTGGAACACACAGCGAGCGAACGCCACCGTACAAGAAAAAACAATCGTAGTTCCAAATTTAATTTTAGCGCGCGCTACGGCGGCGGCGGTACCACACGCACGACACTCGTGTCATAACCGCAGTTCCGTTTCACGCGGCCATTTGTCAGATTAATGATGTGGGATCACAATTTTAGCGGGCACCCGACAGCTTTGGCATCCTCGTCAATCTCTAGACATCTTTATCCGTTGAAATGCGTTTATATCCACTCAAAATAATTACCTTTTCGTATGTACGCAAAAGTGGATTAGTTTCCGAGAAGTAGGTATAGCACATTAATACGTGATAATTTTAATATTGCTACATACCTCCATGGTGTATAGTTACAATTGCATTTGTTTTATTAAAAATATCAACATTTATTTCTACACCTCTACCATACCTTTGAATATGGGACACTTTTTTTAGTAACCTATTTTCATATTAGAGTTAAAAACATAGGATCGATAATGGCTTCTTACATTACGTATTCCTTTGCTTCCTAGCCAAATTAGTTTTTTAGTGATTTAAATTATTGTCGGATAGCTTTCTATAACTATTTTGTGTAATGGCGTCCTCGCGTGTAAGGCTCGCACGAATTAGTGCGCGCGAGTAATCGCCTGCGCCGCCATCGCGAGCTAACAATGTCGAGGCGCGCATTTTTAACAGATAACGCCTTTGATTGCGCCGCTGCAGCATCGTGCATCAGTCTTGCGACTAACGACGTCGTCTCTGGATTAAACGGATATGCGCCGGCGGTTTAAAGGTCCCTTTGCCAGATAAGCAATTAAAATTTTACCCAAAGAGGTACATACAAATTGAGAAAAACATCACACTGAATACACTTTGAGATTCCCTACAGAAAGTCATAGATTATAAAAAAGCGAACTGTACTACAGCACCAAATATGATATTACCAATGCGCAGGCTTAAAGACTCTTAACCAATGCTAATAACATATAAAAAAACAACCATATCTTACCACGCCTCAAAGTTTATCGATGGATAAACTGAAGAGCGTCTGACACGAAATATATCAAAACAATTCAAGCAATTTACAACGTCCCACAGAAAGAATAAGATAAACACCTTGATCGAAGACGCTCTCAAGTCTCAGCTAGCCGCCTGACGTTTCCGATATCGTTTTAAACCGCGCGCCATTTTGATACATTATTTTAATGGCGCAGCGATAGTGCCATTACGCCACACCTGTAGGAGCGAAGTAATCCACTCGGCTGGGCTACCACCTGAACTGCGCTTTATCTTCGATAATGGCGTCTGAATTTGCACTTAATAAATTAGCATTGCTCGCATTGGGGTTGTTGAGTAGAAATTAAATTGATAATCTGTATTTGTTTTGTGTTGGAATGTTACGGAATGAACCGATCATAATCAAATAATTAAAAAAAATACAAAAATAAAATTCGACTTCAAAAACACTTAAAATTTAAAAATAATATAAAAATACAGGCAACATTATATTTTTATATTGAACTCGGTGCAAAATTTTATTATGTTTGTTCTCCTAGGAAGTGTTTTTAAGGTTGGTTTTATTTTTTGTTTTTTTTTTTATGTTTATCTCTTCAGTGTATTTGATACCAGTTCACCGAAGTAAGTTGAAGGAATAAGATAAAAATCTCTAACTCCTAGAAGTTAAGGGTCCTTCCACCATCAGCTCGGTTCATGACTACAACAACAACCTGAATAGCTTCGGAAGAAACACGAAACACTTTGGACCTACATACCTATAAAATGTAAGGATTTCCTTTGATTTTCCTGGGATCCTATCATTAGATCCCAACTTTGGTCCACCGCAGGAGTATACTCTATCGAATACAAAAAGAATTTTGAAAATTGGTCTACAATTGGCGGAGTAATCGCGTTACATACACCCAAAAAACATACACGTCGAATTTAGAACCTTCCCCTTTCTTGAAGTCGGTTAAAAAGGATAATAAAACAGAGGTAGATTCTGTACCAAATTCGTCTGCTCGGGTACCTCTAGTTTACCTATTCCTGCTGCCAAGCAGCGGTATTTGCATTGCTGTATTCTGGTTTAAAAGGTCAGACAGGCAGTGAAATTACTGGGTGCTGAACTGCTGACTTGATAGCTAATGTCACAAGTTGACAAAGTACATTAGCGCCCTTGTAGAATAGATTTGCAAGTCTTGCAAGAGCCACGTGTACTATAGGCGACTGTAGCCACTTACCACCAATCTCCTATTTCACCATCTCTGACAGATGCGAAAATTGTCAAGAAATATATGAAATATGTCTATTTTGACAATTATCACACCTGTCAGAGATGGTGAAATAGGCACCAGGTGGGTAGTCTGCTTGTTTGCCAGCTTAGTTGTATAAAAAATCATTGCGTGGTTTTATAAAACCACGATGCAAGTGAAACTTTTTTCGGATTCGATTTAAGGTATTAAAATCGCGGTTTTAATCTAAACTTAAATCTTTTTCTTATGAAAATGAAAACAACGCTGTACACCAGGATCGAGCCACTACCACAGAGTCGACCAATCCTGACCGATATAAAACAGTGAAATTAAAGATCTCATATTTTTGTGTAATGCGACATGCGATAGATGGAGGAAAAAATTTGAGGCGACGTAAAAAAGTATTACCTTAAAAATATCATCCTCTGAAATGTTACACAGAGGTGTATCAAACAATTATTTTAAGTTCAATACAAAAGTCTTGGCTATAGCCACTATCCGGGGACTAATTTCAGATTCCGACTGGACTGAGGATTTCCTAAGCTGAAAAACTACAAAAAGAAAAATTCTGAGCCGGTGTCAAACTAGCATTAGCAAAATGACCTAAAGAGACAAGTTAAATTATAAAACAAAATATTTTAAATTATGGGAATTAGTATGCATGAAACAGAAAACTTTGAACTGTCCCAGGAACCTTCTTATCCTGAATAAGTATACTATAAAAAGCTGATAATCTCATTGATATAGGCGCGGCAGAAAATCGAACGGACAAGTGAAACCACTGATGATTTGACAAAAAGTCCGATAGAATTTCGCGCACGAGAGCGAGCGTGAAATCATAACGAATAGATTTCTCGTCTCGATAGCTGTATCGCGGAGACAAAGGCCACTATAAATAAAAGGATGGTTAAAATTTTAAGGGCCGCCCGGGTTCAGGCGAGGCCATTAGAGGCCCTTAGCGGACGTAACAAATGTGTCTCCGGCGGCGCACTCGAGATGCCAGCGGAGATCGGCCAATTGTTACTGCCCAGCGTGAAATCTTCAATAGCGAAATTAAAGAAAAAACTACTCCGTCCGATCAGGTGCGGATTAAATTCAAATAAGCTCGAATCGAACGCACGACAACGCCGATGCCACAGATTAAACTTAACATAAATTTTGACAGAAGCCCGTTTTTTTTCTATATTTATAGTAGAGAAAGGGACACGCTATCCAATCTTGTTGTTTGATTTGGTCTTTTATGATGTATATTTTTTCATAAGTTCGATTGGGGATTTTCATTTTACCTGATGGACATTGGTCGAAATTGACCTGTTGGTAAGACATCGATTGGTACCTTGACCCAACCTATCCAATCTAATTTGGTGCTACGTGTAATAATGACTCATGACGCCGCTGTCGCGAAAGTCAAATGTATTTGTATGATTGACCAAAAAAAAATCAAAAGACAGCTTTTTCTATGTCTTTCATTGAAGGATTGCGTTCGTCAGGTCAATATTATCCTTTTTATAAATCATCATTAGATTTAGGTTTGAAACAATCCTGTGCAAATTTAAACCAAGTTATCAAGTTCAAACCATTCTTTTGATTTGTAACTAAAGTAAGTTCCAAATTTTTATATTTATTTGAATAATAACCTAATTAAATTGTTTAGAAATAATGGAATATCTATAATTAAATAATAAAGGTTTGCTTTTCCCATTTTCAATGTATGTAAGTAATCCTAAATTGATGTGATCTTAAAATGAATAAGTAATTTATGTAGATGGTAGTTCTCTAAGCCGCTTAACCAAATGTGAAATGCCAGTCTGTTATCAGAAAATTATTTAAAAAATCTAATTCACCGTTACACCTAATGTGGGTTTTGGAAATCTGTAGCCGCACCACAACAGATTGGAGCGATTAGATCTTAGAACGAAATGTTTGACACATACTAATTGTTTCACCGTTTTATAACGTTAAATATACACCATAATGTCGTTTTATATCGATTACACCGATGCCAACCGGTTTCGTGACATCTGAAGGTTTTAAGTAATCGATTCCATATATCACCATGTGGCTTGTTGTGGGATCGCATAAATGTAAAATGTTTGTGTTAATTAGTATAATGCGATGTTCAAGACAACGTATAAATCTTCTCATAAAAAAGGTTGGTGATTATTTCTAAAATACGTTTTTCTTTTTATGATAAAATAAATCGAACATCATCTTCGATTTATTAATGAGGAGGTTTATTTTGGAACGTTCGAGTTAGAGTCGTCCTGTCAATGTCAGTTGGGAAGGCGCACTTTTTGACAGAACTCTTGGCACGTGATAAAATTAAAACTGCACAGAAATTGTCTATGGGATTATCTAATTCTATATTGTAATATAATGATAGATAATAATGAAATCTAGGTAAATTACACAATGTTTTGTTTACCTTCTCTATGGATGACGACTGTCTGCTACATAATTTTTGTTTGCGTCAATTCAATACAACGGTGTCGGTGTCAATACAACATACAGTCGGTCGGTGGCGCTGTGGACTCGGTACTTGTCTTCCAATCGGCAGGTCCGGGTTCGAGACCGCCATGTACCACTGTGTTTTTTCGTTTCGAATTTCATATGTACATTTGTCTGACGCTCCTACGGTGAAGGAAAACATCGTGAGGCAACCTGCATACATCTACGAAAAAATTCAAAGGTGTATGTGAAGTCGACCAATCCGCACTGGGCCAGCGTGGTTGACTAAGGCCTAATCACCCTAACATAGGGTAGGCTCGAGCTCCTCGGTGGGGACGTATATGAGCTGTGATGATGATGATGAATACAACAAAATCTGTTGTGTGTTCTATAGTACAAATTCTTTTATTGCGCACGACAAGTGAAGAGCAAGTTGACAGTTCAGCAAAACCGTAACGATTTCACAATTAAGTTGGTAACGCAACGGCACGCAGTTCGTCACGAAACGTTACTGCGGGATTAATTACTGGCTGATAATGCGATCGCTTGCATAACGGGGCGGCCGGATGTGACCGCGTCTTGCTGTCACAATCAATTTCCGGCCGCGTTGAAATTGGCGCGAAAACTGTCGCTTACGGGGCGCGGGCGCGGCGGGCGCAGCGCCACCGCGGCGGGAATTTTAATTACGCACTCGTATTCCGAATACCAATGTCGTCTTGTTTAAATTAAATATAAATTATTCGCTCCTAGGCCCCGCTGCTCTCCCGGTATTGCGAATTGCGTTGAATAAACAACAGTTGGATTTTAATTAGTGAGCTTTTCTGCTCTCTCTCTCTGGATTTTCATTCACCCGGTCACGGTTTGGCGAGGTCGAGAATATTTAGTGTTACGGCTTATCGCGCGAAATATGGAAGAGGGCACACTACACTGACTACGAGTTCGCGAGCGAGTCCTAAGCCATAGATAATGCGCAGCGTCAAAACTTGTTAATTCCATAATAAAACCGAGCTCAAACTGGAAACGCAATTAGAGGGTAGATGAGACCTCACCGCGGACGGGTGCACTTCTTGCGGCATTTAGCAAACTTTGATAAAAAGATAAAGTATGACAGTTTGAAATATAGCCGCCGTACTCGCAGGAAAAAATAACAGTGCAAACTTTCTCGGGCGGGCTCCATTGTTGCCGAACGCCGAGTTAATTTCGCTGGAAAGAAACAAGCGGGCGCAGGTGTCCCGCCGCGGCGCGGTATTAATTTGAGCCCGTCTAATGCCTACGTATGACTGCGTCACACCAGCACCAGCTGAATTTATAAGCAAAGTTAAGCGGTGCGCGCCCCACGGACAATCCCAGCGCAGATTATGACATCTGCGGACGAGTGGACGAGCGCGACGCGCGGCTTCGCTTCTGGGTTGCGGGTCCAGGCGACGTCAGCTATTAACATAATTGTTTCAAACGAAGTACGTAAACGATCCGCTAGATCGTAGTAAAGATAACTGCGGTGATTAACAGGCATATTTGCATAGCGATGCCGCGTGACATTTCGTGGTTCGCCATTTTGTTTTTATCGCGGGCGTCGCTTATCATCTTCTAAGAACGTACGCGATACGGGCGGTGTCCATTAGGCACGAGAGTACGGGCTATATTTTTTATCTCCCATCTCGTTATTCCGGTCTACCAGGAGTTATTAAGCCGTATGAGCCTCGATAGTGTTCATTTGAGGCGTCAAAACGTGCTTGTACTATCGTTCGAGGTGATGTAACTCTTTGTTGGCTACGCGCGTAAGACTGGCGATGCAATAAAAGTCTATTTTAAACAGCCCGTTTACATTTTATGGGCTTATTAATATGTTAAGTAACGATTATTTTATTACAAGAGCGAAACATAAGTACCTGAAAGGTACAAAGTACACTACTTCGGAACGGTTCGGACCGACAATTAATTATAATCATTCAGCGCCATAAACCCTGTAAATGACGCGTTCCGTTTCCCCCATTACTTAAATAAGCGAATGACAAAGCGGCGTAACCATAGAGATTACAAGTTAACTTTTCCGATCACAACACCATAGACAAAGGCTTAAATTATACACGGCCGGATTGGCAGAGATGGATTTACCCTTTCACAATCACGCCGAGAGCTGGGGTGACAAATTGTTGTCTGTTATTCTGTTTACATATCCCTTGGATTTATTCATTTGATAAACAAAATTAAATTTTGAATATTTTATTTGTAAAAGAGCTGCGCCCGAGATAATTAAGGCACCAGGCGATCAGATGTTGGAAGGAGTGGTCTAAACAGGGCTATAATTCAAAACAAGGAGGTTCGCTGATAAGAAAGTTTCATTACCCGAAAATGTTGAATTTAAAACAGGGCTTAATCAGGTTTACGGGGATTTATATGAAACCGGGCGGGCGACTATCCCACCTGTGTGTTTAGGGCGCAGATTACTTTGCGAAAATTTCAGTATTGGTTGTTGTATTAATTTTCCGTTGGGGTTTTGAGTTATACTTGTGATTACGGAGCCGTCGACGTAATTTGTTTTCAATACACTTTTGTCCCGCGATAGGCTGCTGTGTGCTCAGCTGCTGGGCGCGCCCTCCACGTGGGTGGTGTTTTTTGTTTGCCTTGTCTTATAATGTGAGCATAACTGTGGTGTACAATGAAATATGCATGTCTCGCTGTTTGTTAATTCAAATGGTACTTTGTTACAGATGGGAAATTGAACTCATAATCTGTAGTGTAGATATGGTCAAATGCAATTCTCCAACTCACTTTGATTTTCGAAATAAATTAGAAACACACAATTTTCACCTTAAAATCAAACTTGTATCCCATGATTCTATATTTTAATAGTATATATTTTTTTATTGCAGAAAGTTGGCAAACAAGCAAACTGCTCACCTGATGGTAAGTGGTAACAGTCACCTATAATATATGTGGCTCTTGTGAGATTCGCAGCAAAACTCCAACCCCCACAAGAACCACAGTGTACGTTGCCAACTTGTGACACAAGAAGTAAAGTCACAGTACCCAGTAATTTCACTGCCATATCTTACCCTTCAAACCGGAACACAGCAATGCAAGCACTGCTGCTTTGCGGCAGAAATAGGTAAGACGGAGGTACCTAAGCAGACGACCCTGGTACAGAGTCTCCCTCCAGTAAAACGAAATATTACGATATAAGCGCGGTATGTTGATTATAACTCACAAGGCGGAATTTCAGCCCGAGGCGAAGGCGAACCCTCGCCTTCGGCTCAGGCTGAAATTTCGCCGAGTGTGTATAACCAATATACGCACGTATATCATACGACCTTTTTCAACACACTTGTGAGGAAAAATACTTAATAAATGGAATTTTTGGAATAAAAAACACAAATCATAGTCAATTTGTAGACAAAACTAAATAATGGTATGAAAACAATCGTTTGAAAAATAATGTAGTTCGTTGATGTCTTTTATATTACCTCTAGCTTTTAAAAAATATAGCTCATCCCACATCTACTTAATTTTACACTTCCGCTAGGGTTGGCTGGAAGAGATCTCTTCAAGAGATAAGCTCGCCCTTGTACATGTTTGTTGTATAATATGTTTCTATTTGAAAAATGTGTGTACAATAAAGAATTTAATATGTACATTACTGGCGCGGCCGGCAAGTGCAGCATTGCCGGCCTCTGTGATGTGTGCCACGTCTATAACACACACGTGTTTTATGAGCTGCTTTATGTATCTAAAGCCGGTGTAATTAGATCCACTTTTTGAGCAAGTGTGTTGAAAATAAATTTATTAAATCTCGAGGGATTTTTGTTTATCTTAAATGAATGCGCCTAGTAAATGCGCCTAGTACATGGGAGTAATCACCGAAAATAGCTTTAGAAGGAGCATTTTGACAATGGTGTACATTTAGAAAATAATTCAAAATTTATTTAATTTCACCAAAAAGTGACCCAAACATGTCTCGATTTTTAAGCTTAAAGCTAAACCGTTTTATTTCCTTTATTCGCTTTATTACTGCAGACTAGGATTTGAATGAAAAGTGTTATTTTTGTTAAACCTTGTTAGGTCTCCGGCTTGTCATAAATCACTAAAAAAATAATTAGGTTTTTCGTGATAAACGCTTAGTAAATTCGAATTAATGTATCTGAGCAAATCTTAGGTTTGATGGTTAGAAACACGTCATTTACAAGCGTCTTGCCTTCGTCTTCGAATGCAAATTAATATCCTTTTTCATGTTTTGGGTACACAAACAACACCGAAAATGCTGTCGTTTCGTAATTTCGTTATTTCTATATAAAAAGCACAGTAATTTTGCGTGTTTGCTCGTCGGGCGGGCCGCTACGAGTACCAGGGCAGCAGAAGCGGCGAGAGCGTTCCCTAACCCCTTCGCAGTTTGATAAATGGCCAATTACAGAGCGGCCCGCCTCGTCCCTTCTGTTAGCTTGTTGCCTATTTTGAATTGCTTTTGCTTTTTCGTTTAGATTAATATCTAAATAGGATAGATACGGATCCTGCTTAGGTATTTACGTTGTTTTTAAACGTAAATTTCGGGCCCCGGCTTTTGTGTTGCCTTTTTCGTGCCGCCATTGTTTCAGTTTAATACGCGTCTTTGTTCCGTCTTGCAGTGTAACGCTGCTTTGTTTCACTGTTTCGGTAATATGTGATCCTAGTGTGGTTTCATAGATTTTCACATGCGCCGAAAAAATGTGATCATGACATTATGTTTGTATTATAATTTCAATTTGGTTTAATACCACACTATTTATGTAATGTATAAGTACATAACTCACTAAAAACTATTCTTTTCACATCATTTCATTGTTAATACCACGCCAATTTACAATGTGACAAAAAGATTGAGCTTTCAGCATGAAAAAATAATGTAGAATTCTAAAGGTTTAGAATTTTCAACCTTTAGAATTTTTACCTTTTTTTCAAAAAAAAAACCTTTCAAAGTTACAAAATCGGTAACATGAAAGTTTATTTTCATTACTCATACTCTGAAAGTAGGTCTGAAGTAGCCTGAGGAGCGGGTTGAAAGTAATACTTTTCAGCCCTAGGGAGAATCACTTTCAACTGACAGCTGCTGTCAGTTGAAATTTAAAAAGAAACTAGTTCTTTTTTCACATTTTTATTGAACTATGTTCCGACTTTCTATACAGCCACTCAATTACAGCGCGGTGTAAAATTGAAATAACATAATGTTAAGTATTAAAAGAATATATTTTTTAAATTACTATTATAATTTCTTTTCAACTATTTCTTTAAAATAACTTTAATTTGGGAAAAATATTTACCATTTTTTAAATTATGAAAATGAAAAATAATGGCTGAATAGCTGGCCGGTCACAGAAAAAAAAACAAAATAAGCGGGAAAGGTGCGGGAAAGCGGCAATGCGATCTTCATTTCTTTTTTGCATAAGTAGAGTTTTGTTAATACTTCCGTATAGCAGAGATTTGTATTAACTGTTAATTATATGTGTATAACATGTTAATAATTAACACAATGAGTTCATCTCTTGCAGGTTGGAGTTAACGCCTGATTTAATAAGAGAAAGCGGGCTAAAGCAAAATTGTTTGATTTATGTGAAATAATATTTACACGTTTATTCTTTAGCTAATTCATTGTTTTGTTTTTACTTTCCTTGTATTCGTAATGAAAAGCACAGTGTTACCTCGGGTTAAAGACTTATTTAGTCCCTCGAACTATTGGTGCCCTCGCTATGCTCGGGCGCTAAACAACGTCTCGTCTCTAAATAAGTTACTTTCACCCCTGGGGTAACAATGTACTATTTTAATGGTAATGTTTATTTTTCTATATTGTTCCATATCGTGATTCTTTTTCAGTCTACAATGATGTTGTACATTTCTATATTAATTCTTTAAACATAGCTTTTTGTCAATTGTTAAAAAAAATCAGGAATAGGCTTTGGCTTAAGTAATGCCTTCAAAGTTGGACCACTGGGCTGCGTAAATGCTTAACACTGAAAGAGGCTCTAAAAGAAAATACGGATTTCATAAATTTTTCTAACTGGTAAAAGTGATCATAAAAAATTTACTCTACATATGAATGCAATAAAATGTAATATTAATTAAACTATATAATCTGTCACTTCTCTCTAACGTATGGTAGGTTATACCAGTTTCCTCAGAAGATGTAAGGGTGCCAACTATAGGTGTTTTATGCAAATATTTTTTGCAAAGCTTTGCCACAATTTATCTAAACCTGTTCAGTTTGTCCATGACCAATAAACGTTAACGTTGATAATTTTAATAGAATATGTAAGAAATGCAACCGCAGAGACACAGGTGTTTACATGTTGTTGGATTTTTGAAATTGGCGTCATTAGTCGACTAGGGCTTAGGGAGTAAGCGCCCACCCCCGCTTCCGAAGGGGCATGTTTGCGCACCTAAGCCCTCAATTAAAACTGTGCGAGCAAATTGAAATTTTAAAAGTTCAAGTCGTAAAGCTTCAAGTTGTGATGAAATTTAATTTCTGTGTCTGCATTGTCGAGATTGCGAAAGAGATTTTTAATTTTATTTCAATATATTTGTGAGGGCGTCTGTGAGTTTGGATTTTTCTATTTTCTTAAGCATCTATTCGACGTTATGTTGCTACTGTGACTGACGAATAACTTTTATATAATGTACCTAGTGGCTGACGTTTGTATGATGCTATTTCCTGAATTCCATCAGTCAATATCAAATATGACTGATGTAATTTACTGATAGTAGCATGAGGAAGCAACGAATACCTTAGGGCCAGGTAAATCAGTAATTCTTTCGATGTCCAGCCAGTCCAGAGGTTGTCCAGCTAAGAAAAACATATAACCAACACTTAATGGATCCAACAAGAGGAGTCAAGTACAAGTTCTTTAGTTTCAGGACTTGATTGCAATTATCCGAAAAATAACTGGCAGCATAAAAAATTATTGTTAAGTGGCGGAAAAAGTATAACATGTTTTTATTATTATCTTTTCCGACTTTTTGTTACACTGCCTTTAAATTTTTAATTTGTTGATCTTAATTAGAAATATACTATCGCATTATTGTTCGGGCGACGCAGAAGGTGCTATAATCATCTTCGGCGCAGTACGTTTGGTAAAAAACACAAATTGTAGCCAAGGTGTTAATGAACATTCCTGTGACGTGCAATTAACCTTTTTCTAATATTTCCGTCCATCAATCACACGGGCAAATTGCTCGAAGCTGGCATAGACAATAATTATAACCTTATAAGCGAGCGTAGACAACAATTACGACATCTAGATAGCGTCACGATGAATGTCTTTTTGTTTTTCAAACGCACTGACAGCTGTCAAATGTGACATTGATGTTTTATTGTCTATATGGTATTAGCATAATTTTTTAGAGGTACCATCGCATAGCTTAGTAGGCTTTTCCAGGATAATAGCTTCACTTATTTATTCGCTAATTATTGTTTTATACCTAATAATAGTGGTATGACAACAACGTCGAAGAGTATATAGCAATTTTTCTTTCAAGTTTTGATGAGCAAAAGGTTTTTCTTTCAGGTAATGCATTTTGTTATTAGTTTTCGCGGAATAGTGAATACTATATACCTTCTAAAATGCAACTAAAACGGATATATGGTGAAAAAATGCGGTCTCCTTATATACGGTCTTATTTGCCCCTCAGACAAGACGTCTGAGCGTTCTTTTCTTCCGTGACTATATAGTTCTACATGCGTTCCACGCCGGCGGCGACGCTCCTCATGCCCATTGGTTCCGCTCCCGGTTGAAATAGATATTATGATGATGCCTACTACAATCCAACAATCACGGTAATGAGCTGCGTAATGATGGTTATTACTAAAAATGTCATTATGACAGCGGCGGCCATATTTAATTGAATCAAACTTGTGGGTTCGTTGTGACGTGCTTACATACAGTAGATTGGGCCTTACCAGCTAGATAGCTTAAGAGCTCACAACAACATTGAAACAGATACCATTGTAGCATTTTTATTATTTTTTTCTATTTAAGACTGTTTTAAGCTATTATGGTCATAACACAGGGGTACGTTCAGAGCCTTCGCGCGAAGTACAACTTTTTGCTCTAACCCCGTTCAATACCTTAGTTATAGCGTGACGCACGGGTCAAACAACCGGCCTGTTGTCAGCTCTGACTTTAATAACTGAAATACTGAAATACTCTTATATAATTGGATGATATTGGGGTTTTTATTTATTGCGTCATCTGCTAGAAAGAGATAGAAATGAAAAATTCATATGAAAGAGGACGATATTTCTACAAGGCGTTCACCACCTCAGAGTGAGTTAAAAACAACCAAACAACTACTATCTAGTATCTGGAGTATCTAATATTTAGTATTTGTGACTGTCTATCTAAAACGTGTCATCAGTATATGTTGCGATGCTTAAAAGACACGCGTATTCAAGTCCAAATACTGCTCCTGTACCAGTCTCATTTCGTTATT
Source organism: Schoenobius gigantellus (assembly GCA_963935595.1). Lineage (NCBI taxonomy): Eukaryota > Metazoa > Arthropoda > Insecta > Lepidoptera > Crambidae > Schoenobius > Schoenobius gigantellus. The sequence goes on from OZ012557.1 coordinate 3,186,191, forward strand.
CTTCATAATCTAAGTTTACTCTTAGACTTTTTTAATCAAGCATTTCTTTATCCTATTTTAAACATCTGCTTTCTCAGAGAATCTTTTTTCATACAATTAAGTTGGAAAACAAGCAGGCTACCCGTGGTAAGTGGTCGCAGTCGCCTATAGCACACGCGGTTCCTGTAACACTTGCAAATGTACAACCCTTACAAGGACAAAACATTGTTTATGTCGAATCACATATTATTATACTAATAGATAAAGATTGCGGGAGTTAGGCATTTTAAACTTCAGTATAAGCAATATAAGCATCCATTAATTTATGAATCTTGAGTTGATAATAATACTAAAAATCTTATACAAGTTTGTGTTGCCTTACATGGCTGCATTAATATTCGATATATTTGTTTGTTACATTACATTGCATTTGTTTTGTTATTTCTTTCTCCAATAACGCATATAATAAATACTTCAATTTTAAAAGTGTATATTAATGGTTTATATTAACAAAGAGTTGTTATTTCATTTAAAAGCAGTCAGCTAAATTATCTATCCTTACTATTATTAGAACAGTCAAAGTATGTCTGTCTGTCAGTACGTCTAAGCCGCTGAACCAATTTTGAGGAAGGACATAGGCTACTTTTTGTCCCGATTTGTAATGAATTCCCTAGGGAACGCGTAATATAGCCTTGCTCGCGATACAATAGAATTTTGCGCAGACAAAGTGAAAAGTCGCGGGCACCGGCTAGTATCAAATATTTTCTTTTGAAACAACAACAACTTTACACCTACACCACTATATTACCTACATGTTTACTTAACATTTTCTATAGTGTAACTTTAAAACGCCAAAACTATCAATTTTAGATAAACAATCAACTTCTTCTTCTTCTTCAACTTCAAAATAGTCTTCCGAAATATAACTAATTTAATGAAATGTATAAAAACGGAACGTAATCGCTCCCACGGCGTGGGCCGGGATCAACGACACGGCCCCGACAAGCGAGATGGATGGCGAGAATCGGACGTTTTAACATTCTTCTTTCAATATATACTTTCACAATATTCATCCTCTTTTTGTTTTATCGTGTTGACGTTTCCTTTTTGTGATGTGTTGAACTTGGACGATTAGTGTGTTTCTAAATTTAAATTGTCGTGTGACACGAAATTACTCTCCACGAGGCAAAGGTAACGGAACTGCATACAGCCTGATCTTTCGTCGTATTCCGGAATAGGTTTATATTACTTTATCGTAGTTGGTACCTGTTACCAAACCGTTGCAAACTCTTTTATAATATTATTGTACTTTGTATCTGTTGATATTTCATGTTTAAATTTGCAATCGAACTGTCTGTCAATGTCACTCTATTCTATAAGCCTATACATACCTACAGTTTTGGTTGTCATTTATAAGTAACAAAAAATACCTATCAGTTAGCTTAATTTCACATGTACCTCCATTACTCTTCCACGGCACCTCCGTGGAATATGAAGCTGTAACTTTAAGAATAATCCACAATATCAGCAGATACAGTAAGTGTGAGTATTTGAGAAATAAAAATTGTTCATGAGGCCTAGGTAGCTGTTATAATTAATAAGTGGTTGACAAATAACTCTATAAGACAAGAAAAAAGTTACAACAACTTACTACATATAAACCATAAGTTGATTTTCGCATACGTTTACGCTTCCGCTGTAAAACAAACGCTCAGATATAAACTAAGCCTAATACTAACAGCAATATAAACAATTTTGTTTCTTTGGACTTTTATTTTTTAAATTTAATTGGAGTATTAGCGTGTCACAGATAAAGTCACATCGCACCCAACTTTTTCTGAACGACTTATCTGATGGTTTACCGTTCGAATCTAAAGGTGCGTCAACTTGGTAAGAAGTTTTAATAGAGTCTACAGAATCAGATCGGCGGGGCGCGCACAAAAAAAAGGAAACATTTAAAATAAAAGAATCCAAACGAGCTTCAATAGTAACAATGTTGTATCTTGATCGGTCTGTTTTTTCACATCGAGTTTAAAATATTTTTAATTTGCCTTTAATAAATTCTAAATGCCACTTGTGCGGCTGGTCGATTATGTTTACAATGCACTGACATTTGTAAAAAAAGAAACGGTGAGCGAACTATTTGATATTGGAACCCAGTAGTTGTGTTCGTCTTTTATTACTGCGTAAGATATTCTGCCGCCTTTTTCATTTGAATTTAAATGTGGAACATCACTTAGTGACATGCGAAATAAAAAAGAATAATAGTGTTTTGCATCGAATCGAACATGCATTCGAATTTAAGTTGACATATTACAAATGAGCCGGCTTAGTTGGAATTCTCCGCGGACAGCCTCTAATATCATAGGCAACTAACGTTCGTATGCACATCAAAACAGCTCGCCATCTCACAAATATACGAGGAAAAGAGGGGAAAAAAGGAAAATTTGGTCAGTGCGACCGGCCATAAATTCCGTTGGAGTCGCGCGAATCGCTCTAATTCCTTTGTTTGCAAAACCGAAAACTGCTATGGACATTCTGGCAATGGCACGGAACGATGCTTCACTCGCTCCCACATGACTGATTCCTGTACGTTAGAAAGTGACAGATGTAGTTTGACAGCCGCGAACAGTGGCTCTTATTGCGTCAGGTCGGAGAGACGACATTTGATTGTGCTGTCCGAGGGAACTTATTGTTTGATACCTATTCGTTTGCTTCCCGGCAGATTTATTAGGTAGGTATTAGCTGGTAATATTGGATAGGAGTGTTTTTTTTTAGTGCAGCGCCATCTTCTGGGGAAGATGAGTTGTTGGACTGGTGCCAAGAGTCGAATAAATCTCTCGGCCGGGACTTTTATACGATTAAGTATTTTTTTTGTGGAATGCCAATTTAATCATAATTAAATTAAGTATTTTCTACGACGGAATTGAGCAGTAATAAAGTTTAGAAGGTATGAATTTTAGCAGCTTGAAATTCTTATTTCAAGCTGCTAAAATGTGATAAAAAACACAGTGTGACACGGAAGGCGTAAAAATTTCAGGAATACATACAAAGGGATTAAAATAAGTTAATAAATTTATGTAGGTTTTAATGTATAGTAGCTTTGATTTTCTAAGGAAAAGAATGGGGAGCCATAAAGTATAAATTTTTTTTTTCATTTCACGTCAATCATAAAATACTTTGAAAAAGTAGCAGACATGGTGAGGACATGAAAAGTCTGCGTCAAGGTGGTCAAACAGTGTGACAAGAGGATTGTAGTATTGATAAAAATACTACAAATGCCATCTTGTGTCTTTAAAAGGTGTCCTTGGTGTCTTTAAGTATAAACATCAAACGGCCTCTGTGGTTAAGTGTTGATATCACAGGCTCAACTAGAGGTCTGAGGTTCGATTCCCTGTGGGACTGAAATTTTACGCATATTTTGGCTGTGTGCACGGCTTAAGTCCGCTAGTTTCGTAGTTTCGCTATCACCATCTTACCTAAACATGATGTTATTACAATGAAAGCTTCTGAGTTCTCAATGATTAAAAATATCGAGACTTGTCCTCTTAAAACTAAACATGGTCTAAGCCTGGTCTTGGTTTAAACCTGACGCAGTTTCTGACTACACTTATCAACGCAAACGAAAGAGCATCAGGTTTAAACAAAGACTACTCGTAAGTTAACATCACGTTTTGTAATAAAGACCGATAGTGTCCGCAACCACTTGGGTATTATTCTCATTCGCTTTTCATCTGAAACGAAGTTAAGAATTTTCAGTCACAATAAGTTAAATTGACGTTCCCAGCACTGAAACTATTTTGACGAAGGAACGAACTTCAAACAATTCGGTTTATTTACGCCGCCACAGCCGTTTGTTCCGAGCCGCGCACGTTTCGACCGCACAAATCGATCAAGCAGCACCTCTTAAAATTTATTCCCATTGAAGTTTTCCAGGGAAAATCCTTTTTCCATCGGCGCCTTATCCGGGCGCGATAAATCAGCGGCCATTGTGTCCCCGCTAATGTACAGGCGCCGTTATGGAGCTGCATTGTTACGGCGATCTCGATTTATCGCGCGCTCGATACCCGCCAAATTTTGATATGTTAATTTGCGACGTTGGCATTAGACGAAATAACGGAAACGTCGGAGTTGGCGACTTTTTAAATTTTTATTTTTACGGCTCTGGTATCACCCATTTGGCCAAACTTCCGACTTCGTCTCGACCATTGACAAAGATTCTCTTTATTGATTTTTTCTCGTTTCCAGAAAAGCAAATGGGTCTTGCGCACATTGCCATTGTTTATAATGATTCAATTATTTGTTAATAATTCAATCAAATAAGTAATTTTTTAAATAATTGTTTCCTTTCGCCAGCTTTGACATTTAAGTAGGCAGCTCTTGGAAAAACATGATTTAACATTGGATACTTAATTCCTATGTGTATGTGTATTATGACTACTGTGCAGTCTTTACACTGACCGGTTATCGGTGACATGTAGCGTGAAAACAGTGTAAGTTATATTACGAGTTATTCAGACAAAGGAATTTCGTGAGTGCTGTAAGAGAAAAAAATTACAATCATTAAACTCTGTGCCGAATAACAATTACGAAGCACGGCGCCGGGCGGTCTTGCCAAATATTTAATCATTCAAATGTGAAATTGCGATCCGAAGATGCGTACAGACAATTATGTAGACATTTTAAATGAGCGTACGTTGTACAATTACTTGTGAGCTGTCTTAAAATTATTGTGTAAGACACACACAGCCGTGACAAAATTATTCTTAACATAAGCAAACCACATTCGTCAGTTAACTAAACTAAGTCACACATAGGAATTTTTATATAATTTTGCATAGTCGGTTATATTAGTTACGAGCATACGCTTACTAATTTTTCATCGAAATTCCCCCATAATCATTCAGATAAGCAATGACAGAACAGTTCCTTGGTTTTATAATTAATTGATAGCTTGAAGACTAATGAGTACTGAGTACCAAACACCTGTACCTGTACCCTGCTGCGTTACTTTTTGCAGTTAAATGTAGCCGCTTTTCAAATTATGTCATTCTCATCCATTGCAATCACAATAAATAGTTTAATACTGTAATGTATGTATACATATCACAGATTTAATATTTCACATTTGGCAGAAAGGCCAGGGAAAGGTGTACCAACCTGAGGAAAAAAGTTATTCGAATCGGTACAGCGTTCTAAATTGAAATTACAAATTTCCAGAACTTATCGATCATAGTGTATATACCTATCACAGATTTTTAAAACTACCATTTTAACAAGGTCACCGAGCCATTGAACTGTCAAGAAACAGTGCCCACCAAACACGGGACATCGCCTTAAAGCCCAAAACATATTCATACGTCACATCTCGAGTTTTTATTGAATGTAGCCAAACAGATACGTTACACATAGCTCCGCGAGCAGCAGACACGTACAAAATGAAAATAGGGGAAGGGAGCAAGGGTGGGGCGGTATGGAAATGTTGGTCAAATATATCATCCGGCGCCTGACAGGCCAATTCTCTTATCTCGCGCGCGCGGCACCGGCGCGATCTAAGCTAGCTTAGCTAATATAAAATGGTTTTAAATTCAAGTTTAATTCTGGCTATCTGCAGCTCCCCGGCGCCGTAAATACGACCCGGCCCACATACAAAAGGCGGGCTCGATTTACGGTTTTGACGGATACCGAACTTCGCGCCGGGGCCGGATTAGGCCGAGTTACGTCGCGCTCAGACCTCCGATTTTAATATGCTGATGATAATTTACGCTTGTTCGCGGCTTAGCAGCTTTCATGGAACTATTAAGACGTGCAAGAAGCAGCTGTGAGATAACGCGAGAAGAAAGAGAATCGTGATTTTCATGTACAAAAAAAAACAGACCTAAAGGAGACTCATGGTCAACTTCACCAACCTTGTCTTAGCTAAGGATATTCTAGGTGGCATGCTGTCACATTCTTTTCATTGAAGACAAAAAGGGACAGCGTACGTCTTAGGAGTTTCCAAAGCTAAGATTGTTGAAATTGGTCATCAGTACCTAAACGCGGGTACTTTCTTACCTTTTGCTGCAGCAAAGCAGCAGTGCGTGCGTCGCTGTACTCATTGGCATAATACTCGTACATAGCGGATCGTATATATCGTCCTTGTGAGGATTGTATTTGCGAATCTAACAGGTACCATCATAGATGTCTGTAGTTGCTGCCACGAGGAGCGCCGTCCTGTTTGCTATCATTGTTATTTAAAAAAAAAAATGCTGGGTTAAGTCATAAAGATTGCTTCACTAGCTACGCCCCACGGTTTCACCCGTGGCATCACTTACCCCGCGGTAATTTCAGGGATACAAATTAGCCCATCAAAATCTCATCATCATAATATATTTCGTGTGAAACAGCAAGAAATATTCATTCCTCTTGGCATATTCACGCATTTATATTAATAAGATGGGTTGCAAATATATTGTACGTTCTCAACATGAACCGCCATACTCAATATTTGTATTGGACTGGACTACAAAATGTTAGATTCATTTTGGCGGAGTAAAGGCAGTTCGCTTTAAACACTGTTGGGCACTACAAAGAGAATGACACATTCCAACTTTGCACAAAAGCCTTATCATTTGTAATTTATAATAATTGAAAATTTAATACCAATCTTATGATCATAACTTTTTAGGACACAAACCATCTTAAGAGCCCAAGATGTAGAACCCCGATAAAGAATTACGTGAAATTGTATTTAATTTATATAATATTGTCACTTCCGCTTTCGATTAACAGAAGCCAGCCTCTTCGCAACTTCATAATTACTGAATTTGTGCACAAGCTTAACTCTATTATCTGGGCCGCCTGGCTCTCAACAGTTTTAGGAAACGCAAGTACTCCTATACAAATTATCTGTCTATGAGGGTATACAAAATATCATAAAAATAGCGTTTGCCATCCTATGCTGCACCATTCTATAAAACTGTGACATGAACCATGGCTAAAGATAGAATTTTTTAAATCACCAACCAGCATATTTTATAATTAAAATAACTATTCGATGTTACAAACTAAGATTGAGTATTTTGCACCGCTTTATTTTTAATATTTTACAGGTTTACAACCACAAACGACGTTTAATAGTGTTATAATTTACATGGAGAACATTTTTAAAAGGACTTTCCAATGAAATGAAGACAATGAAACGTGCCTTTTTTACATCTTCACATTTCACAAGTTTTTTTTTCTTCCATCACCATCAGGTGGAATACACCGTAAGGCTGAAGTTTGAAGGGAGTCTCACTCTTCAACAACTGAAGAACTGACTTACTTACCCCTATTGTTAAAACCCAACAATATTATTAACATTGTTACTATTGCGACAAACTTAGGTAAGATGGTGGTAATTAGCCAGGCGGGCTCAGAATCCCTACCACTAACTAAACCAAGCAGAAAAACTTTTGCCCTTATGGAATCAATCCCCAGACCTCCCAATCAATGGTCTCAAGCACTACATCGGAAGGCGGTTTAAATATTTTTCTTCTGGCAATCTAAAAAACTATTGTCGATCGATTTGACTTATTTGCCTTATTTATAGAAAAACGAAGTAACCACCATCCACCCCAGTCTCATCACGCTATCTCGCGGAGAAATTATTCTTTGCGCAGGGCGTGGGTGGCGAATCTGCCGCGCGTCAGTTTACAGCACCAGGACATCATAAACTGTAAACAATGACGGCGTTTTCCATTACAATATGTTTACCGATCCGTAGAGCGGCGCATTATGTATGTTATCCTGGTGGGGCCGGGCGCCGCCGGATTTATGACACTCCCGCAAATATTTGGCGCTCCCGGCTCGGACCAGGCTGACAGCGGGAAGATTGTCGGCGACTGTTTGCGCAACGGGATATGGTAATTTTTCAGTTGCCTCTTCAAATCAACGGCGCTTACAGTCGGTGCATGAGCGTGTCTCATTTTTACTTCCAAGGCACAGAGCTTGAAATGGATTATATTTTGTAAAGGTACAGTGGAGGCTGATTAGAATAACTCGGTCACATTCTCATTATATTTTAGGTGCTGCGCGTTAATTAGTTCCTAACCAAATTTTATCTCTTACATGCGTATTGCCGTAAGATAATTCACGATATCTCATATTTCATCAACGGTATAAACCAGGAAGGTATAAGGTCTCTCCATCTCAAAATCAGTTCTTAAATTACGTACTTAAGCAAATATTATTCTATAATATTATAGACAGTTATTGGAATTAACAGGACTGCGAGAAGAAGTAGGATATTCCTGATGTATTTCGAAGACCCCGAGGCAACAGGCCTGAGTAATTACATTGAAGCAAGCCCCCTGAGGTGCAATCGAACGTTTGAACCAAAACCAAAACGTTACCGTTCCCATATGTTTTGACATCTGACTGCTGTCAAGGTGTTGTCAAAATGTATGGGAACGGAAACGTTTCTGATTTGGTTGAAACCGTGTTGAAACGTTATAAATAGTGCGATTGCCCCTCTGCTCTATAAAAATATATAAAATAATTTTATCTGAAGAGGGATAGTTTGAAGAATCAATGTCGAAGTTATGTCAACAAGGAGGAGTCCTCTTCTCTTCTACAGCAAATTGCGTGCCCGACGGGGTCCATAATGATCTTGTATAAGTATGTACCTACTTTACCACTTTACCACCTCATTGTACATTATGGTTTGCAATAAATATATTGAGTATTGAGTATTGAGTTTTAAGTGTTTGGTGGTGTTCAAAAACCATCGTGACATTGATCTATTACCACCAGGACAGCATTTAAAAGAGATGTTAGATTTTTTGCGTACGGAAACGTCAAAATATCCTGACGTTTAGTGTCATTAAATCTCGCACGAGTAATAGGACATCATAAATTGGTGGAGGTCGGCGGGCTGTCATCGTTTGTCAGAGGCTCGCGCGCTGTTGGACAATAACGTCGGCTGACTGGGAACGCACAATTCACTGCGTCCTCTCCTTGTCTAAAATTGGCCCTTATTGCTATCTGCTTCAGCGTTTCAATATATTCACGTCCCACTGCTGGTCACGGGTTCATAAGACTTAAACGGTCTTAGGAAGAATCGGTCCACTTCATCATCATGGTAGCCGGACTGGTTGTTGTAGGGTATTGTTTCGAATTTTCCACTACTTCACAGAAGTGTAATTGCCCTGAGCTCCCTTAGTCCAGGGTGGTGATTTTGTAACTCATCGATTGATCGACAATCGTTATCAAACGGATGACTTAATGAAAATAAGCGGAATTATGTTATGTTCACAAGTCTACGGCGGGAGACCGTATCTGGAAAGGACCAACAAGATCTCAAAGCAAAAGTTTGAGCTCAACTTCCATTACAAGACCCTCACTCAGCCTAGAGACTCAATACAGAGTCGTCTGAGTGGCTCAGTCTCTAACTATCATATAATCAAAATAATCGACGACCTAAACTATAAAAAATTGGAAAAATATTTCCTTGAGCTGGAGCATGGGTGATAAATTGTATTTTACTGTCCTTTTGTGTAAGATATTGTTTACTTATTATATTTATTATAGTTTATAAAATAAGTATATGTTTAATAATTATGTATATACTAGCTGTGCCAGCGAACTACGTTTCGTCGTATATTATTTACCCGTTTTTGCAACATTTGTCATTGATGCTCAGCTCCTATTAGTCGTAGCGTGATGTTATATAGCCTAAAGCCTTCCTCGATAAATGGACTATCCAACACAAAAAGAATTTTTCAATTTGAATCAGTAGTTCCTGAGATTAGCGCGTTCAAGCAAACAAACAAACAAACAAACAAACTCTTCAGCTTTATAATATTAGAATAGATTAGTTTATATTATGTTAAGTCTGTATTTATAATGCACTTCCCGCTCCATTATTTACTTTCACACTTAGCCCTAAGGTTACCTGGCAGAAATTGCTATTTAGCAATAAGGCCGCCTTTTGTGTTAGTTTCTATAGTTTGTTGTTTTTTAAGTTGTTCTTTGTGCAATAAAGTATACTTACATTCATCTATAAAGCTAGACATATTATGATTTTGCCAACAGGTTCCTTTTATGACGCTTTCATCCACCGAGAAAGAGATTTTGGAAATTCAACCCCTAAGGGGGTAAAATAAGGGTTGAAAGATTGTATAGAAATCAGACATATTTGAAGTAAGAAGTTTTTGAAAATTCTCCCCATAAAAATATGAAATAGGATTGAAATGTTGTTATTGTTTGAGTACTTATCACACTTTCAAATTTCAAGGGGACTTTTTTAAACCATTTGCTGAAATGTTTTCACTACAGGCATCTACAGGAAAATATAGAAGTCCCATGTGAAAAAAAAATATAACGCGGGCGAAACAGCGGATGGAAAGCTAGTTGTAAGGAATAAATGAAACCTCTTCGTTACAATTGCTATAAAAATACCTCTTGCGAGCACATCAATCATACACATGATCAGCGTCTATCTGATCTAGTGGTTCGTAGCCGGAGGTCACGGGTTCACATCCCGGGTTGCGGCAAATATTTCTGAGATGAGCCGAATATTTGATCTCGAGTCATGGATGCTTGAGTCATGGATGCATTCAAGATGAAATATCTTTTTATGTGGTAAATTATTCTGCTGCGTGTTCTTAATGAAAACTGCCGAGGTCAGATAAATTGTCTGAGATGTTTTTAACAAAGTTTCATGCACCTATATAAAAAGGAAACATAGCAAAATGCTACAGAAATTACAAAACTGCGCGTTCATGTACATTTCAGTTAAACACTTACAGTCGGTTGCACCAAGTTTTATGTTTTACGATTTATTTATTTATTTAGCACAGCCACATCATATATATTACACAATTGTAAGTATGAGAAAAAACAACAAAAAATTGTCTTATATATATGTCACCGTAAAATTGCAAATACCGTTACATTATAATCTATCTCGCGCGATTGTAAACTATCGAAAGATTGTGAACCGTAACGTACTGCTTACAATTTAACGCATTATTTTTCGGTAGATTATAATCTATCCAAGTGAAACTGTTAGATCACAATCTGTCGCGCGTTAAATTGTCAATTGTTCGAAGGCTGTCCCTGATTGGTCAGTTTTACAGAAGATCGTTCTGTGTCCATAGAATTAGGAATCAAACACAAGTGTCAGTCAAATAAAATAAATGCACTTCAAGAATAGTGACAGTAAGTATGTATTTATTATTTAGTAGTTAAATAATATTTCTGACATCATAATATAGTAAGAAAAATTGTAACCAAATGAGAAAATCAGAAATGTAAAAACATTTTCTTTTCAAATACATATTAAGATTGAAAAAATAATAAAAAAAATTCGCAAAGCAAATTAAACACAAACTACCTAATAAAAATGAAAATCAAAACGTAACAAAATTGTCTATTAGAAAAAAACGATACAAAATCTTGACTAATAGGTACTTAATATAATTGTAAGAGTAGGTACCTAATAAAAATAATATGGAAAAAAATACACCAACAAAAATGTTTCCTTAGCCTACAAGTTCCCAATACGGGAACATTTTTATTGGTGCATTTTTCTTTTATATTATTTTTTATTACTCTTACAATAAGTCAAGATTTTGTTTCGTTAATTTTTCTTACCATATTATGATGTCAGAATTATTGATTAACTACTAAATAATAAATAAATACTTGATGTCACTATTCTTGAAGTGCATTTATTTTATTTGACTGACACTGTGTTTGATTCCTAACTCTATGGACACAGAACGATCTACTGTAAGACGGACCAATCAGGGACAGCCTTCGGACAGTTGACAATTTAACGCGCGACAGATTGTGATGTAACAGTTTCACTTCGATAGATTATAATCTACCGAAAAATAATGCGTTAAATTGTAAGCAGTGTGTTACGGTTCACAATCTATCGATAGTTTACAATCTCGCGAGATAGATTATAATCTAACGGTATTTACAATTTTACGGTGACATATATAACAATTAAGGCGTAAATAACATTCACTATGAAAATAAATAATTTAACCTAATTCTATTATTTAAGCGATACTTATTAAGTAATTGTGGAGGCAAACATTTCCAAAATTTCGGCCATTTTTTAATGAATTTTATTTAAGTTTTTTTTTTAAATTTAGTAAGGCTTACCAACTAATACATACAATGCATATTATATTAAGTACATTATTGCAGGGTTACTACTTATATGTATTCAAATTAAAGGTATGCACAACAACCACAATACATAATAGTCATTTGAATAAACTGACATATGTAAGTACTTTATCTTTTTTTTCCTAAAACTAAACGTAAATTTGGTGCAACCGGCTGTTAAACTTATTTAAATTATTATTATTAACAAACCGATTTCTCTTAGCAATGTTATCTCCGCCACCCCATCGACCATCAACAAATCCTTTGCACATTTAAAATGCAAATTTCATAAATTGCTCGCATGTCATCGACGACTTTTTGCCATCAATTCGAATTCACAAAAACAAAGCGACATTCGCGAAAATCTTTGCGATTCGTATCTCGCCAGCATTCCGGGTACCGGCCGGCCGAGGGGTCTCAGTCAAATTAATACTGTCACACGTTGGAAAAAACATTAAAAAACAAGTATCAAAATGCTCGGTATGCGTCGAGAGATCAAATCAAAAATATAAGCCCGTCCAACCGGTAAAGACACGAAGAAAAAGAGACAAAGAAAAAAGCGCTGACCCCACGAGATTCGAACGCGTAAATTTGAATCGGAGGAATCAAATGTCAGTTTATATGAATGCACGAAAGATTATTGGTTCAGGTAGGTGATGTTACGGGCCGGATAACGAGGCATAGATTAGTTTACCGAGTATCTGATTCAACGAGATAAATCTATGGTCGCGCTCTCGGCTTATTGTTTATTACCTTACTAGCGTTAATTTATCTTGGACACTTTTAAATCTTTTTTAAGAGGAAATCGTACAGGCCATTTCTCCATACAAACATAGTCCCCTGTTTCCTTCCTGGACAGTGGCAATAGCTGCTCTATTTTTTTTCAAAAAAAAATCAATGGCCACTATTTGCATGTTCCTATGTTTTCCTTTTTTTTTAAATGAGCTCTAAAAATTTATTTAATTCTCTTGATCTTACGGACGGTTGCACCAAATTTACGTTTTACGATTTTGTATAAGTAACAATATAAATACGTAATAATTACACCATAATCTCGTTTCACTTGTAGTTTTATTTTATACTTTACGTTAAAAAAGGTTAAATGTACGGCGCGAATCATATATTTAATAGTGCAACCGGCTGTTAGTGTTTTCTCTTAAGCGACAATACGATTTTTTAGATTAACATCATAAGCTATTTCTAGGCAAGATTTACCAAGCTATCATTTTATTCCTAGTTTGAACGTGTGTTCAAGTCATATTTTTTAAAACATAAGTGACATGATGCGTCAATCTTACTAAGTAGGTAAGAAAAGTTGGAGGGAAAATATAGTTAAGTATATACTTATAGTCTAAATGCAGCGACTACAAATTTTGTTTGAAATGTTCGCATTAATTAAATATGAAAGCAGGCAAAATTGACTGATATTTCTTTTTATTTTATCTTCTGGCTCACACATTTAATATACATTTAGCCAATGTTAAGAACGTTACCTACAAACTTTGATAGATTTAAAAGGAAGCCTTTGATCCGTCCTTCTCGTTTGACAAGAAACATGCGCCTTATATTTTGAAACGTTGAATTGGTATTTGAAAACATGTTCATTAACAGCACGACAGCTTCAACTATGCCGCAATAAGTTTTCAAGCTGAATATGGTAAAGTAGACAGGTACATATAACATATTGCGACAAATAAAAAATAAACAATTCAATAAAAGTTAATTGTCACTTACGTTACACTTTTAATAACACCGCTGTTATTGCATTACGTTTAAACATTTTCGAGAAACGCCGTGATCATTATGTAATTTCGCTTAACTCCCACATATTATGTGCCCAAGAAAAGCTTCATGTGGCGTCGTTGGACATTTTTATGTTGGTGCCTCGTCAATAATTACCCGCGCATCGAGGATATTAATAAATTAAACGCACGAATACGCATTGCGATATATGTGACATATCAATTAGTTGCGGTGTCGTAAATTGTTCGGGACTCGACGAAAGAAAAAATTATGTCATGCTTTCTCGGACTTTAGTGTGTCTGATACAACCAATGGCGCTTTTCCACTGTAACCTGATGGCGCCGGCACGATATTATTTTCGCCACAACCGTTTCCGGCGCCGGCAGCCGTGCGAATCGGACCGACCAGTCGAAAAAAATCAATTGAATTTAAAAAAGGTGCATTGCGATATCGAAAATTAAACGAATAGCTTACAATGTGAAAACAAGTGACAGCTGTTTTTTAAATAACTACTATCGTAGCACCTGCAAAGGGGTGTAATCCACACATCCATAACAATTACTGCTAATGACATGCTCAAAAAATTTGAATTAGCAACATTGATCAGTTGATCACCTAATAAAATTTACAGTAAACAAATAACAGAACTCTTTTTGTGGCTACTTATTGCAAACTATCAACAAATATGCTATCTGTCAGTCGTCATAATTTGTAATAGATTAAAAATAGTATGTGTCTACGAGATATCTACGTAACAATAGGTCAAAGGGATTCTATTCCATACACGGGAAGAACAAACAAACTCGACAAACGCCCGTCGCATAGAGATGGTTATCGATACGTATTCGGAGTATCGAGTGACTCGGTGGAACAGCTCGGTATTTATCACGTGTCCGGCGAAGGCGTGACTATGTTGCCGTTTGGTCTGCTTTTTATAACTATACCAATATAGTTTTAATTTCTTTAAGTGTTGGCTGTGGCTACCAGCCGCTCTTTGTGGACGGACATTGTAGTTTGTATGTATCAAGAGGTTTATATAAGAATATCTAGTATGTAAATATTGTTAAGTACTTATCTGAAACGATTCCATGAAAAAGTGACAGAATATTATAACCTCTTCAAGTTTGGAAACACTCACACCAATCATTAAGGTTATTGGCATTGGGTCGAATGAAAATAAAAACGAAACAAAAATAAATTTCGAACAGCTCACTTTGACATCTGACTGAAATGATCATCGAGTCTATACCTTGGGGTGCGATGTCAGACAACCTCCTTGTGGTGCACCCTGGGCAACCCGGCAGATTCTCTGCCACGGGCTAATAGTCTGACGAGAGGACCACCATGGAGGATTGGGCGTGGGATGGCCGGGTTCAACCCGGCGGGCCACTTCGTGTGGCCACCCGCTTCATGCGGAGAAGGGCGAAGTCCCCTCTTCTTATGTTAAGAAGAAGGTGTGGCTCTCGCTGGAAGCCGATCCCGGTGGCTGGTAGTAGGGTGGAGGCGAGTTTCTCAACGACAGCCGCGCCTCCAGCGGTGGGAGGCGGAAATTTCGCGTCGTCACGCGAGAGGTCATCTTAGCACCGACCAATTTACAAATTATGAGCCAAGCGGGCGTTCGTGTCTGATTTTTTTACAATTATACGATGATACTTAAATCTCGTACTCGTAAATAACGCGATGTTTCAGGTTTTCCATTTTGTAAACTGAGTGACGCAAAGAACAAAAACAATTGAGGAAAAAACAAGTGAATTATAATTTTCGAAACACAAATACATGAGTAAATAGCTGTATAAATTTGAATTTGGAATTCCTAACCATAGAGGAGATATTTGAGATCAAAGTGGCCAGTACGGCAAAAAGCCAACTTCATATGTAAGGGCCTAATATTATAGCTTCTTACGTGAAAACAATGAGTGCGTTTACGGGCAATACAATAATTTGAGTACCTATCGGCTAATTTGCATTTAGCAAATCATACCTATTGGGTGCCCTTGGGGGTGGAAAATTGCAGGCACATGGCATTTTCACTGGGAATATCGGTACGTTTGCGAGCAAAACAATAATTTGAGGATCGGATAATTAGCATTTTTTATACTTAATGGATGCTATTAGGGAAAATTGCAGGCATATGGTGATTTCTCATGGATTTTCCAATTTTTCCACTGTAACGGCCCAGCGTCGGGAACGGTAACGGCACAACTGACAGCGAAGCGAAGATGTATGTAGCGGAAAGTCTACTAATTTGGACGAATATTTTTTAATCGCAATTTACATGTAAATGTTCTTGGTTTTCATTAAGGCGCATAGTGGGGTCAATCATAAAAAAATCACTGCAGAAAAAACCGGTTCTCTTCACAAATATTGAATAAAAAAATCTTTAAAAAAGATATGTTATTATTCAACGCATTATTTAGAGGATGGTCTTTTTAATTTTTTGATAAATTAATTAAAACTTGGTTAAAATGTGACCCAAACATGCCTCGATTTTAAAACTTTAATCGCGTCGTAAATATTAGGTTAAATCATATACTTTCTATTTCAATAAATAAAGTGAACAAAATTCTAGCGGATGGTCTTGTTAGATTTTTCTTATTGGCTATTATTAATTTTTAATTGAAATAATTCATCTTACGCGTAAAGGTTTGCTGAAATATTCCCCTCACTCTCACCACTCACTCCTATGTAATCAATGCGAGACGATCGAGCAAGGTCATTAGGACCACTATGCGCTTTAACGTCTTTGGTGTAAAATGAAAGAAAAATTATTAGACTTTGCATTTATTAAGCATAAATCAACATTATTCTTATTTGTCTATTAAAAATCAACAAAATATGAGATCTCAGATTTGTTCCAATTTAGCGAACTCGTTTTGTAATTTGGACCACAGGGTTGCTAAATTGGATTTTGATAAACATCCAGCTTAAAAAAATTAACAAAATATCATAATTAATAATAAACTATGTGGAAAAGGAAACATATATAGTTAAATCACACCCAAGTATCCTTAATCTAACCTTCAAAATGTCAGTTTCTCACATAAGACAATCATCACAAATATCAGGATTTTGAGCACAAGTTTCGTAATTCCAATTATGGCAATGCACACACTGTATGCAGTCTACTTTGGGGCCTGTTTTATCATTTTTTTATGTATTTAGCACACTCATTTTCTATATCTCCTTGCTCAACGCTGCTGAATCGTTCAAGTCGAAGGGTTCTTCAGGTTCATCACTATCACTTTCATTAATTGTGTTCTTTTTCTTTGTTTGTTTAAGTCCATTTGGTGTTTTTTTTTTGCTTTATTAAAGTTTTTGGGTTGATTTGTATGTAGGTACCATGCTTTTCCTGCCATTCTTTAAGTGGTATTGAAAGTGTGTCCTATATTGTTCTTCTCAGTGATTTCAAATGCCAGTCTTCTAACATCGTTGACTGTTACGCCGAACATGTGTACTTCTAATTTTAAAATATGATTTACTAGAATATCTTCTAACTTATCACTGAATGTTGGCGGTCTTCCCTTTTTGATTTCTATGCAGTCACTTATATCCCCTCTATCCAAATGTCTCTTCAAAGTGGCTTTAGGAATCTTTTGTAACCTTGCACATTTATTAAGACCAATCCCTCAACTTCTGTAATCATGTATTACATTTTGCAAATCGTTTTGTGTCCATTTATAATATTTTTTATTAGTCATATGTAACAACTAAAAATGGGAACGGTAAATTGGACCAGTTCATATTACCCGACTTCAGGTGGTTCATTTTACCCAACAGCGTAAATACACAGTTCAAAATGGAAAAAAATATATAACCTAAAAATACTGACAAATGTTTCACGCGACTTTATTGTATACCAATTTACGTTTCCAAATTATGAATAACGAATACTGTATGCTTACCATTAATTGCACTTAGTAAGAATCGCAAAAAATAACATCAAAAACAACAAAAATAAAAAATTCTAAGCAAAATGTATACGTTAAACGTCACAGAAAAAATAATATGGCCGGTATGCAATGAAGTTAGTAGCGTAGCGCTGGGTGCTGCCAACAAAGAAATAAAATAAATACTTTTCGTAATTTGAGGGTGGTCCAATTGGCATATTGGACCGGCAACTAGCCGGTCCAATATGCAAAGTTCCAATTTTTCACTCGCCGGCGTCGGACATGGCACGACTTTCTTACTTTTTGCCGGTTCCGGTGCAAGCGCCGACCGGTCTGGACAGTGGAAAACAGCTAATATTAGTGCTCAAACCCAATGGGTGCTATTAGCGAGCGATATAAATGGAAAATTGCAGGCATATGGCGTTTTCTCAGGGGTTCGCGGACGCCCGCGGTTCAGGCCGGGCCGCTTGTTACGAAGCTAATTTGGTTTGGTAAATTATCCCGTAGTGCTTTATATGGGTCTGACCTTGCTGGAATTAGACAACTGCCCAAAGATTTTATCAATCAATTATTGAAAGATAACGATTACGAAATCTTTTTTTAAAATACAAATAAAATACCTGTTTATTACCAGCAGTAGTTATATTATTTAATCTCTAATTTTACATTAAAATATACTCTGACACCTTTACGACGGTAAATAATAAGATTTGTGAGAACTTGTATATTTAACACTGATCTTCATTATATTAAATATATATAAATTATAGTGAGTAAACACGATGCTTTTGAAAGTTAGTTGTTAACCTTCTGCATATTGTTCAACATAGCATATTTAATCATAGCATATATCATTTTTATTGATTGCTACTATATTCGTTTGGATTGGCGAAGTCAAGATGAGAATGCGAGCCTGACGCTTGACTAATAGAAGCATTACATCTTTTGACGACAACGTCATACAGCTTTTGGTGCTTAAATTTTTTTAGGACAACAAAGTGTTTATTTTTTTCTATTTAAATGGTCCATTAAACTTTCTCGACGCCGCGGGTTCGCGCTGTGCTGCTCCGTTGATAGGTAAATTGCTGAAAGAGTCTAATTGTCCAATTTGTTCCACTCCCATGGCCGGCATT
The DNA here is from genome assembly GCA_963935595.1 of Schoenobius gigantellus. Lineage (NCBI taxonomy): Eukaryota > Metazoa > Arthropoda > Insecta > Lepidoptera > Crambidae > Schoenobius > Schoenobius gigantellus. The sequence continues at coordinate 3,205,080 of OZ012557.1, forward strand.
GCGTTGAATTGAATTGGCCACGTTCATATTATTATCCACTAATTTACTTAGCTTTATTGCAAATTGTCGACAATTTGTATTGTATTAGCGCGCACTGTCACGTCGCTGTATGTAGGTACCTCTGGCCCGTAATTGCCCGGAATTTGTCATAAGCGAGTCACCTTTTGTATTGTTCGCGTGATGTTTATGGGTCGCTTGTAGGTATACTCTTTCTTTGCACATGGTATAAAAATTGAATGGAAAAATTTTCAAGTATTAGACGGGTACTATTTGTAAAAATTAAACGCATTTTTGCTTACAAACCTCCTAAAATAATGTTTCGTTTCATTTATCTCGTACCGTTGACGTTATTTTACTTAGCTGTTTCTCGTTGTACAATACAGCCAGCATATAAAGAACAACATAGAGTCCTATCAAATATAGTATAAAGCCAGCAAATAAAATAATTAGTCCTACTACACCACAGTTTGCATGTAACAATAGTATGAACGCTCCGTCCGATTCTCTGTAAGGGCATAATAATTGCATCGTGACTGGATAAAAATTATAACAGCACAAATTAAAGTTCAGTTGCGTTGCCTCGCCTTTATTAATGGCGCCACTCGCGCTACTCATTAGATAAGGCTAGCGCACTGAGTAAATACACGTGCACGTCTGTAATTAGCAGGTCGAGCCAGTATTCCCCGTTTTCTTCAGCTTTCCCGGCCGCCGCCTCGGCGCGGGGCCCCGCCGCCGCCGCCCGCGTGCACCTTGCACCGCTTATTATTTCCTTTTCACTCTTTTGTTTCGACAGTGTCGACATCTCGCTCCGCGCTCCGCCCATTTGTAAAATCGACTGGCCGCGCGTCCTTGCACCTGTCTCTTTCGCGTCCGGCTGATTTATGTGCGAGAGAGCGGCTTGATCGACGCTTTGTTTTCCCACTTCGATTGTCAGACGCCGTTCGCTTTTCGAAAAAAGGCGCGCACTGACCCGTGGATTAGGTTATACGTTATTACCGCGTGTAAATTGTGATAATGCATCGCGGATTCCTGCGGCTCGGGTGTCGCGCTGTGGGAATCGCAGCTCGTCCTTTTTGCGCGGTAGGCGCGCGTTTTGTAAAACTATATTTACGATAATGTTATCTCGCGCGGCCGGATCACATTACGTACCTACACCGCGGGCCGTGATTAATGATGCGCTCGCTCGCCGGAACCGCGGTGGAAAAAATTAATTCCAAGAAAGGCGGTCCGGTCCGGCGGCGGCGCGGTCCGGCCGGAGACGTAATGAAGCCGTCTCGTCTATCCGGCCGGCCGGCGGGCGAGTGAATCATTATCAATTGACCGCGTATATAAATCGTCCGCGGCGAGGTATTCCTAAAAAAGCGTCCCGAATTAAGATTTCGCAGCGAGCGCGCGGAGTCCCCGACGCAAAAAGCACCGCCGGTTGACAAGTTGAGAAATGTAACGGCGGCAATTTTTTGGGGTCTCTTTTCGCGGGAATGCCATTCTAATCAAAATAGTTTACGCGTCGGATTAGGATCGCGGCAGCTCGTGGGAACGCGTCATTTTTTTTCTATTGACACCGAGCGTTATATTTTTATTGGGCCTCCTTTATCGAGATAGGATTGCAGACGTATGACGGCGACCCCGTGAAAAATGTCTCAACTGAATTAATTTCTGGGAATCAAAACTTAATAATCTCAGCGTCGCTGTTTTGTTCTTGTATCAATGGAAGGGTTTTGATCCGAACCCAGCCCCCCTAGCACGTCCACCAAAACACGATATGATAAAGCGGTTTATCGCAGTAAACTGTCAAAATACAATAGGGTTTCGTCGTGTTTTGACAGTTCACCGCGATAAATCGCTTTATCATATCGTGTTTTGGTGGACGTGCTACGGGGGCAAAGATGTGAGTTTTATCGGTAAATTCTTCAATCACAGCATTTACGTTTAAAGATGAACTGAGTACTTTTTGTGGCACAATATGTTTATTATGTGTATTTTAGTATCGAATTATTAAGAAATGCATTACATTTTATTTATAGAATAGCTTATGGGTATTTTGAAAAATAAATAATAATATTTAAGGTAATAAAAAAATCACCTCAGGCAATATTCGAGTATGCGTATTCAACATACTGTGTTGACGCTATGACCATTTCTATTTTATGAAAATATGATCAATCATGGTGTAGCATCTAACCTTCAATAATCAGCTTAGACAAATTGTTACCGGCGAACAAATTTCATGCAACATTATCCAATACGCTACTGAAAGCAGGCCGAGCGTATTTTCCAAAAACACTTCACGTCCTCTGTCGACAAATCATAAAAAATGTCCCCGAAAATAGTAAGCCGGGTCAAAGCTCGCGCCAGGCGCTATCGCGTGGCGCAACTCAACAAACTGTTATAAATCACGAGAGAACAAATAAAACGCGCGCCGAGGTGAAAACGTTATTATCTTTATAATTGCACGTCAAGGCGGGAACTGGCGGCATTTGGCGGGCTTTTCCGCCATTTTCTTTTTCTCTCTTTTTTAACGCGGGACACGGTATGATATATCGGCCCATGAATACGGGATGTACTGTCGCACCTGCTTGCCTTATGAATCCGAAACGACTCCTCGACGTCATGCCTACCTGGTGTTGTCGGGCTTAAATTGGACGAGAAATTGGGATGGATTGCACCCGGCGTGGGGGGCAAGTCGCCTCTTTATTATCTGCACTAAAGTGAGGCTTATTTGCGATAAAAACTCAATAGTAACCACATCACACATGAGCATGTTCTAATGAGCGAAGATTTGTCGTCTAATATTTTAAAAGTGAAACATTTACAATGATGGATATTTTGAAAGTTCTGACGTCCCAAAAATGTTGTCACGGTACACGTGAATGATGAATTGGCGTTCTCTGCCGACAACCCGCTCTTGTGCCAAGACAAAGGCGCGAGGGGCATTCCACACAACATTTTTTACCAGCGGACCGGTCCCACAATAGTCGTAGCCCGCGCCGCCACCTAAAACCGTTATCAATATATCACAAAAAGAAACGCCCAACAATGAACTTACATGACTAAATCAAACTGTAAACCAACAATATGCGCGATAAGAACGCCCCGTCGGTAACGAAGCGACTCGATATCGATGTCTCTGTCAAAAACTGTCAAAAACTTGACAGCCGCCGTGTCAGCTTAACGAGCCGAGCGGGCCGCCGCGTCATGATGACCGAGCGATTTCGCGCACGCACGGGACCCTCACACAGCGCCATCTGTTGTCGAGTGGCGACCTCTCGCACTAGACGACGGCTGACTCCGCTGAGTGATTGAAATAAAAAGAGTGTAATAATAATAATCTCGTCTCGACGCAGAAATACATAAACATGCAAATGAGCCGCGCCCCCGGGCGGCCGGCGGCCGAACGAATTTATTGCTGCGCGCGCACCTCATTATCGCTAACAAGCATTGGAACCCTTTCTTTACCCCATAAATATTATATTTTACACCTGCACTAAAAAGGGGCTCGGACATCATGACAGTGAAAATATTTTGGAGAGTATTCGCGACGCGATTGGCCCGGAATTGGTATTCGTTTCCCTGTGGCGTGGACCGCACTGTCCAAACGTCAATTTCCTTAAATCAGTTACCACACCACTAATATAAACAATTGAAAATATGAGATTAAGATAATTTGAGTAATTTTCAAGTACTTACACAGTAAATTTTAATCACCCCGGGTTGGATTCCTTATGAAAGCAAAAGTTTTTCTACTTGGTTTTGGCTGGTGGTAGGGCTTCTGAGTCCACCTGGCTTTCTACCACCATTTTATCAAAGTTTGTCGCCATAATAATAATGTTAATAGCACGGACAAATAGAGGTAAGATAGAAAGTTCCGTCGTCGAGGAGGTTAGGTGAAGCTCGCTTTTTATGTTGCCTTACGTACCATCAATCAGCAGGCGAGATGAAGGTTCAAGGTTAAGAGTTTCCTTGCTTTGTGTAAAATATTATATCCGTTTGGGTGTCTGACTGATTGTGTGATGTTCAAATTTTCACAAAAGAAGGCTTCTTTGATTGTAAGTAAATACGGCATTATTTACGATTTTAGAGGATAAAACACAATGAATTGAATTAAAAATGAAAATGTCCAAGTACATTAAACATACATTTTAAACATTTGGGCGTCCGCAAAAACCCTTAAGCCTAATTCACGCTTCCAACCCACAGGGATCGCATTCGTTTCCATGGACTTACGTTGTATTGTGTCTCTGCCCAAGTTCGCCGCGTGCCCACTAGCCATCTCGGCATTATTGTCAAAATACAGCCGCAATACAACGCCGATTGATACCCGAAGATGACCTCCCCAGGGAACACCGCCAAGAAAAAATATCAACCGCGCACGGATAGCTATACATATTTAAGGAGCTGGGCGTGGTCACAATATCTTCGCGGAGGCACCAGGCGAACAGAAATTGAGAAGCGTTATCGTATCGAAATCCACCGTATCTGGGCCGGCGGTCTCCGAGGAAATCATTGGGAAGGCATCCGGAAAATTTACCGCACATTCCGGCTCATGTGGCGTAACACACCTGCCTTTTGCTTATGCGAACCTAGTACGTGATCTATTTCGCTCCCCCGATATTGCGTTCGCTAAAGTTGTGTTACTGTGTTTTCTATCTATTGTACGGAAAAGCTATTAGCCATCGATTGAATTTCTAATTATTAATAAAGTAAGGGGTTATTTACTGAAGTGTGTCTAGCAATTTCAGCCGGGGCGCCGCGCCGTAATGGAAAGTCTTGTTAATTATTCAAAATGTCGACACTATAATGGGACGTGCGTTATAAATATTCAATAGTCGATCGGACCGACTCGCGGCGAGCCACCGAACGGAAACGAAATAAACTTCGGCAGAGGCTCCGCTAAAAATAATTGACAATCAATATGATTCTACTAACGACCCTGCAAAATTTATTCGCATCGGAGCCAGTGCGAAAATTCGGTTCTCGTTTTCATAAATAGAACGCAACACGAATTTGTTGAGTCGTCGATTCGTGACACTGATTTAATTTTCGAAACACAATTTGCCAATTCGCAATCAAAACTCCGCTTCCGCGAAAGCGGAAAGGCCTAATGTTGTGCGTATAGAATTATCAAATTAGGAACGCCGCGTCACGTGACCGGAATCGGGGCAATTAGAACACATTGTCAAATTGCGGCGCACCTACTATGGTAGTAGCCAGCTTGAAAAATCCACGGCAACTTGACATTTGGCGGGGACTGCGCAACACGGCAATAATCGTTGCGGTGTCCCGCGGGTCAAAATAGGCCAATTGTGGTCTGGCCGAATTACTTGAAAACGCTTTGACATTAACGCAGGATCTGCGCCGCGCGCCCTCCGATTGGCCAAATTGTTTTTGATTGCGCACGAGTTTCAACTCGAACTCGATAGTAATTGCGTGTAATTTCACCGAGACGGCCGAGAACAATGGCTGTTTCGGCTGAGCTGCGTTCCGTTTAAAACCGTGTTTCGGTGCGATTATTTATTTATACTCTGTGCTTTCTGTCAAATGCCAATCTTCTAATTATTGAGTCTAAATGTCAAGGCATTGTTCACTGTTACATGTTCTTAGAATCCACTTTATAAAAAAAACTCCGATGAAGTAAATTACTTCCTTATTTTATTAGCATTAATATTATTTGGCAATCGAATAAATAAAAGTATGTCTAGTACTGTGCACTGATGGTTACATTCATGTAGCTACCTTACAACTTAGAACCGGTACAACCTTAATTTGTTCAACGAGAGAGCAAAGTTATTTTATTTATTTATATATTTAATTATGCGGGGAGTGGTGACTTCAAATTAAAAACTAGCGAAAAGGTCTTGAATTGGACTATGAGCGTATGGAGTGATTTTTAATATAGACCAGTGGTTCTCAACCCTTTAAGTGACGAGGGACTATTTTACAAATATCTGTCTAGCCATGGACCACTAACTAAACCAATATACAGTATATGAATATAGGGTTGTTTGTTATATTTATTACATTATTTTTTAATAAAAGTTGCTCAAAAAGTGGTATATTGCAGAGCTGTTTAGCGTGCGGGAAGGTCACCATTACGCACGAGTGCTTTTTCTTTACCAAATGTCAAATGTCTAAAATCTGACACACATTTTGCTTTATCCTGATTTTTTTCTAGCATGCTAAGTTAAGATTGTGCTAAATAATCTGACTGGTCTACCAGATTTTGTATTGTAAAAGTATGCCTAAAAACAAAGCATAACAAAAAGCACGGCCGAACCTTGCTTTTAAAAACACGGCAAGCAAAGCATAGCACGCATTTGCTTTGTATCTGCTGTGTACGTACGACGACATATTTGGCGCCATTTTTTCTAAAATTTATAAGAAATAAATTACACAATGGTTGTATTTATTGTTTCTTGCTTCGTGGCTTCCCGCACTTGTAGCGAAAATAACTATTTCGGATGGCTACGCGGACCACTTCGGGTGCTTCCGGGGACCCTAGTGGTCCGCAGACTACCAGTTAGGAACCACTGATATAGACCATCGAACATAAGGAGTTATTTAAAAGTTCGTGACATAAGAAAATATGCTGTCGTATGGACCGGTGAAAATAAGATTCCAGGTAACAAAAACAATATATCTGTAAGATCTATAACACAGTTCCAGGGATCCGAAAATCGATTCCCCACAGGGGTCAAAGTTTACTGGTTGGTTTGGTTGGAAGGACTACTCAGCCCGCCTGGTCAGCTACACCTTCTCACCCGAGTTTGTCTCTTTAATAATAATGTTAATAGCTTGTTGTGTTGCGACAATTAGGGGTTATAGATACCCAGTTCCTCCGTTGTTGAGGAGCCCAATTAAAGCTCGCTTCCGTGGGCGGCTTTATCATCACTTGCCAGCAGGTGAGATGAAGGCCCAGAGCACCATCGTTGTGTGTAAAAAAATATTTTTAGTCATATGCTTCGACAGACGGCTACGCCTTTATAAGGCTCCTCCGGTGGTGTGTTGCTCCAAAGCGTATGAAATACTCGGTCCGAACGTAATCGATGTAGTCCGATGCACCGTAAAAGGCGACGGCCACGCACTTGCAAATTGCAACAATCCATTGTCCTCCCTAACCGGGTAGGCTGGACCAGTGTTCCGAGCGTTAGCAGCTACTCGCCTGCCATTTGAAACGAGCAGCACATTTAAAATTAGTTCTACAGGCTTATGAGCAAAGACGGAGCTTGGAAAGTAGACGTGGGGAGGGGAGGTGTTATTCGTAAAGCGTATCAAGTAATTCGCGTGTTACCTGTTACATAAATAATAATATTTCGCCTTGCTATTTCCTGATATACATAAAAATATATTATTATAATTACATCACGATGAGATAAGATAATTAAAAAATTAACTTTCATAAGAATACTAGCTGTTCCTGCGAACTCTATCGCCTTTATTTGGGCACCGATTATGAAATCAAAATCTGCTTTTGTGTTTTTTTTTATTTCAAGTGAATCTCTTTTACATCGCCTCAATTTTTTTTTGTCTATCATGTCACATTACACAAAAACATGAGATCTTTAATTTGACTACTTCATATAACTAGGTACTGTAAGTTAGGTTAGGTCTATTTTTATGCGTAAGATCTTCGACTTTAAATCTGAGTAACGGTGGTTCGATCCTGGTGTAGAGCGTATTTTTTTTCATTGAATTTGTTTTTTTATTCCTTTTTTGTTTATTTTATTAATTTTTAATTTTTTCTTTTTTTATTACATTTTGATTTTTTTATTTTTTCATAAATTTGTTTTTTAATTTATAATTTTCTTTTCAAAAGAATAAATTATGATTAAAAATGCGATTTTAGTACCATAAATCGAATAATTTCCCGTAAATTTTCAGTTAAATACCTAATGCGATATTTCACACACTTTAAGGCTATTTCAATTATTACTTTATTCATTTATTTTACACATTTTACAAAGTACCTATTATTATTATATCTATTTAAAAATAGTACATTACTGCAGAGGCCGGGAAGTTAGGGATTGCCGGACGAGTAATGCTTTCAAAAAAATTAAATGTTATAATTTTTATGGGGAGATATGAGACACGTTGTATATTATGCTCGAAGAGTGCATTTTTTATAATGTGGTAGCAATTGGCTGTATGACAGTTACATAATTCAAGTTATAGATAAATTAAAAAAACATTGGAGGAGCGGCCAAAAATGAATTTGCATACTTACTTTCCTGGCCTAGGCCGGTAAAGTAATGCATGAGCCAAGAATTACAAACTTTGTGTCTTCTTTTTACTACAATAATGCCTACATTTCCGAGCATTTTTGAGAAAAACACATTTTCCATGCTTGTTCCGAACGTAAAATAAGTACTGCTAACCGCGCTCATCTCAGGGTGATGGCTGCTGCATGCTGCTGCTGCACACATGTACATTCATTCAAATGTATTCCTTGTACCTATGTTTTGTTTTGTTTTCCTGTATCTAATGTACCAATGTTGTCTATTATATAGTTACTTATTTGTCGCTTTAATTGTTTGTATATGTGTGATGTAGCAATAAACGAATTTATCTATCTATCTATCTAAATAAAGTTTCACTTGCATCGTGGTTTCATACAACCACCATGGGCTCCCGATAGGAACAAATTATAATTAGTTCTAAATAAAATCAATAGATGTCGCAGCATGTACCATACTAGAATGTAAGAACTTATTCTTACGCATTGTGTAAATATTAAGCTGTAACTAACCACTAGATGTGTTAATTAAAAATAAATTATTATTTTCAAAACAGATTTGTTAATTTTTTAAGTAAAATTGATAAGTTGCAAAATGAGTCTGCTTTGTTGTGCTTTTTTGTTTTGAACTGCCATCTATTGTGAGCTATTGTTAACATCTCGTCCAGACGTCGATAACTTTGAAATTAAAAAGTATGACTACAGATGGCAGTAATACAGATACTGATAAACAGAAGTGAGCTAGAAGAACTGAGTCTGAGTGTTTGCGTTGTTGTTGTTGTTTTCCAAGTGTGTTTGGCATTTTTATGTCTAAATCGCAGATTAGGTACATATTCTAACATCTAAATGTTATCAATTATTCGTTTGTCGTTAAATAATTTAGAAAAAACTATACATTAGGTAAGAACGAATATTAAATAAATGTTTTGATTATATTGTCATCTTTTGAACTAATTGTTTAAAAACATTGCGACTGTGAGTTTCGAGGTGAATTTGTGCTTGCTAATTTCTGATGTTTTATCGACGACCTGCAGGCTTTTTCTCTAACTTCGGTTGCTAACTAGAACTGTTATTTTTGAAAGAAACTTCACATCCATTACTGCATCATGAACGCCACCGTAATGCCTCCTCCAGACTACTCGCGAAGTTCCTCGACGAAGTACTCGGGAAAGTTAACCGAAGTCTGAAGTATGTCGCTATACACTCGTTGAACTTCGCGAGAAACTCATTCGTGCCGCGCGGCAGTACCGTCAGGACTCGCACGTCATGAATGCTCAAGTAGCAGCTTCCAGAAACCACAGAATTTGCTCCTGCGACCACTGTGTACCACTCATAATCGTGTCGTGTGAAAATATTAATAAAAAATAATTACTAGCACGCGCATGTACCTACTCACGACTACGTATTGAAGCCAAAAAGTGAATATTTAAACTGAAGTTAGCCGAGTAGTGTAGAGAGGAACTTCGCGTAGATACTTCGTGCAACTTCGAGTCCTTTGACTCGGGCGCAAAAACCGACAACAAATGGAAGTCGCCCGAGGCGAGTCGAAGTTGGACGAAGTAAGACGAAGTGCCTCTCCACACTATTGTATTCGCTTAACCTCGTTCAACTTCGCGAGTAGTTTGGAGGCCGGGTAACACATAATATCACTAAACTAGTATTGGATATAAAGTTTCTTTCAAAAATGATAGTTATAGTTACCAACCGTAGTTAGTGAATGGGCCTACTGGCTTTAAAAACGGACAATTCGAATTAGGTACCACGATTATACACAATATACGACTGCCGCAATTTTGAATTTGGACTTCGACGAACAATCCACACACGACGATTATTAGGCTTTTGAATGTCGGTCATAATATCAAATACTTTCGTAATGCACGCTTAGCGCAGAGATCTGGTGATCGCCTGCTGTGCAACGGGTCGCGAGTTCGATTCCCGTACGGGACAAATGTTTTGTATGGCCTACAGAATTTTTTCCGGTCTGGGCGTATGTGAATGTGATATTCTATGTTTGTAACTGCACACCCACGCACGACACAGGAGAAAATCCTAGTGTGGGAAAACGTTTTTTATAAAAAAAAAAATAATAAAAAAAACGACGTGTTGCTGACAACACGTCAAGCTAACAACAAAATAAATAAAATGTCGTTTTGAAGAATGATATTTCATTTTGATATCTATCTCTACGCGTTCCTGAGAAAAGGGGTCTTAAAAGACACACAGACGAACAATGAATCCTACACAAGTTCCGTTTTCTCCTTTTGAGGTACGGAACCCTAACAATGATATTTTGAGCTTAAGTTTTCAATTCCTTTACTGATCCGTAGTATTTTTTTTTATTAAGTTGGTAAATAAAGTACCTACCTAAGGCGTTTTATTTGGCCTAAGGAAATATCTTACCCTGTTAATATGAATGAAAAAGTACATCGATTTAGTCAGATTCTTCCTGGGGACTGTGGTGGAAATTCTTCTGTTATGGGCCAAAGCAATGTCTTTTTAAAAATATTATCACATCATTATTATTTCAATTAGGTACTTAGTTAGGTAGGTATAGTCACTGTCTACTCTTTTCTTTATTTAATTTTATATACCTACAAAATTAGGTATGAGAAAAGATCCCTGTCGATTGGTTCTAAAAATAGTATAATAGTACTTAAATGTTAGAATTTAACGAGATCAATTCGCGGTTTATGTAAGTATCGAAAACTTTAAATAGGTACAGCTTTACTATTTTTTGAAAATGAAAATCAATATTTAGGGTACATTCTCTTTCAGGGAGAACACCGTGGGGTTTTAGTGGGTAGGCCTGACACTCTGCCGGGAGAGCCCCACACACACTCGCTATCTAGCCAAAACGGCGCGGGTACGGTTAAACGCATTTCCCCCCGTGAAAAAAAAACGGGTACATTCCCTTTGTCAAAAATCTTTAATTTCCATTCTGTAGAAATAATTGGAATATTGATAGTAGGTAAGTAATCAATCTGTTATTTTAAGGGGGCAAGGGGCGACCAATGAATGAGCGACCCCCAGTGGGCCATTGCGACCTGCGGCCGTCCCGCCTAACTCAAAGCGATCACTCGCTATCGTTATCGTGACATTAGAAGAATAGTTTTAATGTCACGTGACATTTGAACTATTGTTCTAATGTCACGAAAGCGACAGCGAGTGATCGCTTTGAGTTAGGCGGTAGCCCTCTGTACAGATATATTTTGGCTGAACATTGATAGTGGGTAAGAATTCAAATTGACGAATTGAATAAAATGACGACTAATTAAACAAAATTAAGACTATATTAAAAAAATTATTCACAATAGGCTAGATGACTAAAAATTTTTTTTGCTTCAATAGAAGCTCATTCATATAATAAACAGAAAGGAAAAATCGGTTTTCGAATAACTATAAAAACAACCAAGATATAAGGTATTAAAGATTTTTCTCCATCTCTTTCTATCAAAACGACAATTTACAAGGAGTTTATATGGCCGTACTCAACTATGACGTCACGGTTGATGTCGGATCTCTCTGTCTAATCGACTTCAAATTAACAACTTAAAATGCTTGTATCTAATGTATTTCTTAGCCGATTTTAATTCTAATTTCACAGGACTGCATTTTTTTCCACGGTATTTTAATATTTAATGACGAGTCGTAAAAATTAGAATTCAGTCATCATCCCAATTCTTTAGCTAAATTTTTAATTATTGTAGGTATTACCTACTGGGCAATAGTTCGTTATTTTACGCAATTCGTCAATTTAAATTGACGAATTAGGTGTAAGTACCGTAGAACTAATTGAACAAAATAAGTATTCATTCAAGAAATTATGTAGGTATTATTCTTTAGATAAATTCTTAAGTTAAATTATTGTATTGTATGGTCGGTGAAGATGCAATGAAAGTAGGTACACAAATTGACTTTAATAGTTTTATTTATTTTACTATACCTAAGTACATTCACTAATTACAGCTTCATGAATCATTGAAATTCTCAAAGAATATAAAGTCATCTTGCCCATTAGAACATTTCTTATATTGGGTAAGTAGGTAGGTATGTGGTGGGTTCAATTCTAAAATCTTATCGCTCTCTAATAGTTTTCTACGTTGAGTTTATTAGCGACGGTTTAAATATGAATTGAATTTATTTAAATAAGAAGGCAAATTAATGCTAAAGTCTAACTACACTAAATTACAAAAATTATATCATGTAGGTAAGTTGTTGTGACAGTTAAGATGCTGTTTCCGAGTATTTCCGGTTTCTCTCAGAATCCCTTGCTTTTAATTGCTTGTAAAAATACTGCCATCTATTGACATGCTTACGCAACTACGCAATAAAACGTCGATTTTCGAACCAAAGCATTGCTATGTGCTCTCTTTGGTTTAGGAACAAAAAAGCAGTGTCCAGTGCTGCCGCCTGGCTAGAAAACTATGATAACTTTTTAGTTACCCGAGATAGTTTCCTTAGGCGTGCACGGATTTGTACTATGGGATTGGGCATCTGTACTAGTATTATGTTATCTGTGCAACCACACAATGATTTTATCAAACTTGGATTTACTTTATTCTTGAAGTGATTTATTTTAATGTTTTTTTTGCATGTTAGTAGGTAGAGGTCTGTTACAAATCAAACAATTGTTACAAATCATCAAATACAAATCATCAATAAGTTGAACCTGCCACTAGTGCCTACGTTTAGGAATCACATCACTAGAGCGTTACCATAAACCATCAAACAATGGATTTTTTTGAGAAAACATTAGCGCCATAAATCAGTTGTATTAAAAACAGAGATCCCTTTGTAATAGTATACGCTATAAAATTAGGATGTAAGGAATGCTTTAATAAAACCCTCTTATTATGTGACGCGCGGCCATTTTGGGTGCGCCGGCGCATCGTTATAATTTTAGAGTGATTTACGACTTTGTCGTGCGCTGAAAGAATTTTATTTGCAGTAAATGAAATATGCGCGCGTTATTTATGTATTTTTGAATTGGGACCGAATTATGAAATCTTATGGTTTTCTTCTTTTTAACGAGCCCGCCGTGATTTATGACCGAGTTAACTGATAGGTTGTTTAATTAATGTTTGGGTTGTTGTGAATATTGGTTTGTTTTGTTTGAACAGTTCATAATTGAGAGAAGGAATTGCGCGCAGATTTTATAAAAATACTATGCCAATCTCGAAATAGCTTGTGACAAAGTATACCAATTAATGCAAATCGATATATCTACATTTGTTCACGTTAATCGCGCATTGAAAAAAATTGAATTACGCTAAATTAAAACATTAATTACGCTAAATTACGCTAAATTACGCCAGAATTACGCTAAATTAAAACATTAAAAATTGAATTACGCTAAATTAAAACTCGAAAACAAAATCCAATTTATTTTGATTATAATATAAACTCAACAAAATTGAAAAGGGTTAAGGAAGTTAAAGATCTGGGAGTAAATTTTACGGCTGAGTTGAAGTTCCATAATCAAATATTAAGCATCTGCAAAAAAGCATATAAAAATTTGGGTTTTATACTTCGTAGGGTCAATAATTTTACAAATATCAAGGCAATTGTTGCGTTATACAATGCGTTGGTTCGTAGCCATCTTGAGTGCAATGCAGTTATTTGGGATACAAGTGAAATTAAATATAGCCTCATGATCGAACGGATTCAAAACAAATTTATAAGATATATTTATCTGAGACTGTACGGAGTATATCCTTTTTACCCTCTTATGTATCCGACTTTGTTTATCCTGGGTATGGTTGGCTACAACGAATTAAAAGTTAGAAGGAGTTTAGCATTGGTGACATATCTTTTTAAATTATTGAGAGGTAAGTTGTTCAATGCAGAGATATTAAGCCAGATAAGTTTATGCGTACCGGACAGATACCTTGAACGCAGGCGCAAACCACAGTTACTGGTGGTGGTTCGAGGCCGCACCAACATACTTAACAAAAGCCCATTGACACTGGCGAAAAGGAACTTAAATATGATCGCCCAAAATTGTGATATTTTTGCGTGTTCTATGTGTGAGTTCACAAAATGTACTCTATATGTGTTGTGTTACAAAAAACACAATTGTAATAATATTGTATATAAAAATATATATATTTGATTTTTATGTCATAAACAAAATAGTATAGCTTCACTATTGCATTGGGTGAATCCTGTAATAATAGTTGTAAGCATATAGATGTAAATAAATAAATAAATTAAAATGATCGTTAGTATCTGAGACATAAAAGATGAGTTAATTATTAAATTACCGTATGTCTATTATAATTTTTTATTTATTTTAATTAATATTATAACCGTTAAAGTTGCTTTGACTGTCATATCTGTTACACACTTACGTCTAAACCACAGATTCAAAAAATTCATCAAAATAAAATAGAAAAGTTACAAAAGAAAACTACTAACACCTACTACGCTAAAAATAGTTTTATTAAAAGGACCTGTACCGTTTACAACGAGAGACATAGTGATTTGGATATGTTTAATACTAGTTTGGTTAATTTTAAAAATCAAATCTCATAATCTTTATTTTTTCTTAAATGATATTGAATAGTAATATTAGATTTTTTTAAAATAGTGGAGTAAAAGCGCATTTAAAGTACAACTTTATATGTTTTTTATTAATATAGGGGACTATAGGTTTTTAAAATAAGTTATTTTTAAGATGTTCTTTTTTATTTACGCAAGTGTTTGTCCATGAATATAAAAAAAATATAGATAATAGTTACTACCACTGAACCAATTTTAATGAAATTTGGAATACAGATATAGTTTTAGTCCTGAGGACGGATATAGGCTCCATAATATCGCGAATTTTAATAAGTTTCCCAGGGAGCACGCGTTTTAACTGAATTACACGAAAACTCGCAGGCGACAGCTAGTCAAATTATACTGCATCTTATAAACTTTGCGAGGTTATTTCTTTAACAATGTCAAATAACTTCAATAGGACAAGGATTATCTTAGCAGAGACAAAAAAAGAAATCCCCGACGAAAGGCATCCCAGCGTCTCAAATTATAAAAGCGAACAGACGCACAAACAAATCGCCGGGGCCCAAATTACCAGGCGAGCATAACCGTGCGGTGTTTTACCGTAGTTTCGGCTCCCATGTGGGGCATTACGCTCAAGACGAGTATGGTCATTAGGCAGCTATATTAGCTATTAACCGGCGCCCCGGCGAGCATAAGTTACCAGGAGGTGCGAGACATCTATCGCTGAGGTGAGGGGCACCAGTAGAACAACTTCGTTTTCAGTGCATGTGTGACTGGATATTATTTTGTGTTCAGATTCAGACCCCTTAGACAAAAGCCACACGCAAATTTTTCCAAAGCCGTACTGGAGAAAAAATGTATGGAAATGTCATTAGCTTATGACAACCTCACGCTATTTTTTCCGCAGCTAATGTCATCTCCATACATTTTTTTATGCGGAACGACTGCGAAAAACCCAGCGTGTGGATTTGTCTAAGGGGTCAGCTCAGAAACTTAGTTCGGTAGCAAAAGCTCGTAAAGGTAAGTAATGCATATCGGTTTTAGAAAGAACTAATCGGCTAGTTTCGGCCTTTGTAGACGACTGACAGTCCGGTATCTGCTAGGAGCTGTTAAAACAATTATTTTGGTTGATGTTCTTTTAACTAAACTAGTGGGGAATTAACGACTTACTTAAAAATATAGATGTAGTACATTTGCAGAGATCGGGATTTTAACAACTCCATAATACCTACGTATTAGAATGGAATATAAATTTATTTATTCACACCACTTAAATCTAATACTACAATTAGCGAGAAACGTCAACATAATAGTACGTGAGATATGTTAATTGTCGATCACTTTCACACTAACAAAATTAATCATAATCAATGTGGATTAGGAGGATAATAAAAAAATTAAAATTAGTCATTTACAGGGCGTTGTTTAAAAATACAAAAATCTACTCTCCAATCTCCATGCATTTAAAAACCTTATTCATTTATTGAAAAGCAAGAGGTACAAAATCCATGCAGCCCCGTCATTCGTAAATATTTACTATTTGCAATGTCGTCCTTATTGCTTACGGCCGTCAATCTCCACACAGATTAGCCATCTGCGCGGGAAGTAGTACAGTACGTAGTAACTATTATCTAATCTGTGGTACAGTGTACAAGTGTAGAGCCTGTGCAAGCCTGCTGTGGCGCAAATACAAGTGCACTTTTCGTTCCTTTACTCGCATACTACGATGACAGGGTTAGTCGACACGGCCGGATCGAGATCAGGCACGATCCGCTTAACGTAGGTACGTCCGAATCACGGAGGAGTTTGTCTTGTTTCACATTTTTGGTCACCTATCATAGACCTGACCACAGCCAACGTTGCTTGACTACAGCAATCGTTAAGCGCACACGCCAATGCACACCCACCTCCTTCAGGATAATAAAAAGCCCGTTCCATTCCACGCCGCACGCTATGTTTAAACACAACACACCGTGTTAGCCATCAACTATGGCTGTGCGCGCACCAGCTATTTGTCTCTCAAAACGAACGCTTTCGGTAATTATAGTTTCGCGGATTGGTGCTCGCATGTGCAAGTCTGACTGGGTATGAATAACTGAAGCCCGGATGTTGGTTAGCTGTTTGGCTTAACAAGGACATGTCGCTTGCTCGGCCAAACTGGGTTACAAGTTTTCGAATAAATTTGCTTCCTAAACGCATCCACTTAGCTCCTGGCGAATTTTGCAATGAATCGTTAATTTTGCCCGATGAGCCGTTAATAGTGTTACATGTAGTTTTCTAAAGAAATACAAAAGGAAAAACGACATTGACTTTTCTCGTTTTTATCTACACCTAAGCAAGTTTACATTTCCGCATTACATACATTACATACTTGTAAGTATTCATACATAAGAACATTATGTATTTTGGAAAGTGCAGTGGTTCATTTTTACACACATCATGGAAACTTTTGATCTCCATCTATCTGATGGCATTCAGATCTTTGCACATTCAATGAATAGGTAATCATAGGCATTTACAGAAAATCGAAATTTTAAATATATTATGTTCCGTGCATTCAAATGAGAAAAAAGTGATGTTCAGTGAAATCAGCATCGGATTTTTTACATTTTCAAAGTGAAACTTTTCTTACATCGCCTTAATATTTTTCGCCCATCTATCGCATGTCGCATAACACAAAAACATGGAGATCTTTAATTTCACCACTTCATATAGGTCAGGATTGGTTTATGCGTTAGATCTTCGACGTTAGATCAGTGTGGCAGTGGCTCGATCCTGGTGTAGAGCGTTGCTTTTTTTTCATATTTTTTTTATTTTGTTTTTCTTATTGCTTTTTGTTTATTTTAGTAATTTGTTTTTTTTTTCATTACTTTTTCTTTTTTTAAAGTGAAACCTTTATTAATTAGTTTTTTTATTTATAATTTTCAGAAGAATAAGATTTAAGTTCGCCATTTTAATACCAATTTTCTGAAAATTTTCAGTTAAATGCCTACAATCCAAAATGCATCGTGTCGTGGTTTTCTTATTTTTCTTTTTTTTATTCTCCCCGTTTCACGAAATGCAAAGAGGTAAAGGTTCGTACAGACTAGAATTTACATTTTTTATGTTTATCTTAACAAATTTGATTGAATTTCGAATGTTTTTTTTAGTTCTCAGTATAACTTACTTTCTGCTCCACAATGTATTGACTCTCACTAGACAGATCATAGGGCCGGGCGGATGGCGGAGAGCCGTAAACTCAACAAGTGCGGAGGTCGGTTTACGACGCTATAAACGTCTGTCGTGTGACAGCTCACTAATACGTCATAAACTTAAATTGTAGGGTGAATCTTTTGGCAGAAGACCGCTTGTCACTTGTTACGGCAACGTTTACGAGATCCGCTCTGGAGACTGTTTTAATAAAACGTGTTCAGATTGCCGTGTAAATATTTGATGTGATAACACTTCGAACGCTTCAGGTGAATTAAAAGTTTATTTTTGTAGTCATACATACTTGCTTCTTATTTTTAAAATTAGCAATGTAACATAGACGATAATATTTGGCTTGTCGTGATATTTTCAAGCGAGTTTCTGCATTGCATCTAACAGCCTCCGTGGTTTAGTGGTTGAGGCCACCGGGTGTTAATCGGGAGGTCCGGGGTTTGATTCCCCATGGGGGCAGAAATTTTTCTGCTCCGTTTGGTTAGTTGTAGGGCTTCTGATCCCTCCTGGCTAGATACTACTGTTTTACCTAAGTTTGTCGCCATAATAACAATGTTTATAGCATTGTTGTGTTCCGACAATTAGAGGTAAGGCAGTCAGTTCCTCAGTTGTTGAGGAGTCCAGGCGAAGTTCGATTCCATCTTCGGCCTTATCATCACTTATTGTCAGGTGAGATAAATGCCAATAGTTTCCTTGCCG
This sequence comes from Schoenobius gigantellus, assembly GCA_963935595.1. NCBI lineage: Eukaryota > Metazoa > Arthropoda > Insecta > Lepidoptera > Crambidae > Schoenobius > Schoenobius gigantellus. Next base: position 3,223,720 of record OZ012557.1, read on the forward strand.
TACGTGAAAAAAAAATCCGAGACTCTTGTCTCCTCTTCCTATTGTGTGGCAGAAAAGGGAGAAGCACGCTTCCACCTTATTGTCACTAAGGTAAGATGAAGGCCAAGAGCTTCCCTGTCGTATGTAAAAAAAAATATTTTATTATAAAATTTGATGCAACCTGCCTGCCCTGGATTCTATAAAATAATAATAGATATGTTTCAACACATATTAATAATGTTGACCACAATATTTACATAATTACCTACGTCAATTTTTTCAAAATTACAAAAGCCTACCTAATAGAGTCAAAAACCAACGTCAAGAGATTGTCATTATCATCAAATATTGGGCAAACACAATTCCTAACATAAAAATATAGGTATGCGTAACATGTGCGTTTTGTTTATGACATCAACTAATATGATGTTTCGAGTACTCATAGAATCCGGAAGCTTTACTACCATCTAGCCTGTAAGCGCTAAACAAACCTGCATGGGTACCTCCGTCTTACCTATTTCTGCCGCAAAGCAGCAGTGCTTGCATTGGTACCGTGACTTTACACCTCAAGTCACAAGTTGGCAACGTACACTGTGGTTCTTGTGGGGGTTGCAGTTTTGCTGCGAATCTCACAGGAGCCACATGTATTGTAAGTGACTGTTATCACTTACCATCAAGTGGGCAGTTTGCTTGTTTGCCAACTTAGTTGCAATAAAAAAAATATTAGGGAACTTTCACACAACAGATAAAATTATCAACAAACATGACGTAGGCACAAACTGATTATCGGATTTGAAACAATACAGTCATGTAGACACGCACAACAACATTTTTGCATATGCAAAGCTGTTCTAAATTAATGGCGGACGATATCTATAATGTGTGTGAGCAGTAAGTTAATCTACAGCCGCGACCGCAGATTGTTTTCGCACGTCGCGCAAACAGACAAACAGACAAAGAGAGGGGCCGCCGCTACCCGGGGCGCTAGGGACGAGACACGCAACTCCGTATCCAAAGGCAACGTTATTACACATTATAGGGAACTTTTAGTGTTTTATTATGAGTTATTCAAGACTTGAAAAAACCGGCCGAATAACTGTAAAATGTGCACGTACAAATATTAAATGACTATATAGCTTTCCGCTCGCAGCTTCGCCCGTGTTGTTTTCGTTTTTTATATAAGTATTCCCGTAGGAAAAACATTTCTATACCCTATGTTACTCGGTGATAATGTAGTATTCTATTGGTGTAAGAGTTTTTAAAATCGGACCAGTAGTTTTTTTGAGTTTATACATTACGAACAAAAATACAATAAAAAAACAAATCTTGTTTCTGTGTAACATTACTAGAGATTTGTTGAAATTGAATAATTTACTTGTTGTGACAATCCTAACTGTATTTATAGACTAGTTGGCCTTATATAGGGGACAGGGTTCCATTGTCTGTTAGGGGCAAGATGATCTATTCAGTTTTCTGCGATAGCTAATGTTTAGACTATCATAGAGGTTGAATAGTAAATGTGAAATGTTCAAAAAACTAACCATTTGATATAAATATCATGGAATTATCTAAAGCTTGAATAAAAGTACCAATAACGTAATATTTATAATTAACGTATGTAATATAAAAGTACGTAGGTAATATAAGTTACCCTAAAGGGTAATAAATAACACAAATGAAATTACATTGAATCAAAGCTTAAAATGTATTATAGTAATCGCTTATACAGAAAAAAGGTAAGTTCTAGTGAAAAAAAAACCAATGATTTACAAGAACAGGAACGAAGGATTTATAACGGATATGATCCTAATATTAGAATCCCCGTGAAAGATAAGATACATTAAGTGGAGAATATGCATCGAAGTGATTCTTATATCACATTTCCGTAACTACATCGATGAACATAATTTTGCTATGAATTTATTTCGCAAAAAGAATGGACTTTTGGGTGATCCATGAATATTATAATAGTAACGAATATTGGGGTACGATATCCGTGGAGCACATCACTAGAGGCGGGGGTGGTTCCGCCCGAAGCCGCCAGCGCGTGCCGCGGCGTTACTTGTAATTGGAGATGCAATTAAAATTACATTTTGTTTAATGCGTCTGCGTAATATAAGGTGATGCTAGAATGGGATTACAACTCATGATTCCCTAATAGATACATATCTAGATATGGGTCCGTAGACAACTAGTACTGTCGCGTTTAGCGTGTACAATAGAGAACTAATGGTGATTCCATGAAAAAGATTTTGACGACAGAGAAACAGTATGACTAGACTTGCCTATAGTGCCTACATACCTTTATACCTTGTAATTATATACAGGATGTATACAAAAAATATTTCAGGTGTCTCCCAATATGCTTTATTTTATTTATTAAAACAACAGGTTTTATACAATTTTTAAGTCAAAAGGTCCAAAAATTATTGATTTTATTAATTAGTTTCGGCTCATGATGTGTCAAGCAACAAAGATACCTACTAAGATTGTTACTGAAAATACAACGCTTTAGAGAAAGAAAGGTGAGACTCTAAATCTTCTATTTTCTAAAGCTAAGCGCCATGACGTGTAGAACTATTTCTAGAGCGTAAGACAGATGCACTAAGCACCGCTCGATCGGCCCCGCCCGGCGCCCCCGGCGACAATTAATCATCCCCCCTCCCCCCCTTCCCCGCGCCGCCATTGTCGCGGGGAAGCGCTCAAAACTCAGCTGCTTCCATTTCATTAGGCGATACCATTGTACATATGGATGGGGATGAACTTACTGTCGATGTTTATATATTTGCGTATAGCGAATATACTGCAGATTTACGGTTTTTTTAATCGGCCAACAGCTAGTCCGGTATTCACGGATATTTTTCCACCTATTTAATAAGCGTTGAAACTTGTGACAAGTTATGACAAGCCTCTGCATCGTCACTATACATTATTTCCTATAGACTCGTGACGAGATCGGTATAAACCTAATAGTAACCGAACCTAATAGCGTTTTTTTTATTATTTTATTTAAATTTCCGGTTTTTGTACCGTATGGAAACATGTAATAGGAATCTTGACAACATTTTCATTGAATGTTCATCGTGTACATTATTAAAAAAATATTGGATGGATACGTATTTTCTTCTTTTTCTACCTAATCGCAAACTTGCGATGATACATCGATTTGAAATGTTACGTGACGTCACGTATGTACATTTTGTAGAACGCTGTGTGTAGCGAACTCCTGCAATAGTTTTTATTATTTCGACAAAGCAATAGCCACGTGTCTGTTATTTTTATTATCGAACTGGTGGACTAATGATATTTTCATTTTTCATACTCTATCATCTTCCTATAACAAGACACTAAAGATAGAATTGCGGTAAACGCCGCAGAATTTATGACATATATACGCTTCACTTCTTCATATAAGTCGACTGCTTACTATTTCACACGTGTACTTATAAAATAAAGTGCTCTTGCATTATCAAGTACACGTGTACCCAACAAGGTTCTTTCATGGTTTCCACAGAGAGACACGCCAACCGGAAATGCGCGAGTCCGCCCGAGCACGCGCGACAGCTTCCGAAAATTGCGACGAGGGGCGAAGCAGGAAGATGTAATGATGTTTGTCAAATGGAAAATGAGATAGGGAAATGTCGAGACGGGCTGAATTCGCGACCTTTTCGCTGATGCCAGCCGCTCCCGCCCCGAGCCCGATTGAAGACCCTTTGTGAAACTGTACTTACTCAAAAAATGCTTTTGCAGTCAATAATCTCCATGTTATTATGACTTGTAACAATTAAATTCATTTGCATATATTAATAACGAAGTAGTAGTTACATAAATAATAGATACAAATACTTTTCAATAAAACTATACGTGTAGATTGTTTTGATGAGAAGAAAAAGAAGGAATTTAGTTATTACGTGGTGGCACATTACACATGGCAACAGCCTGGATTAACTTTATACTTTATTGTGTAAACGCCCAATCCTAAAAATCTTAGCAGACGTAGGTAACAGCTAAAAGCTAGTCACGCCTAAAAGTATATCAATTTTGATGAAAAATAGTTGTTATAACTAGTAATGAACGTAAGAAGTGGTCAACAAAAATAGAGCATGTAGTTCAAGTGACCCTTGACCTTTAATTTGGATAAAATAAGCGCCTTTTCGCTCGTTTGATTGTTATTGCTCATAGCGAACAACCACTCAACTCGATGTGCGATCATTTTCGTGTACGGAGATTAACGGGCAAGATTATGTTTGAATTACAGCAATACCACGCGCAAGTTCCACACACAGCTCATGTTATAGGTAAGAATTAATTATCGCCCTAATAATATCAACCGGCCTTTTCAACGGAATGTCGACATTTAATTAAGCAGAGCGCCATCTTGTGGCGTTTGAGTGGCCGCGTACGATTGCGCGATAAACGCTCCGGCGAATATTCTATGCCGCCGATAACGAATGCTCGTGGGTCGCGATTAACATTTTTAATATGAAACAGTTTCTCAAATTGATTCTACCGATTGCACCGGCCGGCCACACAGGCTGCACGCTACGGACGACTTCAACGAGCAACACGTTAATGCACAAAAAGTAGCAATTGGTGCGTATAATGGACAAATGGTTAATTGAGTTGCTGCCTTTCAATTGAATTGCGATATGCAATTATGATTGGCACTATTATCGGAAACAAACAATGATCTATTTTAGTACGTAAGTAAGTAAATTAAATTTTACAAATTAAAATGAAACCTGAATAATTTCTGCAAACGTTCAGTTTTGTGGATACATCATATCATTGGCTTCATATCACTGGTAACGAAAAATCTGGTGTACTTAATTATAAATAACTTCATTCTAAGACCGAATTTTTAGACGTTCGGCACACCGAATATAAATCGACACTGCCACATCATTGGCCCAACCAAAAACTGCAGAACGGTAAATCCAAATTCAAAATTCTAATTCCGCGGTCTATAAATCTCGCCCGCGGCTCTCAGCTGATGTGGTTCGAAATTTGAAACAGCGGCGCTATCGCGCGCGGCGGCGGCGGCCAGGGCGTGCGGTGCACAGATAAAATAAATGGAGGAACTGTGAAAAATGATGACGCGTCGGTGGCGCGGAAAGACATCGCCGACAAAGGGGTTGCGACTGGGTCAAATACTTTTGTCGTACGATGTGCGTCAACACTATTGTGTTTGTAAATATCGCGGTGTTTAATTCATGTCGCGAAATAGTGTTCCAAATAACTAGAATCATGTTTAAGATTTACGGAAAGAGTAGACATTTTACCGGCTACCTTTGTGGTATAAAATTTGTGTAATATCGATGTATTTAGTCTTCAAATATCAGTAGACAAATCTCACTAGGAAGATCTACGCTTGGTCGAAACAGAACGGCAAATCGCAGTATTCAGACTGCTAGACTTTTTTAAGATCTCCTAAACAAACTTTTACCTCGAACGTCTTTTAACTAAACTCTTAGAGGATTATTAAGGTAAACTTTTATGTCTTTGACCCTTTTTAGCGGCGTTTATCCAGCAGTTTCCCAGCGTTGGGGCGAGGCGTCGGGTCGGACATTACGCGGATCGTAAACACACTGAGGAGGTTGCTTTATGCACTCTTAAGCGGCTTGGGTCATCTTCTGCTGTATTTCGTACCCTGGTACTTCTCACGAGATCCACCGATAAAAGAAGCTAACTTTCCTAACTGACAAAAGGTTTCTTAACCTTTGCATGTACTGAGAAAACTATGTTGTTTTAGATCAAAAGGCACAAAAAATTTAAATGAATTATTTTTATAGCGTCACTGTATCAACTCACCGACGATCCATAACACAACCGTCACAATACACAGAAAGCCACTTACCTGAAACAAAAAGAAAAGGAAAAATTTAATTAACATCACAAAGGAGTCAGTCATAATTTATTTACACAAAAAGCTCTTTTAATTATAATTAATATTTACAAGACGCGAAAAATTGCAGAGGCGGCGGCCTTGTGATCACGTCGCCTTTGCCTCGCACTTTTTTCTGAGGCGACCTCTCTATCTGAACCCGAATGTTAAAGAGGGATGAGGGATGTTTCCCGCGAGCTTGCTTCCGAGACAACGCTACTAAAAGGCGGTAGAAGGGCCTTAAAGGGACTCCCCAAGTTATCTCGGGTAGTACCGTCGTAAAATAAAGGTTTACTAGCCCGTAAAGAAAATTAAAATGAATTATTTTGACGAGTGTAAGGGTTTTTTGAAGCTTAGCTCGGTGTTTACGGCGCAGGGCGAATTGTTATGGGGCTATAAGGGGTAATTGTTTTTCTTGTGTTTAATTCGCCTTGTTTTCCGCGTAATTGTAATGTTGGCTAACCTGTTACGAGGTGCGGTTATGTTTTGGCGAGCGATCATTGGGGGTTACTGTCTTGTTTCTTGTTTTGAATACAATGTGTATTGTCGACACGGACAAGTATGAACGGTAACGTCACGAAACTATAATTTAGTCTTTAAGGACTCTACATACAAATATAAACATGTTAGAGATAAGGGTTTAGTTCTAATAATGTAGGCTGTAATAAGTTTGCACAATTTTTAACCGACTTCAAAAAAGGAGGAGGTTCTCAATTCGATGCGTATGTTTTTTTTAAGTCTTTTACTTATTTGATTTCATTGCTAGCCAACGTACGGTAGGTTCGACATCCTAGCTTCCGTAAACTTAGGTAAATTACTGCAACTAGATACTAGGTCAGGTAAATGTGGGTAAAGCAAGGGTATATTTATGAATGAACAAAAACACTAATATTGCGAGCGTTATATCACGCGTTCCTAAAGGAAATCAAACTCATTAAAATTCCGAATAAAAATAGCATATATTATTATGTCTTTTCGTAGGGCTTCTTCATCTTTACCAAATTTCATTAAAATTGGTTCAGTGGTATAAGCTCGAAAACATGACAGACAGACAGGGTAATATTCACATTTATAATATTAAGTAGGGATATACAATAAGCGATGGGTAAATAGATAGGTAGGATATATGAATACCCCAAACAAAATTAATTGAAAAAATGGAAAATAGATCAAAGACACGTTCCACCTCGTCTGGGATCAGCGAAAAAACCTGGCCTCCCTTTCCCACGGGCTAGTAATACACACGCGCGATCGCCACTCAGATAAGGAAACACAATCCTAACCGCCTTTTACGGTGCGACTTAAATCTAAATAAAATGGGAAATACGGTCGCGAGTCGGGGCGCGCCCGCCGATACGCATCTCTAGTAAAAATTCAGCGTCCGATTACAGCTGGAAATGGGTGTTTTATCGCGAGAGCAGCCGAACGAGCCGCGTGGAGCGCCGCGGGAGCACACGGGATCGCGTTGTGACCGGCACCGCCGCTACCAAGAAGTCCATGTTATTTAAAAAGAATAAAAGCGAACTATTGTCTTTTCTATATATTAGCAGGTACGTACAACTTTTGTTATGATTTGTGATGTACACTATTTATCACTAGCTGTGCCCGCGGCATCGTTCGCGTGTACGTCCAAAAATAACAACATTGTGATGTCATTCTAGCCTATAGCCTTCCTTGATAAGTGGACTATCCATTATAAATAGATTTTTTCAATTTGAATCAGTAGTTGCTGAGACTAGTACATTCAACCAAACAAATAAAAAAACTCTTCAGCATTATAAATATTAGTAAAGTATTAGGGAAGACAATGTTTCGAATCAATAAAATCAAACTCATAATGCATTTTATATTGTAATGCGTGATATCCCAGCTATATTGTCATGAAAATCTATATTTCGGGTATGAGATATCACATCATACACTATTTATTATGAAAGAGACGTCTGTTGTTATCTAGAAACCTTTAAAAATCATCAATTAAGATATTTCAATTCATTTCTTAATATTTACTATATGGAACTATAAAAAAAAACTTGCCTGAACATGACCTATAATTCAAATCATACTTCATTAAAAAGCCCGTCAAGTGCGAGTTACACTCGCACACTGAGGGTTCCGTACAATCTTATCTTAGTATTTAGTTCTAATGAGATCCTTATGTACATATTTACAGTTATCCTTAAGGTTTTGTTTCGTCGTGAAAAAGCAAAATTTGCGAAAATATACAAAATTCATTCAGTCATATCTTTTCATCGCGTTGATTTACAAGTATGTTTTTTTTTTCACAGCTAAAAGTGATCATAGACCCGAATATTTGACATTAATTTCAGTTTGGTATCTGTACGCGTTCCTGAGAAAAAGGATCTTGACAGACAGACGGGCAACAACGTGATCCTATAAAGGCTCTGTTTTTTTCTTTTTGAGGTACGAAACTCCAAAAACGATTACAAATTCATTTTATTTATTATAAAAGAACAATTTACAAATTTATTTTAGTACCACAGTTTAGAAACAAAATACGGAATTATTGCAAGTAATTTCCATCACGCATAGAATAACGAATCAAATTACGAGACGAACAATTACAAATAGTGAAACAGGCTCACTGTAATGCCAAAAAACGCGTCGCGCGCGAACTCCACCTGTTCCCGTGTGTCACGCGTCAACTGAGGGAGTGTACCGTGTCTCCCAACCACTCAAAGGTGCACTAAATGTGAAGTAAAACGCAAAATAGTGTGTTTCCTTAACGTTATGGAGATTCCCCGCGGCGGAGCGTTGTTTCCACCAATGGATTCCGATGGCTGCCATGAATACGGATCGTTCTATTGCCGCTGAGGGAAGAGTTTGATGGCGCGCTTAGATTGCGTTGAGTTGGGGTGGAACTTGATTTTTTATGTGCATTTAGACCATATGGGTGGGAGATCTCAATCGGCGCCTTCGCAGAATGGACCGCGATGACTCTGATGGTGATTATCAGGGGATAAGCCTCCCTTATTAAGGCAATGTGATGCGGGCTTAGTTGCGAAATAAATTTTCAATGGGGCAAGCTGCTGTCGTCTTTCACTCTCTTCATTATTCTGATATCCTAGTAGCTGTAGTAGTAATATATTGAAATAAAATATTTTCCTTTCACGCAAAGTGGCTAATTGAGTTCATTGCAAACTACGTGTATTGAAAGTTATCATACGAGTAGTTTATTCAAATTTAAAAATCATTATTCAACACAGATTTGAACAGCCACCTTATGACGTCAAAAATGAATACAAAATACTCGTTAGAAGAGTCTAAGATATTGAACTATTTAGTCTTGGTTGTGTATTCATCCAAACCATAATCAAGTTGTCTGCAAATACCAATAAAAGAAAATAAAAAGATAAATAATATAAGACCCAATAAGCCTTTAGGCGCGGAATGGTCAAAGAGCAAAATGGTAAAAGAGAAAAACGTCAAAAGCACACAATAGTAAAAGATCATATTGATAAGACAGCAAAATGGTAAAAGCGTAAATACCCAATAAAGTTCATACAGAAGAACTTTACTAAAGATATATGAGAGAAAAAAATGTGTTCAATGCAGTCATTGTACAAGTGTTTTCTTGTAATCTCTGACAGCCAAACATGTTCCAATGAACGTCACTTCTATCAGTTCATAATCGCTTGTAAAAGAATGTTGAATTGAGATAACGAGTATAAGTATTTATAAAATAGAGCTTCTTACTTTAAATTTTTGGTAATTTAGATATGAATATAAAAATATCTCGAAACGATAACGGAATAAACTCCATCACTTCTCTATTTATCTGACAAGTCGTAGATGAAATTTTCAAATTTCACTCTTAATCCAGTAACAGCTAATTTTTCCAGGTAAAGTTCCCGTTACATCCATTTCAATCTTAATAAAATCTAAAGAACAGTAAACAAAAAAAAAACACCAATCACTGGCAAATAGCTTAATAATTGAAACTCAAGTTGGCCCCGTAAAAGTGGGATGAAACCGGCGATTCCCCTGAAAATGAGTGTTAACAAAAATCCAGGGCACTAAACTGCGGAGCCGTTCGCGAGATGTTTTACGGCGCTACCGTGGTCGTAAACCGGGAGACACTGATTCTTGATGGACAATTTGAGAGTTCCGTCGTCCGGGGAGCCCGAGTGTGCTCGCCGTTTCTCAGAGGCATTGCGGATTTACTTAACGGTCACCCGTCTTTTTAAAAGGAATTCGCGTGGAGTTTAATTTAATTGATAATGGGATAGGTAGCTTTGTGAAAGAGTGAAAAACAAGAAGTTCGCGGAAACGTTGCGTCTTATGTCTGTCTTTATTTTAATACTTCCTGCTTTAAAATAGCGTGATGGCAGCGCCACTATTGGTTGATCTTTTATTTCCATCCATTCCATCCATTCCATTACACCATGGCAACTGAGTTTTGCAACTAGTTGTGAAAAGGGACTTTGAATAAATTCTCGGTAACTGATGCAATAGGCAAGTTCCTAATCCTAATACTACCAGTTGTAAGCAAAGAATACTTCTGCTACCATGGCGCGTAACTCAGTTGTTACGCATCGAAATTTGCTCCTTCTTCCCAGTGCCGGATTTATATTTTTTTCAACACACTTCCTCATAAAGTGGCTCTAATCCCATGGCAATTAGGCACATAATGACACCTATAATCAAACTGTGACTTTTTCATTACTATTATTCACGAGTGAGTAATAGTTTTTTTTAAATAATATTGGTTGAGTTACGCTTACACTTGCGCTAAAATGCTATCCGCGAAAAGCCCAAAAAAAAAAGAAACCTCATTTTTTAGTCTATGGCCGATGCGCGCGCATAGGAAAACTGATTAATTTTTCCCGCCATTACAAAATTTATTAGTCTATGGCCGATGCGCGCGCATAGGAAAACTGATTAATTTTTCCCGCCATTACGAAACATTTTTCACAACTCGTCTCGTTTTCTCTTTTGAAGTTATTTAGTTAGTTATTAATTAAGATGTCTGCAAATACAATTTATGAAGAAAATGATTTATGTTGTACACCGCCCGATATAAGATGTGAAGCCCAGAACGTTATGGAAAGTTTACTACCAGAAAACTCAAAGGAAAAATATCTATTAGCGTACCAAAATTTCATACAATGGCAGAACAACAAGAATACGCAGTCTTTTTCAGAAAATGTGTTCATGGCGTACTTTAAAGAATTATCTTCTAAGTACAAACCTAGCTCTTTGTGGTGTATTTACTCAATGTTTAAAAGTACAGTTCGAACAAAGAATGGAGTGGACTTAAAAACATACTCGAATTTGTCAGCTTATCTAAAGAGACTATCTGATGGATTTAGAAGCAAAAAATCAAAGGTTTTATCATCTGATGATATTGAAAAATTTATTAAAAATAGTTAATTATAATTTTACTAACTGCACATTTACTAATTGTTTCTCTAAGTAAACTTTTTATCTACTATGTAAAATGGTTTTTTATTTAAGTATTGTTTTATTCAGAAGTGTGTTGAAAAACGTTGTATGATACACGTGTGTATTGATGGTTACCGTCCTCGGCTTCTTAAGACCCTCGCCTGACGGCTCGGGCCTCAATGCGCCTCAGCGGTAATCACCAACATTACACACTTGTACCATAATGTACTATTATGAGTGTAGGCTACTTTATTTCCGCCGCCCCATACCTATGCCTTACTAAAATAATAATTTTCCATTTAATAGTAAGGAAGGAAGCGTCCTCTGAAATCTACCGCCCCTAGGCCGCGGCCTATACTGCCTATTGTCAAATCTAGGACTGCTTCTTCCTCACACATTTTTTATGGAAAAGCAAAGATGAATCGAATAATGTGATTCGATTAAAATGTTCAATTTTTTATACTCATTTTTAATATCGCCCGACCGTTTGTTTTCAAGCACGAAGAGCGAACAAACCGCTCGACAAACTAATAAATTAGACCACTAAACGCTCTCCTAATATAGCAGAGTACCAGGCGGCCATAAGCGCGCGGCGGTGTTCTTGACCCGCTGCTGGTATTTCATTTCGCGTCACAGGTGAGCGCCGTAATTGCCGGGTGAAGAGGGTCCTGCATGCCTCCTGTCGACCTTCGCCGGGTACTGCGTCTGCATGGCTTGTTACCGTTTGACGTACAATATTATGTAGACATAGAGATATTTAATTTATTCACGAGAGGGATGCCGTTCGCCTCACTTGATGGTAAGAAGCTATAAGGTAGATTTCTGGAGACATTTTTTACAATTGAAACATTCAAAAGATTTGTTCCGTATGATTGAATCAAAAAGTATTTGACAAAAAAAGCCGACTTTAAAAAGTATTCAACATTTAAAATCGTTAAATATTGAAGTCAACCGACAGAAACGAATTTTTTTTCCTAAAATTAAAGAAAATACAACATTTGACCTGAGCGAAAGTTAGTTCTAAAGAAATCGTTTATTTTCATACTTACGTAAAAACAAGGAAGGATTTCCTTTAAAAATTTGCTTTCTTTCCAGGAGCAAAGGTTTGGTTCACCTGTTCATTTCACTGAGGATTAAGGCCTTTACATGCTGTGGTATGTACATAGAACTCATTTGTGTGTAATAACAATTTTTTCGCATTATTGTAAATGTTCTGAAAACAATTATCTTAATTCTGTATCTGTAATTAATCACGATCTTTCGAAATCGACCAAGTTTTGGTCAACCTCAAGTAATTACGTATAAAATCGACATATTGCCTAAGCACGGCTTTACAAGCACATGTCACTTGTAAATGTAAGTGTTGTCGGCCACACAAGCAGAGAATTAACGCGGTGCTACGCCGTAGCAGCTACGAGCCTCGCGAGTTAATATCCTGGGATCACTCATAACACGGGGTTATGTGTAGTCCGTAGTGCGGGCTCACTGTAGCTGTAGCGTTTCCATAAAAATGTTGATTTACTATTTTAGTATCTTTTGACAATCTTTAGCCCGGTTTCTGTAAAAACGATTCGTTTTTACTTCGGACAGTTAAATTTTGACATTTTTTGTATGGAATATATGTCAAAATTTAATTGTCCGTAGCAAAACGAACCGTTTTTGAGTAAAGAAACCCGGTATTAGTGTTTTTTTTTAAAGAAATGTGACGTTTGCGAAAAATGAAAATAAAACCTAATACGAGTAATAAAAAACAGTGCAAGTATTAAGTATTTATCATAAAGATTCAAGAAATTTCAATTTAACCTGAAGGTATTAGGCAATATTGTCAGGCATTAAAAATGAATTGTAATATCATAATGGAAGCATAAATTGCATCCACATGTTCAGCGTCGCTTACACTCGCTACCCGCAGTGAAGTTGGCAAATTGTTATAACCAAGCATACGGGGATCCGTCAACGGGCTTTGATGGGCCGTATAGGTGTTATGAGCGCCCCTGGTTTTATGGCAGCCGCTGCCGGCGCGATCGGCGCTATCCTCAACAGTTATGGGACCCTGGTACTTCACCCTCGTTCCGTAGCATTATTTGGTATTTTTTGGTTATTTTATTTACTTCTTTAGTTAGTTTTCATACTTTATTGATAAAGCTACATACATTAACAATTTTCTTTTTAACAAAAATTACATTGGCAATATGACGTTAGTATTCTTTCAGCTAATATATAAATTAGTTTGCACTCATTCTTTCTTTCTATTATATAATCTTACAAAATATTTATTAACAACAAAAAAAAAAGCTTTAAATAAAACTTGAAAATTGTATCACTATTGTTTTGACAATTCGAAACTTTAAAGTTAAGCATGAAATAACGTCTAATCACATTCAATTCTCGCGCCTCATAAATTGTTAACAAGCGTGCATTCCAAACCATAATATTACGAGGATGTCCTTTACAATCTATTGAGTACTAATCACGGGTAATCCTTTGAGCGTACTAATCTAGGCGTAGTAGCCACTACACTAAGTCCTGGGTAAGCTATTCAGCCATTGTGTTGGATATGGATACCGTGTCCAATTTACGCACCGCGCAATTGTAGTGACGTCACAACATGGCGGGTGATGGGAGGATACGGTGCAGCCGTGAATGATTTATAATGAAACGTCAAAATTTAAGCCGACGAGGTGTGTTTGCCTTTGACTTTATTAATTCGGACATGCTTCTTATTTATTCTATTTTGACTACTAATAAGAAAAATGAAACTATCTTGGTATATTGTTCTTTTTAGTGCAGTTTATAAATCGGGTAAGATAAAATAAAAATCGGGTTTTGAGCTAAATACCTAAATTGTACATTGCCTACGAAGCAAAATGCCTAAAGTTGATGCCTCCACGTTAGCCCAGAGCGAGTTGGTGGGGACAGTCAGGGCCTCATTCATGTATGAACAGGATTTAGTGATGTAGTGGTAAAAGCCTTAACTAAATGGAATATTTGGGGTATCATCCTCCACGTCGGTCAAAAGTGAGTTATTGGGGATCGCAACAACCTCATCCACTGATGAACAGGATGCATCGCGACCGCGCGAGGATAGCTTCGGTTACCTATTCATTTATTTAAATCTTAATTGCACATCACAGAAAAGGACGTACAAATGGCGGACTGAATGCCATATGGCATTATCATGCAGTCAACCATTGGGTTCAACAGAGAATAAGTGGCGGTGCTATCCGTTGTCACATACGAAGACAGAAATACTAATGTCTTTGGAAAATTAGGGATTCAGCGTCAATGATTTAAAGAGCTCAGTGCAAACTGCTCCTTTGAAAACAAATGTACTCTTGGCAAGTTTTGTGCTAATGGGCAGCTTATTCCACAGGCTAATAGCAGTGACCCTGAAGGAATTAGACAGAAACTTATAGCTATGGAAGGAGTAGTAATTCGAGATTCAGGTTTCCGATGCAACGAAGATTATTACGAGTAATATGTCTTTCAGAAACTACTTTCAGGTAAGAAGGTGCATGAGGTTCTTTGAGAAAGTTAAATAATGTGCAGAGAATACATAAATCTCTACGCTTTCGGATGGACAGCGAATTAAGCTTAGGATTTTATGTGGTCCACCTTCCACCCGATCTCATCATCAACCTACCTTTAGCCCACTTTTATGTGGTGTAAGCGCTACATGTTCCTTCTTCCATTCTTTACTATCATAGGTCATAAGCTTTGAGAGTCTTCGCATGTATATCCTCGTTTACTCAATTCATCCATACTTTCTTAGATCGTCCTTATGATGGTTGGACCCTGGATGGGTGACCAAAACTTTGTGATCTCGAGTTCGTTGGTCCCGGTGGCTATTGCAATCGTATCTACCTACCAATGCGCATTGGGCCAGCGTGGTGTATGGCCCCTTCTCCTCACGTAGAAAGAACTGTGCCCAGTAATGGGACGTGTAGAGGCTGTAATGAACATCCATAGACGAGTACAAGTCGCGATGCTCTACAGAATTTCAGACGAAATGAGCTTTTTGGTCCAACCTCTTAACGTCATACATTACACTGTTCTCCATTTGCAACGAGCATTCACGTAACACGTAAGTATTCACGGTCGACAAAAGAAACACGAAATCGACATCCAAACTCGCGTTACGGAAGCGCATACACGTGCGATAAATAATGCAGGCGCAGTCTAACCATAGACTAAACATCGTACAAAACGTATTACCGGATAAGAAATTCAACATGCTGGAGCCGTGTGGTGTGGAGCCCGAATAATACATGAGGCGGGCCGAGGAGACCGCGCCTGAAGTTTGCGACTCGCCTAAATAAAACACTTTGACTCAAACGCGTCTTTCAGTATGTGGATGGGATAGAAACATAGAAATATGATTGAGCTTACATTTTTTTGATAAACAAAGGCCACCTAATTCAACACTCGAATCAAATCGGCTGAAAGACGAGAAGGAATTGGTATACTATACTACGCCTTTTAAGGAGAGAGGGCGTGACCAGCAGTTAGACGATTTGGGCTGATGTGAATTAAGCTCTATTTCAGCTAACCTGTAGTGGGCCAGTGTGGTGGGAGATGGCTAAAAATAACTCTTTCTGGAGTGTGAACTAAGTTTTTTTTTATGTAGCAATCCTATACCGGTTCCTATGGAAGCTTCATGTATAAAATTGTCTTTTTCATCAGTATCTGATTGTAAACCTAGTGCCAACCTTAAAGAAAGCTATAAGCAGACGGAAGTTTAATCGATTTTTTTGCCACGCGCGAAATCACACACCTAATATTGATAAAAATAATCCAGAAACAAAACAGTTTGTCAAACAGTGTTAAACAAAGCGAAAATCCGTAAACGGGAGAGGGAAATCCATTCATCTCCCGCGGGACGTTCGAAATTTAAAATTCAAATCGGCCGCGTAGACGCCTTATCAATTACAAGTACCGGGCGCGCAACAATAAGAGACGGTGACACTTCCTCGTTGCCATTCTTCGGCGAATTTGCATCTTCATACAATTGCAATTAGGGCGTGTATATATTTAATTCGAGACGGTCCCCGCGCGCGGCCGCTTCAATTTGATACGAGCTGCGATAGAACCTTGCCGGCCCCCGTGATGTAATTATAAGGCATTTGCATCAATGTTATGTGCGCCTGGTGGCTAAGTAACCGTTACTTTCAATATCGGATTGGAATAAATTTATCTTGTGTTTATTGTTATCGCCCGCCGGAGTTATTAGACGGACGGTGATCGAATTAAGTTAAAGGAATCGTTTTGTTTTGTGTTAATTAAAGTTCGTAGAGTATTTCTTGTGTATTTTTGGAGCAACCTTACGGTGTGCTGGTTTTAGTAATTTTCATGCAAAGATTCTCTAAAAGTTCTGTTATCACTGGGATACCTATATATTTTTTAATTATCTTGTAATGTAGGCTTAACCCAATTGATGAAATCTCTGCATTTTTTTCACCTTTGCTATCAAAATCTCATATTTTTGACATCGCATATAATATTTAGGCAATAGCTAACCGCGTTAACTGGTATGTGACATAGTTCAATAACTTTAGTTCAATAACTTTAGATGCAAACTTCGCAGATGCAACCACTTCCGTATGCGTTGTTTAATATTAACGCGTTAAATATCGCGGATTACAACGATAAAATTAAAGCAAATGAAGCTTGAACATTGCGTTAACTAACGGATCTAACTTTTTTATATTTATTTATTTATTCAAGATACATAACAGTTATAAAATCTTATTCATTGGAAAGCTAACCATAACCTACAACATGCATCATACAAAAAGTATACAGCACAATTAGTAACAACACACGGAACTTGTACATAGTTTTAAGTTTATCATTTTACATTTTTAACTTGACATCTTTATATTATGTATTTTAATTTTTATCTTTTTTACTGAGCGACCGAATTTTATTTTAAAATGATAGTAGTTTTTGTGTAAAAATATCCAAATCGTCATTGTTTTGTGAAATTTCATTGTATAAGCGACACATACGAACCACAGGGTTAAAAAAAGACGTATTGTTACGAAATACTTGCAAAAAGAACAACTGTGGTTTTCGAGTTCTGTGACATGTATTGAAGTTGATGAGTGAGAGTAATGTGGGAGAATCTATGTATGAGTGAATAATTTTGAAAAGGTAAATCAGATCACTCTGTATTCGTCTCGTTTTTAGTAAGTATATTGAATTACACAGTGTTGATATTAATGTGAACGTGATGATGATCAGAAATTGAGTCCGATGAATACATTTTAAGTTCTATCGTGTAGAGTTATAATTATAAAGTCACAAAATATACTTTGTTTAGTAATGTTTGGTTAAAGATAGCACTTATGTTGTGCTAATCAAGGTCTCAAAGTGTAGGGTCCACTCGTTAATAACACCATAAATCGGGAACATATTATACTTCTTAAACATTCACATCCCTAATTGTTCCCGGGAGGTGATTGTAGTGTGAATATATTTTGGGTATTTCCGGGATAAAATCGGCGAAATTACAAATTACAAGATATAATATTCCAGGTAGTTATTTTTATTTCAGTATTTTTTTAATAATGCTAAAGACTTGACCTGGTACTTTGGTTTTTATTTCTGACGGTAAGCCTTTCAGATTTTAATAATTGCTCATTACAATATAATTATTTGTTTAGTGTAATTGGTGTTATTTGACATTAATTAACGAACATTATTTTCTCGCAGCGACACGTGAGTGACATTCTGACTGTCTTGTACTGTCATAATTATTTTTCTGCTGATATGGCCAATGAATTTAAAAATTATCATGACTGCATTGCCAGGAATTAATGCTAGTCGCAACGGGCCATTGTGGTTGACTAAGGCCTAAACACCCTAACTTAGAGTAGGATCGAGCCCCTCGGTGAGGATATATATGAGCTGTGGTGATGATGATGTCAAAAAAGTTCAAGAACTTAAATAATTTTTCGCCATACTACCAGATCAGAACAGATCTTCGAAGACCAGTCCCGTCAAAAAACTGAGCCCTGGTCACCCAAGTCCAGTGGCAAAGTGCTCGCACCTGATCATACAGAGGGTGCAACCCTTCCAGCCTATATAACACTAAGCTGTTTAGCTACAGGCCCCGCGCGCTTTCGATGAATTTTTCATAAGATAAGTGCTCTAAAATAACCCTTTATTACAACCACTTGTCGTATAACAAGTTGATGTCAATTTTGTTAGTTAAACATACTTCTTGACTTCTGAAAGCTTGTTATCGGTAAGGAATCAATAAGTTATTTAATGATTAATTCATTGATTTATGACTTCGATCTTAACTGTTAAGCAAAGAGATAAGTAAGTATAGACGTTGAATAAATGAATAATTAAAATATGACTTTTTGCGGATTAACACTGTGAA
Source organism: Schoenobius gigantellus (assembly GCA_963935595.1). Classification (NCBI taxonomy): domain Eukaryota; kingdom Metazoa; phylum Arthropoda; class Insecta; order Lepidoptera; family Crambidae; genus Schoenobius; species Schoenobius gigantellus. The sequence goes on from OZ012557.1 coordinate 3,242,379, forward strand.
GGTACGTATTTTCCTTCACATCAGATGAGATGAAAGCCAAGTTCATCTCATCTGATGGCGGCTGACAATAAGGTCAAAGATGTGAGTAAACTTCATCTGGATCTATTAATTCCATTTCTCGTATTGTATGGTTTTTAGCAAAATTTGTTTTTAGCAAAATCAAATTAGCAACATTGTCTTTGGTATACTTTTGCATATTAGAAATTATCACTTGTAAAATTCTACATTGAAACAACCATGGAAATTCACATGAAAACTTTTATGCATTTTACAAATGTTCATTTAGCGAAACCTAACAACAACAAATGTTTCCAATAAATTAAATCCTTAATGGTTTTATTGACCATTGTGCGGGACAGAATGGGAGATAAATACGACTTACTGATTGCTGGTTCTGTGTGTCGCTTGATATCAGCCTGATCTTATGGCTGGTAGGGGATCGCCTTTCTGCCCTTCACACGAGCAGATGATTTTCCGTGCGTGTAGAGTTGTAAATTGAGTGCTGCCAAGCCAACTGCCACTAATCTAGCACTTGGAGCGGGACTTTTTCGTAAGTCGACCGTTCGCGTTCGCGGCGGAGTTGCAACAGGCAGTTGACAGGTGTTTTTTCACTACCGTCGATAGTCGTAATTTATCAAGGATGGGTAAGGATGGTAGGGTGAAAATATTAGGAGAACGATGCGTTCAAACTAGCAAATTTGCGTTCCAAACCCAACAACCATAGCAACGACTAACACATCATAAATCTATACGCGAACTGGTATGCTGACCTAACAGAAAAAAAAGTTGAAAAAAAACATTGTAATAAATAAATTACACGCTTTCAATATAGTAACGGTACTAGGCTGTCATAAGAGCGGGGATGTAGACAAAGGCTCTTCTACGACGACCTCTCACCTTGTCAATCATACAGCTCTCGCTCGCGGCATATCGAGAGAAAAGATGAAATAGAACATTATTTTCTAGAATGTTCAGTAAAGTTTACTAGTTAAATATAGCAATTTATTTGTAAAGCGGAAATAGGTAATTGCATAGATTTCCACGATACGACATAAGGTCACCATTAAAATAGTTACGTTGTGTTAGCTGGAATTTTAAGTGTTCTTTAAAATATTGGACATCCAGTGGATGAGACTATCTGCAGGCCTATTCGCTAACTACGGTTGGTAACTAGAACTGTCATTTTTTAATTGAAACTTTATATCCATTACTGGTTTAGTGATGTTATGTCTTACGGCAGCGTTCATGATAGCAGTAATGGATGATAAGTTCCTTTCAAAAATAACAATTCGTAGAAGAATGAAGTACTCAAACATAGTCTAACTCCTCGCCACAGCTCATATATGTCCCCACCGAGGGGCTCGAGCCTACCCTAAGTTAGGAGGTTTAGGCCTTAGTCAACCACGCAGTGGTGCGGGTTGGTCGACTTCACATATACCTTTGAATTTCTTCGCAGATGTATGCAGGTTGCCTCACGATGTTTTCCTTCACCGTAGGAGTGTCTTACAAATGTACGTATTAAATTTACTATGGCAAAAAGACGAGAGTCTTACTATGGTGAAAAATTGATATGTTGAATAAAGGGTGAAAGTATTAATTGCCAACGAATATTTTTATGCATCAGTGTAAAGTCCAGAGAACATATTTCTCATGTCTCCATCTCGCTCGCTTGATAGGGACGCCATTAAGGCCGCGGGCATAGGCGACGAGTTGCGGTATTCCGTTAACAGCGTACCATAGACGCGATGTTCATTAGTGGACTGCGAATGGTAATTAAACGGAAATTATTGTCTATAGAACTGGATTTAAAATATTCGTTTGTTTAAACATTAAAAATAAAAGTTATACAATAAATTAATTCTGAAATAGGATGTCTAACGGAAACTCGGGGAGATCTTTATTTGATAAATGAAGTGAGCTTCAGTTTAACATTTTTGGAAAATGTTTAAGTATTCATATTACAATTACTACTTCTCTAAAATTGACATAACATAATTATGTTTTATAAGTGCCTGCAGCATTCATTATATCTATTGAGTGTCGTTGAATGTCCACCTTATAGAACTACATTCATTGAAACCTCATATTATGTCAAATGTGAATTAAGCTAAGTACTAAGCTATAATTTCCATAATTTACATTATTAACGAGATTTGGTCTTGACTCAAGACCAAATCTATATTTACATGACATATATTAATACATATACTTAAGTTATAATAATGAGAAAGTGAATTGTTTATGCATAAGTATTTTAACTGGTTAATCATCAGATGACGGTTTAGCAAGCATGGTTCTATTGATAAAGTATATTTGAAACATAGTCTATGCCCTGTTCTGGAGGAAATTTTGCCCACCAACTGCCTATAATTTACATTCGTTAGTAACTTGTGAAATAAGAGGTTGAGTCAGAGTACTCAGTAAATTCACTGCCTGTCTTACTTTTCAAACCGGAACACAGCAATGCAAGCACTGTTGCTTTGCGGCAGAAATAGGTAAGGCGGTACACAAGCAGTCGACCCTGGTACAGTCTCTCTACGGCACCTGTGCACACGAGGCTACTGAATCTTCCTCTGCTATGGTGGCTTAGATTATTAAGATAATTATTAAAGCTTTGATTGATTTCTTTTTGAATATAAGAAGCATTTATAGTGTACTCGTAAGTATTACTTTACTATAATTTAAGGTTAAGGTATAAAGCCAACATATCCCTTTGGGTTAATGCATCTAAATATAAAGATTACAAAAAAAAAAATTAGTAAAGCGATTAAAACGCAAATAAACGCAGCACGCCAACTGACACGACTAGCGTACGCGCAAACGCACTTGGAGTTTATTTGCATAAATTGCACTTTCGACATTCTTATTAAGCGTAAGTTCAAAATGTCCAGATAAAATACTCGAAAAAAGGAGCACGACCAAAACAAAGTAATCGATGTTGCCCGTAACGAAAATAAACGATTCGATCGAAGAAATCCGCCATTTCGATGCGTCGGCATAACAAGATGCCAGCGGGGTACATTTGTCGCTGGTTTTATGGACGCACGTCCGGCTGACACCCACACCGCGCAAATTTTATATATGTACATGTACAGTCGCGGTCAGAAAGTGTTTGTCACCTGCGCTACAGTACAGCTTCGAAATTGGGACGATGAGAGGGTACGAAAAATTAAAATCTCATTAGTCCGGTTATGGATATTTTTTACTATCGATAAAGAATATCAGTCACGTATTTTGTGCTTTCTTCAAATAACAAAAACTACCTACTGATATAAAGCGATATAAGGTTATAAAAGGCGCGTTCCAAATAAGCACGGATTTTTTAATAAATGTAAATTAACGGACACGTTTAATTTTCAAAATATTTAGCATCAACGACTTTCATTAGCTTTAGGCTCTTTCCGTGCTGGTTTCGTGTGTTCCACTTAAAAAAAATTGCTACAGAAAGTTAGCATCAAGTACCCAGGTTATTAGACGAGACCTATATTACCACTTTTTGACAGCTTTAAAATTTGACATTTGAAATCGCCTTTCATAATACAAGAAGCATTTTCAGAGGATTTAAAAAATTTATGAATGTTCGCCAATTCTGATTTGTATTAATTATTTATAATTTTAAGTTAGGTTACTTTGCGAGTTGTCTCAATTCAGCACAAAAATTTAGTTCCTACCGTTTCACTTGCAACAAGAAGCTTCAAGAAAAATGTTAACATTTCTTGAAGAAACGCAAAGCGTGGTTAGCATGAATGTTCGCACTAAAAAGTGGTGATGCTTATCCGGAATGCACCTAAAAATCTTACAAGCGTGACGTCACGCGACATTTCAAATCAATGTACCTATCGTCTCAAGTTTTTGATTAGATAAAAAAGAAAAAATCGTGACCAATATTATTCTATAATTAATATGACGGATATTTCAACAAAATTTTGTCATCATCCCAACTGAATGCGGTAGGTATGACTATTAATAAAAATCGGGCAAGTGCAAATTGAACGTGCGCACCAAGGGTTCCGTACAAAGTTATCTATTTAAGTATTTAAGCCCCGAACTACATAATTACGGTATTCAAATTTTTTCCTTGAAATGTGCTATACGGCTCACACATCTTGCTAATTTGCACGACAGATCAAGATTATAGGATTCCCTTGTGAAATCACAAAATATGCAAAATCCTGCGACATAAACTGTCATATTTTTCATAGTATTTTTCACAGCTGAAAAGGACCGTAGACCCGAGTATTTGATATCTTGTTGTTCCTGAGAAAAAGGGGCTTGACAGACAGACTGACGGACACGCGAACAATGAAGTTATAATAATAATATAATTTATTTTCCAAAAGAGGGTAACACAATGTACAGATTTACAAATAGTCCCCAAACTAGGAACTCTTGTATTTCAGGGACTATAGAGAATAAGATTTGCAAAAAAAAGAATTACAATGTTGTTGCACAAAAGCAATGGGTTAAAATGGCAAGAATAAGTTTCTATTAAGTACATCCAAATCCGATTAAAAAGCAAAAAGATAAGGCAATATCACAACAATGAAAATAAAGCTAAAAAAAGCAAAAGACTAACTTTTAAATGTGCATGTATGTGTGTGGGTGTGTGTGTATTTGTGTTTGTGTGTGTGCGTGTGCGTGCAAAAGGTTTATTTTAGGCTATTCACCCAAAGGGATTTTGTTTCCGGGTAACTAAGTTCTTGAAGCCATGACGATAACATCTGTTTCGCTTTCGTTAAAGAAAGTGTCTTTATGTAACATCTGGCTGTGATCCTGTAAGGGTTCCGTCGGTTAAATTTTTTCCTTTTCAGCTACGGAACTCTTAAAAACTGTTAATGGGTAATAACATTTCGCATGAATCAAGTCAACTTGACCTACTCGGGGTAAAACCAGTCAGATAACGAGGCACTGGTGCTCCTCGCCAACCTGTACTGGGCCAGCGAGATAAAAAGCCCATACTCCATCTTCCTTCTCCAAGAAATGGACTTTGTAACCAAAAGTGGGTCAAAGATTTAAAACTTACATGAATTTATGTTGCCTAGGTTTCTTTTCTTATTAATTTTAAAATACCCGTGTATTTAAATTATTTATATTAAGACATAATTGTATATTTATAGGCTGTGTAACGCAAAGCGTTAAAAAAGTAACAATCAAGCTGTTGTTTAATTGTACTGGTCACTATGTAATTAATTATCAGAGCTGGTTAAAAATAATAATAAGCCTATGTTTTAATGATTCCGTTTTTTTGTAAACAATCTTTTATCGTATCCAATTTAATAACTAGCATTCCTAAAAATTACAGAAATGGAATAAAAAAATCTATGCTTAACTCACAGTTTATCAGAAATGAAAAAGATAAATTATGAAAAAAAAAACTTTTTTAAATACAAGCTTTTAGTACTCGTCAATACGAATCAAACGAGCCCAAACTCGATGGGGTTGTGTCGTTGTATTGCGGAGTATCCTATGGCCACCTACCAGCTCCAGCATTAGACCAGTTCCATGTAATCACAATATTGCATTGTCACACAAAATTGCAGCTCAATCGGAAACCAGGAAGTGGGTCAAATTTAACTTGCAAGATTTCATTACAGACACCGGGACATGTGGTGAAAGTAAATAAAAGCTTGTAAAATGAAATCAAGTGAGGATAATACAACATAATTTAGTATTTGATATTATCTATTCACTCGTATTTATTATAAAATTTACAATTAACAAGACCCATAATAACATCTCTATCAAATTTTATGAAAGTACAAAAGTAAGCACTTAAATCCCGCGATATTACATTAATGACGCGTATAACTTAACGTGGTGCACACACTAGACTAAATCATCTAGAATTACTCAATACTGCGACGGGACAACGTAAGGCGAAATTATAGGCGGATCCGCGCGAATATCCTAGTGCACGCATGTTTATAGAGGCTCATACTCATTATTAAACGCATTTAATGCTAACTCTAGTTCCACGGCCGTAAATATGGCGTTTTATATCATCCCACTTAAGATAATCATGTTATTTCGCAGCCAGATTAACTTGACCCGCGCCGGGACCAACTCGGAGGATGTTCTGAAGGATTTTCGAAATGTGCGCAGTTCAGGCAACGCTGGCCATATTGGAAATGCTTCGAGCTGGCGCGCGATTTTAATAAGAAGTTTTAACTGTCACTCGCGAGATTTTATGCGTTTGTGAAATTCGTGCGCTCTGTGGCGACACAGCGTTGTATTGATGGTGGAGTTTTTTTTTGTCAAAACAGAAAGGGAACTGGATGTGTGATCGGAAACTGATTAACTTCTCAGTAATGTACAGACTAATGTAAGTAATGGCAAATAATTGTAAAAAGCTTTTAATCTAGTCCCTGCTTATATGTATGATGAGAGATGATGACGAGAACAGTCAAGTCAACTACTCTGTCGATCTTTTTTGTAGTCGACTGTACAAATGTAAAAGTAACTCTGTATGTTATGATTTATGGTAAAACCGTTGAATCAATTTTTATGCAATTTGGCTTAAGATATAGTTTAAGCCCAGACGATAAATAAAGGCTTCTTTTTATCCCGATATTTATTGAGTTCTCTAGGGAATGAATGCGTGATAAAATCGAACTCGCAATATGATTGGATTCCACACAGACAACAGCTAATACGTCAATAATTTATACCGGGTGTAAGATTGATGATTCTAAATTGAAAATCACTGAAATTTTCTCCCGGAATATTTATAAATTTTCCGATTTTGTAATTTTTTTTCTCTTAATTTTCTGGTGAAATATAACTTAGTAAACGTTTACAAATTATATTCTTTAAAAAATTAAAATTACATAAAATATAAACTTCAATAACTCTATTTTTGAATCATTCGTCCGGCATCGAGCGCTTTTTAAGCGGCATCTGTGCTCGATTCCTATTGATTTTCGTTTCCCTTGTGATTAAAATCAATAAAACATTACGACGAAGATCAATATTGTTTTGATTTTCATCGAAAACAAAACGAAAATAAGTAGAAATCAAACACTGACGAGCACTCGATGCCGGAAGAATGATTCAAAAATAGGGCCCCAGGCGCGCGACCATAGAGTTTAAAATTTGCAAGATATGTAACAAAATAAAAAACAGAAAATATCTCCGTTACTAATTTGGGCCTCTTTCACCGCTTAACATCAGGCGGGAGGAGGTCATCTGCCGGGCCATCCATAAAAAAAAAAAAAAAAAAAACTAACCCGCGAAAACTTATTTTCATAACTCATATAAATATTTTATAATAAAATTAAGTTGGCAGAGGTTTTGCGTTACTTTATTTAACACGTTGTTTAGTCAAGTGCTCAAACATTTTCGTTACTATTGTCAAGATTTCCGGTTAAAATAGACGATTTAAAACCTACTAAAATAAAACAATACAATACAGTTCCGGGTTAAATAGCGTATGACTACGGCGATCTTCTGAACTTTGTAATGAATATGTTGGTATTGAATACATTGAAATATTAAAGAATAAACCACTGTGAACGAACACACATTTAATAGTTTGTAGGTAACAGCTTCAGATTCGCGAATATTTTCTTGTTTTAAACTATTTATAACGCCATTAATCAGTAGTCGTGCTTAAGTGTTTTTTTTCATATTGCTAGATAAGTAAAAAGTACTCACCAATTATTTACTTGTAGTATCGTTAACCCTGTATCCTGTGCTAATTGTTTCTTTTGGTCTTCTGACGGGTATGGATGCTGCAACAAAGAGAAAAATACATTAACATTGGTGCAGGTAGATAACATTTGTTCACGAGATTCGGTCTTAAACGCATTGAATGAATTTAGCGACAACGCGTGAGCTCGAATCAAATGATTTTTAACCGAATTAAATTTGCTAACAAATTGAGGAAATTTATGTCGTTTTTGCTATTAGTTACCTCTTTAGTAAAACTTTATTAACTTTGCCATTACAATTCAGCGAAAAAACTAAATATATTCTAAAGATAACGCTCCACTTTTGACGGTGAAAATGTGCAAAGTAGGACATAAGTTTTCCACTTTTAACGTTGAAAATGTATAAAATACGATTGTAGTTTTTGCCAAATGTTATTTTTACGAGAACAAGACGATAGATGTAAATTACTCGTTTAAGCACCAAATATAAAAATTTATCAAAAATGTAGGTAATGTAATTTATTAAGCCTCAAATTAAATTCTTCGTTTGTCGCAAACAAGGTATACTCGTATATCAGTATTTCAGTATTTTCTACAAACACAAAAAGTGTTTGTAGAAATTACATATAATGTGTCAGGAAAAGCAATGGTAATAGAAATAAGGTGATAATGTTATTCAAATGCTTCGTAATAATAATTGCATCTCAAGGATGTGATCGAACATAAGATGGTGTTTTTGGCAGACTTTCCATACGTTAAACATCATAACGTCATTTTAAGATCGAACTTACCTTTGAGATGCATTCATTAAAATGAGCCAGAATAGAATTTTAATTTCACTAAGAGAACACACTAACGGGGCCCCTTGCACAATACTTTTGACTTTACAATATTAAACAAATTATAGTTATATAGGAGTGTACATTATTTTTAATAACTTGAGATGAAACTAATTTTCATCTACATAGAACGGATGAGAGATCGAAATAAATAAATCCACCTACACCGCAAGGGACCCTAGTAAATATAGCGTTAGCCGATCAAAAGCACCAGGGCGACAGGAGCACGCAACACGTATACCACGTAATGTTATTGGCTTCTGCCGTGCAACCCAAGAGTGCGGCCCCGGGAGACTCTCTATTTTATCCTGCCCTAGTACTTTAGGTACGTGTGCGTAAATTATTAAGCCAATGCCGCCGGTTCGATTCCCACGTCGATACAATTTAAATAGGAGGACTGTTATTTCATTAACATTCAATGTATGTATATGCATGGACATTGTAAAATGTTTAAATACAGGAAAAATGTTACCTCAGGCAAGATTCGAACCTCCGCCTTCAACATACCGTGTTGATGCATGAACATGTTGATGCAATATGACCATACAACAGATATACAGTAAGTTAAAACTAATGCTTAGAGGTTTATTTTTCATATAATTGTTATGATGTTGTTAAGGCGTTTAAAAAAAGGAAGGAAATAAAAGGAATCAAAGCAAAGAAATTATTGTAAGAGAATATTAATATTTGAATAAACAAGAAATAAAAGCGAATTATTGTAAAAGGAAGCGCATGAATTAATTTCAAAAGTGTCCATGCGATTTGATTTTAAGATTGAAAGTCGCGGCATGTTTGTGTTACTTTCTGATTTAAATTCAAATAAACTTATCAAAATATATGTGTTACGACTAGAACATCAAACATGTCTTGATATGGAAATGACAAATGCGGTGATATATGAACGTGCTTCTTACGAGCCTGAGCTAGACTCAAAAAGTACTGAAAAGCCATTCAATAGAGCAAAATTTGTTGAACCAGTTTAAGTTCAATCTGAGGTGCATCAAAAACCAAAACCAGAGAACCGTCTTCGCTTCAGGCGACTTCTACAACACTCACTAGAAGATTATAATAACGCTTTTGTTTCGATCTGTTGTTTTATGGAAAGCCTAGCAAATGATTCCATCCCATCAGACGGAAAGTGAGAATGGAGTCCAAACGCGAAGATAGTGCTGGAGAGGATAGGATACACCCTGCACTAGCAACTCTCACCTTGAGAGGTATTTTACGACTTTTTTAAAGGACCCAGAGTTGTAAGGAGAAAGCACGTGTATTGGCAGTTTCATTTTTTTTACTTGTCTTCGTCATTTGTTTCAAATTAACAGAAACAGGATTGTCTTGAATACGTTTTTGCGTCAATCGTGTTAATTGATGTGCGTCAATCTTGTTAATTGATGTAAGTTAAATCGCAAAAACTTCCTCAAAAAAAAAAGTTATAATATTTTAGTTCCAAACAATGCAAAGAAGGAAAGGGGATTTGTTATTATACTCGCATCCGAAATAGCTTTCCAAATGTGCAAAGCTTATTTTCAGCAAAAACGACACATCTATTTTAAATTTGCACCGATGAAATATTTTCTGAGTAGGTAATAATGCTTTTAAGCTGTCTCGTTGGCAGCAGCGCTTCCAATTAAGCTGACGTTCCTACTTCAGTTTTGTTACCTATCAGTTTTGTTTTGTTGTTTTTAGTTTTGTTATCTATTTACGGTAAATTTTACCAATCGCCGTTGAATACACATACATACGTAAGTATAGGGTACGTTCTGTAGTACGACTGTAGTTGTTTGGTTGTTACTTAACTCACTAGGAGGTATTGAATGTATCACATCAATTTTTTTATCCTCAATTTCATATTTATTTGTTATCTCCCTTTCTAACGGATGACGTGTAATAGATTAGGGCTCCAAAATCATGCAATCATCTAAAGACCGATTTACATTAAGGCCGATTTACATCAGACGAGCGAATGCTCATTCTATCCCCACTCTATTAAATTCTTTCAGTGTAAACAGATGTAGAGCATTCTTTCGTTGTTCTATCGGCGTTTTTAAAGATTCGTTAGAATATTCTAAGAATGTTCGCTCGCTTTATGTAAACGGCACTGGATCGTGCGAACAGTTGCTTAGAGCGTTCTTGCGTGTTCGGTCGCGCTGTGTTCGGCTGATCTGAACATCTATTGTGCAAGAATTCTAGTTCTTGGTTCTCATTCTTGCTCGCTGATCTTTTGGTGTAAACGCTCAAAACGAGCTTTCGTTTACACTAAGAGAGCAAGAAAGAATGCTCGTGTTCTAGCTCTAGCTCTTTGTTCGTTTGGTTAAATAATAATAATAATATTAATGCATTCTTTCGTTGTTCTATCGGCGTTCTTAAGAGGAAATCGTACAGGCCGTTTTCCCATACAAACGTAGTCCCCTGTTCCTTCCTGGATAATGGCACTAGTTGCTCTATTTTTTTTTCAATAAAATCAATGGCCACTAAAAGCATGTTCCTATGTTTCCCTTTTTTATTAAAGTTAATTAAAATTAAAAGAAATTTTAAGTAAAAAACCTAAATAATCGACCTAATTTTCTGCTGTATTCAAACGTCCAGCAAACAAATTGAACAAGATTATATGAAAAAAGCAAAACATAGAGACACAGTAAAAGCCTTGCTTTAATTTTTAACGCAAAAAGTAATTAAATCGGTTCATTTTTCGCGGAGAAAACAGGGGACTACGAAATGTATATTTTGTGTACTTTTCATAGGTATTTTCGGTCTCAGCTGCAGTTGTCCCTATCGCGCTCAGTATCACACACAGCGCGACAGCCTGCAATACATTTTATAAATACCTGTATATGAATTCTCTCTACCTTGGTGTTTCCTCTTAAAGATTCTATTGAATATTCTACGAATGCTCGCTGGCTTGATATTAACGACACTAGATCGTGCGAACAGTTGCTTAGAGCGTTCTTGCGTGTTCGGCTGCGTTCGCTCCTAGGAGAGGTCTAAACATCCATTGTGCAAGAATTCCAGTTCTTAGTTCTCATTCTTGCTCGTTGATCTTTTGGTGTAAATGCTCAAAACGAGCTTTCGTTTACACTAATAGATTAAGAAAGAATGCTCTTTTTTTAGCTCTAGCTTTTTGTTCGTTTGGTTTAAACAAACACACCTTAAGAGTAAGAGTTTGACAGTCATAAATATCAGAGCGTTTTTTCCGCAGCTAATGTAATCTCCATACATTTTTTATGCGGAACGACTGCGGAAAATTAGCGCGTGGTTTTTGTCTAGGCCCACTGCTCTGAAAGTCTTGAACGGGCCAATCAAACGATTTTATCATTTCTATTTTACAATTTGATTGGAGCTATAAAGCTGAATTTTTTATATGAAATTCATTCTCATTAATCGAACATTTTATACAGCGACACAAATTAACAAAACTAAAAATTACCAGCGACACAACGGATGACTTTGTGATATATGATTTTTAATATTTTTTATACTCAAAAACTATTGAAAAGCGCATATTTCATAAATATGATATAACCACCTGTAAATTAACAGCTTCCATACTTGTGACAAGTGTTGCCAGGAGCGAAAAACTACGATCCGATATAGGCCGTTTTCCGTTAATGTCGCACTCTCGCACCGTACAGTTTATTATTGTGGTGCAATGATGCGACATTTTGACGACACCCGACACGGAGTGCGCGGAGCATGCAGGTTTGATATCGAGCCAAAATCTGTGAAGATGAGATGATCCTGAGCCGGTGAAATTGATACGTGATCCGCTGCCGCTACGTGACTGCAGCGCCGTGTAACGTTACACTGTGCCAGTGGTTTAACCGTGTCGGTGCCGTGTGTAAAATGTGGACAGAAACATACAAAAGATTCATCAAGGAATACAGGCAAAGGAATCTTTGAGTGTTGAAATGTTTGATTTCACTAAATTTAATTTGAGCCACACTAAAATTGCTACAAACCCGATAAATATTTTCGTTATATTATTCATTATCGCTCATCAAATCTCATCTTCGTGTGATTATAGTAAACTCCCGTAGTGTTATTGTGGTAGGCTCTTGCGTCTTCCACAATAAAATTCTGTTACTGCATGAAATGGAATTATATGATAGTAGATTATTAACCAAGGGAATAAAGCAGTGTCGCGTGTCTCGGGTGTGGACTTGCATCGCGAGCGAAACGAAGGACTCTATGGTTAGCTCCCGAGCGTAGTGAGGGTGTTAAATAATTAAATCCTGAGCACAGCACGGTACTTTAGAGTCCTGAAGGGATTAAAGCTCACCCAAGACTAAGACTGGTTTATCCCCGAAGCAAAGTCAGAAATGATCCTACTTCTGCACTGTCTTCTGCACCGTCTTACCTGAACTTGGCGTCTTAATAACAATGTTAATATCGACAATTCAAGGTAAGATAGCCAGTTCCCCCAGATGTTAAGGAGTCAAGAACAAATAGCCTTCATCTCACTTGATGCTATTTAACTTTGCACAAAACTATATATCATAGTGTTTGTATGTTTGTATGTAGTAGCAGCGACGAGTTTCCAATGGTGCAATGTGGTGGTTATATGTTGATAGACGTAAGGGTGTAAAAGATACAGAGGAGTTGAAATTAATGCGTATAGGTAACTTCGCGAACGTTTACAATAGCTGTTATAAAAAAAACTCAGTGAAGCGGGAGTTTCCAGCTGGTTATTGAATAATACCACCACAGCACAATAAAAAATCATTTATACATTAATCGATTGCTATCAGCAATTAGCAACATAAAAACAATTCTATTTCAGCCAGTGTTTTAAGGCGTACCTACACAGTTAGTTCCGCTGCGTCCGCTCCGAAGACGCTTCTCGGGAGTTTTTTGACGGCAATTTTTTCGTAGTCGCCGCCTCGCCGCCGCGTCGCAATCCGCAAAAACGATATCAAGAATTTATGAAGCCTATTACGGTGTACACAAAAACAGTGAAATGATAAACTCTCGCCGGCCCTCGACCCGTTAACGGTGCTTATCAAATTTATTCCGAGCGAGGCGTTTTTTCTGATCACTACCAATTATTTTTAATTTAAAAACGATATTTCGAACGACGACGCCGTGTTCCGCTTTGTTTTGACGTGGTCGCCGGACCGAAATGCACTTGGCGAATTTGTCAGTTCCCCGGGTGGACGGACCCCACTAAAGATAACAATGGCGAATTAAATAATGAATGTATGATTTCTTTATTTATTTTTCATAAACACAGTTCCCATAGTATAATTTAAGTAACATTACAGCTTGATAAAAACATCTCTGTACATAAGCCAATCACGAAAACTCACTTTGTTAACTAAAATATAATATATTCAAACAATAAATATTTATGCACGAAAGTGAAGCACAGTCATAGACATATTATATAAAGGAGCACAGTACAGTACAAGTAGAAAAGTAAAAATGTGCCATAAATGTGTATGGCTGTGTGTGCATTTCTTTGGTTTTGAATGTTAGTGTGTGTGCATATTTTTAAGTTTTTTTTATTGCTTTAGAAAGCAGACGAGCAAACGGCCCATCTGATGATAAGTGGTAACCGCCGCCCATGGAATTTGCCATAGCCAAGCCGCTGCTTACTTTGAATGCAACACTCTTCTTAAACCTCGCTTGAAAATAGTTCTGGACTTTCTCTGTTCAGGACGCCCAGCTTTTTGCTAGCTAGTTTAGCCTTGCTTTCCAAATGACTCCCGAACTGGACTTTGCTCGATATATTGACACCGAGGATCCCGATACTGTTGGAGATTTGAAGGGGTACTCCTTGGAACTGAGGTGCTATAGAAAATGGGACCTTCTTGACAGTGAAAGCGCAGACTTGCGTCTTTGTGGGATTGAACTGAACTAAATTCAATATCCCCCCTAATATTTTGAAGCCCGCCTTAAAAAATCCTCAACTTCGGACACAAGTTCTGATCGTCTCTCCAATACAGAGCTCCGGGAGACCTTCTGATAGTTGGTACATCGCGCATCATCCGTGCTGTCATCCGCATAGCAATGAATGTTCTCTATAGACAACAAGTCATTGATATGCAGAATGAACAACGTTGGGGAGAGCACCGAGCCTTGTGGGACACCAGCATTAATGGTTTTGGTCTCGGAGGATGAGCCATCGACGACGACTTTAATGCTCCGACCATCCAGAAAGCTGGCAATCAATCTGCAATGTCTCCCGGGGATTCCATAGGAAGGTAATTACGCCAGAAGAGCTATATGCCACTCCCTGTCAAATGCTTTAGCGATTTCGAGACTGACGGCTAGAGCTTCTCCGTTACTGTCTAAGGCCTCTGCCCAGCGGTGTGTCAAATATACCAGAAGATCACCAGCCGAGCGACCATGACGGAAACCGTACTGGCGGTCACTGATCAGCTGGCGGTCCTCTAGGTATTTTAATAGTTTGCTGTTGATGACACGCTCTAATATCTTGCAGAGCAAGGATGTTACCGCTATGGGCCTGTAGTTTGACGGGTCTGACCGGTCACCCTTCTTGTGACTCCAAAAAAGGAGGAGGTTCTCAATTCGATGCGTTTATTTTTTTGTGTGTATCTTACGCGATATTTTTTCTTTTTTTTTTTAAACTCCGCCAATTGACCGTTTTTCAAAATTCTTTCTGTATTCAATAGAGCATATTTCTGCTGTGGTCCCATTCTCACCAAAGTGAGGATCTGATAATGAGGTCCCGGAAAAATCGAGGGAAATCCTTAAATTTTAATACAGATTTCTTTAACTGTCATGGCGTAAAATAATGAACGAAGTGTAAAGAGGATATGTAAATAAACAATTTAATGTAAAGCTGTAAGTTACACTGAGGTCAAATGCAACCTTAGTGAGAAAGATAAGCTAAGCTATAACTATTCGGGTTCAGTGGGACACCATTTAACACCACGCTCACGAACCGGTCTGCAGATTGCATGGCGTTCTCGCGTGGCGTCACCAGGGCATCATAAACGGCATAGAGATATCGGATTTCGGAAAGCAATCTCGCGCCGTGATCCGTTCGCTCGACCGTTATAAATCAGGCGCGCATTAAAATCGCGATTATACCGGGCATAAGTTAGCAATAAATCGGGAATCGGGAAAAAGCGACGCCAGCGCCCCCGCGGTAACGCTCCGAAAAACGCCGAACTATAAATTTTGTTCGGCGAACAGGAGAAACA
Organism: Schoenobius gigantellus; assembly: GCA_963935595.1. Lineage (NCBI taxonomy): Eukaryota > Metazoa > Arthropoda > Insecta > Lepidoptera > Crambidae > Schoenobius > Schoenobius gigantellus. The sequence goes on from OZ012557.1 coordinate 3,258,033, forward strand.
ATCCATTTGTTGGCACCTAAATCTGAGTGTGGGGTTGCATGTAAATTGACGAAGCTCCGTTCGACATGGCTTTAACTTGCAGTTATGATACTTGTCTAGATATTGACCGCATTGCCCGTGTAACTTTTCAAGAACATTTGATAACTATTCAAGTACATATCACTATTTCGACGCGTAAACAAAATTTGTGAATATCCTGTCGTCCTAATCTTACATGCTTGCTATTCAATCAACGAGTGAAGACTTTAAAAGAATTGAATAAAACCCTTGTAAATTCTACACATAAGGAAATGACAATAGGCAATGGTCTTCTCTTTCAGGATTTTTTTAAGTATATGATGGACAATAAATTGCGATTTTCATAATAAAACATTTGCACGTTGACGAATTCGACTGGCTATCTTGGAACCAAACTGCAAGAACCTGTTTGTATCATATTCTTGATTTGCTTCGTTGTTTTCTTCTTGAATTCTATCATATAGTTATTATAAACTATCCGAAATAAATAATTTGATGTTTAAACTGCATAAAAACCATCTCAGTAGTTTTTGACAACATCGTGAACACAGACACAGAGAGACACGGTGAGGGATATTTTTCTTTAATATTTGTATTGTTATTGCCTAGCCATTGTATGCAATAAAGCATACAATGGCTAGTTTTCTTTCTTTCTTTCAATTCACTTTTTTTATATTTAAACCTCAAAATGTTGGCAGTGTGGATAACATCTCCACAGATAGTCGCATTAGGTATTAAGTAATCTTATACACGAATTTTCATTTTCAGCTTCAAAAACCTCAAGGCGCTACACACGAGCATTATTCATAAAACCTAATTTCATGATTTGCTCGGAAACAAAGCTATCGCAAGGCCGCGCAGAGGAGACTCCTTCGCCGCATAAATCTTTGAGGCGCGATGAAAAATTCAGTCGACGCGGGAGCCGAAACCGAAATACCCTAATGATATGTGCCGGAGCATAATTCTCGCGGAGAGCGCGCGCGGCGTATTTTACAATTTCCCAACGTTCGGTGTTGCCATAACAATAATAATATATTCAAGGGCCCCTGTGATTCCGGACGTGTCGTAAAAATCATAGGCCGCGGATCTCCTAGTTTTCGAACCGCGGAGTCGCGGGCACATACGCGTGATGGATTAAATTCTTTGGCACGGCGACGTGACGTTTGGAGGCTCCTAAATTATGCACTACATACTTCACCCTTTTTGCGGCGTTACGAACTTCTGACAGTACACGTCTGTGAGTTGCGTTTCGTTTCGTAGACCAGGCGCCAAGTCTAGCTTTACATGTGCACTACGAAAACCGGCTATATTGCGAGTCACATAAGGCCAATAGTTCAGTTCGACGTGGCGCCTAGAGTTGCTAGTCTGAAAAATATTGCTTAAACTTTGTGTAGACTTAGACGTCACATATTGAGTTCGTCATGGCCCTGCTCTTCCATACGTCTCAAACATATACCAGAGGGATACAAAGTATAAGAGTCGGCTACGAGGGTATCTTCACCTTATTTACGTCTACGTTGCTAACTTATGACATATTATGCCGATGACTGTAGCTACCATCAGGTACTGTACTTAACATCAGGTGGGCAGCCTGCTTGTGAGTCATCTTTGTTGAATAAAAATCATCACCACATCTCATTTTGTTCCCACCGAGGGGCTCGAGCAACTCTAAATTAGTGTAGAATGGTCGACTTCACAAAAACGTTTGAATTTCTTCGCAATTCGCGTTGCCTTACGATGTTTCCCTTCACCATAGGAGCGTCGGACAAAATGTACATATGAAATTCGAAAATGGCACATGGCACGTGGCAGTATTGAACTCAGGACCACCCGATTAGAAAGCCAGTGCCGAACCCACAGCGAGCGCCACCGACGCCTGACGAATAAAAAATACGTCATCTCAATACTTCCATTCTTTGTATGCATACAACTTAATGCCTTTACACAATCCATCCACAAATTCGACCGCAGGTCAGCATAATATTTTAAATGCCACAGATCTCTATTCACTTTGCAGTGCTCTTGCAAGGTGCAGTACTTCATGATAAAAATGGGCATCGGCTAACTTCGTGTTTCCGAAGATGACCGACACATCTAGGCAGTATAATGATATAGAGCTGCTCTTGTGATTGTAAACGATTTTTAGGGCCAAACTACTTTTTGTCAATTGTCTTTGTTAAGTTAGACGATTGTTTCCGATGTTTTCCGATGCCCATTAATTATCTTCATGTACTGTATTAGGTTTTCAGATCTAATACACGCTCCTGGGGTCCAACTGATATGTAAACTATAAGCCCCTTAAATATTATTTCAGCGTTCAGTTTCACCCGTTATAAGCATGTTAAACGAGTTAAGAAATAATAAATAAATTAACTTTCCATCCCTTTAGCATTACCATCACATTGCATCAAAGATGAAGCAAAGACTAGCCCCATTGTGAATAAAAAAAGATGTGTGCTTCCAATCGAAAAATAGTGCTTCGGGTTCAATATTACAGAAGGAATCAGTAGAGGAACTATTGGTATTAGTTGAAGACAGCTTATTATTTCTTCTTTTATTTCTATCATATCCTACTTTTTATGAAAACCTTCTCGATATATGGGCATCCAACACTAAAAGAATTTTTTATTTAATTTGAACCAGTACTTCCTGAGATTATCGCGTTCAACCTTCAGTTTTATAATATTGGTCTAAATATCATCGTTGCACAATTTAACGTTGTGACGCAAACTGAAGATAAAGCGTGCTAATTAGGATTTTTTTAAATTCCACTACGCGCGCACTTATAAAATATCCGCCTCTTGGTTCTCTGAAGTACAATATCATTGAAACTACCGTATTATAATTTCAACAAGTCGATAGTTCTAGGACAGCAGTTAGGCAGTTAGAGAGCGGGGTCGACCACAAATAGATGTCAAAAAACTAGGGTCCCGCGTACGGGGCCTTTATCTCTCACCAGGGACGCATAAAGGTACGGAGGTGCCCTAACCCTATCGAGGAGATGTGACCGACTGATGGATGGCGCTATCACAACCCTTCTTGAGTGTATCCTTCTGTTCCTGCTCGCCGCGTCTTGTTTATTTATTTTATGTGTTGTTTATGTGCGAACGTGTAGAAAAACCTTTTATTTTCCTCGCGGCGCTAGAGTGCCTTTTCGCTATTCCAGTACCAGCTGTTCTATCCCTTTAGTGACATTTAAGGTTAGCCGTAACAGATAGCGTGTGGGGGTGGCTTAAATGCAATCGGAGCAATTCCGCGCGTACCCGCTAGGTTAATTTAACGACACCTGTCAATTTTCGCCGGCACCACTACACTTGCGCGCGAATAAAGAATTCAAAAGCTCAATTCGGGAGCTACCGCGACAGGATAGCGATTAAATTATGCAGATCTCTAATGGACAGCGATAGCGCACGCTGGCCGTTCTGCCGACGAAAATAGTTTTCGGACGTGACGACAGGCCGCGTTGATACTTGACATGCGCGGAACAAGCGGGATCGTCGGCTGCGAACTTGCTGAATTACACGGGCGAACTCTATTATTTTGAATTTAGAACGCAAGCCACCGAAATTGAATGTCGAATTCGGAAGCCATGCGGCGAGCCTCGGACAGTGTTGCGTGTGAATCGACCAATGGCACAATGGCGGCATTGAGACGGTAAATGGCGTCGATACTAATCTCTGGAGCCGGAAGAGGCCGCGCTGACGGCCGTTCGGAAGCCGCAACTGGGCTAGGAAATGAGATAGGTGCGTTCGCAACTCCTAGTGTTCTCTGTTAGCCTGGTGCCTGTCATCTCATTTGCGGGCCTTTGATAGAATTGGGGCGACGTACGTGTGTGTGGCTATTGTATACACAGTGCTCGTGACTAATTTAGCTATAGTTTTGAATCGGATCAAATTGTGTACAAAATAAACGATGTTTATTTAAAGCTGGTACTTAGTTAAGCGGACAATACAGGATTTTGCATATCAATCGAGACATCAAAGGACGCCGTATCATTAAGACGGCGAAAAAACAGGCCGCGGTGCGCGGGCGCAGCGGCGCGCTCAAACGGTTGCCAATAAATGTAAAATAAATGTAAAAGAAGCAATATTCATGAGGAGCACCTCGGCGGATGCTGGAGAAGCCAGGGCTGGTGGACGGGGAGATTGATTTTGCACCAGGGCTACCATCTACCATTAATCTATACTAATATTATAAAGAGGAAAGATTTGATTGTTTGTTTGTTTGTATTGAATAGGCTTCGAAACTACTGAACCAATTTTGATGAAAGTTGGTATAGGGATAGTTCGAGACCAGGGGAAGGACATAGGGTAATTTTCCTACGGGAAAAATCTGACGGAATAAGTTTTCCTATGGGAAAAGTTAGTTATAATGCAAACAAAGTTGCATACGGTCAGCTAGTAATATATATTATTGTAGAAGTTATATTGTTACCTATAATTTTTTACGGACAGCTTCCGTTTGAAGCTGAACGAATTTAAAACATAATTTGTCAATCGATGAGTGCTATATCGTCATATCAAATGTATGGAAGCTGAAAACATCAATTTTTTGGATATATCCAGTTTATTTTAGTAATTACATATTATTGATACCATTTGATAGAGCTTGCAAAGCAATTTCAGGATCAGCTTTCTGATATCCTATATAGTTAAGATATAATTGAGTGAGATCACTTGTCGTTTCCACCTTGTATAATCGAAATACCGACGAAACTGAATTCCACTTCCACGCACACGGACATCAGGTAGTTCTATATAAAAAAAAACATCTAAAAACATAAACAGCAAAGTGTGTATATTTATCGGACACGCGTCGTCGACAGCCCTGGTGCGTCGCCAATTGAACACGTTTTGCATACAGTCCCGGCAATAAATAACGCTAGGGCTGAAAAAGCGGCCGGCATTGTGGCCCCGTCACTGCCAGATCGGATCGGCACCGAGATTGACAATTACCAAGTCTCGGGTTCGGGGCCCGACACAAGCCAAACCTCACCGCGACATTGCTGCAGAATAGGGCAACAAGACATTGGATATAAATGTCGTAATTATATTAAATACGTTGATAGCAAAGTGGTATATCTACACAACTGATTAATTCCCCTGGACTTCTTTTCAAAATATTCTTGAATATTCCATGAAGATCAATAAGATAATTACATTCCAACCAATTCATCTGCCGTTAGTTTCATAGAATAACTACCTATTAAACGGCATTTCTATGGCGAGCAAGTAAAAGTTTGAACGAGTTTTGCAAAACAAATGACTTTGATATATTTTATTCTAGCGGCGCGGCGGTTATTAAGCCAAAATTTATTTTGTATGTCATAAAATAAATTTCATCCAATCAAAACATTAATTATACATTAATTGTCTTAAACTTTAGCAGAACATAATCACTTACTCCACACGTAATATTATTTAATTGTAATTATTATTTTATTTTATTATAGATGACCAATAACAGGTCTCCACTTTTAAAGTCAAATAATTATCATCTGTTATCTATTAATTCTTAATTCTATATTTTATGTGCTGTTGGTTTCCCAAATATTAAATAAATAAGCTGATTTACATATAATATAGTACGAGTAGTTATATAGATAACTATAGTACTTAGGTATAATAGTGTTGTGAAAATTACTATTTATTTCAAATTTTTATAATAAACACAAAGGGATAAACATCATAGTGCAATATGGATTTTAATTTAAAGACCACAAGCTCGATTACCAATAATTGTTTTTACAAATTGCATTGATCTTAGCATGATAATATTGATAATGCACTGATCTGGATATGACTAAACATTAAAGCCATTTTTACTTACGTTAATACATAGACAGAAATACTCTATTAATAACACGAACTTTAGAAATAAAAACATCCTTCATACACTATAAATAAAATAGTGTCAACACTATAAGGACTGTAAAAAATATTGTTTTAATAAAGAAAAACACTTAAGGGAGAAGGGCGGCCGCGGTCAAAGCTTAAAGAAATAATGAACGTTTTTATAAAAGTCTATTAAATTCTAAATTTTCAATAGTCAATTTTTTCAATTCAAAAAATGAAAAAGGGTTGATGTCAATGCATTACGATACATTAGGTAAGTATTACCTTGTCAAATTCCATTATCAACAATGAATTTTATAAAAAAAATCTATATTTAAAAAAAATAACCTAATCTTTTTGGAAAATATAACAATATTCTTTGTTTCATTAGCATAAACGTAGCTATTTACCTTTATAAGCCTTGTATGTAAGTATTTTCCAATATCAGATCATCTAAATAAAGCTATAAAAACCTGAGTAACTCGAGCAAAGCAGGGCCATAAAACAAATAAGCACATACTCGCGTCAACGATAATGCATAAATAAAAAATCTGATTCCCTTGTTTATGGATCCCCAGATGGCTATTCATAGAGTAGAGGTAAAGAGTATGCCGTAAAACCTCCTTTTCCCATTGCATACATTTGGCGGGAGTTCGTAAAAAATTACGTACCTTAGTCAGTCTGCAGGCAATAAATAAATTTTATTATAATAGCTTTAGAACATGTTAATATTAATTAATATTAAATGTCAAAATTGGCAGTTAAATGTAGATATAAATTGCTTGTGACGTTAAGATTGTAATCTATATTAAAACATTGGACAATTTTATCCTTGTAGCTATTATCGAATCAAATAAAATATCAACCAAATAATAATTAAGGACGTTATTTAGGTTTAGAAATATTTTTTCTCCTAAAATTATGTTGAATCACACTACCCAGAAAGAAATGCGAAAGCAAAATACGAAAAGATCAATTTCGAACATCGCACAAAACAAACTAAACGTCACTCAAAATTAAAGGCGAAAATGATTTTAACCGAAACGAATCGGTCGCATAAATTAACCGCGTGTCGCGCATCGATTAGCGCCGCGAGCGAATAAATAATATATCGATGTATCGGGCCAATCGAGTAATCGATGCGGCCGAGTCGAATCGAATTACTCATCGCGTTTGCTCGGTTGACGGAGCGGAGATATACGTTATGACTATGAGCTAGGTGGAATAATGGTCATGATAATGTAACAAGTGTGCATTTGATATACGAGTAGGTATTATATTTTTCATTTACTTCATCAGCTGCCTCGATTGTCTGCGGCTAAAGGTCATAAGTGTATAGCAGAGTTCGATTCTTGGGTTGTTTATGAGTGCTATTTAAATTGATGACAGACTTGATAGCAGGATAAAAACCGGCCAAGTGCGTGTCGGGCTACGCACAGTGTAGGGTTCCGTAGTTCCAAATGCCAACTTTGAGTACACACTCACACCTCACAACACGTTGCTATTAAATTAGGTATTATTATTATTATTAAAGTTGCAATAATTTTATATTTCCTTCTAACTTCACGTGGTTCGTAAATTTATATTCAGTACTAATTTTCAATGAAAATTTACTTTTCCGAGTACATTTTATAAGTTGGTTTGTTTATAACTTTTTAGTTTGTACTAAGTACTCAACTCTTAAACTTCGTTATATAAACTACTGTTGTAATTTTTTTCACGTGTCCATATAGTATAACCGTTTAGCTGATAGGGGGGGGGGGGGGGGGGGGACACTTACCTCTAACAAAAATTTGCACTTTAAAACCAAATATTTCAGAAACGGATCCCTGAATCGAAAAATAGTGTTCTGAACCTTACATTATTTTTTAAAGACCTATTCAACAATGGAGACCGTGGAGAATCTAGGCACAATGCTCGAAGACCTCTGTAGAGTTTCCCAACAAGTGGGTCTTAAAATGAAGATGGACAAGACTAAAATGTTGGAGGCTCTAAACTGGAAGTTGTTGATGAATATGTTTACCTGGGGCAAATAGTCCAGCTCGGTAAGTCCAACTTCCAGAAAGAGGTAAATCGGCGAATCCAACTCGGCTGGGCAGCGTTCGGGAAGCTACGCAGCATATTCTCGGCCCATCTACCGCAGTGTCTCAAGACGAAAGTCTTCAATTCGTGCGTGTTGCCAGTGATGACATACGGAACTGAGACGTGGCCGCTTACAATGGGTCTCATAAGAAGGCTCAAAGTCACCCAAAGGGCAATGGAGAGGGCTATGCTCGGGGTTTCTCTACGTGATCACATCAGAAATGATGAGATCCGTAGAAGAACTAGAGTTACCGACATAGCCCAAAGAATTGCAAACCTTAAGTGGCAGTGGGCAGGACACATCGCTCGTAGGACTGACGGCCGTTGGGGCGGAAAGGTCCTCGAGTGGCGGCCGCGTACCGGGAGATGCAGTGCAGAGTACCATAATTAATATACCCATACCAAATTACAGCTTTCTAGTACTAATAGTCTCTGAGTAAAATAGCGGACAGACAGACAGACATGGCGAAACTATAAGGGTCCCTTGTTTACTACAGAACCCTAAAAAGGGAATACTGTTTCTTTATAATTGATATGAATTTTTCTTTTTAAACGATGGCTTTAAGAAAGCCACTAAAAACACCAATGAACCGCACAGACATTTTTCTGTTACATTATTGAGTATTAAGATGAACGCCAAGGAACTTCTTGGCGTTCATCTTGCCTGATGGTGAGTGACGATAGGGCCTTAGACGAAAGCGAGCTTCCCCTGGACTCCTCAACAACTGAGGAACTGGCTATCTTACCTCTATTTGTCGGAGCACAACAACGCCATAAACATTGTTATTGTGGCGATGAACTTAGGAAAGGCGGCGGTAGCTAGCCAGGCGGGCTCAGAAGCTCCGCTACCAAACATTGAAGCAGAAAAGCTTCTGCCCCCAAGGGAAATTGAACCCCGGACCTGACTACACCCAATGTTCCATAACCCCAGCAATCGTTCGCTGAGCACACGTGCCAATGCGCCACCAAACTCCTTAACATTATTAAAGAGAAGAACCGAAATATAGAATTTGTAGCGAGTCAAGGAGTGCGGTGGAGTCCATTAGTCGCAACCTTGAGGTTGGAATAGCCATGGATGGTGGTGGAACGTAGACGTCTGCGAAAAGACCCACTACCAGCATCATCAATAAGCTCTGAAGACCTCACTTTTGCATAAGAACACATCATAGCGTTTTATGATTGCGGTCTACTGCGAGGTAGGGATGTTCTCCATTTGGCTCTTCGTCGGATTAAACTGTAGGACCCAGCATCTTTAAACAAGGTTAAAATACTACTTTTTGTCAAGAACCAGCCACAGCACAGGGCACAATTACACGCAACTACGTGAGGATTCCGTCAAATGACCAGGATGGTAGCCTGGTCATTTGACGATATCGCGGGTTGTGTAACAGACTACAAGAATACTAAGCATCTAGCTACATGTGTCGCGCTCACAAATGCCGGTCCGCTGACAAATTCTGCATCTAACTGATATCTAGCCAGCGTAAATCATGCGCCTGCTAGTGAGTTATACATTACCGTGGTTATAGGTGTGAACGCGCGCTGATGTTACGATAGGGTTGCCACCAGCAATACTTTTTTCAACGCAGAGTAAATATCCATTTTTTTCCACGTAGAGCCACGTAGCGAGTATGTGAGCAATTGTTTCGAACAAACTTCATTTACTAAGCAGATTACGTACTGAGGCGTCTGCGTGAATTCCTCCATCTAACCAAATCTAACAAGCAGAAGTGCTTACATCACTGTGTTCCGGTTTAAAGAGTGAGATAGGTAGCAAAATTACTACGATGTCCTAAGTAACTCATCCATGTTTGTAAACTAGTATTTCTCATTAAACAAAACAGACAAAATCGAAACATACAACGATAAATATTATATAAATTCGATAAATATTATATAAATATTCGATAAATAATTTATATTTATAAAAGTCAGTATGTTTCGATTTTGTCAATCAATTAAAATAGCAACAAGGATTTGGATGAGGTACCTATACGAAAACTTAATGTGACAACCCTGAGATGTGGCGTGAAAGATGCACTCCGGTGCTCTTGATATTACAAGAGTGCGGTGCGATCACTCAAATACTTGTTACACAGAATTTTCACAGAAAAGAATAATATATCAATAAATGTAACAATAGATGTTGTACACTATGAGCCAAATATGTAGTTCCCATACATTGCCGAAATGTAATCTATTAAAGAGTAAATGCAATTTTGTTAAAACGCAAAATAAGTTTTAAACAACACAGAATCAATTAAGTGAAATTTTATTTGTGTTAGTTTTTATGTTGTTTGGCATAAAATTTTAAATCTACATTTAAATTCGTAAAATCCCAAGTAACCATGTTAATTCTGGCACAGAATAACTAATAGTATATACTAGCGTCTTCTGGATAATAAAGCATACAAATGGTGACAGAATTAGTGTATCTCCTGAGTTTTCTGATTGCAAACCACCTTATGTATCTTTGATATATTAATACAAAAAAAGCACTAAAACCAGTCACAAAGCCAACCACAAAATCCCGAATAAATGGTGAATAAATTCTTCATAAGCCAGACGGACGGACAAGCCAGCTATCGGCAAACACAGGGGCAGTTGTTTGCCGACACCAGACAAACATGAAGACGTGAAACAAACATTGGCTGAGACGGCGCGGCCTATGGCCTCCTCTCCTGCAACTCAACCTCCCACCATATAATGGGGCCCTAGTAGTGAGATGCAATTAATTAGGTACATACAATAAAATTAATTAATTCATATGCATGTAATTTCTTATTTTATTTTTTAACAACGAAACATCAGGTACATGGTTTTGCATTTGGAGTGCCTTAGGGTTAACTTTTGCTATAGTATAACTAGTCCATAAAAAAATTTAAGAAGTGACACAGTGACGACAGAAATTGTTTTTGTGTACTAACCTAACCTATTTATTATTATTTATTGAGTTTATATTCAGTACCAAAATATATCTCATACCACTCCAATATATGGGAACTACATAATTTTACTCATACGGCCGGTTGCACCAAGTTTACGTTTTACGATTTCGTAAAAGTAACAGAAAAAGTCAATTACACCTAAGAATTACACTATAATTAAGAGGATTGTGAAGTGTCAATTCATGGCTCGAGTATGCACTTTCAAAAATGCAGTTTGTTGCACACCGCTTAGAGTTGAAAGTCCGAGGCAAGTGCCTACAGTTCTTATTGAAATATTGTTTCGGGCGATAACTGTTTTACCCCCCTAAACCTTTACGAAATTAGACACTTTTAGTCTCGTTATTTTCAGTGTACCTTAATCTATATTTGTGAGTTTTGCTTTTTTGTAATTCAATATAATTTAGTCAAAAAAGATAAAAATGCTCGAGGTAGTTTTGAAGTCTTAAATATAGATATTTATGTAGATGCTAATAATTTATATTCTGAGCAATATTACTCGTACTTCAAAATCAAAACGTACAAACCTAGATCATCATTATATTTACAACATTTCCGAAAATTATGAAAATTGGTCTATGTAAAGAGGGAGAAAAGCGTTATCGCTTTTTGTATGAAAATTTACAGCTTCACAATCCGCTGAAGTTTCAATTGTAGTTTTATTTTATCCTTTACGTTTAAAAGGGTTAAATATACGGCGCAAATGATATATTTAATAGTGAAACGACCCATTTTTATGTATTAAATTGTTACTTTTTACGAAATCGTAAAACGTAAAACTTGGTGCAACCAGCTGATAGTGTACAATATCTGTTATTGCATTTATTGATATATTATTATTTTCTGTGAAAATTCTGCGTAACAAGTATTTGAGTGATCGCATCGCACTCTTGTAATATCAAGAGCACCGGAGTGCATCTTTCACGCGTCACAGATAAATTCAAGCAGTTTTATCTGTCATATTAATTTGAAAGATTAAAGCTTCAATGCACTATTGGCAAGCATTTAATTGATAAATAAATGTTCAACTCATCAATTAATCAGGAGATCGATAAAACTACAGATTACTAACTATTATTCTGTCACTTAAGCAATAATTGCAATAATAATGTACGTTAATATTGAAAATTTAATCAAGCTAAGCACGTCCGATGTTTATGTTGGGCGATTTGACAATAATTATTTGATATCAGCGAAATGAGCCGCCTAGTCCCGTGCATTATCCCAGTATTTCGCCATGGAATTATGTGCCTGCTCCGATAGCTATCCGATAACTCTGCTTTGTCTGATGTACCGGGGACACATGAAAATGGAATACACGCTATAGGCGGGTAATTATTTAGGCACGTTTTATTATCTGTCTGACTGTTTGTTGGGTGATCATCGGGAGGAAATGTAGGTGCCCAACCATTCCCTTTTAATGATACTACGAAGAACATTTTGAAAACTAGTTTTTTGTTTGTTTTTAGAGTGATGTCACCAACATTACCGCTTTCTACTTGACAACCCCTTAAATTTGATACCCACAGAAGAAAATAAATCTATTCTAATCCGCCATTATGCAGCGGCCATTTCGCAATCACTCCCAGAACTAACGATATTTGAGTAAGCAGTGTCACTTTCAATCTCATTACAAAAAAAAAACTTACACGTAACGGAAACATTATATTTTTACGATTAAGGCCGTTAAAGTATGAAATGGAATAAAAATTAATTATTAAAATATGATCATCGTAACTTAAGTATAAAACCCCTTCCACACGACACAATTTCACAACTAATGAAATTGGCACCCGAATCGGCTTACAATGGATTGTCCATCCATACTTAGACAGCTAATGTGACTAACTTGCTTTCGATCATGTTGTCTGCACTGGAACAAACAACATGCCGTTTGCAAGATGATTGACGAATAAAATTGGCCAATTCGCGTCCACATAAACAAATTTAATTAAGCACTATTTAGTCGCGTCAGGTCGGGCGGTCCCGGGCATCCAATGACCTTCAATTGGACATTAGACTCCATATGACACAATTTGATTGCCAATCTAGTCAAACTGTGCGTAAAATTGTGTGCGTATGGAAGGGGTTTAAGCATTAAAATATGTTTATTACTTCAATTACAGTTTACGCAATGGCACGAAAACGTCAAAATTACAGCATCCGTTGTGAAACAAATCATTCGATTGACACGATCCCAAGGTGGTCGTGTTAATGGGAACACCAACACGTAAGGTCGACAATGCCTGAGTGAAGTCGCAGGTCTTGCGGCACCTGCAGGCGCCGCGACCACGCCAAAGCTGTGTTCTGGGGCAGGGAACGCCCCACGTGTCACCGATTCCCTTCATCATTCTACCGAACTCGACGGGTGTGACGTCATTGGTTTTGGTTTATTAGCGTTCATTGCTGATACTCTTGTCCTCATTGGCAAGACTGTTTTGTAATATTTGACAGAGTTAGCGCAGTTATGTTCTGGTTACGAGTTACTTTGTTCGTTACTGACAGTTTTTCATCAATTGGACCTAAATACTTTCTTTTGTACTAGTTCAATTTGATTGTATCTTTTGTTCTGATGTTATCATAAGCGGTTACTATCACGGCTTTCTCAGTGTTTTGTTAATGGCAAGCGGGCGTAATTGATAGTTTTGTGCACAATTATATTTTTTGTTCGTGTGGTACTCCTGTTCTTCATAACGGAAGAGTGACAATCTTTCTACAAAAATGACACAAATGTCAACAATAGATCATCTAATGAACTTGAACAAGACGACTAATTGCTCACTTTTTGCGGGGACATGATTACTGAATCATGAGCGAGCGAGCGCTGCTAACCTCCAGAATCCGGTGATATTTATCGATGTAATTAGTCAATTATATCTATACACGGGTTCCCGGTGCCCCGATGACCGGCACCGGGAGTGGGATCGACAAATCAAGCCTCAAGTCTGAGATGTCGGCCCGCCCGCGCGACACCCGATAAATCAGCCGGTTGTCCGGGCGTCCGTCCGGGCGTCCGGGAACACGGGATCCCGGCCTTAAGTAACGCACCATCGCCTCACTATGAACTGATCGAAGCTGTTAATTAAAGATTGAAATCAGTGGTGTCAGTTTGACAACATTGCCAATTTGGGTGTTGAACTTTCAACTGTTTTTCAGTCGGCCAACGAAAACGAGAATCAAAAAGAACCCTAGCTAATTTACTATCAAATAAAAGTACACTTTACGGATTTACTCTAGTACTTATATTTGGTTTTAGTTTTAAACATTTTAGTTATTTAGCCCGACGATTCGAATGATTTTCAGCATTCATGATCACGGGATTGAATTTGCTTAAATCAATTAGAAAGAGAAATTGATATAATTGGGACTTAAGGACAAATTTAGGAAACTTTATTTTTTAATTGCAGCTAAGTTGGCAAACAAGCAAACTGCCGACTGGCTGTTTGCTTGTTTGCCAACTTAGAACGAAACTGGCTTACCATCAGGTCGACAGTCACCTATAATACATGTGGCTTCTGTGAGATTCGCAGCAAAACTACAATCCCCACAAGAACCACAGTGTACGTTGACAACTTCTGACATCAGATGTCATGTCACGGTACCCAGTAATTTCACTGCCATGTCTTACCCTTCAAACCGGAACACAGCAATGCAAGCACTACTGCTTTGCGGCAGAAATAGGTAAGATGTTATGTGTATAAGAAAACATTTTCTGATGCATAGTGAAGTGAGGCTGAGTCAATGTCTAATATTATTATGGGTTTTGGATATAGGTCACTTTATTAGTTTGTTATATTTAGTATTAATATTGTATATGAATTTCATTCATACACATATTAGTATTTTTGAAATCTATTAAGTATTACTTGAACATACTTTAGTATTCTCTGCATCACTTAGTCGGTGGTAATGCTCCAGCCATTAAGTTCGCCTCTGTACCCACTGGAACGTCCGTGGGGACTATAGTCCCCAAAATCTCGATCTTCTCGATCGACCTGGGTACTATGGTACCCAGTTCCCTTTGCGTAAAACCGCGCGGTGTGATAAAAAAATCGCGAAAAATAAAATATTTTCTCTATGGCTTTATTCCTTTGTCAATAGTCTCTTTCATAAGTTGACAGGTCATGTCCAATTTATTTTTAGTCTTAGATTGAAATAAATTTGTCATAGTCTGCGGTTTAACTTACTTGGCCGTATCCATACGTTTCTTACTCCATGACCGATGAGATTTATTGCGTACTTACTTAGTCTGTATTAGTATTTTCGTAGAGTGTTCTATATCAAAATAAACTAGAAGAATTGGGCTACATTATTATGTATGGTTTATGATAGTTTATAGTGTTATATTGCCACTAAACGTTTTTTTCAAAAAGTGAGTATTTTTGAAATTTTAAGCACTTTAGTTACTATTCTCGTCATTATTCATTCAATTATGAATCCTTATCTAATTAACTATTATAAGTTCATTCCTTATTAAATTAGCTTTCCATACGTATTTTTTATTTAATTTTAGACACAATAATTTATTTTTTGCATTTTTTTTAAATTTGAGGTCGCGCGTGCGCATCTCGCGTATATAATTACGTAATTAATCGATTTTATTATTTTTTTCTTTTTTCATTAAAAATATTACCCAAAACTATTATATATCAAAATAATCTTCAAGAATAGGGCTATAATAATATATATGGTTATTTAAAGTTTTATAAAATAGTTTTTGTGCAAAATTTTTTTTAAAAAAATCGGGTCTTCCGCGACCTTCCGAACATTTTCGCGCTTCATTCATTTAATTATTAATCCTTATCTAATTAACTGTTATAAGTTCCTTCTATATTAAATTACCTTTCCATACGTATTTTTTGTTCTCTTGTAGACAGTATATGTCACTCTCCGCAATTTTTTGAACACTCCGTACGCGCCGGGTTGAGTCATTCCGCAATGGCGGCACCTTTGATATTTGAGATATACTACTTTTTGCTTTTGAAACCCACCACGCTTCGCGTGGCGAGCGTTCCAGTGGGTACACAAAAATAAATATAATGTAGATAATGAAGCTTGCTACCTATGCAATTATAGAAAACTGTGACTAAAATCAGCACAGACACAGATTGAACTTTTTAAAGGACACAACTGCCCTTGGTTCGAGAAAAACATTAAGGAAGAGGTGAAATAGGAAATAAAATTACCCGAACGTTCATTTCAACGCAAAAAAGGACAGAGAACGCCTTGTCATATTTATGTAACTGCTTTGTTATGTTGGTTGAATAAAAAACAAACACAATGTCGAATGAAAATACTAAATCAACCACTTGTAGGATGATCTGTCATTAAGTGTGCAAAAATGAAACAACAAATTAGTGAAGAGCATTTCGTTTCGTATAAATCAAATTCGCCGGATGAATGGCCGAGACTCCTCTGCTTAGCCCAATTACAGAGCACGAGCTGTTTCCGAACGTGCGTCCAAACAGTTTTTCTAATCCCTTCCCACGCATAAAGCTCGCTCGTAATTACAGGTTCAACTCTGTAATAACATATCACTTCAATAAAATTGTATATCATTCCCGCGCTTTTTTCCCGCGAACACGTCGGGTGATTAGAGCGGCCATCTTGTGGGCGGGCACGCCCGACGGCGACGCGATCCCTGATTCCATTTTCAAAAATAACACTAATCGGCATACGAGCACGCGCGCCAACTCAGAACGTGTGTTTTTCAAATTGGGAACGTCCTTTACCGTTATTACAGGGCGGGATTTGACTACTGTCACTTTTGACAGTTGTGATTGACGTTTATAAATACTGCGAGTCAAGTGCGAGCTTGTTATATGCGGGTCGGAAACGTACGAATCGTTTTTTATTAAGATGGAGCGTTTTTGATGTCACTTCTCAAATCCTAAACAATTGTAAAATCTTAAGACCAGAAATTTTCGTGAAAAATTCTCGGAACGCAGCCGAAAAATGTAGTCCGTTAATTAACTCGCGATTTTCGAGAGCCGAAGATGAGTGCATATTGAAACGTCACGAATCACTGTTTCTTTTACTTTTCATTTTCGGCCAGTTCCAATATCCTCCGCGTCAAGAGCGAGATAGACAGCTCCCGCTCCCGTTTTGAGAGATGAAATACAGAAACGCCTGTTTTCCAGGAAATAGACGTGAAATTGGAATTTTCAATTTCGTGTTTATTTGGTTACTTTGTGTAGACGGACGTATGGACCGGAGCGCGCCTTGCACAGCGATATCACACATTTTTTATTGTTTCGACCGAAATAAGTTTTCTCTCTTTGTTCTGAGTCAAAACGGTGGAGCGTATTCACAAAACTCTCTCGCTTATGCAAGGGTGCATCCAAAAAGTTTAATCCAAGAAAGGAACAGAAAATCATTCATTCATATTCATAGAAGCGCAACGGACGAGGCTCTCGCGAAAATGGCTCCGCATTTCAGGAAGACTGGGATGAGATGCATGAATATTAACAGGGAGCGGGTACCAGGGCGCCATAACTATATTAGAGCTAGAGCGTACTGCATGCCAACGGTAGGGGCACGTTTGAAGTTGCTGCGCCGGGAATCCTGAAATTTGACATTTTGACAGCTCTCCGACGTCGGAGCCGCGCCTCCCCCTCGCACGCTGTGTGGAGGCGTCTTTTTATCCCTCTCGCACAATAATAACATTACGTATATGAGATTCCTGTTTCTGCTACGTCTGACTCCTGATATGAATTGTTAATGCATCGGTAATTGATATTATAATTTCGATAGAACGGCGGCTGCTTCTGAACGGTACACTAATATAGCTAATTATTATATATTCAATAATATAGCTAATTAGTATATTCCGTATTTGATTATGCAATATAATTATGAAAACACAACATCAGTAGCAATCGCTTTTAGGACGTAGGTTTAGTTATCTATGATTACATTACTGTTACCTCTAGAACAAGTATTAGAAACTATAGTTGCGCGATGAAAAATTGAAAAGCCTCAAAAAGTTTGCGCGCTCAGATATAAAAGGAGACGTCTCGCAGACGAGACAGAACATGAGTAACTAATCGCTCTCTGCCAGAGGCTGATGCAAGCCCAGACAACGCCACGTGACACCTTCCGATCGGAAAATCCAGCTAAAAAGTGTGTTTAACCCTAACGTCGATCGCGACCAGCCTCTCCTCACCGCGCTGCAAAAATGTAGGGAACTGTTAAGGAAAAATTAGCTTTACTTGTTCAACCCTGCTCGTGGAATACTGAAACAGTTCAACGACATCTAACTCCGATTGACGGGTCGCTTTGGACGCGAATTAATGGTGAACAGAGTTCCGAAGCCCTTTAATGAAGAAAATTATTTTGTTGTTGACAAAATTGATGCGATTTGTTCAAACCATCTTCATTTGTTTATAAGTAGTGTCAGTTTGAATTTGCAATGTGGTTGTTGTGATGATATTAAACATGATAATTAAGTTACTAGACAACAATTTTTTTATAAAAATCAGTTCCTTGGTAAAATTATGAATTTTTAAAAGATTTTGATAATTTTATTAAGTACAGGACATCAATTTTACCTAATGTTAAATTATTAAAAGTACATAGACTAAAGAAGACTGCTATCTTTTGAAATGAAAGCCTTTAACATTTTTTTTAAAAAAAGGTACCATTTTTCGGACATAATAGCAACATTATTTAAGACGCTCAGTACATTCGTTTTTACATTTATTATACAACCGAGTATTAAGGATCGATACATCACAAAATCGTTTAAGATCGCATATGAAATATTAACAAAATGGCGGCTTTAGGAATACGAGTATAGAAATGGCGAACGCAGGGATTCGTTTTCCGAACAATACCCGCGGCCGGCCAGGTATCGCGCGCGTATAGACATCAAATAATATTGACGCCACGCGACAGTTTTTTACTCTGTGAAGCGTGGCGGCACATTGACGCGTTTTTTCAATGAAAAGCGTGGTCTTTTGTTTCGTTAAATAAACGTTTCGAATACGCAGAACACCCACACCAGTTTTGCGGTGCTGTGGAAACGGAAAGTGTGGATGGTGACACGATTTTTTTTATTTTAATTGCCGATGTTACGTGTTTGTGTTTCATGCTCGGCCCCCACCTACGTCGTAACGCGTTAATCAATGACATGACTGATTATGTGGCCTACTGCGTGAATTCCTCTACCTTGCTTGTGGCTCTACTGAGAATCAGCGTCATAGATCTTTGTGACATCATCATCATCACCACAGCTCATATAAGTCCCCACCGAGGGGCACGAGCCTACCCTAACATGACTATGCCTTAGACAAACCACGCTGACCCAGTGCGGATTGGTTGACTTCACACGCACCTTTAAACTACTTCGCAGGCAATGTTGTAGTTAGTTAATGATTAACCAACAATAACTGTCTCAAAAAGTTATGTTATTGAAGCGTTATTAACACGCCATAAATGCATTTAGGGTAAAAGCCGGATAGTTGCCACACTTTTTAAAAAGCTCCTTTAAAAAATGTTTACCAATACATTTTTTATTCAAAGTGTGTTCTCAAACATAGTTCATTAATCTTCTAACTTACCCTATCTATAAAAATATTATAAATATTATAAATTTTAAGTAAATCCAGTTTAATATGACCTCTAAAAAAGAGGATAGTTGCCTACTATAGCGGGTACTAGCCTAACGTTAAAAATGGTTGGGGGGATACTTGTCCAATGTGAGGATAGATGCCCGTCTGTTTTCTTTTTCAAATAAAAATGAACTTATATTAATTTAAATAATCAGTTTTTATTATTAAATACAATCTTTTATTTAGTATTAATTATAGTTAAATTATAATTATAAAATTATTACAATAATAGACTCCAAAATAGTAAATAAGTGTCCAAAATAAAAATGTAATGTTATTATTTATTTTGAAAATAGAACAATAAACAAAATTAGAATTAACTTTGGCATTAGCCTCTATTAAGTAAGTATTCAGTCCTTATAACTTACTGAGATCCTTTATTATGTACTAACTACTAAGAGAAATTAAATTATTACCTAATCAACACTTAAAAATACTAAGGTTTTAAATTGTAAGTTAGTGAACATGTAATTTTTTAATTAAATATTCGTATTTATCTTAAATATTAAAAATATGGTAATCAACTTTGGCATTAAGAGAGCAACGCCCACTCCCGGTGGCCCCAACCATTACAGAGGAGGCCTGGACCACGGTGGTGAAGCGCGGCCAGCGGAGACGAAAGAAAGGGGATGGTAGTGTAGCGGAATCTACGCCGAAGCAGTCTCCTCCGCCCCCGAAAAAGAAGGCTCCTCCTCGGCAGCCTAAACTGCACACGCCAAAGACGGCGGCAGTGGTGCTGACATTACAGCCAGGCGCCGAGGAGAAGGGCCACTCATACGCCAGGGTGATTGCGGCCGCCAGAGCCAAGGTAAGCCTCGCGGAGCTGAACATAGAGGGTGTTCAGTTCCGCAGGTCTTTGACTGGGGCGGCCGTAATTCTCGTCACAGGTAATGAGAAGGAGGCGAGCGCGGTCGACCTAGCTGTCGCCCTTAAAAGAGTTGTTGACCCGACCGTCGTGCGTGTTACAATCCCAACTAAGACGGTGGAAATGTTGGTTTCCGGACTGGACGAGTCCGTCCGTCCGTCCGGAACTGAAGGAGGCACTCGCAAAGACCGGCGAGTGCCAGGTCGAGGAGGTTCGAGTGGGGGAGATCTGCCAGGGCCGCTACACCATGGGTACGGCGTGGGTGTGCTGCCCGGTGGAAGTGGCCAAGAAGATAAGCCTCTGCCAAGAGGCTGCTGGTGGGGTGGTCCGCTGCGAAGGTAAAGCTCCTCCAGCCCCGTGAAATGCGGTGTTTTAGGTGCCTCGAATCGGGGCACCTAAGGGTTGACTGCAGGGCGGAGGTAGACCGGAGCACGTTGTGCTACCGATGTGGAGCGGCAGGCCATAGGGCGTCGTTGTGCTCAGCGAAGCCCAAATGCCCTTTGTGCTCGGCGTCCGGGAAACCGGCGGACCACCGCCTTGGGAGTAAGACATGTTCTGCCCCTAAGATGCCTATGGACAGGAGGAGGAGGAGGGCGGCGCGAACCCGCCAGCCCGAATCATCAAGAGTAGAGGCGGAGATGGAGGTCACCGAGGACATCGTCGGGGCCCCCATCCTCCAGGAGGAGGCGACAGCGGGAGGGGAAGTACCCCGCGAAATAAATAGATCCCCAGCTCCAGGGCACCTAGTGCCGGGACATTCCGAGGTGTGAAGCGGCGCACAACACCTGCACCGCCAACAAAGCAGCAGAGCCACGTGCCTTTCTGGCGTAGCGCGAGTCCGGCAACGGATCATAAACGGAATCAGGGGTCAGTGGGAATAAGGCCTCGCTGTGGTCCCCTTCCCCCTGCCTCGTGACGGACGAAGGAGCTGTTGGGGGGTTTTAGTGGGTAGGCCTGGACCGATATGGCCCGGGGAGTCCCACATAGCCTCGTGGTTTGGCTCGACCACGAGGGATGCGTAAAAGCATTTTTCCCTATCAAAAAAAAGGGCAACAATCCGCAATAGACAGTAGGGCAACTATCCGATTTGATACGGATACTTGCCCTTTTTATTTACGAAATAAATAAAACATATTTAACAATAAAACCTAATAAACAGTGCAATTTAAACTCTAATGCACTCAAAGAAATATATTTTTGACTGAAATCGCAATCAGTTATAAAAATATTTAACAGAGATTACTTACCAATATAATTCTGGCGCTCGTCAAAGTCTCGCCGCGGAAGATGTTTTCTCATACGGAAAAAACACGTGCGCCTAATTCAACGGCTTATGCGGCACTGAGGCCTGCGCGGGGGACGCTTTTAATTATGATCAAAAAGAAACACTGTCAATACGTCTAACATAGAGCATTTGAAACTGAGGCATGTATCCGTCCGAGGCAACTATCCGGCTTTTACCCTACACCACCAGAATAAGGTCCATTAAGTGACTTGTCGTTTTAAACTATTATTAAAAATTATATATATACATATGGAACAGAAAAAGATAGACTATAACATTAATGAATAATTAAAATTTAAATGACGTCTCTGAGTACGGTAGTAAATGTTGCAAGTAACGACTCTATACCTCACAAAACTACCATATTATGAGGTCTGTAAATAAACACAGTGAAACGAAAAAGCAGACGCAGTTAAGATGAGTTCACGTCACGAAATTACTAGGCGAGCATAAATCGACAAGAGCCATTTTGAATTTCAAACGGTATCTGAACAAAGCGACTGTAACAAAGCGCGCCCTGAGGCGGGGGCGTGCTAAGAACGCGCCTAATCAAACGTAACAAGTTCTGTTTTCACTTTGTGCCTAGTTCCTTTGAAGTAGCTCCGTTGATATGATCCCCTGGTACCGCTGACGGGACGTTCGGGCGAGCTGTGTTTGTTCGATTAAGTTTTGCTCACAGGTATCATAGATATAGGTTTCGCTGAAGTAGAGAGAGTCAGACACTAACTTATTTACACTTACTTATTTTGACGCTCTCAAAGTGAACGAGTTTCAGTTACATTCAATCCGTTTTAAGCAGCCTGAAATAAGATCCTTCACAGTTTACATCCCTATGCCGACGGTAATTTAATGGACAAAAATATATTACAAATTTATATGTTTTATATGTGTTTAAATGCGAATGTATTGTTTGAATTAGATAAACACGCAAATTGAAGTATTGAGATGAGAGATGAGACCTCCCACGGATTAAATTTGGTCACAAAACTATTTTTTCCCAATATGACATTGAGCAACAACTGTGCGATTAGATGCTCAGTTGGAGATGCGAGATGCTAGCCTAGGTAAAAAAAATAACAAGCTCGTGTAAGCATATATAGAAGTTACTGTTCTCCCTTAAAGCATATTCAAAGTAAACACTGTTTATCATTAGGTATAATGAATCATAAACTGCAACCGACAATATTCTAATCTCCCCAAACAAACACCCCGCAGGTTTTATTGTTCCGAGGCCGAAGCAAAACGAGCAAAGTTTAGATCTGTCATACTGCGCGCCCATTTAACTTTTATTAGCGTTAGTTCGACCGGCCCCCATACCGTGGTCGCTTAAAACAGTGTTGAAGTCGCAACGACACTCTGTTTTAATATTGTTTTGACTTGTTCTAAGCGATGATGGTAGGTCTCCGGTACCGGCGGTGATAAGCCGATCGGAGACAAAACCAAAGAGGCGTGCACACCGGAGGAATACACGGTCGCTCACAATGGGCGCCGGAACACGCCTGGCGTGAGCCAGAGGCGGAAGCGAGTGTGGCGCAGCCCTATAATTTAATAAATGTGTCTCTGTGTATCATTACTCAATCAGACGAAGCTTAATGATTCACGACACGTTTAGCGCAGAGCTCGAGTGATCACCTACTGCGCAACGGGTCGCGGGTTCGATTCCCGTACGGGACAAATGTTTTGTATGGCCTACAGAAATTTGTTCCGGTCTGGGCGTATGTGCATGTGATATTCTATGTTTGTAACTGCACCCACGACACAGGAGAAAATCCTAGTGTGGGGCGACGTTTTTTAAAAAATACAAAACAAAAAACAAACATAATAGGTTGGGTGATTTTTAACCACGACAGGGAAGTGCTTGGCCTTCATATCACCTGATGGTAAGTCACGATAAGGTACGATAAGTCACGAAGGTGGAAGCGAACTTTACCTGGACTCCTTAACAATTGAGGAACTGGTTATCTTACTTCTAATTGTCAGAAAGAACGATGTTATTAATATTGTTATTATGGTGGCAAACTTAGGTGAGATGGTGGTACTAGCCAGGCGAGCTCAGAAGCTCTACCATCAACCAAACCGAGCAGAAAACCTCTCATGGGGGATTGAGCCCCGAATCTACCGATCAATACTCGATGGTCTCCACTACTAGACAACGGATATTAGGTACAAAAGACTGTACCTTACGATGCGCGCCCATAAGGGCAGGGAGAACACCGGGGGGTTTTAGTGGGTAGGCCTCTCCCGGATGAGCCCCTCACATGCTCGCCGTCTAGCTGACGGCGGGTACGGTACAGTTACGCATTTCTTCCCGAAAAAAAGGGTACAAAAGACTATTTGTAATCCCTTGGATTCTCAATCCTTGGAATTCCAATTGGATAATTCTTTTTTTTTGTGTTCGTTATTGTCAAGATAAGGTTTGTATGAAAGAAAATAAAAGAAATCGAACAGATATTTTTTAATCTACTAATATGAAATTTACTGAATTCGCGCGTTTGCCAGTTCGAGCGCTCTTGACAGAACGACGTCTGTCGGGAAAGCTAGTAATATTATAAATGCAAAAATAATTCTGTTACGTTTTTTCACTTAAACGGTTAAACCAATTATAATGAAATTTGATGAAGAGAGAGTTCAAGCCTTTAGGAATGGCATAGGCTACCTTTAATGAAGAATCTTTATATATAACGATAACTTTCTTAGGGAACGCGTGATTTAATTGCATTTCAATCGGACAAAGTCGCAAGCAACAACTAGTGTGCAAATAAATCATTACTCAATTTCTGAACTCCGCGCAGATGATATCGCAGTCAGATTTGTGTGTGAGTATAGACTTGTCGATCGACACATATCGATCGACAAAAGCATCTGTTCTTTTCCTGAGTCGCTGTCAAATTTTGTTTATCGAGAGTTGCATGCTCGCACCCCAGTTCAATGAAAAAACTATTTGCAATAGATTAAGCAATAAGCATAGGATATTTCCACACAAGTTGTATAATAGCTAACAGTGATAGGCGTGATAATATAAAAACTCCCACAACAATCATAAATGAGAAGGCTTTGCTTGAAAACGAAATGCAAGTGGAGCTATTTGCTTCAACGCTGTGCAAAAACAAAATAATGCTTTTAACTGATGTAATTATGATCGTAAAGTATGTACTCAAAGTACATATCAGGCCTTCTCATCCCAGCAGAAATAGCTGAGAGAAGGCCCTATTTGACCACAGTTGCTATTTATAATCAGTTTAATATTTGTATCTTTTTCTTTAGAGTTATTTGTATTGCATTTGAGTTTATGTGAAAAAAATGTGGTCAGATAAAACAATTTCATTCATTCATTCGTACATATTCTAATCGATCCTATTACTCGTAACTCGCACGTAGCCCGCTAGTGCTCGCGTCTCGCGCCCGTAGGCTCGGTCTTTGTGCTGCGGCGATAACCCTGTCAGCGGCGTGACGGAGTGGCGTGGTTATCGCGGCATTGTGCGCGCCCATTGTCCCGCCGACGTCTTCATGCCGCGCGTCTGCACGCCGCTTTACGCTGCACACGTTTAATTGCCCTCTGCCTTTTTGAAAAGTGAACGCCAAAATATGAAATTGCATTGGGCGTTATCGTTATGCGACCACCTGATTTGTTGGTCGTGAGCACAATTTTTTTTACGCAAATCAAGAAAGCTCTCACCTTCATCTCACTTGGTGGTAAGGCTACCTCACCTACACTTGTGGGAGAACTTAGTGAAAATATAGAGTACATTCTTAGGTCTTTATTTATACGCAAGAAGGAAGCTCTTGGCCTGCATCTCACCTGCTGGTAAGTGATGATAATGAAGAGGGAAGCGTGCTTTACCAGCTGAGGAAGTATCTATATAACCTCTGATTATCGAAACCCATATTAAACATTATAATTATGACGACATACTTTGTTAAAACGGTGGTAGTTAGCTAGGCGGGCGCAGACGCCCTACTGCCAAACAAACCAAACAGGAAAGAAGAAAGAAAGAAAAACCATTTATTGGACATGCACACAATAGAATAAGGAAGAATGCATATAAAACAATGAAAGAAAAAACAAGAACTTCAGAAGGAAAACTTCAGCCCTTCTTCAGCCCCATTGAACTGAATCGGGGAATTGAACTCCGGCCCCCCGAGCAATACAGGTCTTAACCACTACGGAGGCGGTTAGATAAAATATTAATGACTAGTTGCATAACAGCAATTAATTTGCATGAATTTAGCACCTATTACCCGTGGTTCCACCGCTTAGCCAAACACAGTTAATTCCCCTTAGCCCCACCGCCCTAAAGCAACATTTAAATTTGTTCAATCTTTAGAAGTGCCTTAGCACCAACCAAACCGAGCTGAACAGAAGTTCTTCCCCAACATTATGGTCTCGCATTCCTCTATGCCCATCAACCAACGAAGCACTGACCACCCAAGCCCCGCACTTTTTTATACAACTAAGTTGGCAAACAAGCAAACTGCCCACCTGGGGGCCTTACCATGATCGCTTATAGCAAGGTTAAAACAATATTGAAACAGAGACACCGCTCTTGTTGCGTATAGCGCCATCCCGCTTTTAGTGCAGTTTAAATATAGTTTTGGGCGATCATGGTTTGGGGGCTGATCGTAAGTGGTAACAGTCACCTATGATACATTGGCTCTTGGGCGATTCGCAGCAAAACTGCAACCCTCACAAGAACCACAGTGTACGTCGCCAACTTGTGGCGTCAGATGTAATGTCACGGTACCCAGTAATTTTACTGTCATATCTTACCCTTCAAACCGGAACACAGCAATGCAAGCACTGCTGCTTTGCGGCAGAAATAGGTAAGACGGAGGTACCCAAGCAGGCGACCCTGGTACAAAGTCTCCCTCCCACTTGGTAAACTTACAGTTGCAGGCATAAGTTTCCATAGTCATATATCAAAGAACACATTAAAAAACAAAAGTCGCCCCGCACTAGGATTTTCTCCTGTGTCGTGGGTGCAGTTACAAACATAGAATGTCACATGCACATACGCCCAGACCGGAACAAATTTCTGTAGGCCATACAAAACATTTGTCCCGTACGGGAATCGAACCCGCGACCCGTTGCGCAGTAGGTGATCAATCGACCTCTGCGCTAACCGTGTCGTTGAACATTTCCACGAACAGACTGATCAATGTGCTAAAGTCTAATAAATTTCGCGTGAATTTATAATTATAAAATCATAAATTCCGTTGAGTTCTCTAGTTTATAACGCCTATCAAAATTGACAACCGTTCAAATTGTTTCTAAATTAGTCTAGCGAGCTTAGTCATAAAATACTGGCAGGTACAGTTTTACGATTAGTGCGACACGGCTGTTAACGATTTAGAGGTAATTTATGAAAATGTCCGATTTTAAGAGACCTTATTAATAAATATAAAGACTTCATTAATGAACTGATCTTTTGAAAGAATATAAATAGGTTTGCTTTACGTTCACTCTCTAATAAACCCAGTAATAATGAAAGTAGTACTAAAGGAAGTGGACAAGGCTGTAAGAGCAAAGGCCCTTTGCCTTTCCTTGAAAATGCATAAGTCTTCTATAAAGGGGTAATTCCAACTGTTTCCGTGGTCTCCCGTGGATTCCCGTTGGGGGCAGGAGCGTTTCTGATTGGTTTGGTTGGTGGTAGAGCTTCTAGGGCCCTTTTTTAATCATTCGTTGGCATCGAACGCTCTTGAAGCGTCGTTTGTGTGTGACCTCGATTTTTTATGATTTTCGTCTCATATGAGATGAAAATCAATAGAGAATTTTATTATGTCGAAAATGAATATTACTTTTAACCGACTCCGTGGTCTAGTGGATGCGAACACCGCGTTTCGATTCCGAGTGGGGACAGAAGTTTTTCTGTCTATTTTGGTTGGTGGTAGGGCTTCTTAGCCCGCCTGGCTAGGAAAATAAAAAAGTTTCCTTAACAAACTGCTCATTCTATATTTAAATCAAAAGAGGTTGTATTTTAATGCGAATATAAGCCAACGTTTGCAGTAGTGTGTGCACACGCCATTGGCCGCTGGCCAGGCATCTGTCGCGTTTATGATTGGTCTGACTGCGCTTAGGCGGGCGGGCGTTAGGCGATGCCGTACGATGAATAAAGAATTGTGTACATATCATATTAAGCTTAAATTTATGATGCTGTTAGGTGAATTACGCCAATTCTTTTCTTAATATATCAAAGTTTTGAAATTGAGAAAGAACATTCTGAGAATTTTGCATTCGTAGTATATGTAAGCTTCACACTTGACGAAAAAGTATAAATGATGAGAAAATTTGAACGTTTGTTTCCCTGTTTATTTCGCAATAGATTATACTAATTGTCAATTTAAGACAATAGGTTTATAAAATCTGAAACAGTTTACTTATAAAAAATACTTTAGAGGTAACGAACGATTATTAATATTAGATCGATTCTCATTAGTTGCAAGTATACAGCAATCACACAGTTAGATAGAAAAATTGTCAATTTAATATTTCCGTTTCGGAAACAGATCCCAGAGCAAGAGTGATGTATCCTAAGTCTAAATATACTGCGTTAGCTATCGACGTCCATTCCCGGACAATATTTAAAGCTCTGTTTAAGCACAACGTCTCAATCGCCTTCGTGACGTTTCAATCTCGATGCCAGCGGGGGCATGCCCGCTGACGCCCACTACGGAGGTTTTACACCAAAAGCGGTCAGCTTACCATGATCGTTTATAGCAAAGATAAAACAACGTTGAAATAGAGACACCGCTATCACATCGTACAGTGCCATCTCGCTCTCCGTGCGGTATAAATGCCGTTTGAAGCGGTCACGGTAAGGGTAAGCATTTCGATTCCCTTGTCTATGGTCTAAGGTTCTAAATTTAAATTTAACTTCTTTTTTCAACGTTTTTCAACGGAGCTACAGTCGATGATTTGTTACGCCAAGGGAAACTTGTGTTCTTAGTAAAGCAAAGGAATCTCAATCGCCTACTTCTTACTCTTAGTAAAGCAAAGGAATCTCAATCGCCTACTTTATCAATTTAAATGGTAAGCATGAAGCTTGATAATCCAGAGAATGGCTCCCATTTTAGCTTTATCAAATGAGATCAGGGCCAAAAGCTTGTTGACAAGCTTATTAACAACAGTAGCTCTCTCTTTTTAATGCTCGGTCGTTTAAAATCTATTTCAAGCCTTATTTTTAATTATCAACGAGGCACACATAATCAAGAAGTAAATTTGCATTCGCGGATTGTGGACCGCGGTTGTCATTACTGCTTTTTTGTCGCAAGGATGGCAAAGGGATTACGGGAACCGCTTAACACAAACTGACTTGTACTTCTTTGTCATTCACTTTCTAAAACATTTGACATGCTACTGTCAAACTGATCTTTCCAAAGAGCCAACAGATAAAAACATCCACAAACGAGCGTTCTCGTACCTCTATCGAGTCTCATAAGAGCGGCAGCAAAAATGTTGCTCTGAATCTTTAACGCTGCGAGCGCACCCGACTAATTCGGTCTAGACTGGGAGCGCCTGAATCTCAGGCGGGCTGAAATATGGCGAGCGGATAAGTGCATTTAGGAGCGGCGGCTTCGTTATTGCTAGTGACACCGGTCGGAGTGACGTACGATGAAAATGCATTATTATATTTTTTCCTTTTTACATTTTCTCTAGCTGTGGGCTTTAAGTTGCGTCTAGACGTATGTTTTTCTTTAGACAGCCGACCCAGTGCTCCGAAATCTTAGAGATCTAAACGATTCGGAACAGTTGCCCGGTATAAATTGATCATTCGGAACTCGATCACCCCGACCGACGTGACACGACAAGACAAGCGACGGACACAACGACGCCACGGACACAACGACGCGTCTGACAAACACGAAGATTCGATGTAGAGTGTCAGAAACAATGATGAAGCGTTGGCTGGTGATAGAGGTGCAAAAATAAAAGCTATTGTAATTTTCAAGTAAAATATGAGACTATTAATTTGTGTTCAAGGGTGATTTTTTGTATCGATGTCGAAAAAGAAACAAATCTCAGACAAAACAACGTCTGATACAAATCTCCGCGCGAGGCCCTATGTTCATCCATTTAAATGAACTGGATGTTCCATTTGTTCCAAATGAAACACGTCACTCATCGGAAACTTTGTACTGTTCCAGATGCAAATGTTCCAATCTGATTAGGAAACCGCCACTAGTTACGTGAACATAGCCAGTGTGATTTTTGCCACCACTAAGTGCCAGTAACATGGTGATATTTTTGCCACCACTTGTTGCGTCAACATAGTCAGAATGTGCAAATCTAGAGGATAATCTTGCTTTCTGCAATTCTGATGATTGCAAAACTTTGATGTTTGTCTTGTAGATTATTGCTGGATGCGACAGCGCAGCATTGATCGGTATGAAGATCCTTGGGGAAGGCCTATGGCCAACATTGAGCATCTCTTAACTGAAATGATGACAATGATGTAGATTATTAACAAACATTGGACAGGTATTTGTTATTTTCCCTCAATCAAAAATTTTCGACAATACTTCGAGATTAAATGTGACGTGACGTCACGCCGGTGTACTTTTTGCACCGAGTCGTGACATAGCGAGCCCTTCTTAGCTTAATCCTCAGTCGTTTAATGTTATTTCGACAAAGCAAAATATACTTGATTGGTATTTTTTCATTATATAACTGACGTACTGAATAGATTTTTTAAGTTTCATACATTGCTTCAGGCTTCATCCCTATAAGTGATTCAGAATACATGAGTCGCGGCTTCGCTTACCGTGGAGGTCGTGAGAACTAACAAGTTCACTGCAATTACACGTTAACGAAGAGTTCGAACACTATACAACATCCTTTAATCTGTCTGGCCAGTGATGTAGTCGGCAAATTACTCTTCGTCTTAGTAGAGAACCGTGTCCAGCACTGCCCTGCAGCCGTGGGACGTAAAGGAGCCATGCCCTACACTGCCCAGCAGTGGGAGGTAATTGAACTATGCCCAGCATTGCCCAGGAGTGGGACGTAAATGAACCATGCCCAGCACTGCCGGCAGTGGTAAGCAAATGGGTTGAATGGGTTAAGGTGATGTCGCAGAAAAATTCGCGAGCAGCTTTTTGGATATTAGCTACGAAAAAGAAGATAGGGCAATCTACCTGGTCTAATTCAAATTGTTTAATATTAAAGCTAAATTGTTTGCGCTCTCAATTCGAGTACGAAGTCAGTTTATAATTAAGAATTTATGCGCGGCATGAAGCTCTATTTGCTGAAAGTTTCGCGCTTAATTACTTTCAGCTACGCCCTGAAAGTAGCTCGGTGCGCGAGGAATTCTTTGTTTATCACTATCTGTTATTTCATTGTTTTAAAATGATCAGTGGATGCATTAAACACATTTCCACATTTTATTGTAACATTAATTGACTATCAACTGGGTATTTTCAAGTTTGAGAAAAGAACAAAATATTTATTCCGATTAAAGATTTCAACCCTTGCAACTGGTTGCTACTTTTTGCGTTTTTCGGTTTACCCTATCCTTTCTGATTGAAATTTAAAAAGTAAAAAATACTTTAAAATGTGTTAATCGTATTTAAAAATGGAAAACCCCATTTTTACCTATTAAGTTGAGTTTTAATTTACCTGTTACGAAATAGTGAAACGTACAACTTGGTTCAACTAGTCGTAAATGTAAAAAAAATATATCATTGGGATTAATACAGGAGTGTTTTTAAAACGGTTTCTGGTTTTATTTGTATTTTATAATTAATCCCGGGACTTTTAAAAGAGGCGTGAAGAAGCACCTTCTAGGTCGACAAGGTGAGGGTGGCTAGTGCGGCGTTTAACCTCTCTCCCGTATCTTTTTTTTTTTATGGGATAGGGGGCAGGCGAGCAGACGTATCACCTGATGGTAAGTAATTACCGTCGCCCATGGACACCCGCAACCCCAGAGGAGTTACAAGTGCGTTGCCGGCCTTTGAGGTGGGAATACGCTCTTTTTTTGAAAGTTTGAAGGTCGTATCGGTCCGGAAATACCGCAGGCGACAATTCGTTCCAAAGTTTGACTGTGCGAGGCAGGAAACTTCGAGAGAAACGCACAGTTGTGGACTGCCAACCATCTAAGTGATGGGCATGGATTTTTTGCCGCGTGGAACGATGGCGGAAAGAGGCGGCAGGTATAAGTCCGAACAATTCCTCGGAGCATTCCCCGTAATAAATACGATAGAAGATGCATAGCGAAGCGACATCTCTACGCAGCGCCAAGGTATCAAGCCGATTTGAAATTTCCTGGCAGTCGACGATTCGAGTCGCTCTCCGTTGAATGCGGTCCAGTGGGAGAAGTTGGTATTGGGGTACCTCAGCCCAAAGATGAGAACAGTATTCCATATGAGGCCGAACCTGCGCCTTCTAAAGCTGAATGCGGTGCGCCGGAGTGAAATACTGTCTCGATCTGTTGAGCACTTTGGACTCTACTTCCACTTACCCACCAGGTAGAATGGAGTCATTTGGCCTTCGATAAAAAAGGGGTTACATACGTACCTTTTTTTGGTCCACATTCTTGAAAATCATTTACGTTAATGCAAATAATGATCAAAAACCACTTGCGGAAAGTTACACTTACGTCACTTTTTCTGAGTTAGCTCAATATTTTGACACTTCCATCGAATCATGAATAAGGAGTATTGCCAGCACAAATTTTTAATTGCCAGGTTTAAGAGTTTTAAAACACTATATTTTTAAATAGGCACTCTGTATTGAGCAGATAAAATTGGCTTTTTTCGCACTGTGTAAGTAATCCCAATTAAACTCAACCCGTCGAATGCTGCACCTGGGCACTACGGACGGACCGACGCGACGCGGGCGCCAATTATTTAAAGTGTTAAGTTTAAACAGAAGAAGTGGGTGTATTATGAAAATGGCGCCAGGTGCCACCCCGCCCCCGCGCTCACACCCACCTCCTAAGTAATTGTTTGAGACCAAGTCTGGTGGACGTTTGCGAACGGGTTTTTTGTTTGTTTTCGTCATTTCTTACGATGTGAACAACATTAAGGCGCTTAACACATTGCCGCCGCATCCCGCTGCGGTGTACGGAGGGACGAAAACCGCATGCGGCTGCGGCGGCACGGAACCGTACCACCGTACGGTTTGCTCCGTATCACAGTCCGGAGCTGCGGTGCACGACGCCCCGCATCACCGCATTATCTATTACGCGTATGCACGTCCTTTCTACGCAAAAATCCGTACGATACTGCGGCACAGTGTGGCATATCCCGCGGACCGCACCGCATCACCGTCCGGGAGTGCGGTGCCGTCGCGCGCGCCGGCACCGCACACAACCGCACGGGCATGCGGTGTGAGTGTGTTATACCCTGCGGTTTTTGTATACAAATTAAGATTCTTCAGTCAACATTAAAAACCGCAGCACCGCACACCGGAGCGGTGTCCGGTGCAATGTGTTATGCGCCTAAGGTTGTCGTTTTGCGATAGTAGCACTAACATCAGCCGCCCTACCGCCTAAATCTCTCGCTATCGTTTAAGCTATCGCTAATGACGTCATATTGTGATTTAGTACCGCCTATCATAGCAAACTGATAGGCAGTATTAGATAGAGTATTGTGATCTTTTTTATTTTGTGTATGATACACGATATTAGATAGAGTATTATTGTTAAGTTTAAACAGAATTTATTAGATAATTATTATTAGATAAAGTATCAGTAGTACCACAATACTCTATCTAATACTCTATCTCATAATTAGGCGGTACAAGATAGAGTATTTTGTATTAGATAAAGTATTCTGTATTAGATAGAGTATTGTGTTGATAGATAATATCATAGCAAATCATATATGATGTCATATTGTGATTTAGTACCGCCTATCATAGCAAATTTCGTGAAATTAAAACGATAGCGAACGCCTCGCTATCGCCATCGCTATGAGTTGAGCAATAGGGCCGCCGGTTGTACATTCAAGGAATTTAATTTGCAACTTATCTAACGATGAATATTGTAAAGCAATATGACACCATAATAGCTACGAACGCTACTAAAACGACTTTGCATACTCTGTTTACACGTAGGCATCATTCATTGGAATTTTCAACCTTAATGCATTGTCAGATTTGTCAGTGTCAAACAATAATTATGTCAACGAAAAGGGTGGGGAATTAATTTCCGTGACCGTATTAAAATGTCTCACGATTTTAGGTATGCAATGGGTTTGCTTGACTTGTTCGTCGACTGGCGAGTGCAAGACTCGCGAGCGCGCGCCAGTTGGCACCTTAGTTCCGATTTTACATATATTTTTGTCGTCAACTCGCGCGCACATACAAAGTACAGTTAATTATCATCCCTCACGACTTAAATGTGAAATCTAGGTCAAATGGATGATGTAAATCGAATAATTGACAGTAGGACAAATCTACTTTCACGTATTAAGTTGTTTTATACGTAACTTTTCACGAAATTGTAAAACGTGGTGAAAACGTTAGATTCTAAAACTTTAACTGTGAATCTAAAACAAAATATAAAGTCATAGTTTTTGTGTTAAATTGAAACCCATTAAT
Source organism: Schoenobius gigantellus (assembly GCA_963935595.1). Lineage (NCBI taxonomy): Eukaryota > Metazoa > Arthropoda > Insecta > Lepidoptera > Crambidae > Schoenobius > Schoenobius gigantellus. The sequence goes on from OZ012557.1 coordinate 3,292,209, forward strand.
TACATAGTTAATATAAAAATAGTGAGTTTTTATTTAAAATGTAAAAAAGTTCATTTTGATATGGTTATATAATTCTGCAATGATCTTAATTATTGCTCACCGCGTTTCAGATATATTGTTATGTGTATTTCTGCTTACCTGTAAAAAAAGAAAAAAAATCATTAATTAATGTTGTTGGAAATTGATTTGCATTTTAAAGGAAATGTTACTTCAGTCTGCTTTATTGCTAACAATTTTAGGCGTTCAAGTTTAATGTTGATACATAGCCAATGAGGTCTAGTTTGGCTTAACATAGTATAAGAGCTCAAGACAGTTTTGCTCGGATAAGTCCCGCAAGCCTAATACCGACCTCATGGTTTCCAAATGATATCACGATGAAATGATAGTGCGAAACGAAAAATAAGATTTTTGATCATTCGTTCATTATATCATGATGACATCATTGAAATTATGCCATAGAGATGATATCATTGGAGATCGGTAAAACGAAATGAAGCATTTCATGACTTTCCTTATCTCAAAAATGTATACCATGTCATACGATGAAAGATCCATAATAGGCCTGCTGGTGGTGTAGGGTCATCAACAGGCAACGGCGTCAACGTAGGTATGCTAAAGACACATGCTCGCACCCTGCTCGGGGCATTTTTTTTGTTTTAATGTAGTTGGAGTATCATTATTGTCATAGGTAGGTGTTATTACCATTATTACTTAAAATATTTTTTTTACTTAAAATAAATATTTCTGTATACAGGAGTATGCTCGTCATCTATGTTCTCTAAACGATCATGTCCACTCCATTGTCACAAGTTTACGCCAGTGAATGAAGTATTTATTTTTCATGTATAGAATTTATTACATCCCTTATTTTGTACTTATATCCACTTTTCTCATTTATTTCTATTTCTGATAATTATTTAAAAACTGCGAAATCACTCGTATTATTCTCTATTTCTCTAACGAAATTAGGATTTTAATCTTAGAGTAATCTAACACATAAATTATGTACAAAAAGTTAACTTCGATTTGATGTCCAACACCAAAAGTGAAATGAACCGAACAGAGGGGAGGGGCAATTAAAGCGTTTTGCATGATAACTATTCGGCAATGAAACGCCAAACAAAATCCGGGATTAGCCGGGACTCCTGGAGGGCCGGCGCAGATACCAGGGCAGAAGATCGGGGCGGTCAGCGCGTCTAATCGGCCGAGAGGCATTATCGCGCGGCCACTCTCGGCTTAATCGTCCGCCCGCTCTGATTAGCTAAGCTCCCGCCTATCTTGCCCCCTGGTACTCGATTATGCAGGCACGACTTGTTGTGTACTTTGACCCGGCATGGAAATGAGACAGTGCCATGATAAAAACGTATCGGCTTCGTGCCAGATTCAGCGTCATCGAGCCTCGAGGAAGAAGTAATTATCCACTTGAAACGCTGTAATATTTATAGCTATTTTAATGTACTTGGACGTGTCTCTATATCACCAAGTCTTGAACAGAGGTTCATTAAGAAAAATGGAGCGGTACATTATGTTTGTAATTAAACTAAAGATTAAATATGATAAGTTGAGCGAAGAGCCGAAGCTGCTGTGACTACGCGCGGCCGCCGCGGGCGCCACCTGCCCGATAATTCATCGGCACGGAGATGCAAATGTCCGCATTATCTGCGCGACACACCCGACACCCGTTTGCGTATGCAAATGGCTTGTTTATTAAAATTAAATAAATACAGCCCTGTCCCACATGCACTAGGCGAGCATAAATTCGAGCAGCTCTTTGTTAATTAAGTCGATGGGATCGGAAAACGCGCGCGAGACGTTCGCGATCATTTAGCTGCAAGTCTTATTGGATTACACTGCGACGTCCACACTTGCAATGTTGCTTGGAAAGTGGGAAAGGGGAAAAAAGAGCAACATCCGGAAACACTTCCAGAGTTGGCCGGGGCTCTCGCAGCGAAGTTCGCTCACAATCTAGATATATGGGCGAGTTAAGATGTGCATCTAAATAGCCTCTGCCGCCCTGGTACCTAACTTTAGATTACTTGCACCAAGTTTACCGACTTGCCGGGGAAAATTTTAAGTTTTCTTCGTGGAAAAATTCCCGCGTGTAACCATTCAGTTCGGCTCAAATTTACGGCCCAAGTTAGATACACTCGAGCCGCGGAAATTATAATGTTGTATGCACAGAGTACGCGGTGGAATTTAACTATGATGCGCTCCTTTAACTTCGTAAAATGTTGGAAATATACTTTAGCAATAATAGCATAACATTAATATATTAACAAATACACTAATGCATTGGTTCTTCCCCGTCTTAGGAGAGACTTGTGCACAACAATGGGATGTTACTTTTATGATATGTTCAGTCAGGAGTCAGGCGCTCTTCATTCTTTCATAATTGAAACTACTAAGATATAGCCTTGAAAAAAAAAGCACTGGAAATAATGTTTTTTTCCATATAATTTCCAATTCTTTTGTAGTTATCACTTATCTTTTTGAAAGTGGTGACTGAAAGAATTATTCCTCTAGATAACTGCTGCCTTACTTCAATAACTTTAGTTTTTACTTTTGTTTCATATATGTATTTTTTCTATGAAACTTAAAATACATTTAAGCTTTTGAGTTTTTGTGAGCGTATTAACAGTGTTACTTTGTTCTTAGCTCACATTATAATTTCCAACATAATTTAATAATAAGAATTGTATCGTAGAGAATACTTTCACTACAACAATCTATCATAAGTGCTTTAGAAGCTGTTCTACTTTAAAAGTGACAGTTTATTTCGTCAGTGAATTTAAGTTATTACCAGAGTGACTAAGAATTCAAAATTCTTAGTCACTCTGGCAATAACTGACCAAACTCTCGGTATTTTGCATATCTGTCACTAAATACGTTTAATCACTAATAATGTATTTAAGGCATCGCTTCGACTTTGTAATTTCTTTAAAAATTGACAGAGAAAGAACTATGTTTTAAACGCGTAAAGTCATATTAATTAAGACATGCACAAGCCTTCAAATAAACATTTAAATATCCCCAGAGGGGTCAGTATTTTAACCCGTTGTTTAAGAGCGGACGACCAGGGCACCATAAGATGAAGGGTGCACGCCCTCATCAAGAATTCATCACGGAAACACTTTGGCCGTGCTGTTAGGAGCGGTCCCTTCGGACGGCGCTGTCCAGGGCTACATTTTTATAAAAACAACGACCACTGTAAGGCGGAGAAATTATTGTCGGTCCCTGTTGGGTTGTGGCGTAACCCTTTCATTCGAGATACAATTTTATTTCGAAGCAAATGGTCTTTTAAAGTGCTCTATTCTCTACACTCTGTTTGTAAGTAAGCTATGTAGCTTCCCGCTCGCAGATTCGTCTGTGTTTGTTTCGTTTTTCATTAGGTTTGTTATATTTTCTAGCAGTAGTAATAACACGAACGCAGCAACTTCGAGGTCTTGTTTAACACATTCAGCAGATTTAACGTTCTCGACCCAGACGATATCAAAACAATCCAAGCTGAGAATGTCTTATCATTTTTAGACAGTGCCCAGCTAAAGAAGTACGTGTAAGGCCTAATAAGTCTTGCTTGGAGGCTAGGGACAATAGATCTTTGTAGGTCGCAGTGAATTAAATATCCCCGAAACAACGAATAATAATAACCATTCAGCAACACATTCAGCAAATTTTACGTTATTGTTATCCCTCAATAGCGATTTCACCCTTTTGAGTTTTCAAAAGTACAAAAAATACCGTTTTGATTTCTAATTTGTTAAATCAGACACCTAAAAGAATAGTCAAACTGACTATGGAATTGACTTAGAAGTGTAAACACTGAATGAAGAAACAGGCACGCTGATGAAGAACTGACGACACTTAGAATCAAATAGTTTGGAAAAAAGGACTTTAAATTAGCCTCAATATTTTTCCTACGGAATCTTCACTTCACTTCACAATATTATGTAGCTTGTAAGAGGACACAAGAATGTTATAAATAAATAAAGCTACATATATATAATTACACTATTTAGTTTGAGCTGATGTATGACCCTTACACCTTTGTGATTCCTATAAGTGCTATTATGTAATTTATTGTGCGACAAGACTATTTAGGTGAAATAAAAAATGTGCAGACAAAAAGAAGAAGAACATAGGTATCATTTTTTCCATAACCTTTATACGATTTAGCTATTGGCGTTAGAAATATTTATTGCGAGTCTATCATAAATACTGACATTACAATTGTGCATAAATCAAATTTCAGTAGTGAACCTCTAGAGAGCTCTCCGCTTAGATTCTCGCTATCAAAAATAAAGATAAAATACATCACACAACCCCCAAAATTACCATACGAGACAGCTTTATAATCCTATCGAGCGCATAAACCAACCAGGGCCGCAGAAAAACCGAGGAGATCATATATCTGTGAAAGCCCGCTATACGCGCGGGACAACGCAGGTGTATTTCCCTTCACATAAATACGCCCGCCCTTTTTAATATACCCTAGATTTGGCATAACACCTCCTGATGTAGGGGATTCTAGGAGACCCGCCGACGCAATAACTGTGACATCGGGATGCATTAATCAAACGAAGCTGGAATCCGCGCGGATTTTTCGGCGCTCCTCGGATATTGCTTGTCGCTAACTTATGGTCGCCTGGTTGTTAATATCTTACTTAAGAGTTATTGTTTCGGGCTTTCTCTCTGTGACAAACGGTGGAAATGTGCGCCTAGCAGTTTCTTCGCACGATTCCTAATCTTATTTATGCTATGGTCCGAAATGACGCACTTAATACATACCATACTATATCCATACAGAAAAATACAATGCTAATCCATTATAAGATGATTTACAAAATAATCGATTATTCTGGGTTTATTTTTTAAGTTCGGATCTACGTACTTACATTACAAGGAACTTAAGTTCTTTGAGAGTATCTTATTGGTTGTCTTTGTGTCTCTATGATATTTATTTACCCTTTCATCAAATATAATAGGGATGATGACTGAATTCTAATTGTCACGTCTCGTCATAAAATATTAAAATACCGTAGAAAAAGATACAATCCTGTGAAATTAGAATTAAAATCGGCTTAGAAATACATTAGATACAAGCATTTTAAGTTGTTAATTTGGAAGCGATTAGACAGAGAGATCCGACATCAACCGTGACGTCATTGTTTAGTACAGCCATATAAACTCCATGTAAATTGCCGTTTTGCTAGAAGGAGATGGAGAAAAATCTTTAATACCTTATATCTTGGTTGTTTTTTTAGTTATTCGATGAATTCTTTCAGTTTATTATATGAATGATCTTCTATTAATGCAAAAAAAAAATTGTCATCTACCCTATTGAATTAATAACCACTATACACGATTGATGTCAATAAGCAATCCATTTCGAACACAAGTAACTCCATTTATGTACACAAATAATATAAACAAAGCCTCAGGTTTCGAAATGGCACCTTAATAAATGTTTAAAAGTTCCAAAGACAGCGAGAGGGAGGTGCGAGCGCGCCAATTTCACTAACACAAGATGTCGGTCGTCAAATCAGGAACAATTACAAACAACTGCAATAAAAGGCTCTCTGCTTGGGAGAGTTGACCAAAATTACCCATTTCATATCTGGCCGGTGTATCGACCCCCGGGGGTGGGGGGCGGCAGGCGCCTGTTAAGATAAGATATCTCGGAGTGGACCGTCTAAGGTTACAGGATGCTGCGAGGGTCGCCCGATAGTGGTCACTCATTGCTTTGTAATAGTAAAATGGAATAATCTATTTATGTGAGAAAAACACCTCCCCGTAAACTAACAGGGTCGATTTTCCTTTAAGCGAAACGGACACCGTTTTCAAGTCGGTAGGAAGTTTCAAAACGGTGCCAATATATTCGCAGCCCGTATTTTAAGCTTTGACACTATTTACTATGTGCACTGGACCCGCTCCTTTCGCTCGTAATGTAACGTTTTACATATTAATAATTTTTTCAACACACTTCCTCATAAAGTGGCTCTAATCCCATGGCAATTAGGCACATAATGACACCTATAATCAAACTGTGACTTTTTCATTACTATTATTCACGAGTGAGTAATAGTTTTTTTTTAATATTATTGTTTGAGTTACGCTTACACTTGCGCTAAAATGCTATCCGCGAAAAGCCCAAAAAAAAGAAACCTCATTTTTTAGTCTATGGCCGATGCGCGCGCATAGGAAAACTGATTAATTTTTCCCGCCATTACGAAACATTTTTCACAACTCGTCTCGTTTTCTCTTTTGAAGTTATTTAGTTAGTTATTAATTAAGATGTCTGCAAATACAATTTATGAAGAAAATGATTTATGTTGTACACCGCCCGATATAAGATGTGAAGCCCAGAACGTTATGGAAAGTTTACTACCAGAAAACTCAAAGGAAAAATATCTATTAGCGTACCAAAATTTCATACAATGGCAGAACAACAAGAATACGCAGTCTTTTTCAGAAAATGTGTTCATGGCGTACTTTAAAGAATTATCTTCTAAGTACAAACCTAGCTCTTTGTGGTGTATTTACTCAATGTTAAAAAGTACAGTCCGAACAAAGAATGGAGTGGACTTAAAAACATACTCGAATTTGTCAGCTTATCTAAAGAGACTATCTGATGGATTTAGAAGCAAAAAATCAAAGGTTTTATCATCTGATGATATTGAAAAATTTATTAAAGATGCTCCAGATAACCAATATTTGGCTACAAAGGTTAGTTAAATTAATTTTAATTAAATATTTAATAGCAGCTTGTGTTGTGTGTTGACCTTAATTATTGTTTCTTTTGTTTCAGGTTGCTTTAATATTTGGTGTAACTGGTGCCTGTAGGATACAAGAATTAACAAATATAACTGTAAAAGATATAGAGAACCATGGCCAGATGCTTTTAGTGAAGATACCTATCACGAAAAATAAAATACCTAGGTCATTCACCATACACGGTTCATTCTATGATATTGTTAAGAAGTATGAAAGTTTGCGTTCGCCAAAAACAAAAAATGACCGTTTCTTTCTAAATTACCAGAATGGTAAATGTACCTGTCAGCCTATAGGTATAAACAAATTTGGTTCTATGCCTAAAGAAATCGCAAAGTTTTTGGGTTTAGTAGATGCTGAGAGCTACACTGGACATAGTTTCAGAAGAACTTCAGCTACATTGCTGGCAAATTCAGGAGCTGATATAATGACTTTGAAGCGACATGGCGGGTGGCGATCTAGCAATGTAGCAGAATCATACGTAGAAGATTCCATACAAAACAAGAAGGAAATTTGTGCAAAAATCACAAAAAGAATTAAATTTGATTCTGAGACGCATCCTACTGGCGAAATACCAAGTACGTCCAATGATTGGATTTCACCTACCTACACGAATAATGAACCATCACAAATAACAATAGAACATAAAAGTATTTCAATAAATAATCTATCTGATGAGACCGCTATGTCATCAAAAATAGTTAATTATAATTTTACTAACTGCACATTTACTAATTGTTTCTCTAAGTAAACTTTTTATCTACTATGTAAAATGGTTTTTTATTTAAGTATTGTTTTATTCAGAAGTGTGTTGAAAAACGTTGTATGATACACGTGTGTATTGATGGTTACCGTCCTCGGCTTCTTAAGACCCTCGCCTGACGGCTCGGGCCTCAATGCGCCTCAGCGGTAATCACCAACATTACACACTTGTACCATAATGTACTAATATCAGTAGTTTGGTGATGAACTACAACAAAATGGTATCAGCTTTTTCAAATTTCGAATTTCACATTAACTAAAATGAATTAGGTCCGCTCAATAACAGTATACGTTAAAGTATTCTTTTTTTTAATTTATGAAGCAATGAAGATGTAAACATACCATTCACGGTTAAACTGAAATTCCTATATAATTCAGTTCTTTATTGCATATCACAATACAATATTTTTGTGGTACTACTTATTATATATAATTATTACTTACTTATAGCATAGAAAAAAAAGATTTTTATTGCTGTAAGAAAAAAAAGGTTAATTCGTCTACGTAATAATGAGATTCCAAATAATGTCCACAGCGAATCAATGCTTTCAACTTGTCTATGCTTCACTCTATCTGGGGGAGGACCGGGGGCGATGTTTATTGATTTGACTTATACTGGGTCGTACTAAAATACCACAGACAATAACATATTGATTTTAATGGCTTATTTACAGCAAACTGTTGGCCGCGACTTTGTCTGCGCAGAATCCAGTTATATCGTGAGTATCACGTGTTCCCCGAGGAACTCATTAACATTTCATTTAGACTTTCTAGGAGATCATCGTTTGGCACTGACTTCAATAAGGTAAACGCTGGTATACTCGTCAGTGTCCCAGTACTCGTCAGGTACCTATACCTACACTTTAAAAGGGGCTTATAATATTTCTACCAACCGTAAATTAAAGAATTGTTATTGAAATACAATCACAGTAATATAATGTTCTATTATATTTGCAACACTGCATTAAAATTGTAATTGCGTCTAAAGTTCGAAGTGCTAAAAGTGTGAGCTCAGAAAAAAATGTGGAAAAGGTATAGTTCGGCAACTAAACTGAGCAACAACCGGCTCCTATTTTTTACATAATATACCGCTTGGGATATTTATACGGTAAGTGTGTTTATTTTTTAAAGATAGTACAATACATTTTCTAATACTATACCTATTAATCTGTGCTATATCGTGAGAATTTATTTTTTTATTGCATGTGACATTAATTGGTACTCACTTATTCCTGTTTTGCCCAATAGTCGTCAAAATTTATGTAGTTTTGACGGATACTGGAGCGAGCATTACCAAAAGTACCTTAACCCGTCATCGTTACCTTAATTCTCGGTATTAAGTTTTATTTTCCATTGGCATTATAGAAAATCTTATACTTAGATAACGACGGATAAGGGGACGTTCCTTACAATTGTACCTAAGCCCATCATAGCGCTCTTATTACCTTAAATTATGTACGATATTCGTTTGAATCAATTTGTTTTATTATTAGATAAAAAGTAGGTATCTCTATATGTATACAGCTTTTTTTAAATTCCAATAATTTCTTGAAAGTTTGTATTAGTTATATTAGTATAATAGTTTCATTATTATGATTACATTTTTATATGGTTCAGTAACATTTATAGACTTCCTTTTTTATGGGACCTACTTTTAAATTACAAAAAATAATTAACTGTTTCATACATTTTGATCGAACAAGTATTGAACTTTTCTATGAAACAGATGATTTTTTCTTCATTTCGAGGTTGGTCTCATATTGAAAAGCAATCTATAAATGCTAGATCGTATTAAAATTCCAGTATGTATAAATATTGGAATTCAAACTTACGCAATTCTTTAGATAATTTCGGTAACTCTAGTTCTTCTACGGATTTCATTATTTCTGATGTGATCACGTAGAGAAAACCCGAGCATAGATTTCTCCATTGCCCTTTGAGTTACTTTGAGCCTTCGTATGAGACCCACTGTGAGCAGCCACTTCTCATTTCCGTACGTCATCACTGGCAACACGCACGAATTGAAGACTTTCGTCTTGAGAAACTACGGCAGATGGACCGAGAATATGCTGCGTAGCTTCCCGAACGCTGCCCAGCCGAGTTGGATTCGTCGACTTACCTCTTTCCGGAAGTTAGACTTAACGAGCTGGACTATTTGCCCCAGGTAAACATATTCGTCAACAACTTCCAGCGTAGAGTCTCCAACATGCACGGGAGGGGGTACTACACGGGAATTCGATATTATTTTAGTCTTGTCCGTGTTCATTTTAAGACCCATTTGTTGGGAAACTCTACAGAGGTCTTCGACCATTGTGCCTAGATCCTCCACGGTCTCAGCCATGGTACAGCTCGGTAAGTCTAACTTCCGGAAAGGAAGTTAGACTCACCGAGCTGGACTATTTCCCCCAGGTAAACATATTCATCAACAGCTTCCAGCGTAGAGTCTCCAACATGCACAGGAGTGGGTACTACACGGGAATTCGACATTATTTTAGTCTTGTCCGTGTTCATTTTAAGACCCACTTATTGGGAAACTCTACAGAGGTCTTCGACCATTGTGCCTAGATCCTCCACGGTCTCAGCCGATATCATCTGCTAAACGAAATTGAGTTTTGTACTTGAGTCGTTTATGTTGATGCCGAATCCTCTCCAGTTCAAAATCTTAAATACAGCTTCCAATGCAGCGTGAACAGTTTCGGCGATATAACGTCACCCTGTCTCACACTGCGCTGAAGTGGCACTGGTTTCGAGTTTTGGTCCTGAAGGCGGACTGACATGGTGGTGTTTTCGGTTAATGACTGCAACACTTGGATGTACCGATAATCTTTTTGGCACCTCTGGAGTGATCTAAGCACGACACTTGCTAACACTTGGGAGCCATTGTTCTGCTCGATGGCCTCTTTAATACGTTCCGTATTAAAACAGCGTATGTCGCGAGTCAGAACTTAGAGAACTGTTTGTTAAGTTGCCGACGAGAACCTTCAGAAGACTGCAGACCTATTCCACGCCATTCCTCCGTCAGCTTATATGTCGGCTCCGTTACTTCTTTGCTTAGTACGGCTGGGTTTGCAAAACTTTGCACCTACCGTAAGGACAGCTTCCAGAACCCTGTCATTATAAATGTCTACATCCGTGCAGTCCTCCAGGCAATCAAAGCGATTTTGCAATTCGAGTTGAAAGCGCTCGGGGTTTTGGATCTGGATTGCTTAGGGACGGAGCGTAGACTTCACCAGGCGATACCGTTCCGCTTTTATGTTAAAATTCAATGCGCCTCTTACCGTTCGGATATCTCTCCCTGTGTTAAACGAATTGATCATTGAGCCGTCATTAAATATTGGATCTTAGTCAACATGATGAAGTCAATCTCATTTTTTGTCAATCCGGACTTTTCTAGGTAAATTTTCGATGCAGCCGCTTTTTGAAGAAAGAGTTCATTATTATATAGTCCTTTTCTTTCCATGTAATCGGCTAGCATTTGACCTCGATAATTCCGGATTCTAGCTCTAAATTGCCCCACTTTCAACTCATTATCGCCCCGCTTGCCTAACCTTGCGTTGAAGTCTCCCATGACAACGATGACAACGGTGTAGTGAGTCTTGGAAGGGTGTATTGTCCGAGAAATGTCGACAAAGACATAAATAGCTTTCACTTCCTCGTCGGGGTGGGTCGAGGTCGGGGCGTAGACCTGTATGACCTTTAGTGAATACCGTTTGGTGATTCTGAGTATAAGGTATGCCACCCTATTCGACACACTTCCGATCTGTACCACGTTGTTCACTAGAGACTTATGGAGAATGAACACGACACCACCTTGGGACAGGTCTTCGGCATCCCGAAAATAGAGCAGGTTGCTGGATTTAAGGACCATCATGTTCTCACCCTCTTCTCGAACTACGGATAAAATCAAAATCAAAATCAAAAGTACTTTATTTCATAGTCCCAGAATACTCCAATGAATCCAGATAGTCCAGATAGTCCCAGAATACTCCAATGAATCCTGCTCAATTCCTCTAGTTCCAGCAGCTTCTCCTCGGTCCGCAGTGTACGCGCGTTATATAATATGTTGCCAAGGCCAAGGTCGTTTGATGGGAGGTTTTCGCCGCCCGGGGATTCTTCACCCCAGGTCTGCACCCCAGGTCCTAGTGCCAGGTCGACGACCGTCACTGTCGACGCGGCCTCCGGGACCGCCGGGCACTTGGGGCCTTTGGGTAGTTCGATCCATTTTTGGGGAGGTTTTGGGCCTTCTCCCGCCACGCTGGCCCAGTACGGGCTGGTGGGGTGCAAGAAGCACTCAGGAAGTTTGGTAAGATTTACTACTAATTCCAGTGGAGTCTATGATATGATATATTATATATCAAACTAATAGTTTTTATTGAACCTGTCTGTCCAAGATTATTTGGCTCTCAAGCAGTTCATGAACAACAAGCCTCCCGAACAAGCCGGATTCCGCAAAGGCAATAGTACCATAGACCACATTCATTCGCTGCTGCAGGTTATGCAGAAGACCGAGGAGTATGATCTGCCTCTATGCTTGGCGTTTGTGGACTATGCGAAAGCCAAAATTCTGTCGAGACTTGGGCCGCGCTTAGGTTAGGACTGATCTGTACACCCAAGTCCTGCAGTCATTGAAACGAAAACATCACTATGTCAGTCTGTCTTCAGGACTAAAACTTGAAACCAATGCGACTTTAGCGAGGTTAGAGACAGGGCAATGTTATATCGTCTAAACTATTCACAGATGCATTGGAGTATGAATTCAAGCTTTTGGACTAGAGAAGATTCGGAACCAAAATAAACGGCGAGATCATGACTCATATTCGTTTAGTTGATGATTTCGTAGTCATTAAGACCTCTGTAGATTTCCATCAAGTGGGACTTAAAATGAATGTGAACGAGATTTAAAACGTGTCGAATTCCCATCTAGTAGGTGCCCACTCCTGTGAAGGTTGTAAACTCGACATCGGAAGTTGTTAACAAATATGTTTACCTAGGGCAAATAGTCCAGCTCGGTAAGCTCAACTTCCAGAAAGAGGTAAATGATGACTCCAACTCGATTAGTACAATGTTCAGAAAGCAGTTATATCGAGCATCGGTGACGATATGGATTCGGCGAGGGCCAGCTAATCGGGAGGTCCGTGGTTCGATCCTGCCATGTACTAATGTTTCGTTTTTTGTACGCTCGGGATTAAACTGGTCATTCCCCGAATACACCCCTTTGGAACAGGCCCAGCAGTATAAACGAGCTGGGACTCGCCAAGGAAGGGCTGACCAGGTTGCTCGGTTGTGATCCCCCAGACGGACGACCAGGTAGGAAACGTAATATCTCCCAGCCGATTGTCAGTCGGTTGGGCCTAAATGCTTCCTGGCCGCTTAGGGTAGTAGGTGCGCACCTAAGGCGCGCCTCCCCCTACCCAACCGCCAACTACGTAGCGGGGTGGCTTGAGAGTCCTCCTCCCGCGCCCGCTCCGCTGCAAATACTACAACGGTTGGATGTGGAAGTTTTTCGGCCTTTAAAACAAATATGGAAGACGACCGTATATGATTCGTCATAACAGCTCATATACGTTCCCGCCGAGGGGCTCGAGCCTACCCTAAGTTAGGGTGTGTAGGCCTTACTCAACCACGCTGGTCCAGCGCGGATTGGTCGACATATGATTTTCGAAACAATAATCAGTTTGTCAAACTCAAAAAAGAAAATGTCTACTAATACTTTTATATTTAATATACTCTTTGGTTTTCGCAATTTATTTATAATAAAATTTTAGTCTGGGATCTGCATTCTTTATGACTACCTATAATATGTATAAATAAACAAATAAATATTACATTATTTTACTATAACGTACTTTATAACAATAACATGAACATATATATAATCAACATGTACCTATATTCTTATCATGTTTCATCATATGTTCTTAATAAAATGAACATATATATTCTTTTCGTAATGATTATAATGTAAGCTTTAACGTATAGCAATAAAGTTCAAGGTTGCGTGAAACATTGACGACTTTTGGGTCAACATGACGGTTACTAGGACAAACCTGCCGACTACTGGTACAATTGGCTCCTTTTTACTTTTTTATATTACAATAAATTATTTAGTTAGTTTATTTAAAAACCACGTATACCTCTGAAAACTACAATAAATAGTTTAGCAAGCTATCGAAGTTTTAGATTATTAAGTCTACAAGGTTTACTGTAACACAGCTCCAAAGTCAGCAAAGTTCAAAACCTGACGAGTAATGGGCCTTTTACCTTATAGAAATGTAATGTTGTTTGTATTTTTATATTTTTAACTTTAAGGTGTTTTCGAAGTCGGTTTTTATTTTTTGTATTTTTTTTATCTTGGACAAAGGTTCAATACGTGCCTATTATAATTAAAAACTAATCTCTAACTACTTAAATTTGAGGATCCTTCCATCATCAGCTCGGTTCATGACGCAAATACCAGAAAGCTTCGGAAAAAAACATGAAACACGTTGGATGTATCTATAAAATTTAAGGATTTCCCTCGATTTTCCTGGGATCCCATCATCAGATCCTGACTTTGGTGACAATGGGACCACCGCAGGAGTATACTCCATCTAATACAACAACAATCGGTTCACAATTGGCGGCTGATGGAGCAATCGTGTAATATACACACAATAAAAAAAATCGCACCGAATTGAGAACCTCCTCCTTTTTTGAAGTCGGTCAAAAAGAAGCCTATGTCCTTTCTCGCTTTAACAATAACCATGCTAGATTTCATCAAAATCGTTTAGGGATTCAGGCGCGAAAGCGACAGACACACAGAATTACTTTCTCATTTATAATATTAATAAAGATGCTTTGGGTTCACCTTGATCGTGATTCGATAAGAAACGCGATATTAATGTTATATTAACCACAAGCTGCGCCCGCAGCTTTGCTTGCGTAAAATTCACCTTGATCGTAGCGTGATGTTATAATAGTCTATAATTTTCCTTCGTATATAACAGCGTCGGTGGCGCTGTGGACTGGCCACTGGCCTTCTAGTCGGGAGGTCCGGGGTTCGATCCTGCCATGTATCAATGTATTTTTAGTTTTTCAAATTTTCATTTGTCCGACTCTCCTACAGTGAAGGAAAACATCGTAAGGCAACCTGCATACATCTGCGAAGAAATTGAAAGGTGTGAAGTCAACCAATCCGCACTGGGCAGGCCTAATTTAACACCCTAATAGGCTAATGGATGAAAAAAATATTGCTTTTATAGAAGTTTTCCAATAACTATAAAAACAACCAAGATATAAGGTATTAAAGATTTTTCCCCATCTCTTTCTAGCAAAACGGCAATTTACATAGAGTTTACGAGTATATGGCCGTACTCAACAATGACGCCACGGTTGATGTCGGATTTCTCTCTCTAATCGCTTCCAAATGAACAGCTTAAAATGCTTGTATCTAAAGTATTTCTAAGCCGATTTTAATTCTAATTTCACATGATTGCATCTTTTTCTACGGTATTTTAATATTTCATGACGAGTCGTGAAAATTAGAATTCAGTCATCATCCCAATTTAGGATAGGCTCAATTGGTAGGGAAGTATGCTGATGAATGATACACCAAAATGGGTGCACCGTGGCCGTGAACGATAGTCCACGTTTCTAGTTAATAACTGGCAACACAGTATAAATAAATTGTGCTAGCAACTGACCGTCTTCCACAGCTGATCAGTCAACAAACATCGGCTGCGTGTCCCGCTAATCTGGCCGGCTACCATATCAGTCAACACGCCGGGAGCCGTCGAATCCTAAGCAAGCGGCGCGATACGATAACTCGCCTAATCTATTCCGGGAACCGAACCCCGCACCGTCGGCAAACACGGGAACCCTTTCGGCAAACGCGGCTCAAGTGACAGTATTAATTAAGCCGGGAAAAAATCGAGAGATCGCGCTTATAATCCCGAGGAATAACATCTTGTCTGCGCTGTAGAAATTCAGGCATTTTTTTCTGAGAACCAAACAGCTAACTTAACTATGTATAAGTTTTATACAAATGTTATAAAAGTTTTAATGGACCTTAATTTTTTGATATAAAATTGATTATTTTTCAGGTATCTGTAAATTGAATTGTACGAGTATTGTGAAGGTTTCATGACTATTACGGTTAATACCATATTAATTTGTGATATATGAAAACAAAATTTATGCAATCATAATAAAGAAATAGAAGATTACACATTGATAGTAATATTTTTTTTAACATCAGGCTATTTTAGGCGTTATTTATTCTCCTAGTGATTACAAGGATAGCAGAAAATGTTAGAAGATAGATACAAGTAGCGCACTTTCCTGGACATACCATATTTCGTAAAAGCTAAACAATCCTAACGTTTATTGAATTTGAAATTCGAACGGGGCCTCCATCAATCGTGCTAATCGCACAGAGCTCCCTCGCTAGCTCCAAATTTAAATTTTGAAGACATCCAGGCGCCTGTTGTCCCGCTCTAGCACTTGTCAACGTTGTATAGTGTCGTCTCACCTACACACTCTATTTCCGCCAGATCCGAATTTCCTGTCCGGCGGTAGTCGGCAGTATTAAATGTCGCTTACTTAAAAAGTGGGTAGTTTTCGGAAATCTGCTCCCCGGATAAACGGAAATGATTTCTGTCGGTCTCTCGGGCCGTCTCGCGGGCGATTCCGGGCGGCGCGAGTCGGGGAATAATGGGCCACAAGAAATATTTTGTGTTTACACATCTACACACTGTAACAGGTTGAATTTCAGCTCAGTATTTGTAAATCTACATAGCTATACGTTCCAAACTGACTGAAATGTTTCTTATTTTATAAAAAAATGGCTTCTTAATGCAAAAATCTTTCCTAATGAGTAATAATAAGCATCGGATACTTCTATATAAATCAAAGACGTTTGTTCTGTTTGCTTTAGAAAGTCAAGCGCAAGCTCTGATACAAAATAAATTATGATTTAGATCACACATATAAATCTAAAGACCACAGATATAAATCCAAATAGATGCCGCGTAGCATATGGACGTTTGCGACCCCAGGACTAAAATACTCAAATCCTACACCTCCTATATCAATGAGAACGACTCCTGCTGAGCTCTGGCGCCTCACTAACGCGCTGGATGACTTGAGATAGGAGCATAACATTGTTCGGTCTTTTTAACCGACTTCAAAAAAGGAGGAGGTTATCAATTCGGTTGTATTTTTTTTTATGTTTGTTACCTCATAACTCCGTCATTTTTAAACCGATTTCCAAAAATCGGCCCAGCCGTTTCGGAGATTAGCGGGAACAAACAGAAACACAGACAGACAGATAGACAAAAATGTTTTAAATTGTGTTTTTGTTATTGGTACCCGATAAACGTTCATTGCCCATTTAGTAAAAACTTGTTATTTTGACATTACAAACAGACACTTCAATTTTATTTATTTGTATAGATAGAAACACTATAAAAATCATTGAACTTGGGACCACCTCTCTACACTTTTGTTAATTAAAGTTGAGGAAGGTAGGAACAATTAGATCATAGCAAGTGCTTGCTTAACGTGAACGTTCCCCCGCGGGAAAGAGGCGTGTATATGTGTATCTTTCCGAGACGCCGAGAAATAATAAACTCCAAATCTAAGTGGTCACCACGAGAAAAGCGCTACCAACCGAACAATACAGCACTAGTCCTTCGTCAAAACAACGCCAGCCATATTGGTATTTATTCCGGCCGGGCGGCGAATAAAAAGGATTTTACCGGTTAATTCCCGCGGATTCCCTCAGTCCACGTCTTCCAATATTAATAAATTCTCGTTTCCCGGATTCGCTCGCAATTTGCCCACGTTCCCTCGCAACTTACGACTCGTCCTTTGCGTAAATAAAGCTAGGGTACGCGAACTTTCCTCAAGATTTTTAACGCCCGAAATGGGCGAAAATTGAGTCATATTTTGGGGGGACTTTATCGGGTTAGCGGGGCCTGTAAATACGGTGGCGAATATCCCAGCGACGCCGCCTTCGAACGGACGCTCACTTATTAATCCTTTTAATTTGATTTTAGTGAGCGCTTGTCCTCGGCTGTTTTATATTGGAGGTAGTAGCCGCTTAGATATTTATGTCGTTAATAGGTTCTGCCTACGAATTCATAAAAATATATTTATTACAACCAACATCACAAACCTAATAATACACCACGCATCACGCAACATTTTTCTTGTATTAATTTATTCATTTATCTATTTATTTAGGAGTAAAAGGAACATGCAAAGTCAAACATAAAATTACATAACGCTGTTAAGCCAGTTATAGTTACAATTATTGGTAATTCCTTAAATCCTTTATCAATTCCTTGGAAAGAAAGGCCTTCTTACTCTCCCTCTAATCTCTTTTTTGAATGATAAAAAAATAGTATTGAACCCCTTTTAAGTCACTGCAGCACTATATTTGCTTCTCAATTAATTCGTGAAATGAAAGATATACACGGTACTGGGATGGATGTAATGATAAAAATGGCATGGCATAGCGGGAAGCATACCAGGCGATCATAGCCGTGAGAGACTGTCAGTCATTACCGTGCGTGCATAAGGTGATGTATGGCTCTGTACGCGGCGCGGCGCCTCAAAGGGAACGATACTTGACACCGTAACTCGACACGCGCGCCCTAGGAATTCCACATTGTTAAAATACGAGCTCCATCGCGCCGCAACTAGGAAGATATCCAGTTTTAACTTGGCTAAGTGAAGATAGCTTGTTCAAATTCAAAAATCTGGAGTCAACAACAACATACCTTTACATACAGCTCTGACATCAAAAACACACATTCGGCAATGTAAATTTTAGTGGGGTTGACGTTGTATGAATTACATGTCTGTAGGTGGAACGTATGCTTGTTAACCAAACAGCTATGGAGAAATGAAACGAATTACTGGATGAATTAAAAAATAGAACAGGGACGGCGTAACACGTTTTTTCTTCCAATCTTCTCTAATATATCAATCTTATCCATTCAAGTCACACCACACGTCCATTTTGACATTCTCATCTTCGCCACGTGAACTCTTCTTACATCCTTTGTTGCCCAACGTTCAGATCCAATGACAAATTTATTTTTTTCTTACACTAATATTGACAAGCAAGCAGGCTGCAGCCTAATGGTGGGTAGCTTTAGTCAGCTACAGTACATGTAGATGATTTATGTAAGATTTGCAAATAGTATATTTTACAAGAGCTCAATGTACTTTGCCAACTTGTGACAAAAGACGTCAAGTGACAGTCCCCAGGTCCCCAGTGATGTCAGTGCTTGTCTGACACTTAAAGAGTTGCTAGACAGTCGTGATTCGCCTAGATTTTCTCGATATTTTGCACGATCTTCAGACACCCGACAATACAAAGAATACTCCAGAAACTCGGGATTCCCGAAAAAAAGTCAAATTTCCTATGCTTTTAATCATGACCCTGCTATATCGCGCACGCGGATACAATCAAACGAGGAAATGCGAAAAAAAATATGCAAAATACAAGTGGCATAATAAAAATTAAAATAAAATTAGACACATAATTAAGCTACATTGGTGCACAATTACAATATCTACAAAAGAGTTCTTTAAAATTTACCAATTAAAGTTTACCACATTTGAATTAAAATTTTTATTTTTTTAAATATATTCCGACGTATTTTTAATCTCCCGGCGAAAACCTCAAAATTCCCACAATTTCAAACTTCCTCCAAATATCATGGCTTTTCCATCTGGCAACTATACTCACCCTTCGAACGGGACACAGTAATGTATGCACTGCTGCTTAGCGGCAGGAATAGGTAAGATAGAGGTACCCAAACGACTCTACATAGTTACCTACTGTACCCACTGAGTTTCCCTCAGCCTCCTTAGGAACCAGCAACCACTAAAACGCGATAATGATAAAGCGACTAGCTGTGCCCAAGAACTAAGTTTCGCCATAATAATTGTAAAAATATCTGGAGAGGGCCATCTTTATTAGCCCGTTATCTCAGACCTACGGAATGTACAAAAAATTTCATAAAAATAGGTGAAACCGTTTTGGAGTCGAGTTCAATAACAATCACTGTGACAAAATAAGACAAAACCGTGTTGTATGTATCTACTTTAATGCAATAAACCGCTATATCGTATCGTGTTTTGGTACTCGTGCTACGGGAGCTGGCAAGCGATCGATTTATCAAGAGGAAACCACACGGTTTGTTTTTTTATAGAAATGTAGAGCTCCTTCCTGAATAATGACAATTGTTGCTTTTTTTTTTTAAATATCTATGACTATTGTCATGTTTTCCTTTTTACAACAAATTAATTATTAAAGGAGATTTAAACCTTCATTAACCTAAAAAAAATGGCCAGATTCTCTGCTGTATTTAAACATCCAGCAATCAAATTTGACGAAATTAAAATCATATAAAAGAAGCGAAACATAGAAACACAGCCAAAGCCTTTCTTTTATTTTAAATGCAAAAAATATAATATTTTGTGTACTTTTCATAGGTATCTTCGGTCCGAGCTGCAGTTGTCTTCATCGCCCAGTTCGTTTGTTCGGACTTCGGGGGCACAGCGCGACAGCAAATACATTTTACATATATCTATTTTTGAATTCTCTCGACCTCCGTGTTTCCTCTTGACGATTGGCACATTCCCGTTCCAGACAATAACAACTCGAAACTGATACACCTCGAACAATAAGCGAGCAGCCGACACGTGTAGCGCATCCAGAAACAATGCGCCGCAGGAATCTCCGGATTACGGGTGTTATAATTATTTTTAGCCCCAGCCCGGCTTCCAAGGCAGGATTTGTCCTAAGTCCGCGGCGTTATTCAATATTATTACGGGGGCAATTTTCGTTCGCGTCTCAGGTACGGCATTAAGAGATTTGCCGCCGTGCGTTGCTCGAAGAATTAATGTGCGTTCGCCCGATATGCCGGCTTGTTAATATTACAAGCGTTCCTCAATATCATACTACTATCAGACAACTTGTATTTGTAGACATCCTGAGATGTATGCACATAAACGGTTAAATAATAATGTTCTAATTAGAATTCTTCGTGGTTTATGCGGAAATGTATAACGCTTTACGACAAAATTCCACAAAGTGTTGCTGATTTGCTTTTTCATAAGTTAAAAAAGACTCATGCGTAAAAGTTTATTTTAACGTCAACAATTATTTAAATTATGCCAATGCTTTGTAAGATGTCTACAAATCTTTACAATAATGTGAGAAAATGTATAAATATTTATGTAAACAAATATAATTGCTTATGGTAACGACACAATTTATTGTGAATATCGATTCTTCTGAGAAACTAATAAGTTTCTCGCTCCTAATTTTGTTATGAGATAAAAAGGCGTTCTGGAATCATCATCATCATCACAGCTCATATACGTCCCCACCGAGGGGCTCGAGCCTACCCTATGTTAAGGTGATTAGGCCTTAGTCAACCACGCTGGCCCAGTGCGGATTGGTCGACTTCACATACATCATTGAATTTCTTCGCAGATGTATGCAAGTTTCCTCACGATGTTTTCCTTCACCGTAGGAGCGTTAGACAGATGTACGTACATATGAAATTCGAAAACAAAAAACACATTGGTACATGGCGGTCTCGTACCCGGACCGCCCGATTGGAAGGCAAGTCTACAGCGCCACCGACGACGCTCTTGAATATGTCTTGAGTATTAAAAAAAATTAAAATAATATTAAAAGAGTTTTCTATCAAGTAAAATTTGAAGACTATTTTGTAATTGTGTTTTTGTAGAGGACTTTGTTGATACAGTGTTTTGTTCTCTGATATCTTATTGATTGGAAATAATAAAGTGAGATCACTAATCGTTATTCCACCGTGTATAATGATAGCACAGTACGCTTATTTGGAAGGAAATCGGGCGCAACAGTGAAGAAATCCGTTAAAATTCAGTGGCCATTGCAGTCTCTGAATACCGATTCCAAACGTGGCGATTTTCTAACATTTCGCTAATCAACGTCGTCCGTCATTGTCAAAGACCAACGAGAATAATGAACGAAACATTGTGGCCGGCTTTGTTCATTCATCCTACATCGCGATCTTGACAAATCAATGAAATCCCGATTCAGAACGGGCGGCGTAATACATAAATCGCTCGAGGACTGTTAAAATTCAAGCAGCCCGCCGGACACTCGGCTTGTTACCAATATTGCCGGCTCCGCGTTGAATCCAAATGACTAGCGATTTCGTACACGCGCAACAAAGCACTTGTTCCAGTGCCGGCGATGAGCGAGATGCGAACTAGGCACGAGTTGGCGAGCATCGACAAAGGTTGTGGTCACAGCCCTCCGAGAATCGGCCAAGTGGGAGTCGGAGTATGACCTCGCTCATGATCCTATAGTGCATCCCTACAAAGATGTTTCCAAAACATATGACACTGACCAAGATTCATTGTTTTATTAAGGCACTGGATAAAATTATCACCAGTCTATCGATCTGAATAGACCATGGAAGTTGATGTCACAAGTCTATTAGGGTTGTGGGCATGCCCATCGTGCCCACAACGATGGATCCGCGCTTGAGACACAAGCGAGTGTGTAGTTCTGATGGTATGTCGGTTGGCTACAAGAGAGAGTGCGAGAGCGAGAATGGCCTGCCTCCTAACCATGATCGTTTAAAACAATATTAAAACCGCGCTGAGAGCGGGATGGCGCTATACGCAGCAAGAGCGGTGTCTCTGTTTTAATATTGTTTTAACCTTGCTATAAGCGATCATGGTAGGGCCCCTGATCGCTGGTTGGTCTCTCTGCAAGTATTCTGACCGCCAAGCGATCATCTTTGATCGCCCTTGTCGCTGCAACATAAACAGGTGAAGGAAGAGTTCTCGCCGACATCCGCGGTGTAAACAGATTGTGACTACAAAGACTAGAATAAAGATTTTTATATTTGAATTATTTATTATTAATTCAACTTTATTAATTACTAATAAATTTAAAGAAGTTGACTCTACAACCTGTTCGGAAATTGGGAGAGCCTCCTCGAGATGAACAGGCAAGAAACTCGAAAGGTCATTTTTTATTTATTTCTTTTTTTATTTATAACCCTTTATGTACAATCTAGTATACAAAGGCGGACTTAATACCTGAGGCATTATCTGCCAGTCAACCTTCAGGTGATGCAGAGAATAAAGAAGTAGATGTTGTACAAGTGAAAACGATAAATTGTTAACATGTTTAATATGTGTATATTATATGTGTATTTGTATATACACGGTGTTTCAAGATAACCAATAAATAATCAATGCGTTATCTAAAACTAATTATTAAATTGTGTTTACCCGTAATGTTATTCAACCCAAAATTTTCATGTAAATTATACTATGATATACATCAAAATTTTGGGTTGAATGACATTACGGGTAAACACAATTTCATAAATAGTTTTAGATAGCGCATTGATTATTTATTGGTTATTATATCTATACTATATAAAGCTGGTAGCTGTATAGTTATATTATATATAAGTAAAAAAAAATTTGTGTCTCCTTTGGTAAATTGCCAATATTATATAATAATATTTTTTGCATGATTTTAAACTATATACAGAAATTTCAGTCGCAGTAATTGGAACAGTTACTACAGCTACTCTAAATGTTTTTAGTAATTTAAGGTAGGTAAGTACAAGGTAATGAGATATGCTTATGAAAGATACAACGATTATAATACTTATGAAAAACGTGTCAATACACGGAATATGTATGTCTCGCTCTACTATTTTCTTGCTTTATATCATACAAAAGGCGATTTTTGAGCGAGAATATGGTCGATAGTCATTCGCTTTCTCGCCGCTGGTGTGACAAGAGCTTTACTCGCTTTCCTTTTTCGTCAATCGACCACAGCTCGAATTTCGAACGTTTCATTCGGCCCTATCATGTCGCCGTGTAATAGCAAATCAAACGCTCCATATTGGCTCTGTGGTCAAACACTGAATTCATTTGTTTCTGGCGGCGGTGAACGGCCAATCAGAGGCACAGTTCTGAATTCAAATCGCGGCGCAGGTGGCGCGCTGTCACCGCGCGGCGTTCCATTTCCTCTTCACCAATCGAATGCATAGTACAAACGTCACGTTGACAGCCATGCAGTTGCTGCCTCGATATGTAGGTCGAATCTTTTTAAGCCAATTTGAAGTATTATACAACGCCCGCTGCGTGTTATGTGGCCTATGGCATAAACAGTAGAACTTTAAACGTAAACGGCCTTACCACAAAAAGTTTTTAAACACTGTCTTAAGTTAGGCACTATTTTAACATGATGCTGTTTCATTTGTTTTCAAAGGAAAGATAGGGACAGCATCATGTTTAAACAGTGTTTAACTTAAGACAGTGTTTAAAAACTTTTTGTGGTAAGGCCGTAAGTTGTTAATTGAAGAAAGGCGTGAAAGGCATACCAGTCGTATGTATAAAAAGAGCCAGCCAAGCAAGCAGCCAGCAAGTTGGACTCGCGCACCCAGGGTTCCGTAAAACCTTATCTAGGAGGTATATACGGTTTACGGTGTTCATTTATATTTATTTCCTAAACAAGCTTTACGCAGCTTCATCCACGTTTTTTGTTTTCCCGTGGGAATTTTATATTTTCCTGTAGGAAAAATAATCTTGTAGCCTACGTTAATATAGAATAATGTGGCAAACTAATGGTGAAAAAACTTTTGAAATCGGTCCAGTAGTTTTTGAGTTTATTCGTTACAACATACATACAAATCTTTCCTCTTTATAATAATAGTGTAGATATTTAAAAAAAAACCGACTTCAAAAACACTGAAAAGTTAAAAATAATATAAGAATAGGTACAGACAACATCACACTTCTATATTGAAATCGGTGCCAAACGATGATCTCCTAGAAAGTCCTAAGATTTGTCACCGACTTCAATATAGAAGTGTGATGTTGTCTGTACCTATTCTTATATTATTTTTAACTTCTCAGTGTTTTTGAAGTCGGTTTTTATTTTTTGTAAAATATTTTTTATCTTTACCTTTTTAGTGAATGAAGTCTTTTTAGTGAAAGAAAACCTAATATACTACCCCAGAAGTATACTCTATCGAATACAAAAAGATTTTGGTCGGTCGGTCAACAATTGGCGGAGTAATCGCGTAACATATACACAAAACATGTTGGACACACGTAAAAGTCGGTTAAAATTCCCTATCTCAAAAACTACTGAACTGATTTGATGAAACTTGCAGTATTTCCTAAGTTGAACAATACCTAGTACAACAAAAAAAGAATTACTTAAAACGGACTTGTACTTCCGGAGATATGCAAACACAAACATAAAAACATAGATACATACACTTTTGAAATTTGGCACATTTGTTCAGACGCTGATATAGATTAACATATACGAAAACTGGGCAGTTCTGGAAATATTACATACATACGGGTCGAATTGATAACCTCCTTTATTTTTGAAGTCGGTTAAAAAATGTGATATAAGATCTTGCTTCTTGCAAAATTTCATGATTCCAGTTCAACGGAAAGTAACCTATAGGTTTTGATTACCTTGTGAAATCACAAATTTTGGGAAAACATGCGACATAAAGCTATATCTTTTGATTGCATTGACTTACAAGTATGATTATAAGTATGAAAGAGTCCGTAGACCCGAGTATTTGATATCAATTCCAATTTTTTGAATATAATTATTTTTCCCGAGGCAAAGGGTTTTGATAAACGGACAACCGAGTGATACTTTGAGTTTTCCGTTTTCTAATTTTGAGGTACAGAACCCTAAAAAAGATGAAATTTTCACCATTTTAGAATTATGCAAGCGCACTGAGACGCTGAAAAGTTCCAACGCTCGATTCGTTAAAATATGTCAGGGAAGGGAATTCAGGACAGCAAAGTTAATATTGACATGTCAGAACCAATACGGACACTGTTTCACAGAGGCCCGTAATGAAAGCACTTAGCGCTAAGCGAAGCAATTATAAGTAATTTGGTGGCGGTAATGGGCGCGGACAGCGAAGCAAAAACGCGCCAAACGGAAAGCGCTAAAAGCTCCCTAATTCGATTGTCGACGTACTTTTTTAAACCGCGCGCTGGCGCTGCGGACTATGTTTCGAACTGCAAAGTGTAGCGGAAATAAATCTGCAACTTTTCAATGAAGACAGCGGACACGGGCCGCGCGCGGCCGAGTTAACCGGGGCCAATAATAAATTCCTGTCTCAATATTTTAGGCATGAGGCTAATTGTAAAAGCTTTTCCGAGTCCTCGTAATTAAAATTCGCAGAAACAGGAGTAGATCGTCTCGGAAATTCGGGGAATTCATAGCCATAAAGAAAGTAGGATTCGGCGGGCTCGCGGCGAATGAAACAGAAATACCAGGCTCAGGAGACTTTGCGAGCGTCACCTGAACTGCGGAGCCTTCTTCGGGCCCGGTGATTTATGGGCGCGGATCCGGACCGGTAATGAAATTGCACCCCCCGCCCCCGAGCGCCCGCCGAAACCCATTCTAGAAATTACTACGCAACGCTGAGCCGTGCACTCGCTGTCTGCTTCTGCTACCCTAACACAGCCGGGTCCTTATGTTAATGCACAGTTTTTTTAAAACAACTCCATCAATCACACAGATCTCGGAAAATGCTGCGAGTTGTGTCGAATGCCGCAATTATGTACGCCGTGTCTCCTCCAGTTGGCTTTGTCTGCGCAATGAAAAATTTATTACTCCAGCGGGAAAAATTAATTGAAAAGCGACAAACGGAATGCCTTTCACGGGTAAAGTTCGGTTTTTAACTTCCTAGCAACAACGTGTGGTGGTTCCGTAGTCCGTACCGGCCGTGTTGTTCTGGGAATTCCGAAGTAGTTTATTGTCATTATTTGGTTGTGGTGTGTGTAATTGTGTACTATCTAGTTTCTGAGTAAATTGATTATATTTTAGAAACTATTGTTCAATTGAATTAACCAAGTAATTGTTGTGGAAATCTGCTATGTATCTGGGATTAGATTCCTAGTGGGTTAATCATTTTTCTCTTAATTGATCGGCAGATCTTTCACCAAGATCTAATTACCGTTTTCGTAAAAACTCTATCAATACTTTATACCGACGACACGGTTAGCGCAGAGGTCGAGTGATCGCCTACTGCGCAACGGGTCGCGAGTTCGATTCCTGTACGGGACAAATATTTTGTATGACCTACAGAAATTTGTTTCGGTCTGGACGTATGTACAGTAAGCTCCCATTCAAGCTATACATTTACACTACGAAAACCGCCACTATTACGAGCGACATAAGAACGGTCCAAAGGTCAAACAGTATAGCTTGATAAGGAGCTTACTGTACATGTGAGATTCTATGTTTGTAACTGCACCCATGACGCAGGAGAAAAATTCTAGTGTAGGGGGGCCGTTTTTTTTTAAATCTGGCAATATAAGTTTAGAACTTAACAAAAATTCTTCGAATAAATAATTATCAATACGTCTTCTAAGATTGCTTTAAAGCTGGCAGCATATTTTGGCTACGAGCTTCTCTGGTTTTAATTGTCCATCAGCTGCTATACTGTTCGTTTGACACAAGAAAACTATACAAACTTTCTAAGCTGCAAAAGAAAATCCATAGTAGATACCAGATCGACATGCATCATGAGCAGCTTACTATTAAACTTGAAAGTGTGGCAAAACAAAAAACTCTGTTCAAAAAGTAGCCTAGTTTAGAGTTAAAAATACAAAATACCAGAGCAACATGAATCATTAGGAGCTCACCGTTAAATGCTGAAAGAGCCACGCCCGCAGGATGTTGGTCGCCACCTTGGGGAAGATCCCCCGCTTCTTTTGGTTCTTCTTGCCGTTTGTGTCGTCGTCCTCTTCCCCCGTGCCTTCCCCAGACCCGATGCTCGCGTTACTCGCGTCACCTGTGTAGAACATTTGGAAACATTAACATGTAATACCACCTGTAGCTACGTGTGTGTGGAGTGTCATTAAAAGTTACTTATTTATTAAGACTGTCAATTCATTCAAATTCCCTATCATATAAGTAAGTATCGCGTTTCATAGGATTAGGACGAAATATGAATTTTCCACAATCACCAGGCGTGCAGATATGCCTGGGTAGAGGATATTATATTGCCTTATTGTAGTCAACTTCAAATATATCGATTACTTTATGAGAAGCGGTAAAGAGCTACTATTTTATCTACTTAGCAGGTCTTTTAGAATGAAAACTTTTGAAGTATCCTTCCCGTTTTTTAATGCAGAATAAAAAACATACATCATGAACGCAGCTCGTACTAATATAACGTTAAACTAAAATAATGTCTCATTAAATTTTAGCATCACGATTTCTATCGCGCGCCGTAGTTTTGCGAATGCGCACGTACGTAGACAAAATAATGTCGCACAATTATAATAACGTGTTAATCGCGCAGTACCAGGCTCGCAGCAATCGTAGGACGTCTCGGGTTTATCAGAGGTGCGTCTGGCATATTAATTAGGAACGCCAACTTGTATTTATTTAATCACCTGCCACACCACTGATTCGTATCTAACGTACCGAGTTGCCAGCGGTTAAATTAATTCTCGGTGTGTCTCAAGTTTTAACTGCGTCGTAGTTGATGGAGCTGCGTCTGAGAGGGGCTAATCTGGGCAAGCAGTTTCGACTACGTTTCGTTGTTATCTTTAATCCGAGCAACAGATCTGATACTTTTGGTGAGGATATTGAGTGAGGCTCTTAGCACACCACGAATTTTGCAGCGATATAATCGATACATACATGAATAAAATCAATAAAGAAACAGTGAGTAGAGAGATTACTTTGGCTTAATAAGTAAAAGGATTTCGTCGGGGCTGGTAAGAGTTCGGTGGCCGGAGAGGTCTATAGGCGTCAACATGGTATGTTGGACTCGTGGATTCAAACCGCGCCCGAGACGATATTTTTTCCTTATTGATTTATACATTTTTCAGTTTATTAAGCACTAGCTGTGATCTAGTTTCTCTTTGAAAGTTCAATGAAAAAACTGTAAATCTACTTCCCACGGGAACTAATTACTTTTCCGGGATAATGAGTAGCCTATATGTTAATTCGTGTCATAATCCGTCTACTTACAAAATTTCATCCAAATACATTCAGTAGTTTTTGCGTGAAAGAGTAACAAACATCCATACACACTCACAAACTTTCGCGTGCTTAAGAATTTTTAAAGAAAGTGCAGTTCTATATAAAAAAACGATATAGTCGCTATGCAAACGCATGTATTCATCGATGGACATGCGACAAAACATCGATGTATGCGATACGGCATCGATACAAGCGACTGTACAGTAAGCTCCCATTCGAGCTTTACATTTACACTACGAAAATCGCCACTATTACGAGCGACATAAGAACGTTCTAAAGATCAAACAGTATAACTTGACAAGGAGCTTACTGTACCTATCGTTACGAGCGACTGCATTGCTACAAAAAGTCGCAGATTGTGGCCCTTTACACACTGCGACTTACGATCGTTATCAATATCCCATCTATCTGTGGATTTCGCTTACTGGAGATAGAGTTTTAACGTATTTTCTTTTTTATGGAACGTCGTCATCATCTCCGGATTTAGGGGAGGGCAACCGGGGCTACAGCCCCGGGGCCTCCATAAAAGAGGAGCCCCCACAACAGAGACTTCGAAAAAAAAATCAAATTCAGACTAGTAAACACTAGTAAACAACTTTTCCTTTCATTTTTTTCTTCGCGTTTTACCTTTACCTACGGTTCTTTGTACAAACATGATTACATTAAAAACAATTGTTCATTTTATTTGGAAAATAATTTGGGGCCAAGGGGCCTCCACTGCTTTGTTGCCCCGAGGCCTCCAGATCCGGCCAAGTCAAATCCGGCCCTGGTCGTCATCGTTTTTGAATTGTCACTTTGTCTAGGCCTTCTTATGAGTTACCAGCGTGATGTGGCAGACCAGTTTCTCCTTTAGACCGGTGCCTAGCAGTGAGACGTATATGGCTTGAAATGATCATGACAGACAATCTGGCTTTCGGAAGCCAGATGCAGCAACCAGCGTGAGGTGAGGATTAGGTCGCTGCATGTATACTCTAGCTGACTGGTGATGCTAAGCAGGCAACAAAAATAAAATAATAATATAATTCTTCTTAAAGTAAGAAAATTCTTTGATACCAAAATAGACTCAAGGGCATAGACATAGACAAATTTATCAACAAGAAGGCACAAAAGACTAACGCTTGGTGCCGGTCCGCGTTTTGGCAAAAATTCCCCTTCAAAAGTGAGAATTAAAGAAATAACTTATTTTACATGTATTGTTTGTCTTATTTAATATGTTTACATTTTCTACAAGTTACAAAGAGTGAAAGCTTAAATTATGCGTTGCATTGCTACAGTCCGCTGGCCTCCAAGCTAGGTTAGACCTGTGTTTTGGAGGACAGTGGTCCGTCTCATTACGTAGCTACCCACATGATGGCATAAGATGAGCATCCACGACGTAAGACAGCAGTTGATATAAGTGTAGTATTAGACCCATATTCACACATATCACACACACGCATACACACACACAAAGACATACACAATAGCTGCACGTATAGTCAACAACACGTCATGTCAGACACATAAGGGCTGTCTCAAGGTCAATACGTAAAGTCTGATGTTTGATCACATATGTTCTATAGTTTTTTAAGGAGCGAATTTTGCAGTACAACACGTGTAGCTGCCGCTTAACCTCAAATTTGACGTGCGTGCGCAGCATTGAACATCGAAACACGTATTCGATACTTCACGAACTCAGAGTAAGACCTAAGCAACGAGTCGTCTATCGCTGGATCTCGAGTCGTCTTACGGTGCAACTAACGATGCGGAAACTTTCTCTGTTTTATTTCTGTTTCAAATCCTATAAGTGTGAAAGCTTGGAACTTCTATGAAACTTGCTTAGCAATTATGTAATTTAATGACAACTTTTCTTCAAGTTTCTCGCCTGTTCCTCTCGAGAAGGCTCTCCCTAATTTTAAACAGGTGGTGGAGTCATTTTCTGTTGTGATTGACGTGAAGTGTCTGAAAAGGTAAAATTTTTGAATTTAAGTTACATTTATTTTAAATTTTGCAACATAAAGAAAATATTTTCGTTCGGTATATAATATTACATTGTTTTCCAGCATCCAGCATCACCACAAGTATGACTATAGAAGATTCTATGATTTGTCTATGATTTGAAGTTTGAAGTAAACTAATGATTTGAAAAACTAATTATTAAATTGTGTTTACCCGTAATGGCATTCAACCCAAAATTTTCATGTAAATCATAGACATGATGATGATACGATTTGTTCCTGATTCGTCATATTTCTGATTGGTCATATTCCTTATTGGACACTTTCCTAACTGGTCATATTCCTAATTCGTCAGATTCCTGATTCGTATTATTCCTCACCCGTCATACCATGTACATTTGCCTACACAAACGTATTATAAAAATCCTCTACTTGTCTATCATGAAGCTAATGTCATTATCACTTTATTATTTATATCGAGTCAATGATATTGTAATATAATTTTGAGAAGATGGCCTTGCAGAATTGTAATAATGGTGCAACCAAGAAATGCATTTTATCGAAATGTTGCATTCTGGGTACATTTCCAGTATTTGAGTTACAACGAGTTTGACAAAGAATTTTGCTTATGTGCCAAGTTTATTTACTTGGGACTCCGCCTTAAGTAAATTATTGTCTAGTAACCGTAGAACAAAGTATAACTACTTCGCATGTGTTCGCGATTTCATTTGACTGTACAATGACGAGTTAGGAATATGACGAATGAGGAATATGACGACTTAGGAATATGACCAGTTAAGAAAGTGTCGAATAAGGAATATAACCAATCAGGAATATGACGAATCGGGAACAAATCGATGATACTATGATACACATGAAAATTTTGGGTTGAATGACATTACGTGTAAACAAATTTAAATAATTAGTTTTAGATAAGCAATTGATTATTTGTTATTATAAGACACCGTGTACAATCCGCTTTTATACTATATTTCAATGTATATATGCTAGGGAAGCACTCAGCCTCCATCTCATCTGATTGTAAGTGACGAAAGCTTATCCAATTTAATGGTCGTTCGGTTGCAACTTCTTGCACTGACAGTATAAGGTTCTGAACGGGCTGGTTGTTTCACCCAAACATCACGCTCTTAGCCTTAGAGCGTGATGTTTGGGTGAAACAATACAGAGTTACAAACAGAGTCGAAAATTAGAGAAGACTAGCTGACCCGGCGTACTTTGTATCGCCATGTTTTTTAATTAAATTACTGAAATGTTTGTTTAAATTATTGTAATTTTTATATTACACAAACCTTGTCCTAACAACAAAGAATACATAAAACCAAGAATCATCCAATTTGGTGCAGTCGTTCGTAAGTTATGGGCGTACATACATTTCGAAGATGCATTTTTATTTATATAGATTAGAATTAGATTAAATATGAGAGAGTAGAAACACACTGTATAACTTTACTGTATCACGACTGCTTCAATTCGACAACCATTGAAACATTTAGGACTGCAATAAAGGAGCTATTCGTCCCACCAATCTTTGTTTCAGCTACCAAAAGATATTAAATAGTTATTACCTTAAACACCAGTCCGACAATCTGTTATCCCTCATGGAATCGACTGCAGGCCCTTTGCGACGACAATTATCTCCCAAAGTGTTATAATAGTGTCATTCGCTCCCCCGGAAATTATATTTGCTCAGTTGCGCGCCGGTAAAACGCAGCAGACGATTTTACAACGTTTTACGGTAATTTAATCGTCTCGGTAACTTGTGATTCGTTTACCTTCTGACATTTCAGGTTTTTAATTTAGAACACAAATGCCTACAATTAACATATTTTGAATATTGATTACCTACAATTTTAATTAATTATAATAAACGGGCGCCCATGGATTATTTCCAAGATTGCAGTGTTTTACAGTTTGTGTTGGTCTGATGTACACAATAAATAATATTATGAATTTCATTATTGATGAATAATTTATTTAGTTTAGGTTTCAAAATTATTTAAGAGCGAACACATAATCAGGCCAACTGATCAAGAAAAATCTGCCCAATTTTGCACACTTATCATTACAAGTATTATAAAAATACCTACATCCAATGCTTACTTGAATCCAAAAAATAAATTGAATAAATCATTGGAAAACAGTAGTGAAACCATCCAACTTGATAAAATCTTGGTATCTTTTTGTTTGTCTTGTAATTCTCCAACGGGCAGGCTCGTGTCCACCAGGAGAGCAGGAGCGGCGAACAGCACAAGATAAACAAATTAGCGTGCAGTGAATCGCATCAAACATTCATCGCGGCACGAACAAATCGAATCAGTACTACGGTGTTGTGAGCTCTCCGTCTTATTTCTGTTCTCCTTGTACTACCCGTTAATAATATAGCACCGAATTCTACCTCCTGTTTGTTTAGCGGTGTTTGTTGTTTTTTAAACGTCTCTTGAACGACACAGAATAGGAAAAAAGAAGTAAAACATAGCTAATCAGTTCTCCAGTTGTATCTTTTTCTTGATTATCAGATGAAGTTTTGTTGCCAATTTTAGACAGGCATAAGTTTATAAAATGTATTCGAAAAATAAAATAAATATTTAAATATAAATCGATAAACCTAGCAATATAAACACATTGGGTTAGTAGTACACAGTTTTAGATTATAATTCTGCACTCGAAAAACCATTCAAAACAGTGTTGTGCGTATTTCAACAGAATTTTATCGATGAAACTGTCACTGTGAGACGCGTTGCGTATGTATCGAGTGTCTCCGTATCGTATTCGGCCGGTGGCATGCACATTGTGATGGTAATAGGGGCAAAGTAATAAAATTACTCTTAGGCCATTACCCGTCGCCCCTCGATGCTGCATGCTACCCCATCGCGATATAGGGTGTAGAAGACACAATAAAACGGTTTCAGTTTGACAAAAACAACGGGATTATTGTCTGTGTAATTGTTTTATTCTCTAGCCGAGATTTATTTTTGTGGATCTCGTACCAGTTTAAACTTCATGCATACAAATTTGCCGTAAAGCGAATAGGTGCCGTGGACTGGTGTTTTTTGAGCTGTGCGTGATCGCATTACGCGTGGATTTCATTAAAAATGTATCGCTAGTGACTTGAATTCAACGTCTGTTATTCATATGTTACTTAGTAAGCTTTAAGTTACTTTATATGCTATCAAGGTTAGCAAATAGAAAAATATTTGAATTGATCCATCATTTGTATCTTAAAAATACCTTGTAGACTGATCGATTTTGTATTATTCTACACACTTTTCATTCGACGTTAGCAAACTCGATACCCATTTATATAGCTATTTAAAAACTTAACCTTGTCTTTAGAAAACAAATAGAATTTGTGAGTTACAGATAACTGCAGGCCTATTATGGATCTTTCATCGTATGATATGGTATAAATTTTGAGGTAAGGAAGTCATGAAATGCTTCATTCGGTATTACCTATTTCCAATGATATCATTCCTATGGCATAATATCAATGATGTCATCATGATATAATGAACGAATGATCAATAATCTGACCGAAAATCTTATTTTTCGTTTTGCACGATGATTTCATCATGATATTATTTGAAAACCATGAGATCGGTAATAGGCCTGCTGATTAAGTAAAAAGGAAAACCGCGGCATTGTTCTATGACATTTTTTTTAAAAACACTGCAGCGTCTTGAATTTATATTGTTTCGTTTTTGAATCGTCCTGTATGTATTATATCAGCGTGCAAAATCAGAGTGCAGTTGCATGATGCAGTACGTGTAATCCCCTAATTCATCTTAGGGTCACGCACACAGAGCCGCCGCCCCTAATCTCCACTAATACACCCCCGATGGCTGTGTACAAACACGGCCGGGATGCGTGCGAAAAGTCAAGAGAATTTAAATTAGTGTAATGTAATAGAATTGCTTTTGTGACTTCTGATGCAATCTATTGTTTTTAACTATCGTTCTAGCAATAAGTTATTTTATAACAGCAACAGGTTCCTGTCTGAATGAAGAAAAAACTATTTTATACTCTATTATGCCTCTCAGAATTTAGGATCACAAATCACAAAATCACAGCATTGGACACTTACTCAACTTTATGAAAGGCACCTAATGAAAAACTTTACAAGATACTGCATATAGAATTAAATTGAGATTAAAAACCGTAGATTTTCAAGTCTGACAAGCATCTTTCTGACTAAATTTATAGCGTAATTCCAAATGATGAAAATAATTCGTTCGCGTGCTGTTATGGCTGATCCCTCGCATGCGCGTGCTTTCCCGTAAGCGGATTGCCGCAACCTGACACCGAACCCGCGACCACGTGGGTGACGCTTGCATTGGGACTTTCTTAATGCTCTGGGGTGAAATGTGAAAGTAGTTGCAGTTGTATGGAAATAAAAAAATATACATCAAAATCGATTTTATTCCACGTGTGGGTATTCACAACCCAAATCCACCAACTCAAAGTCTGAATTTTTTCAAATATAATTAATTATACGACTATACCATTAATAAGTATAAAAAAGATTTTGAAAAAACAAACATCTGAGAAGGGTTGAATGATTAAAAAATGAATATTTTTTTTAATGTAACATACAATTAAATTGGACATTAATTCAGAAATCATCAACAGTCAACAGGTTACGGTTATAAATTTTGTTAATAAACAGTTTTAATTTGACATAGTTTTAATTAGTTAAGACACTCATAGGCTTTTAAGTCTAGATTGCGCTATTGTGAATAAAGTATCGCAGAATTTCGCGTCGTCTGTCTGTACATTGCCTGGGTCCACAAGAGCCCACGATTTATCGCCCCGATATTAGTGCAGGGCGCAAATGAGTGCAGGGACTATCGAGTTACGCCAATCAACTGAAAGCTCGCGTCACTAGTGATGTACGCACTCTTTATTGTTATCGATAATAATAATTGTTTGATATTTGTATATCAGCTAAAAGATTATAAAACGGAATAATGTTTTATTGTAATATTAAGGAATGAGTTGCATTTTTGACGTTTCCAGTAGGTACACTAATTAAACTATCCAGACATCTTACATGGATTGTTGGTATTAATGGTGGTATCGCGATAAATAAACGAAAAAATTCATAACATCAACATAATAGTTGCTAGTAATTTCAGCTCTGGCTAAACACTAAAGTCAGGAGGCATTAAAAATGTCCAAAGAGAATTTATATAGTATTATTTAAACGTTTAATAAAGAGTACGCAGGAACTAATATCCTTTCTAACTTCAGCTGTGAGTTATATTATTAACTAGCTGTGCCCGCGATTTCGTCCACGTGGAATAGTAACGGCTGGACCGATCTTGATAAAAAGTAGCCTATGTTATACCTTATATAATTAGCTATCTAATTGTGAAAGTCCCGTCAAAATTGATCCAGCCGTTCCGGAGATTAGCGGGAACAAACAGACAGATAGACAAAAAAAAATTAAATTGTGTTTTTGTTATTGGTACCCGATATACATTCATACCCATTTATTAAAAACTTGTTATTTTGACAATACAAACAGACACTTCAATTTTATTTATTTGTATGGTTTTATGACAGACGTTTTCTTGCGACTGAGTACCTGATTTTTTTTCAAGAAATGATTCAAACCGCATATCGTATCGATCTGTACATTGTCACATCACTATAAAGCGACAACCGTGGTGTCGTAATGCGCTCACCGATTTGATGGATTGGCTTCTTTGCAGTCCCTCCTATTTGCAAACACCCTTATCTGGGCGATGTCGAGAAGGGGAGGAGGGGGGTGGGGGCTAATTAAAATTGGCACCCGAAACGGAGGCTTAACAAGTTCGAGCTCTTATGACGCACGCCTTAGAGTCGGGTTTCCCTTGAAATTGTGGATTCATCAGAATTGTGTTAGCGCAGGATCGGATTGCATAGAGCTGCGGTGGGAGCGATTGCGTGGGAATATAGTTTAAGAGAAAGTAAAAATATTATTTACTCTCCGAGTCTTGATTGCCATTTAGTTCAATAGAGTGATCTTCGCGGTTAGATGTTATTGCTAATTTCTAACAGCAATTTCAATGATAAAATACTCGTACAAGCACGTTCAGTAATTATAGCATTAAACGCAAACAAAAAGTTACTTGGCATTCCTAATTCAGCTGTTAATGCATTAAAAAACGCATACTACTGTTATGGCCTTTTCAGTTATTTCATACGTTTTGCCTTAAAAATAAGTTATCCATATTACTTTATTTCGCCCCTCGATTGACACCTGGATGTAAACATTAATTAAGCTTAGCAAAAAAATTTAACTCAATATTTAAAATAATAACATGACAGTATAACACCACTAGACGCACGCGTGATAAGCATTAATTAAATCAATTTCCGTGTAAGTGTCGCATTTATTCATCACATAGAACATCCGAGCGAGCGCTCGCAATAACCCGACAGAAATGCACAGGGCACCCTTCCGCCCGCCCAGATAGCTGCGTTCGCTTAACGAGCGATGAGCTGACAATTTTCGTTGCTGCTTACAACTGTTTTATTAACATCATAACGCACAAAATGTCTGACGGAAGCCTTTTTGAATCCTGCTATCTTTCTGCACGCGTCTCACCAAACAAATTCCCTTTTTGTGTCTCTGTTTTCCTCGCCATCGGAAGGGAATTCATCCTCTCACCTTAGAACTGAAATGGTCACTGTGGAATGAGTTCCCTTCGGAAGCGAACTGCAAGCTATGGAACCTTCCTGCGTCCGTGTTTCCAAATAAAAACAATCTGGGGGTTTTCAAGGCAAGTGTGAACAGGCATTATTTGAGTTTGCGTGCTCCACCTTAGACCACATCTTCACTTTCCATCAGGCAAGATTGCGGTCAAACGCGCTCACATCTACCTTAAAAAAGCTTTCTATAAGGACTACAGCGTGGGTTTATTTAACATAACGGAACGAAGCCTTCATCTCCTCTGATGGTAAGTGACGATAAAGCCGAGTATCACCTGGACTCCTCAACAGCTGAGTAACAGGCTATCTCACCCCCAATTGTCGGAACACAACACTGCTATAATTAACATTGCTATTATGGCGACTAACTTAGGCAAGACGGTGGTGGTAGCTAGCCAGGTGGGCTTTGAAGCCTGAGGAATCGAACCCCGTATCTCCCGATCAGCACCTAGTAGTCTCAACCACTAGACCAGAGAGGTTGTTCTTCAAAAAACGCGTGAAAGTTACATATGGTCAAGGTCAGCAGGGTGATGCGACTGGCGTTGCAAGCGTCCATAAGCTGCGGTGATCGCTCACCATCAAGCGAACCACATGCTTGATCTCAATAATACGAGCTAGACTAGGAGAAATGTAAACGCTAGAGTAAAGTTTAACTGGAAAATATCTTCGACTAGCTATGACGGCTTGTCCAGAGCTGTGTAAATTCATTCAATTAAGTGTAGAGTTAAATTGTTAACGCATGCGGGTGAGAGTTGGTGACGCATGAGCTCAGCTGTCGTGACAAATAGACCGGAATTTTACATAGATACTCTTAAACTATATTTTTAGCAGAATATCTCATGATAAGAAGAAATGCCTAAAAGCTGTAAAAGCGATCGCTCTAACAACGAAAAGAAAAGGTAGAGACAGTAAAATACGGACGGACCAATCGTCTATTTGGCAAAAAGTTTTCAAGTAAATCTTTAGACTTGTTTTGTTAAATGCGACTACTTTTTCAATGTACTGTTTTTCCAGCTATAAAACTGTACCCACATAATTTTAATTTTCGGTGTAAGAACCACATAATTTAGGAGATAGTAGGTACAACTTGAGTACAATTCAGTATGTAGGTACACGACTAGCGATAAGAAACGTAGAAATAAAAACCACGATATGAATTTAAGGACGATTCCAGTTTAGCAAAATCAAAAGCGATCTAAAAAACTGCAGGTCATAATCATTGACTTCGTACCTGACAAGTCACCTAAAAAGGCTTTACTTAGTATAGACATCAGTTTAAACAGTAATAGTTTTTTTAACTAAGTATACTCTTTTCCTTTGCGTATAAGCCGTGTAAAGCAAACCCATTGGATTGTATGTTTACATATTTATTTTAATAGCATCGTATAACCAGCTTTATATAGTATAGATATATCTTTTATATATTGAATGTAT
The DNA here is from genome assembly GCA_963935595.1 of Schoenobius gigantellus. Lineage (NCBI taxonomy): Eukaryota > Metazoa > Arthropoda > Insecta > Lepidoptera > Crambidae > Schoenobius > Schoenobius gigantellus. The sequence continues at coordinate 3,330,891 of OZ012557.1, forward strand.
TTTCTACTTTGTAATCAGAATACGCGCTTATTTACCGAAAACACTGACATTAACTCTATGTTGACCCAATGGTTGACTGGTAGCAAACGCCATATAGCGTTTAGTCATAATGTACTATATGCCGTTTGCACATAATGTACTAATGAGGGATAAAGATTTAAATAAATAATAAAGCAGCAGGCAATTCATTTAACACGCTGGGAATCACGGAGTTAAGTGCTCCAAGTCTCGTTAAAAGCACCGAACAATACCACATGCACCCGAGGAGTATCCATCACAAGTCCACGCAAATCGGCCCACTCGCCCCAAACGCGCACGTCTCGCAGATTACACGGCATTGAAAATTAGTTTAATATCTCAAATTGACGATTCCGGCCGGAACGAGCAATTAAGGGCGAATAACACTCGCCGCGCGGCAGATAGGCGAGTTATAGCGCCTTTATAGCCCATTAGCTCGCAGCCGGGCGAGTTGTGCGAGTGCGGCAAGTCTTAGACTCGTTATCTATCGCGCGGCGTCATCTTTGACGCGTCCTCGGAAACACAATTACATTTAGACGACATCAACAACTTCGGTGCGGTGCGGACGTAGAGATACATGTGTGAGCGCTAGTAGCGTTCGGTCCGTAGCTTACTCCGCGTCTATTTCGTTTTTTTCCGTGAGAATCCTATATTTTTTATAAATAACCGTATCTTCGTGGATTTTGAAAGAACCAACCGAGGAACCTTTCCTCTACGAGGCGGTAGGAAACTCGAAATAAACCCTACATCACCCGACTAACCAGGTTTAGTAGGCAGTGAAGAGAAATACTGCTGCCCTTATGGACTCGGTTAAAAAAATCGGACGCTTAAAAAGAGCTTTTTATCAAGTCACAATTTGAAGAAAGATTATTTTGATTTTGATTACCGTTGTTTATGGACCTTGCGACGCGACCAAACACTAGTGTACGTTCCTTCCTGCTTCGAAATTATACACCGACTCCCAACACAAGTTCATAGACAGCGCGCGCTGAGCTCTGGAACTCGTGACGTGCAGAACAACGCGTCATTGTTTAGCGTTGGTCTCCTGAGGTGAAAATGCTTCCCCCAGCGATGCACTCATTTTGTCTCTCGAAATATAACCTAAAGGCAGGCAATGTGTCAAACCAGAAGACTCTTTGGTCCATCGCAATCCGTCCGCGTCACGTGCAGGCTCAAATATACCGCCCCGTCCGCCCGTTCATCCGAGCATTGATTTCAATTTGAATTTTAATTGTGGAATATTATACAAAATTACATTGCTTAATATTCACCCCGGCCGGTGATTTTTGCATACTTTTAACCCTCGGCTGCGGGCGGTGCTGATAAAAATCGCATACATTAAGCCCGGTCGGAGATACCCCGTTTTCATTAGCGATACGCGCAGATAGGTGCCGAGTTTTATTGCGTCTTAAATCGCGGCCGAACTCTGATTTGGCGATGGCGTGGTTCGATCGGGCTTTGTTTTTTATTAAACTTAATGTTGTTTCTATAATTTTTAATTTATGTGCGTTAACAGTGCTCCCCATCCTAGGTGAGAGATAAACATGAATAATAGAATTAAGACGTTAACCAAGTATAATTATTTCATAGTTATTCAAAGCTCTCTTGCTAATATAGAAAGCCTGCACACTTTCTCATGAAAAGAAAGTTTAGGTTAAACATAGATACAACTCTGCTTAACATTTCAGTTGAATACATAATCCATTTGAGATTTGATTAAAAACGGTATGTAAGGTATGATTTTTGGTTCTTGCAATACCAAAAGGGATGATATTTTTACGATCGACAAAGAAAGGAATTGGTTTTCTATTCAAGGCTGAGTATTCGTTGTATCCTGAGTTCATGATGCGGTTTAAGAGGTTGTACCCAAAGTTGTTAGTTTTGAATGCGGGATGGGAACATGATTTGTTTTGAACCACTAAGTTGGCAAATTGGCAGGCTACTCACCTCATGGTAACGGCTGCAGTCACCTATATATGTACTTTGAGGCAGAATAGGAAAGATAGAGGTGTCCGTGAAGGTAGGAATGTCCCTCTGGTAAGTGCAGGAACTAAAGCTGTACGCTAAATTTCATTTGATACTCTTATATTCCATATTCCTTTATCATTCCTCACTTCCATGTTCATATTATTTAAATCTTATTTTACTTATCTGTCTTATAGTATCACACATTAGTATTATAACAAACGTTACACCTTTCTTCTGTTTTTATTATTTTTAATATCCCACTTCTAAAGTCTTTAAGTGATTGATAAGTAGCCGAACCGGGCGGCGATCTTCGTATCGCAATTCGCAATGTTATTTTTTACAATCATCTGTCAATATTTTGTCAGTATATTGAAGATCTTTCACAGTCTTCTGTCTCATTCACTCTCTCGCTTTTCATTTCACGTCTTGACAATAACAATCACAAAAAAAGAATTATCAAATTTGGGTCGTTTGGAAGTAATACGCGTACATATACATTTCGGCTCTTAATTTTTATTTATATAGATTCGTCATGTCGTCTGTAACAAATCTTTATGCAAAAAAAGTGTTGTGAATTTGTATTGATTCTAAAACCACATCCGGTACACTCAGGGTAACAAGAAGTAAGCAATTTTCAAGAAAAATCACAATAAATACTTTAAGGTATCTTATCATTGACGTCATTAATTTTACTCTTACCCGACGTAAAATAAGGGTCGCTAGTCTGCTTTGATTAGATAATGCATTTTACTCATTTACCAGCTCCGAGAGGGGTTCGGACCGAGGCCCAGTGATGGAGGTGACGTGCTTCGATTCTCGTCTGAGGTCTCATTAAAATGCAAATGGACGGAGATGGCGCAGGAGTCTCAGTGACATCGGTAATGTACTGTTAGGGGTATTTTCCGATTCGCCGCACAGCTGAAGGGTTAACAGATGCTATGAATCGAATCACCTTTAAAATGTATGAATATTCTGTCGGGTATGTTAACACTTTACTATTGTTTGCGTTCATTCGTGTGTATTGTTATGATGATTGATGGATTTTTCGATTGCTGCATCTTACTATGTTAACTATATACTGAATCGCCACTGACGACTTGTGGTTGACTTCCTGAACCATCTGCGTCAGACCTGAAATCCCGGGGTTCGATTCCCCTTTGGTACACAAGTTTTCCTGCTCGGATAGCCAGTTTCTCAGTTGATAAGGAGTCCTGGTGAAGCTTGCCTCCACCTTCGTCCTTATCGTCACAAAGCATCAGGCGAAATGAAAGTCAAGAGCTTCCTTGTCATAATAATATGTTTGTTGCTCTGAAGTTGAGGAATTCAGGTGTCTTAAATTGCGAACATCTGGTTGATCTTCCTGACGAAATCTGGTTGGAAGGTTCAGTTATGAGGCTGACAAACGCAGCAAATGCAGCAATAGACACACCGTTACCACGACATGCCATCTTGCAAAATGCTTATTCAGACCCCAGCTTAACAATCAAGGCTTCATTTACAATCAAGGCTTCATTTACAATCAAGGCTTCTCAGTTATGGGATGATTTGCCTCCTGTTATTCGGAAATTCAAATCACTAGCGATTTTTAAACGAAAGCTACATCAACATCTTTTAGGTCTGCGCCGGTAGCGGGTACTTGCTTGCATCATCATAATTTTTTTGTTTTAATTCCATTTTTGTTTTTATTTTTATTTTTTTTGATTTTTGTTTTATTGGCACACTCATTTTTTACCAATTTTCCAAACCAAAGGTTGTCTGGAAGAGATCGCTATTAGCGATAAGACCGCCTTTGCCCTCATTAATATTAAGAACCATATTGTACCTACTGTATTTAAATTGTGATGAGTGATATAAAGAATCTATCTATCTATCTATCTTAACGAACCGGAGTTATAGGAGGAAGTGAACACATGCGCCGCAGGTAGGAATCAGTTGAACAGTGGTATCGCGCCCACAAGGGCAGGGAGATCGCTAATAGGTTTTCGTGGGTATACCTAGCACTCTACCGGCACTCTACCGGGAGAGCCCCACATACGCTTACCCACGACGGGTACGGTGCGGTTACCAAAAAAAGGTAGGAGTAAGTTCCTAAGTTTATGGTGCCGTCGAGGAAACACTCTCGAAGTCGCTTAATATCTGGTTATGTACTCGGTACTTAATATGCAAAAGATCGGTGTAGTATGAGGATGGCATCGTAGTCCTGCGTCCTACGTAGGTATTCATGGCAAGTGGTATGCGGATGGTATCGTCACAGTTTAACTTAAACTGTGGTAACGTAATCACAATCATGACGTAATCACAACCAACTTCCCATTATGAATTCAACAATAATATGTAATAATTCTCAGTATTTTTAAACAAATGACAGAACTAAAGATTTTATCAATAACCACCATCACTGTCCCAGACACGAGCGAACAATATTGAAATTAATCAGCCAAGGTAGATATAATGTTACCGCGTGTAACAGGCGCTCATGACCTGCCGGGAGGTTCATAAACACAAGATATGAACGACCGCACACGGCGACTCCTTGGATTAATGCACTCCTGGTATCTACAAGCGGGCAGAGCCAGGAGCGTGGGTGATATTTTGCACTTTGCTTTAACTGAGTAATTTTCTTAGGTTCTTATGAATTATTGTGGCATTAACTGTGTATATGATTTTCGTTATTATCGTAGTGGTTTTATTTAAAAACGTTTGCATACGTTTAACAACGTTGTATTCATTTGATATAAGGCCGTTACGTGAAAGTTTGAACAAAAAAAATTCTATGTAACCTTCTTATTCAATATTATTTTATCACTAGTTGTGTCCGCGAACTACGTTTCGTCATATACTTTTTCTCGTTTTCGCAACATTTTTCATTGATGCTCAGCTCCGATTAGTCGTAGCGTGATGTTACATAGCCTATAGCCTTCCTCGATAAATGGATTATCGAACACAAAAAGAATTTTTCAAATTGAATCAGTAGTTCCTGAGATTAGCGCATTCAAGCAAACAAACAAACAAACTCTTCAGCTTTATAACATTAGTAAGTAAGTAAGTAAGTACTTATAGTATAAGTATATAGATTTCAGCCGAGACACACCCACTGTTGAACATAGGCCTTCCCCAAGGATCTCTAAGCCCAACAACGCAGCGCTTCTATAGCATCCAGCGGCTTCCACGATCTTTCCCGAGATCGTCGGTCCACCTTGTGGTGGGGTCTACCAACGCTGCGTCTCCCGGACTTGACCTGCCCATTGCCACTTTACGTTCGTTGACTTCTTTGGGCTATGACTTCAGTATCTTTTACGGATTTCACTATTTCTGACGCGATCAGGTAGAGAAACCTTGAGCGTGGCACACTCCATTGCCCTTTAGGTTACTTTGAAAACTGGTACTTTCTGAATAGGTAGAAAGTAGAAACCATTTAGAAATGAAAAGTACTAGAAATCAGTAGCATTACAAAACCTCACACATTTCAGTTAATTCGAATAATATAGAAAGGTAAATGAAATATTCGAATACACCACTCAGTCATAAAACGCACGGAATGCCATCAGCCGACTGACTGACTCCAAGACAAGCGAGTCCGTAAGCCGAGCCGTATCAGCGTCGTATCTCAACACGTAAATTAATACCCGAAACAAAAAGCAACTGGAAATATTATCAAAAAACCGCACGATGTCATCGGCCTCGCGCTGATCACTCGATACCTTCTCGATACTGCGGGCTACTCTCGGAGCCCGTCATCAGGAATCGACGTCGCAGTTCGGTGTACAACGCTGCGGGAGCGCGCGCGCTTTGGTGATGCGCGGACAACACGCGGTGATGGACGGCGATTCGCGCTCGAAACTTTAATTACGGTCGTAGAGAGTAGTCGCTCCGGATTCGCTCGGCGCATGCGATAGCTCGCAGTCGTAACGACGACCCCCGCGGCTCGCAGCATGCCGATACGTATAAATAAACCTTCAAACCTGTACTTATGCGTCGCAATTAACAGAGAATTCCAGAACTGTGATTGGTCAGAAGTTTGTGCAGCGTTGTTATTCTACAGGTCTTTCTAAAAGTTTGTGGCTTTATGTCATAATTTTGGCCAATTCTGGTCGAATGTCCAATATCTCAACAGTTCACAAAATACAAGTTCAGAGTTTGTTAAATTTAATTTTGGATATACAGTGGTTCTTTAGAAGTTTGAACTTGTATTTGAGAAAATCCTTTTGCCAAGAAGAAAAAAACATCCCGAGAGACCCCTGGCGTTTCGAAAAGAGTTAAAGTGTACGAGGACAAGATAATATTTTCTACTAAAATCTTGCGCGAGTCACCTCACCAGTAATTGTAACGTTAGATCCTCGATAGGAGCAGAATATAAAAAGACTAGGTTCCGGCTCGGGGCCCCTCGCGACACCGCGCGAGAATTCCAAATCGTCCCGTATGTGTTCGGATTGCGCTAATTGTTATTTGAATACGGACGTGACAAAAATCCGACTGAGGCGGACGGCCTGCGCATGCTAAGCCGATTAAAACCACACTAAAATCTCCGCAATATCTTTCCGTGATGAAACTTAACGATGAATTCGGGAAATGGGAACTTGGCACGTCGATGGGCAATCGTTACCGCACGCCAAAAACTCGGGGATGCGTCCGATGCCAAGTTTTGAGTGTCGGCAACAATGCGGATAATGTCGTGACTTGGACAGATTACACTGGTGCAGTAGAGGACGGGGAAGGATAGAGTATGAGGGGTCCCGAATACAGGAACCAAGACTAGCTCACCTGTTGACAGTGCCGACTCTTCTATCAGCGAAATCCTCACTGTCTAAGCCACTTTTCGGGAGCGGTCTATGTTCAGCAGTCGGCGTAATGACTGAGGTGATAGAGGCTATAGGATCGACGGGCTAGCCAATAGAGTGTCTAATTGAGCAGTCGCCCGCCGGCTATCATTAAACGAGGGCGATAAAACTCGTGTTTTACGATAGAAGTCGCACGCTCCCCGTAGGTGCTGAATAAATCAGGTGCTGCACCAATATTACTGTCAGTGGCGCAGTCATAAACGGCTAAGGTATTCGCGACCATTTATTTGGCCCGAAATAGAAGCTGCGCGCGCGCCGGTCGCGTCGTTAAATGCAGTTTTGCTCATTTCGCAAGTAATCCGGGGATTAGCGGGGGATTGGTGTTGTCGCGTTTTTGGAGCGAGTCGCGTTCTTAAATAAACACAACCAGGCTTGACCAGACTCTGATGTTTTGTAAGCGGACGTCGCTAAAGCAAACGTAATGCCAAACGCATACATTGCGCTACAGAGCACCCAGGCTAGGCCAGGCAGCCAATGCCTGGGGTGTGCAATGCAGATTAAAGATTACAGCAGGGGAAGGGGTTAAATGTATAACTTTAATTTCTTATAAAAATTACTAACACTAGGAAAGGGAGCGAAACAGAGTAAGGCTATCGATAAAGTTTACGAGACTCTTCAGCTTGACGCGTGCGATTTTACATGATCCCTGTGAACCCAAAGTAAGAGTACTTCTATTAGTGAAGATATAATGGGTGACCAAAAGAGCTGCTTTAGAAGGCAGGTTTATTAGTGGGTCCTGCGCCTGTCCCACTTGTGCACTAGCTAGGGCTTTTGTTAACAGTTGTATCTCTCGCGCAGATTAGACCCCGCTGAGATTAACCGGCGTGACCGGACGGTAGAGAAAACGATGACTTTTTTTTATAGTGGGCCTAGCAAATGGCTCCATTCCACTTGATGGTAAGTGAGAGTGAAGTCTAAATACGAAGATAGCTGTGCTGGAGAGAGAACATATACTGCAACCAGCAAGGTGCTTCTTCACGCCTCTAAGCAGACACCGGCAGAGAAATAAATTTTTTGATTGTGAGACATAGAAATGCGCTACCAAATTCTTAATTCGCACTTAATTCGCCTGACAACACAGGCCTTAAAAGAAAAGGAGAAGGTGGGATTAGGGAAAAAGCTCTTGACCACTCGCCGTTGTAAATAGAACGCGCTTACTGACGCAATATCGTGACGTAACTGCAGAGGTTCGAGGTTATCGGTCACCTACATCGCTAATAATGCGTGTTGGGCCGCTGCAACTTACCCCAAGCTTCCTACCCAAAGTTAGTACTTGTCCGAGTCATCCTAAAGATGCGAGCATACACAAAGCCGTACTTGCGTATTGTTTTGTGACGATCAACAGCAGAAGTCTTGTTCCTGGTGCTTGATTAAGTCGAGCTCGCTAAAGCGGGTGGGCGTTGCTGGTCTGAGCGGAGACCGAGTGCCCACCTACCTGGCGCGGCGACAAAAAGTGGTTATAGATCGGTGGCCGCCCACCTTGTTACGCGTAATGTATGGCCGCAGACGCGAAATTAAATATAGCCGGCCAGACGTAGGCTGCGGCTATATCCGGCGCTACTTGTTTCTTTGTCAGATCGCTCAGCGTACTTACGGCTGAACACCAACCCTGCATTATGAAAACAGAAGATAGTTCCTACTTCTACGTTAATATCAAGGCACATTGACCAAATGTCTGAATATAGAATGTTCTCTTAACTGATCCGGCCTTCCAATTTTAACTTGCCCTCTGCGCGGAAGATATTATTTTAATGCACAATGCACATATGTCTGCGTAAACATGGGGGTATCTTCTGCTTCTTCACTCGCATAATGGGATGGGTTAGCCGACGCGACCGGAACGAGATCAGCAGGCAGGCGTAGGACCCACTATTTAACGTGCCCTCCGAAGCACGGAGGAGCTAGTGATGTTTCACATTTTTTCACCCGTCATAGGCCTGACTACGACCAACCCTGTTTGACTATTAGCAATCGTGAGCCGAGCCGTGTTAGACAATGAAAAAATACCAGAAACGTATTTTATGCCTTCTTGAAAATACAGTACTTCAAGATGATACAATGGGCATCGGCTAACTTCGTGTTTCCGAAGATGACCGACACACCTAGGCAGTATAATGATATAGAGCTGCTCTTGTCATTGTAAATGATTGTTAGGGCCAAACTACTTCTTGTTTGATAGGTTAGACGATTGATTCGGATGTTTTCCAATGCCCATTATTTTCTTGATATGCTGTAAATAACTACTGAGATACAACGATTCAAAGTAACGGAGTTGGGGGGTTCGCTACGTCACTACACGAAACATTGTAAACATCAAACGTACATATTGTCGCAAGTTTCTAATTAAGTATAAAAAGAAAAAAAATCATGTGCGCTATTTTAACAAAACCTACGCGACGAACATTAAAAAAATCTTTGTCATCCCTATTTATGTTTACAAAATTATGAACGTCCCAAGAGCACAGAATTTAAATTACATGTCAGTAAAATAAGAATGTTGGTGGTCCGCCATCTTTCACCAGCGCTGTCTACAGCGGCGACGGCGGACGGTGACGTCACGCACGCGTCGCGACGCGACAGCGACGCGCACTTGCGCGATGACGCAAACGCACTTTTAGATGTCTGCAGGGCTGTCGCGTTGAGAAATAATAAGACATTTTTATACACTGTGTTTGGTCAATACCCTATTTTTAGTTATGGCGTTATTAAAAATTCGAAATTGTAAAATTCTGACATTTTTTTCAGACTCCACAGTGACGCTAGTAGATTTACCAGTGCACCGATTCTACACAAAAGTAACGCTATCAGTCTTTTGAAAAAAAGTGGCCTAAGTTAAGCGTCAGAATTAAGCAAAGACTAAGCTTTGTTAAGACGTATAAGTTTTTTAAAGCTTTATTAACATAGATGACTAGGCTTTCTGATGGCAGCCAGCAGTACCGCGATATCAGTAGCGCAGGAATAGAGCAGACAATATTTGATTACTGTCTTCTGTGAGATAAAACGATCTCCAGTCATTTCAAACTGTACCTTCGTCCCTCTGCTGGGAACGAGTCTCCCCTCAGATGAGAAGATCCTTATACAGAGGGCAGATTAATACTCGTAAAGGATGCCAAGTTCCTCGTGGTCCTACTAAACACGAAGCTGGCCAGACCGGTTGATGTAGAGGTTTGTTTGAGTTTTCCATTTCATCGCAGAATTTAGCGTTAAGCTCTTTAAGTCGGCTCTTACGACATCCACGGAAAGAAAGGATCACAATTGTTTCATCAATAAATGTGTAGATTACTCACTCGTATATCTGTGACATTAGAGATTTCAAACAGTTTACAAACACATTCGGGGTGAGAAAGGGACATATACAGCCGACTCGACACGGGATGACCAAGGTAAGTCAATTGACTTATTTTTGACACGACAATTTCGGTCCACTTATAACTTGTTATTGTAATGGCGACACAGGATTCTGAATCCGTAAATATGAAAATAAGTTAAAGATTTATACGTCTCCTCTTTATATAGGTAAATAAACCATATCCAACCAACAAGATGCCTTTAAATATAGGCCCTTATCAATATTCACGATATGAGTAAGACATCGAGTGATTTAAGACAATTGAAATTACATACGTAGTTATGTAATTTCAAAAGTCTAAAATCACTCGACTGCTATCCACAGCATATGTCTAAGGTTACTTAACCATGAGCAGTGATAGTGTAAACATCAAGCGATACCTACAACACGGCGTGATAGGTATCGTTCCGCAGCTGTTGCATTGTTTTATTTATCATCAACAACAACGGAACAAATGAAGTCTTACCGCGCTTCCATTAAAACCCAATTTCGATTACACGGTGTCGTAAAACGATTTATTCATTCTCCTTTTCATTAAAGTAGCTGTGAAGCGCGCACGTTACGTGGTAACCCTACGCCGCGTTCAAAAATGTAAACACCGACGCCACGCCCGTTTATTTTTAATTACGGCGACCGATAGCGTTTCCGAACGCTCAGTCGCGTATCGTCTGCACTTTTGTAGCTAATTGAACGTCAGCCGAACAGTTCGGTGTTGTAGACGCATCCGAACCGAACGTGGCCAAATTCAAAAGCGTATAAGAACACCAATGAAGGGACTAAATGGCGACTTGACTTGACGGACGACAATACAATAATGTTATCTTAATATTCAAGATACTAATAATACTAATACGCTCGACTTGACATTGGCAGTACCTAATGGTTGTTATCCTCTACGACTAATTATCACTATAATTAAATAAAATGAAGAAGAAGAACACCAATAAACAATTTTAAAATTCGAATCGGAAATCGAACGCCATCGGCCTATCGCAACTTTATTTCGAAGGGAGTTATATTTTCGGCTATTAGTTCGTGAAACGGAACGGCTTGTTCAAAACAATACTTTAGTAGGTGTGAGTTGAGAAGTCCTTTGTCAGCGATGTACATTCTCGGCACAATTAAATCTGCTATGACCGCTAAGTGGTTCCTGCGTCACTCTCGAGGCGCGCCTGATTGGTCGTGCGTTTCGTTCTAATTTTATGAAGTGCTAAATGTTGTCGGGTCGGCCGTGTCGTTAAGATGCAAATTTATGTGGAATCGCCGAGATTAATGAGGGCCTACCGACACGGACACTTGGTGCGCGACAATGACAATATATTTTGATCAAAACTTTCGTGCCAATCTTAAGAATAAGGAAGTAAGTATCTATTTTCTGTGACTGAAGTTGTTGAAGAAACTTACATCATTACCCTAATGCTCTACGCTAAGTTGCACTGACACTCACGATAAGACATAGCAGCATAAGCAGATACTTTTTAATTTAGGTATCAGGGATAGCCCTCTGTGGAGATCGTGTATGGAGGCAAAAGAACGCAGATGAGTGTCAATGTGTCCGTAAACTACCTACGTAAATTTTACAAGCTTTTGTTTACATTCACCTGTCCCGGTGTCTGTAATGAAATCTTGCGAGTTAAATTTGACCCACTTCCCGGTTTCCGATTGAGCTGAAATTTTGCATGCATAATATATGTATATCGCGTGACAATGCAATATTATAATGACATGGATCTGATCTAATGCTGGAGCTGGAAGGTGGCCATAGGAACTCTGCAATAAAACGACACAGCCCTATCGAGTTTGGGCTCGTTTGATTCGTATTAACAAATATAAAAAGCTGGTATTTTAAAAAAAGGCTTTTTAAAATAAGTTTTTAATTTTGCTTAATGTCATTAAACATTTCTCGCATTGAAATAAGTACATTACAAAATATTTTCTTTTGTAAATAATCAAAATCATCGTTTATTGCTCTGCCTTATATGCCATATCGTCAATTTCGAAATAAAAGAACAGCGCCATCTAGCGGCGAGTAGCCCAACCCTTGATATGTTTTATTGATCGATCATTGAATTCATATGACAGGCAAAAATTTATTGTGTTATAAAATTAACAATAATTTCATACAATGAATAAAACTCGGGATTATTGCTAATGGTGATTTCCACCAGACGGTCAGTTATTTTATTATTTTTCGATCAAGATCGTTGAAAAAGAATTAAGTATTTGTTATCTACCTCATCTATTTCCCAAAACAAAGTTACTTATAAATCATTGTGTTTTTTCATGAATGTTTTACTTAGTTCCTTTTAACGAGCAACATTCATAAACATTTATGTATGATAGTAATATAGGTACTTAAACAAAAAATATGACAAACATCTTACTTACATTAATGAAATATTATTTAAATAGATAATAATATTCCTTAATAAATATGTATTTACACGGTACCTCTGTTATTGAAGTTGTAACAAAACGTACTATTATATCTTCTGTGACAAAACGCAACTTTTCCAGGCAATAACAAAACGTTTTGCGGTCACCTGTCATGTAGCAACCGCATCAGTCATAGTATACGTAGTATCTCTATGTAGTCTGTGGTCATAGTCACCACTCTTACTAATACAATACCAACGAGTACCTATGTTATATTGTATACAAATAAATATCTTTTGTGTACTTTTCCAACACTAACAAGTTCTAACCACAATTTGTGGTCAACATACTTTTCTAACGAACAATTTAATCTCAATTGTTAATGCTAGTTATACACAGAGGCAATATTTTATCAATGACATGATTTTACTTATTAAAATATGTTAATTACTTATTAAGATAATGTGCGTATAGAGAGATTTAGACTTATTCTTATGATTTCTACAAAAATATTGGACAGAAAATTAAAACAGACTCCAAAAACACAATAACGCCAAAAATAATGGAAGAATAGGTACTAACATCACATATATCTTATTTTGAAGTCGGCGCGGATGAACGATGAACATGAGTTAAAATTTGGACGTGTCTTCAGCAGATGCTGACTTTAGTGACAATAGAACCAAAAGAAAAGTTAGGCTCGTATTAATAAACGCGTCTCAAAGTTGAGAGCGATCTTGAGCTGCAGTTTTGACGTTTAATGTATGGAACATCTGTCAAAAACAGTATCTCAAGATCGATCTCATACTTGAGATGCAATTATTAATACGAGCCTAAGTATACCCCTTCAAACAAAAAAAACTCAAAATCGGTTAATAAGTGACAAAGTTAACAAACGAACATATGGGTTTCCCTCGATTTTCCTAGGACTTCGTCACCAGATCCTGGCTTTGGTGACAATATGACCAATCGGGAAGTAAATGAGAAAGTTATGAGGTAAATGAAAAACATAAAAAAGAACATACAAACGAATTGATAACCTCCTCTTTTTTGTGAAGTCAGAAAAAAATGTATGATTAATATGTGTACTGTTAAAATATAAGTACCTAGCCCTTAAGGTGGAATACAAAACAATTTATGTTTATAAACATGGTTGTGTGATATGCCTTTGCCCGGTCACCGTAGTAAAAAAATATAGAGTCGAAGAAGAGAAAGTAAAAGATTTAAGATTATTCCACTTTGAGCTCCTGGGCACCCGAAATCGAATAATCGTATCGCGATACCAAAATAAATATGGAAAACATTGCACATTTTCATGTCGTTTGTCATTTCGAAGATATAAGGGCGCAAAGATATAAGGGCGTAGCTATTGTACGAGTAGGTACTATTTTTGGGTCGGTCTCAGGTTGTCTAGATAGCATTAAGACTACACTACACTAATGATTCTCAAGGTAGATATGTGAGAAAAGTAGAAGTAAAAAGGTAAAATGAATTCTAATGAAAAAACAATACAAAAACACCGACTAAAATTAAGTATATAAAAACACTGACTTGAAGTATAATTGTGAAATAATACAATATAACAAATATTTAATAAAATAGAAAACAATTACAAATACAAATTTATTGTTTAACTGATGTGTGGTAAGTAATAAATAAATAAACTACAATTAATGAGTGTGTTAAACTATAATTATTCTGGTACTTCTTATATATTTAAAAATCTTACAAGTCTTTAAAATGTTATAAAAGGATAAATTTAGGATACTGTAAGTCTAGTTTTTAAGTTTTATTATTACATTTTATATAGATATAAGAGACTGTTTGTTTCTATAATAAATAAATAAAAAATAAAAATTTATCGGTTAATGAAAAGATTAATTAAGTGCATTTAGGAAGTTTATTTAACTTTGCTATGGAGTATCAACAGAAATGTTTATTATTCTAATCTAAAGTTCCTTCTTCATCATCTTTTTTTTTCATTGCTGGCTTTGTAACCAGCGATTTCAGCAATCCATAGACAAAGAATGCAGACACAGAACCACAACAATGGCGGCAGAATTACGTGGTGTAACTATGTATTGATTAAAACTCCACGGCGGATACGTCGCGGTAATCTGCGTGATTATTTCAAATCACTGGCACATTACATTAGAGGTAATCTGCAGTAATGGCGGCGTGATCGCTTCCACGGCATTACGGCCAGTGTTGCCCGCTCGTACGCGGATATAGGAAATTGTACCCTGATAAATACAACGTATTAAATGGAATAGCTGTACCTAATGGACAACGGATTGGCTCTTGCGTCATTCGGACTTGGGCATTTAGCTAGAGGGCAAGACTGGCTTGCTTTGCTGCCAGTTTAAGGCTTACCACCAGTATGAAATAACTGTCTCCCTAAGATTTTGTTTAATAATTATGTACACACAAAATCATAACAAATCAACATACATGGAAACAGGAGAAATTTATGCCAGCAGACTAGCGACAGGTGAAAGGGGTAAATTTTATTATAGAGACACAGTGCACAACATCTAATATCAACAAAAATCTGATAACCTTACATCAAAAATGAATTTAAGATTAGTATATACCTACTGCTTATTATGATGTGATGCCATTTTTCATGCTTGATTTTAATATTCGAGGAAGGCAAAGGGTACTGTGTTCATACAGTCACTTCAGCGATCGATCTCAGTCTCGTATATTAGTGGCAGCGCATTCCATAATCTAACTGCTTGGTTAATATAGGATTGAGAGTAAAAGTCTGATTTACAGGAATATACATGGAGTAAAGTTTTGAGGTGGGATCTAAAGATTTTATCAATTTCTTAATGATGTGAACTCTATATTTTTGCAGCCGTAGCAGAATTATAAGTTTTTTGTCCATGTCCTGCAATATGGACAAAATACATGTATTTGGTTGACTATGGGATTGTTGTTGTCGTTATGGATATTTAAATTTGTACGTGTGTAATGTTGATGAAGTAAATAAAGTGTTTATCTATTTCTTATTTTTCTTCATTGCTATCACCTGGTGCTATGATAAGTAACAAGGGATAAATAACACATTTACAAACGAATGACACCAATGTTAGTATTGTTATATCACTCCAACAAACAGTTCCACACAAACGGAATCGAAGTATAGCAACAGTTACGTAAATATCTAAAGAGGCATATATCGTTCTCGTTTTAAATTAACCCGCTAATCGCGCAGACGTCACGCGATCAGAGCTACCAACAACATGCCAGCAACATTTTTTGCCACGGCTCAAAAGCTGGGATTACTCGACTATAAGACTTACGCGTTGTGAAAAAAAACTATACGGAGGACCGTATCGAAGAGCAATAAGACGCATGTCAAAAATAACTTGAATTACAATTTTAATCTCGGCCAATCCCGGTTTTTATGAGGCCGAGCCTCTTGCTGGGATATAATTTTTATTTTCAAAAGTTTATTTAATAAGAAGCTGTGCAATAAGAAATCATATTAAGGTCTCCTACGGCTGCGCGCCTCTCTTATAAATTCGCCATTTTTGTGCGCGAATCATTATTATATTTGAACAGTTTGGACGTCCGCTTAAGGATAAAAAGTTGTCTGTAATTCGATGCGAAAATATCGTTTGGTGTACAAGAAAGTTCTCGAGACTTTACAATTTAAGAAAGGAACGTAGACAAATTAATTCGGATCTACGAGTATAAGATAATCTGCTTCAATAAGATTATTTAAGATCGCTTTTGTAACATTCAAAGTAATCATTTAATTATTTTTTATGCAACTAAGTTGGCAAACAAGCAGAATGCCCACCTAGTTGTGACATTGTCACCTTCGTGGCAGGACCACAGTGTGCGTTGCCAACTTGTGACACGATGTCAAGTCACAGTGCCCAGTTATTTTCAAACCGGAACTCAGCAATGCAAGCACCGCTGCTTGATGGCAGAAATAGTTAAGCTAGAGGTTCCCGCGTAGAGGACTCTGCTCTGGTACGAGATCATAATTCCGATTTAGACATCAGCCCCCCTTTTTTTATAGGAGGGAAAATCATCATCATCACAGTCCATATACGTCCCCACCAAGGGGCTCGAGCCTACCCTATATTAGGGTGATTAGGCCTTAGTCAACCACGCTGGCTCAGTGCGGATTGGTCGACTTCACATACATCATTGAATTTCTTCGCAGATGTATGCAGGTTGCCTCACGATGTTTTCCTTCACCGTAGGAGCGTCAGACAAATGTACATATGAAATTCGAAATGAAAAACACATTGGTACATGGCGGGTCTCGAACCTCGACCCCCCGATTGGAAGGCAAGTGCCGAGTCCACTGCGCCACCGACGGAGGGAAAATACATTTACGGTATTCAACAAGGGGCCGACTGACGAGGACACCCCAACGATATGCAGGACTCGGGTAGAAGACCCAATACCGGCTAAAAACCCTCCAGATACTTCTACCTCCGTAGAGACACAATCGGGATCGGCGTTAGCCATTCTTCGATTGTAAATTAGACATCAGCATGACCACCGAAACACGATATGATAAAACGATATATCGATACGAACTGTTAAAAAAAGTAGGATTTTTCAACTATCTTTAAGTTTTGAGTATGTTTTGGATATTAGTATTGGTTATTTTGGGTATTATTAATATATCAATGTCGATAAAATTTTAAGGAAGCCAATATAATATGCAACATTTTTTGACATTTCATATCGATTTATCGTTTGATAATATCATATTTCGGTGTTCATGCTACGGGGGCAGAGGTAGGTGACTATTACCTCCTCATAACAACAACTAAAGCAGATTGCCTCGGTCTCTCCTTGGTCTCTCCCGGTTGCTAGTCTGCACAGACTAAGTAGGAGATAGCTAGTCTGCATGGCGACTTAGACAAAGTGCTTTAATAGATTGAGGCTCTGTAATGGTAAGAACACATTATGGCGAATATTTGTATTTCGCATACATACATTTTGCATAGCCACGGCCATATTGATATGTCTGCAAATTGACTTAACCACACGTGTCGCGATGAAGCGAATATTTGTGTTATTGCGGTAATGAGACCACAATGTTAAAAACGTCGTAAAAATGTATGGCACTGACACTTGCGATACATTTCAAATGTGTCGCAAGTGCCAGTCACTTTTTACATAAGTTTTTCGCGATGTCTATTAAATAAACACCAATGGATCGGCTTGTTTGGTTGATCGGCTGTTTTATTTATTACATCTCTTATTACCTTACAATTTGCTTACAATAATTGTATGTAATCAAGTCACGCTTAATCTAACTTTGCTACTTAAGCATAAATGAAATGAAAAATATTCTCAATGTTGTAGGTATGAAATTATGAAGCATACACTTTAAAACGTCAATATTAATTTCCGGAGAGAGACTCTGTACCAGGGTCGCCTGCTTGGGTACCTCTTACCCTTTTCTGCTGCAAAGCATTTTTAAACAGTTAAAGTGTTATTTTATATTGTATTTGAGTTTGGTGTCAAAATGATAGATATCTATCAGCCGCAGATGTTCCTCTCAAAACAGCCCTAGTACGGACCCTGCGTGCCGCGAATGCCTCGTCTATTACTAAGCACCCGACAAAAAACACGTGGAATCGTTTATAAGTAGATGGGTATTTCATAAAATTACTATAATTTTGGTCAAACAAAACTACGACCCGTCAAAATTGACGTCTGTAAATCATCGGCTTGGTCCTTTTTTGTGGAACTTAATAATTTTGTTAAGAGCTTTTTAAACGAGTTGCATATTTGGAATACCGTCCGGTACTTTATGGCTCGGATAATTTCTATCGGAATTTAAATGACTGACGTTTTTTGAAATTGGTTTAGATTAATGTTGGATTGCGCCGTTGGTCAGGGTAATAAAGGGTTTAAATCGGCGCCATTATTTTTAACGAGCAGAGCACGCCACGTCTTGGAGGCTGTTGTGGTTTAGAGGCATGTAGGAGATGGCGAGAGCGTCCCGAGAGCACTAAGGCGGAAACTATTAGGGAAAACGTCAGATATCCCGAAAGCGAGTCGCCGATAGCGGCCGCATGATTTATGTTTCTCTCTCATTATTCATATCTCCGCGCAGAGGGGCATAAATTACGCGCCCGAAAATATCTAAATCCTAATCCATTCGCCTCGCTTGTCTCCGTCCGAATCCGATTTTAAAATATTTATGAAAAGGAAGCAAAAAACAAACATAAACGAGAAAAAAAGACATAAGTCGAAAGACAGAATTAAAAATAATAAAAAAATGTATACGCCCGAGAGCGAACGTCGGAAAAAAGCTAAAATGATTGTGGGGCATCCCGATGCGGCGTTGTTTTTTTTCTCGACGTATCCTCGTTTCATTAGATTCGTTTCAATTCTGTCGGGATTAGTCGGAGAAAGGTCTCTTAAGGATAAAATGCGATGTCCGTTGATTTATATAGATCCCTTCGGCGGAGACGTAATTAATTGTCCGCTCTATTTTCGTGTAGCGAGGCAGGTGGAGGCGAGCGGAGCGGCGACGGCCGGCCGCGCGAGCGAGCGCTCGGCGTTCGCGAGCGCTCGCGGAGGGCGCCCACGTGCGCGGCCGCTGCCGGTGACAGCTCACGAAATTAGTCACGTGGCCGTTAATAGCCAGGGGTGGCGCGTTTTTCCCATCTCCGCACGGTTGTTTACAACAGTTGGTGGCTATCGATCGGACGGTCGCAGACGTGAGCGAGGCCACTCGGCGACCCCGTCGTCCGTTTTCCACCGGCCCTGCGAGCTGCGAGCTTGCAGCGCAGTGTTTGCGCGGGCGCGAGTCGAGTGTGCGCTCGCGGGGCTCGATTAGCGCTCGTGGCGCGGCCGCCGCCCGATTGGGCCATCCATCACGCACCCCGCCCGCGCCGCGCCGCGCGCCACTCTCGACCCTCGCCCCCGAGCTTTGGGTCCCGTTTGCCGCCGCGCGCGGGGCCGCGACGCGCAGAGGTCGATCCGATTTTCAAGACGGATACTTAGTGCGTTACATTATTATACTTTTGTTTTTTTCGTCGCGGGCGTGTAACCCACACGGGCCGCGATCGCGCGGCGGCCGGGTCGACGCACCGCTCCGGTTATGATACCGAGCGCCTTTAGATTTTGATTGAGGTTTTATTTTATCCGGCGCGACGTTCGGCCCGATTACGTTTCTCGTATTCGTTTACCGCTCGGCCGGTTTTTGTTTCGACGCGTTTCATTGTTCGTAACGAGATCGATTTCGGCGATAAGCCGGGCTTTTAATGAAGACGTGGGCCGCGAGGCCGTCGGCCGCGTGGTCCGCTGGCGATCTCCGACGCCGCTTCCTGCGCCGGCCGCCCTGTGCCAGCCGGGCGATGCGATGGCTCGCACAGGTCCCGCGTAAATAACTGTTGCATTAGCATATAATCGGCGCGGCCGTGGGTCGCGGGTCGCGGGTCACGGCGCCCGCGAGACTACAAATTGCATTCTCACGCACGGCGCGGGACCACCGCCGCACGCACTTAAAATTAAGATAAGCCGACGTGTCCCATTCGTCGATTAATAGCCGCGGCCGGCGAACACACGTAACTCGACAATTTCTCAACGCCTCATAAGGCGATACCGCCGGAATGGATACTCGTTATTAATATTGCCAGTTTTACGGCTCTTTTTATGGCTCCGCGACATTCTTGCCGTGTTCACTTCCGTTTATTGAGTCGCCGTGACGCGACGTGACGCGTTTACGACTAGGCCGGCGAAAAGTGCGGCCGGAGGTTTAACGAGCGCGACCGTGGCGTCCATTGACGATCGACAGCCGTATAATTGATTGAATTAAACAAATAAAAAATTAAAGGAATAGTCTATAACACGGTAGTCGTGTCTAGCTAACCGCCGTTGCCGCATCGGCGCCATCGCAAGTATCGTTTTAGCGCTCGCTTAGACGTCGACGAATCGCGGGCAGTTATTTAAATTGTTCAAGAGCTGAGAGTAATTTAACCGGAGAAAAACTGGTTTCGGAGTTGGATTCGCGCTATCTCATCTCTAGTATCTGCGATCGACGCATTAGATAGCCGGTGGGCATAATGGCGCTGCCCATCGCGGTAATGAACCCGGGACGAGCATGACCCGAAACTCATACGCTCGTTCGAGACGTCGAGATGGACGGAGCTGGTAATGCGAGGTGCAGCGCTGCACTGGGCGGCGGGCATTGACTTCTCGAACCGATGGAAATCCCACCCAACGGCGCTCGGAACAAAGTCGAGCTTCGATTAGCGGCGGCCGCCGAAACCTTTGGCCCCGGGTCTCGGCTAACGAACGGCGATTCCCGCTCTAATTCGCGGACATGGCGAGCGATCGATCTCATTGGATTTTTGAAAAAGGAACGACGGCACCTCTTGAGTCGGACACAAATTGAGCAATTTAGTGCGCTCTCGCTCACGCGGGCGAGTTGTCCGATCTCGCTCTTTAATTTCGTGAATATCAAATGAGATTATTAAAAATTACCTGTTGAGAACGTCGGAGGAACACGACCCGGGGGTATTTATCATCATCGCTTACTCGCCCGTTAGTTACACGGCCCGTATTAACATAACTAAGTACTCGTAAATTACGCGAATAATGGACGGGAAGGCGATTAACAACTCGTGAAAAAAATTGTGCATTTCAAAAGTAAGTCGCATTAACAGCTAATATAACGACGTAACGTTTGGACTTAACGATTTTATCTGAGCAAGCGTCGTGAAAGAATTAAGGGAAATTATGGAAGAATCTCGACACAAGTATAAGTAACAAACAAAATAAACGCGTACGAACAATCCGTTTCGATCATATACATAGTAAGTTGTTTCCATATCTTATTAATCAATGATCTTATAAAACAATTTTAAATGTACTATGTGTATTTCATAATTTAATCTGTGATTTTTTAACAAGGTCTTAATAAAGGTTGTTTGAATTTTGACTTTTTTGATAGAAAAGGGATGTAGTTACCACCACGCTCGTACTCTAATCCCACAATCAATAAATAACTATAATCCAACTGTAATTATCGTTATTTATGAGCTTTCACACGGCGCAGCGGAGACACAGTCATAAAAGCTTTCCCATAGCTGCATGGTCATAAATCGAATTTCGAACCAAGTGACAGACCAGTTAGAGCGTCCTTGACCTTCCGTATCATTCAATAAACAACGGTTACCCAACAATCCTTCAGCCTCAAAGCGAATCTATCTATCATAAATACTCTCAGCTGACTTGGAGTAGCAGGTGACGTTTTAAAATTATTATTTCACCGCTCGTTTAGGAAAAAATATCGGAGGCAGCCCTGATTCAGCGCCCGTCTGCAGGCATTCCAACGCAGCCGTCGCCATGGCAACCGCCGCCGCCGCCTCGCCGCGCCGCCTCCGCTCATTCAACTAACGACCTTACTT
Source organism: Schoenobius gigantellus (assembly GCA_963935595.1). Taxonomy (NCBI): domain Eukaryota; kingdom Metazoa; phylum Arthropoda; class Insecta; order Lepidoptera; family Crambidae; genus Schoenobius; species Schoenobius gigantellus. The sequence continues at coordinate 3,352,844 of OZ012557.1, forward strand.
TTTACTGCACAAGGGCCTAATCACGAACACCGCCAAATGAAGTTATAACATTCCATTACGATACGCCACAATCGTCAATACGCAATCACGACACTGAAACTGCGACCTTAATGTCTGCGAGCAAAGTGCCATTTCGTGCGCTCGAACGACTTAAGAATAGCGACATAAGGAATTGTTTTATCTCTTTCGCACGTCGTAAAGACGCGATCGCGCGCGCTCGCTCGCCGCCCGGGTCTTTCCCGCCGACTGCGGAGTCGATTTCGCCGATGCGTCCCTCTCGCGCGGGTTTCTGCCTCGCCGCGATCCACGGTCATCCGTCTTCGAGCGTTCATTCGAGACGTCAGATAAAAATCGGAATTGTAACGAATCTTCGAATAAATTGACTGCGCTTCTTCCGATACCATTTCACTTTCGCGCGTTATTATTTTCTTTTTTATCCGACAGCTTATTGGTTATGCTTTAGTGAGAGCTTCTAGAATGGCACTGGACTTGCGATAGGTACTTCAGATAGTACGACAAAAGGATAGTAAGTCTGAAACACATTCGGTAATTAGTAGTGTAATGGAAACAGAACGTATGACGTGAGCATTACGATAGAGACAGACGACCGTTGATCGCGCGCGTGCGAGTGAAACAGATACTGTTTTCGTTTTGTAGATGCAAGTGCGCGGCTGTTATTGTGATTGTGACCTTATCAGCTGGACGTAGGGTCTAATTTAGATTGATGGGGGCGAGCACCTGTTTTCCGCGCGAACAGAGAGATGGCTCTGGTATCGACGTGTACTCCGTGGCGTTTGTTTTGATACTTGGACGGGTGCGCCGTGAAATCTTTTAGTGGCAATAAATATGATTCCTTAAACTGCGAGCAATCCATTCCTACTTTGTTAATATATTGTTCTTTGCATTTGTACATGAGTACAAGCAGACGTCACAGAAGATGTACTCTTGGAGACTTGTTGAAAAGCTTCGGATGCAATGATATACCTACCTACCTAATTATTAATTAGTTACATCATCATCACAGCTCATGTACGTCCCCACCGAGGGGCTCGAGCCTACCCTAAGTTAGGATGTTTAGTTAGGCCTTAGTCAACTACACTGGCCCAATGCGTATTGGTCGACTTCGACTTCATATTGTAGGTACACGTTTTAACTTCTTTGCAGGTGTATGCAGGTTGCCTCGCGGTGTTTTCCTTCAGCGTAGGAAAATCGGACAAATTCGTTAAATATTTCCCTGATATTATTATGTATTTCAGTTTGGTAATTGATATTTTATTTCGGTAAGATAAAGGAAAAATCTCTTTCGTCCCGTCAGCTAGGTACATAGCGTAGAAGCGATTCAAATCAATTTGAAGCTACGGAGCGGATCGCTACGTCACACAACGAGCTACTAAACGTAATAGGCATGACGTCACGTGACATATCAAATAGATGTATCGTTGCAAGTTTTTTATTCACTAACTAAGTACCTAGAAAGAAAAAAAATACTAACGTGTCCAATACTTTTGTTAATACGATGCACATTAGAAAACTTTTAGTCACTATCCTAATTGTATTTTTTCGTATATATTTATGTTTTGTTTTTACAATTTAAATCGTACGGCGAGTTTCTCCGTAGTTCTAATAAGATAAGGGTATTGTCAAGTGGCATTGTGCGGCGTTATCTCGCGCCGATAGTTTTTCAGCGATCTGGCAACACCGGCGCGACAGATCGCGAGATAGCGATGATCGATGGCCGCTCTCGTCTCCACCATAGACTGGGAATCGCGAAATGAGTACAGACCTATTGTTGCAGTTTGTAGATTCGAAATGATTTTCTAACACTCGCAACTTATCTACGTTAAAGAACTTCTGTTACGTCTAGTTGGGTTCATGCGTTATTGACGATGCGTATGTGGAGTCGACCAATCCGCACTGGGCCGACGTAGTTGTCTAATAAATTAAATAAAGTAATAGAATTCTCAAGATTCAAAAAATGGAGGATGAAAGTACAATGAAGATATAATATAAAAAACGAAATCGAAACGATATTTATCGGGAACAGCTTATCTGTGTTGAAAAATACACTAGAACTCTACATGTGTTTTTTTTAGTTTTAACTTGTAAATTTATAGCGATTTATAAACCAACCTTAGATAGAGTAGGCTAATGCTTTGTTTGTAAATTTCGTTTGATAAACAAAATCTTCGCAGCCAAGCCGATGACTTATTGGAGTCGACACGTCTGTCGTCGACGACTCGATCAGTGTCAAACGTGCGATGCTGTATGTGGCCGGGTGACGACAGGCAGCCATCGCATGTCTCTTAATAACTTATTTAAAAAGACAGTGTTCATTACAATGCCAAACAATCACAAGGACCAACTTAAACATGTTCCATTCGTGGGCGAGGAGGAGCTGCTTATAGTGTAGATTGCCGTTAACCTACTTAAAGAAGCATATTGAAGATTAATAGAAAGTAATGTCTTAGACACCTGGAGTCGCGAAAGGGAAACTAACGTGAAATTATCTTTTCTTTAAAAAGAGGAACGCGGACGGTTGAAAACATAATGGCGCGTTTACACTACTCGAAATTCTAATTGTAATAACTTTACTCATAGCTTACAAATTTACAGGCACATATTGATTGAATTTAAATTAAACAAGAACATACTAGAAGACCAAACTCGCCATAACCTTGTGTGAGTGTACAACCCAACCATAATCAAAATACTTATAGGCAAAAACAAGTAGAAAAAAAAAGTTGACTCTACATCCTGTTGTGTTGCCCGCTAAAATAATGGGGACAGCGACGCCGCGCAGACTCTGTCGACTCTATACGCATAGAGGGTTAAATCGAAATTAGAAGTTAATGTCAAGTCATCCATAAAAATACCAGTCTTCATGATTATTGTTAATGTAATATTTGTAAAACAACGTGCATTAAAACATAACATATCTTAAAAACGCGTCCAACTAATTTCTGTGCGCTATATAGGCCTTTCATAATTCAACATACCTATTTTTATTTATGAGATTAACTGACATCAACGGGGTCTATTTTTAAAGACGAATATAAATATTTAATCTGACATAAATTATAATTTTTTCAATCGCTTATGTTATTGATACTGTCTCTTTTGAATAAATTTTACTCGGTATGATAATATCACTAAAACCTACATTACACTTACAATAATGTTGCAAGTGTATGTTTCTAAAAGACATTGAACTATACCTGTGTGCCTTGACCGACACTGTTATAGCCTTTTTCATCCTTATAATCTGAATTATCTCGATTAAACATTCTGATTACTACTCGTGGATACAGCGCTTAGAACACTTATTCTCGCGATTTGATCGTTTAACTAACCTTGTGGGTGTGTTTGTGTGTAATACTTAAAATCTATGACATAACACTGCATTTCCAAAAAGGACACATTATTTTTTAAAGACATTGATTCAAAGTAATTCAAGTTCCAAAAAGGAATCATATTTAAAACAAGAGGGAATGTCAATTAGTGCACAAAAAACTCGAGCTTAAAGTTGCACGGATTTATATCCCTTTGCCTTTTCGATGGAAGACTAAAAAAGTCAAGTTCAATTGACATCGAATGTGGAGGTGCGGCTTTTTAAAAATGCAAGTGGCAGGTCAGCGCTCCCTGATCATTTACCTGGGTACTCACCGGGGCTGCCCAGGAACACGGACTGGTACACCCGCCGCGCGACGTCCGGCGGGGAGGACCACTCGCGCCGCGACCCGCACCATTTGCCTGGGAACAAATTAAAAAAAGTTATTATGACATTAGCTTTTGTATCCTACCTACCCATATTGTTTTATCAAAGGAGTTTTGTTGCACGAGTTCTTAAAAAAAAAGAAATTTCTCACGCCAATCTTTCACCTTTCAGGATTGACATTAAAATAAGTTCTTGTTTGTGAAGGATGACTTCGCAATTACTGTGCCAATAATTTTAAACATGTATACATTAATCGTTATTACTGATTATAATAAACAAAATATCGTATAGAAATCTGATGAAATTACTTGTTTCGGAGAATCAGTTGAAATGAAACAAACTTTACTAAACGCGTTGAAAATAGCATCCTGTAAACAGTGGCTATTATCATCTTTGAAGATTGCTACAAAAGTTATTCTAATGCCACTACAATTACTATAGAGATATAAGAGGCCCGTTTTGACAGGTGTCATCCCCATACGTTTCTGTCAAAACCGACGGATCAACTATGGACTAACTATAATACTTACCACATACGAGTACCTAGTTTAATTTACGCGCTTAAGCTGCTGCTTACATATGTGTGTTGTGTTGGTAACATTGTTGCGATTATTATTGCTTTACGACGCAGTTGGCCGAGCAATGTTAAAACATTAATTAGTTTATTATTTCGATTCCTAAATACATCATTTGATCTTTCAAAGTTATGAAAAATAACTAAATTCTGACAGGAACCTGCATCATGACAGAACAACCGTTCCATATTTTTTGAACAACTCCTTTAATTTCAAAATTATCCCTTTTTAATACTGAACGAAACTGATTCTGGCTGAATGAAATAAAGTAAGAATACAAGTACACGGAGCAATCACCAGCACCCTCCTCATAGATAAAAAGCCATTACAATTCCTACTAATGTCCTCAAGGGCGACACATGCGTGCGACGTCGTTTTTACAACCGATTTCGATTCAGCTCGGAAAAAACGGCTACATTAAGCTCTTCCCGCCTATCTAATGGATTCGGCCAACTCTCCCAGGACCTCGATGTCATTACGCAAAAAACAGACGAAAAAAAAAGAAAAAATACTCGACTCAAAAAAACACCTCTCGGGAGTGCGAAGGTGTTGCCACCCTAGTCTTTTCTTACCCCAAAATGAGGGGAGGCAATATCATACACCATTAGCAATTTCTCTACTTTTTTTAACGGTGTCACACTGTATAATATTATTTGTCAGATAATGGAGTGGATACGCGGACACGGGGCGTATACGCGCATCCATTAAACCCTATTTTTTTATAAACAGTACGATATAAATGAAGCAAATTCGATGCTCTTTTTAATTATGTAATTGAACGATAAACACGCAGGCGATCGTTGCAGCGGGCAACACCGCGGGGGGCGAATTTTGTGTTCGAAATTCAGAACTCGACCGCCATAATTTCTCTCGTGCGTTGTGTTCCTTTTTCGAAATTCGTAATTCGGACAAAAGCGCGGCGCAGTGGTGCACGGGAGATTGATCGTGGCGCGGTGACGTCGCAGCGCGCGATACAAACGCTGGCTCTTCAAAGCAGAGCCCTTGACCTTTGAAGCTCACTCTAGCTAGACTCTGACTTTAGGTATTAATTCAAACTAATTCAACCCAGTGGGTCTGATGGACCCAATAGGGTCTACTGGACTTTCAAAGGTGAACGCCGTTGTTAGCAACGTCTTCGCTCTTAGCGCATGATAAAATTAATGAATGCATAACTTTACTGTTAACAAAAAAAAAATATCTACCTCAGAGGGGCGATCAAACTATTAACAACGTTTTAAACAAATCAGAAACGTTTCCGTTCAGCTGTCAGATGTCAAAGCGTAAGGAAACGGTAACGATTGAGTTTTGGTTAAAACGTTTGCAAATAGGGCCCGAGTATAGCTTACATGAATCTTTCTGAAACTATTCCTCATAAACAAAAGTAGTGTCAAAGTCAAAGTGACAATCTTTACCAGGCAATCTAGCAGAAATTGAAAACTTTTACTAAACTGAATTACTTATAGTGCATATCAGTAAATAAAAATGTCAATCACATACTACACGTGAAATTCATATACCAAATACCACCATTTAGAAGGGAGAAGACTTGCCAAACCTTTATCGGTTGAGGCCGTAATGCTTTACAATATGGTTTCCAATATAATGTTTCCACAATTATATTCATGATATATAGCAACTAGCGTTAAGGATATGATGGGGCTGGCATATTCAGAAATGTTTAAAAGCCCCTAAATAAAAAAAACATGAAAAAAAAGGATTTCCAGCAGCATAAATTGCATGATGTGGGACCGTCCTTCGCTCTGTGTTTCTTAGGTAGGTAAGGACTTCTTTGCGGGTCTATTGGACCCACGTTTATATCCAACCGCGTTCCTTCATCAGCCCTCCGGCTGTTTGCGGTCTATTTTCCTTACAGACAATTCGCCCTAACACGAGGCTAACCGGCTCGCATAAGCGCGAATTACACCGTTAAAAAACGCGAAAACGGCCCCGCGGCGCGCCGAAGAACAAGTTAACGCCATAAACAAATACTAAAAATCTTGTAACCGAAATAAGGCGCCACTCTAAATAAGAATTAAAGTAAAATTGCTGAGGTGTGACTCCCCCGCGTGAGGGGACATTAACGCGCCTCGCGACGATATTCATAACGCGAAAAATTGTAATAACCTGGCGAATTTCAGAATAGGGTGCGCCGAGGTGGCAATGCTATATTATTTATACGGGGGCGAGCCCCTGCTTGGGATTTGTTAAGGAAATTGTCTAAATATGCCCGCTTCCAGCCGTTCATGTGTGACAGTGTAATGTGTCTCATGGAAAAAACATGAGAGTTAGAGCAGCGAGTAATATTTGGAGTCTGGCCGATTCAAATAAACGGTGAACCACGATTCGACCTCAGGTTACGGAAGACGTAGGCACCAGGCTATTTCGTAGCAATAGATAAGGAACCGGTTTCATATCAAAAAAAATCAATCAGTTCAAACTACAATTTTACGTGACAAAACTTTCAGTTGGATCGCACGGCTTGTTAAGATATTTTTTTAACTTCCAATGGAGACCATTTTAGGAAAATATATATCTTATGTGAAATTTTATCAATACCACAGATTGTCAAGCCATATCAATTTGATTATGATAAGCTTTCCAAAACTGTTAAAATAAACATTTAACCAGTTAAGGTGCATTTAAACCAAACGAACAAAGAGCTAAGAGCATTCTTACTTGTTCTTTTCGTGTGAACGAAAGCTCGTTTTGAGCGTTTACACCAAAAGATCAGCGAGCAAGAATGAGAACCAAGAACTAGAATTCTTGCACAATAGATGTTCAGATCAGCCGAACACAGCGCGACCGAACACGCAAGAACGCTCTAAGCAACTGTTCGCACGATCCAGTGCCGTTTACATCAAGCGAGGGAGCATTCCTAGAATATTCCATAGAATCCTTAAGAACGCCGATAGAACAACGAAAGATTACTCTACATCTGTTTACACTAAAAGAATTTAATAGAGTGGTGATGGAATGAGCATTCGATCGTCCGATGTAAATCGGCCTTTAAGCAACTTGAGATTCAGTCCTAGGCAATCTTGTTTGGTTACCAAAGTAAATATTGTGACATTTCAAAAAGCAATGTAACATCAAATGTAAGTACAAACATTTTATTGTTTATCTACATTATTTAATCTGATTTTTTCAATCACAATATAATACATACTCCAATCATGTACTATTCTCTTTATTAACAGTAAATTAAAAATACGAGTTACCAACCGTGTTTTCCCAAAACACAATTGTAATTCAACAGAAACTAAAATATTCAAGCTTAATTTCCACCATCGCTGATACATAGACGTAACCAATTATTAAACTCCAATTAGAACACCGAAACAGAACAATGCCAAAGCTCCGTTCCGAACGTACCAATTACACATTCATAATTCTTTTTCGTGTTTCTCAATTAAACAATTGGTGCTTTGAAAACTGTTTTGATATCTATCGTCCGTCGGTAAAGGCACGGCAGATTTTTATAATAACAGCCATTGCACGAATCAGAAATAAGGTTTGGGGCATAATTTAAAGAAACCGACAATTATTTTTATCCAATAATCACTGTTAATTATCACTCTATAAACGATTCCATTTCTTTGGTGTTTTGGAAGGCTGCATTGTTTTTTAGCTTTGGAGTTGCATGCATGTAAGTTTTAACGGCTTGGCGAGTGGCGAGTGGCGCGTGACTATCACAGTGAAATGACGCTTGATTAACTTATTTTTTGTTTTAAACGTCTAAGACATTGAGATGAGTGACGTGACATGCCCCCATCATGTGAACTCGGTTCAGCTGTCATTATGCTCATGATAATAACAGAACAAACACCGCGCTAAGATAGAATCAAAAGATACTTAAAGAATTAAAAACAAAATTTTACTAAACGCTTTACTTTATTATTTTCTACACTTTAAATCCTTTTAGGTACTTTTATTAAAGCAGAGGAAAATACAATGTGATATGCCATCTTGTAGCGGCGGCCATTTTGTAATCGACATTAATACAATATTGAGTATTGAACTAAAAGAATGGAAGTGGTTTTAATTTAACTTGCGAGGTTTAGCAAGTTAACGTTACTAACTTCGGTTGAACCTCGCATTGTGAAAAGTTTTATTTTTCATTGTAAAGAAGCAATGCCAAAGCTGACGGGATATAAATAAACGGGCAAGGATCGGCGGTACCAGGCGAGCAGCACCTGCGCGGCGGCGTTACCTGGTGCATGCACCCGAAACGTAAGGGGCGAAGATGTCCCTCTTCTCACGATAAATCACTCGGAGTTTTTCTGCTCCGCGGAGACTCCGCGTGTTTTATGTTGCCCTGATCCCTGTCGGAAGGTCTTTCGGTTTTCTTTGTAAGTACCTTTTTGTTCTTGGATTCCGTATCTCCGCGGCTCGCTGTCGCCAGTATTCAATTTTTAGGCAGTATTGCTGGGTTTACGGCATCAGAGTCATTAAATTAACTTTCGAAATGTATGATTTAAAAATTTAATTGAATGCAAAATAAATTCAATCATATATTTAGCTATTCCGATCGCTGTATCGTCTATGTGCAGTTCAAAGCTGTGCCATTAAGAACACTTTCTCAGTAAAGGCAATAATTATTGCGTTGGATTTCGTTTTACGTTAGAATGTCCTTTGACCTAAGCATTTTGTCATTGCAGGTAAGCAAAAGTTAGAAGAAATAAATCCTCCTTTGCTATTTCTTAAGCCTTAAAAAGATTTTCTATTTGCATATGTCTGTGTGAATTATATGCATAGAAGAAAGTGAGTATGTCAGTCCTTTTTACATTGCAAATTCCGCTAACTGGGATAGGTACTTAGTACAGATTGCTGCTCTTACAATAAGACCCGCTTATGTGTATCTAATTGTAGGTATATTTAAATTCGTGGCCCGTATGACAATAAACAAGTTTTGGTACCTAATTGATAACGGTACGCACGGTAACTTAAACGGATACTTTGATCTGATTTTACCGTTCGACAAATGCAAAAGCCATCAACCATCTTATCGCTCGCTACCAGCCTATTGTCAATTACCATACGTTTGATGAAATCGTGATTTTCCGTAATCGATATCGAGATTTTCCGCGATCGATATCGTGAGTTTGCGTGATAAATGTCGTGATACTCTTGAGCTGTAACGCTAGCTAAGTTAGACAACACTGAGAGTGGTTCACTCAAGATCCGAACAATACGGATCCAATTTGACGCTAGTGTTGCAAGTCAAGACTTCGATACTTATATCAATTTCAAGCGATCGAAAGTGATTTCAAAAGTAAGCCTGCAGGTGTGAACAAAAATATCGACCGATAGAAAGATGGTTGGTTCACTCAGATCAGCGCGACACGGATCCAATTTGGCACTACTCATATTGTTACAACTCAACTGCTACTATTGATGTACGGAAAATGCTAAAATCAATGTCAAACGACCGGTATCGGTTTCCAGAATAAACCTAAAAGTATGATGGCTGAGGTGTACAAAAAATCAGACGTAAAATCCAAATAAAATATCGTCCAATAGAAAAATTGCTGTTAAGGATACTCTCGGAACATTTCAGTGTACGCGAGCGGACCGAAACATCGACGTACGTATATCTGCATATAGATACGAGGATCATACCCTACCTACACGGGACGCGCGGAGCCATTAAGGAAATTGCTTTATGTGATCCCGAAGGATGTCGTGTTGTGCGTCTATCTATGTGTAAATACATAAAAACATGTCTGACGTAACCGAGTTATGTTTAGACGTGAGTGGAAGCTACCAATTTTATTGGTCGTCCTATTAAAATCGCATGTTCGTTATTGCAATTGTCGTTTTTCACTCATTGTACTTATTTTATCGATTATTGTATTGAAATGGTGATTTGTCAGTGAAAATCGTTTTTAAGTTCGAAAAAATTAGTTTTAAATTCTTATTTTCTTAAATGGCAGGTACCTACATTAATTTATTTATTGCCAATCCACAATGGAAATCTAAAATCCACAATCATATCTAAATACATATAGCACCACTTAAACCTCTAATAAAATATTTATTTTTACAATTATTCAAAAACTACAAAAAATCTAACGTTTATAAGTACAGTATTGTAGATTGAGGCTAAGTGCCAGATATTGTTTAATAAAAAGGTTACATTAGCACAAAAATAATATTAACACAATAGCCAGGTTCACAGTTACAAGTTTGCAAGTGTTTATTGACTGACATGACCTTTAACGTCATAAGAAGAGAAACATTTACCGTACCGTACCGTATAATAATTGGCGTTATTTTGTGAGCCTTATTCCTCCAATCCTCGAAAATTGCAAATTTTTATAGTATTTTGTGATTATCATACAAACTATTCACCTACTTTCAAGTACAAGACTTATTTTCAACCGATAGGCCTCCCGCGAGGTTGAATTTATCTTTATTACTCACAACGGGAGAGATCTTTGCCTTCATCTCACCTGATGGTAAGTGACGATAGGACTGGATAGAGACGAGCTTCATTTAGACTCCTCAACAACTGCGGAACCTTAACTCTGACTGTGAGAAGAACAATTTAATTAACATTGTTATTATGGCGACAAACTTAGGTGGCACGGTAGTAGCCAGTCGGGCTCAGATGATATTAACAAAAAACCAAGCAGAAAATCTGCTCCCATGGGGAATCGACCCAGGAGCTCCAGATGAAAATCATGTGGTCTCAACCACTAGGTCACAGAGGCGGTCTTTCCATAATCTGATCAAAATCTGCTCATTAATCTAATTTCGAATTGTATTATAAATCTTTATTATAGTAGTAATAACGAAAGTAGAGCATTTATAATGTTAGCAGACGTTTTCTTGAAAATCATCCAATAAGAAAATTCTCAGAGAGCGTCATTGACATTGCCGGCTTGATCACCAAGCACGGTCACTTAGCTTGAACACACCCCGCAATGTTAACGGATTAAAATTGTACACTTCGTGCGAGGCAAGTTTGACATTCGCTTTAACGCTCAAAAAGGACCGCCACTCCTCGCAAAGGCAACTTCCGGACGGCGAAACAATGAGTAACGTAAAAATGCAATTTTTAAAACCGTTCGGAAACGCGCCTAATTGCTCCCGCCCAAGGCAGGGCGGGCCGCCCGCCCGCGCCGTACATCCGTATGAATAAGAGCGATTATCGTCTGACCGTCTGCGACTTTTATGTCTTATTGAACTTGAACGGGAACAGCAGACTGGAGAGTGTCGTAAGAAGGCTGTGCAGCGCGGAAGGAAATGGCGTCTTGTTTCGTGATGATAAGGCGGTGTTTCGAGCGGAGGCGCCGGGCCGTAGGGGTGGGCTCTGACGTATAACTCATCCGTAGGTACGGTCCGTGGATCGATAGAGTACCTATTCGGGTGCAGCTCAAGTATTTGTTTTCGGCAGCCACGAGTGCTCTTCGCCGAAGGGCACTTAACTTTTACAAATAATAAACTCATTAGGCCACGTGTAAAAATTGGATTTGTTTGACCGAGCGCAGTTCAATCAACGCGCTTGTAGGTAACTAACAATCAAAATGTAAAACGAATTTTATTTATCACTAATAAGTTCAATGTACACATATGAGTAACATGACAATCGCATTTGTCACGAAATATGAATCGAACGTGCACAGTACAAGCAATAAAATGCCTTGTACCGAAAATAATGAAGAAGGTCAATGGCCCGGCAACATGGCCGCCGGAAGGCTATCCATTACGCCCTGACAGCGCGCGTTTTTCACCAGCCGTGTTTGACAGCTGTCAGAGCTGCTGCAGGCGACCTTGGCTGCTGACAGTCCGTCATCGATCAGCTGTTGCGTCACAAGCGGCAGTCATCGATCTGATGCCACGTCACAGTGTTGTGACTCCGCGCCGTGTCAGATCATTTATCGTCAATTGTCATAGTGCGATCTAGTATTTGTATTACTGGGTTTGTTGATATCTTTCGAGTGATCAAAGAAACGGCTGATAGTATCTGAGTTGTCACCAAAATTCACATATTTCATATTCATGGGTTTGATATTTTTGAAATACATAGGTATCATCATCAGCACCATTTCAGCCCATTGATGTCCCACTGCTGGGCATGAGATAAGTCTATTTAGAGGACGAGGAATTACACATACACATCATGCTAGGCAGACATATTGGAGTTGGAAACAGTTTGCAATTTCTTCGCAAAAGTAAAATGGTGCTAACGTCTTTTAGTCGACTCTTAGGACATCCACGGAAAGAAAGAAAGCAGCAACACATGAATTCTAAATCCATCGCCGCACAGAATACATTATTATGATTCTACGAATACAGTTTTTTTAGATACGAAATTCGAACTGATGAACAGATCTCCTATTTCATGCAAATGAGGCCCTTTCTTAGGCCCTATTGTATTTAATAGCCACCTTTAGAACAATATTATGATTGTGGTTAGTGTTTTTAGCATGCTGTGTTTGCCTGAAAGTAAGCATTAAGAAAATATATTCTGGTAATTATTATATGTAATATAAAGTGTTATACTTATTTGTTGGAAGAATAAAGATATGAAAATAACTATAATTTAAGAAGATGAACGGCATAATGTATTTTTCTATAGTATAAAACCTCTTTTAGCAAAAGCATAATGATCACCGAATTCTCTATCCGTTGATTGTCTCCGAATAACTTGCATCTTTGTTCAACACGTATTTTAACGTATATTAATCGAACACAAAAATTGACAACCACTTTTCGTTTGAATAAAATTCGGTGTTCTATTCGAAACAAATATTCATGGCATCGCTACGCCAAATGTTGCCGGCTTTAGTTCAAATTGACCCTCGAAAAAGTGCATAAAACAAACGGTTGGGGCGTGCGCAGCTAACTGCAATTTGATGCCATCCACCAGCAGGGACAAGCGACAGTGACAGCATAGGGCACGGTCATCTTTGGCTTACGACACAGTAATGACGCAATAACGATCTAATAACCAGTATAGAGAATGTTATTGCATTCTCTTTAAGGATTACTAAGTAGACTATCTGAGTTTTTTGTCTGTAATCCTGGTGAAGACTCTTCTTATTTCCGAACATGTATGAGTCAATTTCTTTTCCTTTATTCTTAGTGACTTAATTTTGTATACTTCTTGACAAGTACAAGGTTACATAGTAATCTCCTAATTGGAATTTTTAAATTGTTTTTGACGTCAATAAGTGCTTGCTAAAGGCGTATGTTGAGTAAAGATTTTTGATTTTGATTTTCCAGTAGGAGTGTACATTCTGCAACACGTTTAACTTTTCATTTGCATTACAAAAGTCGTCTCTATTACAAGGGACATAAAGCGGTCTCAAGGTCAACATGTAAAGTCTGACGTGTTGGCGTGTGTACCTTAGAAGTAGCGTACCGTTTTGTCACCAATTTTCTCTTTTAATGATATGATTATATTTTTCATATGATTTCACAGTCATCTTATATAATACTAGCTATTTGTTTGTGAGAATTAATAATAAGTGATTACTAATTCGAAAATAGAAAACTAACATATTTGTCTTTTTATTTTCGCACTACGTAGGTACTTAAAATGTGTTTTCGTACTTTTTTAAAACCACAACAATCATGTCCGGTGTCCACCCATCATCGTATAAGTCTGTCTTTTTCAAACACGCACTTAACACTAATCATTCCGACTCGCTCGCTTGCACTCAAGGACTACGCCCGTCTTATCACATCAGCAATGAAATGCGAGTGATCTGCGATTTCGCAGAGTGTGAATTATAGCAGTTCATATGGAGGGAAGTAATAGATGTGACAAATGAAATTAATTTCCAACGATTTTTCTCAAGCTGTTCATGACATTTTCTATGTCTATTAGGCTTATCCTTGAAAGAAATTCCGATAGATTTAAATTCATATTGTGAATTTTCGTACTGTTGATTTGAAACATTTGCGCCAACTTGGATCCGTTTTGCTCAACTCACGATCCGTGCAGAACGGATCCAACTTGACTTAAGTTATACAACTAAACAGTAAAGAAAAACACAATATCATGGGTTTCAAGAGAAATTGACCAGACAATTTTATAATAAACTAGGTAAGTAGATGTTGCATGTCATTTAAGCGTTTGGACCATGATTGACTGGAAATATAGTTTGATACACCAAAAACACTCACTCTACATCAAGGCAAAGTAGACTTTCGCACGAGTCAAGTCCAAAACCATTGTCGCAATAACTTCAGTATAACTGCGACATAACTCCGGCCGTCTTCGCCAGCCGGCTCAACACCATTCCGTGTCGACAACTCCTATCACGCCACGAACGCGCGCATTGTCAAATCAATTTAGCATTAAACGCATAACTTTATACCATATGCAAAACGTAGTACCTCCGAGCCGGGGCCGGGTTGTAAAAAAAGTAAAAAAATACACTTCGATACAGAATTGTGCCAGTCACGGGGGTCGGTATGTAGCGTCATTTTCATAAATTTCACAACCCTATCCTCCTCCAACCGATTCTGGACCTTCCGTCGACGACGCACGACCTATTCCGAACAACACTCGGCTCGCTTTACGTCGTTCCCGCTTTGAGACGGTGACGCTCGAATAAATGCTGAATGTATAGAGAAATGTGACTATTCATGCCGACTTTTAGAAAAAAATTACAAGCAGATATGACACGGGGTCTTACGGGGCACTTTTAAAAGTTAGGTCGTTGCTCCTTGTTGATTAAACAGAAATGCGCCTTTTCATAACGCTGAGCGCCCGAATGAGGCGCTATGGAATTAAATTGACCGAAGACGCGTCACTAATGCTGGCACAAAGCTCTCATAATGCTTATAATGTTTACGTAACCCGTACCTATTTTTCGTAAAACAAAATAATATACGATTTACGGAAACCCACAATTCTAGCAGTGGTGAGAAATCTTATACAAGATTCAAGAAAATAACGCACAGATATATATTTTTCAATGAATATAAGAATGTCTAAAAATATTACCGTACAACAATTATTAAATTAAATCGTTGTGTCATAGAAATAGTGCTTAATAACCGTCAATTGTATCTCTTTTTGCATTTTGTTTCTATTTTTCTCAGAGCACTATTGAGCGCGGATGCTACGTTCCTTTTGCTGGTAGGTGAAAGTGTCAAAAAATTATTTGTTCCATTTCTCTTCTTGCAGAGACAGAAACCTCTTTCTGTTCTCTTGTTGAAAAATAAAAAAAATCATTACTTATCTATAATGTAACACTTAATTTACCAAAGAAAATAAAATAATTCTATAAAACATTCTGGGGGGCTACCGCCTGACTCATAGCGATCACTCGCTATCGCTCTCTGACATTAGGACATTAGAAATAGTTTTAATGTCATCTGTGACATTAAAACTATTGTTGTAATGTCATGATAACGATAGCGAGTGCTCGCTTTGAGTTAGGCGGTACGGCCGCCGGTTTAAACTCAACAGTTGAGTATTTTAAGTGTTGTCCTTTCAGATTTGTCTAATTGCTAGAATTATACATAAAGTTTATGTTACAAAATCACACGATCTACTGTGAAAAAAAATAAGTGCAGATCTGAATACAACAAACCTTACGCTACTTTTTAATGAAAATATTATACATTATCTGTACATTAATTGATTAGAAATAATCATTTGAAACTGTCAACTAAAAATGTTAAAGAATCCCTTTCCAAACTCCACATGAACTAAATAAAATAAAAACGATACTTTTCAAACTCTACGCCAACTGAATTAATTTAAAATTATCCTTTTCTAACTCTACGTTTATTGAATAACGTAAAAAATTATCGTTTCCAAACTATAACATCGACTTAATAAAGTGAAATGATATTTTTAGTCTACGTAAACTTTAGCCAACGCACCAGTCAACCCTAGCGTGACGATAGCCAGTTAACTCTGTATAATCAAGACAAGCTGGAAACAGGACATTGGAAGTGTTAACGGTATTTATTTGCCCCGAGTTATGCAATCGTGTCAGTAGGCGATATTTCCATCATCTATGTCGTTGTCTGTTCGTTAATGTTTCTGCGGTGTGTGGCTTTGCCTGCAATGTCGCACAGATTATATTTCACGTATTAATTGATCTTTGTCTTGTAGTTACACTTTTCCATTGTGAAGGAAACATCACACTGTTATTCGCACTTTTTAAAAAAGGCAATATTTTGGAAAGCAGAATTATTTTAAAAGATCATGTCAGGATTCATGAATATATGTAGTTTTGGTAGAGATCTTTTCTAATCAGCCAATAATATGCGACTTTAAGAGCTGAATTTGTCACTTATGTTCGATAAGCATGAGAAGATTTATGATGGTATGACAGGTTTTGTATAGACAATCTCTCAGGAAATCATACTCATTTGATAGTATTAAGTTATCTATTTAATGACTGAAAAATCTGCTCTTAGAGTACCTTCCGACAAAGGATATGTTGTTGTCCTTTGAGTAACTATTAAATTACTGAAATCTTGAGTAAAATTGCGCTCTACAATGTATGAAACAAGGAAATGTAAATATTTAGCCGAGGTCGTATTCCACTTAGCCCTACAGCTTATGTGACTTTCTAGGTATTTAGAATGTACTGGAGATAGAACAGAAGTGCTGAAACATTGTGACGTGCCTGGTAGTAGTGGATCGTAAGTACTAGCTTATTTTTCAGTAGTCGAGGTCATTTTTGAACTTTTTTATGTTATTTTGGGGCTATAATAATTACTAATATTACATATTTTAAATGCGAGAGAAAGATCTGTTATATATCCACGCCTAAGCCGCTGAATTTATTAAAATTTGGTGGGCAGAATACGGGCTACATTTTATTTTGAATTTTAATGAGTTTCCTTAGGGAGTGTGTGGAAACGTGTGACATAGCCCATGTCGCGGTATAACTGCTATTGAAACCGCGTTCATACCCTCACATTTCAGACGCGATATTGAAAATAGTTTACAAATATCGGTTGCAAGCAAGCTAAGCCAGAAGCAGTAGTGAAAAATACATGTTTTTGAAATCTATACTTACTATTATTATAGAGCTGAAAAGTCTGTTTCTCTGGTTGAATGCGCTAATCTCAGGAACTACTGATTCAAATTGAAAAATTCTTTTAGTATTGGAAAGTCGAAAGTCGAGGAAAGTTATGGGTTTGAAGCAAGCACAGCTAGTGCCATTATTTTGATACCCAATACGCCATCATTGATAGAAAAGTGTTATTACTTGACTTTATGTGACGTCATATTAACCTAAGGTAAATTTATTACTAACTATGCTCCAAACAGCTAGCGAACAATAGAAAATTGCCCCAACATAGTGACGTGCCTGGTAAGTATCGATCATGAGTACCAGGCGCGCAGAGAGCGCCAGGAGCACCTGTCAGCCGCTAGTGTCCTGAAGACGCCCCGCCGCGCCGCCCGCCGGCGAGCTCGCTACACACTAATTACTTTCATAATAACACGGCCCGGCTATGCGAGCCTGGTTGTTTCGGCACTGATACCTTGTATACTAATTAACCTGACTGACCTAAACTTAACATAGATAATTACGGGTGGAATAGTAAATTTAATGTGCACATAATTTAAATAAAAAATAAACAGAAAATAATAATTAGAAAAAATCTAAATCTAGAGTACGTACTCATGTTATCATAGTATATTTTTATAATATGGTTAGGGACAAATTTTGTAAAAGCCAGTTATATTATGGACAATTCTATCAAATAGAGCATTTAATGCTCTAAGGCCGTATCCTAAAGAAATTCCTAATTTCTCGAATAGGTACTCATTTCGCAATCTTATTACATAAGTGAAAATAAGGAAAGACTGTGCTTTTACCATATATTTTTTACTTCAGCTCATAGAAGAGTAGCCAAAAAATATTATTCAATTACGAAAGATATTATTCAATTTGGTTTAATCTCTACATCAATCATCAATATGGTTGGGGTTTAATACTGTGTAGATACGAATGCTGAAAATCACTTCACCTATGTAGATGAAATTTGGCACTGAGGTGTGATAAGAAAAGATTTTAGGGAAATATCCTTCCTAAATTGGCAATTTAAGGAGCCAAGAAAATAGATATCCGAATTTCTTGCCTGTTCTTTGTATTTTATTCTTATTTATATTGATTTTTGAATTTGAGTTTAAAAGGACAAAATTGGAGAGAGGTATAATTTTATTACAGAAAAATTATATTTTTGAAGCCACATTACTCCAGTATGAACCACAAAAAGACGAAGAGGAATTCGAAACCAAACAAACACCTCGTTCTTCGCTACGGGAGTGCCGCCACCTAAACGCAGTGATTACATTCATTTTGGTGAAATCATACGAAGCCAAATGCTGCCGAGTAAAAACCGATTTCAGCTACTTCACACGGGCGCTCGAAATAGAAGCATCCTCCGCAGCTGGCGTTGCGTTCAACTCGGCAGCCAGCGATCATAGTTACCAACTAAAATCCTAAATAGGTGTCCCTCAAAAAGTTAGTGGCGGGCGGCGGGCGCGCGGGGGCGGGGACCCTCGGTAACTAAATTTTGAACTGTCACGTAGATTAATGATGCGGCCCGTGCGATACGCGCTAATGCCTGCCGCTTAGTGTGGATACGACGCGACGGGGGCGCCTTGACTTTTTTTCATAGTACGACTTAACGCGTTAATATAACGCGTTAGATTGGTGGCTACATCTGCGGTTTCGCTACGCAAGTTGCTAACTTTAACGCCACTAACAAATGCCACATTCCAATTAACGCGTCGAGCTGTTGGCACATATTGATTTGTTAACGCGTTTTAAGAGGTAAATGGAGCCTGAGAAAGAGATGACGACATCCTATGTATAAGGCGTATATCACACCAGAAGAGACTTATTACTAGAGTCGTCTACGCGGGTAAAGTTGTATCAGAATCTGATGGAAAATGAGTAGAGCTGAAAATTCTTGAATAAAAATTATTTGGGTGTATATTTTAAAAAAATCTTAAAACATCTATTATTAATCTGTAAACTATCAGTGATCTGAAGTTAGTTATATTTTATTAAAGAAAATAACTTTGATTTTGATACAGTAAATTCAGCTCTACATTTGCTATCAGATTCTGGTACTATCTAACCTATTACTGCCGCCAAGCAATCGTGCTTGCATTGCTGTTTCGGTTTGAATGAAAAGACAGGCAAGGCATAAGTTAGTTTTTAACGCGCAATAAAAAATATTTAAATTTGAATTTAATTTAATTTAATAAATTGGGGGGGGGGGGGGTTATAAAACGTAACTTGTACGCCCCCCCCCCCCTCTATATGCGCCTATGATCGTCTCGGAATAGGGCTCCCTATTACTTCTGACATATAAATTAAAAAGATAAACAATTTCTGGCTGATTTAAGAAAAATAAATAAAGCCGACAACATACCTACCGATTCTGTTCAGTAGGCCTATGCTACGGTTGGAAAATAGAACTGTCATTTTAGGTCGAACGAACAGAAAAGAATCAGAAGGCAGCACTGCAAAATATAATGTAGAGATCCGGACACATCTATAGACCCGAGTCGGTCTTGTTGTTTGTCAAACGTAGATACGCTCTCTTATAAAAAGCTTTATATATGTGATCGCTAGGTCTACTGCCAGCCTAAAACACAATGACAGAAATGTCACAATTCTGGCAAAAATGCAACAGCTGGTACGTTAGGTGCCATTTGATATTTGTGCAAAGTAACATATCGACTGCTATAATGCATTGTCGTAATGCATGCATTACGACTGCTGTAAGTTATGCAAATAATGATAAATGTAAAAAAAAAATAAGGCAATCCAAAGGTGACACGATACTACAAACCACAATGCTGTCACTACATACGAGTATTTTTTTTTTTTTTGCTTTTCGTTGCAGTCCCGTGTACATGCCCCAAATGAACCCGTGTACATGCCGTACACGGGTTCATTTGTAGCGTTTTTTTAATTTCATACAATCAGGTTTTTAATATTTTTTTATGTTTGTAACTTTTCATTATCTTCAAAAATGTAAAATGAATTGAAAAATGACAATCAAGTTAATCATGGCATCAGCGCGGTATGTTGAAGATACAGGTTCGAATCCTGTCCAAACTAAACAAATTCTTGAATCGATCATGTCACTTTTCAATATTTTAGGTTAGGTACTCACACATAAGTTGCTCAAGAAACCGAACCTAAAAATAGCCCGAATTATTTCTTCGCAAGTCACGTCCACATTACGCCAGCGGCTCAGCGACGCGTCGTAGCGGCGCGGGGTGCAGAATGGATTTCGGAAATCGATTGCCTCCAAAAATATTTACAGGGCCCACGTGCGTACGCACCCGCCGCCGTGGCGTGCGACCTCCTTCATCCGCACTTCGTTACAGGACTAATTAGTGCCGGAACGCAGCCTAACATTGGCTGCGTTTCAGAATTGACTAAAATAGTGATTGCTCTAGTAAGTTCGAAATAGTCTGCCCCTTGATTGTGTTACTCAAAATCTATGGCGAACGCTTTCAATTTTGACGATCACAATGCATTCAATACTGCTGTGTTAAAGGAGGTAGGCACGACGTCTTGTGTTGACGGTGCAATGACTGGCGAAATAAAGGCGATAGATTTTTTTTTGGACAATAAACCCTTAGATCATCATTTCTGCCTTTATTCCCACCATCATGTGGTCAGCGCAACATGTTCTCGTGTTGCTGCAAGAATTGGCTTTAAATTTTAACGACCCGCCTGACATCAACCCTCCTTAGGCATCCTAGTTATCTAGCCGACGATAACGGGATGTTCCCTTATCGCCGCCATTGAGGCCTTCCATATTGCCTGCCTCGCTACCTGATAATAAAAAATCAAAATCAAACTGAGAAATCTTTATTCAATATAAACCTTTACAAGCACTTATTGACGTCAAATAAAACAATACATAACAATCCAAGAATCTAATGAAGATATTTATTTATCTTCAGAAAAACCAAGAGCTAACAAAGTTAGAAAATACTAAAATTACTTAAAGAAAGCCACTAACAGGTTTCCACTAATAGTGACAACAATTGTTTAATCCTTGTATGTTGTACACAGATCCCAAACATAATTAAAGATCACAAATACAAGTAAAATGAAAAAAAAAGTTGACTCTACACCGGTCGGTAATAGTTTATTTGCCAGAATGTGGTTAGTATGATGTCATATTTATATGGTGTCCCGACATTTTTTGTCGATTTATCGATGTCCAATTTAATAGCGAGAGAGACAAGAGATTGTTTTAAACCAAGACAGACTTTGTGCTACATAATGGGACAACCATTCTGTAGCGTTTCACGAAATAGCCTATTAGAGTCTAGAAAAACATAACACGGCGACGACGTAATTTTTTCTTTATTGATTTTATTTATTTAGCAGTTTTAAAGAAAATGCAAAGTTCTGTATAAAAATAACACGGGGCGTCTAAATGTTTGAGCAAAACTCGCTAATACTACTCCTCTATAGAGACACTAACTTCAACGCAGGTATACCTGCGTTAATGTTAATGTTGACGTGTTAACGCTTGCGTCGTAATACGTTACTCAACACGTTAAAAATAACACCTCACAGTCACACATTACATAGATGTGGCCAGGAGTTTAGTGTGTCAATTGGTATGCGGCATTTTTGATGGCGTTCGACATTAATACCTTTTGTAGTAACTTCCGAAGGTGTCTACCAAATGGAACCTTAAAAACCATCTATGCTTAACCTTTGGGGAGAACGGCGGCCCTGCCGCCTAACTTAATCTCGCTATCGTTTTAGCTCTCCTTTTTGACGACATCTCGTGATTTCGTACCTGAACTTTTATTTTCCTCACCGAATCTGGTTAATTGCATTGTCATCGTATATCGGAGTTTTATAAGAATTATAGAATAAAGGTTTAAAGAACCAAAATTTAATTAAAGATGAAAAAAATAACTGCTTAGCAATAAAAGAGCACAGAGCTTAAAGCACACAAAACTTAAAGTGTATGTTTGTCTGGAGGTCTGTCCGTGATAGCAGGTTTTTGCTTACACTTAATCTTTTCTTAATTATTGCCATAATAACAATATTAACAACATTGTTATTCAAACAATTAGGGGTTCCTCAATTGTCAGAGAGTCCAAGTAAAACTCGCTTCCACCTTTGGCCTTATCGTCACTTACCATCAGGTGTGATGCAGACTAAGCGCGTTCTTGTTGTGAATCAATGAATGATAAAAAATACCACAGATAAGGCAACAATTTTCCCTGTTTTAGAATATAGAGTAAATTTTTTTCTGTATGAGACTCTGGTGACAGCGCTGCCCATTCTAATACGAGAATTTATGTTCCATGGTTTTCATCAATACACTTTGAATATTGGACTCGCTTAATAAAATCATTTACCATAGTTTTACCGATTTTATGGTTATGACGACAGTTATTACTATAAAATCTGTTTTGTATATGTTTATGTAGATTTATATACAAACAAGCAATTAACGAACCGTGAAATATTATAAATACATGCGGCTTTTTTGAATATTACATGAATAATATCGACATTATTGTCATTTCGAGCTTCCGTCCTTAGATGCGTGCGATCAAACCTCACTTGAATTTATAGACGCGGCTGGCCGCACCGCACGGGAACCGACATTACAATATTCAACATTATAAATAGTCCCGACCTAGTCAACCTAACAAAAAAACACAATAATATAAATTATGAAATACTACGCACACGAGCACTAAACGTCACGGCGATCAGCTGATCAAATATATTACTACTATAAAAAGTGAAAACGCAACTACACAACTGTCTTTGTCGCACGCCCCCCACGCCCGTACGCCAGAGCGGGACGGCCGTGAGCGCGCCGTAGCGTAAAATGATATATTAATGTCAGCTGTGTTTAGGACCTCGTGAGTCTACAAAATAATAGATGGTCACAAATAAATTACTCGGCGAGTGCATTTCTGAACGAAATTCGGGCGTTCGTCGACCTCGACCGTGGCGCGTAAATCACGATTGATATACGGCTTGCGAAGGTCGCCATCTTGAATGTTGTGTTCGAAATTTGAATCTTTCGCGATTGGCTCGTTGCGGGCGACGTCGGAGTGACATTTGACGGGTGTTTTCACTTTTTTATGTTGCGTTCCTGTAATTTGAATTTGTCGCTACGTTCTGATTTATAGTGTTTGCGATGCGGTCATTTCGTGCGCCATGCTGGAAATTGGAAACTTGCTTTATTGACTCGTTAGAGGTTTTAACTTTGATGTTTCATCGTTATTCTCTCGCTTGTAAGTGGCAATTCCAAGAAAATAAACAAAATAATGTAATCGAGTCTTGTGTACCTAAATACTTTTTCAGATCTCAAAATAAACACTAAGTAGGCCAACTAAATGTCATCAAAATTTTAATGCTTCCAACAGAACTCGTGTAGTGACACGGCATAATGTAACAGCATGTCTGTTACACACTCATTGCACGGCAATCATGAAAAACACACAAGGGTAATTACACAACTTGTTATTACTTATTACACAATCACATTATGCAATTGTGGCCGCGCTCGATGACAAGATAAGGCCGGCAGTTGACGCTAGATCTGGCCGCTTGCAAATTGGACGATTTGTTGTCATTAAAAAGAGGAGTGGTTATGATTTTATTGTTGTAGTGATAGTTTTGATAGAGAAACGGTCACTGTCCCACGGCTCCTATCTTTGGTTGATTTGTTGTCATTATAAATAGTAAGTGAACTTTAGTTATAGCGTTTTAGAAGTAGGTAGAGATACGTTAAGAGTCACGATAGAGTTTGTAATAGGTCAATTTCTAATATCTAAATCATCCGGGATCCGATTTTCGGATGATTTGTTTTCAGTAAAAAATTGACACCTTTTCAGAGAAGAGGCATGTTAAGGGTCAATACAGAGATTTTCATAGAGAAACGGTCACTCTCTAGAATCTAGAATCCTAGATCATCTTGGCTCCAATTTTTTGTTAATTTGTAAGTTGTCCTACTAAATACTAAGTGAACGTTAATTATTTTGACTGCTTTTTTGAAAACTCCTGCAGGATAGAAACAAATTAATAGTATACTATTACAAGTATAGCCTCTTATATAACAAATATCTCACCGCCAAACAAGATTTTTTTGCATTCTTAAAAACAAATAAATATCAAACTAATATATCGTCTCTACCACAAGTCTCTACAATAGAGTCTCCCTCATACATAACTCTACACGAGCGGAGATAACATTGATTGAAGCGTACATAATAACCAAAATGGCTTTTGTATCTAGCCAATCTATCGGTTTCCATAATTAACAAGTCGCTGTTGCGTTTGATTTGACTTTATTCTCTGAACATAAAGTCAAATTTGCCCTGTCAATGTTATTGTAAACACAACTTCAATAGTACTGTTCAGTAACCCATTCGAATTGGACTATTTATCAAATGAATAGGCTTTGCATAATATATTTTATATCATATGTTGGTCTACCTGTTGTATAACAGTAGTTTGGTATAATTTATACTACAAAAGAACATTAAAATCCGACTACTATAAAATCATGTTTTAAAAAAGTATAAACAAGATTTCTATATAATATCATCAATTACTTAGCCGTCGTTGAAGGTAACTCTAATGTTTATGTAAGTTTTTTATGGCACAAATTCTTGTACCAGAATCTGATGGCGAAATGTAGATCTGAATTTACTGTAATAAAAACAAAGTTATTTTCTTTAATAATATATAACTACTTCAGACCACTAATAATTTATATATTAAATAAATAATTATAGGCTTAAATATTTTTTAAAATAACTAACCTAAAAATTTTAATAAAAAAAAATTTGCTCTACATTTGCCATCAGATTCTGGGTACACCTATAACACATAGGTATCTTTACGTTTCGTCGCATTATATATTTTATTTTTCATTATTTTCTATGTTATGTTACATATATTTTTAACCAATCTACAAATTACTGGTTAATTACTGGTTAAAAATATATTAATCATCAAAATTTTTATAGAAGTAAAGTTAAAAACATACTAAGATTAGAAAGCTATTATGTAAGTATGTTTTTAACTTTACTTCTATGAACATTTGGAATAAACATTCTACAGATCTGAAAATGTGTCGGTGTAGGTAATATGACATAAGAAGAACCTCACTAATTATCCTAAAAAGATTAACATTTGACTGCGAAAAAGCCACAATTTCATAAATTTTATACGTATTTAGATATTTTCAAAATACTCTTGATTTTTTAACAATAATATTTAAGAATCACTTGAGTTTCGATCCTCCAGCAATGAAACAAAACCAAACGCAGCATCATCGTGACGACTCCTCAGACAATATTAACGATGTTAGACGAAGTCATAAATTATATTATAATGAGTTACTACGATTGGCCAGACACTATAACGAGAAACACGGAGATCGCAATCAGCTCGAGAAACAAAGCCAATTCCGCGGGCA
Organism: Schoenobius gigantellus; assembly: GCA_963935595.1. Lineage (NCBI taxonomy): Eukaryota > Metazoa > Arthropoda > Insecta > Lepidoptera > Crambidae > Schoenobius > Schoenobius gigantellus. The sequence continues at coordinate 3,378,572 of OZ012557.1, forward strand.
ATTAATATACCAAACAAATCAACGCACAGACGGACAAGTCGATAACACGATTCGGAACAAAGAGAAAAGATCGCGCACTCCGTCCCATTCTAGCAGTAGTGGACAGAGAGGGACGGAAGGATTCAATTTTCGAGCGTACGTATTTTATGATAAATAGCGAAATGAAACCGCCTGAGTGTGTTCCCGTGTCCGATTGATATTGTCTGGGCTTAATTTATTCGTGTCGATGCATCGGGCGGATTTCGCGCCAATGAATACGCACGCCGTTTTTAAATTTTCAAAAATGGAATCAAGTTTCGCCATTTTCGCGCACCGACAAAAATTGGTGCGAAGCGTTTCATTCATTTTGTATTTGGTCCATTTCCAAAATGGTACACTTCGTAATTGGTGTATTGAGAATAGAACATTGGTAAGGGTTAAAAACTTTTAACATGCGAGTATTTTGAGCGAAAGCTTTTAACAAATTACATTATAAAAATAACATTTTGTGAAAAGACATTTCAAAAGAAGACTATACACTAATTAAATTCATATTGGGTGTATTTAAGGTTTCCATTTAAAATTAAATCATGGTGATGTCTTTTTCAAAACAAAAACCTTCTTACAAACTTCGGATCCTCCAATTTATTTTTTATGTCTAAATGTAATTATATTACCACTAAGTATATAATATAGCTTCAACAACACCAAGTGGACCGAATGGGATGTAGACAAAATAGAAAACGGTCGTAATGCGCCCTAGACAAAATGCAATATAAGAACTTTCTAATGTAATGTCAAGCATGACCGTGTTTTGTATGTAACTCAAACTTTCCTTAATGTTTGCGTTGAGGGGTTAATTATAAAAAGGTGAATTTCGATTACAAGCGATTTTCAAGGTTCAAAAATGTGGTAAACGACGAATTATCCGACGACGTAAAATCGCATCTATCACTTACGACGTGAGGTCGAGTTTGGCTCGCGAGCAACGAATGGGAATTGTTCGAACGCTAATAAATTAACATGCTTTAATGACCTAATCAAAGTTTATGACGCGGGGCGAATCCCCGACTTCTAGTGTTGGCCGATTGACTTATTTTGTGTAAAAAAGCGGCGCGCGTAATTATTTCTCGTGTTTTATGAAGATTGGAATTTTTGTGAACATGATCTTTTTACAGCGGCCCTGATTTATGGCCCTTCCTGCTGTCCCGGCACTCACCCATCGCATCTGGAACAAAGAAAACACACCATGAGACAACGCTCCGTCGTTAAAAATATCATACTTCCAAAATAACACATGAACGTATTCACTTGTCGAAAAAACGACTTAAGCCATTTACGTTTGGTGATGACGATATTGTAAATGAAAATGTCGTTATAACAGTGAGAGACTCAGTATCAGAGTATTCTATGCGGGTAGATGCAGATAGCGCCAAACTTTTAGTTCGCTCTGCAGTTGCTTCGCGCCTCTTTCTCGTGCACATAAAATACGCTAAGTTTATTTTTATCGTGATAAAACTATTATTTAGTGATGTGACATTCATCCACCACCTATAACTTACGTAGACAGGCAGAATATAATTTAATTAAATTATACGTATATTTCGACAATGCGCGAATCGTGGTGTGTAGAGCAAACTAGAAGTTGGACGCGATCTGAGGTCCAATTCTGCAGATAAATTACAGCCGAAACGAAACTAAACCGTTGTGATCGAGAAATCGTAGCGCGTTGCCATGCACGCGTTCGATGACGTGATAATGTGGCGTTCTGATTGGTCGATCGCAACGGCATAGTTTCGATTCAGCTGTAACTTATTAGCAGAATTGGGCCCCTGTACCTGTATTTTACCCATTTCTGTCGCCAACCACATTGCAGGCAGTAAAATTACTGGGTACCGTGACTTGGCATATTATCTTAAGTCACAAGTTGGCAACGTATACTGTCCATGTGTGGGCTTGCACATTGACAAATCTAACAGGAACTACACACCATCAGGTTTATCTACTTGTTTAAAATAAATAAATATTTTATTTAACCGCACACATATAAAAAAGAGAAACAAAGCTACCATACAATATAACGTTTGCCAATTATTGATTTTGATAATTAGTGTATTGACCTTAGCGTTTACATTGACTTTTCATATTTCGCTTTTTATTATTTGGTAAAATACAGGAAACTTTATTTAATTTAAATGTATAAGTGCAATTAAGAGTGCAATAATAAACACCGAATAATAAACACCAAATATCAGAATATTTAGATCTTTTAATTAATACTAATCATTTGTACTAAGACTTCTAGACTCTAGGGTAAAGACATATTTTAGAGAGAAAACTATTAGTATACAATTAATATATGTGTGATCGAAATAATTAAAAATTTTGTATATTTATTTCATTCCAAAAAATCACCTGACTTAATATCAATCGATACCTAATAGAACAGAATACATAAAAAGCATAATAATATTACAAGAACATTCTCTGTAATATTTCAAAACTTAAATTACCTTTTTGCTTATCGTTTCCATGTCATATTATGTAAAGGAACTGAGACATAAAACAATAATGTATGTGCACTTTTTCCTATTTAATTCATAGAAAACCCCATTTCCATTATCAGTAATAGATTCCATCGGAAAGGGGAAGCAGTGGAAATTATATTTTAAAATAGCCATAAAATAAGTGGCGCATAGCAACGAATGTATTGAAATGCTAATCAGTGTACACTGGTGATGCCATTCCAAAGTCTTGTAGCGATTAATCGAGAGCGTAACTATCGAATCATCGACAGGTTTAAATGTATGTTTAAATGTATCGACAGGTTTAAATAAATACAGGTATCGAATCATCGACAGGTTTAAATGTATGTTTAAATGTATCGACAGGTTTAAATGTATATTTAAATGTATCAACAGGTTTAAATAAATACAGGTTTAAATGTATCGACAGGTTAAAATGTATTGAAATGCTAATCAGTGTACACTGGTGATGCCATTCCAAAGTCTTGTAGCGATTAATCGAGAGCTTAACTATCGAATCATCGACAGGTTTAAAATAATTATATTGAAAAATAATATTATGAGGGTTTTAAAATTTTTAAAATCTATTTTATTCTGAATAAAAATTATTATATTTCTTGTTCTTAAATATTAATGAATTTTAAAAATTGCCGCGACGACCCAAAATAAAAAGATTAAAAATGCTAAACAATTTACAAACACTCTTTGACATCAACAACAAACATAAAGGCACATGATATTACACACCTGTAGAGTCTTTGCTGTCTCTACAATATGTTCCGCAAAGACTCGTCTATGTATATGATAATAAATTATTGATTCATACAAAAAAAACTAAAGAAAATAACTTTTAATTCAGTTAAACGAAAAGAATAAAATCAATCCAAAAAGAATTTCCACTTGTTCGACTCGAAATAAAAGAAAAAGGTAAAAAACGTAAGGTGTTTTGTTTCTCATCTTTTGGGTCATAAAACACTATAAAGGTGGTTATAAGTGTCATAGAAAAGCAGCCTGAAATCATGTGTGTAACAACTTAAGCTTTTTTAAAACGATAGCAATGTTGACGTCAGGGACTATAAACAATAAAAGTGTTCCATTTTTAAATCAGGAGTTCAAGCGTCACTTCATCTTGAGCTGTCAACTCGGAGTTAGATATGCGCCAAGTGTCAAATTTGTCATGATATGGAGCCGATAACAATATTTGATTTACACTAGTAAGTACTTGACTTTTGGAAGAAATCGTAAATACTTATATAGAATTCATAGACTTATAGAATTCATAGTTTATTATCGTAAACATCGTTTCGCCTTGATGTTTTATATGTTTAGGTTTATAATTATATGTTTAAATTTATAATATAGGCTTCATATTAATTGTACATATATTCAACCCTTATTTAACCGCTTTCAATTAAAATTTTACATCGAAAAGTACTTTATATCCTTATGTTGTGACTTTTTTGAATTTATTTGCAATCGGTTCAGAGGCGTAAAAACGTAACAGACAGATGCATAGACTGACATTCACATTTAAAATGTAAGTTGGTTTAAATAATCTTTAAAAAAGTAATCTTTATGTACTACTGTCACTGTCAACGTGTCAAAGATATTCAAGTAGCCTGCTTTGCAGCAAGCAGTAGGTATTAATAAAGCGCTTCACCTACAACGAAGCAACCATTAATCATTACAATAATGTCGGCGTATGAAAAGGCTGCTAAATACACAGGTTTTCGGAAATTCCACGTGTACTCGAAAATAACGTGTATTATGAATGATCATTCATTTATCCGTATAGCTAACGAACCAATTGATTGAATATGTTTGTTTTGTATTTTTTTTTAATTTAGTATGAATTTAGTTTAATAACAGATCTTTAAGTTCAGTGGTTGAACAAACCAGTTCAGCTCCCTGGCCATGATCGGTGTGAACAGTATTAAAATCGCATTGGGTTTTCGAATCGAACCCTCGAAAGTACTCGATTTTCGACAAACTAAATTGAACCCAATATTTTTTAACTCGACCAAAGCCGTCCTTTTGCGAATCCGACCAAATGCGAAAGAATAACCGTTACGTTTGGAAAAGGAGTCGTTCCTTTTTCAAACTTTTTCTGTTTCTTACTTAATTTTTTGCTAAGCCTCCTTGCACTGCGCCGCCAACTAAATCCTTCATTAGCGGGAGGGACCTAGACTCCTTTCTAGGTATACCTGCTAGCTCTGTGAGGAATTATAAAAAGTCAGCGTGGCGGCGGCGGCGGCGGCGCGCGCGGTCGTGCCCGCTTTAATACTGTTTACATTCCGCGGCCGGCGCCCCGCTAACCTGCGGTTGACACCTCGCACTTAAACTACGGTTAAAATCTAGTATACGATTTCGCATACAAGTGTATCTAACTAGATAGCGCCTCCCATTTGTAAGATGTTTCTCGTATACATGGCGCTTAAATAAAACGATAGTTTTGGTCTCCTTTTTGTGGTTCCGAATCTCCAAAGGAGGCAAACGGAAACCTTTTTGCTCAAAAACGCGTAGAGATATCGAACTGAAATTTATATCAAATACTTGGATTTATAGTCTCTTTTAGCGGTAAAAAAATTACACTTGTAAGTCAAAGCGATCAGAAGATATGACCGTTTAAATCGCATAATTTCACATATTTTGCAATTTTACAAGGGAATCAGAGCATATGGGGTACATTCCGTTGACCTAGAATCATGAAATTTGGCAAGATGCAAGGTCTTATACCCGTCTGAAAACCGTTAATATGTAAATAATTAGGAACTATCTGGATAAGTCTGTAAGGAACCCTCGGAGCGCGAATCCAACTCGCACTTGGCAGGTTTTTCTCTTTAAGTAAGTAATAAGGCTTAGAAAAAGTTACAATAATATGTTATAGGACACCAAGTCGTTATTCTAGCAGCGCGAGATCTTCTCTGCATTACTTTTGTAATAGAAGGGCATCCTATAATACTTTGTAGTTAACGTTATATTTTTGTAATTATTACCGTTTTTGCTTGTGTTAGTTATGTAAGTGTAACTAATAAAGATCATCGAAACTATTGCCACGATTAAGACGAAACACTAAGGTCGAAAGAATTCAAAAATATGTATTTGCAAAATGTATTGCTATCGCGCTGTGCTCCCGAACAAACGCTGAGCACGATTGAGACAACTGCAGCTCGGATCGAAGATACCTATGCAACCATTGTTTTCTCCTGTAAAACTAGACCGATTTAATAACTTTTGACATTAAAATTTAAATACTTTGGCTGTTTTGCTTTTTTCATATAATCTTGTCAAATTTGTTTTCTGGATGTTTGATTATAGCAGAGAATCTGGCCTATGGTTTAAATCTCCTTTATTAATTAACCGAATAAAAAAAGGAAAACAGGAACATGCCATGTCCCTAAACTTTGCTAGAAAAAAATAAAATAAAGCAACTATTGCCATTATCCAGTGGAATACGTTTGTACAGTCAGCGTCAAAATGATCTAAGCGTTCAAACCTTCCAAAAGTATCTAGAGATTTGACAAAAATCAACCTTATCTCAAAACGTATAGATGCATTTTCATTTGTTGTTTGAGAACAAATGACAACAAAATATAGTACACCTTAAAGTATTTGTGCTAAGAGTGATTTTTGCCAAATCTTCAGATACTTTTGGTAGGTTTGAATGCTTAGATCATTTTGACGCTGACTGTACCAAAAAAAACGGGCAGTACGATTTCCTTCTAAAAAAACATGTTAGCTGTAACGGACGCTTAGGTTAACCGGAGTTGGTAAGGTTGGTCGCTCCGTGTGTAACTGTCGTAACGCGGCCTGCGGCGGCCCTACTTGGAAACGAACGTACGATTCCACTTACCAGCAACACCGGGCTCACATGACGCTACAACAAATCCGCCGAGCTCGCGAAAAAGGATTAGGCAAGCTTCGTCATGTTATTTTTCATATGCGAATGTTGGTTTAAATAATGACTGTAACATACATATAAGAACCATTTTTCGTTATGTCCCAATTGTGTTCAACTATTTTTATCTTTATTCCTTGACGTTGCACAGCAGGCCAATTATGGATCTTTCATCGTATGATATGGTATAAATTTGAGAAAAAGAAGTCATGAAATGCTGCATTTCGTATTACCGATCTCCAATGATATCATCACTATGGCATAATTTCAATGATGTCATCATTAAATAATGAACAAATGATCAAAAATCTGACCGGAAAACGTATTTTTCGTTTTGCACTATGATATCACATGATATCATTTGCAAAACCATGAGATCGGTAATAGGCCCTCTGAATTTTTGTCCTCAAAGTCTTTGATACTTGCCCAGTTACTGTGCTTTAGGTAACACACCTACGTGAGTACGTGGAGGTAGGTAAATATCCTTCAAGGATTCAAAAAAGATTTTTTTATCAAGCTCTGTTTGAATAAGGACCAAATAATTAAATCGAAATCAGACATTTTCACTTCGATTTAATTGTCCTATGAAATTTCTTAATTCTTCTTAATTTGACATTAGTAATGTCTGTCTTCTCTATTCTAATTTGATGTGCAGCTCCTGTAATGCTTTTAAAGCATAAATTTACTTATCAAATCACTTAATTTGCCTTTAATATTTTATGTCCTTTGCATATTTAACTATTAATAAACAGCATTTCAAAATTATGAAATTTAATATTATTTCAATGAACTTCAAAATCGATTGATTTTAGACGATAAAAAGTTTACTTAATTCTTAGTTATAATGCTATAGTGGAAACTTAATTGATATTTGTAAGTATATTTCCCAAAATATGAAAAAATGAATGGTAAAGTCATATATCTAATCTGAAAATATTAGACAAGCATTTATGAAATCATCAAAAAATACTTTACAATTTACTATTACGCATAATTTGTTATATAATATGAATAGATCAACTGAAGATGGCAGCACATGGAGTAAACAAAAATGTCACGTGCGGCTCGAACAAGTTATTGCAGCTGAAAAGGAACAGCCGTGCGTTATTTTTATCGACACGACAATATTTCGTGTATTTTCCGCGCAAATAACACCAAAAAAGCCGGCTCATGTAGGCCTGCGCTAATCCGGTTGCGTGCCGAGTGGGAGTCGGTCTTAATAAGCGGCTTATAGCAGCGGCGGTACCGCCGCCTTGACGCACACCGCTATTTATACGCCACTGACCTAACACGGTAACTTTGACATTTCAACCAACCATCACTGCATATCCTTGTTAAGCGAAAATTATTATTACTTAAGTTATATTAAACTCGGTTAAAATCTCCCAAGACTTGTTTTCTACTAATAATCTGTCACAGATGGAGACAGATCAGGAGGATTAAGTTTAAAATGTATTTTGTTAGATGCATTAATCCGAGCTAGTGACCAGGACCGCAGCGGGCGCGAGGAGGTGTCCTATAATTTATTGACGCGGCGACGGAGCTAATGCAGCGCGCGACGCTGACTGATAGCGCTGCAGCACGATATGATACGAGTGACGCGGCTAAGTGCGATCGCTTGTACGCTGATATCGCATGGGATTCGCTCGGCCTACACTCCCTGCGACAGCCTAACGTTCGTGCGAGCTTGGTACGAAAACACGACTTGTTCATTATTTTTAGTCCTGCAGATGCGCTCCCCCGAGAATATCATGATTTCGATTTTAAGCACCCCGCTTTGAACGGAATCTCACAAAAAACAGTTTTAGAAGGAACGCTTTATCAGTTCCAAGTAAGCCGCATCCGTAGCACACATATCTTTTATCATTTCCACTGGTCCCCGATCCGGGAGCAAATCCCTGTATCCGGGGATCGGGATAGGGATCCGGTAATCCCGGTTAATAACGCCCGGCGCGATCCGGGCGCGTCGGTCGCCGGGTGTCGCAGACGTTTGATAATGGAGCTTTAGTTCAACTTATAATTGCTCAGTTATTACATCGATTACTTAAGGAAATTGCTCATTTTCCCTCCCCGTGACTGTACATTTGGGATCTTTTATTCGCCGGTGTTGCGGCGAGGGCTATACGGGTGAATGAATTTGTGTTATACAAATAAAGAAAATAGGGGAAGAAAATAAGAAGAAAATCCGAGTAAATTCGCCAATAGTTCCCTCAGCGGTACCAGGGCCTCATACAGCTATAGAGGATTCCGCGCCTAATGATTTCGCGCCGGAGAGCCGGCTCTAACAAATCCCACCAATATAGAGTGCGGAAAATACCTGGAAAATGGGAATGTTATTTCATTTCCCTCACGCGTTGCGTTACTTACGGGAATATGGAGTGTAACAAGAGAGAAAATACACGTTGAATAGCCGTCGCCTAACGTCAGTTTCCAGTACTGAGTTGTTACTTTTAATTCACATTAACTTTTTATCGCCCCCGACTCTTTTGATCTCGACCCATCTGTTCAGATTTCGTCGTAAGGGCTGGCCACACACGACCGTTTACGAATCGTAACAGTTTTACAGCCAGACAAACAAACACGCGGTTCCAGGCAACGTCGTAGCGCTGAACGCTCGAATCGAATCAAAGACGACGCCGAATTTCACGATTCCGAGTAACTAGGCGGACAGTAGATACCAACGAGTCTTTTGAAAATAGAACAATAATGAGTGTTATTTTTCGTTTCCATCGTTAATGGTACGACCCGTTTAAAAGCGCGGTGTTTAAATACTTTCAACGAAATACGCATCCTATTTGAAATAAAAAGCACCTGAGGTCAGTTCGAAATTGGAATTCGAAAATTGCCGCCAAGAATAATAGCGAGTTAACGCGTTGTCTCAATACAAAGCTCAGTGATTTACATTTAAACTCTCTCGCAATAAAACGGGAACGCTGCCATTTCGACTGGCGGTTGAACATGAAATTTTCTATTCGGGCGGACAAAGGGCACAAATTAACGCGGCCATTGTTCGTAGGGCGGCCGTTGTACGGCGCGATTAGTTCATTATTATTTAATTTTATGTGGAACACAGCCTCTATCTGCTGCCCTGGTACAATGCTTGTCAAATCTAGCGTAGTTTTGAAAATTCGCACGCGCGTTCGTTGTCCAATATCAATAAATCACTCACGCCTGTTTGCGGTTAACCGTACGCCACTTAAACGCTGGTGTTAATTCTAAATTTGAAATAGGTTTGGCTGATTGTTGGTGAATCAATAAATTTGAATATCGACCGCGTAACTTTCCTAACTCTAGATTAGTCTCGATAAAATACGAATCTTTAGAAAGGTTTATACCGTAATATTAAATCTCATAATAGGTTTGAATTATGTTGGCCACGTTGAAAACGCATTGAAATCATTTGTACATTCCAGTGGTGGCTCCACTGAAACGTCAAATTACACTTGACAGATTGAGCTTTATTTCATCTATAGAATACAGCTCTATTTTTCAACAGACTATACGGCGGTTTTTTGAAAATCGAAGCTTCAAACAATGTTTAATCCATAGGTCTCACGACAATTTTTGAACTCCACAGCGTGCACTTCAATGAAGGGGCACCACATATTTCAATAAACATCGCACGCCTTTTCCACAGACATTGTTTGGAGGAAGCAAGTGCCAGGAAGCATCTGACGGAGCTAGTATTTGTTATTGCAGCGATATCAAAGGACGCGGCACTGTTCCGAGAACGGTTCCGTTTGGTGCTGTTCCTTTGTTCCCGATGGATACATTAGCCGCTATTTGTGTCTGCTATTTTCGGGGAAGACTAAAAATGCGCGCGTGGGGTGTGTTGTTGTTTGTAGATGTATTATCGCGAAAATTAATGCCTTTAAAGTATGTGATCTACTCAGTCCAAACCATTGACAAAACGAGTTTGTAGAGGGTTAAGAAGTCCCCTTCCAAGCGAAGTCCCAGCTTGATTATACTGCTGTGCCTGTCTCTAAGAGTGCACTCGGTGAATTGGCCTTCCGATCCCGAACTACCTCCACCTGGCTCGGAAAGATTTCGAAGGGTGGTAAAGCTGGGTCTCGGGAGACCAGCTGAATAGCCGCTGGTAAACCGAGTCCTACGGTAAACACAAGCGGGTAGTCTAATTAACTTAGCCCCATGGCATCATAACAGATTCCTCCGCTCCTATTAAAGGGGGTCAAGAAATGCGCAGGGCAGAGTGCAGTCGCGGGTTCCGCGCGCATCTCTCACGATACAGCCATAACATAACCAGGCCAGCATGGTTAGAATGACCATGAGTGGTATTGGGATATATCACTCCAACCCATATATCCCACTGATGGGCAGGGGTCTCCTCCCGAACGTGCCTCTATGGGTGCAGAGAGGTTCCGGATGGTGGTCTAGGTAGGGGGCACCAGCCATCTCACAGAAGGAGGCTGCGGAGAGGGAGCGGGAGGAAGATTCTCAAGCCGCTCGCTCGCATGCGCCACAGACGGATAGCCAGGCGAAGGCGGGAATCCGCACAAGCGATGCCCATCTAATGACCCTGCCGTGGAGTCTTGAGTGCACGGTTGGCTCCGTGCACGCCACCGTAAAGGGGATTGCGCTGGTATTCTTGGGCAATCCCTCTTTGGCGATAGCCCGACCAATGGTCGGGCTTGCCCGGGCGCGTTGGTAGTGGTGTCGCAGTGTGGACCTTACTATACGCACCCATAAGGGCAGGGAGAAGACCGGGGGCTTTAGTGGGTAGACCTGACACTCTGCCGGGAGAGCCCCACACATGCTCGCCGTCTAGCCAACGGCGGGTACGGTGCGGTTACGCATTCCCCCCTGAAAAGGTAGAGGGACACCGGCGGAATAGCCGTCTGGTGTCACCGAGTCCAATAGCGTATTCAAGCGGGTGTGCCTAGTCAGCTTAGTCCCCATAGAATCGTAAGAGATTCCCCAGCCTTAAAAAAAGGTCTCCTTAGAGAAGGAGGAATCATTCTCCTACATCACGCTATCCAGACGGGTTGCTACGGGGTTTTATTTGAAGATTTCTATTTGTTCGCGTGATCTTTTTGCCATACCATATCCACGGAAATAAGGAACAATGAAAAGACATGGCTTCTTTTTAACCTAAAAAATTGAATAACTACGGTGAAATTGGCGTTGAAAATAACTAAAATGTAACACTTCATTGAAGCGAAACGCGAATTCGCAGAAAGGGCTGGCATGTTCATCATCATCATCCCAGTCGCAATAGAGCTACTGCAGAAAGAGGGTTCCTTCAAAAGTGGTTTATTTCTCTTTTATAATGCTAGTATAAAAACAGTTTTAGATAAAATAAGGCCTATGTTGAATAAAGATTTTTGAATTTGAATTTGAATATACGAGTAGGGGTACAGAATTTGGTGACTCATCTGATGAGTTGGGATAAAAAACCCCGGCATGTTTTTCATGTTTATTTACTAACTAGTTTTACTTTAAACTTATTTAGCGTAAGCTTATCAATTTTTTTTATAGTATAGTTCAATGCCTTTGATTAATTTTAATTGCCGGAGATGGCATCTTTGTCCGGTTCGCAAACATTTTCTGACCGGACAACCGTAAAACAACCGCAATGTCAAACCAAGGAGTCACTTGAGTCCAAAGTTTCGTATTCATATAGCATACCAGAGACTTAGAACCGCTGGGGATATGGAATAGCATCAAATAGGTAGTTACGTAATAAGTCTCATATGATTTTTTAAAATAATTTTAAAATTACGTACCTACAAACCAATGATCTTATATATAAAAATGATTCGCTGTTTGTAACTTTGAAGTCTCACAACGATTCTTACGAAAATTTCTGTGCGTGCTTGATTAGGTCCAGGGTAGGTTTAGTAGGTGGCGCTGTAATCGGGCAGGACAACGTTTGCCAGGCCCTCTAGTAGTATTATAAAGAAGATACGATAATCATATAAATATGTATTATAAGATGATAATGAGGAATAAAATTAAAAATTAAATTTTATCAGTGAATAAGTGATCTATGCACTAGGAAACTAGAACCGCAGAGACGATAAAAAGATCGCCACGCTTTTGCCAGTCGAACAGGAACGAAACGCTGCCGTATACTTCTTACACATTAAAAACTTTTTACGGCCCAAAATCAAAACGATCGTAAAACCGTTCGTTCCCCACAAAATCGCATCTACACACGTAATGTTTGCTCCGCGGTGATGCCGAGTTAATTGCTTTACGGGGAACATAACGCTTGCATTGAATATTATCTGCGAGATTAGCCTGTAAATGTCGTAAAGATAAAACCCAGCTACCACTGCTTTATTTCGTAAATGAATGTTTGACATTCGTAACATTCGTTGCGTCGGCTTGATAAGGCCACCGCCGCGATGTCAAAGATAAAAGAAAATTTGAAATGGTGACCATCAACCTGTTTTTAAATTCACAATTATAAAATATTAATAGTACATGTCATGTGATTGATGTTATTTCGTATTTCTCTCAATATAATAATAATTTTTAGTAAAAATGTTTATCATACGACCAAACTGTCCACACAATTACCAGGCAAGCATAACTGGGAGTGACATCTAGCTTGAAAAACTAGCCTCGTGTATTCCGGACATAACTGCTCATTTTCAGTACCCAATCTGTCCGTTGTCAGAGCGGAATTTTGATTAGTCCACGACACAGATTAAAAAGCTTGAGCCAGGTTAAGAAAATAATTCGAAATGCCCAAACAGCTTCGTGTTCCGGGCGTAATATATTTCCATAGTTATTTTAGTGTTCATTAATAACGGGCACTATGCAACGTTGATTAATAGACCATTTTAGCAAACGGAGCCGGGGGAGGTGCTAATAGCTATTATTTTTATTTCTAGCAACGTTCTTTTTATTTGAATTGCGGCGACGGACGATCTATATGTTTAAATGTGGTTAAAAGTGTGCGTATCGGAATTCTATTTTCAAATTTGAATTTTGGTGTACGGTAATACCGTTATTAGATAAAAACGTGAACCGTTGACCATGTGATTATTAAAATTTCACGTTGTATTGTATTGTCTCCGCAGCATTTTTTCCTGCGGGGGAAATGAGTGAAGTTAATGTTAGTTGTCTAGACATTGCAGCGTGGTCAGCCGGTGGGTTCGCGAGTTCATTCCTTGCTAATAAAGACGGTCGCGTGTCCGCGCGGTTAAAACGCGGGGCGGGCCGCCACGCCCCGGCGGCTTTCGGACGCTTTACAGCCGCTTTACGACTCGAACATTATGTTGCGGCCGCACTACGTCCACCGTCAGCTCTGCTTGAGGATCGTCTGTGACGTCAGCGTCGACAGTATGGCTTAGACAGCGTGACGTAAGTGGAAATGGGAGCCATTTCCACATACGTCACGTTGCGCCAGAAGGAGACTCAGAACTAGAGTGGTGTGCGCGGATCCCCATATCCTTCCTATTTCTGGCCAATCAGCGGTGCTTCCAGCGCTGTCTTCCGGTTTGAAGAGACAGGCGGGAAATTACTGGGTTTACATCTTGACTTCACATCGTATATCACAAGTTGGCAAAGTACCTATATTTACAAAATCTTACAGGAGCTACATTTACTACTTATACCGGGTGTAACTGAACACCCCAATAACATTTAAGGGGCATATAAGTTAGATACTAAAAATGGACATTCGGTGCTTGTCAGAGACCTGGAACCCCAATACTTTCAGAGTTATTTGATTTTAAACTGAAAGCAAAAACTTTCAAGTGACAACCATAAGCAGCTCTAAACACAAAAAAAATTAAAACACAAAATGACACGTGACAGACGTGAGCGTAGTATTCCTCCTACGCTTACGTAGGGCTGTCTGCACTTAACACCAAAAATAATTTATTTAGTTGTATGACGTGAGCGTAGTATTCCTCGGAAGCTTAGGTAGGGTTGTCGGCACTTCATACCAAAAAATAATTTATTTAGTTTGTATGGAAAAAAAAGTAGGTTTGTTGGCCCTAATATTTTTCCTATAGAATCTCTACTTCTGATGGATACATACCCTTAAATGTTATTGGGGTGTTCAGTTACACCCTGTATAAGCCATTGTAGACACAGGTTACCATCTGGTGCTTGTTTACTAGCTTTTTGTGTAAAAAATGTATTTTGATCTACCGTCAATACCGTGTATTCGGTTGAATGTCACTTTGTGGTAATGCCCTTCTGGTCTGAATCAATCTTGATTGGTTTCTGGCTATCAGAGTCCACCTGATGACTTATTACTAACTTAGACTTTTTAAGTCGATGTTGCAAACGTCCTCATAATTTTGATAACAGCGACTTCCTCTGTGATTCAGGTTTCGATACAAAACTCGCTTATCGTCAGTACAGCAGATGATATGAAGTTAAAGCCATATTTGCTAACATAATTAAAAAGAAAAAGAGCTACAAAAAGGAGAATGGATACAATTGCGCACCAGTTATTACAACGCCACTAATTCTATGATACAAAAATAAACATTATTTCAAAGTGTTCTATTTGTCTTCTATTTCCAAATTCAAACATTCGTGTTAATTTTGCAGAAATTTTACTGACTTCGTTTGAAAAAAACTGGTTTGAAAAAAGAACCTCAATCGCAACGTTTCTACTTCAGAAACCACAGATTCAATAGCAACACTGTTTCGTGGGAATGCAGAATCAGCGTGCTAAGATAAATTGCCGCATGAGTGGAGTTAATAGAAGAATAATGAAACAATTATCCGTATTGACGGCGCTTGCGTGTCCGGTAGGTGCGATCCCACCCCACCCACCGTTGCCAAGGGTGCATAAGAAAAAAGACCCTATACGAAAATAATTTTGATAGACACTTCGCGTGCGACCAACAATTACGCCGCCCGGTGGCTCCCGATACGAATTAGCACATTATCGGTGCGTTACGATTATTTTCGAATAATCGGCTGTTCGACAGTTCGCACCTTTGCCTATTTTCGTGCTCATTAAAATGTAGTTATGTCAGACATATGTTGAAACTGTAATTTCCGTGGGCAAACATTTGGTGTGCTGTACTCGGAATAATGACACTCCAGTTGTTGATTATGTCAAAGTCAAAGTCAAAGTCAAAGTATTTATTCACACAAGGCATGGTAAAAATGGTAACAAAATGAGTAGCTGAACAGCACGTCTTACCAACTTGTGGCATGTGAATGTCAGTTTACAATTACATAATTTAAATGTTCGTATTATATTTTGTATTATTATTATATGTCATTTTACTATATTACTATACCTAATAATTATATTACTCTTACATGTTAATTAGATTATTATAATAAAATGTCAGTCATTTTTAATATTATTTATGCTTATAAGTCAAATAATCTGTAACCGAATAAAAACAATTTGTAACTAGCCAATTAAATAAAGTTTTGTTAAAAAGTTTACCGTTAAGTTCTTTGATGCTTTGGGGTAGGTTATTGTAAATTCGAACACTCATGGCATGGCTATTTCGGCTGTACAAATTTGTTTTCATTTGTGGTATCGCTAACTGTCCCACATGTCTATTACTATATTTATACCGATCTTCAAATTTTTCAAAAAGTTCAGCATTGGCTCTAACAAATTTGCATGATTCGAATATATATAAACTAGGCAATGTTAATAATTTGTATTTCTTAAATATTGGAGTACATGGTGTCCATGGAGGTACATTAAATATGGCACGGATACATTTTTTTTGGGCTATAAATAGACTATTTACTTTTACAGCATTACCCCACAAAACTATTCCGTACCGAAGAAGAGACATAATGTATCCATGGTAGGCCATTATTGCGGTTTCATAATCTGTTATTCTTGATATTTTCCATAAAGCAAATATGAACTTGTTAATTTTATTGTTTAAATGTTCTACATGTGGTTTCCATGAACAATTTTGATCAAGTTTTATACCAAGAAAATTAGTTTCAGTACATTCTTCTATGGCTTCGTTTTCGTAAGTTATGTTAAGATTAGGACATTTACGTTTCCGATTGAAAAAGTGAACAATTTTAGTTTTGGAAATATTAACTGTAAGATTGTTTTTTGTCAGCCACTCTATACATTTCATTGCTGTATTATATATCTCTTTGCCATGTTCACTAATATCTTTGTTGCCTAATACAATAGACACGTCGTCGGCAAATAATGTACAGTGATATTTAGTAATGTCTGGCAGATCGTTAATATAGATGAGAAACAGTAAGGGTCCCAAGACACTCCCTTGGGGTACACCGTATTTATTTACTCTAAAAGAAGACCTATGAGTTGTAATCTCACTCAGTTCATTCATACCATTTATCTCAACACATTGATTTCTGTTAAGTAGATAGCTTTTAATCCACTCAAATGCAGGACCCCTGATTCCGTAAAAGTAGCATTTATTTAAAAGTGCGTTATGACAGACACAGTCAAATGCCTTGCTCATGTCGAAAAAGATAGCAGAGACACATGTACTTTGATCTACGTGTTTAAGGATTTCTTGAACTATTTTGAAACCTGCTAGAGTAGTTGATTTCCCTTTTTGAAATCCATTTTGATTGATATTGATTATATTAAACTTATTCATGTATTCAGTTATTCTCTTGTGCATAGCCTTTTCAAATATTTTGGATAAGATTGGTATCAACGTAATAGGACGATAGTTTTTTATATCCAAGGTGTCATTTTTTTTATATATTGGTTTCACTAATGACAACTTTAAAGATTCAGGGAAACAGCCTGCTTCAAATGACCAATTCACTAGATAACAAAGTACCTCAATAATATCTCCACAACAACGTCGTAAGACTGTCGTGGCGATACCGTCATAGCCTACAGCTCGTGTATTATTCAAGGACATTACTATTTTTATAATTTCATGACAATCGCAGGGTTTTAGAAATATACTAGATTTGTATGTATTTCGATTGTCTAATCTGCTTTTTATTCCGTCTTGTGTCGGTGTAGCTTCAGGAAGATTTGTATAATATTCATTAAATATTTCTGCAACCTTTCCGGGATCAGATACAATAGCATCATTACATTTAATTTGTATGTTTTCAGTAATAAGTGCTGGACCCTTATTATTAATAATACTCCATGAGGATTTACATTTATTTTTTGAATTGTTTATGTATTTAATGTTAATTATCTTTTGAGAAGTATTTATAATTTTTTTTAGTAGTTTATTATAGTTAAGATATCTAGATTTTGAGTCAGAAGTTTTATTTTTATAGTAATGGAAACGAAGTTGCCTTTTAGTGATACATGATTTTCTGATACCTCTGGTTATCCATTTAGATTTTTTACCCCTATTTGTTATTTTAATTTTTACCATAGGAAAACACAGATTAAATAGCAAGGTAAACATATCATGAAATTTGTTGAAAGCATTTGTAAAGTCTTTTTCCTCATACACGTCACTCCAGCTCAGACTTTGAAGATAAGATTTAAATTTTTGTATGTTATCTTCCCCCAAATCTCGTCTCCATAAAAACCATTGTCTAAGAGGAACTACCTTATTATCAGTAGGAATTTTTAATACTTGTCCTGTTTCATGGTCTGATAACCCTAATCTAAGAACTGAACCTACGGCATTATTATTATTACTTATTATCAGATCTAAACAGGAGTTTTGTCGTGTAGCTTCACTTATGTGCATTGTTAAGTTATAATTCTTAATTAATTCTTTTAATTTATTTGTATTGTCATCGGATTCAAGAATATTAATGTTAAAGTCACCCGTTATTACAATAGTCCTATTCCTTTTTCTACGTAAGATAAATAATAAATTTTCTAATTTTTCTAAAAATATATTAATTTCATTTTTTTTATTTTTTGAGCTTGATCGACGATATATGCAAATAATAATGAGTTTGTATTGAGGAACATCTATGCCACAACATTCAAACACATATTCAGTAGCTAGATCTTTTGTAAGCGACAACTCACTATACTCTAAATGGGGGTTCGATAATATACACGTGCCACCACGCCTTTCTTTTTTCCTGCTGAAAGCAGTAGCAACTTTGAAGTCTTTAATTTTTAAGTTACATTCTTCACCCGCTTTGACAAAAGTTTCGCATAAGCAAATGAAATCAACACTACATTCAACCTGTTTGAGTTCATCACAACAAACTTCAAATTCATCCAGTTTACCTAGTACACCTTGAATGTTTTGATGTAGTATTATGATCATATTGTTTTTATTAACGAAAGGAATTATTGAATTGTATTGAGTGCGGTGAAGGCTGTATCATCGGACCGAAGTGTTCACTACTAGTCATAGGTCCTACTCTTACCGTGGAATAATAGTCTAAAATAGATTTTTGTAAGTAACGCGTATTTGATTCCTTACGGTTTCTCATTGTATATTTTATTTTACTGACATTATTATAGGTTTTTAAACATAGGAATTTTTTGTCATAATCTGTACAATCAATTATATAATTCAATTTATTACCAATTAATGTTAAGTTATTATTATAAGGTCTATATTTTAAATTCTGATTAATGTCAATAAATTTACAATTTTTAAAATTATTACATAATATCTTAATATTCTGATTTAAGTGGAAAGTATTTAGGTAATTATTTTCTATAACACTTAAGACTAAAACACATATGTTAGAGAACTTTTTAAGGAAGCAACTCAGTTCAATGAGCACCTTCATAGGATTCTTGTCATTCTCACCAACGAGCAGTATGAGTTTGTCGTCAGATCCTAGGTTCAATGTATAGCCATTCTTCAGAATTTCTTCTGTGGTAGCTTGAGGTTTAGTAAAGCTGCTAATGACATATTTATCGTAGTTCGTGTTACTTCTTTGTTTAATAATTTTTGATGCTAACCCTGTACATTGTTGCGATCCTAGGATTTGAAGTTTTCTTTGCATGTTAGTCGTGAGGCTTATATTTTTCACCCCAGATTGAGCTATTTCAACTGCGTTCGTAATATTGGGTGTTGTTTGAGATGAGGAGTCTTTTGTAATTGTGGGTGTATTTTTTAACTGTAAGGTCATTTTCGGTGTACTCTTAAAGCTATCAGTTAACCGACGCCTTGCACTGATTTTAGCACTGGATGACAGGGAGGTGTGGCGTATGGTTGTAATGGGGCTGCGGCAAAGCTGCTTGAGAACACAAAGCTCTTGATGCATGGATGTAATCTGCTTTTTGAGATCATTGTTCTCCATTATTACATTTTCCAGCTCATGTTGCGTACTATCCAAACTCTCTTTTAGTGCCAAAATTTCAGATTTCATATCTTCCATTTCAGATGTGAATATATTGGTAGACAGATCCAAACTTTTCCCTAATATTTCATTAGTTGGCGATGGGCTAAGTGAGCAATTTATGTTTTCTAATGAAACAGCCTTTATTAGAGGTTTTCTGAGAGTCACGTTGCGGTTAGCTTCTTTCGGACTTGACATTTTAATTTAATTAAGGTTTAAATTTCCCGCCTTAAAATATTTTTAGTCAGGAGTTAATTTCCCCAAATTACAGAGTTTTTTTGCACTGGTAACACTTGCGTTTACAAGGGAAACTTATTCTGATAGTTGGCAACACTAGTCTTAGTAAATTTAAGGTTGGCAGTGCTGTAGTGATTGTTCTGAGGTTGGCAGTATGGCTTGTCAATGAGCTTGTCTGTTGTGTTGCGAATGTCAATACTGTCACTTCGCATCAGCTGTAGTAATATCACCTTTGTTAATTGTTGTTTACATATAATTAGTGAAATAATTGTACTCACGGTGCTCCAAGTTTTAAATTGTACAAATATCGTTATCTTCGTTGTGAACTTCCACGTAGTATGGTTTTTCACAGAATTCTTCTTATTTCCGCAGTGTAAACAGTGTGTGTATATTGACTTAAAAAGTTCTTGAGGTTATGTCGCCGGGTGTTACGAATTTTAAGTATAATCAATGGCTTTTAAAGCATAAATTATTAAATTATGTGGAGCAGTGCAGTTGCAATGTTTACGTTACGATGACCGGATCCGGAATAATCCGAAAATATGTGACGGAATGGTTTTTCACGGAGAACAAATATTATTCCGAAGGATCGTATAAAATTCTTCGAAGCAGTCAGTGTTCTAATTATTTCACGTCACCAGATGCTGATTATATTAAGCAAGACAAACATTGGTGTTTTATCTACGATATCAAACTCTCCTAATATAAGGTTTTAACAGCATCAAACAACTTAAAAATACAATCTTTATCTTTCCAAATCTAGAGAGAAAGGAGGTACAATAGCATAGAAGTTGCCCGGATGTCAAAATCTCAATTTTTAGAGGCGCAAAGAAGAAAACTGTTCTTATCATATTTAATGTATCCTAGACATATTATGATAGAAAGGTTGGATTGACCAATGGGAGACTCAATACTAGAGCTGCCTGTGTCATATTGACGAAACCGAAAGCAAAAAGTACGAGGTAATTTTAAATATTTTTTTAAGTTTATTTACCTCAGCCTCGAACGAGCCTCTTTCTATCTTACCTATTTAACGCAAAGCAGTACTTGAGTTAGCGTATCACGATTTGGTAATGTACACTGTAGTTCTTATGTGGTTGTAGATTTGCGAACCTTACAGGAACCAATCCATTAAGAGATTGTGGCCTCTTTACTATTAGGTGGGCAGTCTGCTTGCTTACCAACAGCCTCCTCCTCGCCTAGTGTAACTAATGCCGAGGGTCGTGACCTCGTTGGAGCACTTCTTCCTGAACTTAGTAGCGCCATTTAGCCCTTGGCAGAGTATTTTTATTTTCGTTAATACTGATTACCGCATTACGTGTTTGTCGAGCCCATTCAACGTTGGAGTGGTTCAAAGCATACATCATTGAGCCGGCAACAGGGGTACCCTTGTGATGGCTGAGCAAACACTCTGCCACGCTATTTATTTAGAAAAATCTAATCTTGACGCCGAGGGCTTTATCGCTAGCATCCGGCAGCCTCTCGAGAGGAGTACAAAACACTTGCTTGTTGTTTTATCATTTATTAAAACTTAAACATTTCTATAAGAATTGTTGGTGTTAGCTTTTCTCACGGCTCCTGCTGTGCTTCCTTCACAAATCATATTTTAGGTAAGTAAACTCTCAGCATAGAACAGCCACAGAAAATTGTCGAAGAGGGATATTTTTGAATAATTATAGAACTATGGATACAACGTTCATTCAACGTTCCATTCGCCATATAAGCAAAAGATTTTATGCTTTATTTGGTTGGTGGTAGGGCTACTGAGCCCGCCTAGCTAGCTACCACCGCCTTACCTAAGTTTGTTGCAATAATAACATGCAATAACATTGTTGTGTTAAATCACGATAGCCAGTTTCTCGGTTGTCGAGGAGTTAGGTTCAGCTCGATTTCATCTTCGGTTTATCGTCACTCGACATCAGGTGAGATGAAAGCCATCCTGTTGTGTATAAAAATACAACAGCTAGCACGGCAATAGATTTGACGATTTCGAAAACTTGCTCTCCGAAACAAGACGCGCCCCAGAATTTAAATAAATGATGGATTCTCAAACGCGACTGCGACAGAGTTACAAAACAACTCTCGAATCCAATCAAAATTAATGTTTCGTTTTGCAGCGACCGCTGACGCGTCGTTTATAACTTGAAACATGAAAAGCCGCTCTAAATGTAAACGTCAAAGCATTTTTACGTGAATCTAAGACAGTCGAAATAATGGTGTATACAGATGTCAGCGTGTCTGCTCCGGCGTACGTAATAACAGCTTCACAACTAAAGACTCCGAAACACCGACAATATTAATTAACGCGAGCGACAGTTCCACATGACATTCATTACGTATATCTTGTCATTAGTCATCCGCTTCTATATTCGATATACTTGAACTTTTTCCCGGGACGCCAAAACGTGTGTCCCACGTTCGGAGTTAATTAATATCAACTGACGCGCAGTGAAAGTCGAAATAGAATCCTCGAGGAACAAACAGAAACTTATGAATGGCGATGAATGAACTTTAATGAGATTCTCGTCTGCTTGATGGCGCAGACATTGTCATTTATCACCTGACAGCATGTGAACCCGCGGTGGAGTGCCCGCGCCTGATTACTGCTCGCCGATAACTCAAAATAATTGGATCCTCATCACATGACGAATTTGCAGTGTCCATGTGCTGCAACGGCGCGTGCACGAAGTTAATTGCATTTCAATACAACTTTGTTCACGGGAGCCAGTTTCGTCATTACGAATTTTTCGAGTGGATGTAAACCTTGAGTGTGGTTTTAAGAGCTATTTTCTGAATATCTCATTTGATGCAAAACGTGCCTTCGGGCAAACACCTTTGAAATTCTATTTAACCCTTATTCTTTCTTTATTCTTGTTCGTTCCAGATGTCTTTGTATTTCTTTAATTACCTACACATTACTAGAATCTATGATAAAAATAAAATCTGCATATAGGTATTTAACTTACGACTGCAACATGACCTTGGTACTTGACTTAACAACAAGTGGACGCAACCTTTGCTTTGCATGGCTTAAAAATGAATATGTAACGAGGTCTAATAATTAATGCCATATGTGATAAAAAGTAATACTCAAAGTTTTCCTTTATCAGACGATTAATAATTGCAAACTTAATCATCTACTGGTTCAACATTGACAGCCCAAAATCACCTCCAACGATCATCTGGATTAGGACAATAATTACCTACACGATTCTACTGTGCAGTAATGGTCTAAGACTAGTCTAAGACGATACAATCTAAACAACATAGGGAGGGGTAACCTAGTTAGGTTAAAACTCCTTTGTGACTTCCCAGACCAGCGGACTTATTCGTCTCATGTTAATGCATTTATAGCGTGTCAATAACGCTTTAATAGCAGTGCTTTCTGTGACTGTTATTGCTGGTTAACCGATAGCTGACTAAACATTTGTCACTATTGACTTATCAAGAAATTGTATTACGAAGAAATTGCAATACGAAAAGCGTACAAAAGGGACGAAAGCAGTTTTATTGGAACGGTAGCAAGACAGGATAACAACGTTAAGATTAGCAGAATTAGGCTCCAGGTCTGGACCATATCTCCCAGTCAGGTGTTGATCCGACTGGGCTAATCATTCTCTAGTTGCTAATAGAGTAGTTGGAGAGCACCCAGGAAGGCACGCCTTCTTCCAACCCGCCGCCTGCGGGCGAAACAAAACCCTAGAGCATCCCGTCTGGCTATATAGTATGTAGGTCAATGCCTCCCCATTTGAGACCCGCGTCCAGCAGTTAGACATATATGGGCTGAAGAAGAGACAATAATCCCGGCAGTCCGTCCACGATTATAAATAAAACATAAACTCTACAAGTCACAATTTGCTAAACTGCCATCCGAATTAGTATTCGTCGTCAACGTCAAAATATTCAAATGGGTCGTCTCGCGTCATCGGAATACCGAATGAATCGATTCAAAATCGCTCGTTAACAAGGTGTTAGTCGTCCGTATCGTTTTTGGATTCGTCGATGGCCATTGTTTTAGTCCGCATTCATTTTGCGACTGATTCGACTCTTTTTACAATATCGCGTACGCTGTCCGGCGGATCGAGAATATTAATGAACTGGTGCTCTGTTATTATTTTGCGCGTGTCCGGCTGGATGCGTTTGCACGATATTTTATTTAATCTGTAACCTTTTAGACTTCGGTGTGTTTGAATTTTGTTAAGTCGTGGTACCTACGGCGTTCGCGGCAGGCGAACTTGGAAATTTAGTTGAGATTTAGCAAACGCACAACCCATTAGAGGACCCTAATTCACTTTGGTAACTTTTGACATCAGATGTCAAGTCACTGTACCTAGTAATTTCACTGCCTATGTTACCCTTCAAACTGGAACACAGCAATGCAAGCACCGCGGCTGTGTAGCAGAAATAGGTGAAGTAGAGGTATCCGCGCAGATGATTGTAGTACTGAGTCTTTTTCTAGCACGTATGTGCAATAGCGAACTGATGAAGCAACAGTTACAGTACAGTTCAGCCACCGAGAAAATGCGTTTTTGACAGGACTTGTCAGTTCCTTATGCCCAATATAATTTGAGTTCATTTTCGAGAACTGCGTTTTGGATAATCCAAATGCCCTTGATTCCATGCACGGAAGTAGATGGACATTTCAGTGCCGTGTCACACCAACTATTCCTTTTATTTAGCATGGTCACACCTATATTGCATTGTTAATACATAGTTGGTGTGACATGGTAATAAAATGGTTATCTACTTTTGAGACCGACTGCACATAAGAATCTGACAGAACCTGTCAAAAAAGAACATCAGGTGGCTAGCCTGGTTGTCTGCCAAATTACAAGCGGATGCGGACTCGTGCAGCACTCGTACTAGATGGCTCAGGCCCATGAATGTGCAACTCAAATCTATCGCAATCGCTTTCATTTTGACAATCACAGTAGATCCATCACTGCCTAACAAAAGGAAGTCGGCGCAAAGTCTTGTGCTGACTGCGCAATGACAGTCTAATTAGAGGCGATCGTGGTAGATTTTTTCTTTGACAATAAACCCCCTGGTGTGCTGTATGAAGGTGCGGGGGGTATTCCGTCCACGGTCATGTCTTATCTCATACGCCGATTATTATCATATGGACATGCCGCGATCCATACACAAACAGCAAAGGAATCGTTTAGGATTCTGCAATTTGGTTCTGTGTTTTGAGCGAATCTTCGCCAAGTTTTAAAAGGTCTTCCATTGTGACGTTTGGTATCGTGAAATCTAGACTATAATCTTATCAGTTATCACAATTAATTGAATATGCAATGTGTCAAAATAATGTATCATTATCAAGAATATTTTCAAAATAAAAAAAAACAGAACCAATAGTTACAATGTCTGATCTGATTTAGGAAGTTTAGATATCAATTTTAACAAGGTGAAACGTCTGCCTGGCGGTAGCCTTGTAACTTGAACGGATCAAAATAAAACAGCAAGTTGACCACAAACAAAAAATCAAGACAAATTGAACAGCAGCGTCACAGAGGGCTACGTCTCACATTCAGATCGTCTAATCTAATTGATATGGATAATGCCAGCTCTCCGTCAAACTACATGCGGCATTAAATTAAATTTGAATATCTCAGCGGTAAGCCGGTGTAAATCTGTTGAAAGAGTCGTCGGCGATCCCGGAGTCGCCGTAAAACTGTTTGCGGTGAAGTTTGAAGGGTATTTTTGCATAATGCGCCGCCCTCGGGCTGCGTGGGGCAAAAATTCTCTAACAAAGTAACACTTCGCTCAAGTGTCGCCAAGTGGCGGTCTCCAATTCGATTACCGGCTGGTAGGGGCCGATTCTAAATAACTTAGCGCGGTCTGAACTGTTATTCGATTTGTAGATTACAATGCGTAAGTGCCGTTGAGGCGCTCGAGGATTTTTTGTTGCGTTTTTGGAGTTGCGCGCTTATCTGATTATGTTCGTGTTTCAATTGCACTTGTGTTGTGGTTGGATTTAAGGATCCTGTGTGCTCTCGAGTGATACACGCTTTTAGCTATATGCAGTTCTAGTGGCTGTTTTCACATTCCTTATTTTGTTCATGTTGATTTGACATGCTTCTGAGTAAGATTTCGTCAGTGTTTATCTCACACAATCGAAGAGTTCTTTCTTTCATCTGATATGTTAAAGTTCGTATTTCATCTAATATTGTTAAGCAACTTTCATGTGACTAAGTAGCATCCAAACACTTCATCATCGTTATCATCACAGCTCATATACGTCCCCACCGAGGGGCACGAGCCTATCCTAACTAGCATGTTAGAGCGAAACCACGCTGGCCCAGTGCGGATTGGTTGACTTCACATACATACACCTTTAAATTACTTCGCAGGTGTATGCCGGTTTCCTCACGATGTTTTCCTTCACCGTAGGAGCGTCAGATAAATGTACATATGAAATTCGTGAAACGAAAAACTCATTGGTACATGGCAGGATCAATCGCGGGCCTCCCGATTCTACTCGGGCCACAGTCCAGTGCCGAGGCCACAGTGCCAGCGACGCTCCTCCAAACACTTGAGCATGCACAATTGCACATAATCTAATTAAAGGTAAAAAATCGTATTTTTTCTCTTTTGTCAACTTTTCGCGCCAAGTTTTTCTATTTACTTAGATAAATAATCAGTAACCAACTATATCATTACCTATATCATACCTGCAAATACAGTTAACGAATTTGATGCCAACATAATTCTCTACCAAAATTTCAAATTAAATAAGTGTTTAGAATGAGCAGCAAACAACAATATGTCTACTTCAAGAACTTACAACAAGAATTACAATATTTTAGCAAACTAGTCCAATGCATAAGCTTGTAACTTTATGACAAAGCAGGTACTCGTAATCAAGACATTTAGATAAAAGCCATCTTTCTACCAACATGAAAATCCCAGTACACCGGCCGCTTCAAGTACGGACTCCGCTGAACGACGAACAATCTTTACATTTACTACCGATGCAAAGTAACATCGTCGAAACCAACAAAATCATCCCATTATACTTTAACTCCCATCAGAAGTTAGGGCCCGCCGCTTATACGACGTCATACACCCCATCGGCGTTAAATAAAGCCTATGGCCCATAAAGTCTGTTTACTGCCTTCTTTGTCTATGGTACTTCGATTAGGATCATGTTTGTTGCTTTTTAAGGATATGTCTGCTGCATTGTTTACGGCCTTCAATGATATTGAGCAGATGTCAGACAAAACGATGATTACAATATATGCACTATGCAGTGAGTGACAGCACTTTGTAGTATTAAAAAATGTTTAGTGTTCCGACTATCAGCCATTTAAGTTCTGTGAATTCATTTTAACGTCTTGACTACACTTTGGAATGATTTCTTTTAATTCTTTTAATCAGCGTTATTATGTAGGCGTAGGTATACATTTTCGATGGGGGTGTCCAGATTGTAGACTTTAATTTGCCTAGTGTATGATGGGTACCATGAAAACTTCATTCTATGTAGTGTAATTAATTTACAATGGGGGATGTCCGGACCCCCTACGCCAATGGCGTTATCCCAAATTTCAAAGATAGTTCGTATCGTTTTCGCATTAGTAAATTAAACACCTGCAGTAATTAGTTAAACATATGAAGATCAAGAAATTAACTAAACTAATCGAGACAACGAGCCTGCAATAAATCATAAGGAAGCCAAACTTGCACCATAACAATCAACTAGATCTAAACAATTGAGCAGAAACAGAAGAGCCGAATCCCCGCCGCAGACCTCTTGTCTTTATTTAATCATAGCAATACAATCGTCACAGTCTATGGTTTGACAAATTCGCACGCCCTCGACATCGTCTTAAACGCGCACTTAAGCTTACCCTTTCCGTCTTCCACCCTCGGACGCCTTCCTTTTTATATTGCAACTTTATTAACGAATAAAGGTCTTGTGATGGCCCTTTAAGAATTAGGATGCGTCCCGTAGTCGCGTTACGCTCACTCGGCCTGAACAAATGGAGTGTCGGGACTTAGCGGCGGGCGGCCAGGAGCTGAGCACTCGTCCCATGAAACATTCTTAATTTGAATGTTTGACTTAAGCGTTGGCTTTATGATGTTCGGTTCCATGTGCGAATATTGTTCTTCTGCCTTCAAATTTATCGAGTCTATGATACGAACAGACTGTTTACAGGTTTTGATTTTTTATGATTTATTTTTAAATAAATATCGTTTCTACACAAAGGCTTGTCCCGAGTGCTCTATTACATCTTTTATTTTTCAATCAACATCGTGATACCGCTCAACAACCGGGAAAACGTCGAACCGTACAAGAATCGAAGTCGTGAAAGCAATCCGATTTACATGTCTACCGGCTGTACTAAAACGAAATCATGAATGAAGCGCAGTATAGGAAACCCAAAACATTATCCTTATGCTCCCATTTTACGACCTTTACCCCCATCGAGTCGAAAGGGTCACGTCGGGACGACACGCTGTAAACTCGTCCCGTCCCTCTCGCGCTCGCGGGACGCTCGTAAACCGGAGCGAGATAATCACGAAGATGAGTCGAAAATTATTTTTTTTATTATCACCATCGGCGGTGCTCTTTTATTTCTTTTTTACGGTCCGAGTACCTCATAAAAAGACAATAAACTTACTATTTACAGACCATCAGGAAATTGTTAGCCGAAGAGGTCCCTTTACGACACATGTTCCTCTGCGGCGCGCTAGTCCAAGTGATGCACTCTTTACGATTGGCACGCCCGTAAAATGTAAGGAATGATACATTTTATCACTCTATATGAACGTATCACGCCTGAGCACCGCTCGCGGACTTTACAGGTCTGAGAACGCTCCAAAAGTTTGAAACTCATCCATTCTGGGGCGATCGTGAGGTGTTCTCATTGACGTTTTAGCATTTCAACTAAATTTATCTAAGTTAGCCAATTGTTAAAGTCGGACTAATTCAAATGGACTTGTCACGAGATTTTTGGTCTTACACTTTCTAACAGAACTTCATTGCAAAGGCAGCTATGTTGACATTTTGTCTTGTAAATATTTTTGTATTTGTGTACATTTACAGAAGCACTTTAAACAGCATTAGAGATGCCCACTGCTGGACAGAGGCCTTTCCTAAGATTCTCCGAACCGGAGATTCTGTCTGGATCAAACGGCTTCCTGTGACTTTCACCAGATCGTCGGTCCTTGCGGAATATCTCTGCGGAATCTTTCCACGCTAACGGCCGTCAGTCTAGCGAGTAAAATGCCCTGTTCAGGGCCACTTAAGGCTCGCAATTCTTTGGGCTATATTAGTGACCTTGGTTCTCATAATTTCGGATGCGATAATGCAGAGAAATTATAAACCTAGTGTTCTACTTTGTCGAAATCATACGGGCAGTGTTTACATACAAAAGTACTGCCCTATTTCCTTCCTAATAAATGAGAATAGTTGATCAAATTTTTCTAAAAAGTCAATGGCGACTATATGGCATATTCCTGTTTTCCTTTTTTTATTACCTAAAATCTTCAAAAACCTAAAAAATTGCCAGTTTTCTGCAAACAAATACGAGATTATACGAAAAAAGGAAAACATAGGAACACAGCCAAAGCCTTTCTATAATTTTCAATGCAAAAAGTAATTCAATCGGTTTAGTTTAAGATGAGAAAACAGGGGAAGTCTACGAAACGTTATTATGTGTACTCTTTATAGGACTTCGGACCGAGATGCAGTTGTCTCTATCGGGCTGCTCATTTGTTCGAGGGCACAGCACAGCGCGACAGCTATACATTTTACAAATACCTATTTTTGAATACCTACTCTCGACCTAAGTGTTTCCTCTAAATTGTGACTGAGTCCTCTTATGGGCACTTGACGGTACTAAAGATTCATTTAAGCCTAATATCATTACTAATTTGTTTATATTTTCATTAAACCTCCAGCGTCTAATCACGCGGCAAGTACCAGGGCACCATAAACAAACAGGAGTGGAACAGGATAAACGGAAGCCAAGGAGCGCACCGCACTTTATTATCGAGGAATTTCGTCAAGATTTAATAATAGTTATTAACCGCGCTCCGTGTCAGCTAATACGCGAGCGGAGTGCCCTTTTTATGATTTAACACTGATTCCTGTCTATATTACCGGCCGTAAATTATGGGATTACCGGCTTAATTGTTTTATGATGTGTTTCCATTGTGCTGTGATGCGTTATTGAATTGGCTGGGGCGTGACGTCACTTAATATCGATCAATAGGGCTTATTGAGAGTATCGGAATGGTGCACTTTTACGCACTGTGCAGGAGTATGCGACGGTAAAAAAGACAATAATTATTGTATACCAACTATTTAGATAAATATGAACACTAGTTTATCTGAGGATTCTGGTAATGATTCTCGTACTATTCTCGTAAAAAAGTTCGAATTCGATATTTTTTTTCGAGCGGTAATCAGAGTTCAGCCAATCAGAACACAGCACATATCGAGCTCCGCCATTTCTTTATGGAAAATAAGTATGTTCAAGTGTTTGTTGAAACAAAATATGTACACATACATATATGCAATACAGTAAATATTTAATAAGAAAATAAATAAATAACTCCCGAGCTTCGAGAGCTCGGGAGTAGTGGAAACATCAGTTTCAAATTTGATGTATGGTTTTTATGTATTTTTCATTGTTTTGAATTATTCTATTATATTTTTATTTATTTATTTTCTTATTAAATATTTACTGTATTGCATATATGTACGAGTATGTGTACATATTTTGTTTCAACAAACACTTGAAAATACTTATTTATTCAAATTAAAATTACTTTATTGGGGGTTTATTTGTGTAATTATTACCATCATCATCATCGTCACAGCTCATATACGTCCCCACCGAGTGGCACGAGCCTACCCTAACTAGTTAGGGCGATTAGGCCTTAGTCAAACCACGCCTGCCCAGGGCGGATTGGTTGACTTCACATACACCCTTGAATTACTTCGCAGGTGTATGCAGGTTTCCTCACAATGTTTTCCTTCGCCGTAGGAGCGTCAGATAAATGTACATATGAAAGTCGTGAAACGAAAAACACATTGGTACATGACAGGATCAATCGCGGGCCTCCCGATTCTACTCGGGGCACAGTTCAGTGCCGAGTCCACGCCACCGACGCTCTTTTATGTAATAAGATTTTATGTATGTAAGAAAGATAAAAAAGTTTAAAACCGATCCTACTGCTCGAGACAAGTCAAGTGACGTTCCTTCAAATAATGGCGGAGCTCGACACGTCCAGTGCTCTGATAGGCCGAGCTACGAGTATGTGACTACCGCTCGAGAAAAAATTCGAATTCGACTTTTTTCAATTACAGGAGAATCAGTCCCCTGGTCGTGTTCGAAAATAACTTCAGCCTCATCCTTATTTACCATCAAGGTAGAAAAAATTTAAATTATTAATAAAAAAAATTAAAAACACATTAAAAATTACTACTTAAAAAATTGCGATGGCTTCTTTGTCACACTGTCTTTTAAAAATATGTTTTTTTAGCGACTTTAATAACTCGACTTTCCTTTTTTCATACTATAAAACACCATTTCTGACCTTGGGCGAGCGTTACCTATTCAATTCATACACATCCTCTTATTCCTAACACACCACGCGCACACACTATCCAAGCCGGCGGCGAAAACCAACAGGCGTATACCACGAGACTGCGGCTCCCAGACTATGTGCGAACTTAAACAGTTAACACTCAAGTTAGTTCGCAATAACTCGGCGGAGTGTACATCGCTTTGCAATATCTTGGTAGGGGGGAGGGCGGAGGATTTCAATATTGTGAATTCCGAGGATGTTCCCGCGCGGCGTGTAATGAATTTCTGGATTGCCTTGCGGTTTTTCGGTTCTACCCTCGGCCCCTGCGCTGTTTAGTTCCGCTCCATTGGTTAGTCGTACATAGACGGTGTGCATATAAGCGTATGTATTAAAAATAGCCGAGACCTCCGGAAGGACCGCTCTGCTTCCTAATTTATTTCCAATACAGTTTTCTGCTTGATCGCATGAAGGCACAGATCATGAATTTGTACTCGTATGTTGTATACGCAGATGAATTCAGGAATGTTAAACTAAATTATAAAAATAAGAATCTCTTTTAAGTTCCACAATCGCGACATTGATACGAAATAGTACGAAACTTTTTCAATTGCCAGATGATTCAACTTTTTTCAATTGCCAGATGATTTATTTGACATATTCTCGTTTCACCAAAACAACATTTTACCGAAAATTATTAGGTTAATACTTGGCTGGTTAGGTTACGGAGGTTATAAGTAAGGAGGGTACATCGTGATCACACATAAAACTACATGTTTCTTGCATGCTTCTCCGCAAGGGGAAGGCAAGCGGAGCGAGCGGAGCATCAAACTGCACGCTGCATGCTGGCTTGCATGTTTTCAAAGCTTTGCTTGCTTTGTGATTACGCCACCATTTTTATTTGAAATTCCAAAACTGCATGGACTTACAAAAAAGTGCATGAACGATTATACTTCTACAATGATTTATAATACAGGAATACTTGCACTGAAAAAGTGTTTTATTGATCATTGTAATTTCTTGAAGTTAAAACATTATGAACTACACTTTACAATGCATTACAAAAATATCATTAAAAAGTAATAAATTAATTATTCTTGAAGTACCTACAACCCTATTTTAAAATCCAAAGAGCAGACAGCATAGAAAGTCCGTATATTGGTTCAGATTGAGTCGTATAACAGCTAACGACTAGGGTTGAATGTCGTATTTGGCTTTTTCAGTTAATTTCCTTTTTATAGCACCTATTTCTGTAACACGCTGGTATAATAACGCCAGAGGACTTTTTGAAGTTATATTACAAATTAGATGCTACAAGTTTCAAGGAAAATGTTGTACCTACAAAAGAACACGAATTCAGCCGGACTTCAGTAAATCGTGCCCTTAAAGCGGTTCGCGTGCGCGGTACGCATCGCGGCGTGGCACGCTGCTCCCGAAACGTATGATAATAGGGCCAATATTATTTAGGCCCGGCCATTCGTATGGTAAAACACGCCGTCATATTTGCCACAAACAATTCCCATGGAGATTCGGTCGTTGTTCCGGGCGAATCTGTGCGCCCGTGATATACGGACGGACCCTGGCGATTTTGTCTAATGCGCAAAAAACGGAAAAATCAGCTAGCGTGGCGGTGCGACGTCGAAAGTTTCTCGGTCAGCGGCGAAAGTTCATTTTTGCGATTTCATTCACATTAAAATATCAATTTTTATTTTAAGATTTATCGAGAGCGTAACATAAGAATAGATAAAAATTGGAATTTAGAATTCATCTAAGATTTAGAAAAAAAAATACTCTATTTTGCAATCTTATCTCAAATTCATGGGTTTATATTGGTAACCGATTTTTTGTATCGCACTCAACTCGACATTTTTCAAATAACATTGTCAATAATGTTCATTAAACTATTCCAAATTATTTGGCAGATTGACACTTTCGATGTTATACTTGTTTACTTTTGCTATTTCCTATTATTTACTAACTGCAACATTGTCAGCTGTGCGAATCGGCATCACTCAAAAAAACTATAGAATTAGTTTATGTAGTTAGTTCGACTATGTAGTTTTGTCTTATTAATTTTCAATGTTTGTTAAAGATATATAGAATAATAAGTAAAAATATATATAGATAAGTATTTTTTGGACAACTAAATTGGCATGTTTCCCACTTGATGGGGATTGACTATACAGACGCCTATAATACACGTAGTTTCTGTAATACAAACAACTCCTACCCCAACGTTGACAAATTGTGACAGCGCTGCCACCTGGTAGGTGAAAAATTTGGACAATTCAAAAAAGCTTTCTATCAAGCCGTGTTTGAATAAAGAATACTTTGATTTGACCATAAAGCGCTCTACGTTGCGCTCCGGGATCCTTTGTGAGGACTTTTCAATTTGGGTCTTTGAGTAAAATTTAAAACGCGAGAATACACGATATTACGTCACAGTACCTGTAGTTTTACTGCCTGTCAAACCCTACCTACCGGAACGCGGCAACGTAAGCACTGCTGCTTGCCGGCAGAAATAGGCAAGATTGTGGTGCAGACGACTCTAGTACTCTCGTACTGGTAAGATATGGGTAGATGTGAATAAACTTTTTGTTATATTACAATACCTTTTTGTTATGTATTTGTGGGCTTATGGAAGCTTGATCGTGTTTCAAAATCCGAAACAACCAAATAGAAGTTAAGAACAAAGGCCGAGTTAATTTTTGAACGCTCCGCTCGCTGCGCGCGCTCGCCGCTGCGGTCGCCCGAGGCGGGGACGGTCTAATTAAAACCGCCGCTCCTCCATTCATTCCCATCGTTTAAAATCGCTTTTTGCTGTACTCCTGGTTAGCTTACGTTATTGTTGTGGTCGTCACTAATTTACATGTTAATAAGACGTTCGTAATCATGTTAATCTGCTCCGATATTAAACTGTCGGTATTTAGTTGCATCACAGACATCCACGAACAATGGCCTTGTTGGAATATTTTCGTTTTAAAAAAACATTCCTAATGTGTATTAGCATTTATTACAATGCCAACCAGGGCAACAGAAGCGCGGTCTCGCATAGCGAGGCGAAGCATAGGCCGAGCGCGCCTTTGTCTCGACGATTACGTATGCAAATGATGAGCGGTCCACCTGTGTCGCCTTATGTGCGCCTGGTAAACAGTCCGCTGGTGGAAATAGGAAAGTGCTGCTTTACTGTTGTTTTGTAGCTACTGGTTTTATGTGCGCGTGTTACAAACGTAAATTATCGCCGGCTATTAGGACTCCCGGGAAGAAAGTGAAAACAGATCGACAGAATCTCGATACAAAAAAAATATGATAAATTATTTGAGAATAACCTGAAGAAGAAATTGTAGAGTTTCACTCAATTTATTGCGACAAGATTGTATAGTATAAAGTAGCTGCTACTGATAATAGGTATGATAACCAAATTTTATTTCAATGTCCTTCATGTAGATAATTTGCAAATATTAGACACATATTTTTCCCTTTTTACATTAGTGTCAACGAACACTGGGATCCTTATAAGGCTGTAATTTGCTAATCTTACAAGAACTACATGTATTATCGGCGTCTCGCCACCTACCATCAGGTGGGCAGCTTGCTTGTTGGCCAACGGAGCTGTTTAGAAAAAATCATCGAGCAAGCGTAATTAAAATTAATAATCTCGTAAATAACGTTCAAGCAGGTAGACCGCACTCGCACGTCCCCAGCTCATAAATTTGACGGGCGATCGAAACCGCGTATTAAGCGGTCGCGTAAAAAGCGAGCGAATGATTGCACGCAAGTGCGCCCGCGCATCGAGCGACCTAGAACTAGATCTAGCGGTTTTTTCAGCAAGGAAACATTGCCTACGGCTATCTCCGCGTCGCTTCCTGCTTAGCGACACTGATCAGATCTATAAACATACGTTTTTCTTTCTTAATATTTGTGACTGCTTATTCTTTAGTAATTCTAAATAAATAAATTGATACAGTATAAAATTTCACTTCGGCTAAGGTTCAAACCTGCGTCTCCAGCAAACCGTGTTGATGCCATTACCAATTAGGCCATTCAGGAGTTAACCAAACAACCAATCTGAACAAAATGTCAACTGTATTAATCTGTTCGGTCAAAGTGGACTCTACTCCAAGGCGGTCAACCTTCCCGCATTCTGCGGGACCGTCCCGTAATGACAGTTGTAATACCGCATCGCAATATTTAATAAAGTAGTCCCGCAAATCGTCTAATGCGTCCCGCATGTCCTGCATTCCTATATTTTTTGTAGATGTAGATTAGTTTCTCATCGTCTCGTTCGCATTAACTAGTGTTTCACATCAAAAATACGAATGACGAGACGAGACGTACCGTACTTAGGTAGGATTTCACCACATTTACACTCCACGCCGCAGCGCATCATCAAGCGTGTGTGTGTGTGTGTGTGCGATATCAGTAGTAGTTCAGTAGTATGTTGCGTGGTGTTTGCTTCTAATTTAAGTGCACCACCAACATATCCTTAGTTTTCGTGTAGATAGGGGTGGGTGTCCCGCAGTGACTTATTAGAAAGTTGGCCGCCTAACTGCACTCACAGGAAATATGCAGTGCTGATAGCATATCCAATATTAAGCCCTAGCTGTTTTTTGCTGTAAGTGGCAAACCCTCCACCACCCATGGCCCTACTCAACCAATCCTGGTTATACGGGCCGAATCATCGGGAGATGCGCGCGGAACCTGCGAATCGCACTTCTAGCCGCTCGCACTTCTGACTCCCTCCAAATTATTTATTCCTTCCTACCTTCCTTTGTCCCTGTGTCCTTCTCCCCTGTTAGGGTCGGACAAACACACGGTATGCTTTCGGTGTCCGCCGCAAGGTCGCCGTGTGCCCTCTGTTGTGGTACCGCCAGCTTCGTCTACCTAATGTCTTCTCTTCTTTCTTCGGGCGGTTGCCCTCTTCCTTCTTCACCTCTCTAGCCCACTCCTGATCTTATGCCACCGATGCGCGAAGTCCCGTAGCCTCAGAAAATTCACCTCCGTCCCCACGAGATCATGGTAGTAGACCGGGCCAACCTCAAGCGCCTTCACCTTATCTAGTAAATCCCTACGCGCTTCACTATATAATGAGCACTCCCACAGTGCGTGGTGCAGGTCTTCGACCTCGCACTCACCGCAGTAGCACCTACTGCTGTCCACCAACTTCATATTGAAGAGCCTACCATTAAAACAGCCATGCCCCGATAGCAGCTGTGAAACTTCGTAGTCCGGTTCGACCCAGGTAAACCTGAGCCGGTCCGCCACGTTCGGGAAGAAACGATAAGTCTCCCTCCCCTTGTCTAATGTGTCCCAGCGTTCCTGCCATGTGGCAAGCACAAACTCTGATGTTCAGAGTTTCACCATGCGCATCTCCTCCTTGGTACTCCCGAACTCGCGCGCCCTACCTAGTCTGCCCGCCCGGATTACCTCGAGGTCGGCCGGTAAAAACCGCCAACACCGGTAAGGCGGCAGAGCTGGTCGAGCGATACGCCTTGGTCAGAAGGATCAAAGCGGGTCTCTGAGTGCGCAGAAGCGCAGATCGCACAACGTGTAGGGACCCACGTTCAAACCAGCACGCCGCGGCGTAGGTCAGTGTGGCAACGTACGTACCCCTGTACAGAACCTTAAGGGCTCTGTACCTAACACCCCAGGATGTAGCCGACACCCTCGACATCTTACCAAAACAAGACGTCGCCCTCTCCCCTATCGAACTCGCATGCTGCGAGAACGAAAGAGTTGAATCGACCACCACTCCTAGCACCGTAGTCGATGTGTCGCTCCTGATCGAAGTCCCACCGAACCTGATGACGGGTCGCCTCTGGAATTTTCCCCTGATCGTCATAGTTGCAGACTTGGCAGGAGAAAATTCCAGTCGATTTCGGGCCCCCCAGTCACCGACGAGCTGTAAAGCCGTAGAGGCCGAAGCCTCTATGCCCGCCCGGGAATTTGACTCGATCAGAAGCGTCACGTCGTCGGCGTAGCCTACGATACTAACCCCCCCAGGGAAGGGTAGTCGAAACAAGTCGTCCATAAGTACGTTCCACAACGTGGGCCCCAGCACCGATCCCTGCGGGCAACCCATTGTTGCCGCCTTCGACAGCCGCCGGCTGCCGACGAACATGCTCACGTAGCGTCCCGTGAAGTAGTCCACCAACATCCTAAAGATGTTTGGCGGACAACCCCCCCGTTTCGCCTTGAGCATTATCATCGGCCACCACGCGTTGTCGAAGGCTCCTGCTGTAAATGGCAGATGAGCAGACGGTCCACCTGATGGTAAGGCTTAAGCGGTAACTGCCGCCATTGAACTTCACCATGATATCAGAGACAGCTATGCCGCTGCGTACTTTGAGTATAATGCTCTCTTCAAACCTCTATTGAATAGGGACATGTTTGCGGATCGTCTGCGTCGTCTAACTTTGTTTAATAGATTGCAATAATATTAGACAGATAGATAAATCATTTATTCATTTACACAGTACGGACACAAGGCTTTTGACATCACACAAAATTATTTTGATAATATAATATTTAGAGACTGAGCGCTTGATTCATATTTTACATTTAAAAAGGTTACTTTTGAATTTCGAAAGATTTCACAATCGATGGTCATCTTTCGAATTCAACTATTCTAGTTTATCTGTCTATTTGTTTTATTTATTTCATTGAACTAAAAGAAAACTATGTTTGATGTTGTCCTCAATTTATGTAATTTTTTTTAGGTTATATGGCCGAGCTTTAATTATCATTCGTCATTTTTAGTAAATGTATTTTGTATGACTAATTCAATCAAATATACAGAATAACTAACTTATAAAACAATATTCGTTCGACGTCTTAAGTCATACTTAAGTACTAGAAATCAATTTAAAAAAAAATAAGTTTCATCAAAGTTTTGCATAGACGATACGCTTTCTGCGTGCACTCAATTCCTATTCGCGCGGAAAATCATAATGGCGTCTAAGTAACCGCGCTGAGAGGCAAAATTTAAGCCCGCACAAGCCGCTTACTTTAAAAGCCCGAAGTTCTTCGGAACTCCTTTTACTAATACCTAACACCGTGGTGGTTATTGTAGTTAAACACAATTCAAGTCTCCGAAGACCTACTTGTCAAGTTTACATAGATTATTAAGCGTAGAATAATATATGGAAAAGAAAAAAATATACAGTAAAAGTCGTCGCTACGTGGAAAAAAATATTAAGTGTGCAATTAAATCCACAAAAACTATACAGACACCTGTAATTTCAAACAAAACGCTATTATTGCTTAACTACAATATTTGTCGAACAGTCTATGAGCAAAGGAAAAATTTTGTTAGAACCTACGTTTTTATGTTAAACTGCATGAACCTAAATGGTAAGTAAGAATTTTGTCATACAATTAATACCATTAGTAATGTAACATAAAAAACAAACATAACATAGGTATTTATGCTACATACAAATACACGTACATTAATTTGCTAGCATGTACTAGGGCGGTATATAGACAAAGAGCTCAACGTGAGGACCACCAACGTATTTTGAATTTAGAACGTCTCAAAAAATGCTAATCCCAACAATGGCACGGCTTGATTTGCAAACAGTGAGATGAGGTGACGATTGTATGTTGATCGTGGTACACATGACGCTACACGCTGCGCCTGCCCACGTGGTGATGTCCAATGAATGCGCGTCAAACTTAACATCGCGCCTTACTATCTAACATTCAAATGATAAATGTCGTAATTCAAGTTGTTACAGATACAGATAAAAAAACGTTCAATTATAACGTACACGAGAAATGAATATTGCGCTTTGGCTTAACATATCCCCTCTGCTCTTTATTCGAAAAAATTGCTTTTAAATCGGACCTGTTGGCGCGTAACACCATTACCTCACCCGCAAAGGCATTCCATATTCAAAATAATATTCTCTTATTTCGAAAACAGACGCGTTCTATATTTGAACCCGTCGCGGGGGACGCTGCGCCCTATCGGAGCGTCGAAAAAAAGAAAAATATCGATTGAGCGTTGTTCCCGCCAACTCCTGATAAATCACCATAGGGAAATTAAAACTGTCTTTTGAAACAATACTTTCTTTGCATCTGAATGGTTGCTTGCACCCCATGTTGCTGTCACTCTCTGGCGTGGCGTTGGATTGATATTTGCATCTCGCTCTGGGGGAGGTAGCCCAGTTCAAGGGAAGCAGAAGACATTACGGCCGAGATGATGTTCTGTTTAGATTATTTGCAGCCGATTATGAGGCCATTTTAATTACAGGCTCCGCTTTATTATATTTACGCGGAAATTTCGTCATTTTGTTTCATTAATTTAAGGGTTAAGAAATATAAATTACGTTTATTTTCTGCAAATGTGTGTTTTATTGAATTATGTGATTTTTTTAAATTATGTTTAAGGCGTGACTTAGAATGTAGAGTAATGTCTTGCTAATAGTTAAATTTTTGGGCAATGCTGTCATTAAATACGGAATTGACACGAGCTGATTTTAAAATTTTCATGATTCATTCATAACTATTACACGTTAGTATTTTATTGTCCTGTACATTGATTGCAGTCGGCTATGCCTATCCCAAATTTTCTGAAAACCCAATTAGTCGATTTGTCGTGGTTCACGAACAAACGACAGCTTTCACATTTAAAATAATAGAAGATTTTCCCAAACACTGAGAGCACCAATCACTCAAAAACCACTCGACAATTGAATGGAAACCATTCGTTGGGAAAGTGCAGATATGGATGGAAAAAACATTCGATTAGTTAGCCCGACGTCGCCGCGCAATCTCAATTAAGAACATCACAAATACATTAACAGAAGGCGCCCGCAACGAATCTAATTTCTTTTTCGTCTAAACAAAAAATTGCCTCTTAATTACATTTTCTATCTCGAGAGAGGGAGATAAGACTTTTATTCGGATCGTCGTTATCACCGCCTCGGCTTCATGCCACCCTGGTACTGCGCCCTTCAATCCGCACGCTTTTTTCTTACTTTTTCATACCCCCGCCCGCACCCTTCGACAGTTATCAGATGTAAAATTTAAGATAACTAATGCTTAAAGTCATTAAGTAAGATCGCGAACGGAATGAAATTGGGAATGCATGCAAATGCATTTTTAATATCTGGTCTCCAGAGAAGGAAATAGACCAAGTATTTTAGTGAAATACCTAAATACAATTCTACGTAAGTATGTACATGAAAAAAATGCAGTCTCTTAAGAACTCGTCTCACAGAGAACAAATTTAAATATTAATATTTTTATTAAAAACCTCTAAATTTGAGTATGAAATTATCCTATAATGTTTATCTCTTAAGAACAATAATTAAAAGTCCAAGTAAGAGGCTAAATTTAGCAAGTTTTCTGTAGTTAAGGATTCTAGGAAGCAACTTATAGCCATTTGAAGTGCAAGCTAGTGCAACCATAGTGAAATAAAAATGAAACTCCATAACAATGATTAAAACAAAAATAAAACTAAGGCTTCATTTTTTTAAAACAACACTACACTGATTATTATGACTAAAGGTAATAAAATGACATAAGTTTTACATCGTTATATTATTAATGAGTTATCGAAGTATCGACACGGGACGTTACTGTAGCAAAATAATCTTTATTTCTAATTTCATAAGGTTCTGGAAAAGTTAAAAATTATGCTTCAGCGTTTCCTAAAGTAAATGCTTTTATTTCCTGCTGCATACATAACTTTTACGAGGACGCCGTCTCATCATCGTCGAACGTAAAGCTGTTCAAACAATATTTATTGCAATTAAAAACTTTACTGCCCCAATAAAGTTTACGCGGTAAAAAAATTCCTCTCCTTTGTTGCCGCAGGTCTAATTGACCCTATGATTCTAAAACTACATCTTTTAACGATCGATAAAATCGTGAAAAAAAACAAGTTACAAAATCGCCCGTGACGCGACATCCTTTTCGCTGCGGCAAAGGAAAAAAAATATAATAATCTTACGCCAGTAAAATACTATCGGACATTTACGACAAATTCACACAAGACCTACTTAATAAATCTGACAAAATCTCAAATTTATGCCCCTGGAACCAGGACGAGGTAAGAACGAGAGTTATTTTACGAGGCTATAAACTGCTTAGAATGCGTCCTGCACAGGACTTTCGGTGGGATGTGTTTTAATCGAACGCCGATGAACATCAAGCGATAGCTATTAAAACGCTATTGCTATTCTTAAAATTATTGTAATAAAACATTATTAAAAATTTCGAGGCAGAAGTAGTTACAGTCTTTCCGAAATTAGAAGAAGTGTAGGTATACAAAACCCTCCAGAAAACGTGCACTACTGGGCCTTTTAAGGTGAGTTGATCTAATAACTAAATAAATGAACACAAGAAAAAATGTAGACTCTTACGGGCTGTTCAGTTCAACATACACACAGCCTTGACTAATTTGGTCACCAAGCGTTTACCACCCCGGACGAAAACCACAAATATAAAAAATCGAGAAAATTTGTTACGATACCAATAGGACAAGTTAATAAGACCGCCTGCTTGGTTATGCGGTTTCGCCAATGACTAATGCGCTAGTGTCATCTGTCCAGCCAAACCTACTTCCGAAAGCTGTACGCAGCTTGTTAGCTTGACTCGGGATAACTGCATAGATAGGCCTATGAAAGAGTTAAGCATAATTTCAGCCATGAGACGCCCCCCACTGTTGGACATACGCTTCCCCCAAAATTTTCCAAACTGATCCACACAGCCTTCGAAGCGGCCACGTCTCAGTTCCATCCAACCAAATGTAGTGGTTCTATTCACATTCAGGTAAATTAATATTCCCCTCTATAGGAATTGAGTTGTAGTCCTCATCTTGTATTATAGATATTTTTATACATTTTACAAGAAACATCTTGGAATTGAGCGTCGATAGTGTTGTGGGTTTGGCACTAGCCTTCTAATCGGAAGGTCCGTGGTTTGATCCTACCATGAACATCTGCGACGAATTTCAAAGGTGTATGTGAAGTCGATCAATCCGCATTGGGTCAGCGTGATTGATTTAGGCCTAAACATCCTAACTTAGGGTAGGCTCGAGCCCCTCGGTGGGGACGTATATGAGCAGTGATGATAATGTTGGACTTCATCTTACCTACTGCTATGTGACGATAAAGCAGGATATGAGGTGCATTTCTATCTCAAATTCAAAGGAAC
Source organism: Schoenobius gigantellus (assembly GCA_963935595.1). Lineage (NCBI taxonomy): Eukaryota > Metazoa > Arthropoda > Insecta > Lepidoptera > Crambidae > Schoenobius > Schoenobius gigantellus. The sequence goes on from OZ012557.1 coordinate 3,421,112, forward strand.
TGGCGTTCTTTAACTCTAATCGTCGAAGAACAACAAAGCTATTATCAAACAAATTATCATCATATCAGTAGTACCACGTTTATGAGTTACTAGCTTTCTGCTCGCGACTTCGCCAGCGTTATTGTTGTTTTCCCGTGGGATTTTTTCCCGTAGGAAAATTAGGTACCCTATGTCCTTCCCCTGGTCTTGAACTATCCCTATACCAACTTTCATCAAAATTGGTTCAGTAGTTTCGAAGCCTATTCAATACAAACAAACAAATAAACAAACAATCAAATGTTTCCTCTTTATAATATTAGTATAGATATCTATGTACCTGCGCAGAAGTCTCATTTTCTAATTCTGGGCGAGATAGAATGAAGATCTGATTTTGATAACTTGAAAGCTTAACGTACGCAGTAAAGTCCATATAGTTTAACGGCATCGGCATTCGTATTGAATTGGCTTTAGATTGCTTTCGTCTGTGCAGCCGAATTTTGCCAATGCGACTTATAAAAGTAGTCGTACTGTTTTCTTGTTTGTGTTAAGAACATGTTAAGTTTTTCTGTTTACAATATTTTATTCAAAACAAAAACATGTAAATAACAATTTCACTACCTACGCAGCAATGTGACAACATTGCTTAAAAATTACATTACCTAAAAATACCATTAAAACAACTTACTGCTTACGTGTGTAAAATAAGACATTTTTAATAAGCGACTTGGAGTTTTTTTTTCTCGACTCTCAGGAAATATCGTGAGCGCGGTGGGAATGTTAAAAAGTGCCCTTGATTAAATAAAATGCTTCGGGGTGCACGTGATAAGCATGGCGGATTAAGGGCAGCCTGAGCCGGTAGCGACGCGGATCAACGAACGAAAAAAGAAAACAATTTGGAAAAATATAACGATTCCCTACTATAATTAATGGTATCAGGCGTTATTGTTCAAAAGTTCATTACTAATTTTTAATGAGTAGGTATATAAGTAGGGTAGGTAGGTAGGTAATAATATAAGCAAACCTTCCGACAAAGATAACAAATAATTGGTACTAACTACGCAGCCTATGTTGCACTTACCTCCCTCAAACGCGTGCTACCAGGGAACAGTTTCATCACTCTACTTGGCTTGTTGTCACCTAAACTGCTCTCCAACGACCCTACTAAATTATAAGAGCGATAGCACACGGCGTATTTTAAAAGTGCAGACGACGCGCAGATACGCGCGTAAGCGCGCTTCAAACCAGATTAGGACACCACCTTGTAACCTATGCACACGGGGCGGTCGTGAAACGCTCCTCTACTGCCTGCGTATGCGCAGTTACAGCCATCATGTAGTCGCTCGTAGCCTCTTTTAATTAGACTTCTTCCGCGTTTAACTTCAGTTGTAAAGATACAAGTGGCGTGAGCGCGCACCCCTCTGCCCCTCCTCCGCCTCTTTGTACGCGCGTTTGCCTTGCTTCAAACGCGCGTGTACGCCTTACATGCGCGCGTTTGTATAATCAATACAAACGCAACAATCAGCATCTACGGCACCGGAGCCGCGCTTTGTCTGCGCACTTCAAATACGCTGTGTGCTCCAAATGTGAAGGTAACTCTACGTGTATTTTTAATAATAATAATAATCTTCACAGGTGTGTGCAGGTTTCCTCACGATGTTTTCCTTCACCGTAAAAGCGTCAAATAAACGTACGTATGAATTCAAAATTTGAAAACACATTGGTACGTGGCGGGGCTCGAATTGCTACCTCCCGATTGGTAGGCGACAGTCTTACGCACTACGTCTTCAATTTTTTTTATTGCTATTTTATTGGTACGTGGTAACAGTCACCTATACATGTAGCTCCTGTGAGATTCGCAGCAAAACTTCAACCCCCACAAGAACCACAGTGGACGTTGCCAACTTGTGACTTAGGATGTAGAGTCACGGTACCCAGTAATTTCAATGCCATATCATACCCTTCAAAGCGGAACACAGCAATGCGAGCACTGCTGCTTTGCGGCAGAAATAGGTAAGACGGAGGTACCCATATACACGCCCTGGTACAGAGTCTCTCGGTATCGCGCATCGCTATGAGTTGGGCGGGACCCTCGTGTGCAACAAAAATTGTTACTGCTTTTCAATAATTTTTCATTCTGGGGAATAATATTTCATTATTATTATTATTCATAGTGTCCCCTATTCGAGCCAATATTTGTCAAAAATATATCCCCCCCCCCCCCCCCCCTTCTTGCCCCAACTTACGTGCCGTGAACTATACTTAGCTACTTAGTTGAGGTGAATGTTGGTTGGTGATCACCAAACAGATGTTTGCGTGTGTTTTGCAACCAGCGTGTGTTTTTTATTTAGTTTTTTATTGCTTTCTTTGTTTTTTTTTCATTAGTTTTTAAATTAAGTATAATTTTCTTTTCAGAAGAAAAAGATTTAAGTTAAGTTTAAAAACGCGATTTTTATATTGTATTTATTTTTCCTTCGTATTATAATAGTGAATTTGTTTTCTACTCCGTTGCATCATTCATCTATTTCATCACTGAGGAGATCTTATTTTAAGGAATCTCTATCTTATTACCAAAGAAACTTTATGAGAGGCTGCATTTTATACGTTTACAATAAATATTGTAGCGTTGGTCAAGTCATAAAAAACCATCTTCAAGAAGAACTTACCGTCGAATTCTTCTTTGCAAACAACACTCTCTCTTACCTGAAAAAGAAAAAAACAACGGTTAAAAAAAACTTAGTTTAATATGTATATTAACGAAACGGCAAAATGTACTGCCGGTACATACCAGGGCAACAGAAAGCTTAAGCTGTAAAGAAGTCACGTAAATCGCCCACACCTCGTTACGGCGGTAAGAAAGTACTAGGTAGACAGAACATGCAAAGAGCTTGTGAATTTTTCTCAACAAAAGAGGTCCGGCGGTTGGCCACAAAATATTTTCTACCATAAATTAGGGCTGCCACTAATGAAAGGGCGCGTGTGTCCATGCGCTCGTGTAAGCAGCGGATACAATAGGAAACTATTGCCCTATATATTTTCCGCGGAATGACCGCGAATTTCACCAAATAAATACTTACGTTTTACCTTTGCTTGTACCGTTAGCAGAATAGTCTAAGAATAAAAAACTCAAATAAATTCAAACAAATAATGACACGTGCTAAATGTTTGTCAAATCCATAGGTTTAATCCCAGTCCGTGCATTCTGTGGTGCTTTTACCAAAGGGAGACTCAGTACTTACTAGAGTCGTCTACTGTCCCTTACCTATTTCAGCCGCCAAACAGCGACGCTTGCATTGCTGCGTTCCGTTTTGAGGGGTAAGATAGGCAGTGGAATTACTGGGTACTGTGACTTGACATCTTATGTCACAAGTTTTCAATGTATATAGGGGTTATAGATTAGTAAATCTTGCAGGACCTTGTAAGAAATTATAGATTAGATAATTTATACCTATTTAAATAAGACAATTCGCAGTGACAACTCGGAGCATAGACTCAGTACCCGGTTAAGGACAGTGAAAATAAGACTAAAAACGATCGAGAAGTGTAGGTGTTTAAACATCTTATACTATTACTGAATTTAATGCTGTGTATCAGACTCAACATTTCTGTTGCAAAATGGTTCTTATGACAACGACATAAGATGCCACAGTGTTTACCTTGACGTGCTGTCGTCCGTACATAACATTTTAACCCAGTCACAAATATTTAATATCTACTGCAGTGGGAATGGAGCCCGCCTGCGATTATGTAGGACTCACTTCGCCAATTGAGGAATACCTACCCAGTAAAAAAACGCAAAGAGCGTCGGTGGCGCTGTGGTTTCGGCACTTGCCTTCCAATCGGGGGGTCGGGGTTCGAGACCCGCCATGTACCAATGTATTTTTCGTTTCGAATTTCATATGTACATTTGTCTGACGCTCCTACGGTGAAGGAAAACATCGTGAGGCAACCTGCATACATCTGCGAAGAAATTCAATGATGTATGTGAAGTAGACCAATCCGCACTGGGCCAGCGTGGTTGACTAAGGCCTAATCACCCTAACATAGGGTAGGCTCGAACCCCTCGGTGGGGACGTATATGAGCTGTGATGATGATGATGAAAAAACGCTATCAATTTTATTATCATTATTGTTAAAATAAGTTAATTTTATTTTACTATCATTAAATAAAATATACCAACTATGCAGATAACCTACACTAACAGAGTTGTATGACACCATAATGCTTCAATATTTTTGTCAAGATGCATAGCGTTTTAGAAAGTTATAATCGAATAATTTAATCAATGTCGAAATGAAATTTATTCATACCAAAAGTTTAGCTATGCATCAATTTAACGATCTCCACACTAATACTACTACTAATAATTACCACAACGACTAATTTTATTTCATTTCATGTCATATCATATAATCTGTACCAGTTCAATTTATCGCAAATCACCAACATCATTATAATAGTGTCTTTTTTCAAAATTAGTACAATAATATTAATAATTACCACAACGACTAATTTTATTTCATTTCATATGTCATCTAATATAATCTGTACCAGTTCAATTTATCGCAAATCACCAACATCATTATAATAGTGTCATTTTTCAAAATGTTAATAATAATTAGTACAATAGTATTTTTAATACGTACTAATACCTATTTCTTAATTTGATGTTTAAATTGTAGGTATACATTTTGTCGATTCCTTTGCCGTGTTCTGCAGACGGTACCGCGCCACCCATATCACAGACTGGATGTAATAACAGTCGAGACGTCAGGGGCTGAATCTCGACAAATACCACCGAATACCGAGCTAGCCCACCCTACTTGTACATCTCGCTTTTTTCAAATGTGCAAGCACACTATACAATTAGGTATATAAATATATAGCAAAATGGCAGTAGTTGGATTTGTCAGTATAGGCAAAAAATTATCAAATCTAAATAAAGCATCGTTTTTTAGTACAATGTAGAATCGACAGAATCACACTTTGTATACATTTTCTCCATATTAATTAATTATTTAAATTACTCATTATTTATGTAAATTAAAGATACATCTCTGTATCATTTTTGTTCGCTGCCTTTGTCAGTGTTAAGATGTAGATCATTTTTTAAGATTTTTCTTTTTTTTTTTAAATAAGTAATTTGTAAAGTTAAAAAACATAATATTTGCTCTCTTTGTCTATCAGGCAAAAGCCATATCTATAGTTAAGACAGTCTATTTCGTTTAGTGGTAATAATTTCGCCTATGAAACCAGAGACGTCTCGAGTTTGAATCCCAAGCAGAAAAAATTATTTGTAGTCAACACTAATGTTTGCTTTCAGATCATGGATATCTAGTATTTGACCAATCCATTCTAGTATTTTTAATAATAGTTATCAATAATTCCTAATTATTTCTTTTTATGCTACAGTATTGATGCTAAATAAGTTTTTTGTTTATCACTATTGATCGACTAGCTGTCCCCGCCGCTGTGCTTGCAATTGCATGAAATTTAGCTTGATTATAGCGTGATGTTATATAGCCTATAGCCTTCCTCGATAAATGGGTTATTCACCACTAAAATAATTTTTAATTCGAACCAATAGCTCCTGAGATTAGCGTGTTCCCGCAACCTTAATAAATATAATAAGCCACATAAGTCTAGCAGTACATAGACAAACCCCACTTAACGTTGAGACAGCGACCAGCTACAACATAGATCCCGGTCCATCCCCTGACATTAGATTGACATCTGTCACGCGGACCCTCGACAGTGGAATAAATTTTTAATCAAAATATTTTCGCGGACCCCTCCACTGTTAATTTGAACATTGTCCAAGTGACGCCGCGCCAAAGTGGGTGCGGTTTGACTTCGCCAATGAATAAATTTATTCGAATTAATGTGTAGATGCAGTTTTTTTACTGTCAATCATTTTACTGTGTATTATATTAGTATTGCAATGATATTAATATTCATAAATTGCAAAAAATATGTTTGAGTAATATACTTTCAGTGCCCCATATTGTTGTGTTAGTTTAAGAGAATTTATTTATTTAGTAAATGTGATTTATTTTTCACATGCAGAACTATAAGTACGCACACCTACATTTATAATCAATTTCTGCACTTAGTTGTGGACTTGTTGTCAAATAATTATAAATAATTGATAGTGTTCAGTGTGATCGTGTCGCGAGAATGTAAATAAATTATCGCTATTTTAGGGACGCTTCACGACATTGTATTATAATCTATACTAATATTATAAAGCTGAAGAGTTTGTTTGTTTGTTTGCTTGAACGCGCTAATCTCATCAGGAACTACTGATTCAAATAGAAAAATTCTTTTTGTGTTAGATAGTCCATTTATCGAGGAAGGCTTTAGGCTATATAAGATTACGCTACGATGAATAGGAGCTGAGCATCAATGAAAAATGTTTCACGAACGGGAAAAAATAGTATGGAAACGTAGTTCGCGGGCTAGTAATGATCTAAATATGAATAAAAAAACTCACTTAATTTTATATTAATTTTCTAAAATATCCAAAAAATGCTGCACTAGTTGAGAGCAACATTTTTAGAGATTTTTTTAAATTTTGTATTTTGTATAATGGATGTGTCCTGAAGCATCCCTTAAATTTTCAAGGGTGATAAAAAATAACCTTAATTGTATATTAGGTCCCTACATATGAAATTGGCGTTTTGCCGCACTGGCCACTTTGATTTCAAATATCTCCCATATGGTTAGGAATTCCAAATTCAAATTTATACAGCTATTTACTCATGTATTTGTGTTTCGAAAATTATAATTCACTTGTTTTTTCCTCAATTGTTTTTTTTTCTTTGCGTCACTCAGTTTACAAAATGGAAAACTTGAAATATCGCGTTATTTACGAGTACGAGTTCCACAGTGGCACCAGTGCTGCAGAAACGGCTCGAAGGATTAATGATGTGTATGGCGACGGTGCCGCAAAAGAAAACACAGTGCGTTTTTGGTTCCAACGTTTTCACTCTGGAAATTTTGACCTGCAGAACAAGTCCCGTGGACGGCCGGAGACCAAAGTTGATAATGAAGAATTGAAGGCTATTGTGGAATCGGATCCATCGCAAACCACGTCCGAGTTAGCTGTGATGTTAGTGATAAAACTGTTTTAATCCACTTGAAGCAAATTGGGAAGGTGAAAAAGCTTGAAAGGTGGGTACCTCGCGAATTGAGTGAAGCAAATCAACAAACGCGCGTTGACTGCTGCGTTGCATCACTCAACCGGCACAATAATGAAGGGATTTTAAATCTAATCATTACTGGATGAAAAGTGGGTCCTGTACGATAATCGGAAGCGCTCATCGCAATGGCTGAACCCTGCCGAACCAGCCAAACCATGCCCCAAGCGAAAATTGACTCCAAAAAAGTTACATGTGAGCGTTTGGTGGACTAGTGCTGGTGTCGTTCACTACAGCTTTCTTAAATCTGGCCAGACGATTACGGCAAATGTCCCTTGACAGCAACTGCAAACCATGATGGAAAAGCTAGCTGCTAAACAACCGAGGCTGGTCAATCGCTCTAGGCCACTGCTGCTTCATGATAACGCTAGACCACACACTGCACAACAGACGGCTACTAAATAAGAGGAGCTTCAATTGGAATGTCTAAGACATCCACCGTACTCTCCGGACCTTGCTCCAACAGATTACCATTTTTTTCGAAATTTGGATAACTTCTTGAAAGGGAAAAAATTCAACTCCGATGGGGCAGTCCAAACCGCCTTCAAAGAATTTATTGATTCCCGTCCGAATGGTTTTTTTAGTAATGGGATCGATGAACTAACTATGAGATGGCATAAGTGCATAGATAGCAATGGTACATACTTTGATTGAATAAATATATTATATTAAAAAAATCGACTTTATGTTCCTCTCATACAAAACGCCAATTTCATATGTAAGGACCTAATATGTATGAATAACAAGACAGGACTCAACACGTATTTTGTAATTAACTGTAAGTAGGTATTTCATTAAATATTTTCAGAACACACTGATTTTAAAGGGGCGTTTTCGTTTACGGTAGCACTGTAGGATTCTATCGATAATAAACAAAACGATTAATATCCTTGCCTCTCAAATATTTTAAAAAAGTCAATAATTACTCTAGCAGCACAAAGAGGTTAAGTCTTGAAAACCTACGGCACGAACATTTATTAATAAATTAAAAAAAAATTAGCATTCATGATGATCAAACCTCCAAAAATGGTTTTGTAATTATCATACCATGTTTTTAAATCGCATGAAACACACCCAACAAATATGTAAAACACGAAGAGTTATAGGCAACCTTATTGCTAATAAGTAGATAACATTAAGGGTGCCTAGTGTATAGCAATCTGTTTCAGGCAACCATAGTGTGAAGATAATAAAAGGAAGAATGCAGAAGGACGGGACAATTTTGTGCATAGAATTCTTAACTTAAGTAACGTGCATGACTTAAGGTGCATAGTAAGGTCAATCATAAAAATTCACTGCAGAAAAAACCGGTTCTCTTCATAAATATTGAATAAAAAAATCTTTAAAAAAGATATGTTATTACTCAACGCATTCTTTAGAGGATGGTCTTTTTAATTTTTTGATAAATTAATTAAAAGTTGGTTAAAATGTGACCCAAACATGCCTCGATTTTAAAACTTTAAACCTAATCGCGTCGTAAATATTAGGTTAAATCATATACTTTCGATTTCAATAAATAAAGTGAACAATATTCTAGAGGATGGTCTTTTTAGATTTTTTTTATTTGCTTTTATTAATGTTTAATTTAAATAATTCATCTTACGCGTAAAGGTTTGCTTAAATATTCCCCTCACTCTCACTCACTCACTCCTATGTAATCAGTGCGGGACGAAAGACGCAAGGTCATTGGGAGCACTATGCGCCTTAAGTAACGGCAGCAGTTCAGCGCTGTGAAATGAAAGAATGTGAAATCTTAAAATTATCAAAATATAATCGGTTCTAGTGTCTATTGCGCCAAGTTTAAAGACGACCTCGTGAAAATTACAGGCAACATCTGTACTTCTGGCAAACAAGAAAAAAAAATCACCACGCGAAGCGTAGCCACTTGCGACACGAAAACTCGAAGGCGAGACATTATTCAACGAAACACGGCTATTAATTCTGATTCTGGAGGCGATTGTCCCGTAGAATTGGACAAAAGTGGACACACCACAATGCCACACCGCTGGAACAAAGGTTGCCAATAAGTGATAGGTGAATAACGCGCGTGAAACTTATGCGCATGCTTAAATAGTTATTTTAAATACATGACCATAGACAAGGAATAATTGGCGGCAATTGGATACGGGCGTCGCGCGCTCTCAATAGATATTTTGTTAAAAAACCAATGAATATTCAGTTATGTCCCAATTTCCGTGAAAATCGTTGCCACCCAAGTTGTGAGGCAGTTTTCTGTGTGCAATAGGTTTCTCAGACTTTGCGTGTGCAATATTTGAATATGTCCAATTTTCTCACAGAGCTTGGTTTCCAGTTATAAATATATTTTTTATATACAGGGTGGTTCGCGTTAAAAAATAGTCTTTACAAAGTAACCAGACGCAAATACGTGAATAAATTCCGAAAAAAACATGAAACACGTTCGACGTACCTATACAATTTAAGGGTTTCCCTCGATTTTCATGGGATTCCATCATTAGATCCTGACTTTGGTGATCTTGGGACCACCCCTATCGAATACAAAAAGAATTTTGGAACTCGGTCCACAATTGACGGCGCAATCGCGTAACATACACACAAAAAAAACATACACATCGAATTGAGTACTTCCTCCTTTTTTGAAGTCGGTTAAAAATGTGTGAATTTTAACCGATGTCGGATACAAAAAATTTAGAAAATTTCATTTAAAAAGTGACGAAATTGACAGATTGATATGCAGGTTATTCGAAATCGATGGTTTCTCACATTGTTGTATTGTTTAAAGGTTTTTAGTATACCTGTGCGAGGCCGAGGCCGGTAGCTAGTAAAATACATCAACTAAATAAATAGGATTTATAACTGAATAAATGACAATCAAACAGTATAGAAATACATAAAAATTTTATTATTTTGAGCTGATATTTTTAATGCAATTAATTTATTTTAAGTATTTTTGGGTAAATAGTGCTTCAATATCCTATACTTCATAAGTAAAATAAAAAATATCTTCTACTCAGAATCGTTCAATGGAATAATAGAGTTCCAATTATAAGTGCATTATAATATTAAAATATATTTAAATATACAGCCATAGTTTCTTTAGACGATAAGTGAAGCCGCGCCCTCTAGCTCTTCTTAAAAAACTGTGCATCATTCCGACCCAGCTCAAACATTCTCGCTTGCACCAAGAAAATATGTAACAGCTAGCCATCTTATGCAAGCTGGATTATTTTAATTCCATCTCGGCTACAAGTGGAAACGTGTTATCCAGGAAATTCTAATTTTCTAGGAAAATGGCGGACATTCTGTTCGGCGAGCCGGCATTCTTGTCGTGGCTGACGACGACGAGTCGAATTTACACGCTCAGACGTAATGTAGCAACGTCTGAAAATATTCAGTGTATCACGCATTTGCCATAAGGCCACGATGTAAGTTCTAAGATATGTATACGAAAAGGCTTTAAGGAGATAGGAGGTATTAAAACGCATTAGTTTCGTTAGGAGACCTTATCAATTGGTAACCGACGAAAAATTCAAATATAGAGTTCTGAGATATAGAGTCATTCATCTTAGAGACATTTAGAGGTTTGAACAGTAGAGCTTTTTGAGATTTAAAGTTTGAAGATGCGACTATAATCTACAAGGATACATTAATATTATTAGACTATTTACTACCGCCGGAATATTTTAAGTCTTGTCACTTCAGCTATAAAGAAGCGTACGGGTTTACTTACAAGCTGGCCAAAAAATAATTTACTATAAAAAAACGGTGTTACTTTAAAAATATTAGCTATATTATATTATTTTTTTATTGAAGGGTTTCAAAAGTGGCATATACATAAAAACCATCGTATATCGATTCTGAACGTGCTCCTAAAATGGTTTACAAGGGTTTATATTTTTTTGTAGGTCCATGGTTACACACTGTATTTTTATTTATTTGTAATTTTGCATTTCCTTCAGAGCGACATTTAGCTTAACCAGTTAGTTTTGCTTACGCTGACAGTAGATACGAAGCTTACCCTAATTCCATAGCTGCAGAAGTGGCTAACTTTAAGGAAACCTAAGAAAAATAGCCCAACAAAATCAGGTGATAACATTGCCTCATGCTGAATTCATTCTCGAGCTTTTAAAATATGATCCAGGTGGTTCCAAGATACCTTCCGGACCTCCAGCTTAATTTTAAGATCTGAATTTGTATTCTTTCCTTTAGTTCGCACAATTCAAGTGGGCATTGACACGTAACGTGTTCCCAGCTCATCAATATACAACTAGACGCACCATTCCTCATTACCGGACCACGCTACTGGAATTTTTCACAATGACATTTTCCTAGAGTCAACCAATCAACCAAGACACGCCGTCGTACGGCCAAACCTGCCACAGCTCTCAAGTATTTCCCACCATGGGAGAGCTCACGAAACGCTGGCGGGATCACCATAAGTTCAAACTTGAAATATTTATTTAAGTAGCCTATTTGAACGTGTTTGTCTGCCAGTGTAAAGGGCCGAAATTGTGGAGATAAATCTTTTCGGGTATTTCGGAAAACAATAGGTGCGCCTGCGCATTTGCATAGTTTTATGAGTTTCGTGTATTATTCATTAGTTGTTTGTGAAGCGATGATCTTTGTCTTCTAGTGGTGAGACTAAATCGACCACAATGTTTTTTTTATCTTGTTACTGATAAGGTGGCTCCCAAATTTTAAACACTTTAACTTTTGTTAAACGGAGTGTAAGGGATTCCGAAAACACCTGACGGGAACCAACGTAACTCTTCCTGTCCGCGCTGCGCCCTACCAATCAATGGGTAGGTACCTTTTGTGCTTCATGGTGCACCTGTCAAGTTAGTCCAGGGCAATTCCATAACGTCTGACCCAAGATTTTCTCTATACACCAAAAACTTACTCTCAAATAGGGCATGACTGAGTGTCATCATATTCTAAAAGTATAAATAATTGTTATCTAGAATCTAGATTGCTTATCACTACAGCTTAATTAAAAATAGACCAATTTGATAACATAATCCTTAATCTGAGGTGTTCCAATAAAACGAATCAATAGTATTTAAGTTGCATAAATAGGACATAATGAAATGGCAACACAAAAGACGTTTAGCCATTAAAGTAGGGTAATAGACAAATATTGTTAGAAGTATGGGTAGTTCATGATCGAAGCAACTGACGAGAAGTAGAGAGGACACTCACACGTGATACGATGAAGAAACGCCAGTACAGACCGTGACGGAGTTAAATCTTAACATGAGAAATACTGGATATGATCGCAAAAACGTTGTAAGTACAAAGTGGTGTAATAAAAAATATAAGACGTGCCAAGCTGTTCTAAAATATTTATACAAAACTATTTTAGAATACTTATACAAAAACTTCCGTTATAAATTCATTGATATGTTTAAATGGGACGCTATTGAAAGTTCAGTCAATCATGGGTTTTTGCAAACGGCATTCCACAGATTAGCAATACTCTTTAAAAAATTACAATGGTACCAACATGAAAAGATCTAACGGCCAATAAACAGTTTTCACGGCACAATACGAGTATCTACAGGATAATTTGAATAGCATACGCACTGATAATCGGTAAATCTGTACTTATTGATTTACTGTAATGCTCTCTAAGTTAGATTGAACTTTTTTATATACAAATAAATTGGCAAAATTCCAGGCTGCCCAGCTGATGGTAAGTGGTTACAGTTGCTTATAGTATAGTATAGTTCCTGTCGCCAAGGACGCCAATGTCCGTTGCTATTGTTTTTTATTACTTGAGAAGCAGACGACCCTCCTGATGATAAGTGGTAACCGCCGCCCATGGACTTTGCCAATATCAGGGACATAGCCAAACCGCTGCCTACTTTGAATGTAATATACTTACTCATCTTAAATCTCGCTTGAAAATTGTCAATTATTGCGCTCGGGAAATGGCTTGTTACAGCTTCACCTTAGCATTATTTATAAGAAGGCGAAAACTTTGGTGGGTCCTCAAGCCTCGTTTGGCAAACCTAACCTGATGGCAACAGCAGGAAGTTCATTCATTGTGACATAAGACGCCAAGTCACAGTACCCAGTAGTTTCACTGTCTGAACTTTATCTACGAATACATTATAGGAGCCTGGTAACTAGTTTTTATGTAGGCATCATGCCTACCTTCTGATTTCGCGAAACTCTAACAGTTCTAATCATCAGAACTTAGAACAAGAGCGGTGTACAGTATTGGAATCGATTTATTCGAGTTTTTCTGCTTAGTTTAGTTGGTAATTCTGAGCTTCTGAGCCCGCCCGGCTAGCTACCACCGTCTTACCTAAGTTAGTCGCCATAATAACTATGTTTATCTTTTTACATACGACAGAGAAGCCCTTGGCCTTCATCCCACTTGATGATAAGTAACGAAAAGCCAAAGGTGGAAGCGAGCTACATCTGGACTCCTCAACAACTAAGGATAGGTTTAAATATCAGTATACGAATATCAGTTGTCAAGATCCATGTGAAGACCTTATCGTCACTTACCATCAGGTGAGATGAGCAGCCCTGTTGGGAGTTAATTCAGACTAATTTGGTTGATCTAATTACCATTTAACGTGACTCTTACAAAATACTTTCACAAAGAAATCGAACATATTTTTCCTCTGTCTAGAAATCAACCCTGAGACGCATATGCTACGTACGACAACCAAAAATATTATGTTAACTAAAACTCTCACCCGTACCTTCCCATAGAAATGACAATACAAATCTAGCGCAATGGATTACAATATAAGCCGGAGGATTTTAGAATGGCTCTCTATGTATTTTTGTACTTATTACTTGTAATTGTCCCGTCTGCCGTCCCTCTCGCACGCGGCCGTCCCGCTCGGGCGCGCAGCTGTCATTCCTATGACGAATCACTTTGTCATTCTGACAGCTTTTTGTGCGCACGTCAATTGTAATTCTCACCCTTTTTATGTACGAACGGCATAATAATTTTAATTTCATATTCATCTCGAATGTTTTGTTGCAAAGGGATAATGGTTTCGACGATTCGTGTGTCTCGTTGTTGCGGCCGGGGCCCGGAGCTGTGATTTATTTGTTTAGTTGTCCAAATTAATATTATTACATTTTAAAAACTAATCCTTCAGGTTTTAAGAGGGCAGTAAATCGTTAAGAGAAAAACAACAGCCAAATGAGCCTCACCTGAGCCTCTAGCCAAATAGCATACACGTAAAATAAAACGCATAGAACAGCAATGACATCACGAGTTACGTGACTTGTGTCATTTTCTTGATGTTCTGCGCGTTTTAACGCAACGAATTCGTGATTCCAGACCCTCAGAGTTCAGCGGGAGGATACTATCAGTGCAGTTTTGCGGGCGGCAGCGGCATGTCTGTAAGTACTAGAGCAATCTTCAAATACCTGAAAACGCTAGCCGACGATAAACCGCCCTTAAAAGACACACATCGGCGTAATCACAAGCTCCTCTATTACCATTGTCCATCTGTGGTGTTGAAAACTTATAGTGATGTGATTCAACTACCTTTACTCCTAAGGTATGAACAATGTCCTCCTAACTGATATTCACTCACGGCGGCCAATCTCAACAGGGCCTAGCCATCTGCACAGGAGAAATTATAGTGCACAAGCGACTGCGCAAACGCAAGTGCACTCTGTTCCTTTACTCGCCTAGTCCGATGGGACGGTTAGCCGACACGACTGGGGCGAGATCGCAGGACGCACTGTTTAACGTGCCTTCCGAAGCATGGAGAAGCTTGAGATGTTTCTTATTTTGGTCACCCATCATAGAACTGATCACAGCGAACGTTGCTTAACCTTAGCAATCGTTTGCTGAGCGCACGCGCCAATGCGCCACCAAGCTCCTCAAGGTATGAATACTCTCGCAATGTATCTGCTTTGTGATGATTAGAATGCCTTCGAATATCGGAAGATTTACTTGGAATCCTCGATCACCGAGAAACTTACATCATGTGAATTTAGCAGAGGAAGTAACACAAGTACAAGTTTACTTATAATTTAACTAGACCGCCGTCTGCGCAGGTACTACTTATCCCTACTAGAAGATTTGAGTGTTTTTTTCCTTATTTCTACTACTATCACATTATCACTACTATAATAGTAATAGGGATAAGTCAAATACGCCTGCTACAAGCGTATTTGACCTATTTCTGCTGCAAATCAGTCATGCTTGTATTGCTGTGTTCTGATATGAGAGTTAGACAGGCAGTGAAATTATTGGACACCATTTTACATCTTAAGACACAAGGTGGCAACGTCCACTATGGTCTTTGAGACTTTGTGCTAATCTTACATGATCCAAATGTACTACTGTAATTGTAGAAAGACAAAATGCTGGTTTTCCAGAAATTAAATGGTTCGCTCCATCCAAGTCATCTGAATACCCTCACAGCTGATTATTGGAGTATGTAGGAAGCAAGCACGTTAGGGTTGAAAGAAACCGATACTTGGGCGATGCTTACCCCCAATTTGTGCGGCTGTAACGCGACACGTCCACGGCTTCGACGCTTCCCGCGGATAGACCTAATAGAGTTCTCTTCATAGAATCAACAAGCACAGAATGTGAACTTTCAGGTCTAGCTTCAGTCGATATTTTATACCTATTGGTCGATCTACAAAAGTTAAATATTGTGAATCTGCAAAAGTTATTCTGTCCTTATTCTGTTGCATACGTTTTTACAACTAAGTCGCTGAATGTCGAAGATTTTTGTGTTAGAGGCAGATTGTATGTGAATCGAAGGTAAGACTTTATTGCAAAATTAACGAAATTAACAAAATAAAAACATATTAAAACGAAACTAGGAACATAAAAATAATTAAAGCAAGATCGGCATAAGAGCGTCTCTCACGAATAAAACTGGGGGGCTACCGCCTAACTCACAGCGATCACTCGCCATCGCTCTTGTGACGCTAGAACAATAGCTCAAATGTCAGCTGTGACATTAAAACTATTGTTCTAATGTCACGATAACGATAGCGAGTGATCGCTTTGAGTTAGGCGGTACGGCCGCTGATCTATGAAAGTCTAGCTAGCGCATCTCAACACCACCACCAACAAACACATGTTCAACACCAATATGACCTTATAAAGAAAATAAATTTGTTAAGTAGTTTGTAATCTGTAAAAGTGATGCAACTATTTCAGTTCCTACTTTTTTACAATCAGAAAGTATTATGCCAGAGGGAGACAGACTAACAGAGTCGTCTGCATCTTATTCATTTCAGCTGCCAAGCAGCGGTGCTTGCATCGCTGTGTGCCGGTTTGAAGGGCAGTGTAATGAAATTACCACAGACGAAAGAAACCAATGGACTCGCAATATATTAACTATGGCACGAATAAATTTGCGGCCACTCCGCCATTACAAAGCACCGGGTAGTTATGCTATACAGTATGAGTGCATTTTACAATTCTATGCTTTTCATTGATTTTTTAATAAACTGTATAAAGAAAAACATTAAAAGTGTAGAATATTGGATGCAGCGTCCCTAGTTCTTCCGCCATCTTAGAGCACCACCATACATTATTCGCACACTTTTTTGTAGGTATTTCATGTCCTTTGGTTTCCTTGGTCTGAGGAAATTACTGAGTACTGTGATTTGACGTCTTATGTCACAAGTTGGCAGCATCTGTTGGCTTCTTTGTAAGGGTTGTAGATTTGCAAGTCTAATTGGGATCCCATGTACTATAGGCGATTGCAACCATTCACCATAAAGTGAATAGCTTGCTTATTTGCCGAGTTAATTTTATTATAGTACATTTCGATACAATTGCGGAAAGTATCTCATATCTTCACGCGTCCGGGTTTGCTGTCCCAAGCCAAAGGCGTGGATCAACAAAGGGACGGGTCCAAATGACAATTCCGTACGTGCATCGAACGACGTTTTTAAATACATTTACAAACAACGAAAGGAAATCCAGGAAAACAGTTTAATCCTTGACCGATCTGAAGGTCCTGTTCCAAAAATAACTTTAATTAATAAATTAATAGTATTTACGGTATAAATACTGTACTTACAGAACTTTTTGATTGAAAACCTCTTTCGTGCATTTGGAGGTTTTATCTAGAAGGAAAACAAAAACCTATACGCCCCTTAAATGTTGCTTCGGCGTTCAGTTACAAACATCCATATTTATTTATTTACATAAATATACAGTTTCCGGGCATGACCACATAACCGCGTTGCACCTAAGCTCGCCGACCACATCGCGTTTAGTACAGAGTGTCTGTTCTGCCAGATATTGGGTTTCAGCGCTGCGGTCGCCGCACTCCAGTTACGCTGCCCGCGCTTCTGCCTTAATTCATTGTTTGCCTAATTTCCTAACCAGAGGTTATCGTGTAAACACCGTGTTAGTTTAACTGTTTTTGTTCTTGGCCGGCGGCTCGTGAAATTTTTTAGTTGGGCAACTAACTCACTGCTAGTTTTCATTAAGGCGCTCAGTACTGCCGACGACCAATCGTCTCGCATCTGATTATTTGAGAGCGAATGAGGTAAATTTTTAATTCGAAAAGAAATGAAAGCGAATATACAAAATCCAAAACCACCACCTCTGTTATTGTACGCTTTGTGGTATATTAAAAAAAGAATAGCACAATTTGACGCTGCTATTCATAATGCAATTTAGTTTCGAGCTATAAAATCGAGACATGTTTTGTCACTCTTTGGTAAAGTTAAAATAATTTCATCAAACTAGGAAGATTACAACCACAGCATCCATGTTTGAGAATGTTTTGTATAATATGTTCTGGGAAACCGGTGTTTACTCGAGTGATTTTCTTATTGTTTGTTTTGTTTTTTTTTTATTGTTTGTTTGTTTGTTTGTTTGTTTGGTTGAACGCGCTACTCTCAGACACTGCTGATTCAAATTGAAAAATTATTTTTGTGTTGGATAGTCCATTTATCGAGGAAGGCTATAGGCTAATAACAACACGCAAAATATTGCATAAACGGGAAAAAAATATATGGCGAAACGTAGTTCGCGGGCACAGCTAGTATACATCCATACAGACTACAAACGTAATTACAGTTATACGATTAACTCTCAAATGTAAGACCAACTCGTCTCCAGAAGTTTTGACCCAAAACCATGAATAAATTCGAGGTTGGGCGTCAGCTCAGGCACAGAGGCATCGCAGCAAAAAGCCGCCCTCGGCCAGGTGAGGCCAATCGCGGATTTTCCACCCCGCCCGCCCCGCCAACCAATCATAATCCGCCCAAGTTAAACGGGGATCTATCACGATCCACGAACAGGGGAAGCGGCGGCTAATCTAATATTAAACACATTCGGATATTAGATACAAAGTGAGCATTCACAGAATTTAATAACCCCCGCGTACACCCCTCCCGCTCGCTCCTACGGCGTCTCTCTCCCACGTGAATTATTAACAACAATTTTATGATTACATTTAGCATGGAGTGCGAGTGCGGGTAATACGTGACGCGAAAGCAGAGTGGCCGATGAAAAATTGAGGGAAATCGTTACCAGTTAATATTTTATTGGTTTCGATAGGTTTGAGTTATACCAGCCCGCTGGGGCGGTGGTAATTTTCAATTTTGTGACTGAAATATTGATAAGGACTCTTGAGGCTCGACGGGATGAAGTGACCATGCCTCAGTCGCAGGCGGGTGCTGATCGTTTAATCATTAAGCAGTTGGGCAGTCCGACACCGCGAGAATATACAGTATTGTACATTACTTTCGCGTTAGAACGGTCAAGATGGGGGTTGAAACTTTTCATAGTGGTACTAAGGCACGAACGGCTTTTCATGCATCTATAGCAGATTGTCCATTCAGTCTTTGTTATCTGCAGTAGGTACATATTTGATTTTTTTTGCTCTTTATTTGTGGAGATTTTATTTTGAATTTATTTTATTTTTATTTTATTTATTTATCAAAGGCTCAGCCCCATCAAATCCTAACCTAATTTAACATGTCTCATAACTCCCCATAAAAATTATTATATTTATTTAACCGAAAAGAAAGTGTCAATCTTAATACCTTGTCATATCAATCAAAATTTATGAAAATTAAATTTTAGAACAGTTTTGGGTTGGCACTTTTGAAAGTTGAAATAAAATTAAATATTATATTTTTATGGGGAGATATGAGACACGTTGTATAATTTAAAACTAAACTTCCGAGTATGGTTCATAATACAAAAAGAAATCGATCAAGGCCTTAAAAATAATAGAATCTGGGTTTAAAAGAATGCGCATGACTTGTCAAAACATTCGTGATTCTGATTCATAGGTTTCGATTTCCTGTGAAATCACAAAATATGCATGATAAGCGATCATCAAGCGATCCTTTGATCGTGTTGAGTTACAAGTTTAATTTTTCACAGTTGAAAGATACTACGCGTTTCAAAAAAAAAAGGGCCTTGACAGACAGACGGACAGAATGACAAAGCAGAATGACAAGGGTACGGAACCATTATAAGATCACTGGTTTGTCCTTTACTTTTACTTTTGTCCTTTACTTTCCTGTCCTGTACGTCCTTTACATCCTTTACTTTTGAGGTACAGAACCCTAAATCACCAAAGGATGTAATCCTTTCATTTAAACAATTTATTGTGCTTTCATTCTTTAAATTGGTAAAGTTTATTTTCTCATATTAATATAGTACTTATTGTTTAACTATACATATACTGTTTATTCGAACATTAATTAAACTTATGAATTGCAAAGGAGTGTAGAGGTTATGAATCAATACGCACATACGCACCTAACCTTACGAATCAATCTGTTCACGATATTTCAAAAAAAAAATCACGCAGACATGAAGTGTGAACCACGCATAGGATAACAACATAATCTGGAATTTAAAAGTTACGATAAAAACAAACAAAATTTTCAAAGCGCCGTTTGCAAAAAATCATCTATACTTACTTACTATAATTGGGATGATGACTGAATTCTAATTTTTACGTCTCGTCGTTAAATATTAAAATACCGTGGAAAAAGATGCAGTCCTGTGAAATTAGAATTAAAATCGGCCAAGAAATACATTAGATACAAGCATTTTAAGTTGTTAATTTGAAGGCGATTAGACAGAGAGATCCGACATCAACCGAGACGTCATAGTTGATTGAGTACGGCCATATAAACTCCTTGTAAATTGCCGTCTTGCTAGAAAGAGATGGAGAAAAATCTTTAATACCTTATATTTTGGTTGTTTTTATAGTTATTCGAAAACCGATTTTTTCTTTCGGTTTATTATACGAATAAGCTTCTATTAAAGCAAAAAATTGTTTTTTGTCATCTAGCCATTGTATAAAACTGCGAAAAGTTTGTTTAATTGTTTGTTTGGTTAAACGCGTTAATCTCAGGAACTACTGATTCAAATTGAACAATTATTCTTGTGTTGGATAGTCTATTTATCGAGGAAGGCTTTAGGCTATATACCATCACGCTACGACTAATAGGAGCTGAGTATCAATGAAAAATGTTGCAAAAACGGGTAAAAAATATACGGCGAAACGTAGTTCGCGGGCACAGCTAGTATGAAATAATTGCAAGGACGCGTAACATTTAAACATTGAACATGTCGTGAGCATCACCGATTCATCATCGCTAGGGTGGTTATTATTCAAGAGCGTATTTCGGATTATTCCCGCCTGTCCCTCGCTTTACAGTCCGATCTGATCGGAGGTCGTCTCGAGCGGCGCTAATTTTGACGAATCCGGGGTCCAAATATTACCAGAAACTGGCGCGGAGGGTGGCGAAATGCAGTTACATCTGTAATGTTGTAAATATAACACGGCAATATTGTGGCTTAGGAATTATTCTTTGGCGCTCGTTTCGCGATCTTAAATATTTTTTGGCAGTAAGGTGCGGTGGCATACAGGCCATTGATGGTAAGTGGTCTGTGAGATTCGCAAGAACCAAGGCTTACTTTTAAAGCAATTCCGGTCAATCGATATTGGGGTTGTGATTTTTTTTTACGCTTGAATAGCAGCGCTATCTCGGATTAGCAACATTTCCAGCATCAACGTATAACACGTTACACAACATAAAAGACAAGCACAAAAAAGTGATAATGTATATCTGGAGCCATGGAAACGCACTTAATATGTCAAACTGTCATGTTTGTTTATTTATCACATTGTGACGTCATTATTATCAGGTGACAGCTTGGAGCGTTTAGGCGCGAAATTAAAAGAAAGAACTAATTAAATCTGATTTTATGTATTTTTAGGTGATGATTTCGTGTTTGTCTATTAAATAAAAACATTCCCAAAAATTCGTCAATATCCCTATCTCCGCATCCGCATAGCATCCGTGTCTCGACAAAAATTAAGGAACACTGACTTTGGTTCACTCAAAATCCACGCACTACGGATCCAATTTGGCACCAATATGGATAAAACATACGAAAAATCATAAACTCAATGCCTATCGATCACGAAGTGTGATATCAATTTGTGCCGTAAGATGTCAAGTCGCAGTACCCAGATGGTACCCAGTTATCTCAGTGCTTGTTTGACAGTTCAAACAGGATCACAACACAGCAAGCACCGCTTCTTAGCAGCGAGAATGGGTAAGAATATCCGAACATACAGTTGCATCTCGTAATGTGGATGCCAATGCCACTGTCTCGCATTGATATAAATTCGATTGCTACGATTGAATTCGATTCCTGCTCGAGGTGATTTTTATGGATTTATCAAGCTAAAGCTTAAAATATCCAAAATATTATTACGCTTGTTCTTCCTGAAAGGATAGGCAGATGCCACACATCGCCAATAATTCTGAAATCCATGTAATAAAAACTGATTCTGTTGTATTATACTAGTACTAATTCCCAACTGTTAAATTTGTATAGTTCATAATATGCTGCACTATGTAAAGTTTATTGTAATATATTAGACAAATAAAGTAAATAAAAAAACTACTACTGATTCCATGGATTGTATTTAATTAAGCTGCGATATCTCGAAGCCTCGTGATTATCGCATCTTCCCCCACGTTACTCTAGTTTTTCCCGTGGGAATTCTATATTTTCCCGTGGTAAAAACAATTCAAACTAGATATAGGTATGACTTGATATAAGGCTCTTTTAATTCGTCCAAATTCAAACCTCTGCACTGCTTTAAGAGTGAATTTTCAAAAAAACCTATAGGATTTTCTTATTGGATGTTAGTGTTATAAAAGAAACCTGCTGACATATCATACGTTCAGCTTTTATTGCTATATTTGTTACATTGTACATGTAACATTTAGTTATATCTGCTTCTATATAATATACCATATGCAAGCTAGCACAAGTATTTAACATCGATACTATTGCTAAACTATTCTCATGCAAGGTAGCATCCAAACAAGAAAGATTTCGTAACATCTAGCTGGGTCCGAAGAAAAACTAGTTGCGAATTTAGCAGCAGCTGAGCCGTGGCCGACGGTGAGTCAAAACCGCTGTCCACTCAGCTGCGTGAGCGGAATGAGCAACGACGGGGGCACGCGGGGAGACTCGGAGATAATTCCATTTGGACCACTCCTGCCTTCGGAGGGCCTTAACGCAATCATCGTCATATTTTGAAATTAGGACGCACTCCTCCCGACCGGGCTTCGGAATGTTTTGTCTTTGTTCGAAATTTAATCTTTAGCAATATTATAAAGCTGAAGAGTTTGTTTGTTTGTTTGGTTGAATGCACTAATCTCAGCAACTATTGATTCAAATTGAAAAATTCTTTTCGTGTTGGATAGTCCATTTATCGAGGAAAGCTATAGGCTATATAGCATCACGCTACGACTAATAGGAGCTGAACATCAATGAAAAATGTTGCAAAAGCGGGAAAAATATATGGCGAAACGTAGTTCGC
This sequence comes from Schoenobius gigantellus, assembly GCA_963935595.1. Classification (NCBI taxonomy): domain Eukaryota; kingdom Metazoa; phylum Arthropoda; class Insecta; order Lepidoptera; family Crambidae; genus Schoenobius; species Schoenobius gigantellus. The sequence continues at coordinate 3,444,103 of OZ012557.1, forward strand.
GGACACAGCTAGTTAATAATAAAGCTTTATTTTTCTCAGATGGCATTCCTCGTCGTTTCTTGATGATGATATTTATTTATTTAACTCATTGTTAGTTTTAAGATTTATTTATGTACACGTAACCAATAAAAGAGCGGGACATCCTTACACAGGCATATTAATTAGCTTGTTAGGAGGTCTTAAATACTACAGTAGGTATATATTGGCTTAAAAAAATAAAACTTCATTTCAGAAAGAAATACAAGTAAACGACGCTGCTTAATTTTTATAAATTTTGCAGACATGCGGCAGGTGAATGTGATAAATTATATAACAGACTGTACAATATAAAAAATGTTATAGCTTTCTGAAAGTTTTAAAATTTTCCAATAATTAATGTGACTTTTATGACAAGTTCACATTTAGCACACTTCATATTCGAAAATTCAAATTGAAAGACTTATTTATTTAACACAGAACACAAGCAAATCAGTCACGTAAAAATACAAAATTGAACGATTACGTAAGTTGTTAATAATATTTTTAATTCGTTAAATGTTTTAGATATTGAATAATTTAATGAGGTTTTAATATTTTTTAAATGTTGGGTTTTGCTTTCCTGTTAAGACGTAAAATATTAAAATTAGCCGTGAGCCTTATAGATGAACGCATCCAACAATAATCAAAACGTTTGAAAATTGGAGATTAAAATTAATTGACGCTACACTTTTTCACAATTACGAGAGCCTTTACTGCTTTCATTACTTATTTGACTATTAGGATATAAAAAAATATTAACACTATCAACAGGGTTAAACATTATTTCTTTAATTAAGAATATGAAAATACTCTATCACGGTTAAATTATATATAACGCCAAATTTGAAAATATCATCATGTTGTTGATATTTAATCGAATAACATGTGTCCATTGAAAAATGTCCTACAGCTTATTTTTTGCTCTTCAAACTGTAGTATTATGTTATATGTGGCTCCACTTATTTAGTTATTTGTTGGAATATTAAGAAACTAAATCACTGTGCAGTGAGTTAGTTTCTCAGTATTCCAACTTTTTAAATTAAAAGCCAAAATCAAAGACAGTGTTTTATGTGGCAAGCTTAATAAGCTGTTTAGTTTAGTTTAGATATTATTTTTTAAAATAGTATAATACAAGACTTATTAAGCTATAGGTACATACCATGATCAATTCACAACATTATTTAAATCTTTGTTATCGCTTGTTGAGAATACTTTGATTTAGATATTGAAAACCCCTTTGCCTTTTCTTAAAAGGTTACTAAATAATCCTTTTAAAGTCACGGTATCAATTAAACTTTTAATTAATAAATATTTTTTTAAACATTGTGCTATAAGATAAACGTGGAAGAAAACCAAATAAATTTAAGTAGTTAATGCAAATCTCTAAAGGAATTCTTTGACATCAGACAATATCCTTTATTTTAACTGTATATAGCTAGTCTGTCAATAGATTATGTACCTCGTGTCAGGCGAGGATGACGAAAAATAATTTAAAAGCATGTTTTCATTTCCACGTGTGGCTGCCGCCATAGTTCACGCTACAAATTAATATTTAATAACACAATTGCAGAATTTAAGCGAATCATCAAAACCGCGCTCCGAATTGACAATTAGCAGGATCGTCTCATCTCATTTGAATTTCATCGTATAATTGTCAGTTATAATTGAAAAACACAATTATCGCCGCGAGCGCGTCACTTAATTAATATTAAATTCGCAAATAATCGTGGCCTCCCCCTCCCGCGGGAGGGGGCAGACGCCATGATTGAATTATAGGCGAATTTTGAATAATTCACAGCATCCAGTTAGCCCTTTATGGCGCGGAAGGGTTCGGGTGTGACAGTTTTACTTTTTAATAAGCTCCGGCACAAAGGGATTCGGTCAACTTTTTTAAATCCTACGCAAGCAAGGAGAAAACAAGATACTTACGCACATTTCATATTTAATAGATAATGTATTATTCTAGACTTGCTTGTTAATGTCTGGAAAGAAGTATAATGACATTATTATCGAAACATTAATAACATTCGCGACATATGAACAGTTAGTCATAACGAATTGTTATTGACCTGAGGATGTGTAAATTGTTTTTTGCTGCGTGATGTCTCCAAGTGGCACAAAATATGGTGCCGCTGGAAAATCTCCGTAATGTTTTTCCTGTGGTGCCCAACTGAACTGTGCCCTTTGAACTGTCTTGATAACTGTTCTAATAGATTATGTAATTTATAGAACAGAGACAGCTGGTAATGTATTTTTTTGACACAAACTAGGTACTAATAATGCAAGAGCTTGGTTTTCAGTGGTAAAATTAATTGTGAGTTTTCCTTAAAATTAATCAATAGCAATCACTACATATCACAATAATTACAATAATGTTTTGTTCCGATAGTTTGAGGTAAGATAGTCAGGTGAAATCATCTTCAACTTATCGCCACTTACTATCGGCTAGGATTCAGCTAACTCTGTCGTAGTTAAAAAAATGTATTCTATTTATGTTTCGTTGCAGTTGGTGATGTTTTAAGCAAAAAGAGAACGCCGTTTTGTATACAGATCAGGGCGTCGCGGCTCACCAAAATTCAATTTTCCCGGCATTTCGCCACGTCCGCGCCGGTGGTGCCGATAAACCAAACAATTACACAAACGCGTGTCGAAAGCGTGATTTTTTCAATAACACGGCGACGTGCAAACACGACAACGCCGCCGCCACCCGCTATATATTAGTTTGCCGCGTCGACGCGCGACGCTTCGGTCATTTTTGACAGCTGTCAAAAACCGTAACTACAATGTCCTTTGTAAAGTCACACCTATGAGCCTTTTTATTAGGGATATACCTTGGAGAAATTCAAATAATACCTGGTAATCCCACACAAATCACCAGGCAAACAGGAATAAGAAGGCGATAATCGGAGATGCGATGCAGATACATGCATTACCCTGTCGCCCGCCCGTTTCAATACCTATTGTGTCGCGGCCGCTCAGGCGTCTAGCGTGCTCGGTGCACGCTCATCCGTCATTTGCGTACATACATGACAATCGATCGGGTTTGAGAACGTCACATGTCAGCGTGACGCGACGACTGATCCCAACTTTCGTCAGAGATTTTTCAACGTTGACAACCGAACGAGGCGAGTTGGCGCCCGATTCTTTTTTCAAATTTAACAATTCCTTTTGTAGGAGAGCAAGGCGGCGAGATAGTGACGTGACGACTGGAGCTGTCAGATTTGAATTGGCTGTCAGGGAGCGCTGACGTATCGCGTGTATCTAGATCTTTCTGAGGACATGTTAATTGTTGAGTGCGACAGCGCGTAGGATGAGTTGCGTTAATGATGCGTTGAGCCCATTGATTGATGAAACTGTAATTGTTATGGAGCAACGGAAACAATAGTGTGGTCCTGAAAGTGCGAGCCACCGCACTCACCGACTTGTTTGCCGAGTACATTCCATATTTACAACACTTTAAGACAGACTAAATATATACCTATAAGCGATTCGGCAAATCCAATACAACCATCTTAAACAAATCAACTATTTTGTACCTGTGAATATGAATGTCATGCATGGCAGATGCTTGTCTCAGCTATCAACACTGAATGGAGACATACCTGGGTCGGTGGCGTCCAGCGTCTGAGGTGGGGGCTGGCTCAAAGGTCCTGGCGTACCGCCGGACCCTGGTGAGCGGACGTCGTCGTTCACTGCGCCGTACGATAACGACGACGAGGGAGGCCTCTGTTGACAAAAGAAAAGCAATGAAAACTTCAACTTCTCATGCGGCCAAATGCCATAGGCTGGAGCCATTGAAAATGAAAATTTCCCGTCTATATTCTCATTTCAAATTTGAAGAACGTTAATTTCTAAATGCCAAACATAACTTCGTAATTTACCATAGACAATGAGTCGCGAAATGATTTGAATATGGAATACGTATTGACGTGTGATGTCTCACTCGGCGTTGCGTGGCCGAGCCGACCAAGTATGAAGACAGCTGCAGCCGACCGAAGCGGCAGTTGCAATCGCACATCACTTTTACTTGTCATACTTTAGAATTTGAAGTAAACATTGCGGTCACCGGGTTTGCACGAGGGAGGACTGCGGCGCCACTTTTCTATCCAGCTGTTGGAGAATGGAGATGCGTAGACGCAGCCGTCGTCGTCGTGAAATAAGTTCGAGAATGTGGCAAATATGTAGATTGACACTCGTTCTATAATCAGACATTACCTGGAGAGAAGTTAGTGCGACGAATTACACTTGAAGATCCTTCTCTTCGGTTCCTTGCTCACGAACATCAAGATTGTCGATATAGTACCTTTTGGATTAACATTGTAATCAGGAAACCAAAACTAAATACTTTTGTGACATGTACAGTGTTAAATTATAATATGTAGTCAAATTTGAAATATTATATCTAGACATCCACGAAAACGACCGTCTACATAATTATTAAGTATTTCTAAATCATGACACTCGTTTTTTCGGATGATAAGTATCTATTTCCAAATATCCATTAAATAACTTAATACCAGCTCCAGCAAATTTATGTGCATTGCTATTCTAACGTGTTTTTATGAATGGCATTTGGTTATATCCATAAGTTCTATTTTTGACAGACGTATAGAAATTAAAATTATTTTTACGTAGAACTGGTATTGAATCCTTTCAGTTTTGTCTCCTCAATTTAATAAGTGTAATTTTTTGTTCTAATGCGGAAAACAACAAATTGCAAGGCCGATGCGTTAAGACATTACTTTTTAACATCAGAATCGGCAACGTTGCGCGGTAATGAGCCGACGCGCACGCCACCGGACCATTTGCGCGCGCGCACCTGCCTTGTCTATGGTATATGCCCAGGAAATCTAACTGGAACATTAACTAGAATATCGGCAAACGCTACTTTTTTAACGAGCCGAGCACTTAGTTTCATAGATAAAATTAATATAGCTCAGACTAAACACAATCGAAAGGGCGTAGTCCCGATTACCATCAGGCATCGGAGTTTAAGTAAATATATTTACTAGCTTAACGGTAAATCGACATCGAACTGCCTTGGGAACTATTAGAGATATTCACTGTATTGCTTAATAAAAGCATTAGAATCTCTGACATGTAGAGCTAAGATTCTTAAATAGAGTTAAGTTCTTCAGTTCATATGTCAGGAATTCAGTGAAATTCGCGTCCACCTACGGTTGTATTGTCACTTACCATCAGGTGATATTAAAGCAAAAAGCTTCCCTGCTGTGTGTAAAAAAAAATTCTTAAGATAGGCGGCTTCTAAAGATAGACGTCATGTATTGTTGCCGGCACCTAAGTTGCAAGAACGGGGAATATTATGTCTAATATTGACTGGACACTATGAATAATCATCATTTATTTATTTATTTATTTAATTAGCACAGCCACATCATATATATTACATAATTGTATAAGAAAAAACAACAAATAATAGTCTTATATATATGACAATTAAGGCGTACATAACATTCACTATGAAAAGAAATAATTTAACCTAATTCTATTATTTAAGCGATACTTACTACGTAATTGTGGAGGCAAGCATTTTCAAAATTACGGCCAGTTTTAAATGAATTTTATTTAAGTTTTGTGAAGGGGAAATATTAAATCCAACTAAACGAAGCAAATGTTTAGCAACTTGTTTTTGAATTTACGAAAGTTATCATGAAATATATCTAAAGTAAAGGTTTTATTTAAATTCATATACGTCCCCACCGAGGGGCTCGAACCTAACCTAAGTTAGGGTGTTTTAGGCCTTAGTCAACCACGGTGGTCTAGTACGGATTGGTCGACTTCCCATTCATCTTTGAATTTCTTCGCAGATGTGTGCAGATTGCCTCACGATGTTTTCTTTAACGTAGGAGCGTCAGACAAATATACATATGAAATTCGAAAACGAAAGACACATTGGTACATGGCGGTCTGGCGAACCCCGGACCTCCCGATTGGAAGGCAAGTGCCGAGTACACAGCGCCACCGACGCTCCTATTAATAACAATAATACTGAAATATTATTGGCCAGAACGAAAATAAAATGAAAAGCCGTAACCATTTTTGTTGCACACGCGGGTACGCGCGCAAAATCACAAATGGACGTCGAAATCTTGCCAAGTTAGGTGCCGTTGACTATACATAATGTGAACAGGCAACAAAATTAACGGTGTCGCAATGAGGCCTACCAAAGTGACATAGTAAGCCAGTTTCCTCTGCCTGTGAGTCCCGTGTCCAGAAGTGGGACACGTAAGGGTTGAAGAATAAGCCGCAAGACTGAGGAAGCACGTTGTGTTTCTTCGTAAATGACGTAGACGCTGACTATATTGGCATAAGGCTTGGCAATGCGTAAGTAATCTTTCTGATCAGTAGTGGTGCTGTGGTAGTCGTTCAAAAGTCCCCAGTTCACTGCATACGACTATCCTGCCTATCTCTCGATTTGTTTACTGGAGATGGAATTTAGACGTTTTTTATGGAGTTAATGTCAAATACCTATCAACGTAATAAGCCCGTGTTTGTCCACTACTAGACATAGGCCTCTCTCATGGCACGCCGCTCATCCCTATCTCCGGTCATCCTCATCCAACCTCCACCAGCCACCTACGTAGGTATATCGTCGCTCCATCTTACCGGAGGGCGTCCCACACTACGTTTATCTATCGCTAGTTACCAAATCAACAGATAGAATATTAAATCCGGTCATTAGTCTGTTCCAGAAAGATTATCCCTTCTTAATCATCATCATCATCATCACAGCCCATATACGTCCCCACCGAGGGGCTCGAGCCTACCCTATATTAGGGTGATTAGGCCTTAGTCAACCACGCTGGCCCAGTGCGGATTGGTCGACTTCACATACATCATTGAATTTCTTCGCAGATGTATGCAGGTTACCTCACGATGTTTTCCTTCACCGTAGGAGCGTCAGACAAATGTACATATGAAATTCGAAACGAAAAACACATTGGTACATGGCGGGTCTCGAACCCCGACCCCCCGATTGGAAGGCAAGTGCCGAGTCCTAGACCAATGATGGTAGTCAATTTAACACCAGATGGATCGTATGCTCATTAACAACAAGCCACGCCTTAGGTTTGACAAAAAATGTGACAATTTGAGGCTCATAAGTATACCTTGCGATTATTGGATAAGTGTATTTGATTTGAGCTGATTGTTCCAATTACTCCGACAGGTATTTCTATGTATATTTTTATGAAATCTAAGACATCTTTGTGAAATACTATTATTGTGATGTTGGCAATTTAAAGGAGGGGAAAAACATTGGACCCTCCGAGTTACTTGCCCGTTCTTCTCAAGAAAGCTCTTCCAATTTCTAAACACGAGTAAAATGTTTCTGTCCTAGGGACTAAACTTTGTAAGTTGTAAAAAAATGACATGAAAATAGACAGCTGTCAAACACCGGAAGCATACAACCGCGTAAGTGAAGCACTGATTGATTCCCAGTTGTCTGCCACAATCCGCCTAGGAATTACCGAAAGAACAACTAATTGCCGTTCACGCAACATGAAACCAACTGAGCACTAACCGGCCGGGTTACACAACTATTGTTTTCGGCCGAAGTAATGGGCGAACGCCTGGAACGCATTAGAAAGGCTCAGCTCGAATAATCTCCAGAATGCTTACACCCTTGACCTTAATGATTGAGCAATTTGGGAAAAAAATACATATCCGCTCGGTGCATTAGTCAAAATACGTATTCCGCCGCCACGCCCACATCGCGGCATTAATGGCAGTTTTACCGAACGCAGGCTCGTTTATTTTCTTAATTATTATTTATGGTGGCACGATTTGCAGTTTTGTTAATTGAATTCCACTAGGCGGTCGGTTTGATAGCCATTTTGAATACGTCCGCGGTTTTTTGACGTGAACGCTGCGCGATAGTCAGTGTTGTGCTGTGACGAGATAAATAAAGGACGAATCAAAGCTACCAATATAGGTCAGGGATAAAATTTCGATTTCAGTCTACTGCCACATGAGATGAAAATTGTAGACTTTTACAAAATAGAAAAGGTAAAACATAAATATTTCAGGATGATCAATGTTAACGTAAAAATGAGGAAATGAAAGCATAGTGAGTTTGATTTCATTAATAAAGAAAGTTTTAAAGCAATTCACGTTTGTGTCATTGATCACACGTCTTAGTTATACTTAGTACCCTCATTTTTCCCTCCGATGATTGTTTGCAATAAGCTTATTTGGTTCAAGAACTAAAGATTTACAATTTTGCATTATCTATTGAATTCAATCTGTCTACATTCTGCACTCCGATTTGCATCAGAGTAGTATTCAAATAACTATTTATAATTATGAGTTTCTTCAAGTATTCCGACTTATAAATAGGCATGCAATCGAACTGGCCATTCCAATAATCATTACAGAAATCGACCAGATAAATTCAAGTTTAGAACAGATGGTCCCCGAGCTCGATGTTAGCGAGTACCGTGATCTGTTTGAAAAACTTCGTGATAGCCTTCGATAGCTACAATGATATGCATTTTAGGTTGCTTCGAATTTGAATACAGAACACATGGTTAGACTTCCCTTCTAAATTTATTTATCAGGCCCTAATGCGTACGCAGCAAGGTTTCGAATGGCGAATAAATTAAATAGCAGCGAGCTCGTTCGTTTTTCGAATTATGAAATAGTTAGTTTGTTTTTAAGGTCCTTTTTGTGGCAGGAAGCGCGGCCGCTAATGCGTTCCGTTCACACCATATGTGAGAACCGAAAATGACTCGGCCGGTTCGCGGGTCGCCGTTACAGCCACTTTCATTGTTATAATTTTGTTTATTTACGCCATTGGGGAGCGCGTAATTTTGTATCGTTAGCGAATATCTACTCGTTGTTTGTCGATCATCAGAATAATGAGGAGCACCTTTTGCCGTAATTATTTGTCAATATTTTTACGCTTCGCTTCACGTAAGCGACGCGGACACGCGATGCCTTGAAATTTAATTTGTTCGAATCTATCGGCAGCATCCTGCCATTTTAGGCTTGTTGGCATGGAACGTTGGACGTTAGTGGGATTTGTCAAGCCTTTATTATTTGAATATTTGTCAAAAGAGCGTATGAATCGTGAAATTCTAAATTATTTATCTCAACAATGGTGTGCAGTCACATCTGATTAACTTTTTCACGCTTGCCACAATATAGTATCAAATTCCATTTTAAATGATTGCAGGAAATATTGCATAACATTTTAATTGTGCAGTAATATCGATAATAGTAGAAAACTAGTAATTAAAACAGATAAAACAAAAGAAAATAAAATAACTCTTTCTCACGTGGCAATCTGAGCCACCTAATTTGTAGTTCAAGATGGATTACCTAAATTCGAAATAAAGTTTGCTAGATATCATTGTAAGTAATTATATGTTTTGGAGTCAGAGGCGTGGTCCTAAACGCCGAATCCAAACCGATTCTCGGAAAGGACGAATAGGGTAGGAGACGGTTTGAGCACACAAAAACAAGAGCGACCTACATACTTGGGGTAACAACAGGAAATCTAGCAAATGTCCTTTTTTGGTTTACTTTCAAGAACATAAAAAGGCAATAAAGACATGTAAAGAGCGTTCTATAATGTGCAACATATAAAATTCGAAATTTTGCAAGAGAATTGTGCAAAGAATTTAGTATGTTATATTTTTTATATTTGTTGTGACTAGTGACACATTATTAACTTATTTCACCATTTAAATCATATCACGTCGACTGCTATCAAACACGCCTCCTTAGAATGTTTGGGTTTCCTCCCACCACGCTGCGGGTTGGTTAGCATCGACAGAACCCTGTCTATCAACAACAAATTCATTTAGTTATGTGACGTTCATAAGTATCACCTTGTACTGTTCCGATCGCTCAATCCAATCAATCACTTCGACTATTATAATTTCAAAGCCAAGCCAAGTACGATTTGGATTCGCGCACCAAGTGTTTCGTACAAAATAATCTAAAATATCTCTTAACTACATTTCACATGTTTTTTTGTATGTACTGTAAAAGATATTGCTTCTTGCCAAATTTATACTTTGATTCCCTTATGAAATCGCAGAATATGCAACGTAAAGAGTTAAATCTTTTTATCGCGTTGATTTAAAGTTGATTATCAGAGCTGAATGAGTTCAAAGACCCGAATATTTGATATAAATTTCTACGCGTTCCTGATAAAAAGGGTCTTGCCATACGGACAACAATGTGATCATATAAGGTTCCGATTTTCCTGTGGAAGAAAGAAGCACTAAAATGAAAAGATGTCATAAGAAATACCAATCCTAAATAACGATTTAAAAGGAGAAACAACAATTAAACCCTCCGAATTTCTCACCCAATCTTCTTGTGAAGGCTCTCTCAATTTCCGAACAGGTGTAGATTCAACGTTTGAGCCTTCTCTACCTGCTTTTGCATACTTTGTAATTTATGATTGGAATAAAAGTATATACAGGAATTTGTTAGTTTAATATTTTAGACATAACGATCTCGTTTAATTAAAATTTCCCATTCGTACTTTAACTACCTGTAATAAAGGGCCATAAATGATTTATTTGAATTTTGAGTTGAATTTCACTGTGTTTGATATTTTGTATCCCACTAGGATTCGTGTTTATGTTTATGTTGTGTGGATTAATTTTAATCGTTCTTCGTGTAATAATGTATCAATTCACGTCTTCGTTCACTCATTCAATTGTCAATTCGAAAGCTACAAGACTTTAGCAGACAAAGAGCGTTACATTTTTAATATCGTCCGAATCCGCGGACAGGAGAGCACAAATACGGGACATTAAGACGTATCACCCCTTAAGATGACATCGTAGTAAACTCTCATTTGGCCGAATTAATGGTAATGGAAAAGTCCGGTCGGCCGCCCGGGGCGGGAGGGGGCATTCGTCCATCTTTATCACCGGCCCATTTGGACCACAGCTCCGGAGATGTCTTTGTTGTTTTTATTATTTCTATTATTGTTTATTTATTGTGGCCCGTTATTGATCGTCGCTATGTATTTGTTTATTCACGGAAGACCGGTCTTCACTTTACCTGATTGTGAATGAGAATTTTCGGTCTTCATCTTCGGAGCTTCACCAGGATTTTGCACGTCTTACCCCAAATTATGAGAAATTAATAATGCTGTAAGCATTATTATTATTGCGATAGCTCGTTAGCCTCAAAAACTATTTAAACATAGCAGGAAAAAGAACCTTTAAATTTGAGCCAAGTGGTCACACCCATCATACTTGATTTATAATGGTTTTGTTTCTTAATACAATTCTATAGGTCTACCCCTACATATCTACTCGTTTATCTGCAGAGCGTCAGCGGCGCTGTGGACTCGGCACTGGCCTCCTAATGAAGTCATATGTGAAGTCGACCAATCCGCACTGGGCCAGTGTGATTGACTAAGGCATAAACCCTAACTAAGGATAGGTTCGAGCTCCTTGGTGAGAACATATTTGCTGTGGTGCTGGTGATGGCCTACTCGTTTTACAAAAATAATGTTCAAATTAATTCTATTCATCATCATCACCATCATCATCACAGCTCATATACGTCCCCACAAAGAGGCACGAGCCTACCCTAACTAGTTAGGACGATTAGGCCTTAGTCAAACCACGCTGGCCCGGTGCGGATTGGTTGACTTCACATACACCTTTGAATTACTTCGCAGGTGTATGCAGGTTGCCTCACGATGTTTTCCTTCACCGTAGGAGCGTCAGATAAATGTACATATGAAATTCGTGAAACGAAAACACATTGGTACATGGCAGGACGAATCGCGGGTCTCCCGATTCTACTCGGAGCACAGTCCAGTGCCGAGGCCACAGCGCCACCGACGCTCTCGGTAATTCTATTCACACAGCTTTAAAAAACACATCACTTGCATGAAATACATGCCTTTATTTTCAAATATGACTTTCCCTAGCCATTAGACCAAAAAAATCTACCTAACGCCTATATTAACTCTTTCAATGTATCAAAAAACACCGCACTAATCGACTTGAACCACTTTAATCAAAAAGGCATCAGAAGCAATACGTTAATATCGAAGCACCACCATATTAATTTAATATTAATTTCGCTCGTTACATCAGCTCGGCAAACATCGGGCCCCAATTATTTCTATTGCAACATTAGCACATCCCCATCGCAATAATTGGTAATTGTATCGGCGCGGCGGCGCCGGTTCCCACGCGGGGCGGCGCACGCGCCGGCGCCGCCGCCGTCGTCGGCGGCGTGCCAACATTCGCGACACTCGCTTGGGACAACTCAGTTGAGTTTACCTTTTTAACCGACTTCAAAAAGTAGAAGGTTCTATATTCGACTGTGTCTATTTTACAAATACAAATATATTATTTGCCATAAACAGGGAACATAATTATTACAATGGTGTTCACTAAAGATATCAGAGCTTTGACCTATTTAGCCATATTATTATGGCATGCAAATATTACAAAATAATTATTTATATCATTGGAAGATCATTAGTCATGTAGATTAGAGTTAATTAATTGACTATAATTATATTACGTCAGCCCATGTTATTAATTGAATTATTTAAATTTTTACAAGCTTTTATTTACTTTCACCTGTCCCGGTGTCAGTAATGAAATCTTGCAAGTTAAATTAACGTTATTCCCGATTTCCAATTGGGCTGAAATTTTGCATGCATATGCATAAATCGCGTGACAATGCAATATTATGATGACATGATGCTGATCTGATGCTGGAGCTGGAAGGTGGTCATAGGAACTCCGCAATAAAACGACACAACCCCATCGAATTTGGGCTCGCTTGATTGGTATTGACGATTACTAAAAGCTTATATTTACAAAAGTTTTTTTAAAATAATTTATCTTAATTATGTATGGTCACCGATTAATTCCGCTATTTGTGGGCCTATTTTCAAAATTCTTTCGTTATAGGAAGAGTATATTCCTGAGGTGGTCCCATTGCTGCCAAGTCTGGATCTGATCTGATGGGATCCAGGGAAAATCGAAGAAAACCCTTAAATTTCATAGGCACGTCCGACGTGTTTCATGTTTAAAACCATTCAGGTGTTTGCATCTGGCAGTCATCATCTCATGTTACTGGATGATGATGGACGTTTTTTGTGGGTTAGGAGTTAAAGGGTAGTTCTTTCAATATAATGGAAACGTATTGACGCGTAGTTGTATTCTTTTAAGTGATTCGGGTAAGCTAATAGCGAAGAGTTTAACGCCTTAACAATTACTTTGTTACGAGTAAGAGCTCGGGAATAATTCTTTACCTAGTGTTGTGCGAGAGACGTTTTGTTTTACGGGGCACAGTCAGTCCACTAGCGCCGTCATTAGTTTTTTATTAATTATGATGAATTAAAAACGTTTTTACAAAAAAATCGCACAGTTGGGCACTCAATATAGCTATTTCAGATTTTTGGGAGCTATTCAGGCATAGATTAAAAGTAAAGGAATAATCATAATCAGAATTATTAAACAAAAATTATGATTTCGGCTATTCTATTTATAAAATAGGTAAGACGGAACTACCCAAGCAGGCAATTTTCACTTGGCAATTTGTACTTGGTCGGGTTATTTTTCTGAGATGGAATGCATTTTACTAGCTAGAGAAAGACTCACTACGTCATCTGCGTGAGTACATCTTACCCATTTCTATCACAAGCTGCTTTGCGATGGGAATAGTGATTGCATTGCTGTGTTCCAGTTAGAAAGGTATAAGACAGTAAGTGATATGAACTGGGTACTGTGACTTGACATCTATGTCACAAATTGGCAACGTACAGTTCGGTCCTTGTAGCACCACCATATCGTATCGCAGACAAGATACCCATTTGTTATCCCCTGCAGAAGGCGAAGTATTTCCAAATCCTTTTACCTCATACGGTGTAGGTAACAGCTAAATTCTTAAGCTTACCCGTACGATGGTTTATCTTTAACATCCCAGCTGGAGCTATGACCACCAAAACAAGGAATGATAAAGCGCTTTATCAAGGTGAACTGTCAAAATGGTCATGCTAGAGGGGCAGGACAACTGCGGCAATAAAGCATCAAAAAAAATGCAGAACACCTTCCGTGTTTATTGCTTGTTCTACTGTTACTATTATCCGAACATAGCATTCTTCATAAATCTCCCACGTGAAGTGTGAGCTGGGCTGTGTCCCAGTACGCTAGCTAGTTACAGCAACTGGCCCTCGTGCGCATGTCATGCACGGTGAACAGGTTGAGATTGCGTAAGGTGTTGTTCTGGAAGCTATAAAGTAACTTTATAAATCCCAATCAACTGTAACAATCACAAGCTTGAAAATTAACGAGCTCATGATAACATCTTCAGAAATAAAAGGGTTATGTCAACACCACCAACCGATTTCCAATTTCGAATAATGCGAAACTTCCTCAAATTCAAACTCGGAACATCCGCCAAACGCTCCACCTGGCGTAACTTGATCGTGCGCACGCGTTTTCAAATCGAAATTCGAACAAACGGTACCAACCAACCCTTCATTGTTCTTTTTAAGGATTGTTTTCGATCTAATTCATGCGTGCGTGCGGCTGACGGCTGGCACGGGCGGCTCAGCCCCGCATTGTTTCTTAAGCAAACTTCTAACCCTCCGCGCTTATTGATTTAACACTCAAAAGCGATCGGTAAATAAAAACAGCAATTGAACGGGTAATGAGGGTTGAACTATTTTAAATGTTAACGAGCTCTTGACATTTCGCCGCTCGTTCCAGATACTACCTTAGTTCGATAAGTTCTTTAGCCAGCACTTTCTTGCTGATGGAAATTAGTTTATCGTACAATCTTTTAACGTTTTCTTGAAGTCTTGTGGTACAAATACATCATCGACTAACATGTCTGTTAGACAGTGAGGAAGATCTTTTACACTTGCCTCTTGAATGTGGTAGGAATTCAGAGATACGGGTATGTCAAGGCAGAACCTGCTTTTCTATACATGACTGCATCAGTTCCAATTTTCCACAGAACACAGTTATAGATTTTTAAGTTTTGCTTTCCAATCGCTCAGTTTGACGCCGGGTAGAATCGACTCCTAACCGCCTTTTTGTCTAGATGTGTAGGTACTTAATATTGTCAATTATAGTATAATGTTCTATTTCGATTGTATAATAACGTTTATATTATGTAACTAATAGCTGGTCGACTTAACCATGAGGTGTATGGCCATTAAATAAAGAATAAAAAAAACATATCTGTTACGTCTATCGTCCATAGCAGCTCATATACCTACGTCCCCACCGAGGGGCTTGAGCCTAACCTATGTTGTGGAGTCGCAGTGTGGACCTTACCTAGCGCGCCCAAAAGGGCAGGGAGAACACCGGGGGGTTTTTGTGGGTAGGCCTGGCACTCTGCCCGGAGAGCCCCACACACGCTCGCCGTGTAGCCAACGGCGGGTACGGTGCGGTAACGCATTTCCCCCGAGAAAAAAAAGGGTGTTTAGGCCTTAGTCAACCACGCTGGCCCAGTGCAGATTGGTCGATTTCACATACACCTTTGAATTTCTTCGCAGATTTATGCAGGTTGCTTCACGATATTTTCCTTCACAGTACGTGGGAGCGTCAGGCAAATGAACCTACGTATATGAAATTCGAAATGATTATATTTTAAGGTTTCCTAAAATCATATTTTAGCTGACTTGCCCTATTCATGCCTTTAATCTATAAAGGGCAAGTAGTTTTCGAGATAATTTTGAATAACTCAAAAATTTTATTTAAAAATCTGGAAATAACATCATGCTTATCGACCTATAGCCTGTCTATTAATAAAAAATACCACAGCTGACGACCAAAAAGTTGGGTTAATAAATATTAAGTAATCTCCTCGTGAGGAACAATTAAGATTCGTCATAGTGCCACCATTACGGCCGTAATCGGCTGCCATAAACACGCATCATCCGCCCATAAAACTCAAATAAATTATACCACGATTAGTATACAATCATGGTTCAGTGTAGGTATAACGTATCAGGTTGATTTTCTTAGCGCACAACGCTACCTAAGCATATTCGATAAAGACAACACAATTAATTTCTTCTTTCTTAACTTATAAAATTTGATGCATGAACGGTCCTTATGAAAAGGTGATTTACCACCATTTGTCATTTACCAGAAAAAAAATAGATCTTCGAATGTCATTTTGATTACAAATAAACGAACAAAACTTTTCATTATTAACTATCGATCTATGAAATCCCAAAATGAGCTCCTGAGTTCGTAAGAGATAACAACAATTACTTTCAATAAATTATTTTGCATTATTAAACTTTTTGTTTGTGAAAAAAATTAAATATGAAACAATAAAGCTATCCATAGTACCTTTTTTACATACGGGAAGCTCTTGGCCTTATGTCACCTGATGGTGAGTGACGATATGGCCGAAGGTGGAAGCGAGCTTCAGCTGGACTCCTTAACAGTTAAAGAACTGGCCGGATATTACCTCTAATTGTCCAACTTACATTACATATAATTAGCTATTAAGAAGTTTGTCATAGTAGAGTGATCTTTCACTTTTAAACAAATGATGTTGAAGTGTTATCAAATAAATTCAGAATTATAGAAAGAGCATAAAATAACAACGATACCGTTCCACTTTTACCTATTTATTTTGTAACAATAGCAAATCTCAACACACGAATTAAACTTTTTTTTGTGCATGAACATTTCTTTTATTAAACATAGGGTTAATTTTCAAACTTTTACGGGACCAAATTTCAAATCGCAAACAAAATTAGCCGTTCAATACATTTAGGTTCAATGGATGTTGAACATTTGTATGGAACAGCTGGTTTTTTTGAAGTGAAACTTCTTTAGGCACGCTTGACTTGGGGAGTAAGCTGGCGAACGCGTGACGTAAGCGTTACGAAAAGTGTGATCGGGCAAGGCGAACGGAAGTTAAGTGGGGGATATAAGCAAGAGACAGCAGTGCGCGCGCACATTTTCTTTCTCTCTTCCTCTCATAGAAGTTTCACTTCAGTCGTGTGGTCATAAGCACACTCGTTTTTTTTTTTCGATTTCAAGATCCATAGTGCCATAGTGAAAGTGGTTCGGTTCGCTTGTCTGAACAAGCACACAAAGTTTGGTTCCTATTTCAAAATTGACCTTTTAACACTTTGTGATTTAAAAAAAAACTGGTACTAACTGTGCCTTCAAACGGCGTTTCGCTGTATTAAGGCTCGACACTGTAGTTTCCTAATTTATTGGATGGGGATTTCTTAGCTTCTTGTGGGAATTTTTAAAAGTTCTCCCTCAGTGGGCCTATACCGGGTGTAACAGAATACCGCAATAATATTCAAGGTTGTTGATTAACACGAAAAATGTTTTATGACTATTCTTTGTGTTTTTATTGTATGCCTACTTTTGATTTAATACGCTTAACTGTTAAGCTTATTATATCGAAAGTAGGCATATAATAAAAATGCAAAGAATAGTCATAAAACATTTTTTTTGTTAATCAACAACCTTAAATATTATTGCGGTATTCTGTTACACCCGGTATAAGCCAGTTAACCCCTTTTTTTTTTTTTTTTTTTTACAAGAGAGAAAATACAGTCTTTAAGGTATTCGACAAGGGAATTGAGCTGACTAGGCCACCCCTTGGATATGCAGGACTCGGGTAGAAGACCCACTACCGGCTAAAAACTCTCTAGATACTTATACCTCCGTGAAGCCAGTTAACCCCTGTACCAAATTTCATGCTTCTAGCTCGAGTAGTCTCGCCTCTACGTCGATACCTCAGTCAGTCACTCACCAAAGCCCTTTATAAACACAGATGTATATGCGTTATTATTATTAATCTAGAAATTATTATTTACAAACTGCTATATAGGTACTATTTTTTATACAACAAAGTCAAGAAACAAGCATACTGCCCACCTGATGGTAGGTGGTAACAGTCACCATAACACACCACCATAATACATGTGGTTCTTTTGAGATTCGCAGCAAATCTGCAACCCCCACAAGAACCACGGCGTACGTTGCCAACCTGTGACATAAGATGTAAAGTCACGAGACCCAGTAATTTCACTGCCATATATATCTTACCCTTCAAACCGGAACACAGCAATGCGAGCACTGCTGCTTTGCGGCAGAAATAGGTAAGATGGAGCCAAGCTTGCGAACGTGGTACTCGTATTGTAATGCTTTTTCTTGCTAAATTGTAGTAATATAGGGAAATCTTAAAGTTGAAGGAAAAAAAAACAAACTTATTCCTTTAGTCCGATACAAAATGAAAAGCTTTATTCTGGTAGGTACATGGTTGTAATTCACTTATGCATAATGTTACTGAAGTTAACAAAATCCCTCAATGCAAAGCACTTAACTAAATTTTTATTTAATACAAGCCAAGGGCAGGATGGTTCAGGTTTGTTTGATCAATCTCGGCAGGTAAGAATCAGGTTCAAATTGGGTACAAAACTACAAAATGAGGGGCAATAAAGTACACGAACAAATAGTTATAGGTTTCCTTTTTTTTAAAAGAAATTAGTAGCCTTCCCCGGAGCGGTTGTTAGTGGGTCATACCTTCAATGCTAAGTTTCTGCGATCACGGGTCAGAGATATAATATTCCAATTTCTTAACTTATTCTCTGTTTCTAATATTATTTGTGTAATTCCACAGAATTCCTCCTTGATATTAGGTTATTAGGTAGGTTAGTTGCAGCGGAGCCCTACGGCCTCCGGGAACTGCCCTGGAGATTCATAGCACAGTGTTATGTTAAAAATATAATTAAATATGCCTATGATCTTGAGGTCAGTGGGTCTAACACTGAGTTCTGAAGGAATCCCAGTCAATACATTTGAACTTCATGTAATAAACATAGCAAATGAATTCTAAAACATAATTTTTAATAAATCGACAAATTGTCTTATTGGTTAGTTAATAAAAAGGACCTATGGAGGGGAGAGCACCAATTTTGTGTATAATTATTGCTATTAATAAAAAGAAAACAGCTTAATTTGTGAGTTCTTTGCCAAAGAAGGATGTGAAACTTAATATTGTGAAAATTTAGAATTTAACATGAAATTCGCAAGTGTTACTCAATATATGCCTTAATCCCACTAAGATGCCGTTTACTATCAAGGTTTTTTAATGAAATAGGGGATGAAAAAGGCGAATTTTGGAAATGTAATATGTTTGATTTAATAATCAATTTACCCACAAATAAAAATAAAATTAACAAAATCTGTTTTAAATCATGAAATATAATAAGTTAATTAGATACCTTAGTGTGGGCGGAGTATTATCTATTGATATAATTTATTTATTCAACTAATTCACCGAATCGCGCGCCGGCGATTATAAATATGATTGAGCTTTTACTCTTCAAGCTGAAAACAAAAATAACTCACTTTGTTAAATTCAGGGTGGCTTTTCGAATTAAATTCACACGGAAAACGAGAGAAATACCTACGAAATAAATATATAAAAACTTTATGATCTTCAAATCAATAACAAATTACTTCGATCGATGTCTCACAGACTAGTCATAACCTAGACGATAGACTAAACCAACGCTCCACTTGCGCGCAGATTTGCGTTTATGTGGAAGCGACGGAGCCGAGGTCCGTTTGCTGAATGTTAAGCGCCGTATTGGCGACGGAACCTCTCCTAAAACCAAATTCATTTCATAACACTCGTAAGACTCTTAACTTGCTTCAAGATGTGTCAAGTCAACATACGGATCTTTCGAAATTCTACAATACCTATGCAATAAGTATTTCCAGCTAAAGTTATGTTTAGTTGAAAAACAAAACGTAATGAAAAATTAACCTTAAACAAATTGTGAATGCTTTCCAAATTCTATTCGACGAAACTATAATTATATGATCTATAAGTTTAAGTGTATTTTATTAAAATATGTCTATAGAAATGATCAAAACAAACGGTCCAAATGTCAAATTCCGAATTTTGAGAAAATCAACCCACCTAAATGGAAGCACGGGATTTTGGGCGAAAAAAAACTATCTTTGTAAATAAGGCCAGGATAAACGCGAGATTTATTTTGTTTATGCAAAAAGTGAATAATGACCAAAGATAATTGCAAATGTCACTGACGTGACGTGAAACGACGTTGACGTTGATATTGTGAAATTAATTGACAAAGTTATTGTAATTATGATTTTAGTTGTGAAATTTGTGTTAAAACTACAGTGAAACCAAAGTGTTTTTGCAAAATTAGTGTTTTATGAAATTTTAAGAAAAAACAGTGTTACAGTATCCCCCCAACCACGATAGAATTCACGTAGGGAATTCGTCTGACGCCTCGTCAGCCTCAAAACCTCCTAACCAACCAAACAAAATTATCATAATTAGAATCAATTAGGTACTTAAAAACTATTCATTCGTGATAAACTCTGTACCCAATTACGCCTAACGTTATTTTTTTTTTATAAGTTTATTTATTTGTATAAGATAAAAAATAAAGCTTTAAATATAAACGTGTGTAAATAAAGAATATTTAACATGCATGTACCTTAAATCTACGTAAATCCATTAATATGGTATGTTAAAGATTGTAATAAAAAAAACCACATTCACCAATAAGGTGACAAAATCTAGCGCGAAACTACTGCTGCTAGCACCTACATGGTTGTAAAAAAAAATATTCACCAATAAGGTGGCAAAATCTAGCGAAACCTCTTCTGCTAGCACCTATATGGCTGTGATAAATAGGCAAAAAGCATTATATCCTATGCCCATCAAATATAAGAAAGTAATAAAAAAAAACTGTAGTGTCAGGACTGACGCCGAGATGGCGTTGTTAAATAAGTATATCTTGACACTAGCAGTGTATAGCAAGTAATGTCAACAACCACCGGTAGATGCCGTTATTACAGACATTTTGACTCTAATCGTCAAATAATAAGTAGAAAAAAACAATAAAAAGGAAATAAAAAAAAAATGAGTTGCATGGTGTCGTTGCCCCTGATCGTCGATATTGATTTTCCTACGTTTCCAGCTAGATGTAACTTCCTCCATTATAAGAATATAGCAAAGGCTTATTTCTAGAGTTGCAAACCGCTCCTGTGAGGAATTCAAAATTAATTTTGTTGATTAGAGTAGAATACATATAAAAATAATGAACAAGACACGTTTATATTTGTGATCTTGTGCTAAATGCATCTATCTAACCACATAACAGTTATAATAAGTACATACTTGTTCCTTAATTCTGGTATCAGATACTAAAGAAGTAATATCCATTTTATATAATGGTAGTAATAATATATTTATAATGGTATGAACTAAGACACGTATAATATTTGTGTTTTAGATCTTTATGTACTTATGTAATGGTAATATCAATTTTGAAGATGTTAGGTAAATGGAAACTTAAGTATCAAGGCAAATCAATAAAAAAACGACAGGGACAGACACATGCAAAAACGCCGCCAGATGTTATATGGCGCGTTATCCTACACTCGGGTTCTACGAGACGCCAGGAAGAATGGCGGGGTGGGTATTCTGTGACCGCCGCACCCGCGGTGCCTAAATAGTTTAAATGCTTATAAAAATATGGCTATTTTCATAAGAGTATAAAAATGAAAATTAAGTAGGTATTATGTTACTAGGTATGTAATTTAGTCACTCGAAGTATCTAAATTTTTAAAATCTTTTATGTGCCACTTTCCTATGTATTTTCCGTTCTCGTCTTCGAGCTCATAGACGAGGCGAGAAAGCTTACGTATAATTTTACAACGTTCATATTTAGGGGCAAGTTTAGCAGTAAAATATTTATTAGCAGAACTCTGCTTGTACGTCCGCTTCCACACAAAATCACCAACATTAAAAGAGATATCTCTGCGTTTGTTGTTATAGTATTTTATATTCCTTTCATGGGCCTTACGCAATGACTCTCGGACTTTGATGAAAATGTCACCGAGGTGGCCAATATTAGACGCATGAGTATCGCGTGGTACCACAACCAACTCTTGGAGATCTTCGAAGCCACGGTAAATACTACCATCTGTGACAGCTTCCCTACCGTGTACTAGCATGAAAGGAGTATAAGAAGTAGACTCATTTACTGAGGTGTTCATGGCAAATTGTATTTTATGTATGTTAATATCCCACGTTCTATGATCGTTCTCAACAAACGAGGAAACTGCAGTGATTATTGTGCGGTTATAACGTTCCACCGTATTAACTTGTGGACAATATACTGGACCCAAATGTACTTGCGGAATATTGTATTTTTCATATAATGCCTGAACCTCATGACTTATAAATTGCGAGCCATTATCAGACATCACCGTCTGTGGTATTCCGTGAACCAGAAATACATGGTCTTCTAACCTTTGCGCTATAACTTTGCCCGTTGCACGCCGTATAGGAAATAATAAACAATATTTTGTAAAACAACACACAACTACTAGTGAAAAGGTGTTTTGCTGTCGAGACATCGGCAGTGGACCAACTAGATCAATGCTGATGCACTGGAATGGTCGACAGCAGACCTTGGGTTCCCCTATAAAGCCAGCTGGCGCTAGTGAGCTATGTTTATATGAGTTGCAAGTGGCACAATTTTTAATAAATTCCTCGGTATCTTTATGCATACCGGGCCAAAAATACCGTAATTTTAATCTTTTATAAGTTTTTGCAACGCCTAAGTGCGCAGCAATTGGTTCAGAATGGTTACTTTTCATAATATCCTCCCTAAGCTCCTTTGGTACAACCTCTTTCCACTGGTAGTCACCACAGAGTTTGTTAGTGCTTTTTGTAAATCTAAAAAGCCTACCATCAACAATTTGAAAATTGGGACACGCGCGCGGCCTATCCGTGCAACGTTTTAATATATTGTTATACCAAGCATCGCTGGAAGTAAATGCGTCTACGGCTGCCACTGGTACAGAACGTGATAGTGCATCCGGTACGACGTTTTGAGATCCACTACGATGCTCAATAATGAAATTATAAGGCGATAGCCTACACCCCCAACGCGCTAGTCGTCCTGTCGGATTCTTAAGGTTTAAAAACCACTTTAGACTAGCATGGTCGGTAATAATTTTAAATTGTCGACCACCTTCAAGGTAAGGGCGGAAGTGTTCAACGACATGTACCACGGCCAATGCCTCTCGCTCTGTAGCGGAATAGTTACGTTCAGCGGGTGTTAGTGAATCATACCTTCAATGCTAAGTTTCTGCGATCACGGGTCAGAGATATAATATTCCAATTTCTTAACTTATTCTCTGTTTCTAATATTATTTGTGTAATTCCACAGAATTCCTCCTTGATATTAGGTTATTAGGTAGGTTAGTTGCAGCGGAGCCCTACGGCCTCCGGGAACTGCCCTGGAGATTCATAGCACAGTGTTATGTTAAAAATATAATTAAATATGCCTATGATCTTGAGGTCAGTGGGTCTAACACTGAGTTCTGAAGGAATCCCAGTCAATACATTTGAACTTCATGTAATAAACATAGCAAATGAATTCTAAAACATAATTTTTAATAAATCGACAAATTGTCTTATTGGTTAGTTAATAAAAAGGACCTATGGAGGGGAGAGCACCAATTTTGTGTATAATTATTGCTATTAATAAAAAGAAAACAGCTTAATTTGTGAGTTCTTTGCCAAAGAAGGATGTGAAACTTAATATTGTGAAAATTTAGAATTTAACATGAAATTCGCAAGTGTTACTCAATATATGCCTTAATCCCACTAAGATGCCGTTTACTATCAAGGTTTTTTAATGAAATAGGGGATGAAAAAGGCGAATTTTGGAAATGTAATATGTTTGATTTAATAATCAATTTACCCACAAATAAAAATAAAATTAACAAAATCTGTTTTAAATCATGAAATATAATAAGTTAATTAGATACCTTAGTGTGGGCGGAGTATTATCTATTGATATAATTTATTTATTCAACTAATTCACCGAATCGCGCGCCGGCGATTATAAATATGATTGAGCTTTTACTCTTCAAGCTGAAAACAAAAATAACTCACTTTGTTAAATTCAGGGTGGCTTTTCGAATTAAATTCACACGGAAAACGAGAGAAATACCTACGAAATAAATATATAAAAACTTTATGATCTTCAAATCAATAACAAATTACTTCGATCGATGTCTCACAGACTAGTCATAACCTAGACGATAGACTAAACCAACGCTCCACTTGCGCGCAGATTTGCGTTTATGTGGAAGCGACGGAGCCGAGGTCCGTTTGCTGAATGTTAAGCGCCGTATTGGCGACGGAACCTCTCCTAAAACCAAATTCATTTCATAACACTCGTAAGACTCTTAACTTGCTTCAAGATGTGTCAAGTCAACATACGGATCTTTCGAAATTCTACAATACCTATGCAATAAGTATTTCCAGCTAAAGTTATGTTTAGTTGAAAAACAAAACGTAATGAAAAATTAACCTTAAACAAATTGTGAATGCTTTCCAAATTCTATTCGACGAAACTATAATTATATGATCTATAAGTTTAAGTGTATTTTATTAAAATATGTCTATAGAAATGATCAAAACAAACGGTCCAAATGTCAAATTCCGAATTTTGAGAAAATCAACCCACCTAAATGGAAGCACGGGATTTTGGGCGAAAAAAAACTATCTTTGTAAATAAGGCCAGGATAAACGCGAGATTTATTTTGTTTATGCAAAAAGTGAATAATGACCAAAGATAATTGCAAATGTCACTGACGTGACGTGAAACGACGTTGACGTTGATATTGTGAAATTAATTGACAAAGTTATTGTAATTATGATTTTAGTTGTGAAATTTGTGTTAAAACTACAGTGAAACCAAAGTGTTTTTGCAAAATTAGTGTTTTATGAAATTTTAAGAAAAAACAGTGTTACAGTATATGTTTACATTTGCCTGTTTACAACTAAACTAACCTGAAAATTACGTAAGATTTTACGTGTCCTTTTGGCTTCTGGAAAAATTACTATTCGTTGCTCGAATCCTGGGGCCTTGCCATGATCGTTTATAGCAAGTTTAAAATAATATTGAAAAACAGAGACACCGCTCTTGCTGCGTATAGAGCCATCCCGCTCTCACCGCGGTTTTAATATTGTTTTGAGCGTCGCGTCTGTTTTGGACACCTCTGCCTTTTTTAGAAGTTTGAACTGTTGTAATTTTTTAAAAATTGAAATGGTTTTTTGATTGCTTCGGTTTTTGTAACAATATAAAAAGGTACATACAGCGCGATAACAAAAATTTAGTATTTGGCCAAAAAGGCCCTCCTCTCAGCATAATCATGCTTCGTTGACGTTTCGTCGCCGAAGCGCAGTTCTTCCGATGTCTGGTGTTGACGGTAAACGGTTCTAATGCAATGCAGTAGCCCTTCTTTAGTTTCATTTAAATTATTGCTAGTATTATCATGAACCAGCGCACATTAGCAAAGTTAGCTGAGCCTTGCCACAGCACTATGCCTACTCTTAAACAATCAGATTGATCGTAGCAACTATGACAACATACTAACTACTGCAGCCCATACAATTGAGCAGCACTCTGTCCTTCCTATCGATCCTGCGGTTCCGATAATCCAAGGCCGTGGGCCAGCCATCGCTCACGAGGACCAAGTGGCGCCCGGCGTTCACTCAACCTGTGGGATACCGTGCCCATAAACGCGCACGTGATAAGCAACACAACGCCCGGCTATAAATCTTATGGCCCCGGAATAGGGTCGAGAATACCAATTAGCGTTATCAGGATCACGTGGTGAATGTTTGCCGAAATTTCGATGATTATTTTTTCATCAATAAAAGCCCAGTTCTCATGGAGATAATAAATTTCTACCATATTTATACATAGATTTCGTTGACCTATCTAAACAGTTTTCGCATCAGAAGACAATTTTTTATTTACTTTATTTAAAAGTAATTTAAACAGTGAAAAAGCCTCATGCGAAATTGAAAGCATTACTGAACAAATAAATTACTGTATAAAGTTCTTTGACACATTAGGTTTTTCCACACTGACAACTTTTGCAGCGCCACAATCTTAAGCGTTGATTTACAAGTATATATTTTTTCTCTGAATAAGACTTTAACCCGATATTTGAGTTGGATACCTCTTCGCGCTCCCGAGAAAAAGAGTCTTAACAGACAGACGGACAACGAAATGATCCTACGAGTTCCCTTTTCAGGTGCGGTACCCTAAAAAGGTCTAGCTCAGTAATCAGCACTTCAAACAATATTCGTCCCACTCCGGTCTCTACTTAGACAAGGAGGAACTGGTCTACTTAGACAAGAGGGAACTAGCTTACTTAGATGAAGGGAAACTGGTCTTCTTAGACGAAGAAGAACTGGCCTAGTTGGATGAGAGGGAATTAGCCTATTTAGACGAGGGGGAACTTCCCTACTTAGACGAGCGAGATTTGGCCAACTTAGACGAGGAGGAATTGGCCTACCTTAGACGAAGTTCAAGAAGACGAGGGGAACTAGCTTACTTAACGAATAAGAACTAGCCTACTTAGATAAAATGGAACTGGCCTACTTAAACGAGGGGGACTAGCCTAATTAGGCGTGGAGGAATTGGTTGGTGTAAGGTTTTTCTTTGAGTTTTTCATCTCTTCGCACAGGTACAATTAGCAAAAAGCAGTACCTTTGTACATCTTTTCTTCTGTGTTGTTTCTGTATATGTTAATTTCTGCGTGCATAAATTGTTAAATAAATAAATACAATTTCGGTGAATCCCCATAGTCATCTTTTACGACTTTTTAATACAATTAAGTTGGCAAACAAGCAAACTGCCCACCTGATGGTAAGTGGTAACAGTCACCTATAATACATGCGGCTCTTGTGAGATTCACAGCAAAACTGCAACCCCCACAAGAACCACAGTGTACGTTGCCAACTTGTGACACCAGATGTAAAGTCACAGTACCCAGTAATTTCACTGCCATATCTTACCCTTCAAACCGGAACACAGCAATGCAAGCACTGCTGCTTTGCGGCAGAAATAGGTAAGACGGAGGTACCTAAGCAGACGACCCTGGTACAGAGTCTCCCTCCAGTATAGGAGAGATTTGCTTACAAATCCAAGGAAATTAATTGGTTTCAAGTCAATATGCCAACTATGTATTTAAAATGCTGCAATTTTTTTGCTTGTATCGGTTATAATATCAATAATGGCCATAATTGTTTTGGCCATAACTCTACAATCGCGAGTAAATAAAGTCATTAAAAATGGTTCAATTATGGTAAGTTCAGTAACGAGGATATTAAGGTAACTTAGTTGAACCCTTCAGCGATGTATTTGACGCTTTTATTGCACTGACACCAGATACTTCTGTACATATATGTTACCATTATCTGAAGCTGTAGTGAAATAAATGAACGTATTATTTAATTATTCAGGAGAAATATTTGACAGCAGTTTAATTTTCTGTAAATTCTTCCCATTCTACATTTGATGATGATCCGTGATAAAAATCTTCACTCATTTTAACATTCAATGAAACTTTAAACTCTACCATCAGCACTGAGTTCAGTGGCACTCGCTAGCTAAGAATAAAAATGGCGCCGCGAAATGGGACTAGTTAAAACGAACGAGCGAACCAAGAACACCTGAATGCTCGCATTCAAAAGGAACAAAAGACGCGAGTCTTAATTAAAAAACATTCTTGGCTCGCATCAAGTATCTTTACAAAGCTAGCGAAATTAATATAGCCTCATTTAGAATGCAAATAGACTAGTTCTTATCTCGCTTGTCCGGCCCGTTCAATCAATGTGTCCTTTAGCTCCGCTATCCGGACTCGGATCTCACCTCCTTGCTCTCATGCCGCCCTGGTACTTTGCTATTTATTACCCCGCGATATCACTACGCTAATCTATGCTTGTCTATTTCTCTGGACCTGGATTGAGCAATGCTTGTCTAATTAAGTTATTTGACGTGTCTACGTATCCGCTTTTGCGGTGAACGCGTGGCAATTGTATAACTTAATTAAAAGTACTCTAGTGAAAACATCTGCATTCAACTGGCCCGTGTAGATTGGAGATACAAAAGAACAGCAGAAGAGACTCCTTTGCGTATGCAAAATAATTTATATCTTTGTCTGTGAGTTCTGTTTCTCCAATGGCCAATTGTGTACAATCATGTTGGAAACAATCAAAATACGAATTACTCATGCTTCGTACAAGAAACATTAATAATAGTAATTTTCCAATGACCCCAAAATCGTGTTTCCCTTCAACTATAAGATGGCACCAATGTTATTATTACAGAATTAGCCTAGCTCCCGCTAATCAACGGCCCAACAATAGAGGGTTGCGGATTCGATTCCCATTGTGCTACGTAACCTGAGAGCTGGCAGCCCTCCGAGGGGATGTGTGAAACTAAGCATATTGCCCTGGTTTTGTTTACCTCTGAGCATCTCGTTCGTGTGCGCTTTATCAAGAGAACGTTATAAATAATTCATTACAAAGTCGTCCATAAACAAATTGCTTGGAGATTTAGTACTCGCGGGATTAAATAGGTGAGAAGATTTATTGTTTTAGGCAAGTTTTTAACTGGCTTCAGATAAACGTCTAATAAAGGGATCAGAAATATAAAATCTTGAATCGTATATCGTCTTATATAAGGACAAAACGGATATGAGGTTTAGCCCCCGTACACTTCAGTTAGAGTTCCACACACGTTTATAGAATAGCCATCAGCAGGTGTAATAGTATTCTAATTCCTTAAACCATATACGAAAGAACTCAGCATTCCAGAGGATGGAAATGAATATAAACAAAAGCTAGTTTGATAGATTTGATATCAACAATCACAGAAATGTTCAATTTGTAACTTGCGCTCGTAATTATTGAGCGGGCAAAATTATCATAATAACAGTTACAAAATAAATAAAACTGAATCCAGTTCAATTAACAGACACTAAGCAGACGGCAGCGCCTCGTAAGGCTCAGGCATTAATATTAACTAAAAGTGAGCATTCACACACAGCGAGCACACGTCATTAGCCATTCAATGTAACGGAACGGAGCCCCATAAATATTCAGGGTCCACCGATGGTCAGCTTACCCCGAAGGAAGCGCACTCTTCCGGTATACCGTCTAATTGATTCTTTAATTTGAGTTTTATCGGCGTGTTATTTAAATGAAATCGAACTAGATTCCTCCCGAATTAGGGAATGTCGTTAGCGTTTTGGGGAGATCTTTTACGATCCGAAGGCCTCTGTAATCGGCATTTGTGTTCGGATCTTAATTGTCCAATTTCGGATAATTACTATATTTTTAAACGCCGATAATACTCGAATTGAAGCCCGTGTAGCAATCGCTTCGTTGTATATCTTTATTTAAACTTTATTGGCGTGGGTTTACTTCTAAAATAATGTTTTTTATTATGATGACCGATCTTAAATAGAATACGTTTAAATCGTGACTACTTCCTTAAATATCGTAGCTTTTGAACTGAATTTACAGGTCTTTTTGAGTTCTACTAAACCTTTTTTTATAAAAAATGAGTTATATTTACAAATTGGTTGAATTTATAGCATTTATTGCATTTTAATTAGAAATTCCCTCGCTCGCGAAAGACACTCCTACGGTGAAGGAAAACATCGTGAGGCAACCTGCATACATCTGCGAAGAAATTCAAGTGTATGTGAAGTGGCCAGCGTGGTTGACTAAGGCCTAAACACCCTAACTTAGGGTAGGCTCGAGCCCACCTCGAGCCCCTCAATAGGGACGTATATAAGCTGTTATGATGAATTAGAAATTTAAATCCACGCATGTCTTTACTGAGCGTCGGTGGCGCAGTGGACTCGGCACTTGCCTTCCAATCGGGGGGTCGGGGTTCGAAACCCGCCATGTACCAATGTGTTTTTCGTTTCGAATTTCATATGTACATTTGTCTGACGCTCCTACGGTGAAGGAAAACATCGTGAGGCAACATGCATACATCTGCGAAGAAATTCAATGAGGTATGTGAAGTCGACCAATCCGCACTGGGCCAGCGTGGTTGACTAAGGCCTAATCACCGTAATATAGGGTAGGCTCGAGCCCCTCGGTGGGGACGTATATGGGCTGTGATGATGATGTCTTTACTGCTGAATTATTGTGTATACCTAATTATAATTTTTTAATAAGAACCTTCATTATATCAACTTACATTTTATATCAACTAAAGACACATTCAAAACTAATAACAAAACACTCGGAAAACAGTCGATTTCTACCCTGTTAATAATTGAAAAACGACTTCACTATTATTACATTGTAGAAACTTTAATCACATTCAAATCCACTTTCCCAAACAAAAGTCAACAGCGGAAATCCTACGCTATGTCAAACGTCTATATTAAAGCTGTTCTGTCCATCAATAGAAGCGAGGCTTGGATTTTCAATAGGCTTTTTACAAAGTCTACCATTGTGGCCGGCTTAAAGGGTTCCCGACAATACGGCCTGGTTTAATTAACCGGGCTTAAAGCTTAATTGTAAGTGCAGTTAAGCCGCGTAACACGTGTCGGTGTCTCTCCGGGGTCTCTCAGGGACCTCGCTGGGTCCGCTTTTACAATTGTTATTGAAATTTTCCGCTTCTTAGATCATTGGATTGTTGTATCGCGACGGGACGCGGTGGTTTCATTGAATATATTATATTTTATTAGCACGGACGCTAAATCATAATCAAGGAAAGTATATCGATTATCGATTAAAAAGCGTTTTCGAAACATCTTCCAGATAAAAACTACTTAAGGTTTATCTTCACTAGGTGAGTAATGTAAGACAACAAGTATCACAATCCTAAATGATGTTAAATGAAGTCGAAACGCGAGCAATTTCAATAGCAGCAATATCGAAAATTAATTTCATCACACGATTATCGTAAATTTTATTGTGTTTCCAATGTTAATGAATATTCATTTATATACCTATATATTGATAGCTTCTAATCAAAGGGCGCTTCAAAACTATTTTAACTGCTCTTTAAGCTGTTGAAATTAATTGAATTTACCTATTGGACTAACAACTGAATCGATTAACTTTATAATTGATGAATATATTAATAATAATGAATTGCGAATTATTTTAGTCCCGTCAACGCAACGGAGCCTTGATCTCGACCGCAAGCAATTTACTGAGAAACAGAACAATTACTGAACAAAAACAAATACGAGGAAAAATCATTAGGGGACCATGTTGGGGCACACAATGGCCTGTGGGGGTGGCACAATGGTGCTGGTGAGATTACTGCTGTAACGGCAGCCCGGGGCGAGGGTTCGATGTTTGGCTGTGCCACAATCAGACCCCTCTGAGTTCTGTTTGAGTTTACAATTAAGATTGCATGGTTTTGCGGTTTTGATGCTTAGCACCGTGAGAGTAAAACCTCGATTACGTTGTGGTTTTAGAGCTGAATTTTAATTTTACGCAACACTTTGAAATTGTTTTACATTGGGAAATTTGTAGGAAAATTTTAAAGCAACACATTTTTTTGATACAATGAATGAATATCATGACACTTCTTAAATTGCGATGGACTTAACAACACTAATACACTCAGAGCTAAGACCGGTGTAACTCTCGATCTCCTCACGAGGATATCAGCAATAGAACATTCATTATAAGCGTTAATGAAATGTGTTGTTGTATTTACAAAGAGCATACAACTGTAGGCGCATCGAATAATGATAGCTGTTCCGGAGCCTTATGAATACTACTCTTATTTTTGAGAAATCTTAAAATGAGCTCGTTCACATTTGTGAATTCAATATCAGGCCGATTACACGTTTCTGTTTATGGGTGTAACACGACACTCCCCCACGTTGTACCCCTTTACAGACAAACAATGCGCTTTATTTTACAAGTGGAATTGCGCTATGAAAATTCTGGATGGTTATTTTTGGATTGTCTATTTTCTACATTGCTAATATTCAGTTTAAATTCAAAAATTTCAATGGTAGTGTAATTTGTTGCCTTCTTTCTTGGAGTTGAGATCGATTTAATTTACGAATTGGATACGTTTACATAGACCAGGTTAAATTTAAAGAAGGAGCCTTTACAGCTGACCCTGTATCAGCGGCATAGCCGCTATAAAAAGATTTTCCTTCGTTTCGCAACATTATATCTATGCGCTGTTAAAGATGGAACTAGTGGATATAGGGGGAGCTCATTAATAAAAAATACGATTCGTTACGAAAAGCATATCCTAACTACGCAGTGTAATAATGACACTCACAATAAAGTCAAAAAATGATAGAGCCGTTTCTATTTCTAAGATATTTTATGAATATCTTGAATTGCATGTTATTCGAAATATATCACAATTGAAAATTATAATCATGAAGACAGTCCTTTTGTGGGTGTCTAGTCTACATAGATGTAATATTTTGAAAATTAAGTCCTTAGGTATTTAAATTTAAGCCTTTACGACACCGTGTTTAGACAATACCCTATCAAACCGAGACCGAGACTATGGGTATAGTCATATAAAAGATATAGCGTCCCTGAAAATTCGAAATTGTGAATATAATTTTGAAATTCCCCATACAAATAGTTGATCTGTAACAAAAAATGTAAGGGGAATAGGAAAATTAATTTTACAATTTCGAATTTTCAATGACGCTCTATGTTTTATATGACTATGTTAACATGAGTAGGTTTCGGCTTGATAGGGTATTGGCCAAACACCTGGTTGGCATAATTTTCTTCCTAAAAGGAGGTTTTGAGATCATCAGGGGGAGTATAATGGCTCAGACTATATAGATATATGTAACACAATTCATCCCAATATACTTAATTAATACGCATGTGAAAGTTGCTACATCTAAAAATCATGTTGTGGTTTGTTCAGATCATTTTATTTATCCCAAAGTTAAAGTCAACTGTTTAAACAATAACTATGTAATATTTAAGCATTTTATTTTTGATACGTGTCTGGAAGAAAGAATATTGATGGAAGAAAAACAAAAATGTCTCTTTTTGAACTTTAAATAAATATAACCGTAAAACAAACAGGTACTTCAAGCCCTAACCTCGACCCAAATCGTTATTGACTGCGCACATAAAGAACGGAAACTTTCTCAACATATTCAAAATACTGGAAGTACAATAATTTCAAAAATGCAAAAGCTGTGTCGCCCGCCGCGTCCGCCGATAACAAAGTTGCCGGATGATTGAAACAAAAAACCGTGCGAAGTTTCCAACACGTCCCTTGCTAAGTGTATTAAACCGCCTAAAGTTTGGCAAAAACTGAAAGAAGACGAAGTGAAATAATATAAATACTTTCAATAATAAAAAGTTGATATTGGCAGAAGTTACACTAGTGCGGTCCGAGTGATAGCCGGAAACGGTTGAATTGGATTTAATGTTGACATAATTATCGTTTTTTTTTCTGTAGAGAAAAGAGACTGCAGGGAGCTGCTAGTTGTTGAAAAAATGTGATTGACGAAACAAAAAAAAACGAGTTTATTGCGAAGTAACGAAATCACAAATAATTATGTTACTTCCGTTGAGAGAAAGTTGAAAAAGAAACATTTTCTCAAATATCTTAATGTGCGTGCATGTTTAAATTCAGCATAGATAAGAACCTAATTTATTTACAACAGCTAAGATATTAATCGTCATCTCATGTGATGGAAAATAACGATAAAGGTGCAAACAAACTGGGCTTAGGTGATGCCACGCCACGTTATGTGATTGGTCGCGTTAACGACGTCACGTAAGCTAAGTGTACTTCTAAATCAGGATTTTTCATACATTTTCTATTAAGACCGATGTCTTCTGATGGACGTAACATCACATACTTGGCATCACATAAGCCCAGTTTGTTTGCACCTTAAGGCCGATATGAAAGCTTCATCTGAATACCTAAAAAACAACGGAACCGTCTCAATACCTCTAATGTGTCAACACAACAATATATGAATATAATATTATATGCATCTGTTCGCAATCTTACCTTATTAATAAGATCGCAATAAATTATTCACTTCTTATCTGAAATTTATATTCATTATTACTTACTATTTTTTTAAATTGAAATTCCCGACACAATTTATTATCAGAAGGATGCTGTAGTACCGTCTACGTGGATATCTCTATCTTAACTATTTTTGCCGTAGTGCTTGCATTGATGTATTGCAGTTTGAAGGATACAACAGACAGTGACATTACTGGGTACTGCTACATGTTATGTCACAAGTTGACAATGTACACTAAAGTTCTTAGTGGAGTTGTAAATTAACAAATTTTACAGGAACTAAGCTACGGAGCATATTCTCGGCCCATCTGCCACGGTGTCTTAAGACAAAAGTCTTCAATTCGTGCGTGTTGCCAGTGATGAGGTACGGAACTGAGATGTGGCCGCTTACAATGAGTCTCATAAGAAGGCTTAAAGTCACTTAAAGGGCGATGGAGAGGGCTATGTTCGGGGTTTCTCTGCGTGATCACATCAGAAATGATGAGATCCGTAGAAGAACTAGAGTTACCGACATAGCCCAAAGAATTACAAACCTTAAATGGCAGTGGGCAGGACACGTCGCTCGTGGGTCTGACGACCATTGGGGCGGAAAGGTCTTCAAGTGGCGGCCACGTATCGGGAGACGCAGCATCGATAGGCCTCCCACAAGGTGGGCCGACGATCTGGTGAAGGTCGCGGGAAGCCGCTGGATGCAGGAGGCACAGAACCGATCGCTATGAAGATCCTTGGGGGAGGCCTATGTCCAACAGTGGACGTCTCTTGGCTGAAATGATGATGATGATGACAGGAACTAAAATTTACTATGAATAACTTTATCCACTTAGCATCCGGTTAGTTTATCAACTTTGTCAATGTCTTAATTATTATGCCGTCCACATTCCATTTAAACAAAGTAAACTTTACTTCAGCTTAAAAAAATATCGGTTTCTTAAAATCGATATTCATTCGCAATTTTTATTGAATAATAGCAAATTAACACGAAATATTTAAGTACCCAGCTAGAATGTTATGACTTGCACCACACATCATCCGCGTGAGTTACTCGGAACGAGAGCCTTCGGAGACTCGAGCGTCACGGGAAGCGCCGCGGACGGAACGGCCCAAGTTGCGAGCATAAACACCCCGCTCCCTCGTCACCGCATCCATTGTGTGTGACACTGAAACTTGCCCATCGACATTGGCGCGT
Source organism: Schoenobius gigantellus (assembly GCA_963935595.1). Lineage (NCBI taxonomy): Eukaryota > Metazoa > Arthropoda > Insecta > Lepidoptera > Crambidae > Schoenobius > Schoenobius gigantellus. The sequence continues at coordinate 3,479,205 of OZ012557.1, forward strand.
CCCTAAAAGCCCTCGCATGTTATTGAGAAACTTCCAGAGTCGTCATTGTTTACTGAACTGAGATTTTCTCGTGAATGCTTCTAAAACTCTGATTATGTTGAGTATTAATCGAATTATCGAGGAAACTTTTGACGTTCGTACCTGGAATGTGTTAGATACATCTGTGGGTTTTAGTGTATTTTTATATCGTTCACCAATTTGATTGCTGACTTTTTTTCGTTTTCGCGACGATACAAAAATAGTTAAATCGACTAACATGAAATGAAATACCAATAGTAGTAATAAATGTGTATTCCGAGATATTTTTATGCACAATCTATACATCTATACAAATAAATAAAATTGAAGTGTCTGTTTGTAATGTCAAAATAACAAGTTTTTACTAAATGGGTATGAATGTATATCGGGTACCAATAACAAAAACACAATTTAAAATTTTTTTGTCTGTCTGTCTTTTTGTTCCCGCTAATCTCCAGAGCGGCTGGACCGATTTTGACGGGACTTTCACTAAAAGATAGCTAATTATATAAGGTATAACATAGGCATCAAGATTTTTAAAAAATGCCTACAAAAATCAAAATGCTGGCTAAAGTTACTATTCCACGCGGACGAAGTCGCGGGCACAGCTAGTCAATAATATAAACTTATAAAGGTTCCTGAGTAGACATCAACCGTCTAAAGCATCTTCACAGCGATAGATGAAAATATCAGCGTTGTGGTATGAATTTCAATGAGACTAGATCCTTTGCTTGCAGGAGTAAAAAACTTTATAATTCTTATTCATGTATCTTTTCATCATATCGTATTTCAACGAGATCGAATAATGAGTCGAAAATCAAGACAAACGTTTCGTGTCAAAAAACGAGGAAACTCACTTATCAACCGAACAAGTACTTATTGTTCGTCAAAACTTACACGTCCAGAGGCCGTCAGCCTTCAAAAAGTTTCAACGGAGGGTCCAAGAGATGAATAATAAAAAAATCATCCAGATAAATGAAACCGACGAACTGTTTGACAAATTTTGTCACTTCGATCGCAGCGAGGATTTTGTCCTGGCGCGTATCTTTTAAAAAAATTACTTTATCTTTGACACGACATTAAATATTTACAAATTGTTCATTCTTTGGCAGTTACTGCGATCGGTTTACGTTATTGATTTCTTATTTATTTGATTCAATTCAAAGTTTGTTTGTTACATACATTCTGTCAAAAGAGTATAAGGAATTATTGATTTATTTATGGTTCCAAATATCTAGTGTGTATTGCGAAAGCGTTCAAAAGAGGTCGAGATGTGATGGAAGATTTGCCTCGCTCTGGTAGGCCATCAACATCTTCAATTGAAGTTAACATCGCAAAAGTGAAGAAAATAGTGACTGAAAATCCTCATTCGAGCTTGAGAGAGATAGTCGCTGAAATTTCTGTGTTTCACGAGTCGATCCGTACCACTTTAGATATATCACTTGGGTATAAAACATGTTGACGCTCGGGTAGTCCCAAAGTTCCTAAATTTTCAAAAAACTCTAACGCCTAAGAGTCGCCGAGGACATGCTAGAAGTAGTCAATGTCGACCCAACATTCATGAAACGCATTGTTACTGGTGACGAGATGTTGATTTGCGAGTTTGATATGCAAACTTATTGAGCAACCACCTTATTCACCAAATATGACTCCAGCGGACTTTTTTCTTTTCCTAAACTCAAAATACCACTTTGTGGCACCCGTTTTCATTCGGTAAAAGACATAAAGGAGACTACGCGGCGATAACTGAACTCAATTCCGAAAAAAGGGTTTAAAAAATATTTTATTTTTTGGACTATTCGTTGGCGCAGTTCGTGTGTCATTTTTGAAGGAGCACACTTTGAAGGCGATAAAATAAATTTGGATGAAGATGAAATATTGTGTGTATTCTTGATCCTTTTCCCGATACTTACTTGACAGAGTAGTACATCAAAAGAAACTTAATAGAAAACAGGGATTCTAGTGTAATTTTTGGAGAAACTCCTATTATAGCCAATAGTTTCGTATCAGGCTATCACTGATAATATAATTATTCTTTGCTATGACTCGACTACGAGTACAACTTCTTTGATTGCATCGTGATTTAACGCAATCTGGCTGTCTGAGATTATTCCATTCCACCTTTCACTCCAGCTTTTACGCACTATAGTAAATTTTCTAGTAGTAATTTTCCCACTGCAACGATGCAGCTGCCGACAAAGCAAAATTTATGGAATCATATGTCACGTTTTTCTACACGCCGGCGCCGGCAACGGCACGACGGCACGGGCCGGGCCGGGCAGTGGAAAAATAGCCAATGTTACGAAGATTTCAAAATGTATAGTGTAGCAATGAAGAACCGCAATTCATTTATGATGTGATTTAAATAATAAAAATTGTGTTGCTTTATTTTGTTTGTTAAGATAACACGATCCTTAGCCGAAATTTCTTTAGCCAATGTTCTATCTTTAAGTGCACCTTTATCAGCATGTTTTTCACATATGAGGTTATCGGTCACTCCAGTATTTCGGCAAGATGTCTTATCGGAGAGATATCAATTTATCAGTGCCCATATCAGCGGCGTTCCCATGTTATGTATATCTAAAACACGAACTGTATTTGCAACGTTTGATTTACGACCATTTTATTCATTTCAAATGATTTTCGAGCAAATATGTTTACAATGTTTGTAAAGTAAACTATGAAATCGCAATCAAAGTCAATTTAATATATGCTTATTGAATCACTTGTCACTCAATGCTCGCGATGACAATTAATCAAAGATAAAAATGAATCCCATTGGGCAATCTCGACATATATATTTTATCACATAAAACAATATTGAAAGAAAATATCACTTATCCCATTACAAATATCCTATTCAATGCGACAAAAACATTGGTATTGCAATATCAGAAGGTGAACAATAAATAAAATCTATATCTCTGGCGTCCCAAAGCCGTGATTTATAAGGAATCTGTTTACATGACATTCCTATTGGTCGCTCGGAGCAGAATTAATGAGAGGAGAGTATATCACTTCCTAAGCTAACATTGGCCCCGCTAATATTGCCCACCCTAAGAGCCACCCTTTAAGAATTCTACTAATAGAATGCGCATAGACAGACAGACAATCCATCACGTCCCCTACCAATGTATTATTTATGGGGACATCCTTTGGAGCAACCCACTGCTAATCTTTCAATATCTCGAGAATTTTCGGAATGCTAACGTTAGGGATTCAGGACTTGCAGATTTATAAGGAGCCCCTGTTTTTAAGACAATAACGTCTAATTTCGATTGACTAGATAGAATGAGTGATAAGGGTTGCGTTCAAATAGTTTCAGGCTTAAGCTTGAGGAATAAGGATGAAAATTGATTAATTGTCATGTAAGTCTTCCTGACAATTGCAAGATTTGTTTATTTGGATTGGAATGCTCGTAATGGCATTATGTACAGAGTAGAATAAACAGTTTCGCTTTATTGATATCTGGTGAGAAACTGAAAATGATTTTAAAATTAATGTATTATATAACTAATGAATCCTATTTTTTTATAATTGCTATGTCCACCTCGTTAGATGTTGGCGTAGATTACTGCTTGACTGATGTATGATTTTTAAAATGAATTACATATTAATTGCTATTTAATTATGTATTTTTAATTTAGAATTGCGTCTGAGAATAAGGTCTTTTGTTAGAATTAGTGATATAACAACTATTCTCATGTAAAATTAAAGTAAGGATTTATAACCTCTAAAAACGATAATTTATTATTAATAGGATAAAAAATCTATATTTAATTTCTACAAATTGAAACTCAAATTAACACAAAATATCAAATCCCTACGAAAAGATGAAACTAGCAACATTCTCACAGTTCGCGGTCTATTTCTATAAATACATCACTTAGAAGCAGGAGAGGGAAAAAATCGAGATCCAACTAGAGGGTACCCAGAATAGATCCCTGTGGGACTCCTTTATGCTGTAACCGGAGCTAGCTTGTTTTACACACTCCTGTTGCTTAGCGGCCATGACTCAGCTAAGATATTTTCGTTTTAGTTACTTTGATTGTTATCATAGGATAATGTGTAGTCAGTGGAGACTCGAAAAGAAAAAAACGTTAGGAAGAGTCTTTAAATTTCATTAATAAGTTTTAATAACTTGTAATTATAAGCCTTCTTACTATATGAAAAGCATAAAACGAATAAGAAACACTTACCTAAAACAAAGCATCACAACAACAATTAAAAACGACACACAAAAGTGAAACAAAAAGTCCCAACTCAAAACAACACAGGTATTTAAACCGATCCTATTCATCATCGAGTTCTTAATTTAAAAATGGCCGCGTGCAATCGACTTGATGTAAATGAAACTGCGCCCGCGCAACTCATTACCGTACTCATAACGAGCATTCGTAAATCAAGCGGACACCCAAGGGCCATTGTCTCGCATTCGAGAGATGAGATTGTAAATCGATACTCATTGTGAACATCGATTCTAACAATTATCGATTCTCGGCATACCGATTGTGACTAATGTGATAAATGATGCATTGTTGTTGACAGCAGATGAGTTCTAGTAAAAAATGTTGCGGTGCCGAGAACATGAATGACGGGTCTGTCACCTTACATTTGGAACAAAATGTCCGTTAGTTTTCGAAACATCGATATATTCCTGTTTCATCGTTTTTTAGTGTTATAATTTTATTTCCTAAATGAAAGACGCTGAAGGTACGAGTAAAAGTGAAAAGGGAATCAAAATCTCACGTGAAATGTTTAAATTAGAGTAAAGTATCTGGTCTTTAATATTGTATGTTAAAAATATATTATGTTTTAACAGAGCAAGCGAGCGTATTTCTGCACCGACTGCCTCAAGAGATTTCTCAATTTAGTTTTGAAATTTAGTCGCAGTCTGTCTGGATACCGCGCACAGCTCTCCATTCGCTATGAATGCTTTATATGCGACAGCAGTTTATAGAAGCGGCCAACCGAGGACTCGCAAGCACATAAATTTAAACCCTAATAATGGTCGAGGAGGGCGTAAATTGGATAACCAGCGTTGAGACAAAGGTGATCTTGGTCGGTGACCCAGAATGCGCGGAGCGGCTGCCAAAATAATTGACAAAGTCGGTGTCATCGCGTCTCACCGCACTGCCAGAGTGTTTCGCAATATTCAAATCAAATGCTGCACTATCACAAACGAAAATACGCGGCTTGCAGACGATAGAACTGAAGTTTATAGAAATTCACAGTGAAATACTCCCGATTTTGCTTCCAATAAATGTTTCTTTGATCGATTTAATAAGGATAGTAAATGGAATTTTAAACGTATTAAAACATGGCTTTAAACTCATTATGAGCTTTATGGAATATTTTGAGTGTTCTGTCCCATTACTATTTGCACTTCCACCAGACGTGTTGTTATTTAGCCATATTTCAATATTTTTAAATTAAATCTACTACCTTTACATTATCGATCTATGGAAACATTTATTTAAAGCAGAATCAGGAATATCTGACGTTGAATTTCAACAAATACAAATGTGTTCATAGACATGAAAAAGTAAGATTTCATTTAAAGTATGATTGTGAAATCTAAATATTTAAAACCAGTTTTAGTATTAAATGTATTAACAAAAAATGAAAAAACATATGTCCACCAGATGGACAGGCCGCCTAACAGCCACTAAGTGCCACAATCGCCTCGACTCGCCTCGATTGAAACCCCCATCCTCAAATTAATGTCCGTCAGTTTAAGAAAACAATTGATACAATCGCTCGGGATAGTTCGTTAAACTCATTCGTGAATCATCGGTCGGTTTCGGGTTGGCATCGGGCCTAATCGGCGGGTGTCGGCGTCGCATATATCTCGGGCGCCGTCATCGTGGTCCATTCTTCAGCTGGTTGGGAGCGCTCGCTGACTGACGGGGCAGAGCGGGCTCTGTCGCGCTTGACAAATTGACGCCTCGTCACCAGCCTGTCGCCTGACGGACGCTTTCATTCACCGGCGCTATCGCTGGACCTTCTATTGACGTACGGTTACTAGGAAAACAGACCGACTGAACCAGTGCTGTCGTTGGTAAACTGATTTGGGGTGTATGTTACTCAGTTGCGGCTGAAACTAACATTTGTATTGGTCGGTGCGCCAGTTTTTTACACAATGTCAGCACTTTCTCCGCGCATGATACGTATAACAAACTTTTTCTGGATGGGTCTGGTGTATTGTTAGAAGTTAAATAATAAATTCCTGCCTTTTAATGCTATTAAGTTCATCCTGGATAGGTAATTACAGATACTCAGTTCCCAAAGCACACAGATTCTTCATAAATCAACCACGTACATCAAAATCTTTGTTCATTTAGCCGTAGTTTCGGAAAATTAAATGGAAGTGCGTCATTGTGGCGCGTATACCAGGAGACAATAGGCGGCTGGAGCTATCCCGCTAACGAGAGGTAACTCGACCCCGTAACCGATACGTTCATTAGGCAGATTCCTCGCCTATTCAGGATGCCTGGTACCGATGGTATTCCTTTACAAGATAATAAAATTTGATACAACCGACGAAAACACAAAAGATGTCAGCGGAAAACAAGATGTTGCTTGAAACGACCAACACTGTTTTTGGATGTCCTTTATTCTTAAGATGGATATAAGTAGATTTTCTTTGTAAGCAATAATAAATATTATGGCAAATTACCAGTGTGCCCGTGGCTACGTCTGCGTTCATGTGTGCTCTTTCAAAATGTCAGGGTAACTTGGGTTCCTGATATGTTTTACTCCCTCAGATTATTCTCAAAATTAATTGCTTAGTTAAGGTGTCTCAGTCGCGTTACATAAGAAATCTGTTAGAAAAATTTATATCAGGTCAGTAATAATTCTATCATTCCGAAATTCCTTGTGAATCCATAATACGAACCTATCATTCTCACAATTTATTTATCAATAACATATTCCAAATTTAATGGTAAAAAAACAAGAATAAATTGATTAATGCTTTTCACGACCTACTTATAAAACTTCAGTTGGTACCTTCAAGTTAAAAACAAAAATGAATATATAGAATATGAAGTACAATATAACTAAAAACATTGATCGGGTTGCCTTTTTAACCTTCAAAAATTCAATCTCCGTCGTAAATGTTGAGTAATAACATACCAAAAAAGCATCAACAAATATCGAGATGAAATTACAGTGTTTAATTGTCGATAAAAGTGTGAAACTCCAAATTTGGCGGCTGGGGCTGAGACAGTTTTTGCGTTGAATTGGCGACAAGTCGTAAAATGTTATAGACTATTCAGACACCTTGCGACATCGCAGCATAGCTTTGTCGCGAACCTTACAAGCTTACGATTTGGTAAGGTTGATTTTTGGAATTTCGGAAGCGGCCATTTCAGATAATCCAAGAACTAAGTATGTTGTCAGTGTTTTTAGTTATGAGTAACATAAATTATGATTAATGAAATACCCATTTAATTAATAATCGGTTATTATTCATTATTCTAACGAAATCCGTTTCCCGGTAGTAAGGTTTTTAATTTTAATGAGGCTTTGATTCAGACAAATGTTAAAGTAATGCACACCTCTATTACACCACCTTCAATTTCTTCCCATATTTTGATGTCTCATCTACCTTTTACCTACACCAAAATTTGAGTCAACAGTTGTCTTAAAAATTGACAAACAAATAGAGCTAATTTCACATATCCTACAGAGTTAAAAGAAGTCATCGGCTAGTCTGAAATAAATTATAAATATTGTATGTAGGTAATTGTACTCTAGGATTATGAGGATTATCAATTCTAAGTTCTTTAAGATAAAATCGAGAGTCGAATAGGTTCATTGACGTGAATTTAGTAGTGTATACTATGCTCCCTAATCTAACCTATTAAAATTGACATCCGAAATGAAACTATAACCAAAAAAATCAAGTAAATTTCTTGCTCTGTTACGATATAAACGGAAAGAAAAACAAGCAAACACAAAAACATATTAGTTAGGAGTTTATTCCGGCCGATTTATAGCTGTACCAAATGTCTTAGCCTGCAGAGGTTTCAACTCCGTGCATGGTTCGAAATAAAAAGTAACACATGTTCAGGCCTTGGTCCTTACTTCTATTGCCTTGCCATCTACTTACCTAAATTCATCGCAATCAGTTCAGTATCTTCGTGATAAAGTTAGAAAAATCCATCCAACATTTAAAATATTTACAAAAAGTGTTAAACAAATGAAATCCAGTGCATTATAAGTCATGCAGTCTCCAGAACTAAGCAGGGCATATAACAGTTTCGGTATAAGCAGATAACAGTTAACTCAAAATAACCCATATTATCCAAAATTTTAAGACGCGATAACTTGTGTTTCTATAAATCTGTACCTATTTTTCATTGAGCCACGTTGATAGCGACATTTGTCACATGTCACTATGATGCCGTTCTTAATGTGTTGCACGCCGCAAATAATCTATTTCGTATAAAGTATTCACAGCCATGTTCACAGCAGACATTATTAACATAATTTTAATTTGGTTCCAACGTTCACCATCAGTCTGAGTTTTAAACTTTTTAATCAAAATTCAAGCATGCAAACTTTGCAATATCTTCCTGCAACTTTATCTTTGTGCTAATATACTTTGAAAATAAGTTATTTTGTTCTATAATAAGTTTTTCGAAAAATTACATGAATGCAGAAGAGAAAAGCTTTTAAGTTGAGGTTTTCTGGTTCGGTATATTTTGGTTAAGCGATCAAGTATCTAAAACAAGTTCATTTTTTAATCAATCACACAGCTCGAATACATATGAAGTGTTTATATGTGATAACATGATTATCTAGCATTTATCTGCCTGTCTTGGAATGCGCTCTCCAAATAAATGTGCACAAAATTTCACAGCTCTATTCTTGCGTTATTAGGAAACTTTCAGATGTATCAGTAATGGTTGGTAATGGTTTGCAATGTTCCCAACAGCCTCGCAAACCACGATAGAATCGAACTTTTGCGGACTACACTTGAATAGATACATTCACCCAAAACATTTATCCGCTAATATCTTAATTCCAGTTCAGGATTAGACAGTAAAAAGTACGGTATTTTTATAAGAGTTTCAACACCTAAAACGGCTCCCTGGCCAATTAGCGTGGCGAATAATTAAAAGCGCAATTTTATTCAAGCGGCGACGGTAAAAAGCGATCGTCCGCTCGGCTTCGCTCGTCGTATTTTCGAAATCGTCGCGCGGTCATCTTCAAGCCTGGATTCCTCTTACAAACTAATTCGAAAACGACACGACTCAAATTTTCGAGTACAGGGAACTGAACCCTACCCTATTAGGTTTAAAGTTTACGTTTCGATCGGTGCTGTGCAGATATTGTAGGTGATAGCGGCGAGCAAGCCCGCTGAATTATTCGCGAGATAGTTTCGGAGATATTGCTCTTGTGGTCGCAACAAAACTAATTGAAATGAAAGCAAATTGAGCTTTTGCAGCGGTTCTATCTGCCATGCGTGTTTCATTGTCAGAAAGCCGTTCTAAAGGTTCAAATGCTATGGTTTCTACGTGTTCTTTATAGTTTTAGTCTACGTAAGTAAAATGAGGTTTATTAGGGCTCCAAAGAGATACTTTGAAGTTATTTATTTTAATAGGTGGAGTTTGCCGAAAAGAGAAACGTCGTGGGTCTGAGAGAGTTAATGTTATTAATTATCGTTTTTTATTAGCAGACAACACAAAAAAGAACATTTACCATTTGATTCCTTTGGTCATTTTCTTCAATAAAGGAAAAATAGAAGGAAAGATAATTCATATGAACGCCGTAACTTGTACTTATTTTTCACTGACTCCATCAACTTATCAGAGGTCAAAAGCTGGAATTAAATTGTAAACTCATTTATAAATGTAATTTTATACATTGCTTCTTAATAAATCTGCGGTCTGTTTTCTAAGTACTGCTTTTTTGCGAAGTATTCAATTACGGTACCAGAATCAAAGTTGAGTTGACCTCCTGCTCGGGTATGCTGATGAACTCTGGTCCATCGTGGCTTATCCATTAGTGTTCATCCGGATAGACCTCCCTCCGCGCCCTCCACGTCCCCGCCCATAGGGAGGGCCCGTTCGGGATCAGGAAGTCCCGATTCGCCAAATGAACTAGTCTAGGTTTTTTTTTATTGCTAAAGGTGGCAGACGAAAAAGTGGCCCACCTGATGGTAAGTGGTAACCACCGCTCATAGACATTTGCAATGCCAGGGCAAAGTTCAGTTACTGCCTACCTGGAGAGAAGTGCTCTTTTTCGTTTAGATGCACAAACGAATTAAGAAACTGACAACTCATAGAAACAGTCTGATAACAAAACTGTGAACCTGACGATTAAGGAAGATAAAGGAACAGTGATATGCAGCCTGTAGTAGAAGAAGTTGGACTCTAGAAGTTTAATTTTTCACTTACTAATCTGCGAGCTACTAATTAGCTACTTGCAATTATATCTTTAGCAATTATATAGATCTACTTTCATTTTCTATAGTGCCACCACTTATAATATCCGGTCTAGACAAAACCTATTTAGTGTTAATGTTCGGAAAATAAAGTATAAGTTTTTTATCTGTTAAGTTAACAACAGTGTACAATATGTCATCGACATTTTTATTTCTTTTCGTATTGCTGAACAAATAACGCTAAACTATTTTGGTATTTTTATTTTACAACTGAAAATCTCAGGTTCATTACGATAAGTTCGAAGATAGAAGTGAACTCGTGCTTCACTTGGAATCCTTAGCATTGGACGTCATTATACAACAAACTCAGGTAAGACTGTGGTAGCCAGCTATGGAGATCCAAGAACTGCCTGTTCGTATTGTTATCCGTCAATCAGGGAGGGCTAGTGGCTTCCCTTTTGTAAAAATTTACCCTAGTGTTTCGGCCCTTACTTCAAGAAAAGGTGTCATCTACCAAAGCAGAAATCGTTTTAAGAAGATTTTTTATAATTTCTTTCTACATTTCCCATTTTGAAAAAACATTTCCCCCTTGTAGTGGAACTCAACACATCTATCGAAGTCGTTATTATTATGAAAGTAATTACGATATAAACAAGAGATTCTGAAATGCCTTTATAGATCAGTGATAGATGATCATTCGAATCGATAGAGATTCTTATAGATTATCAGTTAATCAATAAAGGGGAAGTTTTTCAAAAGAACTAAATAGAGAAAAAACCATTTCATCAGTTTGTCAACGAGCAAATATTTCACCAATACATGTTATTAAATCTGTGAACTAGTTTAACACAATAAATATTTAACGTTTCTTGCACCATCTAAGCCAAATTGTTTATGCTGTGCTTTAAATTCGACACCTACACTTGTTAAGCCGACAAGTATCCGTGCTAGGTGTGGAAAACGAAAAAAAAATAGATCATTGAAGTGGAACTTGATCGTACTATCCGGAAGAATAGCACGCTACATTGAACTTTGCAAACGAAAAAATAGCCTCTAAAATTGCCTACCCTTTCGCTACATACGCGACAAGTACACTCAGCGACGCGTGTTCCAAATTTGAAATTGTAATAGCGGCCGGTAATATTTGAAATTTAATAACCGGCCCACGAGCGCCGTTTATACTTTTTAATTTACTTCTCGATTGACCTTCGATAGTCAGAATATATCGCGACTTTTTCCCCCGGCCGAAGGACCTCTTTTTGTGTCGTTGTAAAATTTCTACTTGCATAATTTCTGGTATAACGGTGAACGGACGCCATGTTATATTCATCGCGTATCCAATAAGACAGGGACGACGGGAAAAAACGGAACTACTTTAAGAGATTCAAGTTACCGACTTCTAAGTGAACACACGTGCGGCAGTCCCGGGTTCGTTTCCCGCTTAAATTTAGAATGTCCGCGGCGAGGGAGGGTGAGGAATTAGTAACGAAGCGCCTTTTTATAGAAACGGCGTCGGCCGCGTCACACTATCTCGTAAACACTCCTGCGCAGCAGAATGATGTATCGCGCGCTAACGAGACACTTTTGAATTTGGAACGCTAAGGCATCGCGCGTCCATAGACAAGCGTCGTTTTTTAGGCAACCGCGAAAATTAGTTTCATGGGAACCGCCAATATAGCGCGCGCGCGCGGAATAAAAATGGTTGATCTTTACATGATTCCACAGTAAAACTGGCGAGAGACGTAGCCGGCCAGCTGCATCGCTGCCGGTGGAATACAAAACACCATTATAGGTGCACAATATTTGCATTTAGAATTACGCGCTCGAGGCTCGGCGCCTCGGCTGAGCCATAAAGTGCACCACGACACACTCGCGATTGGTCCCATGAGTTAAGATTTAACGTCCGAGCATTTTATGAGCGACAATTGACATGATAATGTCAAGCTTTCCATAAGCGTCTCGAAACTGAGACATATTTATGTAACTTTGTATATGGAGTGCATGTTGAATAGCGCTTGTTTACCAATTTCCACAACCAACCATAAACCACGTACGTCTTCTTAATTCTACTGCTGACACTTTGTGAACCTAAAACACTCTATTTTTTACAAGTCTATGGTTCAACGAATACCGTTGTTTATGGTCTCGCGAACAGTAGCTGAATTAAAAACCGGACCGAGTCTTAGATATTATCTTGGTGTATTGAAGAGGCGTGTCTTTATGTTCTTGGAAAAATAATGTCCGCGAATATTCGACGTGAGTGCGGCCACTGGCGGGACGTCAAACTTTTGAACTAGATAGCAAAGGAACAAAATAAGGAACACATACACAGGGAAATTGTACAGATGTGTCAAACTTATAAAAAAGATAAGCAAACTGCTGTAATTCGAGCACAAAGAGTAATTGAAAAAGCTGTTGACTCTTCCCTTTAAATGAAGCATTTAATGCTACAATTATAGGGAATTCTTTCATTAGTTCTTTCACTGTATAAAAGATTCATCAAGAATAAAGCCAATAATAATTATATCATTTGCATAATAATGAGAGTACACATTTGTACTCCAGGACCTCTACAAACTAACGAATCGAGCGCAGATCAACGCAACATTCATTTATGAAGGCGCCCATAATGGAGTCAATAATTAAAAATTAAAGCAGCCGAGACAATATCATCTTCTAAAAACTCTTTTTAGAACCTTAAGTCACATCTACTAAAAATAAATAGTGACCTTAAATTAATATATAATTTATTATCACCACAATCAAATTGGCTTTTTAAATCAAACTCACATAAATGCGTAAACTTGGGTTTCATCCAAGCATGAAACTCTATATCTGAGTTCCGTGATTGAGTAGAGTTGAGTAGACAATGTATCTTTTATTGTTGTTGAATTTCGAATACTACCCACCTATTTAAAACTATGTTCTGCGTTCCGATAAAATATGTGTTATTATTAAGTGATTATTTCCATGTAAGTGAATTTAATTCTTAAGTGAAATATCCATTCTCAAACCAGAAACCAGAAAAATCACTTCGGAACTGTAGAAGATTTAAGTTAGTAAGTAAGTAAGTTAAGTTTGTGTCAAATATTAAATTTTAAAAGAGATCTGAATGTAACATTGACTTATTATACCTCTGTAGTAGGATAAATGTATAATTACTTAGACATTCAATAGTTGGCACTTATTGATATAGTATTCTATTCATGCCGCGAGCTGCGCGCGCGTCGCATCCCAACAGACGATTCCACTGAACGCTATTCTTGAACACTAATATTTATGAATCTAATTCAGCTAGAACATGGACAGTTTATATCAATTCAAAGTTGTGTAAAAGGTGATTCAAATGAATAGATCGTAAAGATTTAATCAATGAAAGGTGATCGAATAGCAACTGTAAAGAAAATATATACAACTTGATCCAACCGAATTTAAAATATTGTCACCGATACTTATTTAGAATACGAGTATTATAACCATAATAAAAAACTATCATTCTTATTTTAGTTACAATGCGTGCCATGCTTTCATATGCACCGTGTTTGGTCTATCAAGCCAAAACCTACATAATATGTTAACATAGTCATATAAAAAGTAAGGAGTCATTGAAAATTCGAAATTGTAAAATAATTTTCAAATCCTCCATCAAGGTTTGTTAAAAAGATTTATTTCTGATTCGTCATATTCCTGTTCGGTCATATTCCTTATTCCACACTTTCCTAACTGGTCATATTCCTAACTCATCATATGGGGAATTTAAAATTAATACTAACAATTTCGAATTTTCAATAACGTCATATCTTTTATACGAGTATGTTGTTGAGGAGCTTGGCAGCGTATTGGCGCGTGCGCACAGCGAACGATTGCTAAAGTCAAGCAACGTCGGCTGTGGTCAGACCTATGATGGATGACCAAATACGAAACATCTCGAGCTGCTCCGTGCTTCAGTGCTTCAGGCACGTCAACAGTGGGTCCTACACCTGATCTCGTTCTAGTCGTGTCGGCTAACCGTCCCATCGGAGTATGCGAGTGAAGGGTTCACTTACGTTTGCGCAGTCACTTGTGCACTTTAATATCTCCTGCGCAGATGCAGATGGCTAGTTTCTGTTGCGATTGATCACCGTGACCGAATATCGGTAAGGAGGACATTATTATTTTTATGAGTATGTTAACATGGGTAAGTTTCGGTCTGATAGGGTATTGACCAAACACCTTGCATATTTAATAATTATTTCGGTCAAAAGATTTACATTAAATTAATCTGCAGTAAGCTAAACCTTTCATTTCACCTTTGTTCGATGCATACTGCATTCCAATCCAACAACTTCATATGTTTACTTTAGGTTCAAAATTTACTTCAATTTATGCATCTTTTTTTATACAGAACTGGGAAGCTCTTGGCCTTCATGACTGATGGTATAAGTGTTGGTGCAGCGGTCAGGGAGATCCGGTGAAAAGGCTGAGGCTGGCCGCCCGCGGTTTGAACGGGTTCCTGAACCCAGGGAAGGGAATACCTAATCTCCGCCCTGGGAGGCTGAACCACCAGTCTTGCATAAAATCCTTGATGTGGTAGTCGTGCTGGAGGAGGAGACCAGGGTGGACCCGGCTACTTCAACAGGGGGGAGCGGGGATCCATCCGCCCGCCGTGCCAACAAATCACATAGGTACTCGCCTAACAATCGTGGTGTTAAGGGGCTCACATTTTTCTACCAGACGCTCTCCCATACATTTTAAATAAATTTCCCATAAATATAAGACGCGAACAAAAAGAAGAATTGAGAGCTCAACGGCTTCACCATCCACATTGAGCGTGAACTTTTGCAACATTCGGGGACTTTACAGTAACGTGATCGCGGTTCACCACCACCTGGAGACAGCGGAGCCGACTCGTTTATTCTTAACGGAGACACAGATTACATGTCCGGCCGATACATCGTACCCTGGGTATTTCTACACTCTGTGCCCAAAAAGGGCGATAGATCAGATCCGTCGAATAACAGGCCTATTGCTATCACCTCCCTTCTCGATAAGATAATGGAGCGTGTAATAAATACTCAGCTTCTTAGATACTTAGAAGAACATAACCTCATCGGCGACCGTCAATACGGCTTTCGCCATGATCGCTCGACAGGTGATCTCCTAGTGTATCTAACTCACCGCTGGGCACTTGCCATTGAGAGTCAAGACGAGGCATTAACTGTCAGCCTTGATATAGCAAAGGCGTTCGACCGGATCTGGCATAGGGCTCTTCTGTCGAAGTTACCATCGTACAGACTGCCAGAATGTTTGTGTAAACAGGTTGCTGACTTCTTGTCAGGCAGATGCATCAAAGCTGTCGTTGATTACAGTTGCTCCGACAGCATGGACATTAATGCTGGCATCCCGCAAGGCTCGGTTCTATCTCCAACTCTGTTTCTACGCAGGTGACAGTACTGGGAGGGAATACCTATTACACGGGTCGAGCTAACATCCCTCGATACTTAGTAAGAGAAAGTCGCGAACGACTTTTGTCTGATATCTAAAGGTACTCCAACAAGAGATTATCCGATTTGGGTAGATTTATTTATTAATTTATTTTCTAATATAACCATACAGCCTTCAAGGCTAAGTTGTCTTACAAGTCTAAGAACTTAATTTTGAAATTAGGTATTTAGATTATCTATATCAGACTGCTTGAGGTACGAGTACAAAGAATGTATACTAAAACTAAGGGTTCTATAGCTAAAGGGGGCTCTTAATTCAGAAACAAAAATGTTATGGAAAAGAAGGAAAGGTTTTCCTTAGGACAATTCATTTCAAGCATGTGTTTCTCACGTGGAGGTTCGTTCCTAGTAAATTCCACTAATAAATGATAAAGATCTTTATAGCGATCACACACACAGAGAGCAATTAGAATAGCCTTCTTTTCGCATGAAGGAAACCATTGGGGAAGACTTAATTTAATCCAAAATAACTTCACGAAGACACAAGTTTGTGTGTTCACCGTTAAACAACCCCATTTGCTGTGACTCCACGGTTCCACAAGGCACCCCTTACCATTGCGAAGAGTATTGGAATCCTTGTGAGACTCATGGACAATCCCAAACTCGCAATGGTCCCGTACTGTAAGCTTTCAGAGGAACTTCCTTCCGCGCACGCTCAGGATGTGAAATAAACACCCTGTCGAGGTTTTCTCAAGAGGCAACAGCATGGGGTTCTTCAAGAAGGGTATCAAAAAGTTTTTAAAATGCGATACGGTACGGTAACCGCTTACCATCAGGTGCGCTGTATACTTGTTTGCCACCTTAGTGATTTAAAAAAGTGACAACTGGGGAACTGGCTATCTTACCTCTAATTGTCGAAACACAACAATGATATGAACATTATTATTATGGCGACAAACGTAAAAAGGTAGGTGGCCAGGCGGTCTTAGAAGCTCTAACACCAACCAAACTAAGCAGAAAAAGTTCTGCCCTCATGAAGAATTGAATCAATCAATTGAAAACACGTTACTGAGTGGTCTCAAATACTAGACCATGGAGGCGGTTGAAATAATCCAATATCACGGCCATAATACAGGAGTTTATTTGTATTCTTGATTATAATTTCAAGCAAGACATAACACCACATCTTCTGATAAATATTGGTAATAAAAGTAACTAAATAAATAAAAGAAACGAGCGCAGCAACAAAATCAATTTGTATCGTCAATCGCCTGAGCTGTGTCACTGACCATAAATCCTGTCGGGCCTATGAAATATTAATTATTTATTCTATAAATAGCTAAGACAATTATTACTTAATAAAACAAATATGAACTTGCTTTTGTAATGGTAAGAAGTAAAAGTTGAATAATCGCTTAGTTTCGGCCTAAACTATTGCATGTTAGCGTTAATATACATCTATACGGAAGGAAAATAGGAACATTTGCTTACAGCTTATTAATTGCAGCTGTTATATATTATTTACCTTCGCACAGCTTAACGCTTACATTAAATACGCTTCAAGGCCAACTTTCTTTACCTTAGTCTCATCTTCCGTTACTATAAATTGAGATTAGGTAAGTGAGGCAGTGGACATGTCTGTAATTTACCAAATACGTATACTGCGTGAATCAAGTTGATTCCATTTGGATTGGCTAAGCGATTGTGAGGTGAAAGTATGAGCATCTCAAACAAAGTATTGTCTTTGAAGATCTGTTAAAATGCCTGTATTGTTGACGGCGAAGAAAAAAGGTAGACAAGATTTATTAGTAACTAGCTGTTGCCCGCGTCTTCGTCCGGGTAGTAATGAAGATATAAAGTACTATGAAGTTTAATGATGTCACATAATTCAGTCAACAGAAAATGCCTATCACCCAAACAACTTTAACACATAGGGTTGCGAAAGCGATTATATTCCCACAAATCTGTCATAAATGTCCTAACTATTTTCTATCTCTCTTCTAGTTTTGAGGTACAAAAAGCCTAGGACTTCATATTAACTTGCAAATGAAGGACTTTCATACATACTTGCGGGAGCCCTTAGACCTAATTAATCCGACCCTGTTCCAAAATCCGTCTAAGCGAACGTCGACTAACTACCTCCCTAACAAATTTCAACTTTCTGGGAAAAATATTAAGGACTTTCATACAAACTTGCGACAGACCTTAGACCTCCTTAAACCGGCCCTGTCGCAAAATACCTTCTCAGCGAACGTCCACTAATTACCTCCATACCAAATGTGAAGTTTGTAGCAAAAAAATGAAGGGCTTTCATATAAACTTGCGAGAACCCTTAAACCTCCTTAATCCGGCCCTGTCGCAAAATCCGTTCTTAGCGGACGTCTACTAACTTTAAACTACCGCCATGCCAAATTTCATCTTTGTACGTCCAGTAGTTTTCGAGGTTTCTTTATATATAATGGATAAGAAAGAGTTTGAGCTATATTATGGTTAAATATTTGTTCTGGTAAAGTTTCTAATTTATGATAACATTTCTAAAAATTTTGATGGCATGCATAACACTCAAAAATACGTAGGTAATTTCAAGAAAGGATTTTGTTTAACTGTCTACTTACTAACCGATACAACTAAACAACTTTAAAGTGTTCGAATCACACTTGATCTTGGCAATACGTAATTGGTGAGATTTTTGTGAGCGGACCTTCACTGGACGAGTTAAACTTGGAGCGCGCGAGACCTGAATTGGTAATATAACCAACGCACCTTTACAGTTGGGCGCTTAACGAAAATATCTTGCGCAGTCTTTATTTTAATAGCAATAAGATTGTGATTTGCTCGAAAAAGAAAGCTTGATTACGCCGTTGACGTCCGATTGACATATCGCGAGCTCGATCTATCTAGTTTTTCAAACTGATTACAAATGACTGAGGAGCTCTGCTGGTGCCGAAGCGGAGTGTCTTTGACATTTAATTGTTACGGTTTTTAGCGGGCAGGTTTTAGCGTCTTCTTTTTATTGCTTCATCTTCTCTACCAAACCCAGGTAGCCTCGAAGGTAAACATTTTTAATTAGCGAGATAACTTTGATCTTCAAATCCTATTCAATATACAAATATATTTTTTGTAATGTTCATGTTTCACAGCTATAAAACAGAACCCCCCATATTGTAATAATTTTAATGTCACACAAACTTTTACGCAGAAATTATAATCTTCTAGTAATTTTAATTTTTCCAGATCAACTCCTTAATACATCGAGGCATAAATTAACGATATTCATAATGTTAAAGAAAAAGATCTAGTTTTGTCTTGTGTGTCGAGTTTAACTTTAAATAACATTACTAACATTCATTTATTTCAGTTTTATATTTTATTCTTATAGTATTTTTATAACACCTACAGTGGAAGTAGTTTCCAATATCAAGTAATTCTGCTTCTACATATACTCTGGCACTTTCTAGTTTCTTCATAAAAAGGATATAATGAGCTCACTAAATTTCGTCAACCAAACCAGCTTTAGCTCACGTCGGTTCTTATCAGCTCCTCAAAGTATATCAATATTAACATCAAACAGCTCCAAAAATTAAAGCTTTCCAGACTTCGGCTCTGGCTTCAACGCGCGCAGAGTTGCGGCCGCAGCAAATAAATTCAGGTCTAATTAGATAATTCCCCAGCATTCCACGCAGTTCAAAGCGTCGCACGCGCAGCCGGGTGTTGTAGTCATCTGTCACACGTCAGCCGTACAGGCTTCGGCCTGGTTAATTTTGAACAGCTAATTAATTGGGAGACTCCTTCTCGGGAAGTCTTCGATGAATTAAATATTCAGGCGTTCGTGGAATCAAAGATTGATGTTGTCCCGTGAGATTGCCTAACGAATACCTAAACTAATATCAAAATTCGACAATGTCATAATATTCTTGCAATGTAGAGGTAGGGATTTTTTTTAGTTTGGAATTAATAATCTTCGTTTTTCAATTTGCAGCAGAGACGCTCACAGCCTTCATCTCATTTAAGCTAGTGATGATAGTGAAGTAGATAGCAGCGATCTTCACCAGAATGAGAAACTACTGGCTCTTTCATCTCTCTCTAAACATAGTACTTAGTGTTACCAGTTTTTTGTTTTGAGTTTGTAGTAATTTAAAAAAAACCTAGAGTTTGTAGTTACTAAATTTGTAGCAATTTTAAACGAAAGGCTTAAGTAAACAGATAATAATACATTCCCTTGATTTGAATATTATATAAGCTAAACATCGTCCAATAATATTTCTATGGCTTTTATTATTCTGTAGAATATTTTAAATTCAAATTAATTAATTGATATACTTAAAAGGATTAAAATATCGATGAAATATTCAAATCCTAACAGGAAAAATCTAAAAGGATCAATAAATCTTCAAGAAAGTCATAAGAAATCATCGAGCGTCGGTTTGTAAAATACTAGAAGATTAACCACAAGAGCGATGAACTCTCATTCCTCAAAACATAATTTGCGTTAACACACCAGAACC
This sequence comes from Schoenobius gigantellus, assembly GCA_963935595.1. Lineage (NCBI taxonomy): Eukaryota > Metazoa > Arthropoda > Insecta > Lepidoptera > Crambidae > Schoenobius > Schoenobius gigantellus. Next base: position 3,499,547 of record OZ012557.1, read on the forward strand.
CCACTGATCTATAGAGACGTCGTCCTGGTGCGACGCCCGATGATATACTGCAGTCAAAGTGACAAATCCAGGCGAGCAGGGACGCCGATACTACGAAACAGTAAGCGCGAAAGGGACGCAACACACGCGTTTGCTATAAAAACCTTGTCCGTTGATTTTATAATTTATTTGTTACACATTTGTCGTTCCGTGAAGATGCAGGGAGATACATGAGCTTTTTGTAGGCAGCAGTGGATATGTGCATCAGATCTGATTTGAGTAATAATTTATAGTGTTTGCGCGACGGATGTCACATGCACAGAACCGCCATAAACAAGTATTTTAATGGAGTCAATTACGAGGAATGGCTTAGTAAGTGTGTCGTAAAGAATCAGTTATGATGTTCGAGATTTGGAGCTTTTAGAACAAAAGTCATTAGCAATGTTGTGGATGTGATTTTTTTACTAATAATATCCTATTTTCACGAGTGGTCCAGTTGGGAATCAATCATACGCGCATTAAACGAGGTTTCATACGCGCCAACTGCCTGTCTGCCCCGACGCGCCGGCCATATTTCAAATGCGTTTGAGATATAGGCCGCGTTTTATCAATGCATCGTCGCACTGATTTCGATGATTTATATATAATTATTCCCGTTGTTAATGTCCTTTTCACGCTACATTCCCGAATGTCTAAGGGCCATTAATTTTTCGAAATTGTTCAAAAGAACATTTAGTTAATCTTTCTATTGGTAGTTAATAAACTATTTTCGAGATAATGTTTACTAGACAAACAGAAGACATAAATTGTGTCGTTAAAAATGTATACGTTCCTTTGAAAATGTCATATTTACCTCGCATACTTTTAAACTAAAAGTTGAACGGCCGGCATATCCATTCGAGCCGATTCTGACAGTTTACGCTGCGAACCCAACTTGGGATAAAATATAGCTCATGTTCAGACGGATACCGTAGCAGGGGTGCGGGCCGGGAAAGGGAGGGGAAGACGTCCGCAAATAGCGACCATCTCCGTCGAGCAAAACAATGCCAGTATGATATTATTGTACAGAGCAGTGAACGGGATGAGTTTGGGAAGGCTCAGCTTTTAACAGACGACGCTATTTGCTATACGTTTAGGATTTGTTTTAATAACAGTGTATGAAAGTTTGACTGCAGAATTAAATCTTGATATATCTACCGTAATCGCAGAACGTAAGATAAAAACTGATTTTGAAGTACCAAAAGCAATAGGTGGCTCGCTCGGTCCTAACGTTGGAATCGAGACAAAGACGCTCCCTCCGCACCGGCTGACTCCACAGATATAATAACAGCTAAACACGGACAGACCGACGGACGAGCGACAGCCGCGAGACGGACTATAAATAAATAATGCGCCAACATTTTATTATTATCATAGCGTGAGCACGTGCGGTGACATTCCAGCCAGAAAACTGGCAGCTTATATCGGACTGAAATAAACTTCACACTATTCAGCAAACAATCGAGTCAAAGTTTCGGTTTGGCAGTAAGCCGGACACTTACTAATATCACAATATTCGTGTCGAATAAATTACCTTGTCTAAATACATGATTATCTTCGCTTGCCATTGAGACGGCGTATTTGTTTTTCTTGAAATAAAATAATTGTACTATTTATCTCTTTGGTACAACTATCAAATTCATACAATCCCAAATGGTTATTTGTGGAGGAAAATTATGAAATGTTTGTATTGGGTTCCGAATACAAGTTGCTAATTTAACCATTTTCAAGTTTCCGTTTTGTGTTAGTTTCACATACTACAGTATCATAAGCTAAACGAGATAGTCTATGTAAAGTGAACATTATTGTAATATTATTTACACTAGTATAGCACTGGTAATATGTATGTATATCAACTTGTATTACTTCAATTAATAAAATCTATTGGGACGGCCCAATTTTACGTCGGCGATTTTATAACAGCGTGCCGACTGCCAGCACCTATGACATTTTCACGAACGCTGTAAACATCGCGAAGAAACCGAAACGTCGTCAATCTTTGCTTCTATAAAATATCTCCGCTGCATTTAACTTCGTCTGCATCCGAGAGAATGATATTGTGGACACACTGCCAACATATCAATATAAATATAATGTTGGTAGCGATGCAAGATTATGCTACAGGTTGACTTGTAAGAAATGTTGGTCCATTGCAGAATGTCAGATGTCGAAAGAATATTATAATATTGTGTTTCGGATATGTTTATTACGAGTGCATCACTATTTTCCACTATCTGTTAAACCCGCTAAAGCAGTGTGTTGTTTTTATTCGTCATAAACTTATCAAATAGAGTTGTCTACTTTCCAATAAGAACTAAATACGATAGCTATGTTGTTGCCGGTACGAAACTATTATGAACCGTCTTATTTATTATGATGATCATATTCTTTAAATAAATTAAGTAGATGTTTGACAGAATCAGATCACAATTTATATCATAAGTTTGGATCATTTGAGTTGGTAGCGAAAGGTAAATTTATAGTTCACGGAGTACGAGTATGTTATTGTCTTATTTCATTCTATCTAAATCATCAATTTCTAATACATTAATTTCTATTTCATTAAACTAGAAAAATCAACACAACTGACAGACTTCTTAGAATAGGGAAATACATAACTAACTATTTTATGTGAACAAAATTCATTACATCAAAAAAGGCATATTATACCATTATATACCATCAAGATAAGATCGTCAGTTTGATTTTTTACTAACGACATAATGAGAATGATTTTTACTAACATATCAGAAATATATTCGTAGCTGGGAACCACATACCACTGTTGGACAATCAAATAAACGATCACATATCATAAACAGTTTCTGAACTCGATAAAGTTGCAATATTTTATTAGCAATTAAACTCAAAAACGAGTCCTTTACAATCCGTTCGACAGTAAAAGGTTTAATGCTCGCCGGATCGCCGCGAGCAAACACATCAATCATAAAATATTATTACTGGCAATACTAATCTCGTTGCCCAATTAACACCGGGAAATTAGTTTGGAGAATTTATTTTTTTCCGCAAACTAAATACGTTCTCGGTATTCGAAATTTAAACGAATCCAATTTTAATTTGGACTCCTACACCTACTAGTCGATTTTGCGTTTAACCCATTCTCTCAAAATGATTCTTATTTGAATTTCGAACGAATGGCCCATATGTTCGAAAATAGTAAGGGGTGTTCTATTTGCGAATTCCAATGGCCCGTTAGCGGTACTCGCCTCATTGATTATTATTTTAACGCACAATTAAAATTTGATGGCCTCTTCTACTTCGTTCATCTTCGACTTGCTTCGTCTAAGTTGGTCCTCCACGTTTCTCTACATCCAGTAGTCGCCAACGTAAAATCAAATAAGAATCTTATTGACTCACACTAAGTACTATTTTCGCGCTAACTTCAACAGCGCATCGTCATTTTGACTCCGAGAACTACACACGAGTGTCGGGGCTAAGCGTCAATAAAAATAGTCGTAAAACTTGGTTTACTGTGTAAATTGAACCTTGCGCTAAGTGCGTTTAAAGTGCATTCAGTGTCATCCAATTTCGGTTTCAATACGGCAGTGAGGAACGTGTGAAATAAAAATCATACGTATGCACACATTCGTTAAGAATTGACACTTATTAAAGGGGATAATTTTTTTTAATTGGCATGACGACATCACTTTATTTAGTGCGGTAGGCCACTTAAGCATTGCACGAGTGTTTGATTTAGAATTCCCTTAGATTGGCGCGGCGACGCATGATTGGCCTCGCTCGACGCAATCTGGAATTTAGCTCTCCGTTTGTCTAACGTGATACCGCCTTAATAAGCGACGCTTTTATTTCTTTAATATTATTACTAGCAGCTTAACTATTACGATGTACATAAAACAGATCATAAACTATAAAGCGCCGGCCCTAATTAATGTTTCGGTCGGGCTACACTGGCTGCACAATAAAAATATTAATTAAATCTTTAGTCATACAACTGGCAACAACGCGACCCGCTATAGCAACAACAAAAAACCTGTCTATTATTTTATCGGGAGCTCAGTTGATTCTTTCGCTGGATCACAGCCGTTCCGAATTCAAATTGCTCGATTCGGATTTCGAATAATGGCGCGATCGGCCTCCGCGCGCGTGACCAATCGCTAATTAGGAAATGTGTTCAAAGATGCGCTTTTACGGAAGCCGATCGGTACACCGTAATTAAACTTTAAATATTTCATTCGAATTTCTGATTTCGAACGCGTCATTTCCACTCCTGGTGTTACTGTGTCTGTGGCGGCCATAGTTTTATTGTGCCGTACCAAATTTGATCCATTCACGTCGGTAGCTCGATAATATTTGAAATTGGTTTCTTGTATAGATAGACATTTGAAATTGGAGTTATAATTAACAAGGAAGTTAATCGACGGGCACAATTTAACGAAACCGCTATCAAACGAGTTACAGAAGTGGCTGCATGTGAGAAATACATGGAAGATAAAAGAGAAAAAAAATATGATTCCGAATTCCTGAACATAAGCAATTAAGGCTGCTCCCCGCCTTCTGCGGAATCAGTCAAGCTAGGGAGGGCATGCGGCGGAAACATCTCTGGTCTTCCAACAAATAGCCCTGCGGGGGTCTGGCCCCAATGTCACGCCGTGGTGCATATACCTAAGAGCCACTACTTATATGGACTTACGATCGCTTTGTCCGGTTTCCTGGTTATTTCTTTTCGAGGGGACAATTCTTTGTGCATTCATATTTTTACTTCCTACGCCCGCTGCTTATAAGGGACTGTTATAAACAGTTGGTTCTGACGTTTCATTGAACAACTATTTCGTTCTTAAAATGTTAATTTGTTTACGAAGATCACTGGTCGAGTACAGAAATAGTATTCATATTGCACGTAGATGTTGATATGCTATTAACAGCAAACGTCAATTTGGCTTAACAAAGTAAAAAAGCTGTGGAACAGTTGAAACTTCATTCGGGTTGGATAATTTCCCGATGGCCTTTGGTCGTGGCATGGCATCAGCACGGTATGGTGAAGACACAGGTTCGCATCCGACCCAAGTCGGAAATTTTTCAAATTGAAATAATTTATTTTGTAGGGTACTATCAAGCATATTTCACATTCTAATAATGAACCAATGAAGTAAATAAGACATACAATCTTAAAGAGGTGTTCAACGATGTAGTTCTGGCGACAACGATTGGAAAGATTTATTAACGTTCGAAACTTTTGTTATTGTTGCTTCTGAAGAAATTGGGTTTAAATATTTTATGAGTATTTTTTGCCCATCCCACGATTCCATAACGGACTCTTATTTAAAGAGAGTGTGTGTAATATTCTGTAATAATGGAAGAATAATTCTGAAATGACATCAGACCATCACCCGCGCAACAATTTAAATAATGAAGACAACGCATTAAATCCATAAAAACAGCTTCATACTTTATACGTATTCTGCGATTCACGAACAAATTTAATCGCTCCATCATACAATCACAAACGCGACAAGAAAAAGATTTTTTTCCTGTTATTAGGGAAATAATAATTTTCCCGGCGAGTCCAGATGAAGACATCGGCACCCCACTGCTCCGCAAATGGTGCGCCATATCAAAGAAATAGGAATCTCACAGCGGGCACCAACCTATTATTTCCATTCAAAGGAAAAAAGATTAAAAACAACCTCTTTGTAATGTATACGCACAGGTGGAAAGCGAACAAAAAAATTCGATGGGCAAAATAAAATTTTATTCCTTTGCCGGACCTCAAACGATATTTTATCTGTGCTGTGTTTCGCGCTCTGCGCGTGTAAGGCAAAGGACATTAAGATGTTATTCTTATAAAAGGAATAATTACAGTGAGCGCAATGACGATAAATTACAAGCATTTACGACTAATTTATTAATAGAAATTTCGCGGGCGAACCTTAGGATAGTCGTAAATAAGTAACCGCGCTGCAGCCAATGGTTGCTCGTAAAATTTGTCTGCGTGTGCAGATTGGTCAGCGGCCAGCCAATGAGCCGGTCTAGATTTGAAACCGACGGTTTATGACCGCCGCCGGCCACCGTCTTCGCTATTTTGGCGCCAAAACTGACAGATTTAGATCCCACATTTGGATAATTTCGAATTGCAGAAGTTGAATTTTGTTAACTACGTATGTGGACATTTAGTTTCAAAACCCTAAGCTTACTCGTATATTGGTTATTAATTTTTCATATAAAACTATAAAGATTTTTATTTTAAACTTAAGACTGTCACTTCATGACTTTAGACTGTCACCCAAAGGATTTGAGCCATTTTTCTCAAAAATAACAAAAAAAAAACAAGTTAATGAATGGAATAGTGTAGACAGATAGATTGTCTGTTAGTCACAATAAGGTTCTGAGTTGCTTGCGTTAGGCAGAAAAAAGTTCTAGCTGTTGACTTTTAAGATTTTAAGAAATCTCAACATTAAGTTGCCAGCCATATTTTAATCATGGCATCTTTTATACTTAGGTAACATAAAATTATGAGTCTATTCTTATTTTATTTCATTTATACTATTATTAAAGTGAAACTTTTTTATTATTGGCACTCTTAATTTTATCAGCAGTTTAAAATAGACGATCTAAATGTTTCTTAAAATTTCAACATTTCTTCAACCACGGTCTATATTGATGGTATTCGTGCGAGCAAAACGTTTTGGAATTTAAGGCTGTGACTTGTTTAGTCATCAAGCTTGCTTTAACTACCCTTCGGTTACGCGATTTGCAAATAATAAACTAGGTACGAAACAAATAATCCAGCGTCTAGAAGCGAGACTTTCCCTAGCCTATTTAAAGGGGAATTAATTAAAGAGATTTATGGAACAATCTGGAGCAGCCTATGTGAAATGGAAGAGGTTAACTAGAATTTACAATGTAATAAAGCAGTCAAGACAAACGGACAGACAGACGGGCGGCTAATGAACATGCGCAAGCGCACTGAACGCCGTGCGGCCGCTTTCATGACGCCGCACATACCAATTTGATGTTTCTGTAAGTCTATAATGTCGTTTATTCTATGTCACAGCTTGTGGGACTTTGATTAGTCCGTGTTCAAATAAACTTGGCTCGCCTGTGGTCAATTTATTCCCCGGTCGTGGTCTTTTCGAAGAATAAAAATGAATTGTGATTCCATTAACGCATACACACTCGTCATTTGCCGCGTTTGTGGGTAAACCACTAAAGTACATCATGAAATACATACTAATAATATTATTCGGTGTGTATTTCAAATTTAAATTTTAATGTGGCCATCTGCATTAATCCCGTGACTGCGGCGTCCGTGACAATGATCGCCATAGACCAGATATTCCCATAGACACGCCCATGAGGACGCGGCGTCACACGCACCGCGACGAATCCGTGACGAATTGCCGGATCCCGCCAAATCCCGGCTTTGTCCCCTATATTATTATTTCTCTTATTGCCCGTGCCCTTTCGACGAATACTTCTACATTATTCATTGTATGTCGTTAGATATTATGCCGGCCGTATCGGCATATTTGTGTACAGCTCGCTACTCCCCGTTAATACCAGACACATGTCAGTACCTACCGAACAAACGAACTTAATTTTATTATACTGAGCAGGTATATCGGTTTTTAAAGAAACTGATCTAATTCCTAGCAATTACTGCGACCCCGGATTCGATTTCTCAGAGCCGCAATTTGCCCCCCAATCGGCATCTATCAAACGTCAATGGCAGACTATAAAAAATAAATAAAATATCAGATTGTCGCGCTCGGCTCGTGAAAGGATTCCGGCATGTTTTTTTTATGAGTCTGGTTAGGTATCGGAGCGACACAAAAGATTAGCGCGCGGGGTGCAGTAAAGAAACAATTTTCCGGCTTTCCCCACGCGCCAGGGGAGCGCCATGCTTTATGGAATACAGCTACATGACAAAAATACAATATTTCGCTTCAAAATCTCTCCCACAGACGAAACGGGCTCTATTATTTTTATCGTATATTACGAAGGCTACCAGAGATCGTGAGTTTTGAAAATAAACTACCACAGTAATTTCAAACAGAACATTTTATTGTTTAATCCGTTCAAAAAATAAAATTATAAAATTAATCACATTGACATACAAGATGGACGTACACCAAATAGCATATTATACATTTACGAGTTAGATTTAATAAAATAAGTTTCAAAAACATATGAGAAACCTACCGCGTCGTATATACTAATACCTAACTTAGACATGATCCAACTACAATTTTATGTAAAAACTCATATACAGACAAAAAATAACTAGTTTTAGTTCAATAAAATTAATGTCCCTCTAGTCAACATCGCAATAATTTTGCCTCAACGGACCAGAGATATGGCTTCAATGTTAACAAAATGGGAAATAATAATATATAACACAAACAAAACAATTCAGTCTCAACGCCCAAAACTATCCCTTAAAAATTACTAAACAATATCAAGATGTACACTTGGCTTCGGCAATAGGAAACGCGAGCCACACTACAATTCGATAGAGTGACTCCAGTAACTCAATTCACAATGCAGTCATTAAAATATTAACACCATGCAATGTACAAAAATACAGCAATAAAAGTAATTATCTTAATTTATCTCTAATTACTGTATCGTACCATTTATATATTATGAAAGGAGAAAGGGGAGAAATGTACCATCGCATCGGAACACAATCAACGCCACCACTAATTTTTATTCTGTAGAAGCAACTAGATTCCTATTTATATAACGCACATACATAATATATATAAGTAGTCCGATCGCCGCCACCTGCATTTTGTCACCATTTACAGTATGAATCCCAAAAGATGCGCAAATAGGTATGTTAGCCACATGCAGATGCAGCGTCGGACTTTTTACACCTAGCGTAAACCGTATACGTATTTTCGTTTTCACTAACTAAATTGTATTATGTGCTTCTATCCAATAGTAAACGCAATATATCGGCGAATATCAACTATTTACGTATATTATGTTGTATTTACTAGCCGAAACAATAACATTCTAGCATCTACCACCTTTAAATCAATTACAATAATTTAAAATTCTTAAGTAAACCTTATTATCTCACTTAGGCAAGTTAAAGTTGTATTTTTACGTATACTTCGTTTTCGAATAGTTTGTCATCGAGTACATCTAATTAGTTTTTTAATAATCTAAGCTCGGAACGCGTAGCTAAGTATGGCGTTGGAATCAAATTGGTGCCTCGCGAGACAAAAAATCGGCTCCAGAGGGTTATATTATTACTCACTATAATATTTATTAGTATACACATATTACAATCAACGTTATACGTATGTATTTTTCAATCGTATACATAATTCCGGTGCAAAACAAAATTTTGCGAATATCGGCGCCAATATTCGTACGTGGTTTGGTTTAAATGGCTCTGGTGAGCCACCGCACCCGATCTCACCCCTTCACTGTAGCGTTAGTTCAAAAAAGTTTGCAAATCTTTAAGCTTGTTCGTGTTCAATGAAATCATTCATCGCACAGTGGCAAGAGGTTGGCCAATTGCAAAAACGAAGATTTGTTCTAAGGAACTTAAGCTAGGCGTTTCCTAGGGCGTCTCGGCGGACGCCCCCGGAAGCGCGCGGATTACAAGCGGGGAGGCGGGAAATGGAACTAAATTGCGAGCACCCCCTTAGAGACTTCGTTTTTGCAATGGCCAGACTAAGAGCAGGGGTGCACGAGATAGCTCGTGGTCGAGTTGGGTGCTAGCTGGGGATCGCGCCTCTGAATGAGATGGGACTTGGTGTAGGGGGTACTCACGACGTCGGGGGTGGAGGCGCCGTCGTGCGAGCTGTCGGGCGCGGACCGCGGCTCGCCGTTGGCGTCCGGCGGCCGCGCCGACTCCCGCTCGTCGATCACCAGGTCGATCGGCATCTTGCCCTTCAGGCAGCTGATGTAGCGGTGGCAGAAGTTGTCACACAGCTCGTGTACCTGCACAACACGTCTTCTATAGCATCGGACGGGTAACGCGCGTGCGTGACCCTAGCGTGACGCTCTTGACGAATGTCAATAGAATCAATACCTATTTAGTTAAATAAATCCTGTGGTCCTAATATAAGACACCTTCATACTTCACGCAGAAAACTGAGAAGTAACGTACGTCTCATCGTCTCTCGTTTTATTTCTGTCTAGTGTAGGAAATGTTATTATTTCTGCATTCACTTAACCCTTAATTAGGCGCGCCTAAAAATTTGTGTATATGGTCGTGTGGGGTGTATAGCACCCTACAGTCAGGTAATAAAATAAAATACGAAGTAAACTCATTTTTAATTGTCTTGGCGACCACATTTGAACACGCATATTAATCAACTTTTAAACTTGTTTTTAAATAATTAATAAATTTTAAACAAGAAACCGAAATAAATGTCAATAATAACTATCTACGCTATAATTTTGGCAGACTACAATATTATGTTAACTGAGTACATTATCGCGATACTTAGAGCATTCAGTCTTGGTTCTTCTGCCCTTGGTGCCCAAACCGTTCACAACTGAACGATTATCGCGACTAAATTCTAAGCGCAACACTTGTTTATAAAGCTACTTAGAAGAGTCATCAACTCTTATTTTAGAAAGTTATAAGCCTGGAATCTTGCTGTGGGGTGTATGACACCCTACGCGCCTAATTAAGGGTTAAATTTGAGTTTAAATCCTACGCGAGGCCAACATGAAAACCACTATAAATCTAAAATATCATACATTAGGTACACTTTACAAATATTCCTTAATTTACACTATGCGGGCTGATTCAAATTCGAAAATGTCAGTACAACGACACTTCGCAAGAGATATAAAACGGAAAGAAAATATTGAATGATGCTTTTTCACTAAAGTCCATCATTAGGTGGCTGAAACACTTTGAACCATGCATATTACTTATCAAGTCAAAGTTTATAATTCATTACATTTATGTGCCAATGTAAACATAAACATTGAAATAGACTTATATTGCAATAATAATACCTAAGTGTTAGTTTTTTTAACATACAGAATTAATACATTTCTAGAAAAATCAAGGACTATTACATAAAAGTAAGTTTTGTATTTTAGCTAGATGTATCTTTGCCGTTTCATAAGACTATTTTGTGAAGGATAAGAGATAAGTCTAATAGAGTTTTAGATCTATGGTGATGACATTAACATGAGCCTTATGAGTCTATCTCTTATGCTAGACTCTAGGGAAACTACATAGAACTATTTTTCTTCACCAGTTAAACAACATGCTTAAAATTAATGTGAAATTTGAAATATGTAATATGTATTTCTGTACAACTGGGGAACATTAAATATTCATGAATTGTGATTTTTGAGCTCAAAGCCAATTCTTCCGGAATACAGTTGACCTCTTCAGCAATTGGTGTTCAGCTCAGATTAACATAAGAACAATGCAAATTAACCACAAACTAGTAGGTTCGCCCGAGACACGCTGTCACAGACGCGAGAAGCGCCAGAACGCGACCTTTACTAATATCAATACAAAGTGACACAAAAAACACAAACAATGGCAAGCAAAGGGAATACATTCAGAGTGCCAACTGTCGCTTCACACACAATAATTGTAAAAACTCAAAACGATTCGTAAAAACGGCACGAACTCGTAATATTTTTTTCTCTATTCGTCCGATAAAATACGACCCCCGGTGGGCGAGTATTAATTTAGTCGGCCTTATAAATTTTCATAGGCATAATTAGCTTAGAAATTAACATAAGGCAATAAAAAGACTAACGAAATTTTTAGAAGGAATTTACACGGCGCAATGTAATAAAGACGGCAGGTGCGCGCGCAGAAAAACCAGCCGTGGAGTGCGCCTCCGAGGATTTGGAAATAGAACGGCGGAAGCGGATGCGACGCTCCCCGTCGATGACAGCTAATTACGTCTTCGGGATACTAATTCCCCAATCGACAGCTTTTTCTCTGCTACCCGTTCCGCCGCACGCGCCGTCGAATCGTAGTTTGTTTATCATAATTTGAATTTTACAACCCAACCGTTGAAATTCATATTTATGACTGTGTGAATTTTATTGACACTAGAGCGTTAACGCTACCGCGGGCCGGCGGCGTGCGAGCGTTGCGCTGTCAATGTCAAAATCATGATTGAGAGCGCTTTTATACACTCGCGAGTGTCGGAGCGAACGCGGCATCCGAAATAAAGCCGATCTCTAATCCGGCTCCTCCGTGACGCCGATACTATTTTGGATTCTAGTGACAGCCGGTAAGATTTGACATCGTAACTCCAAGATTCAAATTTGGAACTGTCCCAGCGCCGAAGCGGCAAGGATGTAATGTTGACCCTGCGATCGACAACTTAAACCGTGCGCGTCGCGCCCAAAGAGTTATAGTCGTTTGAATACATCCAATCGATACAACGTTGTTTAGTTAAAATGTAATGCCTTTAATGAGATATTACGGCATTCCGTCGGGCTTTCGACGATTATCGTCTCGAACATCAAACTCTTTCCAGAAATTTAAATTTGGAACGAGCGACTCACGGATTGAGATATGGAGTGTTTCTGAACGAATACTTTTTATTTAAACTCGGAATGACATGTGATATAATGGGCGGCCGTTGACGTATAGACGTTCCCTATTGGAATGGCTGTCATTCTTTTGAATTTCGAATTCGGGACCGAATTTAAACATTGGAATCGTGCTTTTTCATTTTTGGTTGTGTTGCTGCATTAACGTGAACAGTTATACGAGATTTGAGAGGATATTTTGATGGTTTTAAGTGCGGTGGTTTGTCCATTCTGTGCCAAAGCGTGGGCTGAATAAAATCTGATGTGGCAATCCGTGTTGATTCGTAACTAAAGGGTTTTCTCGTTATGAGCGACTTCCTCTGGTGTAAATGAGCCGTGTGGGTGTGACCCGGCCACTACGCACAAATGTCGATTACTTTGCACACGGTGTTTTAAGTTTATCCTATACACTTTTAGTAAACACATACCTAACCGTAAGTAAGGTATGTGTTTAGCTAACAGTAAAAAAATAGGCTCAAATCATTGCTTTCTTTTACTTTACTTTCTTGGCCTGGCAAGAATTATATTTCTTGACAGTCAGCAAAATCTAAATTTTTACTTTATATAAAAATTCCTTTGCCTTTTCTATGTTAATTACTATATTAATCTTTACGTTTGCCCTAAGGTGTCAGTTATTTTGTACACTTATTTATTATGCAATAAAGTGAAGTGCCCAAATAAATAAACACCGAATATTTCATAACAATTAAGCGTCTGTAGAATAAGTGGTGATATTGTATCGGTGCGCCGGAGTGGAGCGAGGTGAGAACCAATCTCGCATTTGAATGTGGGATGGCCAACCGGTTGATTTTTTATTCAAATCAAAACAAAAAGAGAGGGACGGAATCCGACCCTGTCCGCCGATCAGAAATGTCGGCCACCGGCCATATATATGTGCTGGATATACCTGGTACAAGCACTGGTTCAGCCAGGTTCGTTTTAAGCATATAACGAATAATAACAGATCGATTTGTTCATGTTAAAATCGTACGTCATTGCTTTGAACTTTTTCAGCTTTAGAATATGTGACTTATATTAACACTGATCCAGAAATGTGTAGATAATAAGGCACGCACTTTACTTACACTATTGAATTTATTTGAAAAATGCGATACTGAAATTGATTTGAAAACGAAAATAATTATGAAATAAAATCCTTTTTTTTTACTGACTTAAAACTGAAAGGAGTCAAGTGTATTTAATAAAAATTCGTTCACCAATATTTTTGATTATTTTATTTCAAATTAATGAAACCTAACTAGCGATCTCAGCTAGTAAGACATCGCTGGGCCTAGAGCTGGAGAACTCAATTTCGTCTATGGTCAGATAAAAAGAAACTTAACGAAAGCATGCGACACCACTAGCCAAGTCAACCCGGTGACGACGACGAGTGCTGTATAAATGTTATAAAACGGGCGTCATAAACACGGGGTCCCAACCCAAGTTCCGAGCCAACCGAAAACCAACAAATCTGACCTACATCGTAAATCACTTAGCCACGTTGTTACAGATAACGTTTACGAGTTAGAAACAAAATATGTCAAAAAAATGTATACACGCAACGACACGAGGCGGCTTTTAAATTTGTAGCTTTTTAATAACGGCCCTGTTTGTTGTCCACCGGCCGGATGCGCGGAAAGTTTACGCGATCCAAATTTGAATTCTTCAGAAAATAGGTGCGTGTTCTAAATTTAAGCCCCCTTGAAGCCCAGATGGATGATGGTGAAATTGAAATTTGAAATCTACGATTACCTATTAGGTACGTACTCATTCCAAATTTGAATCTTTTTCGCGCTAGGAAGGACCAGATCGACGGGTAAGCTGATGCAGTTTTAGCTCCGTCTGAGATCACAAAACATTTGCAGTTTTGCAGCGATCAAACAGCGGCTAACTACTTCGAGTCAACCTGCTTAGATTACAACTAAGGTAGAAGGATCGAGGAATATAGCATACAGAAGTTAATACCAAGAAAAAATATTAAAAAGACTGTTGATGATGAAACCACTGACAAAAGTCACACACTACTGGTTGCGCCTGTAGCTATGATTATCGAATCGAAAGCTATAGTGGTAGATAGACACAATGAGAGAGAAGCTACAATAGAAGGACAGAACCCTACAATCAACGTTCCTACAATCTAAATGTATGCTAGCCGGATATTTTCAAAATGGGACCGCTTAAATTTTAATAAATGCAGTTATTACGTGAATTGGAGCGTTCATACCGAAAACATTATTAGGGAATAAAAACGCCGGCCAATCAGCGGCGAGCGACTGCAAAGGACTTCTGATATTGGGAGCGCCGGCGGACATGTTTAAAATATTAAACGCATAAATCAAAAAGCGTTATTGGATATTTTAAAATGTAAATACGATACCCCTCGTTACGAAGCAGTCAGGCGTTTGTAGCGCTTTCTTGTCTATTGTATCGTAATTATTCCATAGACACTCGATACTATTAGACTTCGCGTTTGGTTGGAGGTCTTTAGAACCTTAAAAACTCGAAAAAATGTTCCGTAATTGTAGTGAAAAGCAGAAAAAAGCATTAACTAACGAGATCTCATTGAGCGCAACCCGACCCGCTTGGGTGTTTTATTTTTAATTATTATCAAAGTTTGAAAAAGGCCCACTCGTGGAGTGTGTAGTGAAGCGGAAATGGATCGAGCTAACGGTGCTTTTTTTCTTTGCTCCGACAAAAACCATAGACAAGATGAAAACGGGCGAGTGTAGGATATGCGAGAGCAAAAAACCGCCGAAACAGGTAGACTCATAGCCTAGAACAGTGTATGTACACCTGTAATAAAATAATGCCAGGTACTAT
Source organism: Schoenobius gigantellus (assembly GCA_963935595.1). Lineage (NCBI taxonomy): Eukaryota > Metazoa > Arthropoda > Insecta > Lepidoptera > Crambidae > Schoenobius > Schoenobius gigantellus. The sequence continues at coordinate 3,514,910 of OZ012557.1, forward strand.
ACATCCCTCGACTACTAAATAAATCGTATCATTAAAGTGAGTCGATAAAACGAGGCATTTCCTTCAATCGAGTTCGGTAAGCCCGGGGCCGATATTTTTAAATTTCGAACCGCGCATTATTTTTTTTATATTTTTTAATGGCCTTTATCTCGCCCTCCGGCCAACGATTCGTACAGAGGTATCGCATTACAGTTTATCTCGTTACAGACCGAGCTTTTTGTATTAGTACCGTGTTGGTACCTTTTTTCACCGAATTTACCGGTTCCTAACATACCTCTCACTCGATCGAAGCCGTCGCCCGGATATATTTTTATGGAATCCGCTGAGAACGACCGCGGCTGGACAGAGTATCTCGTTTCTCGAGATCATTCGTCTTGATATAGACGTTAGTCAAACTAGTTTCGTTGAAACGTGACCATAATATTGACAAGTTAAATTAATTCCTCGCCGGGCGACAAGACGCGACATACAATGAAAAAATATTGGAGATTTGAATTTTATGCCACTAATTAAATACGATTTGACGGTGCCCGGTAAAAAGTGATCCTCCGAATGGTACCGTTATTTCGGCGGGGTTCGCTCGCGATGGCGCGAATTGGCGATGCGACACACGCAAGAAACCGGACCGGCCGCGAACGGAACGCGTCCAAATGGGAGATAACGCAAAACAAACATTCGAAATTCAAACTCGCTCCCATTCACGGCCGAGGAACACCTGATTGGGAATAGTTTTCAAAATTTGAAATTCGAACGTCCGAAGTGTCTCCGCTGTGTGCGTGCTCGCGTGCGTCGAGACTCGACTCGATATCTCGATTCGGGATCGTACGCTCAGATAATCGGGTCGTTGTTGTTGTTATATGATATACACGAAACTGGTTTTAATATTGATCGGCCGAATGTATTCCCTTTGCGCATTCAACGTAACGAAGCAGGTACTTACTTTTTCTAATTCTAATAGGTGAAACCGTAGTACTTGTATCGCTTGCACCATCTGTAAACAAAGTATTAACATTAATCAAACATATTCAATAGTATCGATATGTGTATCGGCTGTTACAGGGTCAAGGCGATCATTGTCTCGAGTACAATCGACAAAGACAAGTGAGCAACAACGGCGGGAGCACAATGCTATTGCAGCGCAAAGGGGTGTAGGTAGGTAGGTGTGCAGTATTGAGTCGGCGTCATTCGTGACGGACAAATTAAGCAATCGGCGAACGATGGGAAATTCGATAAATAATCGTTCGGTCAGCTAAACGATAGCGCGTTTAACGCAGTCGAATTCCTCCATACGTCGATGCTATCGGCTTACATTGTTTGATTTTGTTTGGAGATCTAATCGAGTGGCTTTTTCGAATCGATACCTATCTCGAGCCGTCGGCTGATGCCGTTTTAATAGCACAATGATTTGTTTCTGATTGCCACTCGGAGACGCGGCTCGAATACTCTAATACAATACATCCTATCCGGCTTTGATTGATGATTTACAAGTGCTTCTTACGAATAAATTTGAAAATAATGCCGAGTTCACAGGCGGGTGCTTAATTCACAGTTGTTACGTGTAATCTTATTGCGTTCGGTTGTAATAACCCTTAGAGCGCAATACATATTCAACAGCATTTTCGAAAAATTTCAAAACGATCTAAGTCGGTTACCAATTTACTGGTATCCGTCTGATAAATCTCTTGTACAATTACCAATGTTAACTATTATGTTGATTGATTACTACGTTTTTGTAACAATTTGGAAAATAAAATTCAGTTACACTATCAGTGCCGTAAATGTCGCTCATAAAAAGCTGAAACAGTACCGTAAAAGCTCAAAAACTTGTGGTCTTTTTTATAATAGTCCCCCAAGAGCACCAAGAGCGCATAGCCTTCGAACAGCTCGTGCTAGTGGTACATCGTTTAAAGGCAGCAAGCGCCACCCTCGCTGTTTGCTCAGACGAACGACAGCCGAGATAAAATGTGTTTGACTAAACACACTTGCCACCAAGCTCTGTTTGCTCAAAGGATATCGTAGGGAATCTATGACATTCGTGTAGGCTTATCAACTTTCTATGTCAATGATTGTAAATGATCTTCTAATTGATTTTAAAAAAAATAAACTCGTCCCGTAATTAATGAAATTATAATTCTCAATATTTTATTATTAATGATATTCACGATAATAATCTGAGTGATGACTCATAAAATCTAGTTCAAACAAATATTTCCTACAAGGTCTTCCTAAAACTAAGTCAAGTCACACTAAATCCACAGTTATCAGTTCCTAATGACTGAAGCCCGGTTTATTTGCCGACGCTACTGCTAGCGCGACAATGTTTGAGGAAGTTTAATGCCTCAAAAGGCTGTGACAAACCAAACACAGATGTGACGTGAGCAAACAAGCCGTGCCTGCAGGCAGCCCGTAACCAATCCTGGCACGTCGATAAATACCCAATGTTGGTTTTAAAACTATGAAACCATTGGCTTGTTTGCACTTATAACTCTTAAGGTCTATTACAGATATTTATCAACGTAACATCGATTTGGAATTCAAGTTTGGGTTACTCAGGGGAGTGACATGGAGCCCAATCATTTAAACATTTGAATTTTTACTAGTATTCCTTTTGATTTGAATTAATAATGGTGGAATGCGAGGAGAGTTGATGCTACAAAAGCTAAATTAACTGTGGCAAATCAACGAGCACCACTTAGCCACCGCATGACGTAACCGTTCATCGACCGAGCAGGCGACAGTGTCCATTATCCAGGGCCCTTTTAATCGACACACCCCGATGTTGAGCACCATCGACGACAATGGCCCAACGTGCAACACGGGCAAGCAACTGTCAGTTTACCGCACAAAAACAACGACCTGAACTGGAGAAATAAATATTTCCACGCAACTGTCGTCCGTCAACGGACTAAGGTTGAATTTGCAACGGAACTGCGGAAAAATTCCGTTTAACAAGTAAAAACATATGGCCGCACGAGCACCGAGTTTCTTATGAATATTTCACAAAAGATCATTCTGGAATTTTAATTGAATTGAACAAATTACTTGCGTGGCAGCTCAAAAGACTCATTGAAAACTCGATTGGGGATCTTTTGAATACACTCGCTGTTAACTAGTAGTTAAGTACAATTATTTATTAAGAAATGCAAGAGTTACATTCTTTATTTATTGGACATGTTAAGTGATAAACGTATCTGAGTTTTTTCAATTCTACGATTATTTCAAAAAATGTTAGAACTCTTGATAAATCATAAGCCTTCTTTACGATGGATTTATGGCGAACTCAAGTTATCAAATCAAGTAACCATCAATCGTTAACATTAGTCAAATCTCCCATGAAAATCTAACAAAGCGTGGTGGCGTCATCACATTTGAATGTAATTTAGAGCAATATTTAATTACAACACGTTTGTCTCTTGTTAGACGTTATCCGAAGGCAGCCGGGCGTCCAGAAGCGTTACACAAACATGTGCTCAAAGCACAGTGGCACCACATGTCAGGGTTGGGGACAAAAACATTAAGAAAATAATTCACCTATTTCTCGGCACCAAGTTTGTTTTGTGCCCGGATGTCGCTGCTTGTTTGGGCTTCGGGCTGCTTATCGGCGCGGTTTAGCTCGGGCAATGAATGGCTTATCGCCAGCGCCGGGTCCATCCGAGCTTGGCTTACAACGTCATGTTAGAACTACCGTTAACTCGTCATAATTTATAGTGATTCTCAATCCATTACACAACCTACCGTTCCGTCCGAGACGCCGATGCACCAAACAGGTTGTAATAAATTCGATTCTTGGACAAAGTCAAACATCGAGCGACGCCCGCTGCCAGCAATTCGTAATGCCTTAGATTTTATTTGTTAAAAATCGGTTAAGTATCCGTGTCGAACGCCGGCGGTGGGTGGTCACCATTTTGTTTTTATTATTTCACTTTTTGTCCGCGCTAGCCGCGGGAGGCGCTCCGTGCGATTCAGCTTTTTATGAGTGACAATATACCTACGCATACGTATGTTATTTTTTTACACCACCATTTTGTTATTCCGAGAAATATTTCTCGTTTACCTGCGGTTAATTTTAGACAGCTCTTTAGCTAATCAAATCGTAAATTATTTGAGCGCTCGAGACGCGAACTGTGGGATGTTCACCACTTTATGGCGTATTAAATCGATACTGGCCACTTTTATTTATCTTTCGGGGACGGCGAATGTTGGATTAATGTACTTGTATACTTACTAATGAGTCGACCTCGGGGTCCGCTATGTAATAAGGTTTTTCTTGGCGTATCTGGAAACAAAGAGAGCAAATTCGTGAATACATCTTCAAGAACAATCAGATTAACTAATTCTGAAAATGAATAAACAATTAGTTGATTCGAACCGTTTTGAATATAATGATGAGAGTGCTTCCAGATTAATGGAGGAGGCGGCCGCGGCCGCGGCCGGGTCGTAATGCTTGTACGTGGTTAATAAAATGCTCGTCCGCTTGGCTGCGCGCGCGCCGGTCACAGACCATGTGACCGCAGAGGACACACTTTTTGCTTTTTTGTGTATGTTCTTCTTAATTGCTCTGAGCACGTATCATGTGTGCTGCGTTACTAATTTATATTAAAGATAATAATTTAAAAATATCCATGATAACATTTAAGTACCTACTCCATTTATTATTAATGATTATTAGATTCGATATCAACTACATTGGTGTTAATGTAAATATTTCTGCACATTTAAATAATATTATATAATTGAATTATTGCACAAGATCTATTGCATGTGTCATGCGTTCTCGCACACGTGAAATATGTGACACATCTGCGTTGCCTCATCTTTGAACCAACGTAAGAAACACTTTTTTTCGACATTTAAACCCAACTTGACCGGAAATGCGATACTATCGCATACCCAAGACGGACGGCTTTTTCTATACACGTTCGTACACATATACTTAGCAGTTTTATATTGACATTTACCGTGTTTTAGATTCAACAGGCACCATAATAGTTACTGTTAATTATTCTATTATCATCAGGTGAAATCGTTTTTTGAAAATGTAGTGAATAATATAATTTTGAGCGCGAACACTATGCAGGCTACCACTACAGAGTCTGATGTTTCTCAAAGATTAAACAGTAGTGGTCGTCATGTACTGTGTTTGCAAGTAAACGTGAAGTAAAGTGCTAATGTTTTTTAAATGAGCACTTGATTTAGTTCTTATGCATTATGAACTCCACTTGATAGTTTTGAAATAAAATAATATAAAAGATGACAGATGCATCATCATGTTATTAGAACTTAAACTATTGGTATTTGAATCTGTATATTTCAACTACAAATATCGAAAGAAATTGTATAATGTCTCTAAATTTTCTTGTGCCTTGGCATTGTTACGAAGTTTCTTTATGAATGAATTCACTTAGTTGTTAAAAATATTTAGGTATATGGCATTTACAATTGCCGCAATATTCATCAAAAATCTAAAACCATCAGCTTCCTTTATAGCTTCACAGTGATAACGCTAAGTGCTCAAACTGTTTAAATTTTCGAAAATTTGCAAAAAACTTAATTACATCCATGTTGCCCTCACATAATATATTCATCAGCTGATTTTTATACACCATATATTTTTACGAGATACAAAAACGTTTTTTAACTGGTCATTCCACTTACGCGGGCGAATCGCCAGGGCGATAAGCACCGAATGCTGAGGCATTAAAACACACACTCGATCGACAACGGAACCACAACGGAAACTCACATTAAAGTGTATGGATTCGATTAATATCTCGAAGCCATAAATGTCGTCTAAGACATATTGATTATGAACTTAATCGGCGTTTAGCCAACGCCGAAATTGCGAATTTCTTGACAATGATTCAATATTATTTAGAGAAAAAAGTTGTATTTATCTCGATAAAACGCACGGAATTCCCTAAATTGCTTTCAGTTTGTCTAAACATTGTATTAATTAATTGTGATGTTTATTTTCTCGGTGAAACATGTTCGCGCTTCAGGCTGGTTCGCGGTTCACTAAATCTGGTGAAAGTGTTAATATTTTAATTTCTAGTATGATGAAATGCTGTAGAATACACTACAAAAAAATTATGTAATTACAATCAACAGAACATTAAGGCTACCACAAAATAACAAATGCCGCATTCGAATTTGAACTTAACGTAACACAATTTTGAGGTTCAAAATCAATTACAGAAACTTAAGAGTTTTGTATAGCCTGACGTGCTGTTGACTGTACCTACGCAAAAAAGGCACAAAGAAATTAAACAATAACCGAAAAAATACTGGAGAGGGCTTGGCGACTTTTAAAAAAACCTAAGTATCAATTTGAAAAATAAACATCCATGTTGACGATTTCATTATTTTTCAACGACATTGATATGATTTTATGACACTAACGTTAGATTTTAAGTAAATGCAGTATTTCTGCATTTACTTAAAATCTAATCTTTTCTAATGCATTCAGTATTTCTAAAATCAATGATTTTAAATTGTTTTATATAATCGCCGATTGATATAGTTACCATTTGATATAATTTTGTTGCGTTTTAACTATGATTACATAAATTGATTATAAATGTCGCAGCTTATTTTTTAAAAATTTTGTTATAAATCCATTACATTCCATTATTATTAAATTGATTTTCATTTAGAATGTCCTTAAAATGTTTATGTATAAAATGGACTAAATCCATATACATCTTTAAAATATTTAACTTTAAACGAATCTTCCTGCATTTAAAACTTAAAACTAAATTGTGCGACTCTTAAAACAATTTAGGGGCCTATTTCTCAATGTCACAAGTAAAACATCAAGAAGCTAACCATCGAATATAGTGACGTATTTTTAAGGGATGACATTCTTTATCGATGAATAAATTTGTACGTTGTGAACCAAGACCACAGTGTGACCAACCTTAGAACATTAAAATAATAGTTAAACACCAACGGTGTTAGTACAAAACATTGTCCAACAGCTGACTAACGTTGGTCATGGCTTTTTTTTATTGCTACTAAGTTGGCAAACAAGCAAACTGCCCACCTGATGGTAAGTGGTAACAGTCACCCATAATACATGTGGCTCTTGTGAGATCCGCAGCAAATCTGCAACCCTCACAAGGACCACATTGTACGATGCCAACAGATGACATCAGATGTAAAGTCACGGGACCCAATAATTTCACTGCCATATCTTACCCTTCAAACCGGAACACAGCAATGCAAGCACTGCCGCACGCATTGCGGCAGAAATTGGTAAGACGGAGGTGTCCATGCAGACGACCCTGGTACAGAGTCTCCGGTAAACTTGCTGTTTCATTTGTGTTAATAAGGCTCAATAGAGACAGCATCCAGTCTTAAACAATAGACTTAGTCTATAAGTCTATGGCTTAAGCCAAGACTAGCTTTATGCAGCGTTTGTCCTACTCCTAAGACTTCTAAAATTACAATTGTTTTGGCTAACTTGACACGTGTCGGCTTACAAACTAATGCCATAGTGTACAGTCAGGAAAACGTCAAACTCTACATTTGCGTTACGAATGCCGTCGCTTTTACTAACGACATAAGAGCGACCTCAAAGTAAAGTCCGGCGTGTTACCGTGTGTACCTCTCCTTATTCTGTAACCCTAAAACAGTCGTGTTTTAAGTTTTATTATCAGGAAAACGGAGATTTTTTCTAATGTCCGCCTAACTTGCGACGCATTGTTATGAAATGACGCAGACGTCATACGTAGGAAAATTTTCTACTCACTTGTGACGTAGCGGCCCACCACTTTATTCCTTTGTGTCAGTAGTTTTTTTTGTTATTTTGACAAAACAAACAACATGTGTCATATTTTTTTATTATGTAACTGACTTATTTTCACCCCTATTGATAATGATCGTAGTACATTTAAAAGTACCGAATAAGGGAGCTACTTTTAAAGCAACATGCCATAATACGGTGCTGCCTACGTATAGCTATCAAATACGAATTTAGCTGTTCAACGCTGGAGAAACATGGACTCTTTAGAAGCACAGCGTTACCACGCGGCAGTGTACAACGAAGCAGGAGTTGAAACTGGTTTCGGTCGTGGGAGTAGCGTGACAGGTTCAAGGCAGGTTCGATGCCGCCCACGAGGTAATGTCCATTATTTCGAATGATATCCATTATTCCGTTCGAATTGCTGTTTGGCATCTGTTGTGTGATACTGCACAGTGGTCAGGGTCACTGAGAAATGGGACAGTATTTTCTTATTAGAAATTTTTAAGATGGGCTGTAAGTAACAGCATCTATCAGTCGAAGATATGTGTGTAGAATTTTTGTCCATACAAAAATAGACCTCAGATAATATCTAAGTACCGCAATCTTTTAATAGTCTGTAAGAAAAATCAACCTTGTGGCCAGACCACAGACTACTAAGTACATAGACGGACAGAGTGGTCAGACTGAAATAACGTTGTTGTTGTCACATGGAATCACTTTATCTCCCTAGTGCTCCAAAATGTGGTGAAGCGTGAATTTAAAATAATGGTTAAAATAATCAAAATTTTACATGAACACTGTTGCAATGATGCTAAGCAAGAAATACAATAAAATTGAGGGCAGTAATCCGTGATCCCTTTGCTACGAATCTCTCTCTGCTCATACTTTAGCCAATATACAGATAACATATTAGAATGACACATAAAAACCGCGGTTTGTACGTGGCGTGTGAAAAGTTCGTCGACCTCGATTCTATGGCTTGGGGCATGATGTAAGACGCCCTAATCAATGCTGGTCCAATCGTAATGTGTCCAAAACAAAACAGCCAGCACATAAGCACGCCCCTCCCACCCCAGCCCCGGGCCGAGGAAGTCTCTCATTTAGGGGGGCAGCGACCCGTGGGCCCCCACTTTTGGACACCACGAATTAAATGCTAATAAGGCGATCGGGCGATACCGCGACGAGGTAACGCTCCGAGATGGCGAGATCCAAGTTCACTGTATGATACAGCGCCCGATCTAGATTAAGAAACTGTTCCCATTGTTTTTCATATACGTATATGCGATGTTCGTGTCACTTTACTCGAAGGTATTCGAGTTCGAATAACACCTTACTTGAAGATTTAGGATCACAATATCCCAGACAATTAATTCGACTGCCTCGCCACGTCGCTGCCGCCATAATTTTTGACAGCTCCACAACAACAGCGCTGGCGAAATGTTAGGTGTCGCTCGGAGTAACTCGGACACGACATTCCTTAGGTTATGGCATTCCGTATCTCTCGATGCTTGTTCGCTATGAACTTAACTCAAAGCAGTTCGAGATAATGGCGTTTTTTCACGCACAAAAATAAACAAACCGTGCAGTATAACTTTTGACTCGTCCCAAAAGTCCTTTGGACGATTGTCATGTTTTCTATTCATAACGCTTACCTGGGAACTCATTGTTCGCCTTTTGTGCACTTTCAGGCGAAATAGTGTATTGTTTGTGTAATTGAATAAATGCCAGTGTAAGAGTCTTTGTGGACTCCCTACGGGCCGGGGAGTCTCGGGAATAATTCCCAGGTTAATCGATTTAATTCTGTACACAAAATTAAGGTCCCGACGTGCCTTGCAATGCTCCTTCAACTTTTTCATTTTATTTCTAGTGGGTGTCGAGCTCGTCATTACTGCGGTCCCGGCGGACGAAATTATCTCGCATCTCGATCGAGATTAAGCTTTATTAGTCACAAATTAAAGCGCATAATGAAATGATCGCTCTATAGGCGGTTATTACCGCGAGTGACTCCCGCGCGACGGCATCGAAATCGCTACCAAACGCGGTACCCTGTAATTTGTAATAAAAAATCTATTTATAAGATAAAATAAAGCACCGAGACGCTACCTAAGATGCCGGCCGATCGATCTCGTCAGCCTTTTAATAAATCAACTGTCGCGAGCCATTTTGACGCTTGTCAAACTGAAACATATGATTTAGAATCGCACGCGCGCAGGAATAGCCTTTAATGGTAAATTATTCTATAATGCCGAGAGGTCGAGTTTCGTAATTTAGTTTGGTCGCCTCCTATTTAATGACTTTTTACGCTGCGCCGGCGCAGAGCAGGTGATTTTTTTTATCGGGCCCCTAAAAACACTGGCCGCTAGCCGCTACTGAAGTAGTTCGGATTTTAAAATTATAGTGTTTAGTACACCACAATTTTAAGATTGGAACAGTACGGTTTGTTCCTGTTATGAAATTTTTATTTATAGCGTGCGCGTGCGCCGTCACGTGGTCGCTAAGTCGCGACACCATTGTTGCGCACCTAATCACCTGCATTGATACGATGTGCGAATATGTTTATTTCCCCACGCTCATAAAGAGACGTAAACGAACAAATGTATTTATGGTACACTTGTAAACGTCGAATATCGGCAATTTTTCCTTGGCCTAACAAAAAATGCCATAAATATTGTTAACAAAATGGCTCCTACTGAATATTGTGGCCATAAACCGAGGTCTATAAAATGAGGTTTGGTTGTTTAGCTTTTGTTTGGACTCTATGTTGGAATCAAAAGCTCTTTGAGTTGTTCGTTCGGCGTTGGTGATGTCACGAATGTTGAATTTGTTATTTGTAATTAGCATTAAGGAATTTGGTGAACTTTAAGTAAAGTTTACAACTTATAGCTTTACTATGCCATTTTTGTTTTACTTGTACAAGTAGGTCAGTTAAGAAAAACCGCCTCAGAAAGGTTTTTGTTCAAAAAAATTATAAAAAAAAAAGTTAAAATTATGATTTTATTTTACCACGAGATAATTGAGTTTGTGGTTATAATAGTTTTCTGGAAAATTTATTTAAACCTTATCAGTGAGTGACCCATACATATACTTCGATTTTTAAAGTCGAAACTTAACCGCTCTTTTGAGCGGTGACTTTTGAGTTGCATCATACATTGTTTTTTTCAATAAATAAAGTGAACAATGTGAGGTTGTGGTTGTTTTAAAGTTTACATATTCACTTTAATTTCGTTTTTTTATTTAATATAGTTTACGCGCGAATATTTTTTTAGTAATTCCGTCATGCCATGCGCCGTCGCTCATCTGAATTTAAATTATTAGTGAGGGACGCACGACGCAAGGTCATTGGCATTATTCCTCTGTAAGTCCTTAATGATAGTTTTACGATTGCTGTGCCTGTGAAATTGATGATTGTAATTAATATTTAATAAATTTAAAAATTGTATTACTTACACCAAATTTTACGATTTAATTTGAAATAGCGTCAACTTAAAATTTACGAGTCCGATAAGTGCCGCTCCAAATGACTTCAGTTTCGTCGTGTACCAAATCATCCCCATTAGAGTGGGACAGAGGACGGCGCGTGCGAGCGAGACGGGCGAAGAAAGGAGCAGTTTTTCTTGCGTTTTTTGCCCCGGAATCCGTGCCTTCAAAAATTTTTATTTTAATACAAGTATTCAAAAGATACGGGACGAGCAGGTAGACGGCGCGCCGGGGTATTTGCTTAGTTTTTTCCACCGGCTTGATTTATGACTGCACCGTGTGACGATTTGTGACCAGTAATTTCTGATGTGACTTTTGTCACTAGGACGTCCATGTTTGATTTATTAATTGGGGGCGCTGCGGGCGTGCGCGCTGGCAGTATCTTTGTCTCAGCTTGATCAGCTGTCAGTTTTGACAGGCATTGGGAACGTGGTGATTGCTTTGACATTGGCAGATACCTCGCTACTTTTGGACAAATGTTGAATGAATGATGTCACGATATAGGTAGTACTCGTAAAGTTGTTGCAGAAAAACGTTATGATTTTTCGGAACGAAGTTCCTTGTAGGATGTTATAAAGACACGGGCTAGCCGGCAAAACCATTACGTTACTTAAAACGTTAACGTTAAAAAGTTTTATTAAATAACTCGAAATCAACGCACCGGAGATCGTTACCGTTAAATGCTATCATTAAAACGTGTTTTTTTTGTACGCAAAAAACACTCGCTTCCACCTTTGGCCTCATTGTCATTGCAAGATATTCAATAAGAAAGAGAAAGATTGTTTTTTTTTCGTATGAAAAAACCACTCGCCTTTGGCTTCATTGTCATTGCAAGAGATTTGAGAAGAGAAAGAAAAAGCGTTTTTTTTTCACATAAAAACCACTCGCTTCCACATTTGGCCTCGTTGTAGTTGCAAGAGATTTAAGAAGAGAGAGAAAGAGTAAGTGAGAAATCATATCAATTTAATATTAAATTATGAATTATTATAAGTTGAAAAGGACACGAAACTTCTGTAATGAAACTATACCTACATAAGAAATGTATGTATCTGCTTAAATCCGTTTGCTTTTTAAACTTCGAAAACTAAAACCTACTTAATGTAAACAACATGGCGAGATTAAAATTTTGTTTGATTTTATTATATTTTATGTGTCTTTACGGATTTTGAGCATATATTGTCAATACAGAATCATTATTTATTTCGCTTAACAATACAAGATGGGTTTCTATCAAAATTTAAGTGGGTACTTTTAGTGTTCCAAATACAAATTAATTCAATCACCAGGGAAATAATGAAATCGGTACAATATTCTATCCCTGTTTTTAGAGGCTTGAAATGAGTTACTTTATGTTTGATTGACATGACCTAAAGTATGACATTTTTCAGCATGTGCTGCGAAAAGTTCTATATGTAATGATCTAAATCATACGTTTATTCGGAGGCAGTGGAAGGCGAAAGTTATATAGTACAGTACTACAAAGTATAGTAATAGTATACTTAGTAGTAGTAGTAAAAAGTAAATATTCAACCTAAGCCATACATTACAAGTTATCTTTTTTTCTTATTTAGATGATTTAGACTTGAGTGGCATGTCAGCCCATCAAAACCCAAATCATCAATATGATACACAAGAGTACAGCTCGTTCCCATAATTAGTCGCAATTAGAAATTTATGAGGATGAACTATTGCATCATTTTCCTACGAAGAAGAATATGCTTCCAAGTTAATGATTCTGCACAGTAAATTAACTTTAGAGATTAAAATTTCAATGAACATAATTATGGTTAATCATACATAATTGGTTTCAGCCAATCAAATGGAAGAGTAACAATCCGACTGCTGTAGTTGTAGCAAGGGCTTTACACTTTGGAAGATATAGCAGCAGTCGGAGTACAGAAACGCCAAGAAAGTGATAAAACTCAGTCACACGTGTACCTTGACGAGCATCAGGAAATTTTATCACGTCAGTCACACTAAATACTCTTTAAGACATAGAGATTATGTCACTGAAATTGTGAGATAATGCGTGACTTAAGTCCAGTCCTGGCAGCTCGTGCTCCGCCTGCAGGTCGATCGTCTGGTCATTTCGCCCGGCGCAATGATTCGCTGGAAAATCAGAAGGCGCGATAGTCGCTTAACTGGTCCCGCGGGGCTCGTCCCGGGGTCAGTTTTTGGGGCATTAACGCGGCCATCCTGGAGGGGAATTAGAGGAGTCGTAAAGGTGCCCGTAATGACTCACCCCGGGCCACTCCGTCGCGTCTCCAGCCGTTACAACAATTATTCCGGCCGTAACACAAGTTTATCGCACAATTTTGCAAATGTCCACGGATTGCGTACGTTCGAGGCTTGCTGGGCACAGAGTGATTATATGCAATTTCGGAATCGAGTTGCTGTTGTCTGAGGAAATTTTGAGTATGAGCTATGTAACCAAATGCGTGTTGACCTTTCTTGCAGTTACAAGGTCTTGTGGCTCAATATTAGCCGGTAACGATGAGCTATATCATTTTAATAAAGCGGACTGGTTGCTAGCACTCCCGCGTAATCTGGCTACATTTTTGAATTTTTAAGTTTGGCATGTTTGCAGACATCTTGATACCACAATTTTACATAATTTTATTAATCACTTATTGAACAATATTCTCACTGAATTTGTCTGAGACAGATACTGAATAACATAGATAAATGACATTACCTAAATTTCCAAAATAATATACCAATTTCTAATTAATTTCCCAGAAAAATATAAAAAAGATTAATGAATGCCGCCACATTTTCTCTGCTTGGTTGGTGGTTGACTGGTAGATATATTTGGCACTAAGTCCGCCAAATGCACTAGTAATTTGTGGCATTAAAACATTATTTAAAAAATGTCAACATAATTTTGAATTTCTTAGAAATAAATCAATACCATGTAATGTCGGAGGTTCTTTAATGTGAAAGATTTATTGACTTTTAATAAATAAACAAACAAAACCTACCGATACATATAACGACAATTAAAATTCATCTTCATAATAACATGTATAAACAACAAAGATATGAATAATTCATAATATCGTTATCGTAACCATACCGAAAACAGAGATTGCGTGAACTTAGAAACACTATCTTGGTTTACAATTAAATTAAAACGGCATAATGTGTGACCTATGCCTTATTGAGTTATTAACCTTACAAACATACATAAATACGTGTAATTGAAATTGATATTAAGACTTTTTAGAAACTTTTTAGATAATAAAGAATTTTTAGAAGGAGTGGGTTCTTTTTAGTTTTTATTAACCAAAGCTGACTTTAATTTTCCTTAAAGTCTGATAAACAACATTAGCTACTTGAGGCATTATATTGAGTATTCTAGCTACATTTTGATGACATTCTTCATGGAATCAAATCAAAATAGGCAACATACTATACACAACCTCATGGTCTTTCAACATCCAAAAAACAAATAAAGAAATAAACATCCAAAAATCGATACGAGTATAAATATTATTCCTATTCGGCTTCCCTTTCCGTGCATTGATGATACTGCTGCTAGCAACAGAGTTGTTTTAAAAACTTTTCTTATTAGTAACGCAAAACCAAAGTCTCACTCATATACTTACATATAAAATAAATAAACAGAAAATCACAGAATTTGCACAACTAATTTAAATGCAATGAGCGAAACACTTGCGCATAAGCATACATCTAACGGATCAAGTTATTCTAAGCTTCATCTATGGCCGTTTAAGTTCCAGTTTCCATAACTCCGAAGGCCAGGCAGCTCCATGCTCTATTGATCAAGGGAGATAAAGTCTGAGTTACGATCGAGGTGAGAACGCTGCACCTACCCGCTTCATACAAAGTCTTCATTAATGAAATTCAATCATTTTGTGTGTAAGGATCACGTTTCCACAGCTTCGGCGATTTTATGCGAGAACAACAAAATTATTAATGAACATGTTCGCAGTTACTATTAATTGATTTTACCGCGCCAAATAATAGTTAGTTAAATTTTTAAAGTTTATCTTTTTAAATCGCCTTAAATTTTTACGTTCATCAATCGCATGTCGCATTACAAGAAAACATAACATCTTTAATTTCACAATTTCATGTAGATCAGGATTAGTCGATGCGTTTTAGATCTTCGACCTTAAATCGACGTGGCAGTAGTTCGAGACTGGTCTAGATAGAGCGTTCTTTTTTCATAAATTTGTTTTTTTCTTTATACTTTTTGTTTTTATTTCGCGTCTGTTTCTCAATTTTTCAGTTATAATTTAGCTTTTTTACACGCAACAGGGAAGCTCTTGGACTACACCTCACCTGATGGTAAGTGACGATAAGGCCAAATATGGAAGCAAACTTCACCTGGACTCCCAACAGCTGAGGAACGGGGCTATCTTACCTCAAATTGTCGGAACATAACAATGCTATTAACATTGATACTATGGCGACAAACTCAGGTAAGTCGGTGGTAGCTCTGCCACTAACTAAACTAAGCAGCACTGAATACGCTCTTCAAGTGACCCGAAATCATGAGAACCGTTGAGGTAACATATACATAAACATTATAAATACTTTGGAATCCCAATCAATGGCCCAAGTGGCCACAATAGTTTATTAACCCTTGCGCGGCCCACCGCCAAACGTGCGCGTGTTTATCAAAACTCAAGTGCACTCACACACGCTCGATTTAAAAACAAACAAGCCAAAAAGTGTTTTTGAACAAGAAAAAACAAATTTTCAAACCGCCAACTAAACAAATATGGAGCCCGGCACTCGCCCGGGCCACAATGCATGAATATAATGGGAATAATAGTCAAGCATTCGCAGCCCGCCCGTTCGCGCGGTCCCAGAGACCCCGTATTTAAACAAAAATAAACGCGTTTAGTGCGTGGCGCATTATGAATAAGTAAGCATATTCTGCACCCTTATTTTGCCTTTTTTAATTTCAAAACGGCTCCCCTCCCGAATCCCAGCAGGCTAGAAATTAATGTGTAATGGTGCAACGTTTAATAACTTATCTGCGGGCAGCGATGTGTTTTGGGCTTTGTTAATGTAATTTTTTAAGTTAACTCTTCGAGGGGCTTCTGCTTAATCGATTTCGTCAGAAAGGGTAGTTTCTGAATACATTCTTGTGTAGGTAACTGAAGTAATATTATAACTCTGCAGCACAAATAAACACATCTGACTATTAAAGTGTTGAGGATTTGATAGTGCACTTGTAGTCGTAAAACGCTATATCCAGCTGGTGAAATGAAATTAAATCCAGCGATAAAGTTTTATGGCACTCGTACTGACTACCTTTTAATATCAAATGTCAATTCGTAAAGTATTAGCTGCGAGCATTAGAGGCTGACGTCGCTCCTTACGCTGTGCTTTAATAAAGAAAATTAGCGAATGGAAAACTAATTTGGGGGCAGTAACATTACTTTCTACTTTGTCTAACCCCTAATCATCGACACATTGATGAAACAATCAGGGGGCCTGAGAGACCGAAGGGTTAGCCGCATTACTGGGTATAATCTTGATTGATCTGCTACAAACAACGTTGGTTCCGCGTGACGAATTGACCCCCGGCTGTTTTCTTTGTTTGGTTTGTGTCGTGGAGGGTTGATTGCACTTTTCGCGTCGTACTTACGTGTATGTATACATAAATTACGGGTTGCTTTCTCCTATAATAACTGTTATGTGAAATTACTGTCTTCGTAATTTAAATACTAATACCTATGACCATATTGTAGCTATTAACAATATTTATTACTAGCTTTCCGCTCGCGGCTTCGCCCGCGTTATTATTGTTTTCCCGTGGGAATTTATATTTTACCATAGGAAAATAATGTTGTAGCCTTTTTAAGCCTGGATAATAAATTTCGTAGAAATTGGAGCAGATCTTAAATATTTTCCATAGAAACTTTCAACACCTATTTCGCACCCTAAGGGGGTGAATTCCAATAAACCATGAAACACGTGTTCAATGAAATATTTCGAAGAGCAGTTTTATCAAAATCGTTGCTAATTTTCCATACAAACTTGCAACCCCTATTTCATCCCTTTAGGGTGAATTTTTTTTTAATCCCTTCTTAGTGTACGTCTGCATTTTGATCTAAAATAATTGTCCAAATTTCACGTTTCTATAGTTAGCGGTTACGGCTGTGCGTGCGTCTATAGGTGGGAACATCTCCTTTTATATATATATAGATAACATTAAGGATGTTGTATGTTATTTAAAAATTATTTCTATACTTACTCATTTATTTACTTTTCTACCATGATCGAAAAATGAATAAAATGAATAAAAAAAATTCGTCTTGGGCGGGATTTGAATCCGCGTCTCCGACTTACCGTGTCTTAGAGCATTTAGACTAAATGATCTAAGTACCGTGTTGACGCCTGGACCAACTAGGCCACCGAACTCTTACCAGCCCTGGCCAAATTCTTAGCCTTAGTGATCTTCTTTATTCATTGTTAAACCAAGGTATTCCCTGTTAATATGTGTCTGTCTTTATTCACTGTTAATAGCTTCATATCTAACTTTGAGGGGAATTTTTTTCTTTATGTTTTAGCATTTTTATAGAAAATGCAAAGGTTTCTATGAAATTTTCTACCATAATTCAACTATTAACTTTCGGTGCGTACAGGATGTATTTTAATCTGAATTCCTAGTGCTATCAAATCGTCAATTATTTCTTGTATGTCGTTTTGTTTTTTTATAAAGAGACACTTTATTTTTTTTGTTTACTCACATAGAATAACTTATAATTTCATAGGACGTTATAGATATAAAAAAAACCGATCCTACTACTCGAGACAAATTGAGCGACGTTCCTTCAAAAAATAAAAAACTCCACGTATCCAAGTGTTCTGATTGGCTGAGCTGTGACTTCCGCTCCACACAAAAAAATTCAAACTTTTTTTGAAATCGGTGGGATCCAGCCCCCCCAGAAGTGGAACTAGAGTTTTCCTTCTGACATTTAAAAGAGCCATGTTTCCACGCAATATATTTCATTCAACAACCACCCATGAATATATGACAGTGAAAAATATTGAGTGACCAAAATTGAGCATTAATTTGGCAACTTCAGTAAGTTTATGATAACTTTTTGCCCTTCAAACAGGAACACAGCAATGCAAGCACCGCTGCTTGGCACTTGGCAGCAGAAATAGGTAATATAGAGGTACCCACTCAGACGACTCCAGTTTCATTTCGCTCTCTCAATAACCATTAAGCGAGACGGGACGAGGGTTAGTAACTTCCTTCTTCTATAGTCCACGCGCCGTGCTAGACCTGGTAGCACTGAGTCTTCCCCTAGTGATGATAATGACCGTCAAATAGTTATACCCTTCCTACAGTTTACCCTGCGGTGAGGAGCGCCTCAATTGACAGCGCCACTGTCGGCATACGTTGGACATAATTTCATACCCGGCAATCAACCTATAGCGAAGTAATAACAACTTAGGTGGATGCCCCAAGCTATCATTTCAATACCTAAGGGGCTGCGCTACCTAGAAAATTACAGGGGGTGTCTAAGCGGCCCTTGATCGTGGTATTACCGTTAAAACTTCTGAAATATTCAGCCTGTCCGCGCAAATGAATGGGGGCCGTTCGGTAATTACAATTCGAATTGACAATTTAATTTGGAGACGTTTGCTTGATGGCAGACTAGGTTGTGCCGATTCGCGTGTATGAACAATACAGAATTGCAACGTTAAAGGGTTTCAAATGATACCCTGTTGAAACTATGAGCTAGATTAATCAGTCTTTAGCTTATTCGGTTTTAAATGACTTGATTCATAACCTTCTCGGGAAGTTTTTTTTTTCAGTAAGACAATGTAATATAAGTGCATTAGAAAACTTCGTACATAGCTAGACAGCCCTTCACAAGTCCACTGCTGGAACTAACGTGAATAGCAAAAATACCTAGGTACTATGTCAAAATAAGTAATATAAATTAATATAAATATACGAATTTTGTGCTCAACAATAAATGCACGATGCTATGTAAATTTTAAATACTTATATAATTCTAATGAGAAAACCTACTGTTATAATTTAACATATTGAGATTAATTAAAAACTTTAAGTTAAATTTTATTACGAATATAATTAATATTGCGTTGCGTAATTCTAAGGTTTTCATTCTCATTTACTGGTCATTAATATATGACAGTCGTTTCAGTAAAATGTTTATTAATTTTAAAAACTTGTCAATATCTTGTGCCCTCTTGTTTTATTCAATGTTAATATCCATACAAGAATAGTAATATGCTCCCTCAGTCTCTTCATTGTTCTGCAAATACACGTTGTTATTGAAAACTTATATAATATATTTAATATGATTAACGTTCCACGCTCGCATCATTTACCTACTCATATTTCAAAATAGCAGATGTCGTCACAATATAATGCCTCTAAGAAACATCGGAACTTTGTATCTGAACACAAAGAAAAATATTTTTTTGTCTGTTTGCGTATCTGCCCGAGCGTTCACAGCCGGGATTATAAATTTTACAATATGTTTACTTTATTAAAATTCATGGTGCGGATTAAATACTTTTTTAAATGTCCTTTTTGGAGCGCATCTGGAGATTAAAAAGTTTACGCTTCGGCGGCGGCCATTTTGAGAGATATGGCGGGAAGCATAGCACGTAATTCTATTTGTTTGATTAATAATAATAGCTTGATGCCGCATAGAATTACACTTTGTAGGTATGTGTATTGTCTATCAGCCTTGACGGGAAGCTGGCTTTTTCAGTCTTATTAATAGTCAATAGCTTACTCTACATCTCTGCCACTGACAACAGAGCATAAACAATCAGAAAAAACACGCAATCTATTAGAGAGTGAACGTGCTAAAGCAAACAAGGCTGCCGTATTAATTAACTGAAAACTAATCACTTTACTGATCCGACGCCATTTTCTTTGGTAATTCCGTTTCTGTTGCTCTAAATATCTGGGTGTGCGTGTGTCACGAGGAAGAGTGCACAGTCATCGAGACAACATTAATTTCAATAAAGGAGGGATTGTCTATGGCACTATATTCCGTTTCCTCTGTGTCTGACTTTGAAAGTTTTTTTTTGTTCTATTTTGCAGACATCTCTATAAAATTTTAAGAATTCTTTGCTATTTACAAAAAAAATCTGACACGAACGTCTGACACCCCACTGCTGGGATCTTAAACGGAGGAATCGCCAAATACATCACGTTGCCCGGACGGGTTGATGTACAGGTTTTGTTTCACGTTCGGTGACAGAGATTCCTGATTCCGAACGTCAATTCCAAGGAGCGGAAAGGACCTGGAGGAAGGTTTACCCGGATATCGGGAGGCCACTGGTAGTCTGGTATAGCCGTTGGTTGGCAGAAGGCCTGTCTACTAAGTGGGTTGCCTAAACAGCTTCACTTCTTAGTACTATAATAGATATTAGTTTGCCCTTGTATATTTTTAAGTAAATAGTATCATTTCATGTATGTGGATTGTGGACAATTAGTAGTAGAGGGATATAATAGGATGTACAAAGAAGAAAATAACATCTATTAAGAATAAAAAATAAGAAAATTGTTAGATGCACCACAGTTGTAATTTTGATTCATTTATTGAATTGTGAATCACGTATTGATAAAAGTTTTATATGGAATTGTGATTTATGTACCTATGTGTACAGTGTAGCATGCTGTGTGTGCATGCAGAGGGATCATGACTCATACACGATGTTATGTTTGTTTAATCAAATAAGATAGTGTCATGATTCAACTAAACTCAAATTTAGTAAAAACTCAAACCAACTAAAAAATTAATAATATGAAGATTTATATAAAGAATTATATGTAGACTAGAAGACCCGGTAAATTGTATTACCTTGATCTTAGATCTAAATAAACAATGGCGATGTGGGTAAACCTTAATTGTCCATACAAATTTATAATTTTATATAATTTTTTATCTTTACGTTTTTCCCTATTATTTTTCATTTTAAAGCATTCTATATTAAGGCGAACAAAAGACAAAAATAAATATTAATATTAATTAATAAATATCGGTCAAGCCGTTTTTGAGTATTAGCGAGCCTAAGGAATGGCGATTCATTTCTATTAAGAGAAGATAAGGAGAAGATATTATCCTACTTCAAAGGGCTTTTTCGAGTTATCCATCTTCTACATACAGAAGTATGATTGCAGTAAACTCCCTCAGTCGGTGGAACGGCGAGCACATATATTTTAAAATCCGTCACCGCCGGATATCATTATCTATATATACAAAAGGAGATGTTCCCATTTATAGACGCACGTACAGCCGTAACCGCTAATGGTAGAAACGTGAAATTTGAACAGTTGTTTTAATTCAAAATTCGGACGCACACTAAGAAGGGATTTTCAAAAAATTTAACCCTAAAAGGATGAAATAGGGGTTGCAAGTTTATATGGAAGCATCTTTAAATTATAGCAACGATTTTGATAAAAGTTTAGATTCATACTCCTATAAACATTTCATTGAATACATGTTTCGTGGTGTACTGGAATTCACCCCCATAGGGTGCAAAATAGGGGTTGAAAGTTTCTATTGAAAATATTTAAATTTTCTGCTCCAATTTCTATGAAATTTATCATTCGAGCTCCTTAATATAAATAACAGGCTACAAAATTATTTCTCCTACGGGAAAATATAAATTTTCCACGGGAAAACCATAATAACGCGGGCGAAGCCGCGAGCGGAAAGCGGAGCGTAAGAATACACTTGTAATTGCAGCAGTGTCTTCGAATCCGGTTCCATTACGGCCCATCATTGTCAATGATAAACAACAACAAACGAGTAGGTAGGTACCAAAACGGTACCTACAGATCCACCCTATGTTTGTAGGTAAAAACTCCCTCTAATCCGCGTCAGCTGGTTGTGACTGGTCGCCCGCGCCCTAGCGACCCCAAACATCGCTTATTTACACCGAAAAATCCCAAGACCCCTCATTCCGTATAACATCAACTTAACGATAGCTCAAACGACGCTGGCCACGAACACAAATCGTCCAGTTCCCATAGACCCCTCCGAACATTACAGATCCGGCGTCGCTGTACCGTTTTATTCCACGCGGAAAGGGAGCTGGGGACCATTTTGTCCTGGCCACCGGGTTAGGGGCGCTGGCCCTCCTGTCAAATACATAATGAGTGTTTTTTTAGTCTTTTATGCGTGTACGTTTAAGCGATCGATGGCCGCCGGCCGATTTTAATGGTTTTAGCGCATATTCGCGCTGGTAACTACGTAATTAATTAAGGATAATTGTTAATTTTGATATCGAGATCTTTTTTCTTTTTTTTCCGAGTTCTACTTACACAAGGAGGTTGGACGATTTTTCGTGCTATTTCAGAATACTCGTGTTCCATTTTGCGCCGTTGTGTTGCAGTGTACGCGTTGTATAATTTAGTTCGGCTGATTAACCCAATTCGCATAACAGGAAAGGGGGAATTACTGGCTGAGAGTATATACAGAAATTGTCTGTGGACCGTTCACGAACCATAGACAAAACGAACGAAACGGAGAGCTTCAAAATGATAATTGAACGTAATGCGTACGCTCATCAATTCGTGTGTACCTACATACACACAAAAGCCAAACCAGTACAGACGGAATGTAAAACGAAGACAAAGTAACAGGAAGGTACAGTTGCCACCGGAATCCGGGAGAGGGACCAAACGTGTCGCGAAGAATGCGCAGTGGCCATAAATAATTACGCCAGATTATACAGGGCGTTCCTGCGAACCTCATCTTGGGGATTTTTCGTTGTCTAATACCACACACCGCTTGCACCCGAGGCTGGTAGCCAAGACATACAATTCCCAGTTTAGTCGAAAGTTTGATGGTTCTTCTATTTTAATTATATAGTATTTTGTACAAGTTACAAATTGTAATTTACTTAAAATAATAATATAGCCCTTTTGTTCCGCTACTCACACTACATTTTGAGAAGAAAGTTTACAAAATACTTTTTAAAAGAGCATGGATTTATCTATATATCTTTACTAGCTGCTCGCGATTTAGTCTGCGTGGAATTCAGCTAAGTATATCTTTTTTATTTTATCCATAGAAACTCTTTTAAATTCGGGATAAAAAGTAGTCCTCCCTCAATCCTGTCCGTCCTCAAAACTTAAATTATATACTAATTTCCATTTAAATTGCTTAAGCAATTTAGGCCTGACAGCATAACACATAATAGGAATAGGAAATAGTACTCAGCAGAGAAATAGGAAAAACACAAAGAGGCAACAGAACGAGCTTGTTAACCGCATCGATCGACATACTGAGTCAGGTTGGTAAATAATTACGTAAACCACTCAGAAACAGGCAGGCTTTTACTTAAGATGATTACTGTCACACCTAGGCCGAGGGAAAGCTAACGCAATAAGCCTAATGGATCGACACTCTTCCTAGTTCTGGATAAAAAAACAGAGCACACGCGAGAGATTCGCAATCAGCCTGTGAAGCGGCTAGCGTATTTATGTCATTATTAACCGGTGCGAATTAATTCTCATTTGGCGTCCGTTTTCATCACATCTGACGCGTTCGCAAAAACCGCCATACCGCGGCGGCGCGCCCGGCAGTTTTTGCCGACCAGTCTGCAACTGCAACGAACGAGAGCCTAAAACGGAACGCATCACTCGACTCATACAAATCAACGTTTCTGGTTCACGCGGTTTGAAAAAAGAACGCCCTTCAAACTTTTAATCGAAACGCAACTGTTTGAAAATTTTGTCGTTCGATTTTTCTGCACGCCACGACGACTTCGTATTGTGGTGTTTTTTGAATTTAATTGGTGTCTTGCAATGGTTAGGTGGCTATTGTTTTGACGTCGCTGAGCGACGAGGGGTCGTAATGTTTAGCTTATTGGCATATTGATGTTATTCAATCAGATAAAAACGCAAGCCGAGTCGGACGGCGTGTCAGAGACTAATTGAGTGGCGCACGCCATCGCACGGTACAACCAAGGCACAATCAGTACGAAATGGTTAGAGCGAATTTCCCTCAATAACAAAGGTGTAGCAATGCAACTGTTATGGCTATGTCGACACAAATTGGCATCGACACATCTCGATCATTGCATTTGATCGATTGATTGCTTTCTCACAAGACCCACTGATATGATAAGGCGTCACAGTTTGATCACGTAAAAAAATAAAAATATTTGATTGAAATTTGCGATAGTTGTAATTTTAACCTACTCTCTGGTCTGGTGGTGGAGACCAGTCGGTATTCTGGAGGTTCGGGATTTTGGGATTCAATTCTTTATGGGAGCAGAAGTTTTGCTGCCTGATTTGCTTGATGCCACCGTTATACCTTAGTTTGTCGCCATAACAACAATGTTAATGCCATTATTGTGTTCCGGGAACTAGGGGCAAGATAACCAGTTCCTCAGTTGTTGGGAATCCAGAAGAAAGGTTGCTGCCATATTTGGCTTTTATCGCTAATTATTACCCGGGAAAGAAAGATGAAGGCCAGAGCATCCCTGTTTTATGTAAAAAAAACGACAGCAAAAACCAAAGACAGCTGAACTTACGCCCCATTGTTATTTAAAATAACAACATTTTTAACACGTAGGTTACATACCTACGCAACTGTTTGAAAATTTTGTATATTTAACAAGTAGATACATATTAAATTTATAATTGAAGACATAAGTAAATTACGCCACTGTGATTTTATTCCAATTTAATGATTGAATATTTTTAAGATAAACATAAAGTATTGGCCGAAACCGAAAGTATCTCTGGTAAGATTTCCACAAACGAACCCGAAACAAGATACGTAAGGAATTCCAAACGGCAAAAACCACTCGATGGGGACGATAAAACGAAATCGCCGATGCGTTCTCGAAAAAAAATGCAAGTGCTGCGTGCGAGCGAGAGACAAAAAACGTATCGTATCTCGGTTCCACTCTAGCGCGCGCGGCTAATGAATATTGTGCAGTGCGCTGCGCCGGCGCAGCTGCGCGAAACATCCGCGGCCCGATCCGCCATTATTTATTTTATTTCGGCGCGAAACTCTCAATTGGATCACGGCGACAAAGAGGTTAAATTGCGCGTCCAAATCCCATGACAATTGACAATCACGCCGTTAAACGAAACATGGCAGATGTAAACAAATATAACAATATCCGATTGCTTTTGATGCGCCCGAGCATAATAGTAAAAGAGCAGTTTCAATGTCAGCTTGTCGGGGCCGGGTACCGCGTTCTACGTAAAAGAAGTGGTTTTGCGGTTTCCACGTTATCCGTGACAGCCGCAACATATGTTCACAAAAGATTTTAACCATCACGACAAAAGGTCACGTGATAGATATCCACTAATGAACGAATGTTTGTTCCTCCTTCATGCAAAAGCTATTTTATTTGTACAGCGCAATAGGTCAGAAATTAAATTTCGACCTTTGGACGAGTCTTATGCTCTAGTAATAGCGGCGTCTGTCGAGTTACAAACAAGTGTAAAGCTTCACGTGTAGCCGACTATGGAGAAGTGTAACTAGCTATACTGGAGCGAAAATATTTGCTGGCTAATAGAACTGGTCAAACACGTGTTAAATTTTGAATGTTGAGATGGCACTGGCAGCACCGCTATTGCACGCGGCTCTGTCATCTCGTCTGCGTTATGTACTGGACAGCTTGAGGCACGACTCACATCTCCGCTTTGTATCGGCACCCAGCTGGATCTCGAGGGACGCGCTATACAAATATGAGTGAAGACGATACATGTGATACAGAAATTCTGTTAGTTGCTTAAAATACATCACTTAATCCAAAATTCCCAAGAGGTCGACACATACGAGTATGTCTGCGTAAGAAACAACGAAGTGTAGTGCAGAAAGTCCATGATAACTTAGGTCCAGCCGCAAATCCAACTACGTGGACTGTGTTTTTACCGATTGTCTATACGTGTAGTGTAATTACGCACGAACGCGGTGATACACCTCACTTATATATTTATCGCGTTTTAATTCGACATTAAAACCGCTAGAGCGCGATTAAGCGTCAATGATACGCTGCATATGGACAAAGCAATTGTAGTAGAAATCCAGTGATTAATATCGACTCAATATTATTTTGTGTCCATTAAACACAGGATCGCAATGTTTGCCTGTGTTTTGATCGTTAACTTTCATCGTGCAGCTATGCTGCGCTTGTGACGGATTAATGGATAGAAGCAGGCGATTTTGTTTTTAAATATTTTCTTTTGATGGCTGACAAGCGAATGTTAATAAGTAAATGCATATAACGGCTAAGTCCACGAAACAGGCTTTGCGGTTGAAGTAATCAGCTGTACATAGGCACGCCACCACGCTCGACTGAGTATAAGCAGGAACATAGGTTTGAAGATATAGAAACAAACCTTCAACTGTTCATATCAATCGGTAATTATTATAATTAATGCAAAACAAAAGATACATACGATGACTGCTTATTACGGCTTAAGTGCTTATTTTAATGGGTGTGTGAAGTTAATTTGTGAGAATCGTCTTGAAAAACGTGGACACCATGAGAATAATGGCGTCTTGAGGTTATATCACGCGATTCATGACGATACGGGATTTAACGCATAACTACACATGTCTCGGTGTACTTCTGAAGCTTCTCGTCTTTGTGAATAATTCACTGCATTTCCTACATATAATCTCTACCGATTGCGTGTTAACTGTCTTCATATAATAACTCTATTTCTATAAGCAGATGTTTCCTAGAACAAAACTCAACGTGGTTGGTAATATAGCGGAAAAAGTATGTGCAAACTTCAACAAAAGGTCTAGTTATTTCAACAACCTCTTTGTTATGGTCTCTCGAGTATAACGAGCACCTAAATGGAATAATTTCGAATTAAAACGCTACAATGTAAGTGAACCGCAGACCAGCGTTCCAACGATGTATCGACAACTATGTTCCCTTGTCGATGTTTTATAGTTGGATCGATCTTGTAATTACAATTTGTATCATTCCGTCTTTTTCACTTTTCTTGAAAATCACTTTATTTACTTGAAAGATTCCAAATAAAACAAAAATATAGCAAGAACAACAGACTTCCTCTTAAAATCGATTTCCTAATAAGCCTGCCAGTTCAAATTTCAAAGTAAACACTAGACGCCTTACTAAAGCAACTGGTTATGATACCTGCGATGAAAAAATGAGCAGCACTGACTATGGTCGTCAACAATGGCAATATTTCATACAAAAACGCACGGCACTGTCCATCATTAATGACAACAAAAAGCGAATTCGGGATTGTGTCAACGCACTCGAACTGCTGGCCGAGCGGTCACTCGATCGCACCGCTTAAGGATGACAGTATCACAACTAAACCGTTCATTCGCCAGAGAGCACTATATCAATCACTCGCCGCACAATCGCACCGCATGCCACTTAAATAAATTTATAACATATTAAGTACTTCGAAAATAAACACTTTACCGTTTATGATTTATTTCGTGTGGCGATGAATTATGGACGTCTTATTAAGAGCACGTTAGAGCGAGAGATCCTAATTTTTATCTTTTTTGTGGCGATTTCACGTGCTACCGCTGCCGATAAACGTTTTATTAGAGTAATTAAAACGGCCGATTACAGCGTACGTTGTCCGCGGCTAAGCGTTTTGATGAATGTGACATTTTACTGAGTAATCTTCGAACGATTAATTTGACTGCGATATCGATTACTGACAGCAAAGATTCGTGTATTTATTCAGTTTCGCACCACAGTGTTTTGTTTATTTTACGTAGCGTTATATCAAACGAGAGGCCTAAGCGACCGTTCATTATAGTGGTCAGTTCCACGACACTGCCGAGTAATCTTCAGCAGTTATCAGACTGAGGTCAACACTTGTACCAGTATCGCGTTTATAAATAAATTTAATTTCATAAATCATTAAACGTCTATAACTGATAACGAATCAATAATACCAACTGCGTCGGTTCAAAAGTGAAATTTAACGCGACAGGCCGCTGATACAAAGTCACTTCCGCCAGCAAAATTCGTTTCCGCCGATGTGTTGAAGACGTCAAACTTTTTAAATTGCATATCACCGCAACATGTCAACG
This sequence comes from Schoenobius gigantellus, assembly GCA_963935595.1. NCBI lineage: Eukaryota > Metazoa > Arthropoda > Insecta > Lepidoptera > Crambidae > Schoenobius > Schoenobius gigantellus. Next base: position 3,543,179 of record OZ012557.1, read on the forward strand.
CCTATTCAGCCAGTCGTACCGAAAAAAGGAAAAAGACCCAACAAAGAATTAGTGGTATTATAAATTTGTAAAATGAAATACACAGCACTTGATTGTCGGTTTGTGTCCAGATTACCAGTTTTACGGGGCCGAATTGTTACAAAATGACTCCATTTATGAGGTCTTTTTTGTCGTTCAAATAATAGGTGTTGCTATGTCGATTCACCTCATCGTGTTATTACCGGGACCGCGTAATGAAATATTGGATAAACGCCTCATTTGAGCTACTTTCCTTCAATGTATTTATACACACGTTTGCTTTTTCAAAGTTATTAGTTGAGGTTCTTAGAACTCTTGACTTTTTTTTTTGCAGTGTGTGAATTTTTTATTCAGTGTTCTTTCTTCAATTGAAAATATGTCGTCTATTGTTTATGTGAAAGTCTCAATTTTTTGCGAAAAGATTGTGTAAGTAAAATATTTACTTTTAGATACTTACTTTAGCAAAATAAAAAGATCATTGGACGAAACGATTACAGCTCTTATCGAGCTCCGAGCCATTAAATTAATAAAAAACACGAAACGAATCGATTGCCATCGATACAAAAGTTAATTTACATGCAGCGAGTGCGATCAAAATTTGCCTGTAAACAATCGACCAAATCAATTGGAACTATTATGCATACCGGATCGCGACACTAAAAGCAGCATACGAAATCAATATCACAAGGTAGCTGGCCAATCCATGTAGAAATTCCCGTTACTAATTACGCTTTATAGTTATTAAAGCATTATGCCGAAGAAATTGCCGCTACTGATTTACGAGCGGCCATTTTGTGCGCGACATTTTAATATCCGAATGCGTTCGCGCGTTTTTTTTTTCACTTTTTAATTCCGCCAAAGGGAGGCAGGTGCGCTCGTGCAAAGTTATCCTACCCCGTATTTTCTCTTTTGACCGTAATTTTCGGATGAACTCCTGAATAGATTTCTGTTTACGGGTTTGGAAACGAATTTTGTATAAATTAAATTTCAGTGTTCAATTTTTTACAATGAGGAATAATGGCTTATTTTTACTGGCCCAAAATTTTTGGTCGTTCCTGTCCAATAATGATTAATTGAGGACCTGTTTTTTATTACTATGTCGTTGCAGCGTTGTCAGAATAAAAAGTTGAGGGTTGGATGTATAAAGCAATTAGAGCAGTGTTTATAGAGGTGCTATTACCATATTCAATCTATACTATATTCATCGCTAAGACAACTACAGTACGCGATAGGTCGACATGGCAATCCAATTTAGATTTTCAATACAAAACTATAAGCACCTATGTGATCGATGTCGAAATTGATAAATGCGATCTATGCTGACTTGTGCCGCATTCATACTAATGTGGCACCAGTGCTGTGGGGATGTGCGGGGTGTCTCCGATCTGCTCTCAACTCAATCTCATACCTCGATTGCCACGTCCACCTGTCGCGCACTTTAGTCTATCTGTTGTACATTTATGAATACTGTAAAGTGATGTAGATCTTACCTGTTTACTGAAAACTGCAATATCCTCGTTGAAGGATTCTGAGGAACACACGTCCCCGCCGGCGACGCCGGGGTCCCGGGGGGTGCACGTCGCTAGCTCGCACTTCTCGAAGATCAGAGCCAGCAGGGGGAACAGTGGGTGCCTGGAACACCAGAAGGCATTCAATAGAAAATCTAAGAACTGGCAAAAAGACTGGACACCGTTGCTGTGAAAAAGTGCAACGAAGTCTATATTATCTATAGCTACATTTGGTTAATACAATTAAACTTGTGTTAACTCTACAGAATTTTGATACTTTTGTCTTTTTGTAGACGTGCCATCAAGTCGTTAAAACTTTTTCTGTGCACATATTTCTACCTTCCTAAGATTGTGGGTAGGATTTCAAGGCAATAAAATGTTATTGTAGGAGCGTTACTATGAAAATTGTGCTGTTAAAATCATAATACCTAGACTTCTCCTATTCTTACTTAGACTTCGATTATTTTTTATTGATCTCCTACGTAGACTTCGACTATTTTTCTAAGAAGACAAAGACAAGTCATCTTCATGACCAATATTTAAACAAAACAGAAAGTTTACGGGACAGATCCATTCCTGAGCATTTAGTTGAGCTTCTAAAGAATAAATTCAACTGTCTTTACAAATAATTAATCTTAGCACGATAGGAAATCAAGAAATCTTAATAATCGCTCGTTAAGTACCGTACAGTTTAAAAGTCAACAGACACGCGATTTGATCAAGAAAGGGTATTGAAATAAATAAACAATAAGCTCTATTAAAGAGTTATCTCGGTCTATGGGCCTAAAGAGGGTAATTGAGAGAAGTGCCCGCGACCTCAGATCAAAGATTAGATGAGGATTGAGAAGACGTGACAACGATAATATCGCTTCTGCAGTTCTTATGAGCAACGGTCGCAGTTGTAGCGGCTATTCTGTACGCAATAACTGTTGGGTGATGTCAAATGAACGGGTTCGTTCAATGTAGGAATAAGCAAACCTTTGTTACATTGTTGGCTAGAATCTACAGCTTATAAGTAAAAGAAAAATTTATGTAATCACAAAGTAAATTTCTAATATTTTATTTTACCTCAAGGAAGGTTAGAATACATTTATATCAAATTTAATCTTTACTCTATTTAACAGGGGCTAGTTGTGCTGCGACGGTGTTCCTTGTCAGTTTTATACGTACGGTCAAGAAATTTAATTCCCGACCCATTTTGTTGTCATATTGCTAGACACTGACAAGGCATTACGGTTGAAAATTCCAATAGTATGTCAAATGATACCTAGTTACGTGTAAATAATGTTTACTTAAGTGTTTGCATAGCAATATTCGTAACCCTTATGGTGCCATATTGCTTTACGATATTCAACCTCAGGTGGGTCGCAAATTATAGAACCCGAGCCGTCATTTTGGAATAGACCATGTTTTCGCGAATCCATTTTTTTGGCCTTCATCTCACCTGATGGTAAGCTACGATAAGACTAAAGAGGAGGCGAGCTCTCCCTGAATCCTCAACCAGTGAGTCAACCAGTGAGGAAATGGCTATCTTGCCTCTAACGAAACAACGATATTAACACTGGCGATAAACTTAGGTAAGACGGTGATAGCTAGCCTACCGCTGACCAAACCAAGCAGAAATCTTTTGCCCCCATAGGAATCGAACAGGCCACCAGATCAATAGCTGGTACTCTCAACCACTAGACCAAGGAGGCGGTTAATATTCCACGTAAAGCCAGCACCATATTTAAGACAACGGGGCTTTAATGATTATGTCCCGTGGTCGGGCAGCGTGACTTTTTAATATTATTTATCAAGCTTGGACCCACTGGAGTGTGAAAGGAAACTTGTACTAGGATGTGAACCTTCAATGCACTGAGAAGTGCTTTCAATTCTTTTTATCGATTTTTTCACCTAAACCTATTTCTATAAAAAACCGATTAATCGCGAAAACACACTTACAATGTACAAGCACGTCTTAATGATCTAAACGCAAGAGTAATGAGAATGGACACAACCATCCATATCTTTTTGATTAAGCTCTATAGTAACATCAGAATAATTATGACGCTCATGTTACATCAGAATAACAATAATGAACAGAACAGCTAGCTCATCTCTTAAGTCCATGAGAATGAAGTCGCTAAGAATGAAGTAACTAAATTTTATAATGTGAGAACAGTGCACAAATATTCCTATTTTACAAGTCAGATAAATCTGTAATTTATGACGACAGGACAAAACTAATTCATTATATTATTGATGTGTTTTAGGTAACTTTGAATTGTTATGTTACCAGAGGAGTTAATGAACTGTACGGGGGTAGACGTAAGGGTAGAATAAGACCTAGAAAGTATGGATAGATTGCGTGAAGAATGTCAGTGCAGAGATGATGTATGAAAGATATGAATGGAAGAAGAAAACCACATATGGATGAGATATTGATGAAGCGGCTTACACTTTTCAATTGGATAACTGGTCGTAACTGATTTGACGATATAAATTGACAACGAACTTAAACCAAATAACGACGAGTAAGTGAAGCAACTAAGCAACATTCAGAACGCCCCAATATGCCATTTCGAACAAGATATATTCAACGATAATTAATAGCTTTTTAATTAGCGCGACTAAAAAATAGCGGATGTGCGACCTTTAAACGAGCTGTTAACTGCTAGATTAGCTTAACTGGGCGTTTGGAATAAATGCTGAAATTACACGATACTCCTGCAGCCCCACTGTATATGATAACTGATAATTAGATTTTATTTGCACGAAGACCTACGTGTTCAGTTTACAAAGTTAAGCGTTCGTCAACAAAAAGTTGAATGTCTTCATTAATATTTAAGTAGGGACTTTAATCCAATGTTTCACTAATATTTCAAAGATATAAGGCAAGTTACTGATTGGCAGCTATTTGGAAGAAGAGAAAATGGAAATAAGAATATGAAGGGAAAATGCGCGTAGGAAGATAGGTCCACCACTTGATATTAGCATACGTTCTAAGCAATAAACCCTCTATTCTATTCTGAATCTACAACCCAAGTATGTCATATAGATAATTCTTGCGAGATTTATAGTACCAATTCATAATCTGAATGCTTTTGTATACCTACCTAAATTCGTAACATTAACCCGTTCAGATTTTCGACTTGCTATTTATTTATCGATTTGTTTAAAAAAGTAGTTACGTTTTGACAAAAATAAATTACTCTAATATGCTATTTTAATATTAAAGGTACAAAAATTGAAAAAAATATCCTGTAATAATTTGAATTATCAAGCATATTGCAATTACAGATCTAATATACTTACATGAAATAAAGGTGATTCATAGAATGATCCATGAATAATTTTTAAAATAATATGAATTTTACATTAGGTTTATATGTATTTATCATTGGTTAATTAATAATTAGAAGATCGCAAAGGTCCATAAAAATAATTAATGAATAATGAATAATTGTGGAACATGGATAATTATGCATTTTTGCAAATTAATAAACGCCTAAAAATAAAATTTGACACATACGAGTACATGGGCTCGAATCCAGAAAATACTACAAACCTAAATCTAAATTCAAGAAGAGTGTATCCCCGTTCCAAGATTTCATGTCGTCTTTCAAATGTACAAACCACAAGGAGCTAAATTATTAAATGGGACAACAAAAATACAAGCAGTGAGTCCGCCGTCAAAGTAGCCCCACCCCAACAGGAGCTCCTTCAAGCTCTTGACAAGTTTTGATCAGATAAATCTGAGATCGTGCTGAATGGCACTTAAGTAGTTCGCGATGCCGTGACACACCTCCGATCTGATCGCAAGCTCTAAGCCGGACTTGGATCGAAGCGACCTCGTTCGTATGATAGTGTGATTTTCAAGCTTCGTTTAGATAACTTGATAAAAGACCATTGACCTAAAGAAATATTTCTAAGTTTGATAAGCCGTGTGGTTTTATTAGCTTAAGATCAAATAAGTGATACAAGTAAGTCAATTCCAAATTTTAATCATACCTAAGTAACTCATGGTTTTTTAGTTTGTGCAATAAGACGACAATACTTAAGTAACAGTAGCAGTTAATACTTCAGTAACAATTATTGCAGTGTCTTCATTAATGTTAAAAGTTACCATGTACTGTTTTAAATTGTGATCAAAATCAAAATATTCTTTATTCAAATATGACTTGATATAATGCTCTTTTGAATCGTCCAAATTTTTTACCTCCCAACCATTCAAGACATCTTTTAGCTGAAGAAGAATGGGTGGAATGGAATGATGTGAATGCAATAAATAATCTATCTACAGTACTTCTAGATAAATAATAGGCATCTAGGCAGTATAATGATATAGAGCCACTCTTGAGATTATAAATAATTTTGAGGGTCAAAACTACTTTTCAACCGACTTCCAAAAAAGGGAGGTTCTCAGTTTGACCTGTATGTTTGTATGTATATTTGTCCGCGATTATCTCGCGTTTGCCTGAATCGATTTTGATGCGGTTTTCGGAAAAGTATTTGTTACATTTAGGAGAAGGATTTGGTATTTTAAATTAACTAAAAAGATCGAAAAAATACAAAAAATATAACCGTTTTCAAAAATATCACAGTCATAAATTATATAAGAAACAAACAACATCACAGTTCTATATTGAAGACGGAGCCAAGCTTAGAGCCTAAGGTGCCAAGCAATGATCATCTGGGAAGTCTTAAAAAATATAAGAGCAATTAATGTAAGTAGGTACTTGGTTAAAATTTGGTACCAACTTCAATATTAAAACTGTGATGTTATATGTATTCTGATATTATTTTATCACTATTTGTCAATTGTCTTTGGTAATAGGCGATTGTTAACGATGTTTTCTGATGCCCGATATTTACCTTGAAGTTCTGTACATCTATTGCAGTAGATTTATGTAAGGAAAGTACATGCTTATTATATGTGTCTACGCGCGATTGAACTAAGTAACGATTGATAGTGACACCAGTGCGGCCAACATTACCACTCACCCGTATATGGCGTCCTTGTCGCGCTTGTGCACGAGCGGCTCGCCGGGCAGCGCGTGCGCCGGCGCGGCGGGCGGCGGGTAGTGCACCGGCGGCAGGTGCGGATGCGACAGCCGGTGCTCGTGGTACATCGCGCTGCCCTCCATGTAGCCTCCGCCGTGAAGGCTCTCGTCGTACTGCAAGCACCACACGTTGCACAGTCAGCGATACGAGGATACGAGCTTTACGAGAGTCGCGAGCGACGTAAGACCGCACTCTAGGTAGAGTCAGGCGTGTACATACTTTTCTATTTTAAAAGTGGAACTGACTCAATTTCTTTTCATACAACTAAGTTGGCGAAGCATACTGCCCACCTGATGGTAAGTGGTAAGAGTCACCTTAGTACATGTCGCTCTGAGATTCGCAGAACCACAGTGTACGTTGCCAACGTGTGACATAAGGTGTAGTGTACCCTTCAAATCGGAACACAGCAATGCAAGCACTTCTGCGTTGCGGCAGAAATAGATAATACCACGGTAATTATACTATTACCGCGGTAATGCGGAGGTACTCAAGCAGGCGACCCTGGCACAGAGTCTACTTATTCATTGGCTCCATCCACATACATACTAGTGTAAAGTGCAAAATACTTACTGTTTGAAAAATTATTAGGATCATTATTTGATCTTCCATCCTCGTTTAATATTTCATGTAAGTACCTATATGAAATAAGGATCTTTACTAGCATAATGTTTAATAATTCAAATTATTTCTCCCGCCAAGCAGGTGCTTGCATTGCTGTGTTCCAGCTCGAAGGGCAGCGAAATTGCTGGGTACTTGTGACTTGTATGACACAAGTTGGCAACGTTGACTGATGTTCTTGTAGGGATTGTTGATTTGCGAGTCTTACGGGAACCACGTGTAACTCTAGTAGTCTAGTCAGTCTTCTTTGCCAACTTAGTTGTATACAAATATTGCAAATTTGCAACGAAGGCTGCGTTAACACTAACATTAATGCAGGCGGAGCTCGTGAATCACATACATATACACAAGACGGCCCAACTATGCATAAAACTTGTGATTAAGACTGTATCTTACACAATTAGTGACTATAAAATATGGATACAGTACAAAAATATTCTGTTTACTTTACTTAATTGTTGTTTAACTAACAATGGTGTGAAAAATCTGCTTTAGTGTAGGTGTAAGTAAGCATGGTGACACCCGACATTGTAGGAATTTAAGATGCGTTTCATATATACCAGACATTTCAGCCTATAGTCAAAAATTAAAACAACTACACTATGCGTCTGACGTCATAAAAACCCTACATATAGTCTTACCTACTTAAGTAGGTACTTAGTTTACGTCTTCAAATACGTTCCATTCATCCGACATTTTAGTTTAGTCTCTGGTCAGAAATTGAAAAAGGAACGCGTCTACACGCCTGACGTCACAACACTAATCCACATTCCCACAAACAAAACTTTTGAACAAAGAACGCGTTCGAGTGGCCACAGAATCCAAACGCCGAATTCATTTAAATAGTTAAGTCATCGTCGGATCACATCGGGCGTCTCGTCAATTAAGCGGCTTTTAAAACGCAGCTTTTAGAGATTACTGCATTAAAAAAGTTTAAAAGGAAATATTTGACAGCTCTTACAGATCGCTTTTGTCTTGTGGAATCAAATGTTAATGTATGCATACATTATGTTTAATGGGAAGATATCTTTATACTCGTTTTTTGTAAAACTAAGAGGAGATAGCATTCAGGTCTTATCACTAAAGATTATTCTTTTATTTCGTTGAATTCGTGCTGTATAGCAACAATTACGCATAAACATATTAATTAATCCAAAGTATATAAGTAAAAGATATTTCACAAGATCATCTTAAATCAATTAGGTATATCAGAATCGACATCATCTTACTATTCTTACTATCTTTTTTAATTTAATGAAATCTGTAGGTACTTCACTTACAGTCTTTCAAAAAAGAATTGAGATGGAACTAAAATTTTTCAATACGGTAACACCTCCACAAAAAACGATCTTAGTTAAAAAGCCATACCATTTCGAACGGGATCTTTGCGAAGATAGTGGCGCCCTTGTTTCAAAAAACAATTTACAAACTGCAAAACAGTGACCCGTCAGTTACGTCAATTAAACGTTGACAAACTTCTGTTTCAGGTAGGTACTTCATTGAAAGCCTTGTAGCTGTTACGTACAAAAACAAAAACTAGGACCACGTCAAATGCAGAAAACTAATTGTTTTTCTCATCGATAATCCTGTTCGTTAGTTCATTTCTATTATTGTTGTGTTCCTGCATCATGAATATTTATTGTGGAACTGGTTTCGTCTGCGGCCAAAGGTTGCCAGTCTGTTTATGCTAAGCCAACGGCGCTGGTGCGTCAAAACTGTTGGCATAATTGTTTATGTCTAATTATTGTCGATTGAACAGTTACTAATAGCTAGTAGCTAGTCCTTTATACTACCCTTGTGAGAAGCACTCTGGAATATTGTAGCACAATATGGTCACCATATTATAAGCATCACGTAGAAAAATTAGAGTCAATACAGAAGCGGTTTGTTCGTGGCCTCCGTTATAAAGTTGGTTTAGGCAAAGTTTTGACAACATATGACGAAAGACTCAAAAAGTTTGGATTGGATTCACTTTTTGTGAGACGGCAACTTAGTGACCTTGTAGCATTACATAAAATTGTTAATTCTAGCTGGGATACAGATATGTTGGGCCATGTTTCACTGAGATTTACAAATAAGTCAGATCGTAGGCAACTTCTCTTTCATGTCCCATTAGCCAGTAATAATGTAACACAAAATAGTCCACTCTTACGTATGTGTAGAAAGTATAATCTTCTCTGTAAAGACCTTGGCATATTCCATCAAAATATTAGATCCTTTATGAAAAGTATAAGCTTGTCGGAAAGCGTAGTTATGGTTCTCTGTAAGGACTAATGACACTTAGATTGTTTTAATTAACTAGCTGGACATATTTAAGTCGAAAGTTGTGCTCGGTAGTTATTGAAATGCAAATTTAACAACATTTTCTATGTACAATGATTTTATAAGGTTATTGTAATTTGTATTTTGTTACCGTGCCAAAGAATAAAAAATCAGTTGACGTTTTATTTCAGATTGCCAGCCGAATGAATGACCATATTCGGTGATATAATTCGAATGATTACGATTTTTTATGATGTTTGTTACGTCATGTAGATTATTAAAAAATATTGGACATGTTTATTTTCTTTTCATCTAATCAAAAAATGAGGCGCTACATTGATTTGAAATGTCGCGTGACGTCACGCAGTAAACGTGTACGTTTTGTAGCCCACTGTGACGTAAAGCTTTAAATCTCGGTAATTTTTCGTTATATCGAAAAAGCAAAAAATATTTATGTGCTATTGTTTATTATCTAACTGACGGATTATTTAGTCTAATTTTTTATACCCTGTCATCAATGCAAACATCATGAAATAGGTAATATATTTAATAACAGAAGCTTTTAGTTGAGATGGTACCGTTTAGCCACTTCATATCAAAGTGTTTTGTCATAATATTTAACTCTGTTACTTATTGGCCAAATAAAAGTTTCTTTCATTCTTTCTAGTAGATAAAAAATCAATAATTGTACCTCACTGGTACAGAAAATCTGAATAGAAAACATTACAACTACCTAAATTCAAAAGTTGGAATAGCATGTGTTATCTGTGGAATTAAACTTTTTTGCAGTTTTAGGTTCGCAATAACAGAGCCTTAGTTACTTTGCCATAATAAACCAAAGCTTTTTTATAACGATAGTGTCAAACAGTATCGCTATTGATACATTAAGAAAGGGCACTAAAATCAACAAAATAAAAAAAATAATTTCAGTAAGTATAAAACTATGTGTCACATGAAAAAAAAACGATAAATAATTTGAAGAACATTCGAGATTATGGATTGTTCCATTGATAATGTCAGAGGAATGAGTTAATGAACTATAAACCGTATTGGTGATATAAAATTCTCATTAGAGCTGTTTCGATTTACATAAGTTTTGAAAGAGACCGGTTAGAAAAATCTATTTATGGTGTTGGGCTTGTAGCACACCGGGTTACGCATTAAATTGAGTATTTGACATAATTATATTATGTAAGTTTTCGAGTTTTCTTTTATGATCATATAATTAAGTAATATTTACACATCAGATAAGGCGTATAAGCAAATAGAATGTTGAATTAAAACTTTAAATAAAGCGAGTTGATTTGTATGAATGCAATTAAATTAATGAAAAACACATATTTAGAACCTACACTCAATAAATTTGATTCAATTGGTTAAAAAATGACGATGGAAATTTTATCTTTATATTTGTTAACTTCATTCCAAATTTAAAAATACTAACACAACGAAACATATCATCAGACACAAACAATATTATTCATACTACACATTAAAATCTCCATTTAAGACTCACTCGATAACGTTCCCTTGCATATCCCAAACTTTTATACTTGTAAACGCGCCCCCAAAGCTATCAGAGGTATGGATGCCAGGACCTCGCCATCAAATATGGTGACTGTGCGATTTCTCCGATCGATAGCCCGACCCTGTCATTACTACACTTGATACGTGTCTATAAAAAAACGGTTAAAATCGACGTGGGCTGTTGAGGTGTAATCGGGTGCAAAGGTGTTTCGATATTTAAATAATGTACTTAGTTGTATGAACGACAATATATTGAATAGATTTATTTGTGTTAACCGATGTCGTCGTCTATATAACCCATGTTAAAACTGCCCGTGATAAGTACATGAGTCTTGTGGTATATAATCCCAATAAGTGTAAGTGATGTTCCAAATGTCAGGCACAAACAGGAGTATCCCAAGCCTGTTCGTTGACGGGGCTACGCCACGTTAGAACCTGTATACTGTCAGTGTATTATGTAAAAAATCATAAGTCAAAACAGTAATTTTATTTCTTATGACAATTAAATAACTCTTTTACTTTTGCCCCCATTGTGCGTTGTACCTTAAATTTTCTCCGTCAATATGCCATTTACATAAACGTATGAATGTATGCATGTCTGTGAGTACACTACTAAGAGCTCGTTACTGGTTTTGCTTGCAATACCAACTGAACGCAAAGTAAACAATACTGGTAGTAAGGTCAGAAAAAAATATGTATGAATATTTTTTTTTCTTTCGATATTTTCAAAACCACATAATTACAAATTGTTTTTAATAGTTTTGTCAAACATGTCACGATTTTAAAGAAAGGCCAGAATTCCAAATCAAAAAGCATCCAATAACAATATAATGTTCTATTTTATTGTATTTGAATGTGAAATAGAAGTATGTAGTAGGTACGAGTATGTCTAATGTTTTTTATAAAAAAAGGCTTAAGTATTTAGTAAACTTAAGGCTATAATTTTAACATAAGGCATAACATTTCTATTATCTTTTTTTCTAGAAATCAACCATATAAATAACACTATACTTTAAATACTGGCAAATAAAGCTTCAATACATTTAAACGTAACATTCAATAGATTCAATACAAACAATTTACCGTTTCTTAATAGCAAATAAACACACATAAAAAGCTTAAAAGCGCTAAACTTGAATCAGGGCAAAACAAGTAAACAGCTGTTATCGCCCCGTGTCGAGCAATAAATAATAAATGCCGTAATCTTTTCTGCAATCTGTACAATCTCTGTACATTTATGATGCATTGAGTGCGTTGTTTTATTGGTGTATCGATGTATTACAGTCATAATTGGTTTGTTGCTTTCTTTATCGGGCCGTAAAGGACCGATGGAGCCAGTGCCGGGTACAATGAACGACACGGTAAATATTACTCGACATTGTTATATACTCTATAAAAAAAATCTTAAGACTGTTAATCTATATACTAATATATAACAGCTATAGGCTATATAACATCACGCTACGACTTATAAGAGTGGAGCATCAATGAAAAATGTTGCAAAAACGGGGAAAAATATAAAGCCAAACATAGTTCGCAGGCACAGCTAGTCTATAATACCTGCACTTTTAGGTGGATGATGATAAATATTAGATAAGAAGACAGAGCCAAATTGTTATTCTATATTGCAATATATAGTATGTGAATGGAGGACTTAAAGCAACAAGGCGATCTCTGCAAGTCAACAGAACGAAAAGTTACATGTGTATTTTCCGCAAGAATGGTGTGGAAAAGTTTACTGTTTAATATAAAATCGATTACCACGTGATGTCTTATCAAGCTTAGTCTTAGCAAGTGCTTATTCTCAAAAGAAGATATGATTTTTTCTTAACACTGAAAAAACATTGATAACACGATTCCTCTAAAAAATCTTTCATTGGCAGCACCTTCTAATAATTCAATTATGAGAAATACAGACTACCGTTTTACCTGGTCTATAAATAAATGATTTATTCAAAATAATAGTAAACAAAATGCTTATTTGATAAATGTGACACAGTCATAAATTTCATAATCCAGCACCAAATCATAATTATGGAACGGTTAATAAGACTCGAAATTTGCGTCTTACATTCTAAAACTTGGCAAAACATGTCACTGATATGCTGACGGTACCTACGCGTGTAAAAACCTAGAATGTCATTATGACTTCATTAGCAACAAGCCCATGTTTTGTGGCACCGCATAGTTCATTCCACTATCTGCCTGCCTGATTGAGAAATGATATTGGCAGTAATTAAGCATTGCAACTCTTAATTGATTGACCTAAGTGGCTGTTTCATAGCATGTTTGAAATATAAAGACTTATATCATTCACGACATAATTGCTTTGTTCCTGTTTGTAATATACCTATAGAATAAGTGGAAGATTTCTGTGAACTGTGAACTGATTTCTTAATAGTTACTACAAAGTTGAGTTCATCCAACCTGACGAGAGACCGAAGCATTAGGAAGCATCTTTCAGCATCTTCAGCCTAAGATAGTAGAGAGAGGTATGCCTCTACTTATTATTTTTTTTTAACTAACACGCTGTTCCAAGTTCCATTAAGGTTAACAGCAGCACTATGGTGAGGTATTTATTAAGACTGTAAACCGAAGGACGGGTATACCTTGTTTTAACAGGCCACATCTAGATTTAGCCTGCTAGAAGTCATGACCTAACCTGCCGGCTGCACCTGGTTCTAGCCGACCAAAACTAAGTGTAACCATAGTTCAGCTTTTAGCCGTAACATATTTATAAATGTTAGTGAACATGATATGACCCAGTGGTTCCATAAGTTAAAGTATATATGGTTAATAATTGTAAAACACCTGCAACCTCGCAGGATTAGATAGCTAACATCATTAACTAAAACGTTTGTTAAACGAGTTTTATGTTTTAGGATAACTCAATAAATTGAACAAAAATCAATTTTAAAATTTTTATTGCACTGTCGTGACATTGATAAGTCTATGTTTCATGCGACGTGCCGCCCCCGTACAGCGTAATTCACATAAGTTTGTTAACGTAATTCTGGTGATGCGCGTAGAGTTACAACCATTCAAGAGATGTAATTAATTAATACCTATTTATTTTTGTATGAAAGTAAAATCTAACAAATTATCAGTCATAGAACAAACGTTGTTATTTTTGATGTTAGTTATCTAATCCTGCGAGAGCGCAGGTGTTTTATAAATAACCCTGTATATGCTTGGTGCCTGCAGCCAGTTGCAGACATACAACCAGTAGCTTAAGAACATTATTCCGCGGCCAGCGCGTATACGCGCAAAAACACAACACTACGTCATTTGGCTGCGGTCCTCTGCACGATGGAGTTTTTTCGTCATTCACTCTTTTTTTTTCATTTCATCGATAAACACCTAACCCTACTCTGATACAAAACTCAATAGTAAATACTTTTCCCATCACTAATATCCGTGACAGATTAATAATGAACAGCTTGTATCGCACATGCGCCTAGGCAGTAGGCAGTCGAAAGCTGCGCGTAGTTTTTGCGCGGAGCACTCGTGAGAATGTTTCAGAATTTCTTATGCAACATACGGGCTGACACTGCCACTGCTGTAACCTCTGACTGAGAATAGATTGCATCGATAAAAAATATGTTAATTTGATCATTCATCATAATATTGTAAGTACGTTTCATGCTGCACAGTAAATGTATTATAACAAAGATGAAATGGAAATGTCATTGCTAAACAGTAAAAATTTCCGCAAATAAATCGCATCACGCTAAAAACACAAAAGCAAGTCATAAGGCACAGTGGTAGTAATGTCATAATTTACTTAATTTTTAATTTCTGTTCTTACTGGCTTTGTAAAAGCAATGGAATTAGCCTTACAAAAAACTAAAGGCTGCACTTAGATTGTTTTAGAAAGAGCATGTTTTAAAAGATACCAAAATAAAATACGTGTTTTGAGTCTATTTTGCATATACATACACACGTACAAAAAACTTTTAATAAAATGTAATGTTGTGAATTTTTAATGAATTAATGAACAGGTATGCCTATTGTACAAAATTGCTGAATTGCAAAAACCCACTCATCAATGTTCAATTTTATATTTCGTGTTTATCATTGATTAAAATGCCCCTATTTCCGCCATGGCGGCATAATGTCGCGTCGTCCACAGACTATAATTTATGTGACATCGGGCTAAAGGCAGGGTAAACGATAGGACTCCTAGATTATTACCTACACCTAGCATTTAAATAAAACTCAAGTAGTAATTTCACGTTGAGTTAGTGGTTGTTAATCTTTGAACGTATTGTGATGTTATAGTGTTGTTCTATGATATTGGCAGGAGGGTACTGGCATTATAAATAATTTTCGTCGCTTAATCTATGGTTATAAATAATAAGCTACCTTTGATTAAGAGGTTTTAGGTTCCTCGGTAATATTGTTGTATGGACAAAATAAACATTTCGGAAGACTTGAAATTTTGAATTCCACTCGCCTATGGTTTTCCAAATATCACGACAACGTTTGGTTGGTGTAAGCCTCTGGTTACACCATCTGTATTGCAACAGTTTGATCCATCAGTCTGGCATCAGTATTTCATCAGTCTCCGCTGGACTAGCGAAAATTCATCAGTATTTCATCAGTCACTGGGTTACACGATCAGTCTGGCGTCAATCATACCAGACTGATGGATCAGACTGATGAAATACTGATGGTGTAACCTCGCTCATAGGGCTTCTGAGCCCGCCTGGCTAGCTACCACCGTCTTACCTAAGTTTGTCGCTATAATAACACTGTTAATAGCATTGTTTTGTTCCGATAATTAGAGGTAATATAGCCAGTTCCTCAGTTGTTGAGGAGTCCAGGTGAACCACCCACCACCTTCGGCCTTATCATCACTCACCATCAGGCGAGATGACAGCCAAGAGCTTCCCTGTCGTATGTAAAAAACAGCAAGCTAGAGCACAGTTTACCTTACCAGGGGAGACTCAGTACTAGTCTAGTCGTTATTATACGAGTAGAGCCATACTAGAGTAATTCTAGAGTCGTAAATGTTGTTTGAAAATTGTTTAAAAATGGCGACCTTTTTTTTTATTTATTTATTTTCAATGACATTATTAATATTTGACATGATAATATCGCATAATAATTACATTTAAATATTTAAAATGACATTATTGATTTAAAATAAATAATGGATATGTAATGCATGTATTTTAGTTGTAACTGTTATATTGATTTGATTTTTTTTATTCATAAATTTGACAATGCATAATGGAAATTGAATAATTGTATATATTTATGTTTTAGCTTTACTACACTATTGAATTGGGATTTATCCTGTAACGATGGTGTTACTGTTTTGAATAAAATAAAAATAAAAATAAATCTTACCTATTTCTGCCATTAAGCAGCGCTAAGACTTCGCCATCGCTACTGGGTATATACGGTTACTTTTTTATCACCCCAGATAATTTAAGGGACGCTTCAGGGCATGGTAACAGAATGATTTTAACATTAATAAAAAATAAAATACATAAAATATATTAGTGCTAAATAGTGCAGTAAAATAGTGCACTAAATAGTGCAGTAGGTACTAAATTAGTGCAGTATTGTTTGGAATATTTTAGAGAATTGACATACATTTAAATAGGTGAGTTATTTTCTTATTAATGTTTAAATCATTCCACTACCGTGTCCTCAAGCGTCCCTTAAATTATCCGGGGTAATAAAAAGTTACCGTCTATTAAATTACTGAGTACTGTAACATGACATCTAATGCCATGTAAGCATTTACCATTTCCAATTCTAGTTGACTCGAATTCGGCTTACCTAGAATTAACTCGAATTACTATCGTTATTTTTTTTCAGTCCTTTATTTTTTTTGTCAAAGAAATCTGTTTCTCTTTTTTGTCATTTTCTTTAAATATTTGGTATATTGATAAAACAAAACAAATTATTCTCTCAGTTTCATCTAATTAACTCGAGTTAGTCAACTAGACTTCAATTCGAGTTAAATCGAGCTATGTTTTTTCCGCGTCGGCAGACCCCAGGGTCCTTACAGGTGTTGTAGATTTGCAAATAATACAAGAACCACACGCAGGTTCACCAGGTCCATCGTCAGTGGTCCCCAGGTTAGGCTGCGATAAGCCATACATGAAACTGATGCAATGTACATCATTAAAATTGACTGCAAATAAACAGAATAATCAACATCCGTAATGCCTGTTCATTGGCAAATTACAAATCAATCGATCAGATAAAGCAAATCCATCCATATTTTACGATCGCTCGATAAGGCGTGTAATCCGCGAAATATTGAGAAATGTAATCAACGCCGCTAGCCGGATCACTAATTAGTTACATAACTTGCTATCACTTGTCTGGCTTTGGCCTGTGTTTGGAATATGGTTGTCTATGGTTGATTACTTTGGCGTATGACTTCGTCTATGGTCCTCACTTTGGCATGTTGAATTACAGGGCAACGTATGATATATGTTGTAGGGTTTAAACTTTTTTGTAGTAATGTCATAATTGAAATGTTGTTATAAAATACTGCGGCTGCGCTTACGTCGTTTTAGAGTGAGAAAATTAAAATAAAAATGACAAAAACCTATTAACTCTTTTAAATCTATCTTTAAGTTATATTTCGAGAGTTCCTATATAATTTATTACACTTAAATACTATTATTATATCAGTACGCCTTCAGCATCATTTTCAGCAGGAACAAAATCTAAATTTATAACAAAACTTATAGTACCACATTTGCTTGGTCCACAATAAAAGATAATCTCCCACAAAATTCATTAATGTAATTCATCTGTTGACAATGCGCATGCTATCTTTATCTTTTATCGTTAATGTCATAATATCACATTTAATCCACATTAGCGTCTTCTAAACTCATTCCAATCTTATCAATTAATTTGCAAGGAAATTTTAATGTCTTTAATCAATCGAATATTACGCGCAATTGAATAAGAGTAATTAATCCTTACCGTCATATTTTTCAAGGACAAGGCATTTCACAATCTGTCCAAACGATTGATGTTTGAGCTTACAGTGTGATGGGAATGATCGATGTTATTCTAATTCACAAATATTACTTTTTCTAAAAATAAAACAAAGAAAACACCGTATAGAATATTCAAAATGGCTTGATGCCGCTGTAAGAAAATCCTGAATCTATTTACTAATAACATTACAAAGTTTGTTTCTTTGGATGAACGCGCTAATCTCAAAAACGATTAGGTACTGGTCCGAATGAAAAAGAAATATTTTTGTGTCGGACATCCTACTTATCGAAAACTATAATAGGCTTTATAATATCACACTACGACGAAACTGAATTTCACGCAAGCAAAGCCGCAGCCAGAGCTAATATCATTATAAAAATAAACGTCGTAATTAACAACGAATAAGTTTTCAACGTACTAATACAAAAACTGATCAGGCTTTTTAATAAATCATCCAGTATTCCGAAAATAAATTAAAATCTACTAGATACTAAATGTTTTTGTTCGTGAACCTAGCAAAGCGACATTTGAAACTATGCAATATGGAACCCCATTGAAGAGTAATTTTGTGTACTGGCCTTGCCTTAAGTCTGACAGGATGGCTTTATAGATCCATGCATCCAAGATCAACAACTGCTAAAGGCCCGCTTTTTTATACCGCTTAAAGAGTTATATTACATTACCTATCCTATCCTATACGCATCCAATCTGACTACAACGAACGTTGCTTGACTTTAACAAACGCAACGTTGACCTGACAATTTACCACCAACATCAGTATGCCTCTAATCGATCAACACCCACCTAAAATACTCAGCCACTCAGTTATTTCAGGAACAGCTACCTATACAAAAAATATCATAATGTGATATTTCACAATACCCACGGAACAGGTTTAAAGTACGATAATTAGGTACGCCAACCACCCGAGCGGGATTAATTAAAGCAACGGCGTAACAAAACATGGGATGCCTTAAAATCGCCATTATTGAAGAACCACTGTAATCAGGGTCGTAAAAGTCGCCTTAAATCATAATTACTTGTTAAACTATGACGCCGTCTCAGTAAAGTTGTAAACGATTTTGAGGCTTAAGCCTATCGTTATAGAGACCATTAAGATCATTCGCATCTTTTTACAGCAAGTACTCTCTAATTGAAACAAGCAGTTATACTAAATACTTCTTTGTACATTTTCTCGGTTCGAGTACGTAAAGGTGCGTCCCCACTAGGGCCGCGCGGCTTACGAGGCCTAGCCGCGAGGCTGAGCCTCGTGAGTGTGGATGTAAAGCGAGGCCCAAGTCACGCGGCCCAGCACAGCCGCGCGGCCGGTCAGTGTGACTATCTCAAAAACGGCAAACCTGCCCGACTTGTTTAAAATCTACCAAACGCGACTCACGATAATGCCAAAAATATGCCATCTTCTCTCAGAACAATAACTAAAGCGTAAAAATATAATTTGTGAAGTAAACTCGAGGATCACGCACACTGTGACGGGCCGCAGCGGGGCGGATCGAGCCGCATAGCACGCAACCACTATTAGCGGCGGAATATGCGGCCCGCTGCGCCCCGGCATAGTACTCGATAGCTCATATAAAATACATACGAGCGATTCGAACTGATTTTTGCGCTGCGACCCAACCCGTTGCGCCCCCTCACAGTATACGCTAACTTTTAAACGATCTTGTTACAAAACCTCTGGTCTAAACCTGCGGTCCTACCGCTTAACTCATAGCGATTAACGATGGCGATAGCGAGTGACTCGCTATCGTTTTAATTTTACGAGTTTGCTATGATAAGCGGCGGCCCTACCGCCTAATTCCCTCGTTATAATTTTAGCTCTCTAATATTGTGATTTCGTACCGCCTATCATAGCTTTTGAAATTGAAACGATAGCGAGTAACTCGCTATCGCCATCGTTAATCACTATTAGTTAGGTGGTAGGGCCGCTGGTCTAAAGTTAGTCTTGGTTTAAACCTAGTGCGCTTTCACTTGTGTTGATACTCGTAGATTGAGACAACGTCAACTTGGTCCTAGTTTCAACCAGGACTAAGTTCAGACCATGTTTGTTTTCTAATAAGACGAAAGAAGTTTAAACGTATACACTTTGTGATATTTTAAAGAAATAGACAAAATTATGACTTCTGTAAAAGGCTGTAACTTGTAACAAGCATTGACTGAAGTATTACGGACCAAGCGTAAATGCGTACCAAGACGACTTGACAAGTTATAATATTCGACATTTAACGCTTTAAAAGTCGGCTACATAAAGGTAACCAAAAGTAGGTAGGTACTGTATTCCGTAAGTCAACTTTAAATTGAACTTACCATCCTGCCAGCTGTTCGCCGATATTCTGCTATTATACAAGGTTATTTTTTAGTTATGATAAAAATTTTGTGTGCTTGTTCAGACAAGCAAACTGAACAACTTTCACTATGGGACCAACTTCGAAATCGCAAAAAAGTCAGCTGTTCCATACATTTAGGTTCAATGAATGTTGAACATTTGTATGGAACAGCTGATTTTTTTTGCGATTTCGAAGTTGGTCCCATAGTGAAAGTTGTTCAGTTTGCTTGTCTGAACAAGCACACAAAATTTTTGTCATAGCTAAAAAATAAACTTGTATAAAATTTATGTTATGATTCATTATTATCTATACATAGAATGTATATCGGGTACCAATAACAAACACCATTTTAAAATTTTTTGTCTGTCTATTTGTCTGTCTGTTTGTTCCCGCTAATTTCACTAATAGATAGCTAATTATATTAGGTATAACATAGGCTCCTTTTTTATTAACTTCAACAAAAGTTACTATTCCGTGCGGACGAAGTCGCGGGCACAGCTAGTTACAAATAAATGTGAACATTATTGCTACCGCCACTATTATACGACTACTGTCATCTCCTCGCGATAGTACAAATAACAAATAATTGGACAATAAATACAAAAATAACAAAAGGCGGGCTTATCAGGTTTCTGCCAGGCAGCCTTTATATATGATATCCATACTAGGTTGGTGGTTAATAAAATAAAATAAATCATTAATGAAATACAAATATTTTAAATAAAATAAAATAGAAACAAATTAAAGAAATTTAATAAAAAAAGTACAACAAACAAAATTATAATAATAACTCCATACTTTAAGTACCTACATAAATTCTAAAGGGCCGTTATGACAGGGGGTGTGTATGAAAGGGGGTGTCAGAGCTGAAGGAAATGTTGCTTTACGCTTTTATTAAAAGATGTAAGACTTACCATCAGGTGGACAGTTTGCTTGTTTGCCAACTTAGTTGCATTGCAATAAAGAAAAAACTACAATGTACAGTTTTACTAACATTTTACTAGTCCATACATTTTGTGGTTAGGTATGAATAAATTCAAAAAATTAATATTACAAAAACTATGCATCGCCGAGAGGGGAAAGGGGTATCGGGGGGTAGTCCTCCTCTTTCTGCACATCTTTTTCACCTCCCCCCTGCAAAATTTTAGACATTGACAACGACAGAAAATCACATGACAGACACCTACGGCAGCCATTCTATTAAAACATGATATTATAGCTCCAATTTGTAAATAAAATCATTCCTATTCTTCACAATGAATACGTATTTTATTACTCAAACAATCGTCTACCAGATGACGATGAATGATAAATAAAAAAAAATAAAGAAATATTTTAAAATAAAAAATTTTAATGAAAACAAAAATTGAAAAACTTTTCGCACTGTATATTTAGCCGTGTCTCTTGTTCTGTATAGAAAAACATCGAAACTTTCCACAAAACAACAGATAATTTTCACAAAGTGTGTATGGGAATTTTCTAATATTATCTGTTAGTTTCGTTTTTTACACAAAACAGATGCAGTAGTTACCGCTTTATTTATGAATAGTAGAATTTCAAAACATTTCTAGCACAACAACCTAACTGAAATAAAACTACATTTCTACTAAAATGGAAATAATTCTTCAAAATCTGGCCACACTGGGCCGCGCAGCTCTATAGTGAGAATGCGATAAAAATATACACAGAAGCTGGTGAGGCCGAGCCTCGCGGCTCACGCGGCCGCGCGGCTCGTAGTGGGGACGCACCTTAAAGCTTGTCAATGACAATAACTACCGGGTTAAGACACACCTGGGTTATGAGGTTCGGGTATTCCCCATGTAGGCAAATTTTTCTGATCACTTTGGTGGTATGGCGAAGACCTGGTTAGCTACCTCTAGTTGACATTGCAACAACAACCATGTATATGGGTTTTGATCGAAAACAGTAGTTTAAGGTAGCCAGCCGCACACTGATGCCACTGACTCACAAACTCAGTTCGGGCACAAAGAGCTCATTCTTCGCGACATTTGTTTATGGTATACCAAAATGGCGCCAAGACGCCATATTTTATTGAGAACAGAAACAATAGCAGGTTTGTTTGCCCTTTAGCTCTGCGTGGTTTTAAATAGAATCATTATACGTCGACGTGATGTTTAGTCGTGATTATTTTATTCTTGGTTTTATTTAATGAATTAAAGGAAGATAGATATGGCCAGATTCAGGCACATGCACAATAGCAGATCTACCCGTCAAAACACACAGAATGTTGTTTGCAAACACCATGATTGGAATCAAACCAAATCGTTGCTGAAGATATGTCATTATCCGGGTTGCATTTCGACCAGTAGACTACGAATTATACAGTATTGTTTTAAAACTATCAAGTCATATACCATATTTGCTGTGTAAAACAAACTCGAGGCATAAATAAATGTCGAGTGCGAAGATAAATCCAAAAATCATTGGACATCAATCCCTAGCACGTTTTAACATTCGTGACAATGACATGTGAAATTGTGAATGTAAAATCTATGATGGCGCCTAAAAATTAAACGGCCATTTTCCAAAATGGCCGCCGGGAAAAATGCGCCGCATTCGTTTTAGTTCGGCAAGTTGTAATAGCAGCACGCACGCGATACAGCCCCGATAACAGCCAAACAGCCTTACGAATATTTGGGGGTGATGGGGTCAAATTAGCGTGATGAAATTGCTTCAGGGTTTTTACTGCAGCTACAAATTGGGTCATTGACAGCATCTAACATTCATGTGACTATTAGGGCCAGTCAGAATAGCATAACGTCATCGAGATTTTCTTGTTCGAGATGATTGTCTTATATATATATCAAATTGTTGTTAGAAACTGATATTTGATTTCGAACTTTTTTGCGTCATTTAGCTATTCGGCGCGAAGATTCTCTGAACTCCTTCACTTTAACCTTGCTTTTACCATCAAGCTATTTTTCTATGGAAGCAGTTCCTTTTACCCCTATTCGCGGCTTTCTGACAATGACAAGACATCTGTCATGTCTTGACGTTGTCGTGAACTGGCTTGACGTTTCCGTCAGGTGTGTGTAAAAAAAAATAATCCTCAATAATCCTAAATAAAATTTAATGTTAAGTAAATACTTCAACTGGTAACGATGCGATCCGATCAATCGCAAAAAACAACAACTTTACTATTAAAGCTACTAAAGATTATGACGTCAGATCATTTTTCCTCATCAGACCTGAGCACTTTGTCATCATTGTCCGTGCTAAGATAAATAGGCAATCATCGTTTGTCTAATGGCCGGTAGAAAATTACAAGCTTGTTATGCAAAACCTACCGACAACTGCTTAATTCAAAGAATTCAAGTTTTAAATTAAAATTAAAAAGAAGAAGATTGAGTTTACTGCCGTTAAAATAAATTGATGTTTTAAGGATTAAGGATGCCAACGTGAAATTATTTTTAGAAAAAAAGCAGTGTTTTGGAGATGTCACAATCAATCAAACCCGGAGAGTGGTCGCCATGACACACTTCGGGGACGCGCTGACGTCACTCGTAGGCGGTCGCATGTGCGGCGTGGCACCGAGCCCGGCCAAAACAAATCACACTGAATTATGACTCGTACACTCACAAAAATTAAGTTCACACTTGCTATGCGCCGCGGGTCCCACACCAGCGGAATAAAAAATATTTTCCCATAAATTTTAGGTCACTGCTAGCACACATTCCGTCACGTATGAAGGGATGGGGGTAATTAAAATTCTATAATGATCGCATTGACACCTCGTCTGCAATTATAAAATTGGTATGTATGCAATTTGTTTACGAAATAGATGTCATCTGACAAGCGGGCACGACGATCTATACTGTTCTCTTCCATCGCCAACTTTCTAACAGCATGGGTCCAAACATCTCGCATCATAACATAGACGTTACCTTAGCGAGCTCACACCCGCCACAAAATATGTAATGACTACCTTTTGACGTTTTGAGAGCCGGTTCCAAAATTAAAATGATACGTTTTAAAAATGAAATCGCCCGGTCCCGCCTTTTTCCCGAGATAACCTTTAGTCCATTTGTGTTGCCATAACGAAAAAATAAGCATCGCTACGTTTTAATTTTTTTAAATGACATTCTTGTGGTTTTTTGTGGATGGGAATCTTCTCATCGTAATAAGTTCTTTCCGAACGGTCCGGTTTTTGCGAGCCTTATGGTTTTGTGCATTTGTTTCTTTGCTCGTAGCGTGGTATGATTAAATTTCGGTCGTCGGTTGCGCATTGTCGTGGATTTCGGACATAAGTCATGCCGTCAAACGCTGATGAGCCCGAGCCCTGTTGCGCTAATTAAGGCTCGCGATTATTAATAGCTTCAGTTATTTAAATTTTGCTTGAAATACGCCCGCGGTTCGTCGTTTTTTACGACTTGCGGTTGCGAGATTAGCGTAGGTCGTTTCCGAGAAGCGAGAAGAATTAAATCCTTCGAGAACGAGTGAGCTGTGAGCTGCGCCGCGAGTGTCTCCAATCAGAAACAGTCATGTTCCGTGTAGTGTGTAAAGAAAAAGCTGAAACGGGCAGAGGTTTTCGAACGCAGACGGCTGGGGAAGACAGGAGCGCCACTTGTGCGCGACGCGGGGTGGGACATGACGAACGCCACCCTTGCGCCGTCCCTCTCTGGCGCGCTCCTTCGCGCTCTCGCCGCGCCTGTCATCTGGCGACGAGTTCACATGTCTGGGGGGCTACCAGAAGCGATTCGTAACAGTGAATAATGTGTTTGAATAGTTCACAATGCTCATTATAATAATGCAGACCGGTGGAACCATCATGTCGCGCGAAGCGACCCGCGAGCGAGCAGTAACTATTCGCCATTTGGAACAATAAAGCATTAAGGCGAAGTAGGTAGCGAACGTTCAGTGGTTCAGGTGTGTTTTTATGTATTTCTTAAATTGATAGTGGTAAATCAGGCGTCGTTAGGCCGGCCGCATCGCTCGTATCAAATTTTACTGCGCGACTCGACACGGGCGTAATACAACCGTAAAACTAAGAAAAATCTTTGTATATTACACCTATAACACAACTAAATCGAGCCGCGCTCGCCAAATACGCGGCCGGAGCGACGACACTGACCACTTTAATTTACCAGCCGTATAACGTTATGGCGGGCGCTAGCCATAAATTTCGTTTCATTCATGATAGTCGGATCGTAAGAGCCCAAAGAATTCTCCGTGCGTTTGTTTCACGTCCATAAATACTAATAAAACGGCCTCGTTACGGGGACAGTTCGAAAATCGGGCACACGACTTCTTAACGACACCTATTAGGGATCTTCTGTCTGGTCGATTTAATTGAAAAATTGTATCCAGAGCGTTGCAAGAGTTGTATCCGACTCCCGCGCCGGATGCGGGCCCAGACGTCCATTATTCCATTTGCTCATCCGCATGGGGACAGCGGCGGCGCGGCAACACCAACACGTGTCAATAAACCGATCGCGCGACACCACCGTGCACCGCGCCGCACCACCTTCATCGGCAACTCCTCGTTCTAAATTTGACTCGGATCCTCTTAGGGACCGTTCTAAATCGAAATCCGAAGGTGAGCCACCAGATGCAGCGGCTTTGAAGCGCACATCGTTCAATATTCATCTTGTGTAAGCCGGAGTGTTTTTCTTGGAGCTTTTTAAAAATAGAATCAGTGAGCGATGTTCGGCGTACGGATTCGGTCGATTCGCGAGCAGATTTATCGTTCGTGAAGTACCGAGGGGGAAACGTTAACACTCGTTTTAAGGCCGCGGATGAAAGTTTTAGCTGCCATTCCATTTATAATTTGGACTGTTTAAAAAAACAAACATGACGATGCGTTGGCGGTCAGCTGATCGAAATAGGTGCAAAAGTTATCGCGCCTTTACTGTAACAATAACAGTTATTGAGTCTTAAAATTAATTTTAAGCGACCATTAACCCTGAGACCCGCGATTAGCGCAACAAATTGTAACTATTCGTGTATTACGTGATATATGGGCGTATGGACTGTTGCGATGTAAACAGACGGGTCAATAGCTGGCCCATGAACCGGTGATAGTACTGCCCTCTTATCGGGCTGCACTCAAGACAGTTCCCGTCTTGTTGCAGTCAGATTTCACGTAAATATGCGCTCGTTAAGATAACGATTTCCTTCGACACGGGCGTCGCGTCTTTATCCTTGTATTAAATGCACTGTCCACTATTTAGGTATATTCCGTGGCTAATAAACTGAGATTTATAGTAATAAAAGATGTCGTTAAATACAAATAGCGTCGCGAATTTGGAAATGCGATGACATCATAATATATGTTATTTAACCAATAATACTATTTATTAATATAACGGGCCGCCATTTTTTTCTTAACAAATTTCACAGGCATCTCATAGTAATCAAAAGAAAATCGAATATAGATTGGAAAGCCGCGCGGTTTCAATTGCCTTTGCCTCAAAAGAGGGCACGTCATTTTAGATTTTCAAATTTCGAAACGAAAGAGTTGCCAACGGCAAAAAGTAGGAAAAAAGGTGTCTCATCATAAATAACGTTGACATAAAGCCGCCCACGCGCGTCTTATTAACGCGGCTGAGTTTGTCCGTTCGTTACCTCTATTGTGCTGGTGAATGCTGGATTAGCCACACCGGCTCTCGTGATTGACTATTTAGAGTTCGAACTGAGTGACGCTCTTGGCGAGGAGGTATTTCTTGGCTTTATATTACATCTCCTTTGTCTGCTGTTTGCTTTTCGAAAGTGTATCTAATATAGTATAAAAGAATCTTGTATGATCAAAACAGTTTGGCATTTACGCTTCATTGAAATCTAAAGAATTTTATTGAACGTTTGCTAAGCTCAACACTCGCATTAAAATGAACTAATCACAAATATTGTTGTAGATTCGACGACGTGAAATTCGATATTATGTTAAAGATTATAGTGAGTATGTAATTTGTTTTACAAATATGTTGAATTTTTCAGGATTTTATTAAACCAAGACTAAGTTTAAACCTCAGAACAGCTTAAGTTATTCTTCTGAGACCGACTTAGTCTTGGTTTAAAGCTATTGTTCATTCATTTGCGACAATAAAGGCCCCTGTAGACGATCAGACATGTTTGTCAAATTTACGTGTTTGACAAACTTGTTTGTTCGTGTAGGGCTGTGTTTGACGCGTTTGACAAACGAACTACGTGTTTGATGTGTTTGAAAAAATCTGGATTGACGTCGTGTTTGATGAAAACATCAAGTTTGTCAAGCAAGTTTGACAAACATATTTGATCGTTTACAGGGCTCTTAAGAGTAGACTGATATAGAGACAACGTCAGGTAATAAACCAAGAATAAGCTTAGTCCATGTTCTGTAATAAGATGGCTTATGTTTACACGGGTAGTAAGTACCTGAAACTAGTTAAGTTGTGTTTTATTTACATTTCAAATCTTATATCCATCTTTTACCATCTAATATTTATATTTAATTTGATGTTTAATTGGTATAATCTACATCTTCTAGAGTAATTAAATGTAGTATAGTTGAACATAATATTTTTTGTAATATATTTAGGGCACAAGCCGTTTTTTTAATATACTACACACATAGACAATTTTAATGCCCCGTATGTCCTAAATACGTCGTCCAGAATTCTTATTCTTATATTCTTTATACTAGCCTTTGCCCGTGACTTCGTCCGCGTGGAATTAGTAATTTGGGTAGCTTATTTTTTGTCCAATCTGCTTATATCCTTCCCTACAACTCGAACTATCTCCATACCGAATTTCATCTAAAGCGGTGCAGCGGTTATCGATTCCCCGTACAAACTTTTACCCCCCTTTTCATCCCCTTAAATGATGATTTCTGCGATAAAAACAATCCTATGTCCTTTTCTAGGACTCAAACTGTCTATTCTAAATTTCATCTAAATTTATTCAGCGGTTTAAGCGGTTCATTTATTATTATTATTATTATTATTATTATAGTAGTAGTATATATAGTAGTTGTTTTCATATTAACCTCGAAGAAAAGTTTCGTTTAACCGCGATCGCTTAAAACTATGTCAAAGGCCCGTTTAGACAGGGATAGAGCTATTCACTGCAATAGCAGCATCACTTTTCACACATTGTTTATAGTATTTGCTTTAAACGCTCGTAGTAGCCTCTGCTAGCGCCGTTTCATAAATCTATCTAACCACGCCTCCTTCTCACACACATTGATCACCTTCGACTATTTATGAAGAATCCTTATTATTGCAAAACCGCTTCACTTCGGGTGCTTTCACAACTAACTGTAAGACTAAGGTTACACTATCAGTATTTCCTCAGTTTGATCCATCAGTCTGGTGTGATTGACGCCAGACTGATCGTGTAACCCAGTGACTGACGAAATACTGATGAATTTTCGCTAGTCCAGCGGAGACTGATGAAATACTTGATGCCAGACTGATGGATCAAACTGATGAAGTACTGATGGTGTAACCAGAGGCTAACTGCGCATAAGCCACGCGTCCTAATTTACCTACGCTCGTGTATTTCAATAGTAGGCAATTGGTATTTTACCAACACTATCTCATATCTTCACTTGTGACACGTGTAATAGATATCAAAATAGCCAAATTTATTATTGTGTTAGAAGGCATATTCTAATCAAAAGTACAGTAGGTACTTCAAGATAAATAATGGGCATCGGCTAACTTCGTGTTTCCGAAGATGACCGACACATCTAGGAAGTATAATGATATAGAGCTGCTCTTGTGATTGAAAATGATTTTTTAATACAGTTGCTCAAAAAGTGTTATATTGCAGGGCTGTTTAGCGTGCGAGAAGGTCACCATTACACACGACTGCTTTTTCTTTACCAAATGTCAAATGTCTAAAATCTGACACACATTTTGCTTTTCTCCTGCTTTTTTTCTAGCATGCTA
This sequence comes from Schoenobius gigantellus, assembly GCA_963935595.1. NCBI lineage: Eukaryota > Metazoa > Arthropoda > Insecta > Lepidoptera > Crambidae > Schoenobius > Schoenobius gigantellus. The sequence continues at coordinate 3,572,369 of OZ012557.1, forward strand.
AGTTAAGATTGCGCAAAATAATCTGAATGGTCTACCAGATTTTGTATTGTAAAAGCATGCCTTAAAGCAAAACATAACAAAAAGGACGCCGAACCTTGCTTTTAAAAACACGGCAAGCAAAGCATAGCACGCATTTGCTTCGTATCTGCTGTACCGTACGACGACATATTTGGCGCCATTTTTTCTAAAATTTATAAGAAATAAATTACACAATGGTTGTATTTATTGTTTAATTTTTTCGCAATTGTATTAAAAAAAAGTTGTTCAATACACGTGCGGGACTGTCATGACAGGCTTCCCGCACTTGTAGCGATAATAACTATTTCGAGCCCAACTACTTTTTGTCAACTCTGTCTTTGATAAGTAAGACAATTGTTTCCGATGTTTTCCGATGTATTCTGCTGCCCATTGTTCATCTTGATGTTGGTACCTACTGTGCCTAAGTTTATCAAACAACAAATGCAAGTAGCCAGTTTTGATGAATTTGATCATTTTAGGAACTCAAAGAAACGTTTTCTATATTTGAAACTTTGCATCTTATTTAAAAAATTGATTTATTTTCATCATTCCTTAATTGATGTATGATGGAGTCTCTTGAAAACTTGGCAAATTTATAAGGATCAAATGCTCTTATTTAAAATTATTGATAATGTCGTTGATTCTACATATTTTCTAAAAAAAATCTTATTAAGTGTTTCAAATAGAGCGCGTTACATATTGATAGGTACTTTTAATTTCAGTATGTAATACCAATATAATAGATCCATGTAAGTTTGAACTAGTTTCGTACACTTCTCAGGGCGTAATATTTTATTTGTGAGAGTGCTTTTTTTTGTTTCGTGATTTGTGTCTCATCCGCGGCAATGATTAAATTGATTAGTAGTGGAAACTTTAAAACGCTAATGCATATGTATAGTTATAAGATGTATACCTATACCCCAAAATAAAATATTTTAGAATAATATCCACATCAAAAAAGTGCTTTAAGTAATTTTTAAGCTGTGCCGAACGCAACCTCAGCGCTTGTCTATGCTTTGGTCATTGCCTTGCACCACGGCCAGACAGGCCACAGAAAATGACATACTAACTAGACACCAAGGCATAATGTTAATCAATCGATTAATTCAAACTCAGCTTGAGCAACGCTAATCTAACAGATAAGCCGAGCTAATTACCCGTAGCCGCTTACTATTCATCTTACGGCGGACATTACTCTAAAAAATGTCAGCCCGCCGCGCTAAATAGCCCGGTAACGGAGCGGCGTGATTCCAATTTCAAACCTCGTTATCGTACTCCAGAAAAAAGACGATATTACAACTATTTCGAACAGAGACAATTCACAGTTTAAAAATGGAACTTTTGGAATACGCATGCGAACGGCCGCGGCCAGCGGCCAGCGCCGCCACCATTGTTCCAGCCCTTCAAAACTTTCCGTCGAATCATCTTGTGTCAATTAATATTGTTTAATGCATCCACGTCTCTCCAAGAAACAGTTAGTACCAGCTAAATTTGTCACAAGCCAGTCGAAATAACTGGGAATTTCTGACGGATGTGATTAGTACACGCAGAAACATATCTCGATACCACCTAAACCTGTCACTATAAATGATTAAGTTGATTTATTACCAGTTTTTCAAGGTGATATGGCAACAATATTTTGACTAGCGATTGCGCGTGTAACCTATCAAGAATTCGGTGGGAGCACGCTTAAAGGATGTTTAACACAATAAACCCTCAAATTAGCGATCGTGCGAATTAGCGTTGAATCTAAAGTGCGCAATTAAGGCGCGTCTACAAAGAGCCAATTCGAGAATGAACAGCGATATTCAAATTGAAAAAGGTACGCGGCTCGAATAAAACAATGAGAAGCCGGTACCTGCCCGCGGGTAGTCGGCATGCGGTCGACGCATCTAGAGCGCTCGCCCGCGCGAATCCAAACTCAAAAACGGAATGGAACAGCGAAATTTAAATAACAAATTAGTGGGTGCGTTTATAAAGCGCGTCGGCCATCAGAATGATTTGAATTGATTTTGATGCTGGAATTATGCAAAGTTTTTTTCTAGCGGGAAACTCGCGATGTCTAGTCTTGTTGCGTACATGGGAGCTCGTTGAAATGTAGAAGTGATCTATGGCACAAAAAAAACGATATTGCATTTATATTGCAATCCCGAATACTCATTGCAAATACTTCTACGACATGTAAATTTATACGCGGATGTTTTATTAGTTCCCGTCTGCTTAAGCTCCTTCACAAACTGTTGTATAACTGCGTTTGTTCGGTGAACGGGCCGACCGTTGACGTCGTATAAACACGAATTCAACGCCACCTACATTATTTTAATCCGAGCGTTTCTGTTAATCATTTCCCAGTGGATCCATTAAACTTATCACAGAAATATGTACGCATCTGTACCGTTCCTCTAATCTACACCCACAGCTCGAGAAATATATTTAAAAACCGGTGACGTAGGTACGCGGCACGCCAGCGTAGCACACCAACCTCTATCGTAGAATGATCCGACTTGAAAAATGGCCACTTCTAATCACCATATCACATTAAAACTCGTAATGTCTCCGGACCGGTCCGTCAGGTTGTGTGTTTTATTATATTAATCTATCATTTTGTCGTATACACTGTTATATAATACATCAAAACTAATTTATCTGGTCACATCGAGCCGATGACCGTTTTAAATAGCATATACTTAACACATCGAAAAAAACTTTGATGGTAGGTATCGCATTCAAAATTTGAACATTCTAAAACTGTTTTCCGCGCTATGGCGTCATCAGAATGATAATTATTAATCTTCTTGTAAATAATCATGTGTTAGAAGTCGAAAACTATTGGTATATCGAGTATTTCCATTACGAATCGGTGTTATTGATGATTTTATGCAAAATATCGAAGTTTCGGTACGACATTTTAAATGGTATATTTTTCAAAGTTATATTTTCCTAGTTTCGTATATGTTTTGCTTATGATTGAAAATTATAATTACACTCATTAATTTCCAATATACTTATGCTAGTATAATTTGTATGCATAGCGACACCTTTTTAATGAACGTTTGGAAACAAACAAGGCTCTTAATCTTTTAGTGCCAACACTATTTTCCCTATCACATGGACTTCCTGAACAAGTCGTAACTTAGCACCTACGCGAGTGTGGCAAGCTCTAAAAATTAAAAACACTAGTGTTGCCGTTATCTTTCCGTTGGGTTGGGTCGTTACAAATGGCCGAACATTTTTCAACACTTGAAACATAAAATCGAGTCGGTTTATCGCGAAATGTGAACAAAATTGCCTATACAATACAGGTATTATCTTTACTGTTCGGAATGAGTGCCAATAATAAGTTTAATGCGCCGAACGCCCGCAGGCGGCGCCGCGACGTCTTAGAAAAGAAAAAGTCGTTCTGTAATGGCGGCTTGGATACGATTATTTAAGCATTTACTCCATCTTAAAGGATATTCGAAAAATTAACATCCTCGAAAATAATTAAAAGTTAATTTACTATTAACCGTTATTGATGAGCTTTTCAAAAAAGCTCACGTAACTTACACGTTGTTGCTTTTACGATTCCACTCGGAGTGGACAGTGAAACTGTTAAGTTTTCATGCGACACATAAATTTTTTTATCATCCTATAAAAAAGAAAGTTTTATATAAAAATAATGTTGGTTCAGACACAAATTATTTTTCATATTGTGTTATTCAGTATCGTTCACTTTGCTTTAATCATAATTTTCAAAAATCGAATGTTACCTATTCTTATTCGAACGCAAACTAAAAACTGGTTCGTAGTTTATGTTAAAAGATTTTAATAAAAAAATATTTAATAAAATACATTAAATGCTGTTACTATATGAGTACGTATACTTAACAATTAATGTAAGAATTTTTGTTCATTACGTTTGCAGGTTGTTGTTTTCATAGGTACCTAATCATTTATTTAAAATTTACTTCGCTTGTCACAAACATAATCAAGTCAATACTTTAAAATATTATCTACAAGCAAGACAAAGTGGAAATGTTTATCACCTGCTAATATTTAATATAGAACTGTGTGTATTCTTTAAAACTATCCTTACAATCCTCATAATTCCAGCCAAGATACGGCCGCTATTGGGCATAGGCCTCCCCCGAGGATCTCTCAAACAATCCTTACCATAGACTAACTTTCAATTTAGAAAGAGAGGTTATTTTCTTCCACAAAGGATAAGCAATGGATCTACGCCAAACAGCCTGATTTTAAGTATTTTTTGTTTGGATTTTTGCTGAGTTTTTGCTGTTTAAAGAAGAGCAAAGGTAACTAAAATCCATACAGCCGAGCCATTAGAGTCTAAGTGGTTTTAATAGTTAAAAGTATAAAGAATTGACAGCAAAGATATGAATATATCAACTTTTTCATTTTGATTGAAAAATACAATGTGTCCAAAGCACTGTTATCAGCATTCATTTAGTGGGCCACTGCCAAACCCAGCATTATCACAGATTACGACTGGCTATTAGTAGCCAAATTGATACCCTTATCGAAGCCATCATAAAATTTACGATATCTCTCCGTTTACAGTGTTAGGACAAGTCTTGTGCAAATATAATTTGGTGGCTAATATCAAATTATCTTGAGTTTCACGGCTTATAGTTGTAGCGGGTAAACATTGTAGGCCAGCTTTTACATGTTTTTAATCTGTAGTCCCTGTCATATTAAGCGACAGTTTATCTTGTTTTCTAAATTAAAAGATTATTTGAAATAGAGACAACACAATTAATTACATGCTACGTCAATGTATTTCTAGTATTAAATAACTTTTTGTAAATCTAATTTGTGACTTTGTATTTTATTAGAGCTAATTAACAGAATTGATAACGTAAATACGGCATTTTACGGTATAATCCTGTTTGAAGTGCGATTTTTTGTTGCTTTTTCATTTGTTAGATTCATTTGTTTTTGTTATAAATTTTGTTTTTTTTTGCACATAGATTTACTAAAACGTGGGCCCTTTCATGAATATAACAAGTAGTTAGAATCATAAAAATAAAATGCTCAGTCTAATATTCTACAAAACATATTTGTACATTTATCATAATATACATATTTCAAGATTGCATGTTTTACGTAAAAGCATTTTTAACTTTTTTACATTATACAGAATGTTCAAAAGATTGGCACAGCTGGTGAAATGGCATAAAGTATGGCTGGATAACATAAACAAAGAATTTCGTCAAATTTCCGTTCCATTTCGGAGTTATTAACATTCAATGTTTAATCACTAATGTCCGGTTTCTATATTTGAAAAGGATTTGTTTTTGCTGCGGAAAGTTAAATTTTGACATTTATTCTATGAAAAATATATTAAAATATATAACTGTCCGTTGCAAAAACGAATCATTTTTGAATATAGAAACCGGGCATTAGGTAGTAACTTTAATTGAAATTAAATCTATTTAACTATAAACTATTTTAAAAGGTTGCGGTCCCCGTACTGCAGGTAGAGAACGATTTATCACTATTTCTGTTTTTCAATTTAAGGAGAATAGCATAATAATTTTTTTAAATTATTTAGTATGCGATAAACTTATAACTATCGCGAATCCGCTGGAGTTTCAATATGTAATAGCCCACTAAATCAGCTGTCCCATTTTTTTGTACACGCTGTATATATATTTCTATTAGAGTGATGCCATTCCGCATTTTATTTAGCTATCTACTACGTCCAGGGTAAGCTGATAGAAACCTGTTAAAGAGATAAGCTCGCCTTTGTTTTTAATACATGTTTTCTTTTTATGATGTCTCTTGTATGAATATCAAAGAATGAAGATGTTTAAATATTACTTAGGTAGTAAGTAATTCATTATGTACAGCATAGTCTTCCAATTTATTTTTTTAAATATAAATCTTAGAAATTCTCATTATTTGAGCAATCATTTAAAAATAAAAATTATGTAGTATGCTTCAAAACATCTTAATAATGTATTATTAAAAATAACGAAAATAAATAATTATTCAATAATACAAACATTATATTTATGTTTATTTACGTTTTTTAAATTGTTCGGCAAGTTTAAAATATTGTAATACTTATTTTCACATATATCATAAAGGAATTGGCATTGTAAAGTGAAATTTAATATTTTTAGGCGGACATTTTAATTGCTGCATAATTCGTCATCAGTGAATTCTTCGTAATTAATTGTATGAGAAATTTTGGTCTGTGAGTGGCGGAATTTTTTTAAAACAAACCTTTTTATTTGCGTGGTTTAAAGCAAGTGAGAAAGCAATATTTTTTTGTAGTTTAGATTTAATTGTGTTTATTTGAAACTTCAAATCGTGTAGTTTTAACGAGCCGATACTTCTGTAGAATAAACGGGGTAAAATTTTTGTCTGAGGCCAAATTTTAAAATAATACCTATCTTTAATCCTTTGTGAACATCCAAATAAACGCGGGTCTTCGTGATTTTTATTCTTAATCGAGATTTTTTCGAATAACATCAATTTTTTAAAAACGGCTTCAGCTCATTGGTTGTTTGTAGTGTTTTTCGAATTCCTGACTATTTTATTAATGGGTAAGTACATAAAAAGTATTTTATTATTATTATAATTGTTGTTATTTACTAAACACTAAGCTTATAGTATGTAGGTACATACCTGCCTATGTTGTTACGTATTGTATCCAAGAGGTCTATTGTTGACGGCTATGCATCGTCAATAACATATTTAACATTTAAAAAAAATCATTTTCTTAGTCTTCCTAGCTCATAGTTATAATAAAAATGTATTTGACATATGTATATGATGTATTTATTATACATATATGAGCATATAGGTATATTAATACCAAAATAAATTTCATAGAATAAAATAATATTTTAATCAATTAAGTATATTGTTTTCGATAAAGTTACACTGTTCTTACATAAATATATAGATAGGCACCTACACAAAGGTTGTCAAGAAAAGATCACTTTAAGTGATAAGAACGCCACTGCCCGTATCTAGGTACTTACTTTAAAGATTTTTTTTTATACTGTTTTGGTCATATACCTATGTGTGCTATAAGCAATTAACCTATCTATTTATCTATATTTATGATTACCTACGTATTAACGTAACATTAGGTACGGCTTTAATACAACATTATACTAAGTAGGTATTTACTGTAAATTTGGTTTATTTAAATTTAACCGGGTAGAGAACATTTAGATGTAGATTAATGTTTACAAAATTAGAGTTTAAAATACATCATGGAAAATAAAAGAAATCTAATCTACCTACCGTACGTACGTTTTAATCCATTTGACGTGTTTTTTTTTAGTTATGCCATATCCTTTTTGCTGTTTGTTATAAGTATTATAATTTAGCACATTATCTATGCTTTCTTGAAGCTTTTTAATGAAAGCACAGTTAAAATTTATACAAGCGTCTATTCTATATTCGCAACATTTTTGATACCTACCTATTTCTTGCACTTCAATACAACCACCACATTAAAATCAAAATTATTTCCTTAAATGAATTTTATTAGGATAACCTAGTTGTTTTGTTAAATGGTATACTGAAAATTTGTAAAAAAAATCGTGGAATTCATTTTACAATCTCACACTTTTTTAATCAATATCCTACATTCCGACCTATTCATGTTTGTTTTTAAGTTCACAGGTGATTACAGCACAAATTTACTATTTCTTTGATATAAATTTATTGTCATAAGAGAACGAAGGAATCTGCCGTTTACATAATCTGCTATTTCCAGAATCTGCCATTTACCGAATAAAGGGTAAAATCACACAGAAAAACATAAGTAATCTTCCCATTTAATTTTGTAATTTGATCATTTTTGGAACAATCGCTATTTCGGCATTTTAAAATTTTTGGTTACCTAATGAACTAATTCACTGCCCCAATGCGTCACTTGTTTTAGCTATTTATTACATCCTAGGTAGGTAAGTACCTACTTAATAATTCTGAATTTGCTTCTTTTCGTTAATTAATGTCAACCTTGTATTTGGCAAAACTTTCTAGGAATATTTATGTTGCTTTTCCATCACATTAATTCAAAAGAGTAGCAATTATTTGTGCTCTTTCGTTCAAAATATTGTGATTAACAGAATAGACGTTGGTTGATAGATCTTCATAAAACCATGTCATGTTAGCTAGTTTCCTTACATACCTACCTATATCGTTTAATAATATTTACCTACCTAAGTACTACTAGGTACCTATGCGCTTATCAAAAATTTTATGTGAATTCAAATTGATTAGAACAAATTCATTTATTTTATGAAAAAGTGCACTTACATTAACATCTTGATCCGTGTTAATTTCAAGATAGGTAGGTTTTGCTTCAACGTTGATGGGTATAACTATACCTACTGATAAGTAATGGTATAAATATTAATTTATATATTTTCCTATGAATTAGGTATTATTATGAATCTTTTAAGTACCTTCTGGAGCTTGACGATCATAAGAACTCCCATGTTTCCTTTTGTGATTAACGCAAATATCGTTACCTAGTTATTAATCTAGTATGGCTTTTTATCATAAAAACTTTGTTAGAATTCAATGAATAACTTCTCTCTTTATTCACATGTGTGCGTTATCAACATACTTATAGGTATCTAGTATAGGTATTTATGTCAGTATCATTGCCGTGTTGTTTGTATTATCAACTTTGATATTTGATTGCTATATCTGGCTTGCTACAAGCTTGCATTTGATTAACTGTTTCGTCATAAATTATATTACGATTTATTTATATGCCCATTGCTACATAATATACAGATTCACGTATTGATTAAATTAACATTGCCATTTCAACTGAAATTTCAAAAATATTTTGTTCTATACGTTCGTATTAGGTTCATTGTAGTCATACACAAATATTTATGACATTCCTTAGTTAAGTATAATTTGTTTATTTATTAATAGTGTTTCAACAAATTCGTGTATTGTCAAATAGAATAAAAGAGAGATTACAAGAGACAGGAGACGCAAAGACAATACAACCCCTAAATCTTTAGAAAGTTGTCGCCGAGTCCGTTATGCCGTAGACGCGATACAAAAGTATTTTTTTCCTCCACATTGTCAATTGAATTTTATTGTTGGTTTCCGAGTTACTCTTTTGTGCGCAACCGTGCGTTTAAAGCCGCTTGTTGCTGCACAGAGCACCGTGTCCCATCCCGAGGCCCATAAGAGAGCAGCCATTTACAATAGGCCCCCCGCTGGAAGCCATTTTATCCCATTTATTGTGACGATCTCTCCATCATAGCTATATCCGTCAGGTGGCCAATGTTCGGGACCTTATTTTACAGCGATTTAAATTTCGAACTCATCGTCAATTTTACCAACATTAGAATTGCAACTGCGGATTTTATTTGTTTTAAATTTCTACTGGCCGTGTGAGACCGTGCAACTTGGCGCTCGAGAGAATGCTCCAACAAACAGAATAATCGGGTGCAATGCAATCAATGCAAGTTTTTTTGATTGAGCATTTGAGCCGCCGCGTTCATTTCGTTTTCATTATCGCCGGCGATGGTTCGACGGTGATTCGATTCGACGCATTCTAACGCGACATTACATATTCCGTGCGCGTTCGCCTTGTTAAAACAACTGCCTGGTGTAAGGACACGGTTAATGCGTCGTCGCCTCGGACGGCTCACTGTTTACGAGCATGTCTCAATTTTGATTTACTACGACAACATGCCACACGATAACTTCACCGGGACGATTATCGTCATCCGCTGGACTTTTGTTTATTACCGTCCGTACGTGTGTTCCGATTTCATCGCTCGCTACTATTGATGTTTTGACACCTTTATCACTAACATCGCATTCAGTAACTTTATCTACTTTATTACCGGCACAATCATCGACATTTATTAATTGATATTTATCGACTCGGTGGTCGACTCGCTTGGCCTACTCGTGTCGGGTGTCACAGTGTCATCGGTCGGTACGTACCCTAGGCTGAGCCATGAAAGCTCGGCCCGAGCCCGGGTGCAAGGCTCCGCTGGCCACCACGAACGTTTTTCGTCACGGGCCCAAGCTAACACAACACACAAGCACGTGAACACATACACATGGATTATTTGACACCGTCACAGCGGCCCGCTAGCTCACTAGTGTCATAATGCACTCGCGACGGTATGAGAGGTTTGTGGGGTTCGATACGGGACGCGGCGTGGCCGAGCGAGGCGCGGGGAAGCGGGAGGCCCGTCGCGCTCGGCGTTCTGGCGGACACTGGCGCGGCGCGAGCGAGCGGGCGCGGGCCGGGGCGTGGCGGCCGGCCCTCGGCGGGCGCGCCAATGGGCCGCCGGCCCGCCCGCCTCCGCCGCCGCCGGCCCGCCGCCCGCCCGCCCGCCGCCGCACCACACACACCACACGCGCCGCCGGCACTCCGCGCGCGCGCTCCCAATGCGACACCCGTGCCGTGCGTTCGCTACACATAGTCGACGGTTACACTATCAGTATTTCATCAATTTGATCCATCGGTCTGGCATGATTGACGCCAGACTGATCGTGTAACCCAGTGACTGACAAAATACTGATGAATCTTCGCTAGTCCAGCGGAGACTGATGGATCAAACTGGTGGTGTAACCAGAGGCTTACGGCTATAAGCCTCTAGTCAAAGTCACAAGAAACGATAAATAGGAGAAAAATGTCAAAGCAAAGGAGTCCCAAAATATGGAATGACATTAGAAGTCTGTTCTATCACTCTTAAAAATTGTTACTTTGATCAGATCAGATTGTAATACCCACAAGACCGATTTTCCAGTAATATTTTTCTCCATATAGTGATAAACCTCTTGCTAGTAGCCAGAGGTTCCCTTCTGTCAAAAGCCATAGAAAGAAAAACGATCGTAGCTTTCAAAAACTCGTAGGGCAGATATTTCTCAAACAGCACGAGTTTTCAGTTTTCGAAACCCACAATCGTCTTCTCTTTCTCTGTGCATTTGATGGATGAATAATAGTTACGACTGGTGAAAAAAAAAAACTAAAAATCCAAACTGGTAGGTAAAAAGCACTCAGTATTTCCGCAACCAATCAGATAACTTACTTCCCTTCGTGTCAAAGAAGATGGGAATGCTATGAACATCGCTGTCTCTAATGGACTATGGACCTTGAATACACTAATAACAACAATTTAGGTAATAATTTTCCCACATATCAGTGCAGATGTTTAGAAAACAAGCTCGGCTGACGTGGTCCGCCGCGATGCGCATGCGTCAAGCCTCCATTGTAGGACGTAGATAAAAGTGCTTGATGTGAAAACTTTGCGACTTCAGAGTGACCCGCCGGCATTAATAATTTAGATTCAATCTCCATATTCGTTGAGAATTATGAACGAGTTGTTGTAATTAAATGAACAGATAATGTGTTTTCTGGTGGGCCATAAAAGATTTCTATTGGCATTTACCAAGAGGTATCATTTAGTTATAGTTCGAAATACATAAGATAGCTACTAAAATTTTGTGTTCGTTTTCAGTCAGCGAAAGCTTGTTATCAAAACGTCGTCTAAATAAATAAAACATTAAAAAATATTTTTAAATATTGTTCATAGTGATAAACTGTTTAAAACTTTATGTCGACGTTTGGTAATCCGATGGTTAGTCATAACAATTCCAAACATTTTCTTTGATTTAACTTTGAAATATCTTTAAAGTACACATTTTTTCCGCAATTATGTGCTAATAGCATTTTGCAATTAAATCTCAATGTGGAAGAATTAAATAAGACGATATTGTTACACTTATGTGTAATATGATTAATACTTGAAAAATTTGAAGCTATAATAAAAAAAATATGACGATTCTGAAGCATTTTCTGTGATTAAACTATTAAATATATTTAAATTACAATTTCTTCTAATTTATTAAAACGAGTGAAAATCACACTAACCACAAAAAAATGAGTAAAAATTACAACTAACTAAGCACAGAAAAAAGTACACCTACTTAGGACATCAAAAATCTTATCGCAGCTAAAATTGTTATACTACAAGATATAAGAAAAGCCTGATAATTAAAATTATCTGAAATATTTAAGACTTTCTGCCTACACTTCAAACTTGCAATTTCTTAGCACTTGGTGTTATGTTCACAAAGTTATACAGATAAGTAGGTATATGCTGCAATTCTAAATGCAAATTAAAATTTGAGAATACCTTAAAACTATAGTTTTATAAGACAAATCTGTCGCATTCTATTTGATGCTCATTACACTGGCCAAAATGGTTCCTTGAGATTCGTCTAATGCTGAAAAGTAGGTACCTACAAGAATAGTATGCTTTGGGTATTCAATAAATTTCTTTTTAAAATTCAGGCCAGAATTTATTTGGTAAAAATAATTTTGCAATCTATAGGTACTTAATTTAAAATGAATTGCAATACTTTCAAATTAATATTATCATTTTACAATTATCCATCATCATTTGTAAATAATTTACAATTTTATTATCGATTGAAAATGTAAAAGTATGTACCTACCTATATAAGTATGTAGTATTTTAGCAAAGCTTTTTAACATTATTTTATACAATCGTTAAGGCTTTTACCGGAGAAAAACTCTGTACCAACGTCGCCTGCCTGGGTTGGGTACCTCCGTCTTACCTATTTCTGCCGCAAAGCAGCAGTGCTTGCTTTGCTGTGTTCCGGTTTGAAGGGTAAGATATGGCACTGAAATTACTGGGTACCGTGACTTTACATCTTATGTCAAAAGTTGACAACGCACGCACACTGTGGTTCTTGTGGGCATTGCAGATTTGCTGCGAAACTCACAGGAGCCACATGTACCTACCTACTATATGGCGACTGTTACCACTTACCACCAGGTGGGCAGTGTGCTTGTTTGCCGACTTAGATGTATAAAAAAGGCGTCATGCCGCGGTAATCATTGTGACATCAGAAATACGAGTATATTTGGTAAACTCCTTAGCGCATTAATTGGTGTGACTTGTAGCTTAGCTGGTATCACCACTATTTGGTAGACATGCTGACAAGATTCTCCTACTCTGAGCTAGGGTTAAAATCACAAGTAAACAAAACAAAAGTTTTATAAGCTTGAATTTTTACAAAATAAAGTAACCTTGTATCTTGTGCCGCTAAAAGTAGAGTCAAAGCTATGGAATTCCTTCGGGAGCGCATGGACACACAGGAGTTAACACTAGCAATGATGTTGATAAAGACGTAGTATTAGAATATGCTTTTTGACATTGTAACAAATATATTGTACATAGAAGGACTTTTAATTAATACGATTAACGGTTTTTTCGTTGACGCTATTACGTGTCGAAAAAGAACTGAAAGCATTCTATTCAAGAAAATTTAATTATGTTAAATATATTATAATTTCCATTACTAAAATTTTGTCAAGCACCAAAGTATTTCTATCCATAACGAAAACATGAAATGAGTTCTGATTTACGAACATCCTGAATCGAAGGGAATTCAATACCTCAGAGGAAGCATTTAGATGTATTTCAACGTTTAGACATTCTCCTGCCTAAGTAAACTGAAGTTGTTAATTATTAGACAAGACTAAAATTAAGATAACTTCAGTCTTGTTTTTGTATTAGGTAGGTACACAAGACTGAAATTACCTATCCTTACGTGTTTTTCAATACCTACGCTGCGGCTTTTTTAAATCTTACTGTTGGTACAAAAAGAAATAAATGCAAAATAACACAAGATGGTTTCCGTTGCAGGGTTAGTCATAAGCAGGTACAAGTATATCGTTTTTTTTCTTTTTCTCTACCATTATGAAAAGATTTTCATTTGAAGCTCATTATAATAAGTATCTACTTCTACCTAAGTATTTATTATTCATTTTTTAACTAAAGCATCTCATGGATTATCTAAGAATGACATATGAAAAATGAATAAAGGAAAAACTCTTAACATGTCTATTATACAATAACTACGAGTAGGTAATAAAGATAAAGCGTAGACGACAGGACAATTATTGGGCATATTTTATTATTTCCTACTAGCTGTGCCCGCGAACTACGTTTCGCCTTTATTTCTTTTTTCCCGACATCTACAACAAATATTGTTAATGTACATACAAATAAATACAAAAACTTAACAAGTTATATACTAAAATCTTCCTCGAGAATCACGCTATCGAGTGGTGAAACCCGCTTGAAAATCGGTGCAGTAGTTTTTGAGTTTATCGCGAGCAGACAGACAGACAGACTTTGTTTTATAATATGTAAGGATGTATACTCCAAAGTATTCGATTTTTCTTGTTTCAAATTTTAATAAAGCGAAAGCTTTTCACATCTGCAAGAATGTTAAATGCACTGAATTGATATTTTATTAAAATCTATAATATATGGCTACAGCAAAACTAACATTCTGCACCGTTAAATGTGACATGATACATAAATCACATTTTTCCATATAATTTTCCTCTTATTCATTTACGACCAAAACCCTTAACAAGTAGGTAATTGTTTTTATAATTGATTTACTTAGCGCTATAGCACCAATGTACAATATACAATTGTAGAGCAGTGCTGGGCGTGTATTATGACATCTTAATTCCAGTCAGTTTTTTTAAATCAGTGCCTCTCTTTTACTCATTATACAAAGAGAAATAAATGGCATTGTAATAATTCAGAAAACTGCCTGGAATTAAGACGCCATAAATACACCCCCTGGATCGCGAAGACCGGTGCCTGAACTAAACTAAGCTTGTATTGGACATCTGATGTGCTCCATTCCCCAGTACCCGGCATTACTATATATTTCTAAGATAATTTACAATACTATATTTCATTTAGAGCCTATAGCTTATGTTGATTAAGTCAATAATGTTCATCAACATGGACTTTTGAGAGCTACTCGTATAGGCTTACTAACATCCATGAAAAAGAACCTTATTAACTCTACTCAAATACTATAAAATTTTAAATGTACTTGCGTGTGCAATCATTCCACAATCATGAACCAAAATTTTGAAAAACAGAATTGCCTAGCATGTTTAGCACCAAGTTAAGAAATTATTAATAATAATACCTTTTATTTGCCCTTATGGGTATGAATTACATTCATATCACATAAAAATAAATCGCCATAAGCTGCATTTCGGCGTGCAAAGTTAAAATTTGTAAGAATGTACGCTATCCCTTAATTTTTTGGTAGAAAAGCGGTGAACCGAACTCGGTAGAAAACCGGTGAACCGAACTAAGTAAAATGAGTCGTAGTACAGATAAAATTTCGCTCGCAATAAGTCCTCTGTGGCCGAAGTGGCCCGTAGCGTAAACACGGTATGTGGATGCAGGTTCGATTCCTGTCCGAACTAAAGATTTTCATGGACTGATTAATTTATTTATAAGTAAAATTAGCCTAACATTAAATCAACGCAGGGCTCTTTCAAAGAGCGTCGGTGGCGCTGTGGACTCGGCACTTGCCTTCCAATCGGGGGGTCGGGGTTCGAGTCCCGCCATGTACCAATGTGTTTTTCGTTTCGAATTTCATATGTACATTTGTCTGACGTTCCTACGGTGAAGGAAAACATCGTGAGGCAACCTGCATACATCTGCGAATAAATTCAATGATGTATGTGAAGTCGACCAATCCGCACTGGGCCAGCGTGGTTGACTAAGGCCTAATCACCCTAACATAGGATAGGCTCGAACCCC
The DNA here is from genome assembly GCA_963935595.1 of Schoenobius gigantellus. Lineage (NCBI taxonomy): Eukaryota > Metazoa > Arthropoda > Insecta > Lepidoptera > Crambidae > Schoenobius > Schoenobius gigantellus. The sequence goes on from OZ012557.1 coordinate 3,588,019, forward strand.
TCGGTGGGGACGTATATGAGCTGTGATGATGATGATGATGATGATGAGGGCTCTTTCTGTTCCAAAACTAAAACATAAGGAATTCGGCGCGTAAACTCCCGAAACGTCACTTATACAGTGCTAGATGTGTGCACTGATTTTGTATTGTAGTCTAGTATAAACTATAATATAAGTTGATTCTGTTTGAGGCATCAATGATTGCAATCTGTATGTGCACCTTTCTTAAATAAATAAATGAAAGGACAAGTTAGTTTCACCATAGCAATCCGAAAGCTTGGGACAAAAAAATATTTATTTATCTATTAATTATTTGTGTACAGTGTGTACAGTGGCGGACTTGATGCCAAAAAAATTGCAAAATTGCCAATAACAACGATCGCCATATTCGTGGTATAAGGCAAGTGGGACTAACCTTAAACTAGATTAGTATTGAATCGGTATTGGAATAGATATTTAAAGTCGTATCGATCCTCTTGCGGTCAGCAGGCCTATTCTCTAACTTCGGTTGTTAACTAGAACTGTCATTTTTGAAAGAAACTTAACATCCATTACTGCTATCATGAACGCCGCCGTAACACATAAGTTCACTAAATTAGTAATGGATATAAAGTTTCTAAATAAAAAAATGACAGTTCTAGTTAACAACCGTAGTTAAGGAATAGGCCTGCTGGGCTTTGCTGAGGCCTAAAATAATTTGTGACGTGTCTACCTACTTTCATTTCATGATAGGAAAGCAACTGATCTATATAATAACTGGTAACATAACCAGTAGGGTTACTCTTGAACCGAATCCGATCGATCGGCATTGAGATTGTGATTTTTCGTACGCTTATTTTTGCGCATTGGCTCCAAATTGACCGCATATTGTGCGAATTTTGGGTGAACCAAACTCGGTATTATAAAATTTTCACAAAATACGGATCCAATTTGGCGCAAGTGCTGTTACTCAAGCGTATGAAAAATCACAATCCCAATGACGATCCATCGGAAATGGTTCAAGAGTAACCCTACAGGTAAAGTAACATCATTATAACATAGAGATCCCCATCTTGTTGTTGAATCGAGCAGGTGTGCACTAGGCGATTAGGTATTTGAAACTGAACACTACGGGCTACGGCACAGTTTGACAATATACATTGTTAAACTGTGACTGCGGTAAGTATGACAAAATTAAAAAGATGATCTTCTTTTCTTTACGCAGTATAAAACAAAGTAGCTCGCGTTGTCTGTACGCTTAGATCTTTTAAATTAGGCAACGGATTTCCATGCAGTTTTCAGCAATATACTTACCTATGATTCAAGAGGAAGGTTTATATGTATAACTAGCGACCGGCTCCTGCTTCGCACGGATAATTGATTAAGGCGCATAGTGCTCCCAATGACCTTGCGTCTATCGTCCCGCACTGATTACATAGGAGTGAGTGAGTGAGAGTGAGGGGAATATTCAAGCAAACCTTTACGCGTAAGATGAATTATTTCAATAAAAAATTAAAAAAGGCGAATAAGAAAAATCTAAAAAGACCATCCCCTAGAATATTGTTCACTTTATTTACTGAAATCGAAAGTATGTGATTTAACCTAATATTTACAGTTTATAGTTTTAAAATCGAGGCATGTTTGGGTCACATTTTAACCAAGTTTTAATTAATTTATCAAAAAATTAAAAAGACCACCCTCTAAAGAATGCGTTGAATAATAACATATCTTTTTTAAAGATTTTTTTATTCAATATTTATGAAGAGAACCGGTTTTTTCTGCAGTGATTTTTTATGATTGACGTTACTATGCGCCTTAATATAAATTATCCACGCTGGCAAAGCCGCGGCCATCTCCAGTAAAAAATAAAACTAAAATCAAATAAAATCTATATTCCAGTTTCAGCGAAATAGAGAGCAAACCTTCATAGAATAAAAATATGAATATAAATAAATATATATTTCCTACGAAGCTGACCCGGTGAACTTCGTATCTCTTCTTCTTCTTTTTTAATTTGTGGCAATTGGTCGTTGGAAATCTCCCTCACTCAACAGATGACAGATCTAAATAGACAATCTCGAAGTGTACCGTCGCTTTCCATATATAAAATTACCTTTATTACTTTGCATAATTTTTTTAGCTCTCTTTAGGATTTTCCATGTTACTTCTCTTTTTTACCCACCCGTCTTTAAAAGAGAACAAACGAAAAAAAAAATTATTTAAATTCGATCAAGCCGTTTTTTTAATTTTAGCAAGACTAACATTTACACATAACATTTTTATATATAAGGGAAGAAGAAGAAGATTTAGATATTCTAATATTGAAATATACGGATTGTTCGGTTAAGGGCAGTTAAAACAGTGTGCGATCTAGTGAACTTCTGTTGGTGATGGAATGTTGCATTAACATTTGTATAAAAAAGTGGACACATACAATACTTTGGCTAAATAAATGATGAAATAATGTTATTGTTTCTTTAAACATATCGTGTCTCAGTGAGGATCGTGCTCGACAACTCTAACAATCCCAGTTTGTATCTTGTAGCACAGGTGAAGCTCAAACTATCGGAACTGAGACAGATGTTTGCAACGTTCAAACTCCAAGAATTTCACACGCACCTTCTCGAAAATCCGCATTCAAATCTAAGTCCACATTTTGCTTCAAACCGTTTCAAAACTAAATACAAATTTAGAATTTGAGAGATTCTAGAATGAAGCCGGTGTTTTTCATGTTAATTACAAACCTTTTGCTATGAAAAATGTGTTTGCATGTTTTAGGCTAGACTTTAGGTTGAATTTTACTATCTCTTTGCAGATTGCTATTTGCAGATGACTTGAAGCTATATATAAATGCTACCCCAAGTAATTGCGAATCATTACAAGCGGATCTAAATAGTATTTGGGAGTGGTGTCTTCAGAATAACATGATACTGAATATTAATAAGTGCTTCCATATCAAATTTACAAGGAAAAAAACACCACTAGATCATCTCTATAGCTTGAATGGTCATCCGCTGCAGGAGGTTAATGAGATCTGCGATTTGGGGGTGTATTTAGACTGTGCCTTAAATTTCAAAACGCATATCAATACGGTTGCCAAAAAAGCTTCGCGAATGCTAGGGTTTTTGAAGCGCAACACGAAGGGGTTCCAGAAGGCCCAAACAAAAATCCTTCTTTATAATGCCTTGGTCCGCAGTAATCTGGAGTATGCCAGTGTCGTCTGGAATCCCTTCTATAGTGTAGCATCACGGAGACTGGAGTCGATTCAGCGCTCATTTACAAGGCATCTTGCGTTCTCGGTTTCAGGATTATCTTACCGGTGTCCTTATGAAGTTCGGCTGTCCTATTTTCATCTTGAATCGCTGAGGGCCCGTCGAGTGAAGCACGATTTGGTATTTTTATACAAAGTCCTAAACGGAATTATTGACAGTGGTGACATTCTTAGCCAGGTCTCCTTAGCAGTGCCGTGTCGATATCCGAGATATCCTATAACTAAGATCCTATACACGCCATACAGTAGAACCAACATAGGCTTGAGTTCCCCAATTATACGCATGTGTAGAAATTATAACGAACTGCAGTCTAATTGTGATGTTGACATATTTTTTGACAAATTAAAAACATATAAAGATAAAATAAAAACTTGAATTTATAATAGGTTGCTTGAGCAGAATCCTTCAGGTTTAATTGATCATTTGATACTGTTTCTTTTTGTAAATCTTCATATACTCTTAATTAGCTAGGATAACAACCTAATGGTGAATGCTGTGTACATTTATAATTGTCATGTGTATGAGTTAAAATGCCCTAAAATGTATATTTGTGTTAATATATATGCATATGATGTTAATGTACCTAAATAAATAAATAAATAAATAAATCTCTAAACAAGTATTTACCTGTTTCTAAGTTTCTGTGTCGCCATTTAAAGATGCAGTCCATAATGTGTTTATGCTATTAATCAATGATGAAGATGCAGTCATTAATGTGTTTATGCTAATAATATCCAAAAAATAAATTAAACCCTTTTAATGTTTTATTACTGAACACATGCGAGTTGGAACAATTAGTATTCTTATGTTTTTTATTACTTAATTTCTACGTGAACAGTTGGTTAGACCACAACAGATCCACACAGGTCGCAGTAGGTAATTTCCGTGGTCCTTATTGTAACTTCCATGGTCATTGATTTACTACCTAACGTAGATAGAGCACTTCATACAAAAACGCGCTTGAAATCTGTCACCTAATCGACTATACATTTGTACGCTGTTAAATAGGTAGTTGAATATGCACACCCGAATTAAAGAACTGCACGAGGCAGTTCTTCACCGGCCCACTTTTCGAACGTTCATGCGTTATCTACGTTTGGTAGTAAATCAATGTCCATGGTTCCTAAATAATGTGATTTTTAGCAAAGGTAATAGGTCCATTACTTGCCGAATATTTGTGTTATTAAAATTCGCATAGCCTTTCGAAATATTTCTTCAAATTAACGATTTCAACAATACTACAGAAATTACACGGAGAACACATTTTTGAAGAATCGTCCAGTGGCGTGGACAGTCGCCTTAACATTAACCGTCAGCCTTTCTTGAAACGGAAAATTAGATAGTCTAAACAATTACTATATGGAATCGTGAAGGTAACCTAAAAACATATCTTCAATAAATTTGAAAAATTCAAGTTTGTGATTTGTAGGCCAGCTCGAAATTCTACCTATTTATTAAGCACACTCTAACACGTCATAACACTGACGTGTTTTTATTTTAAAAATGTAAAAACACCATCCTAAAGGCACAGTTAAAATATGGAATTCAATTTCGAACACCATTCCTCACGATTCGCGTGCACGAAATAATAAAGGAGCTGTTTTTTTTTATTATATCGAACATTGGGAATGGCTGAAAAGACTTCTGGCCAAGGCGCTTAAAAAAGGTATTTCCGCGGAAAGGCGCGCTGGCCACCATGGCGAACTCCATTAGCTGCAGAGCCGGCAGGGCGGGGTTGAGACGGTGTGGAAACGCCTTGATAAGCCATAGACATGCAACCTCCTTGCACAAGTAATTAGAGGAGCGATTGAACGTAAAAAGTGGTTGCATACACGTTTAAGAATAGCTAAGTATCCCGCCTGAATTCTTTAGTTTTGAAAATGGAATGGCTGCGTTTTTATAATTATTTTTTTACTGGCTTCGAATTTGTTGATTTGCATTTGCATCAGCATTGACGTTTCTCCCCATGGATGTTATAATAACAACCGAGTAATTGAGTTTACTGCAGTGACCCTTTTATTTAAAGATGGGAATCTCGAAAAAAAAACCCCTTAATACACAAAATCCGCGCTAGCGCAATATAGTGCCGATTCCTCTGCGTCCAAGGAAAGATCTTTTCTAATGTAAATAAATAATAAGTACTTACTTACATTAAATTTTAAATTTATTGACCGTTATATAATATCTGCACTTTTGTCATTTTGAACACTTTAAAGGCACTTCTACAGCTTAGTTGGATTCCTATAACAGACATTCGGATCGTTCATTGATCAATTAATGACACTTAATACAACATTGTTAATAGGTGATGTATTTATATACATATTAAACGACGACAGGTATAAATAACTTGGGTAAATATATGTAGGTACTCACTGATTTCTGAAAAATATTGTTGCGAATGCTATTGAGAGAAATGGGTAACGTAGAAACAGTTTCTTTGTGCATTAAATAAAAGCTTTTAAAAACAATTCATCGCCTCAAAACTGAAATAAATCTAAATTTCGTATTCAGTTCGATAACTAGATATAAAAAATGATAAAGCAAGATAATCTACATTGCCGCTTAATTTTATGTCACTACTAGCTGTGCCCGCTAACTGACTACGGTTTGATTTAATAAAGCTCAATACTCAACATTTTCTAAAGCGGGCCACCCTTATCAGGCAGGGGTATTAAACATAGCCCACGATCTATTCTCAGACCTACCAAATACACACAAAAAATTCATAAAAATCGGTCGAGCCGTATCGCAGGAGTTCAATAACAAACACTGTGACACGAGATTTTTTCATATTAGATAAGCCACACCAAATTTACGTTACAGATTTGTTGAATATAATACTTACAATAAGTAGAAAGCTTGTTTTAGATAAGCTACACCAAACTTACGTTACAGATTTGTTGAATATAATACTTACAATAAGTAGAAAGCTTGTTTTTCAGGCAAAGATATGGCAATTTGCAAGTAGGAACCTTATATTTTTTCAAATTACCAACTATAATTTGTAGAAATACACGTTAAAAAGACGAATAAAGTAAAACATAGCTATGGGTGTAAAAAGGCTAGCATGTGCTTATTATGTGTCGTGAGCAAAGATCATGTCAATTAACATAATTTCCTTAATAACACAAAGAAACGCTCCTAACAAATCATCCATTAGTTGGCAACTGTCAGAATAATGTAGAGACAACACAAAAGCTGTCACTAGCGCCATCTAGTATCGAGTAGCAGAACTTCACGATGAGGAATGAGTACTATTAAGCGATGGTTCCAATTTCGAAATTCCAAAGCAAAGTTTTGACGAATATACGAGACATTAAATAAAACTTGTTTGATTTTGAAGTCTTAATGTTTCTTTTTTTGTTAATGTAAATTGTTTCTCGCATAAAATAACAAACGAAGAACGCTGCGAGAAGCAAGACAATTATTATTAAATGAAACATTAAAAAAAATTGAATTCGTTTGATTTATATTATTTTAATTTTTTAGCCCGAAGCTATGTTTTAAAGCTTGGAAAAATACTAAAATTTATGCATCATCGATTGGTTGTCATACGATTGGCAAAACAATGACATGGGACGAATGGTAATTATAGTCTTTGTACAGACAGCAATACGTAAAGCTTTACAGTTGAATCACAAAAGTCGTCGCTATTACAAGCAACCTAGGAGCGTTCTCAAGGTCTTACGTAATGTCTGGTGTGTTAATAAAATATATAATAATACGCACCCCATTAAGATCATAGCATTTTCTATATGAAAGTATTTTTACTTGTATTAATTCTCCTAACGCAAGGTATTCCTAACATTTTGCATAAAGTACATCCGACATAGGACTACGGGGACTACAGGGAGCCTCTGTACCTACCAGGGTTGGCTGCTTGGGTACCTCCGTCTTACCTATTTCTACCACAAAGCAGCAGTGCTTGCATTGCTGTGTTCCGGTTAAATAGGTAAGATATGGCAGAGAAATTACTGGGTACCGTGACTTTACATCTTATGTCACAAGTTGGCAACGTACACTGTGGCTCTTGTGGGGGATGCAGATTTGCTGCGAATCTTACAAGAGCCACATGTACTATAGGCTATAGGTATACCATTTACCATCAAGCGGGCAATATACTTGTTCGCCAAAAAAATGTTGAGCCTACATATAAAATTGATAAAATTTTATCCTCATTTTGTGACCATGATCGTACTCTACATTTTAAAATCTAACATTTCACTTTGTTATTTGAAGGTATTTTGGATTTAAAATATATAATAAGAGAAATAAATATATAAACAGGTAACTATAATTTTTTACTTAGTCTAATCATAATTAAATTTTAGGGCCTACTTTTTGTAAGCTAACTAGCTTTATTTTCGTTTTTTCTGTGGGAATTCTATATTTTGCCGTAGGAAAAATAATTCTCTGGCCTTTATTACTCAGTGATAATGTAGCATTGTATCAGTGAAAGAATTTTAAAAATCGGTCCAGTGAATTTTGAGTTTAATCATTACAAACGAAATTTTTTACAAAAAATAAAACCGACTTTAAAAGCACTGAAAACTTAAAAATAATATAAGAATAGGTACAGACAACATCACACTTCTATATTGAAGTCGGCGCCAAACGATGATCTCCTAGAAAAAAATTGTCACCGACTTCAATATAGAAGTGTGATGTTATCTGTACCTATATTCCTATATTATTTTTAAGTTTTCAGTGTTTTTGAAGTCGGTTTTATTTTTTGTAAAAAAAATTCTTTTTAATTTTTTAGTGAATGAAATCTTGTTAGTGAAAAAAACCCTAATTTAATACCATTGCTGGTATTAAATTAGTGTTTTCCTCGATTTTCTATAGGTATGTACATTATGGTACAAGTGTGTAATGTTGGTGATTACCGCTGAGGTGCATTGAGGCCCGAGCCGTCAGGCGAGGGTCTTAAGAAGCCGAGGACGGTAACCATCAATACACACGTGTATCATACAACTTTTTCAACACACTTCTGAATAAAACAATACTTAAATAAAAAACCATTTTACATAGTAGATAAAAAGTTTACATAGAGAAACAATTAGTAAATGTGCAGTTAGTAAAATTATAATTAACTATTTTTGATAACATAGCGGTCTCATCAGATAGATTATTTATTGAAATACTTTCATGTTCTATTGTTATTTGTGATGGTTCATTATTCGTGTAGGTAGGTGAAATCCAATCATTGGACGTACTTGGTATTTCGCCAGTAAGATGCGTCTCAGAATCAAGTTTAATTCTTTTTGTGATTTTTGCACAAATTTCCTTCTTGTTTTGTATGGAATCTTCTACGTATGATTCTGCTACATTGCTAGATCGCCACCCGCCATGTCGCTTCAAAGTCATTATATCAGCTCCTGAATTTGCCAGCAATGTAGCTGAAGTTCTTCTGAAACTATGTCCAGTGTAGCTCTCAGCATCTACTAAACCCAAAAACTTAGCGATTTCTTTAGGCATAGAACCAAATTTGTTTATACCTATAGGCTGACAGGTACATTTACCATTCTGGTAATTTAGAAAGAAACGGTCATTTTTTGTTTTTAGCGAACGCAAACTTTCATACTTCTTAACAATATCATAGAATGGACCGTGTATGGTGAATGACCTAGGTATTTTATTTTTCGTGATAGGTATCTTCACTAAAAGCATCTGGCCATGGTTCTCTATATCTTTTACGTTATATTTGTTAATTCTTGTATCCTACAGGCACCAGTTACACCAAATATTAAAGCAACCTGAAACAAAAGAAACAATAATTAAGGTCAACACACAACACAAGCTGCTATTAAATATATAATTAAAATTAATTTAACTAACCTTTGTAGCCAAATATTGGTTATCTGGAGCATCTTTAATAAATTTTTCAATATCATCAGATGATAAAACCTTTGATTTTTTGCTTCTAAATCCATCAGATAGTCTCTTTAGATAAGCTGACAAATTCGAGTATGTTTTTAAGTCCACTCCATTCTTTGTTCGGACTGTACTTTTTAACATTGAGTAAATACACCACAAAGAGCTAGGTTTGTACTTAGAAGATAATTCTTTAAAGTACGCCATGAACACATTTTCTGAAAAAGACTGCGTATTCTTGTTGTTCTGCCATTGTATGAAATTTTGGTACGCTAATAGATATTTTTCCTTTGAGTTTTCTGGTAGTAAACTTTCCATAACGTTCTGGGCTTCACATCTTAATCAGTTTTCCTATGCGCGCGCATCGGCCATAGACTAATAAATTTCGTAATGGCGGGAAAAATTAATCAGTTTTCCTATGCGCGCGCATTGGCCATAGACTAAAAAATGAGGTTTCTTTTTTTTGGGCTTTTCGCGGATAGCATTTTAGCGCAAGTGTAAGCGTAACTCAACCAATAATATTTAAAAAAAACTATTACTCACTCGTGAATAATAGTAATGAAAAAGTCACAGTTTGATTATAGGTGTCATTATGTGCCTAATTGCCATGGGATTAGAGCCACTTTATGAGGAAGTGTGTTGAAAAGTATATTATCTGTGATAGAGAAAATAGTCCTTACAAATATAAGTATAGATAAACATTTTCTAGTTTTAATTCGTTCTTAGTTTTCTAGTTGTACAAATTATAATATTTCTTATTATAATTCGTAGCATTTGATACATATACCTACGTAAAAAGTGTATAATTTTGTGCTCTCTTTTAACGTACTAGTGTAAAATATCACTGTATTACGTATTGAGGCTGTCTTACTTTAAAACTGTAACTTTAGAGACATCGGCCAACATCAGAATATGTGCATAGTGCATACGTTTAAAAAATGTAAACAAAAATCCGACAGAAAGCGACATTCCAAATAACATTTCACACCTTATCCCCATTTGTCGATAATCCAACACAAGTTGTATCGGCCAAGACAAATCACCACTCTCGCATGTATCTAATCCCAATTTTCACGGATAAAGGGATCACAAGGAGTAATAATTAGAATTATGTAACACGTTGGGCCGGGCCGGCCAGAAAAAGTCGATTTTTATAAATTCAAGCTCGCATCTCTGTATGCCATATGTTAGGACATGTGCTCGGGGCTCTCTATTATGGAGTGGGCTTTTTTTTTAATTATGACAGGGAAGCTCTTGGCCGTCATCTCACCTGATGACCGAAGGCCGAAGGTGGAAGCGAGGTTTACCTGGAGTCCTCAGCAACTGAGGAACTGGCTATCTTACCTCTAATTGTCGGAACACAACAATGCTATGAACATTGTTATTATGGCGACAAACTTAGATAAGACGGTGGGAGCTAGCCAGGCGGGCTAAGAAGCCCTACTACCAACCAATCAGACAGAAAATCTTCTGCTCCCACTGACAATCGAACCCCGGACCTCTTGATCGAAACACGGTGGTCGCGCAACCTCTACATCACGGAGGCGGCGGCACCTATATAGAAAAAAACAATTGATGTTTAATAATAATATATTTATTTATTATGTTAGTTACACAGACTTAACATACTTACATAACTAGCACAGTTTACAGTTTAATAAATGAACATAGATTACTGGCGTAATATTTACAAAATATATTGAGACTCATTTCCACGAAAAGGCAAACATTAGTTATTTGTGATTATAGCCCTTCAAATATAAGTTTTTAAGTTAACTTTCTTCTACGTACAGGTTGCTTGGCAGAGATTGCCGCTTTAACAATAAGGCCGCCTTTTCTTTATATAAACTCTTTTATATATACTAATGTAAACTTTCATTCTATATAGCTTACATCCAAGTTCGCATTTATAAATTTGAAAAGGCTTCCAATTGTATGTCTACATATTTATATTTCTGAATTTGCATTTTCTCTAAAAATATAAATTAAAATGTAATATGGCTTTTTGTATTAATTTATTAATTTTTCAGTGTATGTTTACTTTTTTATCTCCTGTATGTATAAATACCTATTTATAAATTTAAATAGACACTCGTTATTGGGGTCGTATAGGTACTAATAAAGCACGTTACAGATATTGAAAAATATGGAAATCATTTGTAAACCCACGTATTGAAAAATGGTTTCATAATTATTAGTGCCAGATTGTCACCATTTTACTAGAATTCTGTTCTTATAATGCTATTCGCGAAATTTACAGGAACTCTTCGAAGAGTAGGCAAACATTTGGGTATCCCAAAATCAAATCCCTTTCCATATTAAAAGAGCAATGTTAAAATCTTAACATAACTAATGCGTACGCGGAAAGCTCTAAGCCGAGATAATTATCGTTTTTTTGTCCCACTCTAATGCCCAACAAATGATAGCGCCCAAATTAATGGCCGCTCGAAATGCGACCTCGCTTAATTAAACCCGTGGATTCGGTACCGTTGACTGATTATCGGATTCTTTTGGCTGTTACTTCTACTAATATTAAAACTAAATCGCTTCCTTAAGAAAATACATAACGAAGCGAAAGCTGCATGGGTTCGCTTTTCTTTGCCTTCTTGACGAAAAACCAGAAATAAAATTAATACCTTTGGTAAGACCTAATAAAAGGCGTGTGGGTTGTTAACCCATGTATGGATTAACAACCCATATGCCTTTTAGTAGGTAGAGAGAGAGAGAGCGTCAGGATTAAATAGCAACTTTTAGACAATTGTTTAGATTTGTGTAACCAAACTTTTAAAGCTTTAAAACATAGTCTAAAACGAAGAAATACCAGGATTATCTGTTTTGATAGAAAACTGTTGATATACATATAAATGCTATACATATAAACGCTGTCGTCGCCTGCGCTGTTTGGAGGAACCTTCCTTTTCCATCCTTGCGGTACACGTCGATTTTGGCACTCATTGCCGTGTCTACGTCTGCGTCTATACCGTTCCTATCGTGGTGACCTGGAGACAACTCGACTTTTTGAACATCTAAGTCGGGTGGCAGATGACGCGCAGGAGCGATTTCCTTCCGCCGAGCTGGTGTTTTTAGGGGACTTCAATGCTCACCACGAGTTGTGGTTAAGTTCCTCTAAAACTGACCATGCGGGTACGACTGCCCACGCATTCGCTCTCACGCACGACCCGACACAATTGGTCACCCAGCACACCAGGGTACCAGATATTATCGGTCAAGCGCCCTCTTTATTGGACCTTCTGCTGACAAATCGCCCTGACGGATATCAGGTGGTGATTCGAGCTCCACTAGAATCTTCGGATCACTGCCTGGTATCCGTCTCAGTGCCTCAGGCGTCGCGACCGTCGCCTGTGGTTGCAGCACGCTGTCTGTGGCACTATGCGTCAGCAGATTGGGACGGTATGCGGGATTATTACGCATCTGTCCCTTGGTGGCAGCGCTGTTTCAATGGGATGGATCCGTACTCCTGCGCTACCTCTGTTGCTGACGAGATCATACTAGGAATGGAATATTATATTTCGCATTCCAATCTCGTCAGTAGAGGCAGACGTAACCTCCGGTTCAATCGCGAGTGCGCCTCTGCTGTTGAAAACAAACAGCTGGCTTACCGCGCTTGGATCAGAGGCCGAGCTTCTAGGGATCCCAATACTAGCCTACTGAAAACAGCCTACAATAATGCCACCAAGTTGTGTAAGAGGGCTTACATTAGAGCGGATGCTCAGCGCATTGCACAAGTAGGCCAGGAACTGTTTGCGCACCCTACGGGTAGCCGTTCTTTCTGGCGCCTGGCTAAAGCTGTGCAATCAAACTTCTGCCAACCCTCGCTGCCACCGCTGAGACATGCCGATGGTTCACTTGCTCATCAGCCGCAGGAGAAAGCCGACCTCCTGGCAAAACTCTTCGCGGCTCATTCCCGTGTCGATGACTGTGGTGCACAACCTCCGAAACTGTCCCATTGTGGCAGCACCATGCCCGATATCCGTATCAGACAGCGTGATATGCGGGCGGAGCTCCAGTCGATCGATACTCGAAAAGCAAGTGGACCAGACGGCATTCCTGCGATTGTTCTTAAGAAGTGTGCAGCGGAGATGACTCCGGTCCTGACGCGTCTATACCGTCTGTCGTTCTCTGCTGGTTGTGTGCCGAAATCTTGGAAAGAGGCCAATGTCCAGCCGGTTCCCAAAAAGGGAGATCGTTCTGACCCGGCTAACTATCGTCCTATAGCCGTCACTTCCATTTTGTGCAAAATCATGGAGAGGATAAATACCCAGCTGATCCGTTATCTGGAAGGTCACTCGTTACTTAATGACCGACAGTATGGATTTCGTCCTAAACGGTCAACAGGTGACCTTCTAGCGTTCCTTTTGCACAAATGGGGTGAATCTATCGATAAGCGAGGCGAATCGGTGGCTATTAGTCTCGACATCGCCAAAGCTTTTGATAGAGTCTGGCACAAGGCTCTTCTTTCCAAGCTTCCGGCATACGGATTACCCGCGCAGTTCTGTACGTGGATTGCCAGCTTCCTCCACGAGCGTAGAATTCGCGTTGTCGTTGACGGCTGCGCTTCGCGGTTTGTGGCAGTGAACGCTGGAGTTCCGCAAGGCTCCGTTCTATCCCCAACATTGTTTCTTCTGCATATCAATGACATGCTTTCCTTGGGAGCTATACATTGCTATGCAGACGATAGTACAGTGCATGGGGGATATCACGGAAGCTCAGGGGCTGCTCGTGGTGATATTGGTAGGGAGAGGCAGAATCTTATCATTGAGCTCAACAGGACGCTGGACCTCGTCTCCAAATGGGGCTTCAACAATCTTGTTGAGTTCAATGCTAAGAAAACACAGGTGTGCGCGTTTTCGGCGAAAAGGTCACCTTTCCTCCCCCTTCCTTCTCTTCAGGGCACAACCCTTCACACACAGAGCAACATCACCTTGCTCGGAATGAACATTCGCTGCGATCTGAACCCCAGAGACTACATCGAATCCGTCATAGCTACTGCCTCACGGAAACTCGGTGTCCTGAACAAGGTGCGTAGGTATTTTGCGCCGGACCAACTATGCTTGTTGTATAAAACTCAGGTTAGGTCTTGCGTGGAATATTGCTCGCACCTTTGGGACGGCTCCACTCAGTACCTGCTCGATGCTCTGGACAGATTGCAGCGTCGCGCTATTCGCATTATTGGCGAAGTAGAGGTAAGTAACACCCTCGAGCCTCTACAACTTCGTCGTGACATCGCCTCTCTTAGCGCCTTTTACCGAATGTTCCATGGGGAATGCTCTGAGGAGCTCTTTAACCTTATCCGTCCCTCTCCATTTCTTAACAGAAACACGCGTAAGGGCCTTCGGAGTCATCCGTACACTGTGTCCTCCTTCTCACACCGTACCAAGAAATTCCAAGATTCTTTCTTCTGTCGTTCATCCCACACTTGGAATTCTCTACCTGCGCACGTGTTTCCTCCATCCTACAACATGGGTTCCTTCAAAAGAGGCGTGAAAAAGCATCTTTTGGGCCGACAAGGGGCGGGCAGGTAGGATAGTCGATGTCGTCCCTACTCTATCTGTCAACTCATTTGGGCCTCTTTCACCGCTTAACATCAGGCAAGAGGTCATTTGCCGGGTCCTACATAAAAAAAATGGAACTATAAAAGCCCCAACTAAATTTTCCAGTAAAACTTAAGATTTACTATCTTAATGGTAAATCTAAGTTTAATTTAAATCTAAGAACTTACCACCAAGACGCGGTAAATGTTAAAAATATTTTAAGACACATAACAACGTGGAATTTGTTATATGTATATTTCAATTAATATATTATAAAGTACCTATGTACGAGTATATTTCAATTAATATTATTAAATAAGTACCTAATATTAAAATAAATAATGATTTAGTTACCACGACCAACTTAGGTGTTGTGTTTGTGACTTTATTTTTGGTTTGTTTGGTTTTTATTTTGAAAGTGTTAAAATTATGTTTTATAAGTTACTAAAAATAGGATTAAACTGATGGGCAATTAAGTACCTACATTAAAGTGATAAACGATTTAAAAATTCTGATATATTTTTAAAAAATACAAATACAATTTTTTATCATAACGATATAATTAAAAATTTGTTTGGCTCTGACTGATCGCTAAATTGAAAAAAAAAATTATAAGCGTTGACATTGACTGGAAAAATGACATTATTTTATTCGCAAAACCAACATTTACCATCCGTCATTGGTAAAACCTAGCATATCCCAGTCTTATGGTAAAAGCCCGAAAAATCTCCTATTCTTTATAATCCTTACATTTACCAACTCATGATGGTAAATCTTAGTTTTACTAGCAAAACCTAGGATTGACCAATATACGGGCTTTAAAATAACATTTTTTCCTGCTCGCGCATATTTGTCTATAGATACATCAGTTTACACATCATGAAAAAACTGACCAAGTGTGAGTCGGACTAGCGCACCGAGGGTTCCGTACAAACCTGAAAATATTTGTATTATATGATGTAACTAAAAATTTACGGTTTTCGCAATTTTTCCTTTATCTGTGCTATAACTCAGAATCTTGAAATTTGGTACGAAGTAACGTCACTTCGTACCAAATTTCAAGATTCTGAGTTAACGTGAAGTACCCTGTAGGTTTTGATTTCCTTGCGAGTTTTGAAAATTTGCGGCATAAACGGCTGTATCTTTTGATTGCGTTGGCTTACAGGTTTGATTTTTTCACAGCTCCAAGGGACAGTAGACCTGAGTATTTGATATAAATTTCAGCATGATACCTCCACGCGTTCCTGAGAAAAAGGGTCTTGACAGACAGACAGATAGACAGACAGACGGACGGACGGACGGACAACAAAGTCATCCTATAAGGGTTCCGTTTTTTCCTTTCGAGGTACGGAACCCTAAAATATCAAAACAAAAACACATGCTCCACCTACCAGAAGCTTCTAGACCATCAACGTGATCTATGCTGACAAAAAGACATTAGATCACGAAAAAAACGCGTTCGAAATATTTTTTACGCGCAATTGTCTTAAGCGGCTATCCGTCAGCGCACAATGAGCCGTTAAGTGTACTACAATAAAATATTTGACGAACGCGCCGAGTGACCGGTATATTGGTGTAGATGCGCCCTTCCCGTGAACCGTGACTCTATATTCTTGGGAAATTGTGACCTCACCGATGGCAGGTCATACTGAGGCGTGGTTGCTTCTCGGCTGCCTACATCGCAAACTATGTAGCTAAGTAAGAGACTGTCCATAAAGTGCGTTACAAGTTAAGGGGTACAGGTTGACGAAATGTGACATCGTGTGACAAGAGGTCCACAGTTTCGTGACGTCACATTACAGTGTTAAAATGTTAGTTATTCTGAGCCCGCCTGACTAGCTAGCACGCACCGTCTTACCTTAGAGGTTACTTCACAATTGCCTACATCGCAAACTATGTAGCTTAGTAAGGGACCATCCATAAAGTGTGTCACGCGTTAAGGGGGTTGGGTTGATGAAGTGTGACAAGTGGTTCTAAGCTTCGTGACGTCACATTTCAGTGTCAAAATGCTAGACATTCTGAGCCTGCCTGACTACCTAACCTACCACCATCTTACCTAAGTTTGATTGGGTTATTGTGTTTCGATAAGTTAAGGTAAGATAGCCAGTATCTCAGTTGATGAGGAGTCCAGGTCCTTCGGCCTTATCGTCACTTTCCGTCAGGTGAGAATCTCGCTGAAATTTTAGAGGCTCAGAGCTTACAGTGTAAGACAGGCAAAGTAATTACTGGGTACCTACTGTGACTTATAACATCTTATGTTGTCACAAGTTGGCAACGTACATTGTGGTGCTTGTATTGGTTACATTTTTTATATACAACTAAGTTGGCAAACAAGCATACTGCCCATCTGATGGTAAGTGGTAACTCAGTCACATGTGGCTCTTGTGAGATTCGCAGCAAATCTGCAATCCCCACAACAACCTCAGTGTACGTTGCCAACTTGTGACATCAGATGTAAAGTCACGGTACCCAGTAATTTCACTGCCATATCTTATCCTTCAAAGCAATGTAAGCACTGCTGCTTTGCGGCAGAAATAGGTAAGACGGAGGTACCCAAGCAGGCGACCCTGGTACAGAGTCTTCCTCCGGTAAGAATTTGCGAATCTTACAACAACCACTTGTACTTTGTGACTGTCAGTAACCATCAGGTAGACAACCTTATTGTTTGCCAACTTTTTCGTAAAAAAAACCCTTTTACATCCATGGCACACACTTGAAGAATGGTAAAATTAGCTAGAACATCAAAATATTTTGTCGCGGTAATCTTCCTTAGCCAAATGCTTAGCACACGTGTTCCAAACGAGCACATCTTTCGACAGCCTCGGCTGAAACGGTCATAAATACGTCGAACATCAAAATATTTGCCTCACTCGAGAATCAGCCCAGCCGCGGTGAATTCTGCCTGCGTCGCGTCATCGGGGCGTTGCAAAAAATGTACCATAGAGAAAATAGAAATGTTCTAAGTGTTCGTAGTCTGTGGTCTATCCATCGATTAGCTCAAGCGTTGAGGAGATAAAAAATGTAATCTAAACGTCTTAAAGGGTTATCAAATTGAAAACGAACTACCCTATTTTTTATCATTCCCCAGCTTTCGTTTCGTTTTTAATGAAAATCAATAAAATATTACGAAAAAAACGTGCTAAAATGTTTGTTTTTTTTCTGCTTATGTAATTTATAAGAAACTTGCATAATAATTGAAAACATAAAATAAACTGTACGAAAATATAATATGACTTCGATTATCATCGACAATTAAACCAAAAAATGTACAAATCAAGCACAGACTAAGCTATACGTCAGAGAATTTTGAATAATTCAAAAGTAGAAATAGAAACACTCTTTTTTGCTTAAGAATAAATAACGCACACTAGGATAGTACTTAAACAGCAAGCAATCTTTACCTTTAGGTAAGACAAACATATCAGATAGGTATTTCTAGAGCCCCAGTACCCCCAGTTTTACCCGCAGTACCTGATGAATATCTTCATGTGCTTATGATAATGTATGTACATTTTTAGGGTTCCGCACTTGAAAGTAAAAAACGGAACCTTTATTGGATCACTTAGTCGATCTGTCTGTCCGGCTGTCCGTCTGCCTGTCAATTCTCTTTTTCTCAGGAATACGAAGAGATATCTCATGATCAGGTGTGAAAAAATCAAACTTATAAGGCGACGTGATCAAAAGATATGGCCGACTATGTCACATATTTTCGCATATTTTACGATTTCATAAGGGAATCAAACCTCATAGGGCGCTTCCCTTTGACCTAGATTCACGAAATTTAAAAAGCTATTTTTTTATTGCTGCTTATTTGGCAAACAAGCAAACTGTCCACCTGGTGGTAAGTGAAATTCGCAGCAAAACTGCAACCCCCACAAGAACCACAGTGGACGGTGCCAGCTTGTGACATCAGATGGAAAGTCACGGCACCCAGTAATTTCACTTACCCTTCAAACAGGAACACAGCAACGCAAGCATTGCTGCAAGCTTTCGGCAGAAATAGATAAGTTCTTTGTTTATTCCTTATCAGTCCTTTGCATCCAACTCTTTCGCTCAGCAAGTTATCAGTTTATGGAACTTAATGCCTGAGACAATCAAGGTCCGAGTCAAGAAGCGTTTCCTAGATCTGGAGAATACCGGAAATAATTATATTTATATGGTATGTATTGTATTTATAAAGTGTTTTTTCATTCTTTAATTGAAGAAGCATGTGCAAGACGCACATGTTAAGGAAAAAATCTGAAAACCGTAATATATAGTTAGGATATACTTAGATAGTCGCAGTGTGGACCTTAACTAGCATGCCCATAAGGGCAGGGGGAACACTGGAGGGTTTTAGTGGGTTGGCCCGGCACTCTGCCGGGAGAGCCCCACGTACACACACTCGCCGTCTAGCCAACAACGGCGGGAACGGTGCAGTTTCGAATTTCCCCCCGAGAAAAAAAAAGAATATACTTAGATAAGTTTGTGCAGAACCCTCGTCGCGCGAGTATAATTCGCACTTGGGCGGATTTTTAAAATTTTTCATACGCGATTTTAATAAGACTTTTATTTCACAACTAAGTACTACATATATATATATATGCTAGCCTTTTTATTTTTCGGAGCCCAAAAATAAATAGTAAGACAAAACTCATTATAATGTGCCTGAGCTGATTTATATCTTTGGCTTATTAAAAGGAAATTACCGCGGAAATATTTAGTGCAAGCGTACTTTTGCTTTGGATCAAATAATGATTATCTTTAACACCTTGCGACCTTTTTGAAGTTATTTTTGAAATATCAAGCTTTTTTGCATGTAGGTACGTAAATAGCTTGGCTCTAACTTTGTTTGCATGTAAATAGTTTGTCTCTGGAGTCTTGTTGTTGAAACCTGTAGTTGCCTTTAATCACATCTGTGATTGAGGAAACTAGAAAACTCTGTTTCTTTTTTAACTATATCGTTACTTACCATTAGATGAGATAAAAGATTGTTTGTTGTGAATGAAATGTAAAAAAAACATACTACTCCACTGTTCACGCTCGAGGAAGAGCGAGTGGCAACACTGCATTATAGTCTGTGCAGTGACAGCCTGTGGCGGCCGGCCGCATGTAACATGTCAGTCGAGTCGAATACGGAATGACATTGAAATAGGTTAGAACCGGGCAGCAATAAAATATATTATAAAATATATAAGCATCTAACAAATAGTATTGCGCGGCGCACCAAGTGATTGTTGGTGCGAGGGTCCGCCAAAGTTTTAGTGTCGGTGAAAGTGTAAATTCACCAAATCTTTTATCGTCGCGTGTGTGAGCCGTGGTGGCCTAATAGGCCTATGTAGTGCTCCGGTCTCCATCGGTTAACAGTAGCTCTTCAGGAGCCGCGACTTCCTTCGAGCTAGCTCAGGAAGTCCACCGGCTACATACGGAGACCGAACGGAGACAAGGTAAGTAGCAAATTCTTTAATTGTATTTGGTCGACATCAGCAATCAAATAATCGGCGAAACGCCGACGTGGTGGTGTCTACTTTGGGCACCACCATCCACAGTTTAACTACTAAAGGTTATTTTTATATTTGTTTTTACAGGGCAAACATGCTCCAGTCACCTATAGTAATGTAGATCCTATAAGATTTATTCATTCATTTATGCATAAATGCATAGAACAGCAAACATAAGGCATGAGGCCTTTACTTCCAGTCTAACTTCAGGGAGTGCAGAGAGCAAACATGGTAGATATTCCTAAAAGAAGGACTGTGAAGTACCAATTCATGGCTCGAGTATGCATTTTCAAAAATGCAGTTTGTTGCACAACGCTTAGAGTTGAAAGTCCGAGACAAGTGCCTACTTTTCTTTTTTCTTATTGAAATATTGTATCAGGCGATAACTGTTTTACCCCCCTAAACCTTTACGAACTTAGACACTTTTGATCTCATTAGATTCAGTATACCTGAATCTATGTTTGTACGTTTTACTTTTTTGTAATTCAGTATAATTTAGTCAAAAAAGATAAAAATGCTCGAGGTAGTGTTTAAGTCTAAAATATGGATATTTAGATGCTAATAATTTATATTCTGAGCAATATTACTTCAAAATCAAAACGTACAAACCTAGATCTTAATTATATCTACAACATTCCCAAAAATTATGAAAATTGGACTATGTTTAGAGGAAGAGAAGCGTTATCGCTTTTTGTATGAAAATTTACAGCTTCACAATCCTCTTAAGAAATTAGAAAAATATTCGTTATTTTTAATTTTAATTATATTGTAAAAAAACATATTTTTGTTCAAAACATATACTCCCGAAATGATAAATAAATTGAATTCTAAAGATGCTATCATAAAAACCCAATGAAGATCTTCACAAGTATGTCATTGGACAATATTAAGACATACATTTTGTGAATTTAATTTTTTTAAAGGTTTATGCATGGAATAACGCTAGTATATTCTAAGTCTATGGTTTTGTGTAGATAAATAACATATACAAGCATCAAATTGGACACAGCTTAAGTGGTCAACTTAAAAAACTACCACCTATTACCGTCGAAACCGCAAAGGCACCTCCCTGTCTAACCCAACCTCCGCGGAGCACAAATTGATGGCTTTATAATTGACATGTCATCCTTACCATAGAGTAAATTTTTACTTTTTTTTCAACTCCATTCTCTTTCGCCTTTCTAGGGCACTCATTCCCCATTGTCGAGAGCTTAGTCAAATAACGCGTAGTGTATTAATATAATAATTTTCGATATTTTAAATGGTGATTGATTATGGTGACGTGGCGTTTCCTCTTTGTGAGCTATGGTTTTTTTAACTCAACCTTTGTCTATGGAAAGTGTCTTAGTCAGCGCGAACGGAGCCGCCATTTTGTGTACAATTAATAGATTTGTTTGGAATGACGTGAAAATCGATGTTGATGATAATGATAAGTTGATAACAACGTAATATTCGGTGGGCAAAAAATTACTACCTCGTAGTGTTGCCCTTTGGGAGCTAGATCTAGCACTTTTTATTTATTTTTTTATTGTTATTGCAGAAAGTTGGCAAACAAGCAAACTGCCCACCTGATTGTAAGTGGTAACAGTCACCTATAATACATGTGGCTCTTGTGAGATTCGCAGCAAAACTGCAACCCCCACAAGAACCACAGTGTACGTTGCCAACTTGTGACACAAGATGTAAAGTCACAGTACCCAATAATTTCACTGCCATATCTTACCCTTCAAACCGGAACACAGCAATGCAAGCACTGCTGCTTTGCGGCAAATATAGGTAAGACGGAGGTACCTAAGCAGACGACCCTGGTACAGAGTCTCCCTCCAGTCCCTCCCTTATGTATTTCCAGATTTCATTATTAAACCCTAAAAAGGAAATTATGCCCTTTTCATACATCGAAAAATATTTATTTAAGTTTACCATGATTGCAGATTTGTGTCGGCAGATCACGGACCTGAAAAAAAGATACTTTGTAGGTCCATGCGGCAGATGTAATCATCCAAGTTTGAAGTTTTTTTTTTTAATTTTATGTTTAGCAAAGGTTTCTTGCTATTTGACGTTGAAATTGAATTATTATTAGATTATTCAATTGCTTTATACCTACGTGATTCAACTGATTTCATTTGCAAATTTTATATCAAATTAAAGTTTTACTTTTTTAACCCTTTTCAAGAGTGAATTTGTAAAATTCAGCCTCTGGGTAGTCGGCTAACTGCAGGCCTATTCGCTAACTACGGTTGGTAACTAGAACTGTCATTTTTGAAAGACATTTTATATCTATGACTAGTTATGTGATCTTATGTCTTACGGCAGCGTTCATGATAGCAGTAATGGATGATAAGTTCCTTTCAAAAATGACAGTACTAGTTAGCAACCGAAGTTAGAGAATAGGCCTGCTGGTCCTTTTTAAAAATTTAGGTTGTCTCAAGTGCAACTGCTAATCCTAGGTTCGGGGAAAAACCTATTATTTTAATTCTGTTAAGGAAACAAAGGAAAAATTTAATTAGTCCTTCAATGCATTATACAAAAATATCTTACACGCATATTTTTGCATTGTCGAAGTAATGAAAATCTACCGAGATGAAGCGAAATAATTATAAATTACAAGTTCGTATAAAATTTAACTAACTATGTAATAGTACCTATGACTCCTGCGAAAATTCAAGTCGTTGATTACGTACAATATGAAAGCAATTATTTGAAATCAGCCAGATGGACTTTAGAAAAAAATCGTCCGCTTCCCTATTCTCAGAAACAGCTCGGAAAGAGGCAATAGGCTCGCCCCCTATTAAATGGTAAAAAAATTTACCAAGTGTGGGTGTTGAATACATACCTTTGCCTAAACTTTCGAGAACTGGCACTATAATGCGTATGTATGTAAAAGTGTGGGAATATTAAAACTTAACTACCTACTTTATTTCATGACTTAGGACTCGAGACCATGCATTAAATGAAATTATTAATTAGTGAAATTATTTGTATGAATACGAATGCAAACGATTCGATTAGTGAACTTTTCGTTTCTAGCTATATTGTGGTTCAAGTGGTTCTAGTCCGTGTCGAGCTTAATATAAAATGGTAGATTATTCACTAACTTTTTTTATATATTTTTACGTTGGTCGTAATGAGTTCAATGTCTCGGGAACCGGAAATGAAAAACTATTTATTTATTTATTTAACAATTTATGCACGCAGAAATTAACATATACAGAAACAACACAGAAGAAAAGATGTAGAAAGGTACAGCTTATTCAAAAAAAAAATATTCTAAATTCAAAAAAAATATCCAAATGCAACACGTCTTTTCTAATTCAAAACAAATCTTGATTTTAAAAAAGAATACGTTTAGCCTACATACTCGTACATCCCTATCACAATCAAGAAGTACAGCAGATACAAGTGACCTGAAAGAAAAAAGAAGAAATTGGCTCTACACAGTAATTAGGAGAGCCTTTACGAGAAGAACAGGCAAGAATCTCGGCATCTAATTTAATTATTAGAAAGGTTGCTGGAAGATGAATATTTTAAATGTATAACAACACCTGTCAGTTTGTCAACTCACGCTTGCCCGTCTATTTTTAACCGACTTCAAAAAAGGAGGAGGTTCTCAATTCGATGCGTATGTTTTTTTATGTTATGTTACACCACCAATTGTGAACCGATTTTCAAAATTCTTTCTGTATTCGATAGAGTATACTCGAAGAGTGGTCCCATGGTCACCAAAGTCAGGATCTGATGATGGGATCTCATGAAAATTGAGGAAAACCCTTAAATTTTAAGGTGTGTCCAACGTGTTTTGTGTGTATGTTACGCGATAACTCCGCCAATTGTGGACCGATTTTCAAAATTATTTTTGTATTCGATAGAGTATAGTCCTGGAGTGGTCCCAAGGTCACTAAAGTCAGGATCTGATGATGGAATCCTATGAAAATCGAGCGAAACCTTAATTTAATACCAGCTCACCTTCTTAGGGTTTCTCAACCGGCGGAGTAATCGCGTAACATACACACAAAACACGTTGGACACACCTATATATATTTTTTTATTGCTGAAAGTAGCAGACGAGCAGACGGCCCACCTGATGGTAAGCGGTATCCGTCGCCCATGGACTTCGCTAATATCAGGGACATAGCTAGGTCGCTGCTTACCTTGAGTATAATGCTCTCTTAATGTTACTCTTGAATAGGGACATGTTGTAGCGCTCAGGAAACACAGCAACGGGAAGTTCGTTCCAGAGCCGGCACGTTCGTGGTAAAAATGTGCACTGAAAGCGAACCGTACTAGACGATATCGCTTCCAGGTGATAAGGATGAACCCCACTGCGGTGTCGAGTGGTACGATGAAAAAAGGGTGACGTCGGTACCAGGTCAAATAGTTCCTCGGAGCACTCGCCGTTAAAGAGACGGTAGAACACACAGAGGGAGCCGAAATCCCTCCGTGACCCCAACGACTCCAATGAGTTCGATAGATTAGCATCACCGATTATTCGAGCGGCCCTTCTTTGCAGAGAGTCAAATGGATCAAGTTGGTATTTAGGTGCTCCAGCCCACAGATGTGAGCAGTACTCCACGTGCGGACGAACTTGGGCCTTATAAAGCACAAGGCGTTGGTAGGGCGTTAAGTAACGCTTTGCTCTGTTAAGGACACCGAGCTTTCTGCTGGCCAGCTTAGCCTTGTTGTCCAAATGACTCCCGAATTGAACTTTGCTCGTGATCTCAACACCGAGGATACCAACACTATCGGAGATCTTAAGGGTTACTCCTTGGAACTGAGGCGCCAATGAAAAGCAGTCTTTCTTGGCACTGAATGCGCAAACCTGTGTCCTTAGAATAATAACGCATAGAAACGCAACCGACGCGCACGATTTGATGCAACTAAATGTGAGCCATAAATGGCTCACTACGCCGGCAGCTCCATACTGTTTTTATCGTAGTGTGCGTGTTTCGCGCGTAAGCGACTGCACACATCGGTGTCATTTTTGCTTCACTTTAATCATCGCGCTCTTTACCGGACTATCCTTCTATGCGTTATTATTCTAAGCCTGTGTCTTTGTGGGGTTGAACTGTACTAAGTTCGTTTTCCCCCATTCTGAAACCCGCCCCAAAGAGTCCTCAACATCAGACACAAGTTTTGACCGTCTCTCCGACAGGGCGCTCTGGGGGATATTCTGGTGGCTGGTATACCTCGCATCACCCGTGCTGTCATCTGCATAACAATGCATGTTCTCTATAGACAACATGTCATTGATATGCAGAATGAACAGCGTTGGGGAGAGAACCGAGCCTTGTGGAACCCCAGCATTAATCATTTTGGTCTCGGAGCATGAACCATCAAGAAATACTTTGATGCTCCGACCATCCAGAAAGCTGGCGATCCATCTGCAGAGTACCCCGGGAATTCCATAGGATGGTAACTTCGCTAGAAGTGCTCTGTGCCAGACCCTGTCAAATGCCTTGGCGATATCGAGGCTGACAGCGAGGGCCTCACCGTTCCTTTCCAAGGCTTCAGCCCAGCGGTGTGTCAAATACACCAGAAGATCACCAGCCGAGCGACCATGACGGAAACCGTACTGGCGGTCGCTAATAAGCTGGTGGTCCTCTAGGTATTGCAGTAAATGGCGGTCTAACTCGCTCCATAACCTTGCAAAGCAAGGATGTTACCGCTATCGGCCTATAGTTTGACGGGTCTGATCGGTCACCCTTCTTAGGGATTGGATGGACAAGAGCTACCTTCCAAGAAGATGGAACACTGTGTAATGTGTAGGAGAGACGGTAGAGACGCGTAAGAACTGGGGTCAACTCAGGGGCGCACGTTTTCAGCACCACTGCGGAGATACCGTCCAGCCTACTTGACTTATTGATGTCTAGAAGTCTGAGCTTACGCCTTACCGCACGTTGAGTAAAACGAATTTCAGGCAGAGAGCTTGCACATCCCTTGATATTCGGTGGAGTGGCTCCTCCGTCATCCAATGTGGAGTTTGAGGCAAAGAGATGCGCCAAGAGATCGGCCTTTTCCTTTGCACTGTGGGCCGAACTATCATCGGACTTACGCAGTGGTGGGAGACTAGACTGGCAGAAGTTGCCCTCCGCAGCCTTGGCAAGCGACCGGCTCCCAGAAGGAAAGCCTGCTAATCGCTCGCCAATTCTGGCAACATGTTGCGCCTTGGCATCAGCAATTACCCTTTTGCTGGATCTGGAAGCGGCATTAAACTTTCGCTTCAAGTCTCCAATGTTGCAATCCTGACGCTTCCTAGCTGTATTCCAAGCCAGGTAAGCGGTTTTTTTTTCGGTTCACAGCCTCCCTACAGTTTTTATTAAATTTAAGGGTAAAATTTAAGGGTTTTCCTCGGTTTTCATGGGATTCCATCATCAGATCCTGACTTTGGTGACCATGAGACCACCCTTGGAATATACTCTATCGAATACAGAAAAAATTTTGAAAATCGGTTCACAATTGGCGGCGTAATCGCGTAACATAGAAACAAAAAAAAACAAACGCATCGAATTGAGAACCTCCTCCTTTTTTTGAAGTCGGTTAAAAATAAAAATTATTTACAAAAAATAAAACCGACTTCAAAAACACAGAAAAATTCAAAATGATAAGAATAGGTACAGACAACATCACACTTCTATATTGAAGTCGGTGCCAAACGATGATCTTCTAGAAAGTCTTAAAATTTGGCACCGACTTCAATATAGAAGTGTGATGTTGTCTGTACCTATTCTTATATTATTTTTAACTTTTCTGTGTTTTTGAAGTCGGTTTTTATTTTTTGTAAAATAATTTTATTGGAATAATATCGAACTTCAAGTTTTCATTCACAGACAGAAATAAATCACATCAAATCATTTATCGCTTTCATGTGGTTAAAAGGTGGTACAAATTACAAATAGTGTATTTATCGCTTAACACATGACTCAGTGAGGGCACTGCATTCTTACATTGTTTCAATTTTAAAATGTTACCCTATGATCTTTAGATTTTATTGAATCTATGACTATGACATCTCGATGAAGATAACCGTTTCACTTTGCATCATCGAGCCAAATTAAAGACAAAACATAAGTACTGTAGTGTAATAAAAAATATGATATCAATCTTAATGATTAACCACGCTATCGATATACCTAATTAGAATACGACTAGTCTTCATGACATTGTTGTCAATATCAACTGACACACTGACACACGATAAATGTTTAAACTAGCAGTTAATTTGTTTCGCTTTTTATTTGTTAGGGAAGTTTCGCCACGTAAATCAATCATGGAGCAAGGTCGAAACAAAACAATATTGTAACAGAGATGCCGCTTTTGCAGCTTATACCGGCATCCAGCTCTAACTGCGGCGGGCGTTAATAATGTTTTAAGCGAACACAGTAAGGACGCTGGAACGATTCGTTTGACACGCGAAGTTGATTGCAGTAAAGCAAGCTTTAATTGGCTAGGTACTAATTTTCTAGAAACTGCAATTTCTAGAAATCAAACGGAAGAACCATTTTGTAGTGATAGTTCATTACAAAAAGCGGTTGCATAATTTTGCCCTAAGTTCATAGGGGTTATTTGTTGAGTATTATCAGTATTTTCAATTTTTACAAGAGGTTGTGACGGGAATATGCTGTAGGTTTTATTATTTATAGTTATTTTTCAAAATTATTACAAGGATATTCTTGTTATGACAACTTGTGTCAGGGAGATGTGATTCCTAAGACAAATGTTTTCAAAATGATAATTAATCTATTTTCAAAATTAAAGTGTTTTCATTGCCCCCGAAATACTGCGATAAATCTTCCAGGTCAGCTAAATCCCTTGATACAATAATAAATTACCCTGCCTTAAAAAAGGGCTTGCATACACGCGATTCGTACATGTAGTAAAAGCACTCACCATACATACACTTACATACCACTGGCGGTGTCATTCATGACCATTTCGGTCACGAACAAGGAAAGACAAATTTTTCGGATTCATTTTCCAACATTGAGCATGTAATTAATCGCAAAAGATTTCGTTAGCAAACATCTTAGGTTCAATTAAGTTACCACCCTTGGTGTAGACCCTAATCGTGGAAACATATTCTGACAGCCTGCGCGCGCGCAGGTCACCCGCTCCACCATCGATCACCGTCACACGTGGTAGCCGAGGGCCGACAAATGATGCCCCGACCACGTGTTTGTTTAGAGATTGTTCCCGAGACAGCTATCGGACACTTTAACCTGCTCTCTTTTAAAGATGGACGCTCAATCTATGATCTACGGAGTGTATGGCTAACTTATCTATTAAAAAATCCAATTTATTTAGCATTTTTAAAGAAAATGCAAAGACACAATTAAAAACTCCAATTTATTTAGCATTTTTAAAGAAAATGCAAAGCCACAAATATAAAATTATCTACTAAAAGTTATACTATGGCTAGGGTTACCAGACTCGAAAATTAGTTTTCCTGAAAAAACCCCTATATTTGCAATACATTTTCGAACTATAAGCGGTTATACAAGGTTATTTTTTAATTATCACAAAAAATTTGTGTGTTTGTTGAGCAAACTGAACAACAAGCAAACTGAAAAACTTTCACTATGGGACCAACTTTGAAATCGCAAAAAAAAGCTGTTTCATACATCTAGGTACAGTGAGTGTTGAACATTTGTATGGAGCAGCTGATTTTTTTTTGCGATTTCAAAGTTGGTCCCATAGTGAAAGTTGTTCAGTTTGCTTGTCTGAACAAGCACACAAATTATTTGTGATAATTAAAAAATTAACTTGTATAGGTAAATTTACCCCACTCTGAAAACTTTTTCGCTGTTCCGTATGTTTGCTCGTGTTGCCAGAATGATCAGCAGTTGCTAAAAGCAATGTAGAGCAGTAAGAGACCACGTGAGGGAAACAATTTAATTGTTGAGATTTGATTCTTTTATAACCATTTATATTTATTGTGATTAAATTGTAATGAAAATTTTGTATACTTTTTATTTTTACTAGAAGTCCTCACAATTTCATACTTTCCCTATTCCCCAGAGAGAGGGCTAAAATTCCGGACATGCCAGGAAAGTTCCTGTCGCGTGGTAATTAATCCCAACTACGACTACTAAGAAGTAAGAGGTATAAGTTATATTATGATTAGTTAATAATTTTTGGTAAATTGACAGTTCCTAGCTTACTGCAAATAAGCAACAAAAAGTACCATTAAATAAAGAGCTATGTATATGTTCCTGCGCATGAATTGAGATCGCCAATGCTTATTTAGGGGATGCTAAAGGCGAATGACCTTATTCATAATAGCAGGCGAAGTTTTAACAAGCTTATAAAGTGTTTTGTTTCTGTCACTAATATGAAAAATGACAAAGATTGGACATATTATAAGAGCGTTATAGAAAGAAAGAAAGAATGCGTTATTTGGATGCACGTACACAACACACAAATATTTATGCAAGAATTATACATATAGTGCAGTCCAAAAAGGACAATGCCTCAGCTAATTGCTCTTGCGTTAAAAACGCGAAAATCGCTGATTTTCAGGCATGACCAATGCCGTTACCATGGAAGCAAACATATCTCTTGTTATGTCATTTTGGTTACATAATTGCTTCCATGGCAGCGACGCCCGAGACGAAAAACCATGACATAAGACAAAATTTAGAGAAAAATAAAAAAACAAAAATTAACGTATCTAGACAATTATACAAAATCACTTCTTAAGGGTACGCTCAAAAACATTTTGTTTTCACACTCAAAAACAGTCACATTTCTGAACGGACTAGGTGAACGTTCGGTCACCCTCGAATTCACTCAGCTGATAGTCTCTGAACGGCGTAGGGCAAAAACGCATGCTTCCGAACGCCCCCCAAATCACAGTCACTAGTCTGTAGCTTACACATGAATTACTTTTTTTTTTATTTATTTATCCAATAAATACTTATTTTACAATGTTACTTTTTACAACATCAAAAAAACCACAAAGGTTTGTAAAGAGCTGTAAGAGTTTACATACATCAATAACAAAAATAATGATTTCAACGGCATACGTTAATGTAGATAAGTAGAAATATTTAATTACATAAATAGGTGACTCAATAAAAATGGGTAGTTATGTTTCAATTAAAGGTATCTATACTGTTAGGTATCCATATAAAATGTTTTAAAATTTGGTTAGGATATATACTTGTCTATGAAAATTAGTATTTATTTATAGGTACCTAATCTGTGAAATTAGATTTACAATTACACATATCAATATAATTAGTTTGTGATTACAACAACCACATTACAACCAAAAATTAACCAGAGATCTATATTATACCTATTCTATTAAAATGTACAATAATTTGCTATAGCTATCGAAGGTTTATTGTGCGATTATGAGTAAGACCCTAAATCTACGTCGCTACGTCTGCTTCACAAACGCAATCATTTATATTTAGTACCTACATAAAAAAAAATAAAACTAGAAACCTACGTAGTCCATTGAAAAAAATTACACATGGTAAAATATATATTTGCAGTTTTTTCTGCAAGTGCGTAAAGCACGCGACCGATTTCCACCTCGATGAAATGAAAATATAACATAAAATAAAAGAGAGAATGGCGGGTTTTCGTTTTACTTTTAATAGACTGACTTTTTTAAAAGTTAAGTATCATTCATCCAAATCAAAAGAAACTATTTCGCATACAGATTAACATGCACATAATAATTTCATTAACATCGAAAGGCAATAAAAATATGTTTATTGTTAAAAATATTTTTTTTTATTTCTTTGGAAAACTTAGAACTTACGTTCTACATATATGCTTCATTATAACAATAACTGGCATGTACAATATTATGCCTATGCTATTTTTATCCTAAATGCACATTATGTCTACAATGTCGTTAAACACAAGAACTCTATCGTTGGCTGTATGGTCTGTACTCTGTATGTAGCATGTAATCTGTGGTATTAGCATGGCAATTTTTTTAGTTTAAATATTTATACGCACGAATGCGAGATTATTATTTGGTCCGTACGATATACATTTACAAAAAGTACAAACCACTTTTCGAACAATTTTGTTAAAAATGTTACGCCTATTAAGTATTAAAAAAGAAAAGTTAAATCTTACGATTATTTCAAACGTATTGTGAGAATAAATCACGCAATTAGTTCATAGGTAACTGTTGTTAAAATAACGTAAGCTTAACACAATAAATTACAATTCCAGTATGTAGTTGTCAATTCGAATAAACAAACATGAATATCTCATAAATTACACAAAAGCCACTCGAGACATTGAACCGTCCAAGCAACGCCCATTTAGCGGAAACCTTGACGCTGAACCGATATTCTTTCATTATTCGTGACGAGCGAAAGCTGGCCCATGTGGTCTGCTAACTTCGTAAGAATAAAAAAAAATCTATCCGCACATGACGCCTTATCCAAAATCCGAGGCGATCTCACGCTGCGTCCCGAAAAAAATTCTTTCTGCCGCGTTCTTTTTTCAAATACCACTTTTTTTCTAAGCCATTGTCATGAACGCATCCGAGTCGGACCCTAGACTCTTTATAACAAGATTTTGAATATTCCATTGTCGCTAACACTTTCCAAGTTCCAAATTCAAACTTTTTTCTCAACAGTTTGGACATTTCGCTTGAATTATCGCCCGGCCAGTTTTGTTAAAAGGTTTAAGACGCCGATTGCTCTTTTTTTCATAAATGTCGCTTTTGACGTGGGTGAGCGCGTGTATAATTGCTATCAGGTAGTTTGAGCTCGAATTTTGTAATATATGGATAATTAAAGGACGGCTTAAGGTGGAATTTTTGTCAAAGTTTATCGGCTTTTTGATTGAGGTTACGACTCTCGGCCGTTGTGGCCCGATGGCCCGTGAAGACGTTATTCGGGTGGGAGGCGGTAGCTTTATGGTTCTATAATAATAATATTCCATGTATCTGGTTTCATTGCCGCCGTGGGTCGATTTGTCTTGCTAGATTATAAAAACATCGAAACTGACCTTAAATGTTGTTCGATCGTAAAAAGAATAGGACCTCCTTTGATTGGCTTTTTAAATAACAATGTTTTTCTGTTAAACGCCATAAACCTCCTTACGGTTCGAGCGTGGAATCTCAGTAATAAAAACATTACGCGATGTTTGAAGCGGTTTGATATTATCAGTTTATAGCTATTCTGACACTTAGATCGATCATAGCTCGAGTTGAACGCGTCCTATGAAATGTATTTGCGTTTGTACCCGTTAGGAAGGTGTACCTTATCTGGGATCTTGTTACTTGCCACGAGCCTATGTTTCGTGTGATTTAGTACGTGAAAGTCAAATATCTCTCTTAAATCTGACGGCTCAATTGTAAGCGCAGCGTAACTTTGTATTAAAATCGAAAGTAATAAACTATTTGGCTGTTTGACTACAAAACTTTTTGTTTGCATTTAGACATACATCGCCCTATTTTGTTAAAGTGCATGAAAGCATAATTATTTCAAATCATTCATTAGATGATGAACATAGTAAGAACATGTGTTAATGATTTTATAAAAGTTTTTGGACTTAAAATGCCTCACAATAAAATAGATAAACATTGAATTCGTGCGAACATCATAATATTGTACTTTAATAGTTCCATTTCTGTTAACATTATTAAGCTCGTATTTATGCGCAAACATTTTTCTAAACTGTATTACGCTTCATGTCATGCACAATAATGCACATATGCAAAACTAGAAATTGATTAGGGAAAAAATATTTTATAAGACGTTATACACAAGTAACAATAATGAAGCACGAACGTTTTTAATCAACACAATTGTCTGTGATGGAACTCGGACGTCGAACTGTAGACTCGACGGAAACAACTCCCACAACGCTCGGAAATCTCTCCTAATACAGACATTCGTTATTCGCACGCAGACAAAGCAGCCAATCCGAACAGAAAAACAACAATAACGCAATAACAATGTCCACTAATTAACTCGCCACGCCACTGCCGCCATCTGACTGAAAATACGATGCTGTAAAATATTCAAACGACTCTTTCAAATGTCGAACACTAATCGAACGTCGTAACGGCCTTCTGTTCGCTATTCAAACATACCATAAACAATCGTTCTCAAATCAAATGTTTTAAATGCATTTGATAATAGTAGATACCTGCTTTGATCACTGATTATTCTGATTACAAATTACTAATGATTACTAATATTATTTATAAAGAAGGGTGTAGTGTAAAATATTGAAAAAGTATATAGCTTAGTTAGAGAGTTTGCAGATGTAGAATGTAGAAATCAATGATGGTTGCAAGACAACTGACGAAGCAAATAGCTTAGTTAAGTTGGTAGGGATTGACCTAGCTATGTAAACTTATCTGGATTAATTAGTATACGGGTCATAATGAAGAATGTCTGAGTGTTATTTGTTTAAGAAAGAATCTATGATAATCACGTTTAATTTGATAGTAATTGTCTAATTAAACAAAAATCTGTGCCACCGTCTTTTTAGGCAGTACCTAATGGATGCACATTGTCCATCTTCCTTCAAAGGGATCGTGATAATTAATATTGAATTACACAAACATATAGTCAATGTATCATTAATCAAGTATCTATGAAAGCGTTAATGAAGCTTCAAAAAAGCTGGAGAAGAATCCTAGCAAATCGAAAACTGTGATCTCCGGTATCTTTCCCTATCAAACTTTTTGAAATTGGGTCGGATCGCCGTTCCGTTCCACGCTTACTGACAGGTTGCGGTGACATCATTAACGTGACGTTCTCTAAAAATATTGGTGTTGTAATGCCTTAGTGTGTCAATGTTAACCTATTCGGTCCCCCGAACATTAATCTTGAGAGCGTCGACTATCAATCCGCGGAGGCGGGAACATTTTTAATTTAGTCCCGTCGGTCGTCTTCGAGTTCTTGCGCATATCTTCATTTGCGTTAACAATGCGCTGTAAAATTAACCACTGCGCTTATTGCTGATTGTTCTGAAAACATCACTACGTAATGGACATTTGGAAACGGCAATTATATTTAATGAATGGCCGGATAAAACGTAATCCAACCAAGACCAACAGATAGAATCTCCCTTATTTAATTGTACTTTCGTTTTGAGGGTAGCTACAATTCAAATCACTGACAATAGTGTTACTTTATTAGGTATAAACTACCATTCCTTTGTCCAATGTATATTTAAGAGTATCATACAAGGATTATAATTTAAGCGAGAAGATTAAGATAATGTGATGTACGTATGAAATACGTCATGCAATGTTACCATTTTATTGCTTGCTATCTAAATCCATATTAACACACCACATTACAGTCGGTAAGTACTCTCGTTCTTAGGTTTGGTTTCACAAAAACTGCTGAGATGAGTTTCTCTCTCTTGTTTACGAAATAATATTTAATAGAGACGTAAAGGCAATAAATAAAACATAGGATTTGTGTTCCCATTTCAATAGAACATGGGCAACAATGGCGCTTGTCCCGCGGCGCGCACGCCGCGCATACATTGAACCTGAGATAATGTCTCCGGCTCGCCGCTAAGCCTCCCGCTATCTCAAATCTCATTTGCCGTTGTCTCACCATTTTACGTCTTTATCATAACACACTTATCGTTTTAACAATATCATAAATACAATATTTGCCCACTAATCTCTACATCCTCGGTTTGTTGGCGGATGCCAAACGGTAGCGCTCAAAATTATGACATACGGCTCTATCTTATCTATGGCCACTCTGCAACATATGTTACAGCGGCGCCTAATGGAACAACTCAGCTAATTCAACATTTCAAACCCAAAATTCGATTTTCGTACGGTGCGCAGCGGGAACACAGAGTGTGCTGTTTTCGAACGTGGAACGTGGTTTTTATTTCATTGTTTTATAGCGACACTAATGAAGGTGCACAATGGTTGCCTGCTTCGATCTTCCTGAACGGACCGCTAATTTCGCGCCCTTTCACCTGTCAATCACACGTCGCGCCCGCGTGAGCTCGCCAAACTGGAATTAGCGACGCCGTGCGACGCGACGTTGCGAAAACGGCCATTTGCAAGTTGCGTTACATTAATACATTTCGTCAACACTGTAATAAGATGTAAAAGCAATGATTTAATATTAATGACGAGGTGGTGGATGTTCGCACGCTGCGTGTGAAGGAACGCGGGGGCCATCAAAGTGTTCGCGGTGCAATCTGTCACGCGGATCATTGGCGCGAAAAATGTTTCGCTCAAACGCTCGGGCGGGTTTACGGCGACGCTGTCAGATTAAAGTTCCTCAATAACAGAAATGGTGCAAATGGTGCAATAAACGATTATGTTGACATGTATTAAAATTATACGGTTGACGAAATTAAACTTAATACTCAATTCTTTCTACTTTGATATCCTTGTGACGTGTTTTATATGTGTCTGGTTTACTCGCAACAAAAGCATAAAAATGCAAATACACAAGATATTTGTTTGTTTGCTTTATTCTTTACCATTTCATGATATCTGTGAGGATATCTAAATTGAAAGTTGAGACAAATTTATCCCCTATTCGCGATATGGAGAGTGAGTAAATTTTACTTTAGCAATCAATATAGTTGACAGTTGACTCTATAGTGAGTAGGTGTTTATACCGGCAAGATGTTTTAAAAGGAATGTTAAAATATTTGTACTTATAATAAAAAAAAATTCGCCTGAGTTGGTTGTCCTCGGTGGCCTTGTAGCAACATGGTATATTGAATTATTGACCAACAACATGGTATATTGAAGACTCAGGTTTGAATCCCGCCTGAGATTACATTTCACTTACATTTCACTTACATTACATTTTCTGACATTATTTCATTAGCGTAAAAAATTGTACTTATTTCTATAGAAAATGCAGACAAATATAGAAGTTATTCATGATTCACGTTCCCTTAATAATGAATATCGGTATTTCGCACGTACTTTAATAATCCCTGTTCCCAGTAGTTCCACCAAATAATCTCACCAGTAGAACTACTGCGAGTTTCCTTCCTAATTGACTTACTGGGAATTTTAACCCCAGTAGACTTACCAGTAAAACAAAACAATAAACAAAAATACTCTCATGTAGACCTAGTTAATAAAGACA
Organism: Schoenobius gigantellus; assembly: GCA_963935595.1. Taxonomy (NCBI): domain Eukaryota; kingdom Metazoa; phylum Arthropoda; class Insecta; order Lepidoptera; family Crambidae; genus Schoenobius; species Schoenobius gigantellus. The sequence goes on from OZ012557.1 coordinate 3,624,249, forward strand.
ACCAAACAGTTGCTACCGAAGACTCATTGCAACATTATAAATTCACAAAAAAGGACTTATATTACATTTATTAAAATACCTCTGATTACTTCATAAGCGCAATTGTTTTAAAGAAATTAGCACATGCGGCACCATAGCATCCCTATCCAATAAAAAATATGGCTGTCTTTAGGAAATTACTAGAAACAATTTAAATTAACCTTTTTAATACTGTAACAGGTTTACCTAAGTGAGTTATAACATAGGTCCATAAATTAATCTATTTGAAATGGATGTTATGGTGCTTAAAATGATATAGGATCTCCCTGATTTGAAGCACCTACACAATAAAAAAGATTATTTCTTATAGGAACCTGAAGGAAATAAAATAGTCATATAAGACTTTTAGAATGTCAATAATGAATGATAGAGATCTTATAACCGAACAAAGTTGGTTACTGACTGCAGTCGCATATAGATTTATTTCAGTAATCTACATTGGTGAGTTTGCAATGCAAGTTCCGCATCTTGCCCCCTAGGTAGGGTAAGATAAGGTGATAGTGATAGGACATATAATACACGTTCATATTTAAAAAATGTCATAAGGCGCAATAGGCAAAAAGCTGTCAACTTATAGCTACTGGCAAAATTCACACGTAAATGCCATTTCATGGCCTTCATCCTCGGCACCAGAACAGCTGCAATGTACCCATTTTTACAAGCTTTTATTAATATGTAGTACATGTCACTCAGCCTACTAAATAGCGACCTTGACAAATAAAACACGGAGTATCTTCGGAATTACTTAATTTTATATAGATCTTTTTGCAAAATGATGAATAAATCAATATAGAAAAAGATTTCGTCTCAGCAGGATTTGAATCCGCGTCTCCAACATACCGTATTGACGTCTTGACCAACTAGGCCACCGAGCGCTTACCAGCCCCGACGAAATTCTTAGCCTTATTGATCTCCTTTTTTTTTTTTTTTTTTTTTTTATGTAAGGCCCGGCAAATGACCTCCTCCCGCCTGATGTTAAGCGGTGAAAGAGGCCCAAATGAGTTGACAGATAGAGTAGGGACGACATCCACTATCCTACCTGCCCGCCCCTTGCCGGCCTAAAAGATGCTTTTTCACACCTCTTTTGAAGGAACCCATGTTGTAGGATGGAGGAAACACGTGCGCAGGTAGAGAATTCCAGGCATTGAACGACAGAAGAAGGAATCTTGGAATTTCTTGGTACGGTGTGAAAAGGAGGACACAGTGTACGGATGACTCCGAAGGCCCTTACGCGTGTTTCTGTTAAGGAATGGAGAGGGAGGGATAAGGTTGAAGAGCTCCTCAGAGCATTCCCCATGGAACATTCGGTAAAAGGCGCTAAGAGAGGCGATGTCACGACGAAGTTGTAGAGGCTCGAGGGTGTTAGTTGCCTCTACATCGCCAATTATTCGAATAGCGCGACGCTGCAATCTGTCCGGAGCATCGAGGAGGTACTGAGCGGAGCCGTCCCAAAGGTGCGAGCAATATTCCACGCAAGACCTAACCTGAGTTTTATACAACAGGCATAGTTGGTCCGGCGCAAAATACCTACGCACCTTGTTTAGGACACCGAGTTTCCGTGAGGCAGCAGTTATAACGGATTCGATGTAGTCTCTGGGGTTCAGATCGCAGCGAATGTTCATTCCCAGCAAGGTGATGTTACTCTGTGTGTGAAGGGTTGTGCCCTGAAGAGAAGGAGGGGGGAGGAAAGGTGACCTTTTCGCCGAGAACGCGCACACCTGTGTTTTCTTAGCATTGAACTCGACAAGATTGTTGGAACCCCATTCGGAGATGAGGTCCAGCGTCCTGTTGAGCTCAATGATAAGATTCTGCCTCTCCCTATCAATATTGCCACGAGCAGCCCCTGAGCTTCCGTGATATCCCCCATGCACTGTACTGTCGTCTGCATAGCAATGTATACTTCCCAAGGAAAGCATGAGCTTTATTCTTAGTTAAGCCAAAGTAGTCTTTATTCACTGTTAACTGTTTTAACTGTGTAGATTCAACTTTTTTTTCATTCCTACTTGTATTTGCAGACATCTTGAGTATTTTCAGAATGTATGCACATACAAGGTTAAATATGTTTCCTTTAAATTAGAATGTTTTGCTTTGTTTTGACGTCAATAAGTGCCTGCCTATGTTGAATAAAGACTTTTGAATTTGAATTTGTATTTTGAATAGATTTCTTGAAACATGGTAATAAAGCAGAGTAGGTAGTAAAGTACGGCTACTATCCACACATTTAGAGAGAGATGGTAAAATTATAATCACTGGTAAGCTACAATAATGTTTATTATAACAAATGGTAAAAAGACTACCAAACTATGATGGTATGAATGAATGAGCTCACGCGAAAGAGTGGTTATACGGTAATGGTAAAGTCAACGAGGAGTCACATATCAAATTTAGGCGAAATCAGGGTCAGCGGCCCTAGTGTCATCTCCCTAGGCGTAGTTCTAAAGGTGCTACAAACAAACCATATATTTAATTTATATGGAAACTAGCTTTCTGCCCCGCAGCTTCGCCTATTTTCCCGTAGTCAAAATGTTTGAAATAAAGCAAAAGCTCTTGAAGAAGTCCCGTTAAAATACGTTAAGCAGATATACTCAAACAAAAAAAAACAAATTTCAATCCCTATTTCACATTTCTAAGTGGGGAAGTTGTTCACTTATTTCTAACTAGCTTCTGCCCGCGACTTCGTCTGCGTGGACTTCAGAATTGGGTCTAAAGCTTCGCTCGTTAACAATTTTTAATCTTCCCACAGGAACTATTTGAGAGATCTTTAAGGAATATAAAGTACATGTCTTTTTCCATAGCATAGGTGACATTCATAGTTCAAAGCTGTCTGCCCGCGGCTTAGCTCGTAAACAATTTTCAATTTTCCCTCGGGAACTACTTAAGGAATCAGGATAAAAGGTAGCCTATGTTCTTTTCCATATCAAAGGCTATATGCATGCCAAATTTCATCCAAATCCGTTCAGCCGTTTTTGCGTGATTGAGTAACAAACATCCAAACATTTAAACATCCACACTTTCACATTTATAATATTATATATAGTAGGATTATTAACTTAAAAACAAAATTGTATGCTTTTAGTTTAAAAAATACTGTCTTCCTAACCTACATACGAACGAGCAGCCCCTACTTCACCCTCTTAGGAGAAGAATATCCAAAAACATGCAGAAACATGCATTTTTTTAATTAGTAAATCTAAAAATTTCATAAAGTTACGCGTTTCTTACTTCAAAAAATATTTTACAAAAAATAAAAGCTGATTTCAAAAACACTTAAAAGTTAAAATTAATGTAATAATAGGTACACACAATATCACGCTTCTATATTAAAGTCTTTGCCAAATCTTTTCAGTGTTTTTCAAGTCAGTTTTTATTTTTTGGAAAATCTTTTTTTTATTTTTATCTTTTTAGTGAATTTAATACCTATCACCTCACTTTCCTGACCTTGGACCTTGGACTTGAATTTAATACCAGCTCACCTTCGGTATTAAATTCAGGTCCAAGTCCAAAAGTTAAGGATCCTTCCACCATCAGCTCGATTCATGACTACCAGACGCAAATACGTGAATAACTTCGGAAAGAACATGAAACACGTTGGACGTGCCTATACAATATAAGGATTTAATTGTGTCAATAAAGTATTATTATTATTATTATTTCCCTCTACTTTCACGGGATCCCATCATTAAAGCCTAACTTTGGTGACCATGGGACCACTTAAGGAATATACTCTATCGAATACAAAAAGAATTTCGAAAATCGGTCCGCAATTGGCGGAGTAATCGCGTAACATACCTACACACAAAACACGTTGGACAAACCCTAAAATTTAAGGTTTTCCTGGATTTTCATGGGATCCCGTCATCAGATCCTAACTTTGATGACCATGAGACCACCCTTGGAGTATACTCTATCGAATACAATAAGAATTTTGCAAATCGGTCCACAATTGGCGGCGTAATCGCGTAACATACACACAAAAAAAACATACGCATCGAATTGAGAACCTCCTCCTTTTCGGTTAAAAACGGGAAAAAAATATACGACATGTTGTTTTTTTAAGACATCCACGCAAACGAATCGCGAGCACAGCAGTCATGTAATAAAATCCCGAAGTCTATGATGGCCCAGGAGCCTAGATCTCGATGGAACAAACATACAAACAAACGTACGGATGGGAAAATGAGAACATAAACGTTACTAACAAAGTTGAAGTCACGCTTAAATGTCACCAATAACAACCGTAGATGTAGTGTAATTAATTACAAGCATATTTTGTACGCGTATGTGAAAACATAATAATAAAGAACAGCCTGTGCGGGTTCCCGCAGGTGCTCGCCGCGAGGACCTGTCACTGATAGCGAATATTGCTCCGCAAACACGCACTGCATTAACCACTCTATCCTTAAGTTCCCATAATTATTTTGCGGCACGTTATTAATTTAGAGGCCATTTTGATAGGTCTAGGTGTCTCTGTGTGTAGGTAAATATGGGCAGTAATATTTAATCTTGTTTGGTTGGTTGGTTGGTCGTAGTGTAGCGGGTTAGACTCGAGCTATTGATTAAAAAGAAAAGAGTTTTATATCTATACTATACACAAAAGGAGGATACACCATTTATAACTCAAGAACGGCTGCACCGATTTTAATGATCTATGATTTGTTAAATTTGTTTAAGCGCTCGAATAGCAAAATCAACATCAACATACACTAGACAACAACATATCCTTCGAAAAGTTATATCTACGCTTATGATTACGTCAATAAAATCCTGAATGAGAAAAAAGTTCGCTGGATCAGATAATTACTAATATTTTTTTACAAAAAACAAAACCGACTTTAAAAACACCAAAAAGTTATAAATAACATATAAGAATACATTCAACATCACAGTTATATATTGAAGTTGGTGTTGGTTGGCTGGGGTTACCTACCGGATGGTGCAGATGATGACCGGGCGGGGTGCGATGTCAGACAACCTCCTTGTGGTGCACCCTGAGCAACCCGGTAGATTCTCTGCCGCGGGCTAATAGTCTGACGAGAGGACCCCCATATGGGGCGTGGGATGGCCGGGTTCAACCCGGCGGGCCACTTCGTGTGGCCACCCGCTTCATGCGGGGAAGGGCGAAGTCCCCTCTTCTTATGTTAAGAAGAGGTGTGGCTCTCGCTGGAAGCCGATCCCGGCGGCTACCTCTGGTGGTAGTAGGGTCGAGGCGAGTTTCTCGCCGTGGCGCTTCGCGCCCGTTGGGGATTTCCCCGAGCTTCGGCTCACCCGCGCGGCGGTGGATCCAGTGGGATCTGCCGTTGGGCAACCCGTTACCCGCACTGAGCGGGCCGGGGGCCCGGCGCACTGAGCGTCGGGCCGCGTGGAAGACAACCACAGTAAAAAACCAATTGCGGGGTGTAGAGCGGCGCAATTCTGCGCCGCTCCACAAAACAGCAGAGCTAGACGGAGAGTCCGGCAACGGACATGTCACGGGCAGGGGGTCAGCGGGAATAAGGCCTGGCTGTTGTCCCCTTCCCTCTGTCTTGTGACGGACGGAGGAGCTGCTGGGGGGTTTTTAGTGGGTAGGCCCGGGCCGGGTACGGTCTGGGGAGTCCCACATATCCTCGTGGTTTGGCTCGGCCACGAGGAATGCGTAAATGCATTTTCCCCCTACCCAAAAAAAAAAAAAAAGATGATGACCGGGCGGGGTGCGATGTCAGACAACCTCCTTGTGGTGCACCCTGGGCAACCCGACAGATTCTCTGCCGCAGGCTAATAGTCTGACGAGAGGCCCCCCATAGAGGGGGGGCGTGGGATGGCCGGGTTCAACCTGGCGGGCCACTTCGTGTGGCCACCCGCTTCATGCGGGGAAGGGCGAAGTCCCCTCTTCTTGTCTTAAGAAGAGGTGTGGCTTTCGCCGGAAGCCCGATTTGGGCGGCTATCTATGTACCTACATAGATAGCCGCCCAACAGTGTGGAGGCGACTTTTCGCCATGGCGCTTCGCGCTTGCCGGGGATTTCCCCGAGCTTCGGCTCACCCGCGCGGCGGTAGATCCAGTGGGATCTGCCGTCGGGCAACCCGTTACTCGCATTGAGCGGGCCGGGGGCCCGGCGCACTGAGCATCGGGCCGCGTGGAAGACAACCACAATAAAAAACCACTTTCGGGGTGTAGAGCAGCACACGTGCCGCTCCACTAAGCAGCAGAGCCAGAAGGTGAGTCCGGCAACGGACAGTTCACAGGCGGGGGGTCAGCGGGAACAAGGCCTGGCTGTACTCCCCTTCCCGCTGTCTTGTGACGGACGGAGAAGCTGCTGGGGGGGTTTTTAGTGGGTAGGCCTGAGCCAAATGCGGTCTGGGGAGTCCCACATATCCTCGTGGTTCAGCTCGACCACGAGGAATGCGTAAATGCATTTTCCTCTCTCCCAAAAAAAAATGATGACCGGGCACGGCTGCTTCGGCCATTATCTGCTCCATGTCGCACGGAGGAAGGAGACGCCGCAGTGTCATCACTGCGGCGCTCCTGACGACACAGCCGAACACACCCTTTCGTAGTGCCCGGCCTGGCGACCCCAACGCGACGCACTAGCCCTCGCTCTGCGCCTAGGTAGGGGTGCATCCGTCGCGCTGGCCAGAGTCGCACGCGAGATGCTGACCGGCGCGACGGCGTGGGAGGCTGTCACCTCCTTCTGCAAGGATGTGCTCTCGCAGAAGGAGGCGACAGCCTCCCAGAGCGGACGCGAGAGGTCTACCCATTAGCTGCACCGCTCCGGCGTAGGCGTTTGGGTAGGAGGAGGCGCGCGTTTCTGGACGCGCGCCGCCAACTCCCTTAAGCAAACTGGGGATGAAATGGCCCGGCCGGCCGACAACCGGTTGGGAGACATTACTTTCTACCCCTGGGCGGCCCATCTGGGGTCGCATTATTGCACTTGGCGACCCCTCCGTAGAGTAAGCCCCGGTGCTTGGGTCAGCTACGCTGGCTCACCGTCGGGCCTATTCTCCAGGGGGCGCACTCGGGGAATACTCGGGTAGAAGTTGCTGGAGGGTGGTTTAGCTAGGTATGGGGTGTATACCCGAGTCCTAGGGCATATCCTGGGGGGGCGGACTTGTCAGCTTTCAGTCCCTTGTTGAATCATAAAGAGATTCCCCCTCCTTAAAAAAATGGTTGGCTGGGGTTGGGGTTGGTTGGGGAGCGTCGGTGGCGCTGTGGACTCGGCACTTGCCTTCCAATCGGGGGGTCAGGGTTCGAGACCCGCTATGTACCAATGTGTTTTTCGTTTCGAATTTCATATGTACATTTATCCGACGCTCCTACGGTGAAGGAAAACATCGTGAGGCAACCTGCATACATCTGCGAAGAAATTCAATGATGTATGTAAAGTCGACCAATCCGCACTGGGCCAGCGTGGTTGACTAAGGCCTAATCACCCTAACATAGGGTAGGCTCGAACCCCTCGGTGGGGACGTATATGAGCTGTGGTGATGGGGTTGGCTAAATAATTCTTTCAATATACTGTATATTGAAAGAATTATTTCCGAACTCCTAACCTACCAGGAACCTTCCATCATCAGCTCAGGGACATGATATGATGACTGCCAGATGCAAATACCTGAATATCTTTAGCAAAAACATGAAACACGTTGGACGTGCCTATGAAATTTAAGGGTTTCTCTCGATTACCATGGGATCCCATCATCCGATCATGACATGGTGACAGTAGGACCACTTCGGGAGTCTTTCGATTACAAAAAGAATTTTGAAAATCTGACCATAATTGGTGGAAAAATCGGTGAATATACAAATAAAATAAGTTTGTACAATCGAACATAGAACAACCTCCTCCTTTTTCGAAGTCGGCTAAAAAAGTGTCAATTATTAGTAGAACAAAGTTGAAAAAAATAGGAATTATCACATGATTCCAGATGCGCTCCAGGGCAGAAAGAATATACTCCGTGATGGCTATCAGGCACGGAGAGATAGCGAATGATGGAGTGCGGCAGGCTGCGATGTACCTAATGTTACAGCAGGGGGGTAGAACTTCCGTTCTACGGAGCTATGCAGCATGCTGGACGACGAAAATTTCCATGAAGGAAAAAGTTTTATAACTATGCCCATTGCCTAAGGTATGGCCCGCGCGCTAGGTTGGCTCTCGACCAAGCATAAGCCCCCGCTCTGTCCCAGGGTGGTCCGGAGAATTGGGGTTACCCAGACACTAGATCACCACGACTATATAGACAAGATGGTAAGTGGGTATACCCCGTACTCTGCGAGGAGTCCCACACACGCCTGTCGACTAGCCTGGCAGATTAGTGTGCAGTAACACTCCCCCTCATAAATACCGGCCAAGTGTTTGTCTAATCATACATTTACTAGCTACTATGCAATTCAACTAAGAATAGGACCGACTTGGCGCCATATTGTGACGTCATAGCTGTCAATAGGGATGATGACTGAATTCTAATTTTCACGTCTCGTCATAAAATATTAAAATGCTATAGAAAAAGATACAATACTGTGAAATTAGAATTAAAATCGGTGTAGAAATACATTAGATACAAGCATTTTAAGTTGTTAATTTGGAAGCGATAAGACAGAGAGATCCGACATCAACCGTGACGTCATTGTGTAGTACGGCCATATAAACTCCATATAAATTGCCGTTTTGCTAGAAAGGGATGGAGAAAAATCTTTAATACCTTATATCTTGGTTGTTTTTTTAGTTATTCGAAAACCGATTTTTTATTTTAGTTTGTTATATGAATGAGCTTCTAGTAAAGCAAATAAATTTTTTTAGTCATCTAGCCTATTCAAACCAATTAGGGAGGGTAGCAAAAAAAGTTTTTCTTTAATAAAATTTATTTACTAAGATTAAGTGAGAAAAACACATCAGATTTTTTTAAATATTTTTTTTACTAAGATTGAGAGAAATAAAAACAATATTGTAGCGTCCTGCCTGTCGTTCCTATACTATGTATAATAAGTTAGATTTTAAGTTAGTTTGTAAGATTTGTTTTCGGCCTTTAACTCTGTACATATTAAGAAAATAAGCTTTTTCTTATTAGCATGCTCTATATATTTTAATTACTCTTTATTCTATATAGTTTATTTTTCATATTTATTATTTTCATATTTGTATCTATTTTCATAGTTTTCTTAATATATTATTTTTTATGTATGCGGACTACTCAAGTTCCATCACCCAAAAATGCACTGACTGTCATTTATTTTTCACTTTACGGTTTACTATCCTCTCATCCCAAAATGATCAATAGAAAGAGCAAGCTTATTTTCTTCTTCTAAATTCTAGTACTTGTTTTGTTTTATTCATTTGTTTTAGCTGTAATATAAAATTAGTATGTACGCTGAATCGGGAGTTCAGTCGTCGAGTTAGCTCGTACACTACGCACTGTAGTGCAGGCCGTTCCCGGGCCATTGGCATTGGCCCGGGACTCAAGAAGGCTCCGCGTAAATCTATCTTTAAACTAAAACTACCTGCTGCTGCCTAAACGCTTTGCCGAAGCTCCTACTTTCGGTCGCCGTGGAAGAAGCTACCCTTCTATCGCCGTTTTACTTCGGTCCTGCGGAAGAAGCCACTGCCGATTTGCCTCTACGGGTCTCTTCTGATTATCGTCTCGAGAGTGCTGAAGAGCAACACAACTGCGGGCCTGGTGTGACTGGGTTGTCGCCGTGCACTGAAACGACGCTGCTGTTACCATCTTCAGCTGTGTTCCTGTTTTCCCGCCATAGTTTCACGTTCCCCCTAAGTCCGTACCGATCCTACCACCGGTGGTCACGTCGCGAGTGAATTCCCTTTTCCCCTGTCCCTCCTATTCCCCGGCAACGTCGTGTGTGCATCGAAATAGACTCTAAAATTTGCTTGTAAATAAATATTAATATTTTGTATCATAATATTTTTATCTTTTGTAGTATAGTGTTTCCCTATTTCTCTCTCCCGATTTATCTGCTGCGTTACGTTACAACCTCTCTGAGAGGGAGAAGCTGTAACGCAGCAGATAAATCGGGAGAGAGAAATAGGGAAACACTATACTACAAAAGATAAAAATATTATGATACAAAATATTAATATTTATTTACAAGCAAATTGAGTCTATTTCGATGCACACACGACGTTGCCGGGGAATAGGAGGGACAGGGGAAAAGGGAATTCACTCGCGACGTGACCACCGGTGGTAGGATCGGTACGGACTTAGGGGGAACGTGAAACTATGGCGGGAAAACAGGAACACAGCTGAAGATGGTAACAGCAGCGTCGTTTCAGTGCACGGCGACAACCCAGTCACACCAGGCCCGCAGTTGTGTTGCTCTTCAGCACTCTCGAGACGATAATCAGAAGAGACCCGTAGAGGCAAATCGGCAGTGGCTTCTTCCGCAGGACCGAAGTAAAACGGCGATAGAAGGGTAGCTTCTTCCACGGCGACCGAAAGTAGGAGCTTCGGCAAAGCGTTTAGGCAGCAGCAGGTAGTTTTAGTTTAAAGATAGATTTACGCGGAGCCTTCTTGAGTCCCGGGCCAATGCCAATGGCCCGGGAACGGCCTGCACTACAGTGCGTAGTGTACGAGCTAACTCGACGACTGATTCGCGTCCTGCCTGTCGTTCCTATACTATGTATAATAAGTTAGATTTTAAGTTAGTTTGTAAGATTTGTTTTCGGCCTTTAACTCTGTACATATTAAGAAAATAAGCTTTTTCTTATTAGCATGCTCTATATATTTTAATTACTCTTTATTCTATATAGTTTATTTTTCATATTTATTATTTTCATATTTGTATCTATTTTCATAGTTTTGTTAATATATTATTTTTTATGTATGCGGACTACTCAAGTTCCATCACCCAAAAATGCACTGACTGTCATTTATTTTTCACTTTACGGTTTACTATCCTCTCATCCCAAAATGATCAATAGAAAGAGCAAGCTTATTTTCTTCTTCTAAATTCTAGTACTTGTTTTGTTTTATTCATTTGTTTTAGCTGTAATATAAAATTAGTATGTACGCTGAATCGGGAGTTCAGTCGTCGAGTTAGCTCGTACACTACGCACTGTAGTGCAGGCCGTTCCCGGGCCATTGGCATTGGCCCGGGACTCAAGAAGGCTCCGCGTAAATCTATCTTTAAACTAAAACTACCTGCTGCTGCCTAAACGCTTTGCCGAAGCTCCTACTTTCGGTCGCCGTGGAAGAAGCTACCCTTCTATCGCCGTTTTACTTCGGTCCTGCGGAAGAAGCCACTGCCGATTTGCCTCTACGGGTCTCTTCTGATTATCGTCTCGAGAGTGCTGAAGAGCAACACAACTGCGGGCCTGGTGTGACTGGGTTGTCGCCGTGCACTGAAACGACGCTGCTGTTACCATCTTCACCTGCCTGCATGGTTTCCCTTCATATATCACAACAGCGGGCCTGGTGTGTACTATGTGTTCCCCTCATATCTCACGTTCCCTCTAATCCTATATTTTTACATCACTTGCCTCTATCTTACTGATAATCGTATATTTTTAATATGGCTAGAGCAATAAATTTTTCTCTCTTAAACAAGCTCGAATTGGAGTACGAGGTTTCCATTCGAGGTGAAGAGCCAGCGGAAACATTGCTTTTATTGAAATCTCAAATTGCTAGACTGTCAGCCGCTTCCTCGCCAGATGATATAGTAGACTCTGTGTTTTCAATTACTGATGACATTGACCAACTGTCAGTGACAATTGATTATATCAGTGCAAAACTTGCACTTATCGAGTCTGGTAGACGGAACCTAATTAAAAAAGTGGAAACATATCTAAACCACGTATTTTTTAGATTGGAACGAGTCGATGTGGACTTGTACAAAGATTATAAAGAAACTTATATTCTTCTTTTAGAAAAATTTCATACATTGGAGGAAAAATTTGATTCTTTAATCTCTATTACTACAAATCTAGTTCCGTCTTGTCCCACTTCAAGAGTAGGTTCTCCACTTACAGTTATGTCCAAAGTAGATCAATATCCACCAGGCGTTACTGTGTGTCAACATGATGTACATCATAACAATACTTTATCAATTAAAGAATTAAAGTCTTTTTCTTTTAACGGAAAATCTTGTCCGAGGTCTTTCTTACAAAAAGTTACTGAATTTTGTATTTCTCGTAATATTGATAAGAGTACTTTGAAAAATCATGCTTTTGAGATTTTTGCCGACCACGCACTTCACTGGTTTCGCTTTCAATATACTCGAAATCCGAATTTGTCTTGGGGTGAGATAGCGGAATTGTTAGTTAGGGATTTCGGTGTGTTCGACTACGATTACAAATTGCTTGAATCCATTCGTAAGCGTACTCAAGGTGCGGATGAGTCAATTATAGTGTATATATCGATAATGTTCGGCATGTTCTCTAGGCTCACGAAAAAATTGTCGGAGCAAGAAGAGCTCAACATTCTTTTACATAACATCAGGCCGTGTTATTCTGTTTTTGTAGGACTTAATAATGTTCAGTCGGTTGATTCTCTTATACAAGCCTGTCAATCATATGAACATCTTCAAGAACGCGATCGGAGTTTTCGTGAACCTAGCGCAGAATCGAATCCATGGGCAATGGAATTTAGTTATAAACCTAGTCCTCATGGTAATATATCAAAGTCTGATAGGCCATCCGTTTCTTATCGACCGTCAGAAACTAAAACTTTAGAATCGGTTCCAGTTAAAAATAACATTTCTTTTCCTAAAACTTATACTGCACCATCTCCTCATGCTTCTCCAAATAATTTCTCTCGACTTTCAGCTACTAAGAACGATAACTTTACTAAAAATTCTAGTAACGCCAGACATTTCGTAAATTCCAATTCCTCTCAATCGCACTTATTCTGTGTTCGGTGTCGGATTAATGGACACTCACTTAGAACTTGTGATAAGCCTAGGGAGTTGATTTGTTTTAAATGTGGGTTAAAGGGGTATAAAGTTGCCGATTGTCCAAAGTGTAATGAGGGCCCTATTAATTCAAAAAACGAGTAGGTGACTTGGCTGAAGTTTTTCCACAAAATTCTCATTTAAATACTAAAGAGTGGGAAGTTTGGTTAGAAACTGTTAAACAATTCATGAAGTGTTACAAGACCAATTCTATTTTTTGTGAGGAAAATGACTACCAACGTCCTTTTCTTGATATTTCGGTTGGTAATGAAGTTTTCTCTGGTTTATTAGATAGTGGTAGTTCCATTACTGTTTTGGGTAACAATTCTCACAAAAAATTCATAGAGTTAGGTTTTACTTTAGTCAAGTCGTGTATAGATGTTATGGTCGCAAATAAAAATGTTGTTAAGTCTATTGGTTATATGCTTCTTCCAATGTCGTTTAATAATGTAACACATATTATTAAAGCTTTAGTTTTTCCTGATCTCTATCCGTCTCTTATTCTTGGAGTAGATTTTTGGAAGAAATTTGATTTGACTCCTAAGTTATTTTCTCTTAATCTTAATTTAGTTTCTCAATCTGGTTGTTCTAATAGTGATTCTCAAATTTTATCGTTTGGGCATCTTTCTGAAGATCAGAAGGCTGTTGCGTGTAATATAATCGAGCGTTTTAAGAATATTTCTTTTGAACATCGTGGTCAACTTGGTCGTACTAATCTAATTTCCCACAGAATAGATACTGGCAATGCTTTGCCTATTCATCAACGTTGTTATAGACTATCTCCGATGAAACAAAAGGCTCTCGTTAATGAAGTTGACAAGATGTTAGAGTTACAAGTTATTGAAAAATGCGAGAGTCCTTGGCTTTCTCCTGTGCTAATAACACCCAAGAAAAATGGCGAATGGCGGTTTTGTGTTGATAGTCGTAAACTCAATTCTGTTACTTAAACTCACACTTCTCTGAGAGGGAGAAGCTGTAACGCAGCAGATAAATCGGGAGAGAAATAGGGAAACACTATACTACAAAAGATAAAAATATTATGGTACAAAACGTTAATATTTATTTACAAGCAAATTTTAGAGTATTTCGATCTTCTAAAATATATACACACACGACGTTGCTGGGAAATAGGAGGGACAGGGAAAAAGGGAATTCACTCGCGACGTGACCACCGGTGGTAGGATCGATACGGACTTAGGGGAACGTGAAACTATGGCGGGAAAACAGGAACACAGCTGAAGATGGTAACAGCAGCGTCGTTTCAGTACACGGCGACAACCCAGTCACACCAGGCCCGCAGTTGTGATGCTCTTCAGCACTCTGAGACGATAATCAGAAGAAACCCGTAGAGGCAAATCGGCAGTGGCTTCTTCCGCAGGACCGAAGTAAAATGGCGATAGAAGGGTAGCTTCTTCCACGGCGTCCGAAGCTTCGGCAAAGCGTTTAGGCAGCAGCAGGTAGATTTAGTTTAGAGATAGATTTACGCGGAGCCTTCTTGAGTCCCGGGCCAATGCCAATGGCCCGGGAACGGCCTGCACTACAGTGCGTAGTGTACGAGCTAACTCGACGACTGAACTCTCGATTCAGCGTACATACTAATTTTATATTACAGCTAAAACAAATGAATAAAACAAAACAAGTACTAGAATTTAGAAGAAGAAAATAGGCTTGCTCTTTCTATTTATCAGTTTGGGATGAGAGGATAGTAAACCGTAAAGTAAAAAATAAATGACAGTTAGTGCATTTTTGGATGATGGAACTTGAGTAGTCCGCATACATATAAATAATATAATAAACATAGTATGAAAATAGATATATAAATATGAAAATAATAAATGTGAAAAATAAACTATATAGAATGAAGCGTAATTAAAATATATAGAGCATGCAAAGGAGAAAAAGCTTATTTTCTTAATATTTACAAAATTATAGGCCGAAAACTAACTTAAAATCTAAATTATAATACATATAGTATAGGTACGACAGGCAGGACGCTACATTATCCCCCCACAAAGAGAAAAATTTACACTAATGTAAATTTTAAAAAACCTAACCTAATATACTTATTTACACACACATATACATATTTAAACATGACCTAGGCTTATTTAACGAGTAGTTAACCGCTCTATAGTACTCAGAGTACTTTATTAGAGATAAGAGAGAGGAGAGAATTTAGTTTAGGGAGCTTAGCTACTCCCTAAATTCGATCAGTCTTAATGCTATACACACTGAACAAGAATAAATTAAGAGAAGTAGTCAACCGCTCTATAGTACTCAGAGTACTTTATTAGAGATTGGAGGGAGAGAGTATTTAGTTTAGGGAGCTTAGCTACTCCCTAAATTCGATCAGTCTTCACACTGTACAAAAATAAATTAAGAGAAGTAGTCAACCGCTCTATAGTACTCAGAGTACTTTATTAGAGATAAGAGAGAGGATTTAATTTAGGAAGCTTAGCTACTCCCTTAATTCTATTAGAGTCTTAAAACTGTACAGAATATACAAGAACAGATTAAGAGAATATATACAAAATAATGTGCTAACCTGCCGTCCTAGTAAAAATATACAAATATTTACAATACAGAACTATTTAACAAAATAAAAGACAAAACAAAACAACATTTAATAACAAAAAAAATACAAATCAGAACTCTACATCTTAATATGCCACTTGCCTCTAGATCTATTTCGATCTTCTAAAATATATACAAGAGGTGAGAGCTTATTTACAACAGTGATTTCAACAAAGCGTGGTACCAAATTTATAAGTCTAGCCATATTGAAAATATATTATCAGTAAGATTTTACGTAGAGGCAAGCGAGTTAAAATATAGGATTAGAGGGAACGTGAGATATGAAGGGAAACCATAGCACACACCTGAAGATGGTAACAGCAGCGTCGTTTCAGTGCACGGCGATAACCCAGTCACACCAGGCCCGCTTAATTGGAAAGATCAACGAAAATTTTGAAAAGCAGCAATTTATTACCAAAATATATTGATTTCTTTGACGAGTCATAGGAAAAGGGCCCATTAAATCTAAGGAAATTGTTTGAAATGGTCTCGAGCAAATTTTTGGCTTACCCATTGGACCAAATGGTGAATGATTTAAGTGCTTATAAGCCAGACAAGTTTCACAAGTTGAAATAAATTTTGAAATATTACGAAACATATTCGACCAGTAGTAAGATAACGATAATTTCTTAAAAGTTTTAAAAATACCAAGATGGGGATTTGAAGGATCACCATGAGCAGACCTAATAAGATCTTCTCTTGCAGAAGGAGGAGGCACTTCCTTCCAAACAAAGTCATTACTCAAAGAATCAGAGTCTATGCGACGAAAGAGCTTGTTATCCCGAATACAATAATTAGAAAGAGAATCTGGATCATTCCGACACTGAGAGAAAAGAGTATTAAATTTTTCAACGTCGCAAGAGTTATAGAGAGCTAATGGATCTACAGCACTGAGTACATTAATCTCAGCAGCCTTGGACCGCGATAAGAGATCAGGTACAACATTATCTTTACCTCTTTTATGTGTTAAAACAAAATTAAAACAAGATAAGCGTACAGCCCACCGAGCAAGCCTTCCAGACGGATTTGAAAGATTAAGAAACCATTTTAAGGCTGCATGATCAGTGTAAACGGTAAACTGTCTACCGTTATCCAAATAACAACGCCAATGTTCAATAGCAGTTATTACAGCGAGAGTCTCACGTTCAGTTGTTGAGTAATTTTGCTCATTTTTTGTCAAAGATTTACTCATGTAAGCAATAACAACTTCTTTAGAATCTTGAACTTGCGTTAAAATAGCACCAATACCAAAATTAGATGCATCACAGTGAACTAAAAAAGGAAGATTGAAATCAGGACAGGATAGAATCGGAGTAGAAACTAAGGCTTGTTTTAACTTTAGGAACGAAGCTTCAGCAGCTGGATTCCAGGCAAACTTAGGAGAATTTTTACCATTTGAGGTTAATTTATTAAGTGGAGCTGCTACAGTACTGAAATTTGGAATAAATCGCCTAAACCAACTACAAGTCCCCAGAAATTTTCTTACATCTTTCTTAGATGCAGGAACAGGAAAATCTAAAACTGCCTGAATTTTGTTAGGGTCTGCTCGAAGACCTTGCCTATCTACAATATAACCTAAATATAAGAGTTCATTACGAAAAAATAAGCTCTTTTCAAAATTAATTGTAAGCTTCGCAAATGATAACTTTTCAAAGACCCTCATTAAAAGAGATATATGTTCCTCAAATGAATGACTTATAATAATTATGTCATCCAAATAACAAAATACTTTATTATCAAACTCAGGGGTAAACAGTTGATCCATAAGCCGCTGCTGAGTAGCAGGTGCATTGGAGAGACCGAAGGGCATGACCGTGAAACGGTACATTCCTCTACCTGGAACGTAAAATGCGGTCTTATCTCTGTCCTCTTCATGAAGAGGAATTTCCCAAAAGGCCTTAGCAATATCTATACTAGATAAGTATTTAGCATCCTTCAATTGATCCAGAATTTCATTAACAAGTGGAAGACTATATGCATCTTTTTTAGTAACAGAATTGAGTTTACGACTATCAACACAAAACCGCCATTCGCCATTTTTCTTGGGTGTTATTAGCACAGGAGAAAGCCAAGGACTCTCGCATTTTTCAATAACTTGTAACTCTAACATCTTGTCAACTTCATTAACGAGAGCCTTTTGTTTCATCGGAGATAGTCTATAACAACGTTGATGAATAGGCAAAGCATTGCCAGTATCTATTCTGTGGGAAATTAGATTAGTACGACCAAGTTGACCACGATGTTCAAAAGAAATATTCTTAAAACGCTCGATTATATTACACGCAACAGCCTTCTGATCTTCAGAAAGATGCCCAAACGATAAAATTTGAGAATCACTATTAGAACAACCAGATTGAGAAACTAAATTAAGATTAAGAGAAAATAACTTAGGAGTCAAATCAAATTTCTTCCAAAAATCTACTCCAAGAATAAGAGACGGATAAAGATCAGGAAAAACTAAAGCTTTAATAATATGTGTTACATTATTAAACGACATTGGAAGAAGCATATAACCAATAGACTTAACAACATTTTTATTTGCGACCATAACATCTATACACGACTTGACTAAAGTAAAACCTAACTCTATGAATTTTTTGTGAGAATTGTTACCCAAAACAGTAATGGAACTACCACTATCTAATAAACCAGAGAAAACTTCATTACCAACCGAAATATCAAGAAAAGGACGTTGGTAGTCATTTTCCTCACAAAAAATAGAATTGGTCTTGTAACACTTCATGAATTGTTTAACAGTTTCTAACCAAACTTCCCACTCTTTAGTATTTAAATGAGAATTTTGTGGAAAAACTTCAGCCAAGTCACCTACTCGTTTTTTGAATTAATAGGGCCCTCATTACACTTTGGACAATCGGCAATTTTATACCCCTTTAACCCACATTTAAAACAAATCAACTCCCTAGGCTTATCACAAGTTCTAAGTGAGTGTCCATTAATCCGACACCGAACACAGAATAAGTGCGATTGAGAGGAATTGGAATTTACGAAATGTCTGGCGTTACTAGAATTTTTAGTAAAGTTATCGTTCTTAGTAGCTGAAAGTCGAGAGAAATTATTTGGAGAAGCATGAGGAGATGGTGCAGTATAAGTTTTAGGAAAAGAAATGTTATTTTTAACTGGAACCGATTCTAAAGTTTTAGTTTCTGACGGTCGATAAGAAACGGATGGCCTATCAGATTTTGATATATTACCATGAGGACTAGGTTTATAACTAAATTCCATTGCCCATGGATTCGATTCTGCGCTAGGTTCACGAAAACTCCGATCGCGTTCTTGAAGATGTTCATATGATTGACAGGCTTGTATAAGAGAATCAACCGACTGAACATTATTAAGTCCTACAAAAACAGAATAACACGGCCTGATGTTATGTAAAAGAATGTTGAGCTCTTCTTGCTCCGACAATTTTTTCGTGAGCCTAGAGAACATGCCGAACATTATCGATATATACACTATAATTGACTCATCCGCACCTTGAGTACGCTTACGAATGGATTCAAGCAATTTGTAATCGTAGTCGAACACACCGAAATCCCTAACTAACAATTCCGCTATCTCACCCCAAGACAAATTCGGATTTCGAGTATATTGAAAGCGAAACCAGTGAAGTGCGTGGTCGGCAAAAATCTCAAAAGCATGATTTTTCAAAGTACTCTTATCAATATTACGAGAAATACAAAATTCAGTAACTTTTTGTAAGAAAGACCTCGGACAAGATTTTCCGTTAAAAGAAAAAGACTTTAATTCTTTAATTGATAAAGTATTGTTATGATGTACATCATGTTGACACACAGTAACGCCTGGTGGATATTGATCTACTTTGGACATAACTGTAAGTGGAGAACCTACTCTTGAAGTGGGACAAGACGGAACTCCAATTGTGCTGAAGCTCATCACAACTGCGGGCCTGGTGTGACTGGGTTGTCGCCGTGTACTGAAACGACGACGCTTACTGCCATCTTCACCTGTCTGCATGTTTTCCCTTCATATCTCACGTTCCCTCTAATCCTATATTTTAATTCACTTGCCTCTACGTAAAATCTTACTGATAATATATTTTCAATATGGCTAGACTTATAAATTTGGTACCACGCTTTGTTGAAATCACTGTTGTAAATAAGCTCTCACCTCTTGTATATATTTTAGAAGATCGAAATAGATCTAGAGGCAAGTGGCATATTAAGATGTAGAGTTCTGATTTGTGTTTTTTTTTGTTATTAAATGTTGTGTTTTGTTTTGTCTTTTATTTTGTTAAATAGTTCTGTATTGTAAATATTTGTATATTTTTACTAGGACGGCAGGTTGGCACATTATTTTGTATATATTCTCTTAATCTGTTCTTGTATATTCTGTATAGTTTTAAGACTCTAATAGAATTTAGGGAGTAGCTAAGCTCCCTAAACTAAATCCTCTCTCTCTTATCTCTAATAAAGTACTCTGAGTACTATAGAGCGGTTGACTACTTCTCTTAATTTATTCTTGTTCAGTGTGTATAGCATTAAGACTGATCGAATTTAGGGAGTAGCTAAGCTCCCTAAACTAAATTCTCTCCTCCCTCTTATCTCTAATAAAGTACTCTGAGTACTATAGAGCGGTTGACTACTCGTTAAATAAGCCTAGGTCGTGTGTAAATAAATAAATATATTTAGGTTTTTAAAATTTACTTTAGTGTAAATTTTTCTCTTTGTGGGGGGATAATGTAGCGTCCTGCCTGTCGTTCCTATACTATGTATAATAAGTTAGATTTTAAGTTAGTTTGTAAGATTTGTTTTCGGCCTTTAACTCTGTACATATTAAGAAAATAAGCTTTTTCTTATTAGCATGCTCTATATATTTTAATTACTCTTTATTCTATATAGTTTATTTTTCATATTTATTATTTTCATATTTGTATCTATTTTCATAGTTTTCTTAATATATTATTTTTTATGTATGCGGACTACTCAAGTTCCATCACCCAAAAATGCACTGACTGTCATTTATTTTTCACTTTACGGTTTACTATCCTCTCATCCCAAAATGATCAATAGAAAGAGCAAGCTTATTTTCTTCTTCTAAATTCTAGTACTTGTTTTGTTTTATTCATTTGTTTTAGCTGTAATATAAAATTAGTATGTACGCTGAATCGGGAGTTCAGTCGTCGAGTTAGCTCGTACACTACGCACTGTAGTGCAGGCCGTTCCCGGGCCATTGGCATTGGCCCGGGACTCAAGAAGGCTCCGCGTAAATCTATCTTTAAACTAAAACTACCTGCTGCTGCCTAAACGCTTTGCCGAAGCTCCTACTTTCGGTCGCCGTGGAAGAAGCTACCCTTCTATCGCCGTTTTACTTCGGTCCTGCGGAAGAAGCCACTGCCGATTTGCCTCTACGGGTCTCTTCTGATTATCGTCTCGAGAGTGCTGAAGAGCAACACAACTGCGGGCCTGGTGTGACTGGGTTGTCGCCGTGCACTGAAACGACGCTGCTGTTACCATCTTCAGCTGTGTTCCTGTTTTCCCGCCATAGTTTCACGTTCCCCCTAAGTCCGTACCGATCCTACCACCGGTGGTCACGTCGCGAGTGAATTCCCTTTTCCCCTGTCCCTCCTATTCCCCGGCAACGTCGTGTGTGCATCGAAATAGACTCTAAAATTTGCTTGTAAATAAATATTAATATTTTGTATCATAATATTTTTATCTTTTGTAGTATAGTGTTTCCCTATTTCTCTCTCCCGATTTATCTGCTGCGTTACAGCTTCTCCCTCTCAGAGAGGTTGTAACGTTACAATATTTATTTATTAAGGCTGAGTGTGAAAAAACATTAATGAAAATCAATGAAAATAAAAGAAAAAGTAAAGTATATAAGTTTCTGGGAAAAAGTAAAGTATATAAATTTCTGAGAAAAAGTAAAGTAAATAAGTTTCTGAGAAAAAGTTATTAAGTATATAAGTTTCTGAGAAAAAATAAAGTTTATAAGTTTGTGAGAAAAAGGGTCATGCATGACAGACAGATGGACAGACGAAGTGATCCTGTTCAGGACAAGAAATAAATGCACCCAATTGTTATTAAGTTGTTTTTAATAATCTTCTTTACAATAAATTTTTCTTAGCAGTAGTACTGTACTGTGTGAACTGTGTAGCAAGTTTTTGTATAATAAAAAATAATTGCGACTGAGATAAGCCGGCCGCAGCGCCGCCACTCGGCGATCTTCGGCGATCGTCGGGAAACATCGCTTCTTTAGGCGCGAACATCCTCCCCCGTTGAAGAATTCTTCAACTCTTCAGCGTCGTTGTCCTCAACATTTAAAGGGCAGAGCCGACTGAGAGCTCTTCGAATGATTCCAATTCCAGTATTAATATCTGCAACTCGAGGGATACCATCAGCTCCAGGATACAATGTAGAAACTCTCCCCATTCTCCATTTTAAGGGCGGTAGATTATCTTCCTTGATTAAGACTAAATCTCCTATTTTCAACGTGGAGTGCTGTTGCTGCCATTTTGTACGATGTTGTAGTTCTGTAACATATTCGTTGTGCCAACGCGACCAAAAATGTTGCCTCATCTGCTCCAACTGATTATATCTGTCCAATCTGCTGCATTTTAAGTCTGTCAATTTCCGTACAGGATGCGACGACAGTGGTTGCCCGATAAGGAAATGTCCTGGGGTAAGCGGTGACAGATCATTAGGATTGGGAGACAGTGGACATAAGGGACGTGAGTTAAGGATGGCCTCTATTTCAGCGAATAACGTCGACAGCTCTTCAAACGTTAAATGCCTATCTCCTAAAATTCTTTTTAGATGGAACTTAGCCGATTTAACACCAGCCTCCCATAGTCCGCCAAAATTAGGTGAGTAAGCTGGTGAGAAATAGAAATTTATTCTTTCATCCGAACCAATTTGAGTCAAATCTTCTTTATTTTGCAAAATTATTTTATCTAATTCATTTTTAGCTCCCACAAAATTAGTGCCGTTATCACAAAATATGTTCTTCGGTTTACCGCGTCGTGAAATGAATCTTTTTAAGCTCAAGATAAATGCGTCTTTACTTAAATCACTTACAGTTTCTAAATGAAGAGCCTTGGTTGCAAAACATACAAATATACACAAATAACACTTACTTATTTTGCAACCACGGCCCTTCCTATCTGTTATATTAAATGGACCTGCGAAATCTACGCCTGTAGTTTCAAACGGTATGCCCGGGGTCAGTCGTTGACTCGGCAGATTACCCATTAAAGGCTGCAAGGTCTTAGCTCTATAGCGTTTACATATTTCGCATTTGTGGGGTATACTTCTCGCAAGAATTCTAGCATTTACTATCCAAAAGTGCTCTCTTACAGAGGCTAATAATAACTGAGGACCGGCATGCATAAGTCGCAGGTGTTCATTTTGAAATATAAGAATTGATAAACGATGCTTAGAGTCAAGAAGCATGGGATGTTTTTTGTCATAACTGAATTTTGAATTTTCTATCCTGCCTCCTACTCTAATCACTCCTAACTTGTCTGCAAACGGATTCAATGATAATATTCTAGATTTTTTAGACAGTAATTGTTTATTTTCAAAGGCCTTTACTTCATCATTGAACGACTCCAATTGGGCCAACTTTACTAACGCGGTAGTACTATTATTCAACTCATTTACACTTAAATTTAATGAAGTTAATCTATTTTTTGAATATTTACAATTATTTATAAATCTAAGTATATAACCCATAACTCTTTTCAATTTATTTAAATTTGAATATCCTAAAAATAAATGAAATAACTCATTTGTTTCAATTTTATCAGCTGTATTATTTAATACATGAATTTCGCTATCTCTTTTACCTCTTGGCGAATTATACTGTTTTGTAGGCCACTGAGACTCATCTTGAGTTAAGAACTCAGGTCCTCCCAACCAAAGGTTAGATATTTTGTTATCAAATGTAGTTACTCCACGTGAAACGAGATCAGCAGGGTTGTCACTGGTAGGTACATACCTCCATTCACAATTTTGTGCTAACTTATTAATTTGGTTTACTCTATTTGCTATAAAAACTTCTAACTTTTTATTATATGAGGTATGTATCCACCCGAGAACTACCATGGAATCTGTCCAATGTATACATCGTGCCACAGGGCAGCGTAAGGCTTGCCTGACCTTAGCGCTCAACTCAGCTGCAAGCATGGCACCGCACAACTCAAGTCGAGGGATTGTTAATGACTTCAATGGTGCAACCCTTGATTTTGCACATAGCAGGTTTACGTAGACTCGTCCGTTCTGGTCTACTGAACGAATATATACACACGAGCCGTATGCCACCTGAGAAGCATCCGAGAATATATGGAGTTCAATTGCTACATAATTTTTACACATAACATGTCTAGGTATATTTAAACATGATAATGTATTAATTGTTTTTATGAAATCTAACCACATTCTCATAATATCCTCAGTTACATTTTCATCCCAACCTATTTTACTTTTCCATAAATGTTGCATAATTAATTTAGATCTTACAATAAATATACTCAACAAACCTAAGGGATCAAATATTTTTGATATTGTAGATAATAAATTTCTTTTTGTGATACTTTTGGTTATATTTATATTCACGGGGAACATGAAATTATCAGACAACGGTGACCAAATTAACCCTAAAGTACTTGTTGTAGCCTTTGAGTCTGAAATGGGTTGGTCATTACTACAATTATTATCATTAAAGTTAACATTAGAATTTGTACGAATTTTTCTTAAATTAAATCCAGCTAATTTTAAATATTCTACAACTTTTTTAAATATCTGTTCTAACTCCTTTTCATTTTCAAAACCAGTCAAAACGTCATCGTAATAAAAATCATGTTCTATAATATTTCTTATGTTGACATCATTACATTCTAGCGCCAACTGATATAAACAGCGTGTACTTATAAAGGGCGCTGACGCAGTGCCGTACGTCACGGTATTTAACTTAAAATATTGCAACGATTCATGTTCATTTTCTCTCCATACAATCATTTGCCAATTCCTTTGATCTTCATTAATAGTAATTTGTCGAAACATTTTTTCTATATCCGCTGTGATCACAAAACTATGTAACCTAAATCTCAATAAAATGCTAAACAAATCATCCTGTACAACAGGACCAACGGCCTGTATATCATTCAACGACCGCCCGGTGTTGGTTTTCGCAGACGCATCAAATACAACACGAAGCTTCGTGGTTTCGCTCTTTTCTCTCAACACCGGGTGATGCGGTAAATAATAAGCAGGCTCGCATTTACTCGAGTGTGACAAATGACCTAAATTTTTATACTCATTTATAAAATTTACATAAGCGTTTTTTAATAAAGGTTGTTTTCTTAATCTTTTTTCTAAATTATAAAATCGTTGTTTTGCAATTTGAAGAGAATCTCCTAACGTGCCAGGCGATGTGTGAAATGGCATTCTGACACAAAACCTACCGTTTCGTAGTCTATACATATTTTCTACAAAATGATTTTCGCAAAATTCTTCGTCTGCATTTTTTACCATTTTTACAGACGGCAGTTCTTCAATTTTCCAAAATTTTTCAACTACACTATTTAATTCTAAATTAAGTTGGCAGCTTACTGCATAATTACTAGGCTCTTGTATCCGCAAAGGTCCAGAAATAAGCCAACCTAAAGTAGAATACTGCAAAGTTGGTTTATCTTTTCCTAATTTTACTTGTTTTCCAAAAACTATTTCCCAAAATAAATCCGCACCAATCAATATGTCTACTTCAGCCGGCTTAAAAAAGTTCGGATCTGCTAAGTTTACTAAAATATTTTTAGGAATATTTAAAGTTTGTACATTTACATATATATTTGGCAATAAGCTCGTTATACGTGGCACTACCATACTATTTACTACAGTCACAAAATTACCTTTCATCGACTTAATTTCAAATTTACATCGATCAGCAATCTGAAACTTAATGTTGCCTATTCCTGATACAGTCATAGGCTGCTCGTTTTTAATACTACACAATCCTAACTTGTCGCGTAGACAG
The DNA here is from genome assembly GCA_963935595.1 of Schoenobius gigantellus. Taxonomy (NCBI): domain Eukaryota; kingdom Metazoa; phylum Arthropoda; class Insecta; order Lepidoptera; family Crambidae; genus Schoenobius; species Schoenobius gigantellus. The sequence goes on from OZ012557.1 coordinate 3,649,748, forward strand.
TTGGTAATCATACTTATTTGACTGCCGCTGTCTAGTAAAGCGCGAACTACAAATACTTCATTGTTACTTTTGTTTACAACTTGAACGAGCGCCGTAGACAAAAAAACCATACGCGTCGGCAACGCTACGGCCATTTCCGCAGTTGATAAGGAGACAGGCTCGGGCGTATTCGCCGTGCACAGTTGGTCGCATTGTACTTGTGACACGAGCGTGGGAGAATCGTTATTAACTACATTGCTATTTTGTACCTTAGGTCTATGCAATAACGTATTATGCTTATATCTGCACACACGGCACGGATTACTCAGGCAATTACTTGCATAATGTCCAGTATTTAGACAATTTAGACATAATTTATTTTTAGACACTAAATAATTACGCTCGTCCAAAGTCATTGAATTGAACTTAGGACATTCATACAAACGATGCATTTGTTTACATAATATACAGCTTAACTTACTACTATTATTACTCGACGAATGACCAGATGTTCCGAAAGTAGCTATTTTATCATTTCTCGGGTTTTTGTTATTTTTCACTGTCTCTAAAAAATCTGCTCTATTACGTAGAAAAGAAAAAAACTCGTTTAATGTTGGCATGTCGTTGAGAGAACCCTTATACTCTTCCCATTTCCTACCTGAAAAACTGTCTAATTTCATTGCAACCAGATATATTAGTAACGCATCCCAGTGTTGGACTGGCTGCCCAAGGTTTTTTAAGGCACTTAAGTTCTTTGTAACGTGATCAATAATGAAACGCAAAGATGTATCTGATTCTTTAACCATATTTTCTATACTAAATAATGCCTTTATATGATTGTTAAGTAGTAATTTTTTGTTATTATACCGATCGCACAAAAGATTCCACGCCGCGTCATAATTATCCGAGCAAAAATCGATGGATTTTATTACTAAGGCAGCTCCACCTTCTAAGGAGGAGCGCAAGTAATGAAATTTATTTATAGTATTAATATTGTCATTACTATGAATCAGCGATAAGTACGTATCCCTATACTCCAACCACTTACTGTAACATCCGTCAAACGTTGGAAGTTTGATAGTAGGCAAAGATAGTCATAGTCATAGTCATAGTCATATCATTTATTGCCACATGTTGGTATAACAGATGTTACATGAAAGAAATATCCCATAAACATGACCCTGTTAGGGTATCGCAATTCAAACAAAATAATAATGTTTTGTATGTAAAAAAGGTATGTTTAAATATAAACTATAAACGTAAAATATTATTTGGTATTTTGAGGTAATAGCAATAAATAATAATTTTCACTTAATCTAAGTACTTACCTACTTAATAATCTTTAAACATCGAAAAATTCCTTTAATGAGTAATAACATTTTTCTATTAAATATTCTTTTAACTTATTAATAAACTCTGTATCTTTTTGCAGTTCTTGGATATCTTTAGGTATTTTATTATATATCTTTACTGACATGTGATAAGTTCCTGAGCTCACCATGTGTAGTTTAGCGAAAGGTAGAGCCAGTCTATTTTTATGTCTTAGATTACGTGGTTGATGGTAAAAATCTTTTGCTTGTGCATACATATGCTTGTTTTTCCTGACAAGTTTACATATTTCAAATATATATATTATAATGACGTGAGTGTTAGTATTCTAAGCTTAACAAAATGAGGTCTGCAACTTTCCCTATCATCGATATTTACAAGTATTCTGATACATCGTTTTTGTATAACAAACAATTGCTGTAAATGAGTGCTGTTACCCCAGAGGGTGACCCCGCAGTTAAGCCATGCATTAGCGTAAGCTTAGTAAGCACTCATAGCAGCATTTAAGTCGGTACATTTTTTTAATTCATACAAAGCGTATGTAAATTTCGAGAGTTTTGCGGCAATTTTTTCAATATGTGCTTTCCAATCAACATTTGTATCAACTTCTATTCCTAGCAAAGAGCATGAGGTTTCAAATTCTATTCTATAGTCGTTATATGTAATGTATGTACCTATTGGTTGTTTTTGTCTGGGTTTAAATTGCATCAGTTTTGTTTTCGATATATTAATTTCTAAATTGTGATCTTGTAACCATTCTATAATGTGTTCTAGCGTGCTATGAAACTGTACTTGCAGATCTTGGACACTGACACATGGAAATATAACTGTGATGTCATCAGCATACAGTATACATTGTTTATTAATACATTCTACCACATCATTTATATAAATTAGGAACAGCAGACATCCTAAAATACTCCCCTGAGGTATTGAATGCTCGACATTCTGTTCATAAGATCTAAAAATTTTTATACTATTGGTACTGTTATCGTAATACTCTACTTCCACAAATTGCTGGCGCCTGTTTAAATATGATTGGAACCACAAGTGCGCTCGGCCACGTATTCCTATTTCATATAATTTTTTGAGTAAAATATTATGCAACACTCGATCATATGCTTTACTCATATCTAACATTATTGCTATTGCATATTGATTGGTATTTATTATATTTAATATATCATTCATAAACTTATATACTGCTGTAATTGTTGATTTTTGTTTACGAAAACCATGTTGGCTTTCATTAAATATGTTATATTTTTCACAAAAGGATTTAACACGGGTTGCCATGGCGGTTTCGAATATTTTAGAGAATGTAGATAGAAGGGCTATTGGACGAAAATCTTGAGGCTCTTTTGCGTTCCTTTTTTTAGGTACAGGTTTTATTATTGCTATTTTTAATAAGTCGGGAAAAACTGCGTCATTAAAAGATTGATTAATTAAAAATATTATAGGCGATATTAGATATACTACTATTTACTATATTTTCAAAACTACTTGAATTTTGTACCGCAGAGGATAAGCTCTGACGCTTATTGGCAATACTACTTGCTTCATCTATGATACTTTGGGTGCAAGACAATAATGAAAAGAAATCATTCTCTATAGCCTCCCTCTCTATTAAACAATCACTGGAGTTATTACACAATAATTCAATTTCCGTTTGTATGCTATCAAAGTTAGAAAAATTCTTTTCTAATTTAATAAGCCTCAATTTTAATTCAGAAATTTGCTGATTTGTTAATTTATTCACATTTATGCCTTTAATAATTTCTAAATAATTTTTATACACAGTTAATTTACCTTTGACGCAACTACGCCTTTTAATTAACTTATCTTGAGCTTCGGACATAATAATGTGGGAAATAAAAATACACAAACAAAACAAATTTAGAAAAAAGTTTATAAATAAGTATTTACCCTAATTTGTCTCTCAAATTCTTCTATTTCCCACTTGATTAGCTGTAGATAATTAGGTCACGGTCAGCTGCTGATACGAGTAGGTAATTTGTAACTCAAACCTTTCCTTGACTATTCTGTGCGAGACTATAGTACGTTTAACGGTTTCTTTATAAAACTGAAAATTTATATTTATGCAATTTAACAACTTTAAAAACAGACGAAATTAAATACTTTGAGAAACTTCGAGAACACAAGATATATATATATATTTTTTTTTATAATTGAGGGTGGGTCGTTTGAAAATTTACGTTTTTACCAAATAGATGTTAAAAAAACAACAACACATCCAAAAATCTATCGACGCTACTCGCCGAATTCGAAATTGAATAGGATTTACTCAAAAAAGGAGAAAGGAATGGGCTCACCAATAAATCGGCGTCCTGACTTTACTGCCAGTTTTCTACTTATAATTCTCTGTCTTCCTTTTTATTATCCTGGTCACGGCACCACTTTTCTTGTTCAGGACAAGAAATAAATGCACCCAATTGTTATTAAGTTGTTTTTAATAATCTTCTTTACAATAAATTTTTCTTAGCAGTAGTACTGTACTGTGTGAACTGTGTAGCAAGTTTTTGTATAATAAAAAATAATTGCGACTGAGATAAGCCGGCCGCAGCGCCGCCACTCGGCGATCTTCGGCGATCGTCGGGAAACATCGCTTCTTTAGGCGCGAACAGATCCCATAAGGATTTTGTTGTGGAAACAGTGGAATCCTTATGGGATCCTAAAAAAATGTTACTGCAGTGTTGAGCTTTAAAAGTGAGCACAGCTAGATCCACTAAGTTAAATTACCTAATCTCTTCGGACGAAGCAACTCGTATAATTTATGATAGAACTTCACTTTAGGTAAGTTCGTTTAATCACTAATTATAAAGAGGAAAGATTTGTTTGTATGTATGTAACGAATAAACTCAAAAACTACTTGACCGATTTCAAAAATTCTTACACCATTAGAATGCTACATTAACCCTGATTAACATAAGCATCAGAGTTATTTTTTCCTATGGTAAAATATAAAATTCCCACGGGAAAACAAAAACAACACGGGCGAAGCTGCGTAAACTAAAGCTCCTAAATAAAATGAAAATGAATAAATTATTACATGAAAAAAAAACGAATTGGGTAGTTCGTTACTCCTGCAACATATCATAGCTGTGTTCCAGATAAGTATCACCACTTTGCAAGCATAAGCATCACAACATCGGGTGTCAGCCTCATTTTGCGTTTCTTAAAATTAATGTTGATTAGGCTAGATGAATGAAAAAAAATTATTGCTTTAATAGAAGCTCATTCATATAATAAACAGATAGAAAAAATCGGTTGTCGAATAACTATAAAAACAACCAAGATATAAGATTCTCGATCCCTTTCTAGCAAAACAGAAATTTACATGGAGTTTATATGGCCGTACTCAACAATGACGTCACGGTTGATGTCGGATCTCTCTGTCTAATCGCTTCCAAATTAACAGTTTAAAATGCTTGTATCTAATGTATTTCTAAGCAGATTTTAATTCTAATTGCACATGATTGCATATTTTTCTACGGTATTTTAATATTTTATGACGAGACGTGACAATTAGAATTCAGTCATCATCCCAAGCAACTGATTTTTCGCGCTGAATTTTGACACCGCCCTATTTATTTTACCGGAGGGAGACTCTGTACCAGGGTCGTGTACATGGGTACCTCCGTCCATTGGCGTAGGTATGGGGGGGCTTGGGGTCCGGACACCCCCCATTGAAAATCAACATACACTAGATAGAATGAACTTTTCCTTACATGTATCAGTATACACTAGGCAAATTACCACTTACCATCAGGTGGGCAGTTTGCTTGTTTGCCAACTTAATAGCAATAACAAAAAATTTAGCCCAGTACTTAATTTAAAATGTCTAATAATATAAATCAAAATCGGCCAAAACTATAAATATCTTTCAATTAATTTTTTAAATCCGCTGAAAAACTTTTTTATGATTCATGAAAGAAAGGGTTCAAATGTCAAATTTGAAAGCTGTCAAAAAGTGTCAGAGTCTATACTCAGAAGAATAACTTAAGCATTAGTATGTTATGCTTTAGTTATTGTTCTGAGGAGCTATCTATTAGCATGGGTGTCAGAGATCTTTTTTTTTTATTTATTTAAGGTCGCTTAAACATCTAAGGTCATTAGCGACCACAGTAGGGTACAATTTATATTTCTTTGTAATAGCTAGTTAACTTAAGAAACTTTAGGGTATTTTGAGGCTCATCTAGACACGAAACCAGCCGGCTAATGGAACGCGTCGATGCTAAAAATGTTGATGAGATGTTGATGTTGCAAATCCGTTCATATCTGGAACGCATCTCATATCGACGCCATGCTCAATGAATGTCACTTTACTTCATTCAGCCAAAGAAGACTTAATTTACTCTCGATAGCTATAAATCAATATCAAATTAAGAAAGAGATCGAAAAATTTATAAATTATGCAAGATGAAAATTTAATCTCGGGCGGGAATCGAACCCGCGACTTCAACAAACCGTGTTAACGCCTCGACCACTCGGCCACCGAGCACTTACCAGCCCCCTCTTTGTAGTATTTATTCACTGTTAATAACTACGTATCAACATCCAATTTAGATATCTTCACAGATTTCTTAAAAGCTGGTTAAGAATAAAGTAAAATATACTTATTTGTGACTTCGCATTTTCTTTAAAAATGAATAATGATAAAATATAAGCTTTAAATGACAAGCTTTATTGCCTTAAACAATTGAGTAACATCAGTAGCAAAAATAGTAAGTAAGGCACTACCTACAAAAAAATATCAATATAAAAAAAATATGAAGGCAATGGGCACCACACACATACCTCTAATTGTTGGAATCCAACATTATTATTGGGTAACGTTGTTGTTATGGCGAAAAACTTAGATACAGCTTTTTGACATGCAAAAGTGACTATGTAGGTAATAGTCCAATTAGAATAAACTATATTGAATTTAAATTTGAATGGCGAAAGATAAGCCAGGCGGGCACCCTGCTGCCGACCAAATCTAGCAGAAGAACTTCTGCCCGCGTGAGGTTGGTCGGTGTTTGTCGGTGTTGATCGGTGTTTAAGGGGTTCGAACCCTTAAATACTGATTAGCACCGCATGATATCAACGACTAAGCCACGGTCTTTATTCCTTGAAAATTTCATCCCATAATTAGCCTTAGAATTGCCAAAAATCAACGAAACCTTAATTTTTATTTGTAGGCAAGAGTGTATAATAGTTACAAACAGGGCTTGAAACCGGTTCAACATTAACCGGTATTATAAGGGTTAAACCGGTTTTATAATATAGTTCCGTTCCGGAGTGGAACCAAATAGGAGCGATACTTGGAACCTAAATAAACCGGTTTATAGTGAGATCGGTTGCGACTTGTTGTAACTCGTTGAAGTACCCACTGTGTGCGTCGCTCGCAAACGCAGTTGCAATAGGAAGAGTATGGTTGATCATTGCGCACGTTCCATGAACATGGGTCGGAAACGTAAACATTACGAACTTCAGTTCGTCTACATGAACGAAAAGTATAACCGGTTAGTAAAAAATAACCATTTTTTAAAAACCGGTTCAACAATCGTTTTTGAGGAACGTAACCTTTATCAAAAAGTTCCATAGGTAAATTCGTCGAACCGGTTCAAAAAAAACCGGTTTCCAAGCCCTGGTTACAAAGTTTTATGCTGGCAATATCTAAGATGATGATCCATTGAATTTTTCAGGAGTGAATTTACGGTGACGGTCGGTACTACCCGATCGGTAACAATCTCAAACCTTTGCAATTTAGTCGCAATATTGCGTCACTACACTAAGTGCGTTCGTTATCGTCTTTTTACGTTATCGTCTTTACTGCTGCGAATGTTCTGAAAAGGTTTTTCCTTAATCCCACCCTCTCCTTCGCGTTTAAGCGATTATTCGGACTACAAGTGATAAAAGGATTTCGCAGCAGCAGTGAGCAGCAGCATTAGTTGATAGGTGGGATTCCCCTCTGTTGGTTGCATCACATGTCACACACAGGAGACCCGGTTGATAGATAATAATTGATTCATGTTTTAACATTATTTAATTCACCAATCAGAGTGTCCTTTTTCTTTTGTCTGATATATTATTAGTGTTAGTCACTTATATAGTACTTATTAAAATATTTTTCACCTCACCAGCTCGCTATTTTAACCGCTAGCGTAGAATTGTGATTTGAAGTTAGAATATGGACTGGAAACATGGATTCAAACTTTCGCTTTTAAAAAATAGAAGAATCTACACGCTAAAAATAAAATGATAACGATAAATTCGTCACGTCCCAATGTTCGAATTTCAAATTTTTATAATTTTCGTTGCGTTATTTTGTATTCGAAGTTGAATTGTTTTTGATATTTTCCTCGCTGAGGTGAGTTGAAAAGTCGTGTGTTGCTCTCGACTGCAAAGTTATTTATCTCTTGTGCCTTTGAATCCCATGTTACATTCAGGATTCTACTTTTGGACATTGAAACTTAGAATACTTAGAACACACGCGATAAAAACAACTGCAGTCATGCATAACAAAGTACTATTGTTATTAACCTGCTATGGACTGTAAACGATTTGAAATGAAGAGAACTTAATACTAGTGGGTCCGGCAGACGTTGTCCTGCTCAATTGTTGTACATATAAACCTTCCTTGAACCAATTCAAACACACACAAAAAAATCGTAAGAATCTGTCGAGCCGTTTTCGAGTTTTAGCGAGACAAACACACAGTGTTTTATTTTTATATATAAGAAGAAGAAGAAGATTATAAAGAGGAAAGATTTGATTGTTTGCATTGAATAGGCTCCGTAACTACTGGACCAATTTGGAAATTTAGAATCCTACTCGTACATTATCCTAATCCTAATGAACATAGGCGATAGAATATCTTCCTACAGGAAAATGTAAAATTCCCAGGGGAAAAACGCGAACACGCGGGCGAAGATGCAAGCGGAAAGCAAGTTATTATTAAACAGGGACATCGAGTTGTATGCGTATCTTGATTTGATACAGACTACACGAATAGAAAGGGCGCTATTTTCCCAAAACCCGCTTTTAAAGCATATTACATTGGACCAGTAACAGGCGCCAATGCTGACGACGAATACTGAATTGCCCTGTTCACATCGAGTCAACAGTCGCAGCAGCATTTGTGAGGCCAATTCAAATTCAAAATTTAAATTCAAATTCAATAATCTTTATTCAACATAGGGCTTTACGTGCACTTATTGACGTCAAAACAAGGCAAAAAATCAAATTAAAAGAAAGGAAACATATTTAATCCTTGTATGTGCATACAACCTGAATATAATCAAAATGTCTGCAAATACAAGTAGGAAAGAAAAAGTTGGTTCTACATTTTACACGATACAAGTAATCATCATCACAGCTCATATACGTCCCCACCGAGGGGCTCATTCCTACCCTAAGTTGGGGTGTTTAGGCCTTAGTCAATCTTGCTGGCCCAGTGCGGATTGGTCGACTTTTCATACACCTTTAATTTCTTCGCAGATGTATGCAGGTTGCCTCACGATGTTTTCTTTCACCGTATGAGCGTCCGCAAATGTAGGTACTATGACATTCGAAAAACGAAAAACACAATGGTAAATGGCAGTATCGAACCCCGGACCTCCCGATTAGAAGGCTAGGGCCGAGTCTACAGCGCCACGACGCTTCAACAACGACTCTACAAGAAATAAGTCACTGCTTACATCGAAATCTTAGTAGCTTACACACGTGTAAAACAGCCTTAATTTAGCCCCGACATAGAATTAATGATGTTTCTCACTCTTATGCAAATGTTTCATTGTTAAAGATTATAAATCCTAGAAATAAGAATGTTAAATCTACTCAATTAAAATATTTTCCTGTTTAAGTTTCACATCTTAGCCAGCACGTCGCCGCGCTCACCTAATCGACCATTACGTTTCGACTGATTAAAATGCAAATTCCATTCCCATATGACTAAACTCAGGTCCTTCCAAGAAAACATGACTGTGCCGGACCACTGACCAGATAGATCAACGCTTCGCAATCCATGATTGACATCATCATCTCAACCGCCTATTACCTTATCAACACCACAAAACACGCGTCTCCGCCCACCTACCAGGCTTCACCGCTCGCTTAATAGATCGTAAATCCATCAGACATCGCACCACAACGCTTAAATCACAACCATAACTCTCCAACAGATTTACGTTATGTGCCACAGAAACGACGCCATGTTATAAAGCTGCCGAATCGAAGTAAAGATGACGGCTCCCGTTCGACAGACAGGTGTCGCCGGAACCTGCACGCAGCCAGGCAGCTCGTAAACAGACGCTGAAAAAACATTTACTTCAAAAATAGAATTCGAATTCCCGCGCTTAATTGCGCTCCCGCCAATGAGCGCGCCGGGTGCGAGCGAGAGCGCGGCCGGAGAGCGAGACGGCGGCCGAAGCTCCGCGGCTACGCCCCGTTATCAACATGGCGTATATGTTGATTGGCGGGCTTTCGGAAGGAGCCACCCAGCGCGCTTGACGTATGCGTATGGAGGAACGCGGGAAAGTCAGGCTGTGGGAAATGTCGCGTTGACGGACTGCGGCGCGGGGAGTGGAAAGCATAAGGCTGGCCGTACACACAATATTACTATAAATACAATAAATATTTATGGACAATTGCACTAACCTTGTCTAGCTTAGGACGATCTTAAGTGACATGCTGTCACATTTCTTTCAATAGAAACAAGAAGTGACAGCATTCTTCTTAGGATTGTCTTAGCTAAGACAAGGTTAATGAAATTGGCCGTAAGACTCTTAAGGCAGTTACGCGTAAATCTAACCAAACAAAATAATATCTAAGTCATCCAACATCATCATTTCTATATGTGCACACTACATAATCATAATTAACAAACATGTACCTAACATGTACAGCCATTATCACGTCAGGCCATACAAAACTGTCATATTTCTCTAATTGATTCTGAACCTTAAACTGTTTTAAGTTCAAAGTTGATTGAAAAAATATGTTAATTTTTGGTATTTCTTTTGAAATTTAAAATTAAATACTTACTAAATTACTTACAGAGGGATCATTCACAAATTCGTGTTTTGAATGCACCAGACTTTCATGCAACTAATTTTATTTTGAATGTGTGAATATAACTATTTCATAGTCTTCATATTCATCTTATATTTTTTTAATATACAAGACAATATTAAACTAATAGATACTCTTTCCCCATAGGGAAACTTTTAGAAATGTAATATCATATCTAGTGATCTCTTTTAAGGCAGTAATTACCTATCAGGTGAAAATTACCGTGGTTGGACGAATAACCGCGGATTTCATTACCACTTAATATATGGAAGATGACATATTTTGATACCGCGTCAACAGCTAAAGTCTAGGAAAATACTTGATTTCAATAGGTTGCAATATCGTGAAATGACTTCAAAATCAATGCCTCCATATAACAAAAAGTGTCAGTCTTCCGTAATACAGACTTACAATTTGAAATGCTTAGGTCACGTCTCGGGTTTAAAAGGAAATTCAGGCAAAGCAACTGAGGGGAGCGTTAGTACGAGTAGCTACTTACGAAGCTTTGAGAGAGGTCATCTATGCAATGGAACGACCAACCCCCTTACAATCATCGCTTAAAATAGTATGTTGCAATAGCAGTGTCTCTATTTCAATAATTGCTCTAAACAATCATGGTAAGGCCTCTGATTGTCTGCAGTGGGTGTTTCCTCGCTCGAGTGCACCAGAATGACCGACAACAAAAAAAGATGGTGACAAGTCGTAAGGTACCAAAACATCACCAACGACAGTGATGGCAACGAACGCTCTATCAGGACAATATTGACTGAGATGATCTATGCATTTTATGGCAAAGCTGATTCAGAATACACATTTGCTACTAACGGACCACTCAATCCATCCAGTGATTGGGTAGGAATTTCATTTCTATCAGACCACCTGATATCCACCTAGGCAGTCATTTAGGAATATTTATTCTAATCAGACCACAAACCTGTCCACCTAAGTGGTCATTTGAAAAATTTAAAACCTTAGAACTCCTTGATTTTGCAGCAGAGCCAAAGCGTGGAGATGTTTTTGTAGGAGTTGTATTTAATTGGTATTTGTCGTTTTTTCGAGGCTTTAGGGCATTTATACGGTAATAAGCCATTACTCATTACCTATAAGGCTACTTTCATTACGAATTTACACTTTTTGAAAATATTCTGTTGACAATGTCACCAAACTATCTGTAAATTGAGAAAAACCGAAGCTGCAGCTGTCATGGTGAAACGTGAAAGAGAAAGCTCTATTAACTGCTGTTGTATGATTTGAAATCTCCGAAAAGTGACGCTTCCAACACGAATAAATTATTGACACTATATTGAACGTTTATTTTATTATTCAAGCAAAAATGTTCACAATGTTACGTATGCGGGTAGCCTAGCTTCGCACGCGTATTCCTTGTTTGAAGTCATGTTCGAATCACAAAAGCGATGTTCGGCCCGGCAGTCGGCAATCGTCGACATTCCTCGGATGTTCTTGAGCGAAATTACCTTAAACAAACGGAATGTATTACCTTCGCATTGCCGCTGAATAAACTTATTAACGTGAACCGTGATAACAGGTAGTTAAAATAGCGCGAGTTATTTCTTAACTGCACATTCACAGTTTTACGTCTAGATCCAAGTTAGGTATTGTGCCTTGTTGAATTTCGTACCTACCTACTGAAGCAAATTAATTGGTGATTAAAATGCGAGTCCACTTTGGATAAATACGTTGCAGTGAAAAATACTTAGCAGCCACATTATCTCGACTTTCCAAGGTGGCATTCCAGCTGACATTTTGTTTTTACCTGAACGCGCGTGGTAAAAGAGGGTAGGTAGGAATTTGTAGACATCACTCATTATAATACAATGTAAAGAAATATTATTGTGTATAACTATAACAGTTGTACACAATAGCATATTTTCTTTACGTAAACAAAAATTATTGTGTATGGTAACGACATAATTAAACAAATAACAAAAAAACAAAAAGTACAAAACGAAAAAAGTAAAAAACGAAAGTAAAGTAAGTAAAATTGCAATAACGCGCCATTTTCTGAAAATTTTCATTTGTTGTGTGATAAATTGATTACTTACCTACCTACCTATTTGTTTTTTGAGAATACAATGCTAAGATGTACGGACGGAGTCATTAATTTTTCCTCGTATATAAAATCCGTCCGTTGCGCGAGGGCAGGCTATCGGAGGGGTCCACAGGTTTCGGATAGCGGAACGGCCGCCAGATATGGTGGTTAGCTGCGAATAACAAATAAACAGTCCCCGACCAAGCAGCGACTGGATGTGGTGGGTAGTATGGTGGAACAGGCTAACCTATAGAATGCCACAAAGATTCGATGATAATATGGATGGTAGTGAAACTTGGACGATGACACAAAAGGATAGGGAAAGACTCGAAGCCTTCGAAATTTGGTGCTGGAGGCGGATGGAAGGAATCAGTTGGAATGAGAGGAAAACGAATGAAGAGATGCTCAATATTGTTAATGGAAAACGTAGCATACCTACTTGTGACACTTGACAACAGAAGAGGAAGAATGTTTGGCCACCTCACACGACATGACGACTTCATAAGAAACATCGTAGAAGGGAAGCTCGAAGCAAAGAGATGAAGACGATCATATGTAGACCAAATGAAAGTGAAAGTGAACGTCTTGCCCCGGCCTTCGAGTATTAGTTGATCTATTATTACGAAATTAGACTTTAAGGCCATTGCAATAAGAACTATGAAACGTGAAAATATTACAACCCGGCGGGTTATAATGAGTTTCAGTCCAACATTACACCCCGGCTAAAGCCAAGGGCTTTAATTTAATGACTTGCTTTACGTAAGGTTTGCATGATATGTAATTTGGCATTGTCGAGCAAGTGGTGTGAAAAAATACATTTTATATACATACCTACATAAAAAGGGTGTAAAACTGTTAACCTACTGGTCAAACTTCATTTAATATTTTAGAATCGGCCACGGTAATAGTATAATAATAATAATATTTTATTTATTATTTATTATTTGGCACAGTTACAAGATACAAACTAAAACATAAATTGTTACACCTAAGAAAATAAGAATATAAACTAAATTTGAATCTCTATTACAACCGCGCACAATTGGTGACTTTTAGCGAAACATGGCCTAACAAATCAGTATCCATCTTGAAGTTAACGACCTTGTACAGCATCAGAAGACCGCTTATGTGACGTCTCGCGTTAAGTGACTCAAGTTGATTCTCCTGAGTCTTTCAGAGTAGGTAGGTAAGCTATTTCTTAAGCCCAACCTAAAAATAATGCCTCGGACAAAACGTTTCTGAATTGCCTCTATCCTATGGATGTGATTTGAATAGTACGGCGCCCAGATAACACTGCAATATTCGAGTAAACTTCTGACCAAGGTTGTATAGAGTATCATTTTGTACGAATTTGTTTGAAAGGTTTTGATATTCTATTTATGAAACCCATCAATCGCCTTGCCTTTAGGATCATTGAATCGTAGTGTACTCTAAAAGACAGCTTCGAATCAAACCATACTCCCAGGTCACGAATTGCATCTACTCGCACCAATGGAACTCCATGTATCGAGTAAGACCAAGTATTGTATTTTCTTATCTTAGTAAAAGTGATGAACTGGCATTTATTTACATTAAGTGACATGTTATTTTTTTTACACCATTGGGTTAAAGAATCAATATAATTCTGTAAGGCAACGCAGTCGTTGACAGATTGTATTTTTCGATAGATAATCATATTCTCACCATAATCAAAAATATATCAACTTATAATAGCTACAGACAGTTCAGGTTGCAATGGGTTTTACGAAAGAAGATATTCACATAAAACTTAACTTAGATTATGGCAGATTGATACCTTTTTTTTTACTTTGGGAAATACTTTACTTACGCATTGCGCTTGGGAAGACGCGAGGTTATGTCGGACTCTACGCAGCCACTGGGGGCAAAGTGCCAGCCAGAGACCGCAGTCTACCGACTAAAACCTAACGATGCCCCCTCAAATACGCCTTGGCACGAGCACGCTATTCGACGCCGCATCCTCCCTGTCATGAGATGAAGAGGATACGCCGGGGAGGAACACCCCGTGACCGGACAAGGCCATGGGAACCCTTTCGGACACATCCATGACCTCGTCAGCGTCTGCTCGCCTACGGCGAGCCCCTCTCGCCTCCCAAGAGCGGGGAGTTCGGCGATGCTCCTAGGCATTAGGAGCATCGACGACTGGCGGTGACTTGTGCAATGCAGTTCTCGGGCTTCCCGGGCCCGCATCCCGCTGCGAACCGTCGCCTCCTTCGTCCTGACCTCCTACGTCGGCAGGGATCTGCTGATGGGTCGTCTTCCCGGACCCGCTCTGCTGCCTCCTTCTGTGCGATGACCTCCACACAGAAGAAGTTTGCTGCGTCCCCCCAGGCCTCTTCGCTCCCGACCATCTTTGTGATCAAAGAAGAGAGAGAGAGGTATGGGCCAACGCACAAGGCCAGCGTGTTGCGCTGCAAGGAAAAGGCAGCGCACTCCTTAAGGGTGTGCTGTGCTGAGTCTTCGGTAGCACCACAATGGTGGCACTGAGCAGTCGGCTCACGCCCAATCCGATGCAGGTAACGGTCAAAGCAACCGTGACCACTTATGATTTGCACCAGATGGTACGTGAGCGACCCGTGCCTTCTTTCTGCCTATGGCTTCAGCACGGGGAGCAATGCCTCTACGGTTCTCCTAAGAGTTCCGGAGGCCGGCTCACCCATGCTCTCTTGCCATAGGCGGAACATCTCTGCTTGTGCCCCTTCCAGGGCCGCGGTCTGCTCCCTTGGGGCTGACCTGCGGGTCCCCTCCCTTGCGTCCACCCGCACACGATAGGCCACTGCCAGTACGTGTGCCACTAATTCCCACGTGGCGGATACCTGTACTAGGAATGATCCTGTATCACAGGCGATCAACCCTCCACCTACTTCAATAAACACTATATCAGGTAGGTACATATAAGTTGGTAAAGAAAAGTAAAACAATGTTAAAGAATTGCAAGAAGCATAATAGGGAAAAAAATTCTACACTTAATCGAAATGCTTGCGCGCGTATAAATGTATGTGTGTGTGTGTCTTTGTGTGTGGTTGTGTGTGTGTGTGTATATGTGCGTGTGTATGTAGTGTGGGAATGCTTTTGAAAGAAAGAAACAAATTCTCTTAATGACATCGTTCTTATTTGTTTATCAATAATAGCGTTTCTGTACTCCTATAATCAAATTCGAGTAATTTTAATTTGGATCTAGTCATTTTATAGATAGGAACTGGTCATTAAATTGCCTTAGATATGCACTCATGAATTAAATTTGTCGTTGGGCAAAAATAGAATTACTTGCTGGAATCTTAGAGCGTATGCTTCTTTTACTCAGTGGCAGTTGCTCAGGTAGTATACTCTTATGGTGGTGAAGTATTGATTGAACGATGTATATCTGTCTGACTGTAAGTAGGTTACATTCTTTATAAAGTTTACTGGTAGGAAATCGTCTAGGCTTTCTAAACATAACCTTAATAATTGCTCTTTGTGCCCTTTCTACTTCGATCATATGAGTCGCCATTCCCCCACCCCAAACAGGTATGCAGTATTGCAGTATGCTATTATTATGAATTGTAATGAAAAATTAATTTAATTATGAATTGTAATGAAAAATTGACTTGTAAAAATAAATGCCATTTTAAATATATTGATAAATTATACTGTGATATTATATTAGCGTTACAATCAGCAGCAAAATATAGTTATAATTTTAAGATGAAAAAAGGAAAGAAGATAGTAGGCTGGAATTTTCACGTCAGACGATCACATGTCAAAGCCAGAGAGCACTTCGCGATGTGGGTTGAATATGGTAGGCCGTGTTCAGGAATTTACTATGAGAATATGTCATCTTCGCGCAGGGAGTTTAAAGCTGCTCTCAAATATGTTTCTCAAAATCATCAGGACAAAATAAAAATGGATGTGCTGGCCCGACATCACAGTACTGGTAACTTTAAAGAATTTTGGAAAGAGACAAAAAAACTAGACTGTAAAAAAAGTTTGCCCGTGAGTGTTGGGGGGGAGAAGGATAAAAAACGTATTGCCAATTTGTTTAGAAAGCACTTTGCTATTTCGAATAAAACCGCACAAACATATAATGTAAATTGTAATCCGTCAGCTAGTCTAGGCTCGGAGACTTATCACGCCGTTACAGTTACACCGAAAGAGATAGGATCAACCCTGATAAGTATGAAGCATGGTAAGTCTCCGGGTCACGACGGGCTTAGTTTGGAACACCTGCTCAACGCGGGACAGCATATCTGTGACGTGTTGGCGTGGCTTTTCAATCTCTGCGTGGGGCATTGCTACTTACCTGACGAACTCATTCGGACGCTAGTTGTTCCTGTCACAAAAAACAAAACAGGAGACATCACGAATATGGCGAATTACAGACCGATCTCGCTGGCCACGATAGTGGCCAAGGTGCTTGAGCGCGTCATTCAGGTACATCTTGGGGCGTTGAGTATTGACGATGGACAGTTTGGATTCCGTGCCCAAGTATCAACGGATATGGCTGTATTTTCGCTGAAGCAGGTTGTTAGTTACTACAGACAAAGAGATACCACTGTGTATGCCTGTTTTTTGGACCTTAGCCGCGCCTTCGACACGCTTAATCACGACCTATTATGGAAAAAATTACGTGACGATAGATCTGGTGTCCCCTTAGAGGTAGTAGATCTTCTCGAGTTCTGGCACAGTAATCAGAGCAACTGCGTTAGGTGGGGCTCTGAATTATCAGATAGTTACAAATTATCCTGTGGTGTAAGGCAAGGTGGGCTCACCTCTCCCGATCTGTTCAACATCTACGTGAACGACTTGATCGTGGAGCTGAGTGGTACCCCGGTAGGGCTCAGGTTGGATGATAGGTATGTCAACAACCTGAGCTACGCTGATGATATGGTGCTACTCAGCCCCTCGATCAAAGGTCTTAGAAGGCTCGTGGCTATCTGTGAAAGGTATGCCAAGAAACATGACCTAATCTATAACATTAAAAAGACTGAAATGGTGGTATTCAGATCGGGAAAGGGACCCCAAAATGTACCGAACGTCTGTATTAACGGACAACCTGTTAAAATAGTGGATAGCTTTAGGTACCTTGGCCACATTGTGACTTCAAGCTTAAAAGATGACGCTGATGTAGAACGTCAGCGTCGGGCCTTGTGTGTGGTAGGCAATATGGTTGCAAGGAAGTTCTGCAGGTCATCGTCTGACGTGAAACTGACCTTATTTAGATCTTTTTGCCAGACTTTTTACACGTGTCAATTGTGGACCGACTATACCTGCAAGACCCACAGTAGCATACGAGTCGCATACAATAACATTTTCAGACATCTAATGGGCCTGAAACGCTACTGCAGTGCTTCTGAAATGTATGCGGAATCGCGTATCGACTCATTCAACGCCATACAGCGAAAACGGATAGCTTCCTTCATGTCCAGAATTGACACGTGTAAGAATGTCATCGTCAGAGGTCTAAGGGAAAGACTCATGCAGACGAAAATGTACCGTCGTTGGCTAGAAATCGCTGCCTAGTCCGTTTATCCATATGGTACATTAATTTATGTACTTTATAGTTATATTGTTAAATCTATATATATGTATACGAGTCTGTAATTTAAATAATAATTACTTACGGTTAGATATTTATAAGACAATATGGATCATTGTGTCTGCAATAAAGAATTTTATTATTATTATGATCTTTATTTACTTTCATTCTTAAATATACATTTTTTTACAATATAAGTATAAAAAATATAAATATTATAAAAAAACTACCGGTGGTTAGGGCTGCAGGGTGAGGAACCTTCTGACAATTCGTGCCGTGCCAAGAATTACCGCCTTCTGTATCAGGCCCTTGATCCATCCGCCTAGCGAGAGTCTCTCAAGATGTTGGTCAAGACTCTTCGCTATTAGACCATTCACAGACACCACTATCGGGACAATAACAGTCGAGTCCACATCCCACATGGCGGTAACCTCGTGAGCCAAGTCAAGGTACTTGCTGAGCTTGTCCTTCTCAGCTTTCACGAGGTTCGCGTCATGGGGGATGGTGACATCGACTATCATTACCCGGCGTTGGGTCCGGTCTATTAGCACGATATCAGGCTTATTGGCTGCAATAAACCTGTCCGTGATGATAGAGCGGTCCCAGTAGAGCAAGGCACGACCATTTTCAAGAACTGGCGCTGGTGTGTATTTATAATACGGCACTTCAGTCTCAACAAGGGCGTATCGGAGAGCAAGTTGCTGGTGAATGATCCTGGCTACTTGGTTATGCCTGTGCAAATACTCACTGTTAGCAAGATGCGAACAACCAGAGACTACATGTCGGAGGGACTCCCCAGGGCGGTGGCATGCCCGACAGATGTCGACGGTTCCGTCCTTCATGATGTATTTTCTGTAGTTGTTCGTCTTGATAACCTCATCTGCAATTGCACAGGCAAACCCCTCGGTTTCTCCAAAGAGGTCCCCAAAGCGTAGCCAGTTCACTGACGCCAGCTGGTCCACATCAGACCCAGTGAGGGAATGATAGAACCGGCCGTGCAGCTCCTTGCTCTTCCATACGTCCTTCCGGTCGTCAGTGCTTAACACCGATGGTTTGCGCCAGTTCTCATTCGCCATGGAGAGAGGCGTGAGGCCTTTATCAACTGCTACTACCTCTCGGTGCACACCATTCTCGTTGTTACGGAAATACTCCCTGAGACTATACACCTCGCGATTATGGAGGTTCTTGGCGTTTAGAAAGCCACAACCCCCCAGCTTCCGCGGGATGTACAGTCTCATAACAGACGATCGTGGATGAAGCATGCGGTGAGATGTTAGCAGTTGACGAACCTTTCTGTCCAGAGCGTCTAACTCAGTTTGAGTCCATCTTAGTATGCCAAAGGAGTATATCAGTAGAGGCATCACCCATCCGTTGAAAGCACGCGTTTTATTGCCTCCCGACAAAAGGCTGTTAAGAACCTTTGTCAGACGCCAATAAAAGCGCTCCTTCAGAGACTTCTTGATATCAACTTCCGATATACCCAGAGACTGTGACATACTAAGGTACTTGTAGGTCTCGATCTCGGAGAGGGATTTGATCGTTATTGTCTCTGAAAGTTGTAAATTTTCAGAGTTTACAACTTTCCCTCGCTGTACATGCATGACCGCACATTTATCCACACCGAACTCCATCTTGATAGCATTGCTAAAAACCTCTGTTGTTTTTAACAATTCTATTAGATCTTGGCGATTATGTGCAAATAACTTAAGGTCATCCATATAAAGTAGGTGAGATATGATCTCACCACCTCTACGGAATCGATAGCCTAATCCTGACTCCTTCAGCAACGTGCTGAGAGGGTTCAGAGCCAGGCAAAACCACAAGGGACTCAGACTGTCGCCCTGGAAGATGCCGCGCTCAATCCTAATCAAGTCCTGCGGGCCAGAGGGGCCCGATGCATCGCCTGGTTGACAAAGGATTGTGGCCCACTGGCTCATACACGTGCATAGAAAAGATTTCAGGCCTGCATTTATTTTATACAGATCTAAAATCCTCTCCAGCCATGAATGAGGCACCGAGTCATAAGCCTTTTTGTAGTCAATCCAAGCAGTGCAGAGGGCCCCTCTCCTCCGCCGGACTTGTTGACTAATGGTCATGTCTATGAGGAGGAGCTCCTTAGTACCACGGGACCCAACCCTACACCCATTTTGAGTATCGGCCAAAATATTGTTCACAACTAAGTGTGCATAAATTTTTTGCCTCAAAATGGATGTAAGGAGCTTATAAATGGTTGGTAAGCACGTGATGGGTCTATAGTTTTTTGCTTCCATGGTACTACCAGACTTATGGAGCAGGAAGGTCATACCGGTGGTAAGAAGACTGGGGAGAGAACCCACCTCCAGGGCTTCTTGGAACTGCGCTGCCAAGCGGGGGTGAGAACCTCGGAACCATTTTATCCAAAAGTTGTGCAATCCGTCCGGCCCAGGACTTTTCCAGTTCTGTGCCACACGTATTGCACAACTAACGTCATGAGGACCTATAATAATTGATTCCATCGGCTCGATTTGTTCGCACTCCCGCGTGACAGCACAGATCCAATCTCCCTCCGTGTGTTCAGCAGGCGCCGACCAGATGCCGCGCCAGAAATCATTCATGGTATCAGCATCCGGCCGCCGCCCACCACTTCCACGCTGGTCGGTTCCCTCCCAATCTCGGTATACCTTCCTTTGATCGCTGTGAAAGAGACGATTTTGCCAATATCTATTGACACGTTCTCTGTAGCGACGAATACGGTTAGCCCACGCATACACTTTCTGCTTCAGGTAATCAATGCGTTCCGTGGCATTGGCATAGTATTGCTGAGGTCTGATACCAGTTCCAGCAAATGCCTGTGTCACGAAACGCATTATTCGAGGGCGTCTGTTCCCTCGTCTGAAGCAGATTAGCTTTGCAATGAGAGTCCTTGACGTGTTAATACGACGCTCTATCCGCTCTTGCCATGCAGGTACGGTCCCGGTATCCCGCTTTACACGTTCTGAGTCCGGGAACCGGACACGTGCTATGCGACATACCGCGATCGCACCACAGTACATGATAGAGTGCGTATCAACTAAATCTTCACTATCCCGTAAATATGGGGACAGCAAAGCGTTCACGACTCCCATTAGCGCTATATTTCGTTTATGGGTGGGCAAACGAGGTAATCGAGGCCTAGATTCCGGTGCAAATCGATATTGGGAAATCGCATCCTCCAAAGTCCCCCTCAGTTGCTCTCTTACCTGGTCAGTTATACTATCGTTTGTCCGACCACTCGCATCGATGACAGAATCCACAGGGCCCGCGGGTGTCTCGCTCAACTCCATTATAGGAGCAGGCAATGCAGCCGGTGGGTTCCGCACCAAGGCAGGGCTCGGGCAAACAGCTAGTATCTCCAGGCGTAGCCGCTCAAGTGCAGAGTCATCCAGAAGCCTAAGCCGTTGAATTACTCGCACCTGATCCGATAGCCGTTGTGTGGTCACGTTGACGGTTGGTTCAAGAGCCTGGAACAAAGTCAGCATCCTAACACGGTAAGCCGTCAGGTTAATTCCCCCCCCTGTAGCCCCATAGTATGCTCGCATGCAGTTCTCGTTCATTACTTGAGACCATCGCATGCGGCGCACTACACCACCGGTAGCGGGAGCCGATTGCGGGGCAGAAGGCCCCGCCAGCCCCAAGCGTGCCGACAGTGGGGGACGTCCTCGTCGCGCAGGTGGTCGTGGCGGCGGCGTCCAGGGTCCACTGTCATCACTCGACGAACTGCGTGCACTCGGTTCGTTATCTTCACTAGGCACTGCGCTCGGAGACGATGACGGGGGGACGGGTGATGGTGGTTGTGCGCTCCTTGGTTCCGCTCTTACTCGTGACGTCGATGTTTTTGATCTTGTGATCATTTTATTATATTTAAATTTCTTTTATGCGAGGTTTTTCCGAAATCGTTGCTATGTTGACATTTGGATGTCATATCGGTTTGCTGTAATTTCCTTTTCTTTTCAGTTAAATGTATATTTTCTTCCAAAAAACATGCGGCTGTTGTTGCATTAGATTTAATTTTGAATTTTGATGTAATTTAATTTTGAATTTTGATTATTATTATTATTATGGATTGACAGAGTGCAATGTATATGTTTTTTACGAGTTCGGGTTCCGCAGGAAACCGAAGGTTTTTAAAAAGTGTAGAAGGCGTCTTATTCTATAACTTAGTGCCTTAATATGCGGTAGCCAAGATAGTTTTTCATCAACCAGAACTCCGAGATAATTGTGGGCTTTCGGTTTTTGATAAAACTTTACAAGAACATTTAGTGACTTCAACACACGATGACAAGTGTGCCTTAATAGTAATTTGGGCAAACGACTTCTTACTATTGATCTTTCTAAAACATATATACTTTGTTTTGGAAATATTTACAGTCAACAGATTATCATCAAATCACTTTATAACTTTTCTCAGACCCGTTTCGGCGAAATGTTGAACTTGTGGCCATGTTTCACCTCTGAAGATGAGCACTGTATCATCAGCAAAAGCAAGTATAGAACCGTGATCAATGCTAAGCTTGCAAAGATTGTTCACATATATTAAAAATAACGTTGGTCCCAAAGTACTCCCTTGTGATATACCATACGTGATGTCAAAGGAGGCACTTAATATGTCGTTTATCTTAACTTTTTGGTTTCTATTGGTGAGGTAACTATGAAACCACTCAAGAGCAATTCCACGGATTCCAAGACTATCTAATTTGCGCAAAAATATCGGTATGGATACAGTGTCAAAGGTTTTTTGCAGATTAATAAATACAGCAGTACATTCTTCATTTTTATCCAAATATTCAGTAACTTTCGTAGAAAGACAAGAGACAGCATCTTCAGTGTTAAAAAGGTTTAATGCCCGTCTATGATCTATGTCTAGTAAGTTGCTAGGTTACTGAGTTTTGTTATTGTCTTTGTTGCAAACTATATTCTTGTTGTTTTAAAATACACTGTGTGAACTCTATTGGATATCGTATTATTTATATAGTATAGAATGTATTCAATAACTCCACTTTATATCAGGTTATGGGCCGTTCACGTATTTATTGAATAAAATAGTGTTGTTACGATGCAGTCACCTTCGATCCAAAAGTTGGTAGGTCAAAGAAACTACGCAACATGGGCGTTCAGTGTAGAGATGTTCCTACAGGATTGTGACCTGTGGGATTGCGTTGATTGCGGCAAAGATTACACCTTAGACACGCCCGAAGCTTTGAAACGTGATGGAAAAGCAAGGTCTTAAGATTGCTCTGTTATGTTCAGAGAGTATTTTTCCTCGTATAGCATCATTAAAAACAGCTAAGGAGACTTGGGATGTTCTGAAACGTACGTATGCTGATGGAGGACTTTTGAGGCGTCTCTTACTTCTGAAGAAACTCTTCAATATCAAGCTTACGGATTATCCTGACGTTGAGCATTATTTGAATGAGATCTAAGCGACTAATCGGTGTCTACAAGGGATTAATGCCGGACTGAAAGATGAATTCTCAACGATCATAATGTTGACTGGATTACCAGAGAAGTATAATCCGCTAGTGATGGCAATAGAACATTCCGGTAATAAATTGTCATCGGAGATCGTGTTAGCTGCCCTAGTTAAGGAAGGTTGTCGAGATTTAACACCTGTTGATGATAATTCAGCTTTAGTAATGCCAGGATCGAGCAGGGATATTAACAAGAAAAATAAGAAAATGGTAGTTTGTCACTATTGCCATAAGAAAGGATATTATAAATGGCAGTGTCAGTTAATGAAGAACAGTAACAGTAAGTCGGCTGGAGTTGTGTGAGTCGAAAAATTTTGTTACCTTTTTATCTTCATTAGTTAGCTCGAATGATTGGGTGATTGATTCTCATGCAACATCACACATGACATCCTTGAAACAAAATTTAATTATTTCGAAAGAAAGTGATGCGCGATATGTCACAACAGCGAGTAACGGTAAAATTGTTTCAAAATTAAATGGAAATGTTCTATTTCATGATCATAAGGTGAAATTAGAGGATGTTATGTATATTCCAGAATTAGTAGCCAATTTAATTTCTGTAAGTCAAACATGTGATCGGAATTCACTGTAGTATTTAATAAAGAATGTTGTGGTGTTTATGTTAATGTTTCTACTTCCGGGAAACCTTTGTTAGTGGCACCACTCAAAGATGGGTTATACGTTTTGAATAAAAGTAAATTAGCATTGGCTGTCAATGATAGTAAAATTAGCAATGACGGTTTCGAATTATGGCATAGGCGGTTAGGCCACCTGTCTAAATATCAAATGAATAAGTTGAAATCGTTAGTTGATGGCCTGTCATTCGGTAAGTCTACAAATAAAACATGTGTGCCATGTTGTCAGGGTAAGCAATGTATACAGAAATTTCCTAAATGTAAATCGTTCAAGAGAGCTAAGAATTTACTGGATTTAGTGCATTCGGATTTGGCAGGACCCATGGAAGTGGAGTCGTGGGGAGGATACAGGTATTGCCTTATCTTTGTAGATGATTTCAGTCGAAAGGTTTTCGGTTATATGCTGAAATCGAAGTCGGATGTTTTTGATTATTTTAAGGATTTTAAGGTTTATGTTGAAAAGCAGACAGGGAAGAAAATTAAGTGTCTCCGAAGCGACAATGGAACAGAGTATACAAATAAAGTATTCCAAGATTATTTACGTCATGAAGGGTCAAGGGATACGGCATCAGACTTCCATTTCGCACACACCGCAGCAAAATGGTGTTGCAGAAAGGACTATTAGGACAATCACTGAAAAGGCTCGGTGTATGTTACATGACAGTGGTCTTAGTAAGCGTTTTTGGACTGAATCAATGAGTTGTGCTATTTATAACAATATCTGAGAATCGGAATTGATAACTGACATTTTTAACATTTTAATATGTAATATTTTTTATATGTAGTAATATTTTTAATTTAATTTCTTATTTCAATTTTTAATCTAATTTTTAATAAGTACTTGACATGTTTTACGTAATAAATAATTTATTCAAAATATTTTTTGTATATTTTCTAAAATTCTATCTCCATGTAAACCATCCTTATGGCGAGGTTTCCCAGGATAACTTTTTGCGCATGGCAGCTTCATTATTGCAGGGTGAATAGTTGATAATTGCATGACTTTTAATGCCACTTACACGCATTGTGTGACCGAACTAAAACGTTACTTTTTACACATTTTAATCATTTTTTGGAAGGCTGGAGTGGAAAATGAAGGATGTATTTTTGCAATTTTCTGGGCTATAGAATTGCACGTATATTTATTATTGTATTTTCTGCAACAAACACACACACACACACACACACACACACACACACTCGCACTCACTCGCGCTCACTTACACACAGACACACCGCACGCATCATTAAATAACTATTTCATGCGATGACATTGTATTCTGTGTTGTTATTTTTAAGGTACTTGTAGTTTATAGTAGGTAGTAACTGCCTGCCATACCAAATATTGTCTTCATTGATTGTTTTCTTTGAGTTTTTATTTTAACTGTTTAAATAACTAAATTTATTCTCACAACTACCAAGTTTCTGTTTTTACTGGAAGTATAATGTGTTTCATTAATTGGCTTATGTTTGGGTAATTCTGTAAAAAAAATATATGTATAATGTATGCTGTTGAAACAATGTTTAAATAAATAAATAAATTATTTAAAGAATAGATCGCCAACTTTGGCTCTTGCTGATTCAGTGCCAAAACAAATTTGGTCTGGTGAAAAGGTAGATCTTTCGCACCTACGTATTTGGGGCAGTAAAGCCCAGGTGTTAGTGAAAGATAATAGTAGGAGAAAGTTTGATTCTAAAACATCGCCTAGGTATATGATCGGTTATTGTACTGATCGAAAAGGCTATCGCTTTGTCTGCTTAGATAATCCTAGAAGGGTTATTTCGGCTCGTGATGTAAAATTTTGCGAGGAGATTTCTGATGGTTCTAAAGATGTTACTTTAAGTCCAGGAACTGAAACGGTTTCTTCAAGAGTTGGAAGGAATCAGAACTCCACGATTAAGGAGATTACTCTTCCAGTAGACGAGCCAGTTGCAGTAGGAGTTTCGAGTACTTCTGGTGCACCTGTGGTGAACTCGCAGCAAAATATGAGTCCTACAACAAACAGCGAAGAGCACGATGATAGTAGTACATCAGAGAACGAAGAATAGTTCTATGAATCGGAAAGTATTCCGCAGAATTTGGAATTAATTCAGGAAGGAGCTGTTAACGTCAGATTAGTTGAGCCACCAACTAACGTTGTGAGTTCAGCTGATGATATATTTGAACGACGCTATCCTTTACGAGATAGACGTCGAAAAATTGATAAAGATATGGTGTACAACATGATAGTGTCTGAATATAAGATCCAGTGTCAGTTAAAGATGCTGTGTCACGTTCAGACAAAGATCTCTGGATCAATGCCATGAAGTATGAATATAATTCTCTTATAGAGAATGGCACCTGGCGCCTAGTAGACCGACCCAATAAAAATGTTGTTAGAAACAAATGGGTATTTAAGCTCAAGAAGGGTGCCGATGGAACCATCCAGAGGTATAAGGCACGTTTAGTGGTAAAAGGTTTTTCTCAAGTTTATGGGGAAGATTACTTCCAGACCTATGCTCCTGTGGTTAAAATCTCATCTATACGAATTTTACTGGCTTTGGCTGCAGAGAAGAATTTACATATACGTCACGTTGACGTGGCTACTGCCTTTTTGAATGGAGACTTGCGAGAAGAAATTTTTATGGAGCAGCCAGATCAATTCGTTAAGAAGGGGGAGGAGAGTAAGGTATGTATGCTATTGAAGTCTATCTATGGCACACCCCGGACACTCCATACAACGTTTGCAAATCAATTACCTATTACTACTACATAAGCAAATGACGTTTCTACACGCGCAAATGTGTGCGTGGAATCTAGTAGGGCTGAGTGCGCGGTTATCAATCGAAATGACGCGAGAAGTGCAGCGACTGCCTTCTCTTTCACCCGCATAGCGCTGTCTCTGTTATCGGCCGGCGCTCGCGTCTACTCGTTCGAGCGATCGCGCGCGCCCTTGTTTATGTGTCAGTGATGTCTACAGCGAAGTGCGGCGTGGGATGAGGTATTTGAAATGAGTGCGGGGAGGTGAGTGGCCGTTCTGTACGTAGTACTATTATCTATTCTGTGTCTATGGACTAAAGCAGGCTCCACGTTGTTGGAATGAAAAAATTCATTCATTCCTATTATCAATTCATTCATTCATTCATTCCTATTACCCTTCAAGTTTTGACCCGTGAATAGATTAAAAATCAAGGATTTAGGTGATGTAAGAGATTGTCTTGGTATTCATGTCACAAGAAACCGTAATAAGGGTACTATATACCTAAATCAAGGTTCGTATGTGAAGAAAATTTTGGATAAATTTGGGATGGCTGACTGCAAATCAGTTGGCACGCCAATGGAGGCCAATTTGCGACTGAAGAAGGAAAAATCTCAGGAGAACCCGCAGTACCAAGAAATAATTGGATCATTAATGTATCTAGCTTGTTCAACTAGGCCAGATATAGCTTTTGCAGTCAGCTACCTAAGCCAATATAATTGCTATAATGATTCAACGCACTTTGCAGCGTTGAAGCGTGTACTTAGGTACCTAAAGGGTACATGGGATTACAAATTATGTTATCGGAAATCTGACCAAGACCTAATTGCCTATGCAGATGCAGATTGGGGCTCTAATGAAGATGCTCATTCTTTCTCGGGATACACTCTAACCTTGGGTGGTGCTGCCGTATCTTAGCAAGCTTGTAAACAGCGTTGTGTTGCTTTGAGCACAGCAGAGGCTGAATATATAGCTCTTTGCGAAGCTGCCAAAGAAATTGTTTCAGTAAAAGGACTCTTATCTGAATTGTGAGGAAATTTATGAACTATAACTTTATATAGTGATAGTCAGAGCGCTAGTAAGCTTGTCTACACACCAGCGATAGGAAGGAGGTCTAAACACATAAATATTAAATACCATTATGTGAGAGAGCTGGCCCTAAGCATAGAAATTTGTATTAAGTATGTTGATACCGCGTTGATGCCAGCTGATATGCTTACAAAGGCGCTCAGTAAACCTAAGCATTTTGTTTTGTTTTTTTTTTTTTTTTTAGTTTATTTAAAACTCCACAGACTCGTGTTCCGTGCCTTCTGAATTCTTGGGTACAATATTATGTGATCTATAAAACGCTTACTACTAAGTACTCTTCACTTAATCTAGGGTGAGTTGCGCATTAACAATTTTATAGTTGCCTATATAAAGATAATCTAATATTAATAAAATAATAATTATTTGCAATAAAGTGTATTATTATTATTATTATAATCTATGTATTAATATTTTCGTACGTGTATTATTTATTATACTAACTATATAATACTATTCATATGTTACAATCTACTGATAGGACTAGTTGCGGATAGGGTTCGGGATGATATATTTATTGGTGGCTGGTCTTGCACCTAGATTGCTGCCCGTGTAAGGGCTCTAAACGCCATCTTTTCATTATGGTCTTTGATCTCGTCATCCGTTGCCGTGTTGGAAGTGGCAATGAGGCGTCTTATGGCGTCGTCCTCCTTCAGTTGACGATAGAAATAAGTGCAAGACACCGTGTGCCTAGTTATGGCGACCACCGCATGAGGGACACTATCGTGGACCGGGTTGTATCTTTCAGCTCCTCTGAACACTATGACGTGTTCGTACTTTAGTCCCTGTGCTTCGTGGATCGTCAGTATTCTGGACTTATCTCCGATGCCAAACCCATTTCTCCTATGCTCTTCTTTCTCTTCTTGAGTGAAGGTGAGGAAGAGGGTATTTGGGTCGCATCTTCGTTGTCTCGCTTCCGAAGCCATTCTGCATGTTAGGGACCTTAGCACTTGCCGAGATGTATAAATACCCTCGTAGATATTTTGAAGGGCGTACACCACATCCATCGGACTTCGGTGTGTGCAGAGGAGCTTTTCAGTAACTGAGGTTATGGCGGCAGGACTTCCGTAACGCATTTCGAATAGGTTATCTCTGTCGATAAAGGGAATTTGGTTTGTATCCGACATAAGTATCAATTCTTTTGCCCCGGTCAACCTTGATGCCATGATGATGGCTCCAAAGTGGACCAGGAGAGCTTCATCCACCATAAGGCGTTTTGATGCTCCCGCTCCATTTATAAGGACCGAGGCAATGGTTCTTACTTTCCCTTTTGCGACTGCCCCCAATCGACTCGTCACTTCGTCCGACAGTTCTTTTGCAGTCTCGCGTGTGCTGGTGATGATCATGTCTTCCTTGATTTGGAAGTTTTTGAGGAGCTACGTGGTCTTCCCACATCCTGGCACTCCGTTCACCCACCTTATCGCCAGTTTACCCCATGGTTCCGAGACCCAAGTTCCGGTCACGGCATTCGCTGATTCCAGAATCCGGTCCTCCAGCATGAAGCGGGTGCATTTGGCGATCACCACTATTGGGTCTTCGATCGGTGTGCAGAACGTGAGTGCTCCTCTTTCCTCAGTTGCTTCGTGATCCACCAGCACCATACCAGAGGTGCCACTGTACGTCGCCATTTGTCTTTTGTTAATCGGGTGATTTCCCGCCACCACTGTTCCGTTGTCGTTATTGTAGACCACAGCCTTCGCCCCATCCAATAGTTCCCGTAGTAACACTCGGGTGTTTGCCTGAAATGCTTCAATAATTTTGCTGCAGGTTGTGTGTTTAACCTGCAGCGTC
This sequence comes from Schoenobius gigantellus, assembly GCA_963935595.1. Lineage (NCBI taxonomy): Eukaryota > Metazoa > Arthropoda > Insecta > Lepidoptera > Crambidae > Schoenobius > Schoenobius gigantellus. Next base: position 3,679,453 of record OZ012557.1, read on the forward strand.
GCAACCGGCAACTTCAAAAATGGTACATTTTTATATACCTAATTGTAATACGTGCGAAAAGTTGGCCATTTCACACTAGTGCGTAAAGGGAATTGTTCAGTTTGTATGGGTGCTTTGGCATAACATGAACTTATTAAAAATTGGCAGTTTTAATTCTTTGTATCTAAAAATATGTAATTCAAGTCATATAATCGCGGGAAAGTCTAGTGATATGCCTAAATAGGCAAACGTTATATTCCAGTAAGAAGTTGCTAATGTTTGTGACTTTAATCGTATATTGGTCTAGAATGATATAATTAATAAGGAAAAAATATAATTGTGTACATTACCAACCACTGTTTTCATCAAATTATATTTTTTTATACATGCTTGGGGTACTATCAAATCAAATCAAATCAAATCAAATTATTTATTTCGGACTAAATCCATATTTTGTTAGTAACATTGTGACTTAAAACTAGTGTTAGTATTGCCTAAAATTAAAATCCTATACCGAGGTTACAGTATCAACATCAGACGCAGGTTAGGTATCCAAAGCAGTGCCAGGGATCAAACAAAGAAGCTTATGTGTCCAAGGGTATAGCCGGGTCCTCGTTTCGAGCAGGGTATGTATGATATTATAGGGCTATGTATGATATTGTAGGGCTATCCTCATTGAGGGCTACAATTTCACTATGTGCTTCACAGACAGTGAAATGGCGAAATATTTACAAGTCGTCTGCATACAAATGAAAGTTCGACGTTAAAATGCTCGTGACAGTATAAATAAAGCAGGAAAAGAGAAGAGGTGAAAGAACACCTCCTTGTGGGACGCCCGCAGATAACGCGCACCAATCCGACAGTACATCGTTAAGTCTAATGCACTGAAATCGATCTCGTAGATATGAATTAAACCAGGCTACAGCTTCAGGAGATACGTTAAGTGAACTAAGAATACCAAGGAGAATATCGAAATCAACAGAATTAAACCCGTTGCTAAAGTTGTGATATGTTAATAATAAGAGGTCTTTATATTTATCGTTTATTGAGAACACTCGAATCTCATACAAGTAATAACATGCTTGTCCTGTCAAGCTACAACCAACCTCTATCCTATCAAGTGTTGCCACGTCACAATAACTCAATTAATGTTGCTATCAATTAATGACTATCTACTACATCTCCCTTTTCTAAGATGACTATGACATTTATTACTCAAGTAACATTAAGACATTAGTACAATTATTCACTTATCAAATTAATCAACTCATCAACATCTTTACTATTCGTCATTTTATAAATTGTTAATGAATTACATATACCTACTTATTCTCTCCTTTTACTTTTCTCTAAAAAATCATAAAATGTTTAGGAATTTAACTCTTATTAATACCAGTCAAATAGTTTCTTCATAGTAATCAATTGTTATTCAATATCATTATTATACAATCATTTAACTAATGAGGTTAATAATTATATGAGTATTTGCTTACAGAAATAAATATTAACATAAACTTTATTCTGTTCTATCATTTTTCTATGACATAATCATTAAAATATTTAGGAACTTTAATTTCTCTATTAGATCTTCGCAGCTGTGGTGGAGTGGAAACCAGGGGCACTTCATTCATTTGACCTATTCTGGAATCATTGATGACTCCGGAACAGGTTTTAGAGTCATTATTATTGTGTGTTGAGTTAGACTTCCCAGCAGGTTTAATGAACCAAGTATTTCTAGTTATAAATGTATTATTTTCATTGTCTTTGACAATTAGTGAACGAAGGGTTGTCATTTAATTTATGAATTGTTCCTGGTTGCCATACATTAGTATTTTCATCCTTTTTGTAATAAACATTCTGACCAATATCGAACTGCCTTTTTATTTTAGATCCTCTGTCATAATATTTTTTATGTCTTAAAGTATTTTTAAGTAACTGTTCACTGAAATTATGAATTAATTTTGGTTTTAGTAATTCTGATTTAATAGGTAATTTGGTGCGACATAATCTATTAAACGAAAGCTGTGATGGTGAGTAGTTTGTCCCACACACAGGTGTGTTTCTGTATTCTAATAAGTAACTATGAATGTCCCCTTTTGTATCATTACATTTTTTTAATATTGTCTTACATATACCTACAGCCTTTTCAGCTGCACCATTGCTTTGATGGTAGTGTGGACTTGAATATATAATTTTGAATTGCCACTCTCTACTAAATTCTGTAAACTTATGTGAATTAAATGGAACATTATCTGAATACATTATCATTGGAACACCATGAATGGAAAATATCACCCTTAGTATGTCAATAACAGCATCAGCAGATTTATTTTTTAATTTATGAAGTTCAATCCACTTGGAGTAATGGTCTACAAGTGTTAAATAATCATTTCCACCATATTGTAAAATGTCAACAGAAACATATTGAAAAGGTAATTGGGGTTGTTCTCTAATAATCATTGGTTCCTTGGTGTTATTTTTAGAGTGCCTTTGGCAAATATGACAAACAGATATATATTCCTCAATATCTTTTAGCATGTTTTGCCAATAAAATAATAATTTAGCACGAGTTTTTGTCATGCCGAAATGGCTTTCATGAACTTTTTTTAATATATCACTTTTTATTGAATTTGGAATATATATTTTTTTGTCCACAAATATTAAATTGTCTTCAACAGTCATATAGTTTCTATAATTATAAAAGTGTCTAACAAATGGATCTCTAATTTTAGTGATTGAAGTAGGCCATCCGTTTAGGTGATAGTAGTATAATTGCTTAGCAATAGAATCTTGTTTAAGTTCAAATTTAATCCGTGCTAATAAGTCATCTGATACATTAACAGAATGAACAACATCATTTAGATCCGGGTCACAATCTTTTTCAGCATGTATGCATGCCCTACTAAGAGCATCAGCTATATGCATTTGGGAGCCAGGTACATACCTTAGTTCAATATCATATATACTTAGTTTTAATTTAATCCGTTGCAGACGAACTGATGGTATTTTACTTATTTCCTTTTTCATAATAGAAATTAATGGAAGATGGTCAGTTAGCACAATTATTTTTCTACCATACACATAGCTGTGGAATTTTTTGCAAGCATATAAAACAGCAAGAAATTCCTTTTCAATTTGACCATAATTTATTTCCGCTACAGTCAGTGCTTTAGATGCATATGAGATTGGCCTATTGTTTTGCAGTAATACACATCCTATACCAGTCTTACTGGAATCTGTTTGAATGGTAAGTCCAATGTCTGGATTGAAAGTATGTAACACTGGATAATTTGCCAAAATATTTTTTATTTTATTAAAACAATTTGTGTGTAATAATGACCATGTGAAAATAACATCTTTTTTTAGTAGTTCACGCAAGGGTGATGTAATCTCTGCTAAATTTGGAATATACGGTCTCAAGTAATTAACTAATCCGAGCAATCTTTGTAAATCATGTTTATTTTTAGGTTGATCATAATTGATTATAGCTTTAATGGATTCTTGATCTGGTGACATCGTACCATCTTTGAATATATGGCCAAGATAAGTTACTTCAGACACCATGTACTGAAATTTGTCTTTATTGAATTTAATGTTGAATTTTCTAGCTCTTTCAAAAACCGTTTCTAGTGTAGAGATCATTTGTTCCTGTGTTTTACAAAATATCAACACATCGTCGATGTAATTTACTACATTTGGAATGTCAAATATTTCAGAAAGCATTTTTTGAAATACCTCTGATGCTATATTTAATCCGAACGGTAATCTGTTAAATTTGTATGTTCCGAACATGGTTGAAAAGGTGCATAGTTTGGAACTGTTTTCTGTTAGAACTATGTGCCAAAATGAATCTTTCAAATCAAGAACACTAAAATACTTACTATCTTTTATCTTGGAAGATAAGTCATTTAAAGTGGGAATGGAACAATAGTCTTTAACAATTGCCTCATTTAAATCTTTTGGATCAAGACAAATACGAATTGATCCATCCGATTTTTCGACAACTACCAATCTATTTACCCACTCAGAAGGTTCATTCACTTTTGATATTATGCCTAATTCACATAACTTATCTAGTTCTATTTGTAGTTTAGACCTTAACTTAAGAGGAACACGGTATGGTGGTTTTGATGTTGGTTTGGCAGTGCTTTTTAAAATTATTTCATAGGGTTTATCAATTTTACCAATACCAGTAAACAAGTCACTATTGCTGGCAATTATACTGTTCTTATCTTTATAATTTACAATTGAATCAATACGTTTAACTAAATTTAATTTAACACAAGTATCACGACTAATTATTGGAACTGAATATTCATTCCCGGCAACACAAAATATTTCAGTGCACTTTATATTGTTTACCATTACATTTAATAAAATTGTACCTTCAATCGGAGTTTTAAGTCCATTCCAGCTTTCCAACATAGACATAGTCTTCTTAAGAAACAGTGGTCGTGAAGCATTATCTTTAAGCTTGTTGTAGATTGGCGTGGGAAGAATGTTCACATCTGCTCCAGGGTCCAATTTAAAGTTTACAACATTAATTATCCAGTCCTTCAACATTAATTACTTTAAACCATGCTACAGAATCTGCTTTGAAGCTAGTAGTTAGAGTACCACAAAAGTAATCAGGTTCATTTGATTCTATTTTTAATTCATGTACTAAGTTTTTTGTTCTACACATTTTAGCAAAATGATTGCTTTTATTACATTTTAAACATGTTTTATTATATGCTGGACATTGTCCATATTTGTGATTATAGCCACAATTAGAACACAACTTTTGCGAGTTGTGTTCCAGTCTTGATCGTGGTTTTAACTTAACATGGTCCACTTCTTTAGTTTGAATTTCTTGGATTTGCCCATTTGTTAATTCTGACACCCTTAGAGCCTCAATTGTGTCTTCTAGTGACGGATCACCTTTCTGAATCAAATTTTTCTTACACTCGCTATCATTTGTCCCGAGAATTAGCCTATCTCTCAATATGGTATCCATGCAGGTTTTGCAAAAATTACAATTCATCGACAATAGTTTCGCATCTGTAAGAAAATTGTCTAAAGTTTCACCAACTTTTTGATCTCGGTTGTAAAAAAGAAAGCGTGAATATAGAATATTCTGTTTAGGGTTACAATAAGCGTCAAAGGCATCTAAGACTGAGGTCAGCGTGGTTTCTTTTGGCTCGGTTTTTTCAAATGTATTATATAGCTCGAGAGCATCTTCTCCTATTGCATTAAGTAGTATTGCCACTTTTCTGGCTTCTGATGTTTTTTCCAGGCCACATGCCAGTAAATATACTTCAAATTGCTGTCGAAACTTTTTCCAGTTTTCACTTATGTTGCCTGTTAGCGACAATTTCGCTGGTACGTTGTATCCAGTAGCCATATCTTTTTTTTACTAATTATAACTGCGCCATGTGATATGTTAATAATAAGAGGTCTTTATATTTATCGTTTATTGAGAACACTCGAATCTCATACAAGTAATAACATGCTTGTCCTGTCAAGCTACAACCAACCTCTATCCTATCAAGTGTTGCCACGTCACAATAACTCAATTAATGTTGCTATCAATTAATGACTATCTACTACAAAAGTAAAGTGAGATACTTTTTCTCCATAACAAACCTAATCCCATCAGTAATATGCACCAGGGCAGTAACCGTGCTGTGACTGAAAGAGGTTTAGTAGGGAGTTGGACGACAGAAAGTTTGAAAATTGTATAAAGTAGTTGTTAGAGGACTTGATAGGAACGGTAAGATGGAGATAAGACGGTATTGACTAATGGAACTAGTATTGGACACTTTAGGTAGGGGAAAATTAAATGTTTTTTTCCAGGCAGATGGGAAGATGCAATTGGACAGTGAAAAACATTGTCATATTGCCAAAGAGAAGATTCGTAAAATTGGCCAGAAGTCTGGTTAGATTAGGGTTAAAAAAAGAAATATAAATTACTAGCTGTGACCGCGAACTACGTTTCTCCATATATTTTATTTCCGTTTTTGCAACATTTTTCATAAGAAGCTTCTATTAGTCGTATTGTTAATTTTATTTTCACCTGTACCCGGCGTGTCTGATGCAATCTTGCTATTTAAATTTGACCCACATCCCGGTTTCCGATTGAGATAAAATTTTGTATATATGTTTATCACCTGACAATGCAATATTATGATGGATAACATGGAGTTGATCTAATGCTGGAGATGGTAGGTGGCCATAGGAACTCCCCAAAATAAAGCGACACAACCCCATCGAGCTTGATTCGTATTGACGAGTACCAAAAGCTTGTATTAATAAAGTTTTTTTTTAAATAATTTCTTGTTTGAAGCTAGAAGCACAAAATGTTGTATTTAAGCTGATAATTGGAAAGGAGTAAACATTTGAAAATGTCCTCCTAAAAATGTGATATAAGGGTAATTTTTTCTTTGAGTATATCAACTCCTTAACATATTTCAACGTGACGTTTTTAAGAGCTTTTGCGTTATCGTTAATATTTTTTTACTACGAGAAAATATTGAATTCCTACGAGAAGAAATTCCCACGCGAAAAACGAAAATAACGCCGCCATCGTTCCACGCGACAAAAAATCCATGCCCATCACTTAGATGGTTGGCAGTCCGCAACTGTGCATTTTTCTCGCAGTTTCCTGCCTCGTACAGTCAAACTTTGGAATGAATTGTCGCCTTCGGTATTTCCGGACCGATACGACCTTCAAACTTTCAAGAAAAGAGCGTATTCCTACCTTAAGGCGCATAGTAACGTCAATCATAAAAAATCACTACAGAAAAAACCGATTCTCTTCATAAATATCGAATAAAAAAATCTTTTAAAAAGATATGTTATTATTCAACGCATTCTTTAGAGGATGGTCTTCTTAATTTTTTGATAAATTAATTAAAACTTGGTTAAAATGTGACCCAAACATGCCTCGATTTTAAAACTGTAAACCTAATCGCTTCGTAAATATTAGGTTAAATCATATACTTTCGATTTCAATAAATAAAGTGAACAATATTCTAGGGGATGGTCTTTTTAGATTTTTCTTATTCGCCTTTATTAATTTTTTATTGAAATAATTCATCTCACGCGTAAAGGTTTGCTTAAATATTCCCCTCGCTCTCACTCACTCACTCCTATGTAATCAGTGCGGGACGCTGGACGCAAGGTCATTGGGAGCACTATGCGCCTTAAAGGCCGGCAACGCACTTGTAACTCCTCTGGGGTTGCGGGTGTCCATGGGCGACGGTAATCACTTACCATCAAGTGATACGTTTGCTCGTTTGCCCCCTATCCCATAAAATTTTAAAAAAAAAACGCGGGAGCAGCTACATTTATTTAGCTTTCCCCAAATTCAAATGTCACCATACACCGAGCTAGGCTGACTGGAAGAAATGTCTTTTAGGGATAAGTCCACCGTCAAGTACTTACTTATGTGTTTTATGTTTTGACTATTTTCCGTATAAATATATCACAAAGATGCCTGCTAAAAACTCAGAGCAATATCTGAGAATGACACTATGACAAGTGACAACGCCAGCTACGAAAGCAAGCCTGTTAGAAAAAAATAGCAATGTCGTATAAATCTGTGGTTAGGCTACGGTAAATGTTTTAGGATTTACCTCAAATATTCTTCAATGAATTCACTTAGTGGACTCATGGGTTCTTAATATTAATTTCGGACTTTCAATAGGTATGCAATGCTGTGAAGGCGCGCGCCCTTTAGTGACGCGTTAACGAAGGCGCATTAATTAATGTTGGCCTAGAAATGTTGGCCTAGCTTCTACCTTTTTTAACCCATTCAAAAAAATTGTATATCTACCGCAGTGGGAGTGGGTTTCGCCTGCGCTTATATAGGACTCACCTCGTATCGAGGGATCATCATCTGCTCATTTATACGTCCCAACCGAGGGGCTCGAGCCTATCCTAATTTAGGATGTTTTTTCTTTTTATTAACCGACTTCAAAAATGGAGGAGGTTATCATTTCGATTGTATGTTCTTTTTTATGTGTGTTACCTCATTGCTCTGTCATTTCTCAACCGATTCGGGAAATGTTTCTTTTGTTTGAGAGGGTATACTTCCCAATTGGTCCCATTGTGACCAAAGTCAGGATCTGATCATGGGATCCCAGGAAAATCGAGGGAAACTCTTATTTACCTATGTTTGTTACCTCATAACTCTGTTATTTATTACCCGATTGGAAAATATTTTTTTCTTTGAGATGGTTACTTCCCGATTGGTCTCATTGGCACCAACATCAGCATCTAATGATGGGATCCCAGAGAAATCGAAGGAAGCCCTCAAATGTTTAAGGCACGTCCAACTTGTTTTAATGTTTTATCTGAAGCTATTTTAGTATTTGCGTCTGGTCGTCATGAGCCGAGCTGACAATAGAAGGATCCTTGATTTCTAGTTTTTAAAATACAATTTATCCTCAGTTGTATTTTTCAAGTTACCCCTATAAAAAAGGAAGGCGTACGGGATGTACCTACACGCCGCTACCCGGAACTAGACGGCGGATTACGGACCATCCCCAGCCCGCAGCTCAAGGCTTACTGGAGGCAACTCCGACAAGCGCGGAGGCCCCAAGTTTAACCTTAACAATCCTGTGTAACTAAAATATATCTAAGGTAACGGCTATCAAATTTACCAGAGTTGTGTACCTTTATCTTACCCTATTCAGCCGCCAGCACCGGTGCTTGCATTGCTCTGTTCCGGTTTCATATGTAATAGGTAAAAGCATTGAAATTACTGGGTTTTTGTGACATTTTATGTCACAAGTTCTTTATGTTACAAGTTGGCTACGTATATTGGTGTCCTTGGAGGATTTGTAGATTTGCAAGTCTTTTAGAACAAACCAAACACTCTATAGGCGACTATAGCCACTTTCCATCAGGTGGGCGCCTGTTTATTTGCTAACTTTGTTATATAATATAATCGCGTATTACGATTCATGTAACATAACACAGCTGGAGCCCATTATGATAGTATAATATTACTTTTGCTTGCCGAAGCTTGCTCAAATAGTTAAACAAAGTGCCTCTAAGAGAAAGTTGAGAAAAAATTGTCAGCTGAGACAAGTAGATACCAATGCACGAAAACTTGGATGAATGAACATGAGCCCACGTGTGAGCGCCACCTACCGGGCGGGGGGCGATAAATCAATCACCCAGTGTTGTGACGTCATTGACGCCATCTTGGAGATATGGGACGCCATCGTGTGTGTGGTCCATACTAGCATCATAAGACTTGAGTTGGGTGGGGTTCACAGGAAAACAGTATTAAAAAAACACAAAAAATTGTCATTGTTTACATTCTGAGATTATGAATAACAAATAAATTCTCTTAAAAATTTAGGTCAATTTTTGAAGTCCGTTATGAGTTGTTGTGTTTTTTCACATGAAAGATAGGATATTTAGTTTATCACTTTGATACCGTAGCCAGACAATAATTACTTATTTTGATTAGGGAATAAGCACACATTTTATTGTTTTACTAGCTGAGCCCTAAGTGGACGATCGCAGGGCTCAGCAAGTAAATAAAATAAGTTTATGGCTGTAAGAGAACCAGTAAGCAAGTACGCATAATTATATTACTTTCCTCAATTAACTATTATAACAACATGATCGTATTTACCATCTAACAGACTTTCGTAAGTTTTTATTATACAAAGTTCCGTGGCTTTAGCACTTAAACGTGTTCTAAGCAGAGATTTAAATCGATTTAAATCTCTGGTTCTAAGGTGTTTAAGGCATCGGTGCGGATATATGGAAAAAGCCTTTCTTTTTATACAATTGAGTTGTATAAAATAGTTTATAATGTAAACAACTTCCTGTATAAAGAACATATCACTAAGGATCCCCTGGTAGCTGTCAGTATGTAATTGTAGTAAGTCAGCTGCGTTGTTTTATGGCAGGAAACTGAATCTCAACCTGCCCCCGTAGCATGAATACTGAAACACAATAAATATAATAAAACGATAAATCGGTATGAACTGTCAAAATATCATCATCATCATCACAGCTCATATACGTCCCCACCGAGGGGTTCGAGCCTGCCTACCCCATATTAGGGTGATTAGGCCTTAGTCAACCACGCTGGCCCACAGCGCCACTGACGCTCTCATATGTCAAAATATATTGCATATTTATTTCTTTTTTATTTATTTATTACTAGCTGTATACAACCCCCCCCCCCCCTTTTTACACAATCAAGGAATGATTTCGGGGATAAAAACTATTCTTTATCCTTCTCCACAATTCAAACTTTCTCCATACCAAATTTCATCTAAATCGGTTGAGCGGCTGTTGATTCCCCATACAAACTTCCACCCACCTTTTTTTTCCCTTAAGGGTTGAAAAAAGATTTTCTAAAAAAATTTTTTTTTCAAGATTTTTTTTACCACTTTTTTGCCCATGATGAATATACATACCCATACCAAATTGCAGCTTTCTAGTATCCATAGTCTCTGAGTAAAGCCGCGGACGGACAGACAGACAGACAGACATGGCGAAACTACAAGGGTTCCTTGTTTTCTACGAAACCCTAAAAAGAGACCACTTTTTTGACCGACTGTACAATACTGTACATGACTGTGATTGCTGTAACATTAGCTAATCTAGAACGACTATACATTTTTTTATACAACTAGTTGGCACACAAGCATACTGCCCACCTGATGGTAAGTGGTAACAGTCACATAAAGTACCTACATATGGCTCCTGTGAGAAACCCGGACCTGATTAGAAAGCCAGCCGAGTCCACAGCTCCGAAAGTTTTGCGTGTAGTGTTATATCATTATTATTATTATTTTATACTCTCTTATCTATTTCACTTACCGGAGGGAGACTGTGCCAGGATCGCCTGCTTGGATACCTCCGTCTTGGCTATATCTGCCGCAAAGCAGCAGTGCTTGCATTGCTGTGTTCCAGTTTGACAAGTAAGATATGGCAGTGAAATTACTAGGTACTGTGACTTTACATCTCATGTCACAAGTTGGCAACGTACACCGTGGTTCTTGTGGGGGTTGCAGTTTTGCTGCGAATCTTACAGAAGCCTTATAGGTGACTGTTACCACTTGCCATCAGGTGGGCAGATTACTTGTTTGCCAACTTAGTTGCAATAAAAAAGTTGTTACTAAATTGTTGACCTCTTTGTATGAAGTTTTGTTGTGTTTTGTCATTCTCTTCATTACACTGCGCGAAACGGCGCGGGTCTCGCGATAGTACGTAGGTAATATAAGTTGATCCAAAGCCCTATAAACATCGCTGCCTATTAGAGTGCGCAATAATAATGTGGAATATTGAAACGACCCTACAGTGTAGGCGTTGGATGTAATTAAATAGATACGTAACGACGACAGCGGCAGATGTGAGCCGACAAATTTGTATTGTAAGAAATGCAGCGAATGTCAACCATGCGGTGTCAGGGAAACTCATTTGAATATTACACGCACGAGCAATGTAAGTAGTCACTTCAAATCATGCCAATGTTATTAATGGAGCATGGTATGTTGCAAATGATGTACAGTGAGCTCCCATTCACTACGAAAATTGAAAATATGATAAGAACGGTCCAAAGGTCAAACAGTATACTTAGTTTGATAGGGAGCATACTGTACCTATTACCAATTTTATCATGCCCCACTTCAAGGAAAATTGAAAAATGTGTTTGTAGAAATATGTTTGAAATGAGATTTCCCATACAATGGTCTCCATATCCCAGATTTCCAAATTTTTAATTATTAACATTAAAAAATTACAAGGTATAAAAAATGACATACTCGAGTACAGTAGGTGCTTGAATTGCCTGAAACGTACTTGAAGTATCCTTGAATCCCTCTCCTCTTCATGAAAGCTAAACAATACTACTTTTACTTACCTACATATTACATTTGACATATTTGACATGTTTTTGACATATTCTAATTATTGTGGTGTTGTGATTATACTAGCTGTGCCCGCGAACTATGTTTCGCCATAAAAGACTTCAACGCAAAAGTGGACTATCCAACACAAAAAGTTTTTTCCATTCGGACAGAGATTATCACGTTCAACCAACCAAACAAACTCTTCAGCTTTATAATATTAGTAGGTAGGTATAGATACGAAACTGGTTCAGTTATTTTAGTTGATGTATCCTCCTTAAATCGGTCCCTCACTACAGTAACTTGTTCCTTATTTGACACGATAAAATCATTTGACATTGTTATTAGTACGAGTACATAATAATATAATTCTATCAAGTTACCCAAATGAAAAAAAAACAATAAAAAAGTGAAGTATATAGATAACAATGTAAATTGTTGGAATAAATACTCCCATTAATTACATTAAATATAATCTTCCAAATAATATAACTAAAGCAGTCCATCTAGTTACTTCAATGGAACTTAGAATGGAACTTAGAACCTACTGGTAACAGAGGATTATTTTAACCAACTTCATAAAAAGGAGGAGGTCATCAATTTTACTGTATGTGTTTCTTATGTTTATGGTTTGTTACCTCATCATGTCATAATTCTGTCATTTGTTAACCGATTTGGAAAAATCTTTTTTTATTTGTGAGCGCATACGCCTCGATTGGTCCTATTGTCACCAAAGTCAGGATCTGATGATCGAATGATGAAAATCGAAGGAAACCCTTAAATTTTGTCGGCACGTCCAACGTGTTACTTCTGAAACTATTCAGGTATTTGTGTCTGGTAGTCATGAGCTGAGCTGATGATGAAAGGGTCCTTGATTATTAAAAGTTGGAGGTTTTAAATATAATAGGCAGAGGCACGTATTGACCCTCTGTTGTATCCTTTCATGTTACTTCGATGTTCTGGTATAAAATTCACTAAAAGATTAAAAGAAAAAACATAATTAAAATATTAAAATAAAAACCGATTTCATAAACACAAAAAATCAAAAATAATAATAAGAATACTTACATCAAATATTTTTATTTTGAAGTCGGTGCCAAATTTTAACTCATGGTTATTGACATTATCATACACTACTGTACAGGCAGGTTCATCATCATCATCATCATCATGTAGGTTACTTAGCTATTCCACTTGCAGTGACCGCTGATGTTAGCTCGCCAGTGCATTATGTCGGGTCAGTCAGTAAGTTATTTTAAATTTAATTTATTCGGCCGACATTTCGAAGTGACTTGAGACGACACCTCATTAAAATCGCTGAATGAAGTTAACATTGCATTTAATATTTTAACATTGTATTAACTAGGTACATAATTATAATTTTTATTGGACAAGCCGCTCTTATAGTATAATTTACTTTTCAGTGCAAGTATATTTTTTAAATAGATTCAATTAATTCTATTGTCTAATAAAATAAAACTTAAGGAGTGTCGGTGAATACATTTCCGCGGTTTCCCCTCTACGCCTAGTTAGTAAATAAAACATTCATCATCATCACAGCTCATATACGTCTCCACCGAGGGGCACGAGCCTACTCTAACTGGTTGTGTTAGGGCGATTAGGCCTTAATAAAACCACGCTGGCCCAGTGCGGATTGGTTGACTTCACATACACTTTTGAATTACTTCGCAGGTGTATGCAGGTTTCCTCACGATGTTTTCCTTCACCGTAGGAGTATCAGATAAATGTAGGTGCATATGAAATTCGTGAAACGAAAAACACATTGGTACATGGCAGGATTGATCGCGGGCCTCCTGATTCTTTTCGGAGCACAGTCCAGTGCCGAGGCCACAGCGCCACCGACGGCCGATAAAAATTTCAAATATTCAGTTCAAAAAGTTCATTAAGGTTTCAAAGTTCATTACCGCAAGGAGACTCTGTCCCAGGATCGAATGCTTGGGAACCTACGTCTTACCTATTTGTGCCGCAAGGCAGCAGTACTTGCATTCCTGTGTTCCGGTTTGAAGGGTAAGATATAGCGGTGAAATTACTGGATACCGTGACCACACCCCGGACACTCCATACTACCCAAGTAGCATTTATCCTTCATGATAGTTATGAGAAATGCCTTTTTGTCATAAAAAAGTTAAATTAAGGAATTTGTATATCTTGTAAGTTCTATGTCAGTTAATTTTAGAGCTCCTTGGTCTTAGAACTATATGGTATTTGTTTTAACCTAAAAGTCTTTTTCAAGAGGTTAATATAACGCAATTATAGATTGTTTTCCAGAGCTAAAAGTCCTAACTCTTCTAAGTTCCGAAAAGGTTATAATTGGGTTGTTTTTAGGATAATCAAATGCCTAAACATGACGTGAATCGCATTTTTATATCTCAAATGTGACTCTTTCATAACCTACTTTACTAATACCTTATTAGCTATCTCAAAAACTGTTTAATAACTAAATAGCATTTTGTGGCTACATATGGTTAGGAAAATCACTATAAGGCGTAAAAGTTAGCTTTATAGCATAATTTATAAGCTTTTATTAATTATTATAACCTTTAAATACATAAAGAAACTACTCAATCATCACCGTAACTTCAAAGTTATATGAAATGCCCGCTTACAAATATACAGGATGTGTTAACAAAAAATAGCGAAAAGTGAACATTATAAAAGAAATTCGAAAAACAGTACAGGGAATCATCACAAAAAAGGTAGTTTTACGTTGGTTAAGTACTTATATATCTAGGTCCTGTTATTTATGTTCCACCCTTTCCCTATGAGTTTTTACCAATTGTAGTACAAAATAGTTCATTCTTTTTAGCCGATACAAATGACGAAGAAATAAAAAGTACAATCAGAAACCTCAAGGCAAGCCCATCCACGGGGTATGATGGTATCCCAGCCCTGGTCTTAAAGCATTTGAGTACTTTAATTACTCCGACCTTAACAAATCTATTTAACAAATGCTTAAGATTTGCAAAATGTCCTCATGTAGGTACTGAAAAAGTCTGTTCTTATACCGATTCATAAGGCTGGGAGGAAAGATTGTGTCGATAACTAAAGGGTAGTATTTAAACGAGTGACAGTAAATTAAAATTTTAAGAGACATAAATGATTAATTTGGGTTATTGTTTTACTAAGTGAGCGACTGACTGCGAGTAACGATAAATCAACAGAACAGTAACTTATAAACATTCATTCGAGTAGGGTACGTCAAATACAAAATGAAACGCTGCATAATATTTGAGCGACCAACCTTATATTTGGTTGAGTGTCAACTGTCAACGTAACGTCCTGTATTTTTTTCAATATTTGGCAAATGATTTATTTATGATGGTGGTGTATGTGTCTGTCTGTGGTATCATAACTCCCGAACCAATGAACCGATTTTGATTTTTTTTTTTTTGTTTGAAAGGTAAATTAGTCGGAAGTGTTCTTAACTATGTTGATGACTATCGGTCCAAGATGGCCGCCGCTACAAAATGGCGGAATACATATTTTTTCACAACTCCCTCAATATGGGTATCAAATGAAAGGGCTTCACTAGTAGAATACTTCACTAGTAGACACACTATGATAAATTTAAAATCCAAGATGGATGCTACCACAAAATGGTGAACTACATATTTTTTTACAACTCCCTCAATATGGGTATCAAATGAAAGGGCTTGACTAGTAGAATACTATACACTATGACAATTAGACATGGGTCGTACTTGCAAATTCGAGTACCAGAGCTTTAAAGTACGTCCATCAATAAATACCAGGGCTAAAAACCAGGTTTCGAAATACTTGAAAGTATTTTTTGTATACAGGGTGACGTTATATCGCCGAAGCTGTTCACAGCTGCGCTGGAGGATGTATTTAAGCTTTTGGACTGGAGAGGACTCGGCATCAACATAAACGGCGAGTACATGACTCACCTTCGTTTTGCCGATGATATCGTGGTCATGGCTGAGACCGTGGAAGATTTAGGCACAATGCTTGAAGACCTCTGTAGAGTTTCCCAACAAGTGGGTCTTAAAATGAACATGGATAAGACCAAAATTATGGTGAATTCCCATGTAGTACCCACTCCTGTGAAGGTTGGCGGCTCTAAACTGGAAGTTGTTGGCGAATATATTTACCTGGGACAAATAGTCCGGCTCGGTAAGTCCAACTTCCAGAAAGAGGTAAATCGACGAATCCAACTCGGCTGGGCAGCGTTCGGGAAGCTGCGCAGCATATTCTCGGTCAATCTACCGCAGTGTCTTAAGACAAAAGTCTTCAATTCGTGCGTGTTGCCAGTGATGACGTACGGAACTGAGATGTGGCCGGTTTACAATGGGACTCATCAGAAGGCTCAATGTCACTCAAAAGGCAATGGAGAGTGCTATGCTCGGAGTTTCTCTACGCGATCGAATCAGAAATGAAGAGATCCGTAGAAGAACTAGAGTCGCCGACATAGCCCAAAGAATTAGAAAACCTTAAGTGGCAGTGGGCAGGACACAGCTCGCAGGACTGACGGCCGTTGGGGCGGAAAGGTCCTCGAGTGGCGGCCGCGTACCGGGAGACGCAGTGTTGGTAGGCCCCCCACAAGGTGGACCGACGATCTGGTGAAGATCGCGGGAAGCCGCTGGATGCGGGAGGCGCAGGACCGATCGGTTTGGAGATCCCTGGGGGAGGCCTATGTCCAGTAGTGGGCGTTTCTTGGCTGAAATGATGATGATGATTTTTTTGTACAAAGAAAATTCATTCTTATTTTGACAGTGATAGGAACTATAATCACATTAGCGTTACGGAATTCTAATAACCAGGGCTCAAAATACATGCAAGTATTTTTTGAACGAAGGAAATTCATTCTTATTTCGAGAGTAATAGGAACTATAATCAAATTTGCGTGCCGGAATACTTTATAAACTTGGTAAAATACTTGCAAGGCTTGCAAGTATTTCTATGATAAATAATCCCTGTTGCAATGAACTTAAAGAATAAAATTAGGCTAGCAAAACTATTAAGGTTTGGAAGTAGTTATTTTAGTCACTGCGATTATCTGGCTTATTTGTGTGTCCGTAAGGCATAATTTTATTAAATGATACTTTAAAGTTTTTACAACGCGAGGCGCCACGCGGGCCGCGTGCCGCGTGCGAGTGATAAATACTTTCAAAGTCTTGCAAGTATTTTGTGCTGGGTACCAGGGCGTCGTACTTGTAAGGAAAAACCAGGTTTAAAAACCTGCGGCCGTACCGCCATCGTTATCATTTTATCGCTATCGTTATCATGACATTAGAACAATAGTTTTAATGTCACAGGTGACATGAGAGTTATTGTTCTAATGTCACGAAGCGATAGCGAGTGATCGCTATGAGTTAGGCGGTAGCCCCCCTGGTCGCGTAAATACGCACCACCCCTAATGACAATCTCAAATCCAAGATGGCCGCCATCACAAAATGGTGAATTACATTTTTAAGTTTAGGCTTAGGGTTTAAAAGGTATGAAATAAAAATTAAATAATCCTCGTCAAAAAAAACTCCAAAAAGTAAAAAATAAAATGCGTTGGTGGGCCCATTAACTTAGATATATCTTGTAATATTTTGATTTTAGCATCGTCAAGTCCCCCCGACCGCAATATATATCTATAATGTGAATAATTTAATAAATAGATATATTAATTACATTGCAAATTAGAATATAAAATTTAAGTAAGTAGGTGCCTATTTCACTAGCAGTAGGTGCATATAGAATCTGAAAAATAATAGAAGAATAATAATAAGCATACCCTTTGGTTTTGTAAACACTCTGTAGGCACACCACGCGAAATGTTGTTTTTTAATAAAATGCAATCTAAGCTCTCTTGGCATCTGAAATTACTACTTAGTCCGTCCGCGGTAATATAGAAGTACTATCAAATCTTACTAGAAAATTTAATGCGTAAACGGTTGCAAAAATAACTAGCAGTTTGTGATAAAGTTATTTTAATGACCTAGAGGTTATTTTTAAGTAAATTTCATGCGTTAATTGTAATTCAGGTTATTTAAGAGTTGTTTGTAAAGCTAGTAGGCCTTTCATTGAAGGCAGCCATTTTAAGAGGCTTATTGTGGCAAGAATTTTCGAAAATATCAATTTATTTATTTTATTTGCTGGTGATAATAAATTTAAAAGACATTTTTACGTTTATAAATAATTGTGTGCCAGATTGGAGGTAAAAAATGTATTTAATGTATTTTTTTACACTACGTATGACCATTAAATATTTTAAATACGCCTGATAATTAGGGCGCGTGTATTTTATAAGCATATTATCCCATAATTTAACAGGAAACTGGTATTCGCAATAGAATTTATAAACACGTGTGAATTTTACAGTCATTTTGCTTCGTATATGAACACCCTACGCCATAATAAAAAAATAGTATTACAAATGGAAGCCATTTGTCTGATATGAAATAAGTTTTAACTAATATATAACCCATCTCTTATAAAATATTTTGAAAACTTACTAATAAGCTTTTGCTGGTACTTGACAATAACCTAATTCTGCAAAATGAGTGCTGCGATAAAAACTGATTATGACTAGTCCATGACTAAGCTGAGACTTCATAAAGGTTATAATTAGGTAATGCTGAATTTAACCAGGTTATGAAATGGTTAATTTACGGTTACATCTAGGTTATCAAGCATGCCTTAAGGTAATTTGTCTAGTCAGTAAAGAGTAAAAATAACGTCTACACTAGGTTATTATGGAGGGCTTTTTGGTCATTAGGAGTTTATACGGAGTTTATTATGGCCATATTAGGACCTATCGTATTTCTTTGAGGAAATCCATAAAAAGGTTATATAACCTATCTGTGACCTTTCTATTACTTAAATTGTTACTTGGGTAGGGAATGCAATCTCGTTTTCGCGAGATCTCGGCCTTTTTTAGCGAGATTGATCTCGGACGAAAAAAAGGCGAGATCTCGCGAGTTTAACGAGATTGCACTTGAGCATAAAATAGTGTAATAGTCTGACTAATTGGTATATGTTGTTAATTAATCTGTAATATCTCATGGATCTACTGAGTAGAAATAGTTTCATTACTTTCATTTAATTGATAATAATATCTCAGTTTAATAGTCAACTCAACTTAGATAATAAGTATCATTTTTTTGACTTCTCGTTGTTTTGTTTGTTATAAAAGATCTGTTTAATTACTAAAAGATTTTTGTTTGATATTAGAAGAGAAGACTGGTTGTTTCTTTCATTTGTTATTTGATAGATACGTATGTCAAAGTTTACTACTTATACCCTTTTAAGTTTATTAAAAAATTATAGACAGATACGTCAAACAATGTTTGATGCATAAAAGTCTATTGAATTAATGTTATATTTTAATGTTCGCTTTGCATTGTCCACAGGTAGCCCAACCGGCTAAGTAGCTATCATACCGCTAAACTTCCTAATTTATATCCGTGTTTTCGCTTCCCACTCGAAATTGGCGAAATTGTCAAATCTGACAGAAGCCACTTTACCTAAAAATTGAATTGAATTGAAGTCTATTGAAAAAATTCGTGAAAATAAATGTTTATCTTATAATACTTATTATTTTTTTCCTAATTTATTCAAATATTGTGATTATTTGCAAAAAAACACACCAAACTGCTAATCTCGCGAGATCTCGAAATTGGCGAGATCTCGCAGTATTGTTATTCTTAAACTCGCGGGATCTCGCTTGAGCCTCAATCTCGCGAGATTTGCATTCCCTACTCCATACAACGTTCGCAAATCAATTAGGTACCTATTACTACTGAATACTAAATGACGTTTGTACACGTGCAAATCTGTGCGTGGAATCTAGTAGGGCTGAGTGCGTCGAAATGACACGAGAAGTGCAGCGACTGCCTTCTCTTTTACCCGCATAGCGCTATCTCTGTTATCGGCCGGCGCTCGCGTCTACTCGATGAACGTGAAGTGTCGCCGCGCCCGAGCAATCGCGCGCGTCGTTGTTTATGTGCCAGTGATGTCTACAACGAAGTGCGGGGTGGGGTGAGGTGTTTGAAATGAGTTCGGGGAGGTGAGTGGCCGTTCTGTACGTAGTACTATTATATATTCTGTTCCGTGACTTTACATCTTATGTTATGTAGGGATATTCGATACACATCGATGCATCGAATTCACTCCATGTTTATAATACGCTGCATCGAATCGATCCGATGTTTTGAAAACCTGTTGATTTACTCGATGTATGTATTTTGTCATGTCCCAATGTATTTTCATAAAACATCGAATCAATGGTAGCCAGCAAGGAATATACCTATTTATTACAGTTTCAGTTGTTTTCGAGCATTAGAGAAGTCATAAAATTAAACCTTCGAAAGGAAAACGTTTAAATAAGCTTTTGTTTATGCAAAATCTTTCAAAAGAATACTGGATATAGGACTTTAATACTTAATTTTCTATAATTTTTGAGTATTTTTATTTCTTTTGTAAACACGGCAACGAAGACCTTAAGACCGCTCTTATGTCGCTTGCAAAACTTTCGTAATGCAAACGTAAAGCTTGATATGTTGCTGACTGTACTAAAATAAACAACTTTTACGAGTAGTCACACGATGTTTTTGTATTCGATTTTTCGGTGTTTATTTATTGACACATTGTCTTAAGTTTTTTTTAATAAGCATTAACTGAATCAGCAAAAGTTTGGATAAAATGTCGTTTTTTTTTCTTAGTTAGTACATAAGATTCCTTGAACACCCTTAACAGACAGCAGGCGCGCGTACAAGAAAACTGCTTTTGTAGGAGTAATAGATATGTAGGTAAAAATTGTGGTTTGTTTGTAATAATAGAGTATCAGGGTAGTATCAGGTATCAATAATAGAGTATCAGACTACAGCCATTGTCGTGCAATGTTAGAAAAAGTACTCGATGTTGAGAAAACATCGATGTTTCTAATCGATGCATCGGAAAATATCGATGCATAGCTTCGATGTATTGCATCGAAAAATATCGATGTATTTTCTAGGTGGACACCCCTAACCTTACGAGTAGTATGTCACGAATTGGCAACGACCACTGTGATTCTTGTGAGGGTTGCAGATTTGCTGCGCATCTCACAAAAGCCACATAGGTATATTATATGTGACTGTTACCGCTTACCATCAGTGTGCAGTAAGCTTGTTTGCCAACTTATGTAGTTGTATAATAAAAATAATACTAAAAGTTCCAAGGTAGTTTTTTTTTCAAACATTGTTAATGATATTAAGAGTGAAATAATTAGTTTAACACAACACAAGGAAAGAGTGTTAAGGGGCCATAGTACCTACTACTAGCGCCGCCATTCGTTTTTTATTAATTATAATAAATTAAAGACGTTTCTACAAACAATAGATCAGTCATCTACTCCGAATCCGAATCTACATCCGAATTATTGCTTAAAGTGGCCACTTTTAGCAATAATTCGGATAAGGATTATTCCTATACATTTAATCTATACCTGAATAGCTCAAAAAATCTGAAATATCTGTATTGAGTAGATGACTGATCTACTTTTTGTAGAAACGTCTTTAATTTATCATAATTAATAAAAAACGAATGGCGGCGCTAGTAATAGGTACTGAGCCCTCTTAACATTTTGAGGTTTTTTTTTATTGAAAAACGAGGTTTGAAGTAACACCTTTTTTACATACAATAGGGAAGCTTTTGATCTTGACTTAACTTTATTTTCGCATTTGTAATCATAATTAATAATAGTGGTATCAGTAGGAATTACATTTATGTGCTTATAAGAATTTGGCGACAGATGGTGCCCATAGTAATACTGGGTGTCGCACTATCACTGGTTTTCTGCCCCGTGGCTGCCATGATGCTCCCGGTATGTGAAGGCCTTTTTTTAAGTTACGATCTCGTTACGATTCAACAAGGGACTGAAAGCTGACAAGGCCGCCCCAAGGACATGCCATTGGACTCGGGTATATATATATATACCCTATACCTGGCCAAACCACCCTCCAGCAAATTCTACCTCCCCGAGTGCGCTCGCTGGAGAATAGGCCCGACGGTGAGCCAGCGTAGCTGACCCAAGCGCCGGGGCTTACTCTACGGAGGGGTCGACAAGTGCAACAATTCGACCCCCTAGACGGGCAGGCCAGGGGTGGAAAAGTAATGTCTCCCAACCGGTTATCGGCTGGCCGGCCCATTTCATCCCCAGCTTGCTTAAGGGAGTTGGTGGCGTGCGTCCAGGGACGCACGCCTCCTCCTACCTAACCACCTGCGGTGTATGAAGGCCTTTTTTAAAGCGGGGGAATTTTGTTACGATTCAACAAGGGGCTGAAAGCTGACAAGGCCGCCCCAAGAATATGCCATTGGACTCGGGTATACACCCCATACCTGGCTAAACCACCCTCCCAAGCAACTTTTACCTCCATAGCGGCACAATCGGGATAGGCGTTAGCCATTCCCCGAGTGGCGGTATATAATAATAATAATAATAATAATGTGCGGTCATGCATGTACAGCGAGGGAAAGTTGTAAATTCTGAAAATTTACAACTTTCAGAGACAATTACGCTCAAATCCCTCTCCGAGATCGAGACCTACAAATATCTTGGTATGTCACAGTCATTGGGTGTATCGGAAGTTGATATCAAGAAGTCTCTGAAGGAGCGCTTTTATTGGCGTCTGACAAAAGTTCTTAACAGCCTTTTGTCGGGAGGCAATAAAACGCGTGCCTTCAACGGATGGGTGATGCCTCTACTGATATACTCCTTTGGCATACTGAAATGGACTCAAACTGAGTTAGACGCTCTGGACAGAAAGGTTCGTCAACTGCTAACATCTCATCGCATGCTTCATCCACGATCGTCTGTTATGAGACTATACATCCCACGGAAACTGGGGGGTCGTGGCTTTCTAAACGCCAAGAACCTCCATAACCGCGAGGTGTATAGTCCCAGGGAGTATTTCCGTAACAGCGAGAATGGTGTGCATCGAGAGGTAGTAGCAGTTGATAAAGGCCTCACACCTCTCTCCATGGCGAAGGAGAACTGGCGCAAACCATCGGTGCTAAGCACTGATGACCGGAAGGACGTATGGAAGAGCAAGGAGCTGCACGGCCGGTTCTATCGTTCCCTTACTGGGCCTGATGTGGACCAGTTGGCGTCAATGAACTGGCTACGCTTTGGGGACCTCTTTGGAGAAACCGAGGGGTTTGCCTGTGCAATTGCAGACGAGGTTATCAAGACGAACAACTACAGAAAATACATAATGAAGGACGGAACCGTCGACATCTGTCGAGCATGCCACCGCCCTGGGGAGTCCCTCCGACATGTAGTCTCTGGTTGTTCGCATCTTGCTAACAGTGAGTATTTGCACAGGCATAACCAAGTAGCCAGGATCATTCACCAGCAACTTGCTCTCCGATACGCCCTTGTTGAGACTGAGGTGCCGTATTATAAATACACACCAGCGCCAGTTCTTGAGAATGGTCGTGCCTTGCTCTACTGGGACCGCTCTATCATCACGGACAGGTTTATTGCAGCCAATAAGCCTGATATCGTGCTAATAGACCGGTCCCAACGCCGGGTAATGATAGTCGATGTCACCATCCCCCATGACGAGAACCTCGTGAAAGCTGAGAAGGACAAGCTCAGCAAGTACCTTGACTTGGCTCATGAGGTTACCGCCATGTGGGATGTGGATTCGACTGTCATTATCCCGATAGTGGTGTCTGTGAATGGTCTAATAGCGAAGAGTCTTGACCAACATCTTGAGAGACTCTCGCTGGGCGGATGGATCAAGGGCCTGATACAGAAGGCGGTAATCCTTGGCACGGCACGAATTGTCAGGAGGTTCCTTACCCTGCAGCCCTAACCACCGGTAGTTTGGATACTGTCTCGCTGCCGATGGACCCGCTAAGTGTAGGTTTTTTTATAATATTTATATCTTTTATATTTATGTTATAAAAAAATTTATATTTAAGAACTATTTAAAATAAAGGATAATAATAATAATAACTTTATTTACCAAAGAGCACCTTAACTATTACATAAACTGCGATTCCCACACTAGACATAAAATCTGTATCGTGGGTGTCAGACTAATAGATTTACATCAAGTGCTACTAGCTAAACTAAGTACCTACAAATTATTGCTTTCATTGATTAAGTAATTTAAAATTAAAAAACGTAGAGCTATACATACATACATACATATATGTATACATACATACATATATGTATATGAAGGCCTAGCTTAACACATAAGTATTTATGCTTATTGTGATCCCAATATAAGCTCCACTAACACTCCTCGAACGGCCAGTCGGCCACGAAACAATTCTCTTACGCGAATATCGAGTACATTCGTAATTACGCCTTGCGTGCGCGCGCGCCGCGGGCTGTGTGACGTAAGCGATAAATCTACGCTTGGTCTATGTTATAAGAAACCCGTTTCTGAAGTGAAAAGAAAAAATAAGTTATATTTAACTCTTTTATAATGCTGAAAGATGATTGGGATTCACAATTTAAGCAGGTTTCTATAATAGGTAGGTTAATTTTTTATTTGTTTTTTATTGCAGAAAGTTGGCAAACAAGCAAACCGCCCACCTGATGGTAACAGTCGCCTATAATACATGTAGCTCCTGTGAGATTCGCAGCAAAACTGCAACCCCCACAAGAACCACAGTGTACGTTGCCAACTTGTGACACCAGATGTAAAGTCACAGTACCCAGTAATTTCACTGCCATATCTTACCCTTCAAACCGGAACACAGCAATGCAAGCACTGCTGCTTTGCGGCAGAAATAGGTAAGACGGGAGGTACCTAAGCAGACGACCCTAGTACAGAGTCTCCCTTAATAAATTAATACCAAAAAATACCGCCTCGGACAGGATTCGAATCTGCTTCTTTAACTTACGGGTTTTTGTGATGGTGACCACTAAGGCCGCCGAAGAATTATCTAAGCTGAGTGAAAATTATTTATTCCATGTAGGTAGGTACCTAAATCAAATACCACTATACGAATATAATATTTTGCTAAAGTAATATTAAGGTGCTATTCCGATCCCGGCTGCAGGCTGCAGCTGCAGGCAGCACTTGCAGCGGCTGCAAGTAGCCGGCTGCAAGTGCACGACTGGTTTATATGCATTTGTATGAAATAGCTTCCGAACGCGGCTGCAGCTGCACGTGCAGCCGGGCGTCGACTGCAAATGAATCTGCAACCTGCTATCCAGCGCTGCCAATTCGCGGGGAATTCCCCGATTTGCGGGGAATTGAAGGTTAGCGCGGGGAATTACAAAAATCAGTGATTTTCGGGGAATCCAGACCAAAATCGGTGGGCTTAATTTAACGGAATGTCTCCATGGGAATAATTTTGGTGACCACAATTTTTTATTTCTGTACGTGTCCATTTCTATAGTTGATAGTTAATTGGCTATGGTTGTTACCCCATGTTGGGTGAAAAAAACTACTACTACCTCAGAAGAATAAATAAAGCATATTCTTCTGAGGCTACTACGTTAAGGGTTGTCGATTTTTGAAATTGATGCGAATTGTTTTTCAATAAAATAATGTAATAGTGGTTAAAAAGTGCAGTTCCGGTTCAAAACCAAGTAAGTTGCATGTTCAGCATTAAAATAGGTATACTTGTTATTTATGTAAGTGTTGAATTTGTTACTATTTAAAAGACTAAGTACCTTATAGTCTTTTTTTAAGTTTAATAAACAATTTTTGTATAAACTGTGTTTGTATTCCAAAAATAACATGTCGGTGAAGTTGTGGGAAAGGAACCAAAAACAAGCGGGGAATTTCGGGGAATCGACAAGACTGACGCCGGGACTCGAGATTTTTTATTGACAGCACTGCTGCTTTCGTCGCCAGCTGCAGAGCGCAGACCAGTAGTGCAGCGGCCGCACGTCGATACGCACGCATTAACGTCACTCCGACCTGTTTAGACAAGTTCTAGGAAGTCGCTACTAAAGTTGTCTAGATTTTTGAACATCTATTTGTATCAAGAAAATGAGTTTTTCGGAGACTGAAGAAGACCATTTAATAACTCTTATTATGAAATATCGCGCTCTTTTTGACACAAGCCACAAGAAATATAAGAATAATGTGGCTAAAGACACGACCTGTAACGATATAGTTCAGCAGTTAAATAAAAACAGTAATTATCGACGTTTTTAAAACATTATCTTCGCGCTCCATTAATACCTATTAATTTGGTAACAAAATTAAGAACTAGATTGATATCAAGCCCACTCAAACTGGGTCAAAACAGCTACTTTCTACACAACCCGTTACCCGCACTGAGCGGGCCGGGGGTTCGGCGCACTGAGCGTCGGACCGCGTGGAAGACAACCACAATAAAAAAACAACTTCGGGGTGTAGAGCGGCGCAATTCTGTGCCACTCCACAAAGTAGCTGAGCCAGGTGGAGAGTCCGGCAACGGACATGTCACAGGCAGGGGGTCAGCGGGAATAAGGCCTGGCTGTTGCCCCTTTCCCCTGTCTTCTGACGAACGGAGGAGCTACTGGGGGGGTTTTTTTTAGTGGGTAGGCCCGAGCCGTGTACAGTCTGGGGAGTCCCACATATCCTCGTGGTTTGGCTCGACTACGAGGAATGCGAAAAAGCATTTTCCCCCCTCCAAAAAAAAAGCTACTTTCCACACGTCCGACATTCTTCAAATATACGAAGCGACTTGCCGCCACCTGCTGCCGCCGCAGCACTTGCAGCCTGCCTCCGCAGCACTTGCAGCCTCCCTCGGAATCAATACCGACAGCAGCTGCAGGCAGCACGCGAGGCGGATGAATATGCTCTCTGTAAGTGCTGCCTGCTGCTGCAGCCTGCAGCCGAGATCGGAATAGCACCTTAATGAGACAACGAGAAATTTCAACTGTAATGATCTCTTTTGACATTGTTGAGCAAAATAGACTTTACTCACTACTATTAACTACGTATTCTTGTTTTGATTTAATTGTTTTTAAAATAATGCAAAATCACAGATATAAAAAAATACGATAGCTATATCTAACTAGTCATAAATGTCGTGAGTTTTACGGTATCCAAAATGGACAACATTACTTAGGATAGAGCTGGATAGAGCATGGATTCCATGGGGTAGAGTCGATCATACGTCAAGTTTGACATTTTCTCTACAAAGGCCGTCACTATTACTAGCGGCATAAGACCGGTAGTGTAAAGTCTGGCGTATTGCCGTTTTTACATAAAATGTAATCATCCGAAAGCGTTGTATTGTCGTCCAAAGACAATACAAGGAAAAATCTAATGTCGCTTCAAACCACACCTAAGCATTTACGGTAAGCTCCCTGAGTCGGCTCTTACGCCTTAAAATAAGCATACTTGTGACCAGACACTTATTCGTTGACAGACACAAAATCTCATGCTGCCAGCGCAGCAGTACTGACAGCATCCGCCCCTCGCTGCACTGCAGTCTAACCATCATTTTATGAAAATCTGGATATTTTAATGCATGTAATTTAAGAAACACTATTAATTATGCATATTACAAATTAGTAGCATAGTAAAGTGTAGTAGAAAGTAAAATATAGTATTGAGAATTTTTTTAATTTTATAGGTCGAACTATGCCTGTACAAACTTTTAATTGCGTTAGCTGTGCTGTTCGTACGGTAACGGACATGGGAAACATGTGTTGCTGCTCCTTTGCTTGTCATGGATGTCGTAAAATCCGACTAACGGCCCATTTCAATATGCCATCTATCTGTGGATTGGGCTAGTAGCAAGAGGGCTGGTTGAGAATACGTCAAAATTCCATTTCCAGCAAACACATGTGGAGATAGATAGGATATTGAAACCGCTCGTAAGAGAATTTACCTTTACGTTACATCTCTGCTAAGAGATGGAAAACTGGAAACAGAACCGTACACCAACTCGTCTGGCCAGCGTGGTGTTAGGCCAATTCCTCCTTGCCTGAGGAGAGACCCGTGCTGAGTAGTGTGACGTGTATGAGATGATGAAGTGATGACTATTGGTTAATGAAGCCAGCTTTTATAAAATACAACCAACCAACCATTTAGGTAATTCAAAGAAAACTCGGTTTTCTCATAAAAAATTTAATGCATTTTCCGCGTGGACTCCATTGTTGTGGCTTTCGCTAGTGCCATGGGGTCCAAGTGGACCTTTTCGTCAAGACATAAGGTTGGCATTTTTAAAGCCTTTGTCAGACAATCGCGTTCACTGGTGAAATCTCCTACAGCAATACCATAAACAAGACATGGGGCAGAAGTTTTTCTGCTTGGTTTGGTTGGTGGTAAGGCATCTAAGTCAGCCACGGTGAAGGAAAACATCGTGAGGCAACCTGAGAAGACATTCAAAGTTGTATGTGAAGTCGACCAATCCGCACTGGGCCGACGTGGTTGAATAAACACCATAATTTAGGGTTTTTAGGCTCATATAGGTGGGGACGTATATGAGCTCGCCTGACTAGCTACCACCGTCTTACCTAAGTTTGTCACCAAACTAACAATGTTAATAACATTATTGCGTTTCGACAATAACACGTGAAATAGCCAGTTCCTCAGTTGTTGAGGAGTCCAGGTGGCCTATTACCGATCTCATGGTTTTCAAATGATATCAAAGTGAAAAGCGAAAAATATGATTTTCGGTCAGATTTTTGACCATTCGTTCGTTATATCTTGCATCATTGAAATTATGCCATAGTGATTATATCATTAGAGATCGGTAATACGAAATAAAGCATTTCATGACTTCTTAACCGACTTCTAAAAAATATTTTACAAAAAATAAAAACCGACTTCAAAAGCACTGAAAAGTTAAAAATAATATAAGAATAGGTACAGACAATGTAGGGACACACTATTGCCGGCTCAGCAAATTGCGTTGCTACGCCAATGCAGTTGCTACGCCAAGGGGTCGCCCTGCATCGCTCACCTTTTTATTACAGTCGCAAATACACAGAGTCACACAACCAACGTGTTTGTTTATTTAATTATTTCCTTCGGAACTAAGTTAAGGGTACATATTACCTATTACCCAAGATAAATAACCTAACCCTTACATTGGTGACCCCTATTATTGAACATTAATAATATTTACGTGTTTGTGTGTTGTGTATATTCAGAACTATTACGTAACTTTTCGAGATGAATCCGGAATATTTAGTGCCTCAAGGATCCGTACCACAAGTTAATAAAAGTGATGTTCGCGATGAAGGAAATGCATCGTTGGCCAGCATCACAGTCGCTTCAAGAGTTCCTGATTTTTGGGCAGACCAACCGCGACTCTGGTTTGTTCAATTTGAAGCCGTCATCGAGTCACAAAAATTATCTGACGCTGCAAAACAAAATTTGGTAGTTACCAAGCTCAGCAAATCAGCGATTCAACAGGTGAGCGATTTATTGTTATCTCCACCGGCAGAGCGCAAGTACCAGACCCTCAAGGAGAGATTGCTGCAAGTGTTTGAAGAGTCAGAAACACGGCAGTTCCAAAAACTGTTGGGGGAAATGGAGCTGGGCAGCCAGAAACCTTCTCAGCTGCTGCGTCGCATGAAGGATCTGGCCCGCGGAAAAATACCGGATGCGACTTTACAAATAATGTGGAACAGCCACCTACCACCTGCAGTACAAGCTGTACTGGCAGTTACGCAGGAGACAGATCTCGCAAATCTGGCTAACGTGGCAGACAAAGTGTTAGAAGCCACCAGTCCCGTGGACATTACAGAGGTGTCGACCAGCAATACTGCCGCGCGAGACACAGCATCTGCGCCATCAGATCTGGCGACTTTGGTAGCGCGACTCAGTGTTGAAGTGGCGGAGCTGAAGCGTTCACGACAAACCTACCGAGGCAAGGCATTCAGAGGTAGAAGCACCAGTCATGGCAGGAATTACGGTCGAGCGTCGTCAATGGGCAGAGATACCAGTAGAAGTAGGAGAAACCCTAATTGGCTTTGTTTCTACCACTACCGGTATGGAGACAAGGCTGCGAAGTGCGTCAATCCCTGTAACTGGAGGAGTACCAAGACCCAAGCACCAGCGGAAAACTAAGTGCGATACAGCCGGAGGCGGAGGTCGGTATCGATATATCTAATAACCGCCTATGTGTTAAAGACAGAAATAGCAGCTTGAGATTTTTAATAGACACTGGTGCAAATGTTTCCGTCATCCCCGCGTCGAAAATGTGTACGTCCGATATTAACGTGAGTCATAATTACAAACTTTACGCGGCTAATGGATCTTTAATTAAAACATTTGGTACACGAACTTTAGTGTTAGATTTAAGTTTGAGGAGAGCATTTAAATGGAATTTTATTATAGCTAATGTTAAACAGCCTATAATTGGTGCCGATTTTTTAAGCCATTATAAACTGTTAGTAAACTTAAGCGCTCGAAAATTGATAGATCAAGTGACACATTTAAATGTTCTCGCCTCAATTGTTAGTCATAGTGAATGTGAATTATCATTGCAAACGGTCATAGGTAATAGTATATGGCATAATTTGTTACGGAAATATCCGGATATAACTAAGCCAGTATCTTACAAAGAGACACCTAAGCATTCCGTATGTCATTACATCGAGACCACGGGTACACCGGTATACGCTAAAGCGAGACCTCTTCCCCCTGACCGCTATAGGAAGGTCAAGGACGAGTTTATGCACATGTTAGATTTAGGGATCTGTAGACCATCGAAAAGTGAATGGGCCAGTCCATTGCATGTGGTTCCTAAGAAAAATGGTGATATACGGCCTTGCGGTGATTACCGAAAATTAAATGCAATAACGAAACCGGATCGTTATCCAATTCCGAGATTGCACGATTTTAAATATCTTTTAGCGGGAAAGAAAACTTTATTTACGCGCTTAGATTTAAATCGTGCTTACCATTTTATACCGGTGGCCTCGGAAGACATTGAGAAAACTGCTATCATAACGCCTTTTGGCCTTTTCGAATTTCCGCGCATGAGTTTTGGTTTGCGTAACGCAGCCCAAACCTTCCAGCGTTTTATGGATACAGTGGTTTTACAAGGTTTTGACTTTTTATTTACATATATTGATGACGTCATCATTGCTAGTGAAAGTGAGAGTCAGCACATAGAGCATTTGGCAGCAGTTTTTCAAAGATTTAACGAATATGGAATAACTATAAATGTATCAAAATGTGTTTTCGGTCAATCTAAGCTTGAGTTTTTAGGTTTCGAAGTATCAACACAAGGTCTTCGACCACTTGATGACAAGGTTCAAGCTATTGTAAATTTTCCGAAACCCGAGACTGTCGAGCAATTGCGACGATTTCTCGGCATGTTAAATTTTTACCGTGCGCACATTCCAAAAGCTGTAGATTATCAATCAGAGCTAAATAAATTTTTACATAACACTAAAAAACGCGATAAAACGGCAATCGTATGGGATGATAAGGCCGACGAGGCATTTAAGATGTGTAAGGAAAGCTTACAAAGCGCCGCTACACTATCTTATCCTTTACCTGATGCTAATTTAGCACTAATGACCGACGCTTCCAACACTAGTGTGGGTGCAGTTTTGCAACAAAAATATAACAATATATGGCAACCATTAGGCTATTTTTCAAAAAAACTTTCACAGACAGAAATTAAATATTCAACTTATGACAGAGAGTTGTTAGCAGTATTTATGGCCATCAAATATTTTAAAAATTTGGTAGAAGGTCGTTCACTAACAATTTTTACCGATCACAAACCTCTCATTTTTGCTTTTTCAAAAATGTGTAGTGATAAAGAAAGTCCGAGAAGAATAAGGCAATTAACTTATATTAGTGAATTTACCACTGACATTCGCCATATCAGCGGTGCGCAAAACGTGGTTGCAGATACACTATCGCGCATAGAAACAATAAGTTGTCCCACATTACTCGATTTCGCAGAAATTGCTGAACACCAAGCATGTGACGAGTATCTAAGGCATGCATTGCAAGCGCTCGATAGCAAACTGCAGTTTAAGCAAGTAATACTACCAGACTGTGAGAAGTCAGTATATTGCGAAGTCTCATCGAATAGAATTAGACCTTATTTACCTATGAAATTTAGAGTAATAGCATTTAATTCAGTTCATGCTTTAAGTCATCCAGGTATTAAAACTACCAAAACCTTAATCAAGCAACGTTATTTTTGGCCTGATATGGACAGGGATGTTGCAAAATATACAAGAACTTGCGTTAGTTGCCAAAAATCTAAAATCAACAGGCATACCGTAGCCGGTTTAGGAGACTTCGAGCGTGCCGATCGTTTCCAGCACGTACATATAGATATAGTAGGCCCCTTACCTACGTCAGTTGATGGACATAGATACTGTGTAACTATGATAGACCGTTGCACAGGGTGGCCGGAAGCCTTTCCTGTTAATAATATTACGGCTGAGACTGTAGCCAAAGTAGTGTTCGAAGGCTGGATATCCCGTTTTGGATGCCCTTCAAAGCTTACAAGCGACCAGGGCAGACAATTCGAGAGTGAACTTTTCAATCAGCTAATGAAGTATCTAGGCATAACAAAATTACGAACGACGCCGTATCATCCGCAGAGTAATGGCATGATCGAACGTTGGCATAGATCGCTAAAAGTGGCTCTTATGGCACGTTTGAATTGCAACGGCTGCTGGGTAGCCGAGCTTCCAGTCGTGTTATTAGGCTTACGAGCTGCAACTCGCAGTGACAGTGGTGTCAGTGCTGCTGAATTCACTTATGGTAAGGCAATTCGTTTGCCAGGTGATTTTTACGAAAATGCCAAATTTTCCTCCACGGATTCGGAATATTTACAAAAGCTTCGCGATTGCATCAAAAGCTTAAAACCTAGACCGCCAAGCCATAATAATTCACGTTCTATATTTTGTCCTAGTGAATTAAGTAGTTGTAAAAGCGTATTTTTAAGAAATGATTTAATGCGTAAATCTTTACAACCTCCTTATGATGGTCCGTATGAAGTGTTAAGCAGGAGAGAAAAAACCTTTGTCATTAAAATAGGAGACAGAGAATCAACAATATCTGTAGATAGGTTAAAACCTGCATATATTTTAAATACTGAGTATGACTTAAATGATAATTCTAGGGTAATTAACAATAGTAATAATGTTCATTTAAATTTAAGTAACGAGGACACTTCCAGCAGAGTTCTACAGCCGAGAACTACGCGTAGTGGCCGAGTTATCAAAACACCAGTACGTTTTGCATAGTTGCAAGTTGAACGAACCCGTCGTACACTTGCGTCACATCGTTCTCTTAGTAATAGGTTAATTAAGATTATTTCGTATTATATTTTTTTATTCGATTTCAATGAAATATAAAGCATAAGTAGGTTATATTATGAAAACATAGTGTAAATTGTAATTTCAGCGTTTTCAATTAAATATTAAATAAATAAACTCAATATCTCATAATTGCATTGTCATCACACTTTTATATTGAAGTCGATGCCAAACGATGATCTCCTAGAAAGTCTTAAAATTTGGCACCGACTTCAATATAGAAGTGTGATGTTGTCTGTACCTATTCTTATATTATTTTTAACTTTTCAGTGTTTTTGAAGTCGGTTTTTATTTTTTGTAAAATATTTTTTATTTTTAACTTTTTAGTGAATGAAATCTTTTTAGTGAAAAAAACCCTAATTAAATACCAGCTCGACTTCGGTGAGCTGGTATTTAATTAGTGTTTCCCTCAATTTTCATGGGATCCCATCATCAGATCCTGACTTCGGCGACTTTGTGACCACCCTAGGAGTATACTCTATCGAATACAAAAAGAATTTTGAAAATCGGTCCACAATTGGCGGAGTAATCGCGTAACATACACACAAAAAAAACATACGCTTCGAATTGAGGACCTCCTCCTTTTTTGAAGTCGGTTAAAAAGGAGGAGGTTCTCAAATTAGGGTTTGTTTCACTAGAAAGATTGCATTCACTAAAAAGTTAAAAAATAAAAAATATTTTACGAAAAATAAAAACCGACTTCAAAAACACTGAAAAGTTAAAAATAATATAAGAATAGGTACAGACAACATCACACTTCTATATTGAAGTCGGTGCCAAATTTTAAGACTTTCTAGGAGATCATCGTTTGGCACCGACTTCAATATAGAAGTGTGATGTTGTCTGTACCTATTCTTATATTATTTTTAACTTTTCAGTGTTTTTGAAGACGGTTTTTATTTTTTGTAAAATATTTTTTTTTATCTCAAAATTTATACAATGTCATACGATGAAAGATCCATAATTGACCTGCAGGTGAAGCTCGCTTCCACCTTATCGTTACTTACCATCAGGTGAGATGAAGGCCAATAGCTTCCCAATTAAAACTAAAATAAATATATTATTAAGTAAATTAAAAGTAGGTATTACTAACTTTATAGATCTATGTCATTTTCCTATTCTATACTTTAATAATAACCCCTGCCCGCTCGCCGCTTATGACTTGCTCCCTCCGCTCAAGCGCTGAAGACATGTATCCCTTCCGGTGAGTGGCTTCCGTCTGTTCTGTCTCGTTTTTGTTATGCTTTATTGCAACAACCAGGCCACGCGGCGCACTGTGCCTATTCCTACTGTAAAAACTCCGATCAAGGTCATAAATCCTTTATCAGTTCACTGCTTTTACTAGCAGCACTCAAGATTTTTAACGGTGTTTCATTGGCGTATCTAGAGTTTTTTCTTATGGTGGGCCTGGCTCATTATTTTTGTTTGAAGTTATCACTATTTGGCGTCCATCATAGAATTTTAAATCGGTAGCCTAACATCCTGGGGTGGACACGAGACCATACTGGTGTGGACACGGCCCACCCGGCCTCTTCGATATACGCCCATGCATGGATAATTTTTCTGAGATATACAAAACGTTCATTTTCAGAAAAATAAATACACTGTACTGTTGAATAAAGCTAGTCTTGAGGAAAACATCTGAAAACCGTAAATATATACATAGTTAGAAACTTATATACTTACTTACCTAGGTACTTAGATAAGTACTGATCCCTCGGTTCTCGCACTAAGGCGATTCACACACTGTTACGCACCACGCTGCATGTTGCGTGTCGACGCACCTACGCGCGTACTTGCGGGAGTGCAGATCCACATCATCATGAGGGTGTTTTATGCACTTACACGCGTAGTTACGTTTCCAACATCAACGTCAAGGCAAAATCATGCACAGCACTGCGGCACTCGGTGTGCCATACCTTGCGTCTCGCCCTCACCTACGCGCGTGGGTGCGTCTTTCTCCGCTTGTAGGCGCATGATCTGCATGAACGCGCGTGGATGCGTTTTCTGTATGTTGGACTGTGCGTGTTTTCTATACAAACGGAGATACTTACAAGCAACATAAGAACACGCATTCACGCGCTACGCTGCGTCGTGCGTGGCAGTGTTCGAATCGCCTTAGACGGTGTTAAAAAAATTTTTTCTTAAAATTTGGCATCGCTTCTGGCCAAATTTCATGATTCTACGTCAACGGAAAGTACCCTTTAGGTTGTGATTGTCTTGTGAAACCACAAACATGCGACATAAATGGTCACATCTTTTGATCGCATTGACTTGAAGGTTTGATTTTTTCACCGCTGAATGAGGCCGTGGACCCGAGTATTTGAGATAAATTTCAGTTTGATATCTCAATGCGTTCCTAAGAAACAGGGTCTTGACAAACAGAGAGATGCACAGACGGACAAGGAAATGATCCTATAAGAGTTTCGTTTTTCCTATTCAGCTACGGAATCCTAAAAAAGTAGCAATAGAAAAATTTTTAACAAAAAATAAAAACAGATTTGAAAAACACTGAAATTAAATCATTGTTGAGGGGGTTTATGAAAACCATGGACGCTCAAAACAATATTAAATCCGCGCTGAGAGCGGGATGGCGCTACACGCAGCAAGAGGTGTGTCTCTGTTTCAATATTGTTTTAACCTTGCTATAAGCGATCATGGTAGGGCCTCGAGATGCAAGTGAAACTTTTTTCAAATCGTAGGCATCTGAAAATTTTCGGAAAATAATCCGATTTGAGGGTATTAAAATCGCGTTTTTAATCTTAAATCTTTTTCTTCTGAAAAGAAAATTATAAATAAAAAACCAACATCAATTAAATAAACAAAAAGCAAAAATTATAACAAAATAATAAAAAACAAATTTATGAAAAACAGTGTTCTAAACCAGGATCGAATCACTGCCACACTGATTTAAAGTCAAAGATCTAATGCATAGACCATTCCTGGCTTATATAAAATAGTGAAATTAAAGATCTCATGTTTTTGTATAATGCGATGCGACATGTGGTAGATGGACGAAAAAAATTGAAGCGATGTAAAAAAAGTTTAACTAAAATAATACTTATAATAGGTACAGACAATGTCACATTTCTATATTGATGTCGGTGCCATTAAAATCTTCGTATTAAATTTACTTAATTATGCGTACCTACTGTGTTTAAAAAACTAACCTCTAACTCCTAAAAGTTAAATATCCTTCCATCATCGGCTTGGTTCATTGCAACTACAAGACGCAAATACGTGAATACTCGTAGCTTCGAAAAAAAAATCATGATACATGTTAAACGTACCTATAAATTTTAAGGGTTTCCCTCAATTTTTATGGGATCCCATCATCAGATCCTGACTTTGGTGACCTGGAGACTACCCTTGGAGTATTTTCTATCGAATACAAAAAGAATTTTGAAAATCAATGCACAATTGGCGGAGCAATCGCGTAACATAGACACAAAAAAACGCATCGAATTGAGAACCTCCTGTTTTTTGAAGTCGGTTAAAAATTGAATACAGTATTATATTATGGACACGATTTCTTCATTTGAAATTTTGTTCGGATAGGTATGTATTTCGATAGTTATAGCGAGAACTTCAAGTTACGTTATATGATCCTCGACTCGACTTCGGTCTCTTGTCGTCATCTTTACACTGAGCCAGCCAGCCAGCACTCAGGCACACAAACCTATCGCTAGCATATTACATAACTATAATACAGACAATTACGTATTTGATACTTATCATGTCGCTATAAAACATTTCGTTAGTTATTGCTAAAAACTATTGACATTTGGTTTAAGTGCTTCGGCCAAAATTACCAGGGGGGCTACCGCCTAACTCATAGCGATCACTCGCTATCGCTTCGTGACATTAGAACAATAGCTCTAATGTCACCTGTGACATTAAAACTATTGTTCTAATGTCATGATAACGATAGCGAGTGCTCGCTTTGAGTTAGGCGGTACGGCCGCAGATATCGATTAAAAAGTCTCTATCCAGAGTCAATATACGAATGCGTTCGCTAAACTTATTTATACAAGTTTATTTTTTAGTTATGACAAACATTCGCAAAAAAAATCAGCTGTTCCATACAAATGTTCAACATTCACTGAACCTAAATGTATGAAACAGCTGACTTTTTTATTGCGATTTCGAATTGGTCCCATAGTGAAAGTTGTTCAGTTTGCTTGTCTGAACAAGCACACAAAATTTTTGTCATAACTTAAAAATAGCGGTGTATAACTTCCTAATTATGTACGTAGGTATACAGTTTCCAGATTTTTTCACAAAAATGTGCCATAAGACCTTGCTTCGTGCCAAACATGATTATAGGTCAACGGATAATATCCTATAGGCATTGATTTCTTTGTGAAATCGCAAAATTTGCGAAAAAACGTGACATAACGGTTGTTTATTTTGATCGCGTAAACTTACGAGCATGATTTATTTTACAGTTTTAAAAAACGTAGACCCGAGTATATCTATCTATATTATATAAAAGAAAGTCGAGCTAGTCACACTATTTATAAGGGCAATAATAAACCGATCGAATAAAAAAACAGGTAGCGACTGATAATGAGATACTATTTTAATAACTTGAGTGGTATGAATTTGAGTAAGGTAAAAATTAACTAAACTGACGACGAATATTAATTAATAATAAAATCCAGAATGAGCTTACAAAAAGTGTGTTTAGAATAATCGATTTTGGATATTAAAATTTTAAACGTGCGACTAAATTACTATGTGAGCGACTAGAAATACAGAGACGGCATCTTTTGGTACAAAAAAGGGCAGGGGGACGGAAGGCGCAGCCCCCCAACAGGGGGACACGGGGGGCGAAGCCCCCCGCCATCACAAATGAAAATAGGGGACAAAATTGCCTACTGTAGGTTAGGTTCAGAACATGACCATGCGTAGCGGAGCGAGCGAAGCGAGCGCAGCGTCATACCGTATTCTATGGGAACCTATACCACTGAAATCATATTATTAAGATCTTCCATTTTTAACATCTTTTAATTCTTAAATAGGTTCAAGGTGTGGCACAAACATGATTAACTTATAGGTACACAACCCAACCTTTTCCCATACATTTTGAGATTAGGTTTGTGAACGTTTCAAAAATTAATATCTCGAAAACTATGCATCGCCGAGAGGGGGGAGAGTGGTACAAGGGGTGGCTCCCCTCCTCCTCTCGTTATTAATTTTCAAAAATTAATATCAATGATTTAAAAAAAAAATTGATGGTGTCAGGCGTTATTTTTCGGAAGTCCATTACTAATTGTTAAGGAGTAGGTATATAGCAAAACTTCCGATAAAAATGTCGGTAGTTGGTACTAACTACGCAGGCCAATGGTGCACCGCCCGCCCTCCCTCAATCGCATGCGACAAAGGAATATCAATAATTAGTACCACACCAACATGCAAATACTTAGATTCGACGCGTTTCGCCACTCCACGTGGCATCATTAGGATGTTGTCGCCTTCGCTGCGCTCGGATATATTATAAACTAGCTGTGCCCGCGAACTACGTTTCGCCATCAAAATACTTAACACAGTGTTTAGTTTTTTCCTCCATTTTATTCCATAATGATTCAACTTTATTCTGCCTTTCTTTAGCATTGGCCATTTCGAAATTAGGACAATTTTCGTAGGTTCGTAATGTTTTTTTTCTAACAGTCCACAAAATTAAATACAGTACATATTACTATAAACACTAACACCCAGTTTCTGAAAGGCTGTTCAGCGATAAAATTAACTAACAAGCTGTCAATCTAATGTTAACTATGAATTGAGTTGCTGAAAGCTAAATCAACTTATCACTGTGTTAGTTGACACAGCTGTCAAATTTATTTCAAAATTATTAAGGAAAGACCAATTTTGGGTTTTCAAAATACATATGAATAAAACAAAATATAGGATTTCAGCAATGTGACCGTGTCTAAAAATATTTCTCACGAGAAATCAAATTATTAAAGATAAGTAAATTTTGTCTAACCAACGTTTCGGAAACTCAAATTGATTTGACATTGCTGTTAAGATGACAAGGATGTTAGTTGAACAATATTTTGATCAGCCTTTCAGAAACTGGGGGTAAGTATTATTATTGTTTTAGAGACATTATTGATATTAATAAATTCTTCTTCAGTAGAAAGAGCTACACAGTTGCAAGAATAATCTTTATCGTATTCATGTTTCGAATTAAAATAAACAATTGTTAATAAATTAGAACTGTATACGAATAAAGTTTAGATTTTATAATGGGTGTTGGTAACACCAACAAAATATACTTTTTGGATATGACAACTTAGCCAATTTTGACTGGTCGTACAGTAAGCTCCTTGTCAAGCTATACTGTTTGACCTTTGAACCGTTCTTATGTCGCTCGTAATACTGGCGGTTTTCGTAGAGTTAATGTATAGCATGAATGGGGGGGTTACTGTACAAATACGTTTTCCGTATTCGATATCCGATCACGGAATACAGACACGGAGTTTCGTGAACGTAGCGCAGACGTTCGTTTCTTCTCATTCGGGATTTCTACCATTCTACCTAAACGTACGTACAGAACGTGTTCCGTTCGTAATAAAAACGAACGTGTGCGGCAGTCAATGAGTATTTTGTATAGATTTGATGCATTCCGATGCCCGCATTCAGAAAACGAATGCGAAAAAACGTATTTATGCGTATTGAGACTTCCGTTTTTGTAACGTGTACTGTGCGATATAGTGTTGCTGGCATAGTTCGGTTAGAAAACTCGCCGTGATTACTAACATCCAACACACAAACTTGGAGTTATCGTTAGTTAGTACACGATCGTTGCATTATCACGGCCTCGAAGGACACTAAACACAGGTAACATCTAACATCAAACATCCAATAGGCCCCGAAGCGGGTCTCAAACTTTTTTGGTGACGGAACCCTTTTGGAAAGCGAAATACTTGACGGAACCCTATAATAAAACAATAGTTTTTAAAAGTGTATTCTTTATTAATAAGCATAATAAAAGTACGACCAGAGAGGGTGTTTTGATTTTTCTAAATTATTGCGGAACCCTTATAGGGGTATTGTGGAGCCCTAGGGTTCCGCGGAACACACTTAGAGCATGGCTGCTCTAGGTACCCTTCAGGGCCTACTTTCATTTAATACCCCTATTGCTGGGTTTGAAAAGCAACTGTTATCCGTCTTTTTTGAGCAGCGGCCATGTTGAATTTACGTCAATGTTGCTACGTTCATAGTGCTCTACTCATCAAGGCCTTTCATTTGGTATCCACATTGCTCGGTTTGAAAACGAACATTTATCCTTTCTTTGAGCGGCGGCCATTTTGAATTTAGGTAGATTTTCGTAGGTACCTAATGCTCTACTCTTCAAGGCCTTGCATTTGATACCCATATTGCTAGGTTTGGAAACTAACTTTTATCCACCTTTTTTGAGCGGCGGCCATGTTGAATTTATGTAAATGTTGCTAGGTTCATAGTGCTCTACTTATCAAGGTCTTTCATTTGAGACCCATATTGCTGGGTTTGGAAACGAACTATTATCCATTTTTTGAGCGGCGGCCATGCTGAATTTATAGCAATTTTCCTAAGTTCATAATGCTCTACTGTTTTAGGCTTTTCATTTGATACCCATATTGCTAGGTTTGGAAACGAACTTTTATCCTATTTTTTTGAGCGGCGGCCATGTTGAATTTAGGTCGATTTTGCTAGGTTCCTAATGCTCTACTATTCAAGACCTTTCATTTGATACCCATATTGCTAGGTTTGGAAACGAACTTTTATTTATCTTTTTTGAGCGGCGGCCATGTTGAATTTATGTCAATGTTGCTAGGTTCATAGTGCTCTACTTATCAAAGCCTTTTATTTGATACCCATATTACTGGGTTTGAAAACGAACTTTTATCCATTTTTGAGCGGCGGCCATGTTTAATTTAGGGCAATTTTCCTTAGTTCATAATGCTCTACTCTTTTAGGCCTTTCAGTTGATACCCATATTGCTAGGTTTGGAAACGAACTATTATTCTTCTTTTTAGAGCGGCGGCTATGTTGAATTTATGTCAATGTTGCTAGGTTCATAGTGCTCTACTCATCAGGGCCTTTCATTTGATACCCATATTGCTGGGTTTGAAAACGAACTTTTATCCTTTTTTTTTGAGCGGCGGCCATGTTGAATTTAGGTCGATTTTCCTAGGTACCTAATGCTCTACTCTTCAAGGCCTTTCATTTGATACCCATATTGCTAGGCTTGGAAACTAACTTTTATTCACCTTTTTTGAGCGGCGGCCATGTTAAATTTATGTCAATGTTTCTAGGTTCATAGTGCTCTACTCTTCAAGGCCTTTCATTTGATACCCATATTGCTAGGTTTGGAAACTAACTTTTATCCACCTTTTTTGAGCGGCAGCCATGTTGAATTTATGTCAATGTTGCTAGGTTCATAGTGCTCTACTCATCAATGCCTTTCATTTGATACCCATATTGCTAGGTTTGGAAACTAACTTTTATCCACCTTTTTTGAGCGGCGGCCATGTTGAATTTATGTCAATGTTGCTAGGTTCATAGTGCTTTACTCATCAATGCCTTTCATTTGATACCCATATTGCTGGGTTTGGAAACGAACTTTTATCCGTTTTATTTGAGCGGCGGCCATGTTGAATTTAGGGCGATTTTCCTATGTTCATAGTCCTATACTCATCAAGGCCTTTCATTTGATATGCATATCGCTGGGTTTGGAAACGAACTTTATCGGCAGTCATGTCAAATTAAGTCAACGTGGCTAGGTTCAATGTGTTCTCTTTAGGTTCTTCGTTCGATATCCATGTTCCTTGGGTGGATCCAAAAAAATGTAATCCGTCATTTTAGACATTAGGATCAAGAGTCCCGTCCAGTCCTTCTACGCGTAACCATATTAATGTATTACTTTTAATAGTTTTAAATGGATGAAAGAGTTTGATTCCTTAGTCCTAATGTAAAAACATATAACACCTTTCAAAATACCTTGAAAATAGTATCTTCATTTTTCAACATTTTAAATATTTCAAAAATTGTACCGATTTTGTGAAAATTAGTCAAGAATTAAACCAATCTACAAATTTTATGGTCACTCGATAAGTATTATCATAAAAAATGCTTTATACATTGGTTGTATGGCTTGATCTTTTTGCCTTACCACCACGGTACGACATAAGGCGCAAGCCAGACAGAGGCGGCGCGGCGCGCATCAGTCGCACCCGGTGGCGCACTCGCAGCGCGCTGCAGGCGCGCCCGTGGGCGCGAACAGCGCTTGTATGCTACGGTGCGCCAGCGAGTGAGTACGTTGGTGCCATTAAAGAGTTTGATTTTGATCGAACAACATGTCTTCCTCTGACGACGAAGACATGTTAGCCCTGGTGCAACTCGCCAATTTGCAAAGGAGAAGAAGAAGGAGAAGAAACTTCCGGTCCCGCGCAAAACTCACTATAGACTGAGGTACGCGGCTGCGCGCCAGCAGTGCGACGGCCGGCGCGCCCGTCGTTGCAACCGTAGCGCGCCATCTGGAAGCTTGTCGAATGATCTTTCATACTAATTGTATGAAAACGGACGGGCACAAAACAGATAGCAGCGGTGCGCCGATGGCGCGCCACAGGTGCGCCTCGCCCGCGCCTTTTCTATCTGGCCCACGCCTAAGAAAAAGACAATTTTGTTGGCAAAATCCAGTTGGGTACAGGCATTAACAGAAAATATTAAATTTTATTTGTACTATGTGAAACACTTCAGTACTGCCTTTCAATTTTCGAAATCCAATTACTCAAGATCAGGCTGTATGGCGTAGTTCCATTGCCTTTCCTTGGTGGAAGAAAATACCTTCTCTCTGTACTAGGAGTGGGCGATACAAATCGTATACAGATACAATATCTATGTACCGGCACAATATCTAATATCTATATATCGCTCGGCGAACAAACTATATATTGGATATCGCACGACTTCTCCGACCGGCCATAACCAAGTAATAAACAATACGCATATACCCAAAAAATCTATGATATTCGGAAATCTGACTAAAAACATAGATACGACTGAGCCACAGTTTAACAATATATACATGAGCGAGCGAGAAATATTGTTATGTTGGCAGAACGAATGAGCGTATCGTTTTAGTTTGAACGTTATTAGCAACAAAATAAGGTTTAATCTAAAGTTAGTTATTTGCAAAAAAGTATGGTATTACTTTGACTCGTGTTCTGAAACTATTTATTTATTACCTTTATCTTTCAATGAATGTCAAATTAGTTTTAGACCTTATGTTTTGCAACGTAAATTCTCAGTGTCGACGGTCGAATTTCATAGATATCATTCAAATTTTATTCACAAAACCGAAATATTTAAAAATATGTGTACGATGTGACATTGTGTGGTATATCTAGGTTTCAGAGTACCGTAGATTCCGACCAATATATAGATATTGAAATATATAGTTTCAATATCTGATATTCAAAACCGATATATAGATACGATACAATACAGCGAAAATCCGATATTACCCATGCCTACTCTGTACTATGTGACAGACTTGTCAAAATAATTTCACGTGCGCCATGTTGTTTTTCTACCTAAAGCCAATTCGAAAATTTTATATGGTATTTTTTCACTAAAAATAAAAAGTGAATTTAAACAAACG
This sequence comes from Schoenobius gigantellus, assembly GCA_963935595.1. Taxonomy (NCBI): domain Eukaryota; kingdom Metazoa; phylum Arthropoda; class Insecta; order Lepidoptera; family Crambidae; genus Schoenobius; species Schoenobius gigantellus. The sequence goes on from OZ012557.1 coordinate 3,723,176, forward strand.
AAATTATGCCTAAATGTTCTTCCGGAAAATTCTAAGCATTGTGGTGTAAGCCATATCAAATTCTGTCCAGTAGTTTCGGAGATCTTTCCGGACAAACAGACAAACAAACAAACAAACAAACAAACCAACAAACAAACAATTTTTTTAAAAACTATTCTATCGTGTTCTGCTAATGATTTTAAGGCGACCTGTGTATTTTTTTTCTTAATATTTTGCAATTACAGATTTTTGTACCCCTACGATTTTATTATATATTATATAGAGATATATTATAGATATTCCTTTGTCGCATGCGATTGAGGGAGGGCGGGCGGTGCACCATTGGCCTGCGTAGTTAGTACCAACTACCGACATTTTTATCGGAAGTTTTGCTATATACCTACTCCTTAACAATTAAAAAAAAAATTTTACCAAAGTACTCTGCTCATTATGGTATTTTTCAAAGTGGTTTTTATATTCGAAACACCTCATTTAAGATAAAATGCCGCTCAACATAAATAAATAATTTGCCAAATACTGAAAAAAATGCAGGACATAATATTTGTTTGAGTGTCACTCAAACAAATATTAAGTCGCTCAAATATTATGAAGCTTCTCATTTTGTATTTGAAGTAAGTCGAATGAATGTTTATAAGTTACTGTTCTGTTAATTTATCGTCATTCGCAGTCAGTCGCTCACTTAGTAATACAATAACCCAAATGAATTATTTTTGTATCTTAAATTTTTCATTTACAGTCACTCGTTTAAATACTACCCTATTTATAACTCAAGAACGCCTGAACCGATTTGGCTAAAACTTGGTGGGGAGGTAGCTTTGAACCAGGAGACCGACATAGGATAGCTTTTAATGCAGAAATCACCCCTTAAGGGGGAGAAAAGGGGGTGAAAGTTCGTATAGGGAATCAATAACCGCTGAACCGATTTAGATGAAATTTGGTATGGAGATAGTTTGAGTTGTGGGGAAGGATAAAAGGGTATAAAAGGGGGGGGGATTTGTACAGGGAATCAATAAAAAAGGATTTCCACGCGGACGAAGTCGCGGGCAAAAGCTAGTTTGACATAAATTTCAGTTGGATATCTCTTCGCGTTCCCGAGAGAAAAGACTTCACAGACAGACGGACAGACGAACAGCAAAGTGATCCTATAAGAGTTCCATTTTTTCCCTTTCAGGTTTTTAAACCTAGAAACTAGCTTGCGGATACAGACATAGACACTCACGTAATCACGTCTAAAAACTAGTAAAAAAGTCTAAAACCTAATTTGCCAATGTGTCTAGCCGCACACCTGCGCCTGCGCTGCGCGTGACTCGTTACCTCGATCTCAGATGTCTATTAAAATTACTAGAAAGCATATTATTATTATAACTGGCTTATCTGATATCGAATTTCCTTGTAGATGTTATTACAACGCTGTTACTGCAAGCACAGTCACTTGTGATAGTGGCTATATTTTAGTGGATTTTTGAGCATGTTATCGATTTAGAATCATTGGTTTTTTTCGCTTAACAATCTAAGATAGGTTTCTATGAAAATCTAATTACTTTTTGTCCTCCAAATACAAATGAATTATATCCCTAGGGACAGAAAGGAATCCAGTACAATATTCAATCCCTGTTTTTGAAAGCTTTGTATGACTCACTTTATGCTGAGTTTTCATGACAGCGAATCCTATGTCATTTTTAAACATACCTAGTGCAAAAAAAAATTTCCTTCATTATTTAATGTACACCTACTAGGTAGTTAGTGTAGGTACTACACTACATGATAACTTACTTTTTAAAATACTTAGTATGAAATTCTACGTTACAACACCATTGATTTACTACCAAACGTAGATAATGCATGAACGATCGAAAAGTGGGCCGGTGAAGAACTGCTCAATCGCGACTCGTGCAGTTCCTTTCCATAGTGAGTGATTAGCTGTCGGCACGTAAACATGCCGAAGTGTGCATTCAAAAGTTGTGGTAACAATAGCCAGAAACGGCAGAAAAAAGACGGGATTTCATATTTTGCGTAAGTAATCTCATTACACATCTTATCATGTATTCAAATATTCGATTTATACGTAAAAACCAATCAAAAACAATTATTTTAATCATAAACATGTCGCTTCGCGTCAGTGTCAGTACATCACAATCGTCTCGCTCGCACGGGCGTCGTATCACGATGTGTTATCTCATTCATACGTTAGAGCGACAACGCGATAAGCAATTTCAAGCATTATGTTTGAGAGTATAAAGTTGATATTTTCTTGTAGCAATTACTAAAACGTCGTTTGATCTGTGGCTAGGTATGAAATGATGTAACTTCCCACGGTTGTGCTTAAAATAGTTGCCGTAATAATGCAGAATAAGGTTGAATTCGATAAATATGGTACTTTATTTATGGTAATTTTCATTCGGGCGTACATATTCAAGTATATATCAGTGAGTACAAATGTATAAATGTATAGTCCATTAGGTGACAGATTTCAAGCGCGTTTTTGTATGAAGCGCTCTATCTACGTTTGGTAGTAAATCAATGTGCAACACACACGATCTACAAAAATTCAACCAACAGTCTCGGAAGAAAAATCGGACCGATTATCGGGCCTACAAAAATACAATCATGTGCCTTTGCCGTAAAAATGCAAAGGAGACAAAATATAATGCGGATAATCTCTACATCCTTGTTAGATGTTCGGTGGTCTTCGTTCGTTCATTTATTGTCAACACATACGAGTATCATAATACATTAAAACCCTCAACAAACCTTAAAGAAACGGTCTGATCACAATGATTTTTTACCTTTTTCTGCCGTAAAGCAGCAGTGCTTGCATTGCTGTGTTCCGGTTTGAAGGGTAAGATATGGCACTGAAATTACTGGGTACCGTGACTTTACATCTGATGTCACAAGTTGGCAACGTATACTGTGGTTCTTGTGGGGGTTGCAGTTTTGCTGCGAATCTCACAGGAGCCACATGTATTATAGGTGACTGTTACCAGGGCAGTTTGCTTGTTTGCCAACTTAGTTGCAATAAAAAAAATGAAAAATAAGCAAGTTATGAGCTATTGAAAATTGCATACCATCTTTCTGGTGTAAAACTAATTTTGTGTTTTTACCTAGGTATGTCTGTTATACGACGGACGTGTCGATAACATCACAGACTATATCGGATGTCTCTGTCTAGCCGGCAACTTGAAAGCTTTTAACTTCGCGGTTTTACAGTTATTTTAAATATAGCTTCACTGAGGTTGCTGTCTGATAAAAAATGTGATAAAATGTGTCTGATAAAAAGTGCTAATACAGTTATAAAAATGTGTGCGTACCAACGCACACGCAACTTTATTTGGACGCGGATTGCTGGCGGAGTAAATAATTTTTGTTACCAATACTTTAAATAAAAACCACGACTAACTGGTTGAGTTCTTCTTAGCAGTGCTTACGCTTATCTTAGGAGGGATTTTAGAAATGCTTTTAACAAAATGAGGCTATAGATTTTGGAAACGTTTCATTTCATTTTTTCAAACGAATAACCCTAGAAACTCGTGACTATTCCTGAAAGTTGTAAGTGTGTGACTTACAACTTTCAGGAATAGTACTATAGTGGTGGTATTCTTTGCGCCGAGTGACAATTTCCGGTGTTTCGTCACACGTAGGAAACGTAGCTGGACCGGACCTATGTCACTACCCTGTGTTACACCTGTGATTTTTGCGCACCATTGAATACTTACGTCTCGTCGACTAAGTACACGTTGAACTGTTTATTATGTTTATATGTATCTGGTACTTGACGGACAGGAGAAAAACTAAAACTGTAACCAATTACTTGTCCGAATCATATTTGACCGAAAACAACGTCTTCTTTACTATATGCATTGTTTGAAATATTTTAAGACCATCGAAATATCTTTTGACATAAATAGACACAATCTCAAACTACGTTTCACCGATTATCAAAAAAAAATCTAATGGCCTAAGTATCTTTTAAACATTTTCCATTGCCAGATGATTTTTATTTTTCAGAAATGGTGTGTTCAAATATTTCGAGGCGTTTGGTGAAATTAAGCAGTGCAGTGGTATAATGAATGTTCGGAAACATAATACTTCGAACAAATGTTGCATCGGCTGAGCATAGCTTCAGTAAAAAGGTTTTTAAACAAATGAAACGTCAGAGTAACGAAAAAAATCACATTGATAATAGGTCAACTGATACAATGACAAATGTGATTTCCGCGAAGTAAAAAAAGACGAAAGGAAAATAGTCGAAAAGTATTCGTTTGAATAAAATTCGGCCAATAAATTTTCAAACTTACGATAGGTGACCGAAACAAACGAATAACTTTGTTGTGTTCCGCCAATTAGAGGTAAGATAGGCTGTTCCTCACTTGTTGATGAATCTAGGTGAAGGTCACTTTCATCTTCGGCCTTATATCCCTCAGATAAGATCAAAACCAAGAACTTGCCGGTTATGTGTAATAAAATTGTTTGTAATATTATTATAACGAGTAATTATAGGAAGGAAACATCTTTGATTGGATTCACAACTATTAATCCTGCACATAAAGCTACATTGCTATATATTTACACCGCACTATACTTTCTATCAGTTACATATTTTAAAAACACTACGCTCACACATCAAGACTAAATCAAAACAAATACAAAAAGGCGGTTTTAACTTATTTACACCGAAATAGTACAATCGAAAAATATTACTGCCACTAGATGGGGTCAATGAAAAAGTCTCCTCGACCAATGCCGGCGTCGCCGCTCTGAGCGAAAGTGATGTTCTTGGGGGCAAAGCAATGTATTTGAAATTTGGCGATGGTAACGCTCACATAGATCGAGCAAGCGAATGTCATGGTGTGCAAATGCTATCGATGAATGGAAAGGTGGCTCCGTACATTTCACTTAGTATAAAACGAACGTGGGGACAGTCAGCTGCATCAGTCAGTACTAAGGAGTCGACAACATCACTTAAACCTCTCAACATGATCGCTTTTGTGAGTAACATTTGTCTAATAATTTGGATAGGTAGAACGGAATGCGTTCGTGACATAATCTGTGGAAGCGGACCGGAACTTGATAGTAATATGCAATTGTTTGGTTTATTTTTTTTTGCATTATAACACACAATCGTGAAGCAAAAACAACTTCCGTCTCCGAAATTAAGTATCTCAATTTGCTATATAAAGCAAATTGAGAGATAGAGAGAGCGAGTATTGAAAAGTTACCTATGAGTTATTACTATTTACATTTTTTCGTTGACCATCTTAACCGCAACCACATACCATGACTGTCTGGACTATTTGAAAAAGTCAGCATCGTTTATAAAAGAAACTCGTACTAGAAACATTTCGATTTGTCGCAAAAGTCTCCCGTTGTCGAGACCAGTAAATTTATTACCATTTGAATATGATAATTTATGTAATCATATGGTCTTATCTTTTTTTATTTTTATATGTTTTTTTACAACACCCTTTTGAAAAAAGTGTCGCTATTTAAAAATCTTGTTATGTACTTCATATATCATTTACAAATGAAGCTCTACGAGAGTATGCTTACATCAACAAATGCTTCCAATGATTATTTTATTGACTCGCACTATTTCTTCAAAGCGAACAAAAGGAATTCTCTTTCAAAAATCAATTACCGGCTGCTTCTAAAGACTAAATTCAAAGTCACGATTCGTTTTTCAAAATCAGTTTCCGAATTGCAGAAGACAGCAGCCATCCTCCTCGTTGCGGCGCTCGCCAGCGCCCGGCCGTCCGACGAGTGGGAGCCGGAGGGCCACTCGCACACCGAGCACACCAAGCCGTACCACGTGACGGTGGTGAAGAAGATCGGCGTGCCCATCCCGCACCCGGTGGCCGTGTCCGTGCCGCAGTACATCAAAGTGCCGATTCCGCACCCGTACCCGGTCCACGTCACCGTGGAGCAGCCGATTCACGTCCCGGTTTACAAGGTTTGACTATGAAGCTATTCTGATTTTAGGAGTAGGTACAGTAAACTATTCAAGCTTTATATTTACACTACGAATACTGCCACTATTACGAGCGACAGTATAGCTATAGTTGACGAAGCGCTTACTAAACAAACGTTGATTAATGAAAAAATTGCATGCTAGGCTAATCTGAAACTGTGATAAATCCATGGAGGCTGTAGACTCTGTTCAAATTCAAAATCTTTATCCAAAATAGGTCTTTACAGAAACATATTAACGTCAAACACAATTGAAACAAGTTGACTCTACTTTCTGTTTGGAATTTGCGAGAGCCTTCTCGAGACGAACAGGCAAGAAACTCGTGGAAAGTCTAATTTATTGTCTTCTCTTTTAAATTACCAACATTGCATTAATAGTTTCTCTACATACATTTATTTATTCTTTATTATCATAATTTTGGTACAAAGGCGGAAATGAAAGGAAATGCCTGAGGCATTTTCTTCTAGTCAACCTTAGAGTGATGCAGAAAAAGGAAATACATAATACATGATTATGATTTTATAAAAATATACCATACTACTACAACAACTTCAACACACTACAAAAACTATACTATACTATAGAAATACCTGTCGGAGTGATTGGAACAACTTCTCAAATCAAATACATTTATTCATTTAAGATAGCAGGCATACTTATCATCACAATAAAAGTATAATTAAGTCAGTTTCTAAACAAAACAATCAAGATGAAAGAGCAGTAAAGGGCTCCTAAATTATACGGGATTTTCCAAAACTGATGATAAATATAGGTAGTCGAATATCAGTTGTAATATCACCAAAAATTTCGAGATGTTATTTGGGAGTCAAAGAATTTGCTTAAGAGAAGAATTAGTATAAAAATTCTGATAGCAGCGTTTTAAACAATTTAAACAATAAATTGAAATTCACATCCATCAATACCATTGCTTATAAAAAAATCTAAATATTTTCCACATAGCTAACTGGAAATGTGTAATGCATATTTACTAAATTTATAATTTCCTCTAATGCACTGTCATCTGATAATAATGCAACCAATACTTACGTTAATTACATCTTAATTCAGAACTATGAATGTACAGTCCATTATTTGATGCTGGCAACAAAACCAATTAATAGGTTTACATATCGCTCACTATCTCATGTAATTTATCAGAGAAAGCGAGCAGAACTACAAGGGTATAAAATAAGCAGTTTGCGAGATGCTAGTAAGATAGTAAATAAAATTAAGACTCGATAGGTGAAAGGACGCAGGCCGATTATAGACATTGCCGGAACTAGTTTAAGTGGAGATTGGAACCACAAAGCTCCGAATGCTAGGATGCTATCAACAATTTATAAAATTAAAACCGATTTGTCAATCCCGCATGTGAAATGAAATATCCTATCTCACTTGATGATTAAGTGACGAAAGCGACTTTGAAAGATATCTTACCTCAGATATGAAAATGCTGCTATCGTTATTATTTCCGCAACAAAGTTAAATAAGATGGAGATGATCTAAAAAAAACATCCTAACACCAACATAAACATTTATTATTTTTTAATCAAATTAAATGTAAAATATTATGAGTTTTTAAAATTTTGTCTTAAGTAACCGTGTGCTTTATTTATGTTTCTTAATTAAATTAAACAATTTCAAAAAGAGCTTAGCATGTGGTCTTCAAAGGTACAAATTTTCTTCGGCAACATGCAAATGAATCCTTTGTTTGCCACCCAAGTGGCTAAAAAATTACTCTTCCGATCTCATAAATATAAGATATTGATTGCATAAAATTAAAAACAAGACAAAATATAAGTTCACGCATTCGAATCTTCGAAATGACAATATATCCCGGAGTGAATCAAATTTTTTTATGTAAATTTGTGAGAGAATAAATTCTTTCAGTGAGAGCTGCGGATTTAGTTAATACTTCATTTATTTTTGCAACTATTAAATATTTTATTTGTGAATTGTTATAGCCTTCTACAACAAAATCATCTTAAAATCACTTTCAACTGTGAGATATTAAAACAAAATATTAGAAACTAATAAGTATAAGTATTCCCATTGTTTCATTACATAGAATATTCAGTTCATAAAAGAGCATAAAAGTTCCCCTGTTTAATCGAATGTAGAAAATTACCTAACATCGTACATTAAACTAGATCACAGTTGTTCATTTGCACATAATCATATTCTATCGTCTATTAATGTCACTCTTTCACCTCCACTAACTACATATCGTTTCAATTAGAAACCTCGCAATTTTCCTGGCGACCAACAATGCCGCAGATTATATCATTTTCCATTGTCCCCGCACTTCTTGCAGATCGCGCGATCCGTGACATCAATACTCCATTCATGTCACCGCACCAATTATTATGTAATTGTAACTGGCACTTTGAAAGTAAAAGCGCACGCAGTGGAGCGTGTGCTTAAAAGTATTATTCGTTCCCGCGCTCTTAATGAATTTCATTTGTCATACGTAAATTGATCGAGTTTTCATTGGGAGTAATGTGAACTTGTGAACTATAACAAAATTGCACTTTCGTTGTGAACCATGATAGCTGTTAGATCAATTCGATTCCTTCATTATTGCAATGATTATCTCATTATTTGCGTGTACATTCTTCTACCTGTCTTCTACATTAACATAAGTATTAACAATAATTATTGTTTTAAATTTTTCTCATCACACAAAATCAGACTGAAAAGAGTTATTCTACGTTAAATACGGATAAATTAATGAAAATTACAAGAAATCCTACCACCATAGAACTTGAGTGTGAAACAAGTATTCCACCTTTTCCTACCTTTGTCATGTCTTTTCATATTATCGTGTTAGTGGTCAGGATGAATATTAATTTTAGAATACTGTAAAATTATGAACATTAAGCTTTAACTGGTACTTTCGTGTCACAGGTTGTCCCTCAAATAGTGGAAAAGCCTGTACCTTACACCGTTGAGAAGCCTGTCCCTTATGAGGTGGAGAAGCCCTACCCCGTCGAAGTGGAGAAGAAGGTCGAGGTCCCCATCCCCAAGCCATACCCCGTCCACGTGCCAGTCTACAAGCATATCTACCACCACAAGGGTGGCAAACACTAAACTTCTAAAATCAAAATAAGAAATGGAACGTGCATTTCATCAAAAATAGCTTGACAGATACAAGAATCCTTTTCCAGTGCCAAATCCAGAAATGTTGCCACAGACAAAATGGTGGGAACGTCATCGCTGTCAAATTATTTTTGTTGATTTGAAAATGGAATGGTAAAAGTGAGAATATAGCTTACCCTGTAAGCTTTTCGATGAGTGGCCGGGCTCGCTCATTTGTAAATATTCTGTATAAGACTTGTGTACATTCGTCGGAGATGTAGTTCCGTCGGCATTGACAAATTTTTGTTGAAATGTGATATTTATTGTGTGTCCGTTCAGCTGTACTGTTTTGCTGTTGTCTGCAAGCGTTGTTGATTATTGTGTAATTGTTGTTGATTATTATTAGTACTTTAATTGTTAAATATACATATTTTTGAAAAAAAAACGATTTCCCGTTAATTATTCGAGATCCTAATTTACCTTTTCCATTTAGGAGTCGGTACTATTAGCGTTATTACATACAAATTAATATTTATTGTTCCTAATTTAAAATTGATTGGATTCACCACTTCCACGGTACAAGACCATGACACAGTAAGTATTTTTAGCACGCGTACATATCTGACAAGATAAATTAACAGAGTTCAACGCACGCGCCGTTTATTCTGCTTAAGAGAGGTGCAACGAATTCGCGGTCACGAACGCAGCGCGTTTTATTTGTACATTTGATTTGATCGATACGCGTCGAATGATCGCGATGATTCAAAAGGGTCCGGCTCGAAGGACCAATGTTTGAATGATAGACAATGGCGAAAGAACTTGGAAATGAGTAATGATCCAACGAAGAATGTTTTGGGACCATTTGACTTACATTTTTATTACTGATATTTTGTTTAATTGAATTAAGTTTTGTTTTAAAAACCCTTTTTTATATGAAGACACTAATTTTTATGTATGTTAATCTAATTAATCTAATACTATTGCTATATAAATTTGGTTAACATACCTACTTAAAAGTTTATCTCAAATTGAACACCACGAAGCAAATTCATTTTATATGCAGTGCATATGAACTAAGATTCATTTCCAATCACAATGATCGGAATGACATAAGGAAATCATGTGATATCTGTCAGGACAATGAAGGAAAACATTGTGATTTTGGCTAGGAACTTGGCCTTCCCAGCCTCCAGTCACCCAGCCTTATAAGGCGCAGCACTGCAACGCAAAGCAATGTTACGCACATTGACTGATTCGCTATGTATGAAAATACTAGTAATAATGTCCACTGCGACCCACGGACACGCTACGCATGAATTTTCGTCATTGGTACCTTTTTTAACCCAGTAAAAAAGATTTTAAATCTACCGCACTCCGCCTGCGGCTATGTTATACACGCCTCGCCAATCGAAATATACTCACTAAAAATACTGGGGGATTCCGTCTAATCGCATTCTCGACACACAAAGGCTACTTTTAGCAAACGCTTTGTGTATCGAGCGTCATCATTGGTACCTGACATTAGCGTTGACATTAGCTGCGGAAAAAAATAGCGTGAGGTTGTCGTAGAGTAATGTCATTTCCATACATTTTTTCTGCGGAACGACTGCTGAAAAGTTAGCGTGTGGCATTTGTCTACGGGGGCAGATTTCACTCATTTAGCTCAACGTTGCGAATATACACGGTTACTGCGTAGGGGCTATGTAAGTTAGCAGCGTGGATCCAGTTGTCTAGCCACGTAGCCATCTTTCTTCAACAGCACACGCGAAGTCAACTACGTGGGTCAGTCCATACAATGATCGTGACGTTATCAAGCTCCTTATCCAGTGTATAGCGTGGCCGTGGGAGGCCAGGAGCTTAGAAGAAAACCGTCGATCCACGTGGGCAGACAAGCGAAAACATGGAGCTTACGTCGTCGACATCGTGGACCGCGTGCACCTCAGTGGAACAGCGCCTTTAGGACAAGTCGACGTTGCACTTAGATTAATACTTTGTAGAGAAAGTCCCACTCGTCCACAACTAGCCTTCGGCAGGTGAAGCGCGTAAGGGCATTCTCATTTCTACCTCGCTAAGAATCCTCTCATTCTAGCGTACATTGAACAGATTATCATAATTTCCCCAGTTATAGTCAAGACAACCTTTCCATTTTGTGGAAGAACTCGCCTAAGGCGGCCAACTTTCTAATTAGTAAATGCGGGACACCCACCCCTATCCACAAGAAGACTGAGGATGTGTTGGTGTTGCATTTAAATAAGAAACAAACAACATTACCACGGAACTACTACTGAAGTCGCACCCATACACTCTCGATGATGCGTGGAGTGTATTTGAAATGTAGTGGACTCCTACCCAAGTACGACACGTCTCGTCTCGTTCGTATTTTTGATGTGGAACACTAGTATATATGCGAGCGAGACGATGGGAACGAATCTCTACAAAATAAGATAGGAATGCGGGACGCGTTAGACAATTTGCGGGACTATTATATTAAATATTGCAATGCGGTATTACAACTATAATACGAAACGGTACCGCAGAATGCGGGACGGTTGGCCGCCTTAGACTCGCCCATGTCCAGCGACATCCCTCCTCGAGGCGTCTTCTTTTGATGAGGTGTCATAGTGATAATAGGCTTGCACCAAAGAGCATGCTATTCCGGTCAGGAAGTCCTCGAAGCTAAACGTATTAAGATTAACTTGTCCTCTAGTCAACATAATACCCATGTAACAAATTTTACCTGCTGAAAATGGCCAAGGAGCAAGTCGTCCTCGATTCAAGAAGTGCGTACAAAATGAGAGTCCCTTCTTCAGCCACGTGGAAGGTATTACCGATCTAGTGCAGGTATACTATTATGATCTATGGCCGGTAAGCTCCCGTATCACGGCGCAACAGGACCAATACCGCGACTCGTAGCATAGTAGGGTTGCCAGACCTACTATATAATATAGTATCCTACTATATTGGTTGGTCAGATACTATATTTCCAAAAAATATATATAGTAGGCGAAACTACTATTATTATACTATATCAAAGTTTTTTGACTTCCGCGTAAGTACACATTTTAAAAATAAGAACTAAAATGACTTTCTGTTTCCCGACGTTTCGGCCGAAATGCATCAGGCCGTGGTCACGGAATGACCACGACCCGTGACCACGGCCTGGTGCAATTCGGCCGAAACGTCGGGAAACAGTAAGTCATATTAGTTCTTGTTTACCGCGATATAGACCAGCCCCTGTAGCACGTCCACCAAAACACGATATGATAAAGCCATGTATCGCGGTGAACTATCAAAATACGACCCTATTGTATTTTGACAGTTCACCGCGCGACGGTGTCTGCCCTAAACACCATCTTCAGGGCAGCGCGAGAGAGTTCGTCGAAATATTTACAGGTAGTCTTTTTGGATATCTCTGGGGCCTTTGATAATGCGTGGTGGCCTATGGTGTTGCTCAAGGTGAAGCAGGGGGGATGCCCGCCAAACATCTTTAAGATGTTGGTGGACTACTTCCGCGACCGCCATGTGAGCCTGTCCGTGGGCCATCACAGGGTGTCGAAGGCGGCAACGATGGGTTGCCCGCAGGGATCGGTGTTGGGACCCACGCTCTGGAACGTGCTGATGGACGACTTGCTCCGACTGCCATTCCCTGGGGGGGTTAGCGTCGTGGCTTACGCCGACGATGTGACGATTCTGATCGAGGCCAATTCCCGGGCGAGCATAGAGGCCTCGGCCTGTACGACTTTGCAGCTCGTCGGCGACTGGGGGGCCCGTAACCGACTGGAATTTTCCCCTGCCAAGTCTGCAACTATGACGATCAGGGGGAAATTCCAGAGGCCACCAGTCATCAAGTTCGGTGGGGCCTCTATCAGAAGCGTCACGTCGACCACGGTGCTGGGAGTGGTAGTCGACGCAAGCTTATCGTTCGCACAGCATGCGTTATCGATAGGGGAGCGGGCGGCAAATTGCTTCGGTAAGATGTCAAGAGTGTCGGCGTCCTCCTGGGGCATTCGCTACAAGGCGCTAAAGGTCTTGTACCAAGGCACCTATGTGGCGACGGTGACGTATGCTGCTGCAAGCTGGTCGGAGCGTGCGACCCTGCATGTTGTGCGAAGCGCATTGTTGCGCACCCAGAGACCCGCCTTGGTCCTTCTGACCAAGGCGTACCGCTCGACGAGCTCTGCCGCACTACCGGTGTTGGCCGGTGTATTACCGGCCGACCTCGAGGTGATCCGGGCGGGCGAACTAGGCGGAGTGCGCGAAGGCCGCGCTACCAAAGAGGAGCTACGGAGTGCCCGACTCCGAACATCTGAGTCCGCTCTTGCCTCCTGGCAGGAGCGTTGGGACACATCGAACCAGGGGAGGGAGACGTTTCGGTTCTTCCCGGACGTGGCGGCCCGGCTCAGGTTTACTTGGGTCGAGCCGGACTACGAAGTCTCGCAGCTACTGACGGGGCATGGCCATTTTAATGGTAGGCTTTTTAGGATGACACTGTCCGACAGTGCTAGGTGTCCTTGTGGGGAGTGCGAGGATGAAGACCTTCATCACGCACTGTGGGAATGTAGGTTATATAATGAGGCGCGTAGGGAATTGGTCGATAAGGTGAAAGCGCTCGAGACGGGACCGATTTACTTCTGTGATCTTGTGGGGACGGAGGCGAACTTTCAACGGTTACGGGACTTCGCGCGACGGTGGTACAAGATTAGGAGTGGGTTGGATGGAGGTGAAGAGCGAAGAGGGCAACTGCCCGAAGATGTGAGCTGAAGAGATAGTAGACGAAGCCAGCGGTACCACAACGGTGGGCACACGGCGACCTGGTGGCGGACACCGAAGGCGTGACGTGTGTTGTCCAACCCGTAAGGGGAGAGGGACGCAGGGACATTCAGGAAGAAGAGATAAATAACTTGTAGGGAGTCAAGAAGTGTGCGCGGCTAGAGTGCGATTACGCAGGTTCCGCGCACATCTCCCGTTGTTTCGGCCCGTATAACCAAGATGGTTGAGTAGGGCCATGGGAAGGTTGGAGGGTGAAGTTCACCGCGATAAACCGCTTTAACATATCGTGTTTTGGTGGACGTGCTAGGGGGGTTGGATTCTATTGTATTTAAAATACTATATTTTCTAATTATCTATTTCAAATTGAGTGTGTCAGGGGAGAATGGAGTCAGAATTGAATAATGTTTTCAAGATTGTTATTTCATTTCTTCTTCCAATACTAGCTACTTCTGCATTTGCGGAGCGCATCTTTCCATTATGAAAAATAAATGGTGAGATGAACATAATCGGGCCAACTTAAATAAAATATAAGCAGAATTGATGGTACTTTTCAATTTGAATATGGAATATTGGAGAAAGTTATGAAGCTATGAAAGTACTCTTAAAGACAAAAGTGAAAAAAACTCATTTTAAGTTATGTTTCGATTATAATCATACTATACCTATTTGTTTTAAATTTTTCGCCATCTACTATATTTTAAAGGTAAGAGTTTTTAAATCCTATTTACGCTTCAAAAAAGTTAGGAACCCTATAGCGTAGGTACTTTCACTGGAGCAGCCAAGGCGTACGGTCGACGACCTGCGTCCGCGCATCCCGCGGCTTCATTGCGATTACGATTGCTCTATAATATATGATGATTTGTAAAGCTCTAATTAAGATAGTTGAATGTAATTTAGGATACGTTTATAATACAAAATATGCTAATCTATACTTACTAATATTATAAAGCTGAAGAGTTTGTTTGTTTGTTTGTTTGCTTGAACGCGCTAATCTCACGAACTACTGATTCAAATTGAAAAATTCTTTTTGTGTTGGATAGTCCATTTTCGAGGAAGGCTTTAGGCTATATAACATCACGCTACGACTAATAGGAGCTGAGCATCAATGACAAATGTTGCAAAAACGGATAAAAAATATACGGCGAAACGTAGTTCGCTGGCACAGCTAGTTAGCTATACGCGGATCCGGAGCAAGACATTTTCATGTACTTAGTGCCAAATTTTAAATGCATTAGTTAATTTTTTATATTTTTAAACTTTCAAGGAGATTATTGAAGCTGTCAGAACGTTATTTATATGTATAACTAGCTGTGCCGGCGAACTACGTTTCGCCGTAATAATCATCAAAAAATAGTTTACGACCTATTCTCAGACCTACCGAACATACACAAAATTTTCGTAAAGATCGGTCAAGCCGTTTCGGAGGAGTTTGGTAACAAACACTGTGACACGAGAATTTTATATATTAGATATATCACGAAATGTCATTTATGGAGCCGTAACCATGGACTTAATAATTAAATCCATGACCGTAACAGAGATCATCACTTAGCACCGACTTCAATATAAAAATGTCATGATGGTTTTTTTTGTTTTTTTATTATTTTCTTTTTTAGCTACTATTTTCAGTCGTAGCAAGTTGAAAGAATACAAATAAGGTTTATTTTATTTTATTTTATTTTTATAAGGTTAACCCTTATTTGTATTTGTGTGCATATTATATTTAAAAAACTGACCGTTAAGTACTAAAAGTCAAGGATCCTTCTATCATCAGCTGAGTGTTGAAGAATCCTCGAGAAGATGACTCTCAGACTGACTAGCTGGTATCAGACGCAACATGAAACACGTTGGTTTTTCAGTCTCTTTTTTCTTTCAGTTCTTTCAGTCTTTCGTGATTGAAGAATCTCGGTACGGGCCGCGACCCTCGTCGGTCTACCTCACCACTGGACGAGATGACAGCCAAGATATCAAGAAACAAGGTATCTGCGCTACGCACGGACCTCCAGAAGATTTGCCGCACAGCGCTAATTATGAACGATGGAGCTGAACTTGTTATTATAAAGCTACATGATTTAATATATATCGGCAAGTGCTTATGTAAGGTATGGGGGCTGTAGCCGCCGGTGGCCGGCGCGGGCGCCCCGCGGCGCACGCGCACCATCTCATGCGCACTTAAACTAGCTATCGGATGTTGCGCATGTTTTATTTGGTCGTTAATGTTTTACGCCGTATACGTCGTCCGTTTTGCCCATAAGCGTGAGCGTCTTGCTGTTGGGCGAAGATGGTATTTCCTTGTGCTGACACGTCACGCCAGATCTGCACGTGAATCGTAACAAGCTGTCCTACCCGCGAACTAAGTTTTGCTTTAGCAAACAGAATGTAAAGTATTATTACATTTAGTACAGTACTATTATTACAAAGTAACATTCAGTGTTACGCCTTTCATCCAATAAAAATAGAACAACTTTTTATAGCTACGCACGGCTAGTGTAATTATAACACATCACATAGAAAAAGAGGATGAGTTTTATCAAAATGACGTCCGTTAGACAAACACGCGAACGCCTGAAGATCTAATGATCTGCAAGTGTTATTAAAAAGCTGCAAAGCCACGCAATTCCACCATAGCTGAATAATATCGCGAGGGTTCCGTACAGCATTTATTACTCGCGTAAAAGTAGTTCACTTCACCTTCATTCATCGAACTCCTCAAAAAGGCTTCATCGATTTTTATGAATGTTTCTTTGTATATTTGGTAGGTCTGAGTGAGAATATATCGTTAACTATGTTTTATAATTATTTGTTAATATTTGTTAGTTCCCAAAGCTTCAAACAGATGGCGGTGTGAGGTAATTTATCGACACAACACCTGCATGGTCATCTAGGTTGGGTAACTTTCCTTAACAGGCCTTATTCAAGCGCAGATCCACCGTCGTGGGCACGATGGGCATGCCCATAACCCTAATAGACTTGTGGTGTCACCCTTTCATAGTCTATTGAGATTGATAGGCTAATGATATTATATCCAATGCCTTAAAAAAAACCGGCCAAGCGCGAGTCGGACTCGCCCATGAAGGGTTCCGTAGGATTTATGACGTATTAAAAAAACTACTTACTAGATCTCGTTCAAACCAATTTTCGGTGGAAGTTTGCATGGTAATGTACATCATATATTTTTTTTAGTTTTATCATTCTCTTATTTTAGAAGTTACTGGGGGGGGGGGGGGGGGATTTTGAGTTTCAGTTCTATGTATGGGGAACCCCCAACATTTATTGCTTTTTTCTATTTTTGTGTGAAAATATTAATGCGGTTCACAGAATACATCTACTTACCAAGTTTCAACAGTGTAGTTCTTATAGTTTCGGAGAAAGGTGGCTGTGACATACGGACGGACAGACATGACGAATCTATAAGGGTTCCGTTTTTTGCCATTTGGCTACGGAACCCTAACAAGGAATCTTGGTCGGAGTGTCATATGTTTTGGAAATATCTTTGTAGGGATACACTGTACGATCCTGAGCGAGGTCATACTCCGATTCGCACTCGGGCGATGACCACAACCTTTTTTGAGAGCTGGATCCGCGCCTGGCCTTATTCCGCTAGCGTTAACGAGTTAAGTTAAGCGAGAAATTGCACCAGGAACTGCGTATAAAGCGACAAAAGCAGTTTTATCAAACGCGGTCAAGACACGACAACGACGTTGAGATTTGCGGAATTAGGACCCGGATAGATGGTGTTGTGTTTCAATTTCCTTATTCTACAGTCTATTTATACGTTACTAGCTGACCGTATGTAACTTTGTTTGTATTATAACTTACTTTTCCCGTCAGATTTTTCTAGTAGGAAAATTATCCTATGTTCTTCCCCTGGTCTCGCAATATCCATATACTTATCAATTTTCATCAAAATCGTTTCAGTAGCTTCGGAGCCTATTCAATACAAACAAAAAAACAATAAAATCTTTCCTCTTTATAATATTAGTATAGATATACATATGTTATATGTTAACTAACTGTGCCCGCGAACTACGTCTCGCCAGTAAAACTACAAAAGGGGCGGTTGGTGGTAAAAGGGTGAAAATTTAGATATCGCTATTGGAAAATGGCCGCTGAAACCCTTGCCGCTCACCAATCGTATGTATGTATTTTTAGTTGTTTCTGTTATGATCGCCACTAAATCAAGTGTCCGCGTTGGTTTCGTGCCTAAGGACCAGCAAGCCTATTCTCTAACTTCGGTTGCTAACAGTTCTACTGTGATTTTTGAAAGAAACTTTACATCCATTACTGCTATCACGAACGCCGCCGTAACACATAAGATCACCTAACATATAAAGTTCAGTATAATGGATATATAGTTCATTTCAAAAATGACAGTTCTAGCTAGTTACCAACCGTAGTTAGAGAAAAGGCCTGCAGGTCCATCCCTAATTTACATGAACATTTGAAAAAAGCACTTTCGCCATGCTCCTTCGTAATAACAATTATTATTATTTTAGTGGTTTCGATGTGGTTTAAATTCGTGGAAAATTAACCTGCGAATTGCGATACATTCGAGGCAACTATACACGGTGTTTCATAATAACCAATAAAGAATCAATTCTTTATCGAAAACTAATTATTAAATTGTGTTTACCCGTAATGTCATTCAATCCAAAATTTTCATGTAAATCATAGACATGATGATGATACTATGAAATACATGAAAATTTTGGGTTGAATGACATTACGTGTAAACACATTTTAATAATTAGTTTTAGATAAGGAATTGATTATTTATTGGTTATTATGAAACACCGCGTATATTCCCAATTATACAGTTTGGCGTATTTAGTTTTTTTTCAGGAGCGGCCTAGCCCACGACTTTTGTTTGAAGTATCACTATTTGGCGTCCATCATAGAATTTTGAAACGGTAGCCTAACATCCTGGGGTGGGAACTAGACCATACCTACCCCCCTCTATATACACCTATATGGTGTTGATATTGACACATACTCTATCAAACCGAAACCTAGCCAGTCATATAAAAGTTATGGCGTCATTAAAAATTCGAAATTGTAAATTTTTTTTCAAATTTCCCATACCATTATTTTTTTACGGACCTAACTATTTATATGAGGGATTATCTGCTTTTCCTCAGTTTGTAAAGAACGTCCACATAATTTACTGTATTTCTTCTATCTTATAAACTACTCTTACTCATAAGAAAGATGAAATGTATGTTTCTATTCAGAATTGCATTTATATCTTCTTCCTCTTATATTCTTATGTCTGAAAAGGATTTACTGCTGTATTTGGTTATCTCCCCCAGTTTCTGAAAGGCTCATCAAAATATTGTTCAACTAACACCCATGTCATCTTAACAGCAGTGTCAAATCAATTTGAGTTTCCGAAACGTTGGTTAGCCAAAATTTACTTATCTCTAATAATTTGATTACTTGTGAGAAATATTTTTCGACACGGTCGTATTGCTGAAATAATATATTTTGTTTTATTCATATGTATTTTAAAACTCAAAATGGGTCTTTCCTTAATAATTTTGAAATAAATTTGATAACTGTGTCAACTAACACAGTGATAAGTTGATTTAGCTTTCAGCAACTCAATTCATAGTTAGCATTAGATTGACAGCTTGTCAGTTAATTTTATCACTGAACAGCCTTTCAGAAACTGGGTGAATAATTTCAAAAGCAAAGGCTGCATTTCGTCATGGAACCCTGGAAAGTTAACTAGAGCAATTTATCTCCTATTCCCTTCAGTAGCTATCTTGACATTCTAGACACGACGGAACGGAAAAAAAGACGTGCCGTATCAGATGGTTTTAATTGAAGTATCCGACAATTATAATTATCGCGTTATCTTGTACTATTTGTTTTTTATTCTTCGATCGAGCATTGTCTAGCGGTAATCCATAAGTTACCGGTTTCTGCTGGCGATTCCAGAATAAGTTTTTGAGAAAAGCTATATTTTTAGGGTTCCGTACCTCGAAAGGAAACAACGGAAGACTTATAGGATCACTTTGTCCGCCCGTTCGTCCGTCTGTCTGTCTGTCTGTTAAGACCCTTTTTCACAGGAGGTATCACGCTGAAATTTTATATCAAATACTCAGGTCTACTGTCCCTTGGATGGAGCTGTGAAAAAATCAAACTTCTAAGCCAACGCAATCAAAAGATTTTTTTTATGCCGCAAATTTTCGACACTTGCAAGGGAATCAAAACCTACAGGGTACTTCCCGTGAACTCAGTATCTTGAAATTTGGTACGAAGTAGCGTCTTATAGCACAGATAAAGGAAAAATTGCCAAAACTGTAAATTTTTAGTTACATCATGTAATAAAAATATATGGGTGAACTTTTACCTATATACCTACAGGTTTATACGGAACCCTCGGTGCGCGAGTCCGACTCGCACATGGTTGGTTTTTTTCTATTTTCGGTAGTTTTGGAAGTGTATCTACATCGATGTCACGTTTATTAAACACGAGGAGACGCATTTCTGGAACAGTACAAACACAAATTCGCATTCGAAATCGTAAGATTCGGATACGAATTTCCAAATTCATTCTTTTTGAAAGAAAGAAAGAAAGAAAGTTTCGTGAATTTTGTAACAAGAGGTCCTTACCCACTGGTTTTTGATTTCTACTAGTAGAATCTACGCAACATATAGGTACATATAATAATACTAGCTGTGCCCGCGAACTCCGTTTCGCCTTAATAAAACTCAATTTCTGGAGAGGACCACCCTTATCACCTGGAGATATAAAAAATAGCCTACGACCTATTCTCAGACCTACCAAAAAAATCATAAAAATTGGTCGAGCCGTTTTGGGAGAGTTCGATAACAAACTCTGTGACACGAGATTTCTACATATATATTAGGAGAAAGATTTATACGTTCCGTTTTACTCGTACGTGCAATACATCGCCGGTTTTTTAAATTAATGAGTTATTGAGTGCTAGTTTTTATTTTTTCTGCGTAAAACAGAATCTAATATAGAAATATTTTTAAGGACATCATTGAATTCGAGAGATTCCAACATCTTTAAAATTCGGAAAATAATTCCGCACCAGCATGTCGATTCTGTAAAATTCGAACAATAGCTCGCACCTCACTTCGATATTCACGCTCACTTCGCATAAGATACAAGATACCCTTACATAGTCATTATCACGAGTTAGTAGCGATAAAATTCTAATAAATACCTCGGAACTAGTTTTTATCACCTTCAGAAATAATTTTAAATGTATTTTTAAACTATGATAATAAACTTTGAATGTTTTCACTCACAAAATAGCAACGTTTTATTTGACACTTTGTTTCGAGTTCGTGTGCGAAGTGAGCTTCGAAGTGAGCTACGAAGTGATAAAGGAATTCCCTTTACGGAATGCCACTTCATACGTCATCCCATATTTATAATGTCAAAATCTCACGGTCACTCTAGTTCCACTCGCTGCCACGCTCGCAAGTGTAGCGCTGTAGCACAGATTACTTAATAGTTTCTAGTAACTTCAAATCTACATTCGAATTTTGAGAATGCCAATCTAAGAACTCACTGCGGAATCAGATTCGAAGTTTAAAGTGAGGTTTTACAGAATCACACTAATGATTTGTATTCGTGTTGGAATTCAAGATTCACATCTCTATGATTCAAAATTGAGTGGGACGTTTATGGGTTGCAGCGATTTAATAGTAATTTATCATAATTAAATTTTATTATCTATTTATCTACCGATTTGTTTTTTTCATCAACATAAACGGTGAGTACATGACTCACATTCGTTTTGCCGATGATATCGTGGTCATGGCTGAGACCGCGGAAGATCAATGCTCGAAGACCTCTGTAGAGTTTTCCAACAAGTGGGTCTTAAAGTGAGCATGGACAAGACCCAAAATCATGGTGAATTCCCATGTAGTACCCACTCCTGTGAAGGTTGGCGGCTCTACACTGGAAGTTGTTCACGTATATGTTTACCTGGCGCAAATAGTCCAGCTCGGTAAGTCCAACTTCCAGAAAGAGGTAAATCGACGATTCCAACTAGGCAGCGTTTGAGAAGCTAACGCTGCATATTCTCGGCCAATCTACCGCAGTGTCTTAAGACAGTGGCCAGGAAACATAGCTCCTTGAGTGGCGGCCGCGTACCGGGAGACGCAGCGTTGGTGCCCCTACAAGGTGGACCGACGATCTGGTGAAGGTCGCGGGAAGCCGCTGGATGCGGGAGGCGCAGGACCGATCGGTTTGGAGATCCCTGGGGGAGGCCTATGTCCAACAGTGGGCGTTTCTTGACTGAAATGATGATGATCTATTTTTCGCGTCGGTGGCACTGTGGCCTCGGCACTGGACTATGCCCTATATGGAATCGGGAGGCCCGCAATCGATCCTGCCATGTACCAATGTGTTTTTCGTTTCACGAATATCATATGTACATTTATCTGACGCTCCTACGGTGAAGTAAAACATCGTGAGGAAACCTGCATACACCTGCGAAGTAATTCAAAGGTGTATGTGAAGTCAACTAATCCGCACTGGGCCAGCGTGGTTTGACTAAGGCTTAATCGCCCTTTTTTTTACAAGAGAGAAAATACAGTCTTTACGGTATTCGACAAGGGAATTGAGCTGACTAGGCCACCCCAAGGATATGCAGGACTCGGGTAGAAGACCCACTACCGGCTAAAAACTCTCTAGATACTTCTACCTCCGTGGAGACACAATCGGGATCGGCGTTGGCCATTCCCCGATTGTGCCAAGGCTTAATCGCCCTAACACAACTAGTTAGGGTAGGCTCGTGCCCCTCGGTGGGGACGTATATGAGCTATGATGATGATGATGATGATGATCTTTTTTTCATATTTTCTATGACTATAAAATCACATTGCAAACAAACACGTAAATCGTTCCATATTAACCATAAAAATGTGTCAGTTGTGACTGACATCCAAAACCCGCGATCAAAATAGACACACAATTCTCCGTATGTTGCATGATTGTACATATTAAAAAAACATACATTGTACACAAAAAGTAGTAAGCTGTTCGCCGCAGGGCTACCGACTTCCAAAACATTATTTACTCTTTTTAAATGTCCCCTTTTTAAGTGTTTTAACTTCCATAAAATGCTTATTATCCCTTTTTAAATTTCAAGAATCTTCAGGGCTTTTTGACACATTAACTCTTAAAACGTCCACTCTTATTATAAAATAATGCGTTAATAAACGCAATAATTTTAAAATCACACACTAATTTAACAACAGCTTGGCACTTTAATTGACTTGTGGCATTGTAAGCGGCATTAAACATTTATTTTTTAAACCTTCTTAAATGTAACAACTACTTTAAGAATATACCGGGTATAAGTGACGGTGGGTGTCCCATTTCTTTTAACAGTAAGTTCAGTATTTGTTGACCGATGTTTATTTTTTCCGGAAAAGGTTTTAAAGCGAAAAAAAAGGAGTTATCATTTTTAATTTTTATTTATGTTACGCAATTTATGGCGCGTCGGCAACATTTTTGCTCCGCTCACACACCGGTGCGTTGACGTTCGATGACCCAAACAGCTGATTCCGCGCGCAGTATGATGGAATGTAATACGATTTACATTGCAAAGTTAATTTTTTGTGAAAATAATTTTGTTTACAGAATATAATTTGTAAACGTTAACTAAGTTATATTACACCAGAAAATTAAAAAAAATAATAAATAATTCAAAAAATTTATGAATTTTCCGGGAGAAAATTTCAGTAATTTTCAAATTAGGATCATGGTCTGAACTCACTGTTAAAAGAAATGGGACACCGTCACTTATACCCTATAAGTGTAATAATAAGGAAAGGATATCAATGTCACCAAAGCTAAGAAAACTAAGGATTCGAGGATAGGAAGTGACTACGAGCTTCGTTTTTAAATTAAAAGACTGGCTTACGTGCAGTCCGAATACTATTAGGGAGAGAGTTCCATGAGCGGACAGCGTAGCTAGGACGCGAATGAATATGTCAAGAAATGAGTCGAGTGGGGCAGGATGTCAAGAATTAAGTCGAAATAAGATCGAAACACTCCAATACGTCGACATAGCCCAAAGAATTGCAAACCTTAAGTGGCAGTGGGCAGGACACATCGCTCGTAGGACTGACGGCCGTTGAGGCGGAAAGTCCTCGAGTGGCGGCCGCGTTCAAGGAGACGCAGTGTTGGAAGGCCCCCTACAAGGTGGACCGACGATCTGGTGAAGGTCGCGGGAAGCCGCTGGATGCGGGAGGCGCAGGACCGATCGGTATAAAGATCCTTAGGGGAGGCCTATGTCCAACAGCGGGCGTCTCTTGGCTGAAATGATGATGATGACGCCATTTGTGAAGTGGACCGAAACGAAAAATGAGACTTAAGATATGATGGAGACGTTGGATGAAACAAAATGTTGTAGTTGTAGAAAAGGCAAAAAAGATACATGTCTCTACGCTGTCGAAATAGGAATCGTTTGAGTCTCTAATTGTCGGAACACAATGTTATTGTGGCAAGCTTACTCCTTGCCCTTTCGATGTTGGGAGCCCTAGCTGTGAAACTCCGAAGATCGCTCATCGCTGCGCGCGCGCACCTGCCAACCCCCCGCCGCGGCGCGACGGATAAATGCCGGCTCTTTACTGTAACGCCAAAAAAACTACGCGTGTTTTTTATTTGGCATTATGGGAGCGCCACGGATTTATAGCTTAAGGTCCGATATAAACAATAATTGGATTTTCTGGGATACGTGCACCAACATGAACAAGAAGGTTGCATGTATGCTCTAGAAATGTAGGTACCTAAGTACTTGCTTAGTACAATAACTTAATATAGAGCATTATTGGCATGTGTTGTTAAAATAAATTGTTTGAGGAATTTAATGGTTCATTTAAGGTATTTTAATAATTATTAGGTATTATAATAATTGTGACTAGTTAAGTGGGAAAGAGTGTTGGAAGTTCATAGTAAGACCAAACTTAAACAACTTGTGCTTTTGTGTGTTCTCACCTTATTCTCATTTACTTGTAAAGAATTTGTAATAACCGCAGCATTACCCGCGTTTTTTCCTTTTATTATGTGTGAATTCTATATTTTTTTTCCTTAGTAAAAACTATTAAAACCAAGATTTAAAGTACCTAAAAGCTTTTAAAAAAGTCTCGTTGAAATAGGTTAAGCAGTTATGAGTGTGATACTCAAACAAAAAATCAAAGTTCAACCCCTATGTCACGTTTGCAATTTTTACTCATATCATTCAAAATCGTATGCTTTGAATTTCACAAAATGAATTCTTACCTGACATATCCTATAATAATAAATTTCATGTTTATAGTAGGTTAAATAGTTTTTTGTTTTAATACAAATATATGTAGAGAATATTGCATTATAAGACATTAAACTTAAATCGGAACTGGAAGCATTTTTTAATATTATAGTAGAATTTGCATTATTTTTATACACTTTTCAAAAGGCTCGCGTCACATCCTACTGTGTGCATTGGAAAGAAAATTTTGTGCCAAATATACACACGTTCCAAAAGTTGATAGCGATGTGAGGCAACTTCACTTTATAGCAAACTAGCTTTTGCCCGCGGCTTCGCTCGCGTTAAATTTGGGTTAACACGGAAGATTTCCAAAAAAAAATAAGGCAGGTATTTTTCGTTGGTAACAAAGAGTCTGTATACCAATTTTTAGCTTCCTACCTTGAAAACTACGAAAAGTCCCATATAAAACTTCACCTTCTCTTTTAAGGGGTTGGGTGCAGATTTCCAAAAAAAAATTATGCACGACTTTTTTTTTTAGTCACAAATAGTCCGCATACCAATTTTTAGCTTTCTACCTTGAAAATTGCGGAATGCTCCATACAAACTTCCACCCCCATTTTAGGGAAGTGGGGTGTTAGAAAGAGACAAAAAGTAGCCTATGTCACTCTCCATCCCTTTAACTATCTCCACTTAAAAAATCACGTCAATTCATCGCTCCGTTTTGCCGTGAAAGACGGACAAACAGACACACACATACACTTTCCCATTTATAATATTAGTATGGATACTATGGATAAGATTAATCTTATTCTAGCTCCATCGTTAGTAGAAAATCTCTAAGATATCGGACACCATCCATTTTTCACCTGTGTTCAAAGTCTATAATTAACGAAATATGCACTAATTAACTCGGTTTCACTGCGATGATTTAAATCGAACCTTCGTTGGTAATTAAAATTAATCTTTGTTCACCAAAAACTCAGCTGGTTGTCGGAAATGATAAGGTTACATAAATACCACAATAGATTAAGTATCGCTAAGACCCTTTACACACTGCAGCTTGGTGCAATGATACAGTCAGTCAGTCACCACAGTTTATTGTAAAGTAGTAGTAAAGGTAAAACTGTGCAGTCAAGCTGTAACGCGTTCGTGATTAGGGTTACCATATCTCCACTCGGGGAATGGCTAACGCCGATCCCGAGTGTGTCTCTACGGAGGTAGAAGTTGCTCTGGAGGGTGGTTTAGCCAGGTATGGGGTTACCCAGGTAACCCGAGTCCAATGGCATATCCTTGGGGCGGCTTTGTCAGCTTTCAGCCCCTTGTTGAATCGTAAAGAGATTCCCCCGCCTCAAAAAAAAAAAAAAAAAGGGTTACCATATCTCAGAATTTTAACTCTTTTCAGTTTTGCGGCCGGAATTTGGTAATGTCAGTAGATCTCAGCATTTTTAGAATTTTCAACAAAATAAAGAAGATTTTTCAGATCTTTTATTAAATATGTGACAAAAACAAAAAAGTCACTGTGTGGTTTTATGAAACCACGATGCAGGTGAAACTTTTTTTACGGATCGTCGGTAAAAAAAATTGCATACAAAAATCAAAATGCTTCCAAAAGTTACTAAAATGCTGTCCACGCGGACGAAGTCGCGGGCACGATACATAATAAAAACTAGTACATAATAAAAACTGAGCACAATATTTATTTAAATCTTTGAATGCTGGGCTGAGGGAGCAAAAGATTTTCCCTCAGAATGGGGGATTGAATTTAGTTGAATTTAACCCTACAAAGACACAAGTCTACGCTTTTACTGCCAAGAAGAAGGCTTTTTCTATAGCGCACCAGTTCCAAGGAGAACCCCTCCAAATCTCCGACAGTATCGGCATCCTCGGTGTCGATATCTCGAGCAAAGTCCAGTTCGGGAGTCATCTGGAAGACAAAGCTGGATGTCCTGAACAGAGCAAAGCGGTACTTCACGCCACATCAACGTCTTATGCTTTACAAAGTTCAAGTTCGTCCGCATGTGGAGTACTGCTCACACCTCTGGGCAGGAGTCCTAAAATACCATCTTGAACCATTTGACTTCCTGCAAAGACGAGTCACTCGAATCATCGGTGAATCTGATCTGTTGAACTCATTAGAGTCGTTGGAGTCACGGAGGGACTTCGGATCTCTCTGTGTCTTCTGTCCACTTTTTAACGGTGAGTGCTCCGAGGAACTGTTTGACTTGGTACCAACGTCACTTTTTTAACACCGTACTACTCGAGACCGCAGTACAACTCATTCTTATTAGCTGGAAGCAATATCGTACAACACGGTTCGTTTTCATCGCTCATTCTTTCTTACCACGTACAGTACGGCTCTGGAATGAACGTTTTGCTGCTGAGTTTCTCAAGCGCTTTAATATTGCACTCAAAGTAGGCGGCGGCTTGGCTATGTCCCTGTCCCATGGACTTTGCTTCAAGTCCATGGGCGGCGGTTACACTTACCAGCAGGTAGACCGTTGCTCGTCTGCCCTTTAAGCAATAAAAAAATTTGCTTTTTAAGATTGCTGCGTATAGAATGGCTATAAAAAATAAAAACTGACTTCAGAAACACTGAAAAGTTAAAAATTATATAAGAATAGGTACAGACAACATCACACTTCTATATTAAAGTCGGTGCCAAACGATGATCTCCTAGAAAATCTTAAAATTTGGCACCGACTTCAAGATAGAAGTATGATGTTGTCTGTACCTATTCTTTTATTATTTTTAACTTTTCAGTGTTTTTGAAGTCGGTTTTTATTTTTTGTAAAAAAACAAATTATTGTTACTTTTTTAGTGAATGAAATCTTTTTAGCGAATTTAATACGAGCTGGTATTAAATTTGGGACCACCACTTTCAGCTTAAATTGTAGTGTAATCAAGTACTCACGATTGAGCAACATCAAGACACACAAACTCAAGGTGTCGACGCAACAGTTACCTACGATTTCCGGCAGCAATGGCTGTTGACGGAGAGTGCGATATTATCCAGATTTTGCGAAAACGCACGTTTAACTGTTTACGTCTAAAATAAATTGGTCTTATACCATCACCATTGAACAAAAGTTTTGATTTAAACCGTATTACATTATATTAGAGCTTGTTTCTAATGCTTCATTCAGATATTGCAAGATTGAGGTTGTTTGTTCTTGGCGGGAAATATTCGGATGCGGTATTATACGCTTGCATTCGGCGATGATTGTTTTAATATCATTTTATTTATTTATATTATTATAATAGAAAGTAGCATGTTTAAATTCTTTATCTTGATCTTAACTCAATTTTATTTTGAACGTTAAAGTTCGAGACAATTACAAATTAAACAACAATTAACGCTTCATTAACATTCTTCGCCTTGATAAATATAAGTAGTGATCTCCGTGTTCTAGTGGTTGACACCACCGGAGTGTTGATCAAGAGGTCCAGGGTTCGATTCCCCGTGGGGGCAGAAATATTTTTATATACGTTTTTCAAATTGGTGGTAGGGCTTATAAGCCCGCCTGGCTAGCTACAACCGTCTTGCCTAAATTTATCGTCATTAAAACAATGCTCTTGTGTGCCGACAACTAGAGGTAAGATAGCCAGTTCCTTGGCTGTTAAGGAGTTCAGGAGAACCTCTCCTCCACCTTCGGCCTTATCGTCCCTTAGCATCAGGTGAGATGAGGGCAAAGAGCATCCTTGTCGCTTGTAAAAAAACCACCCAGAACTAGGACAGGTGGTCTCACCACTCGACCACAGAGGCGGTTTAACGTTCTAGTGACTGGTAGTCTGATCAGGAACAGTGTGATCAGATTTAAATTAAACATTCTGCCAGCTGTTCGCTAAAATTCTGCTTTAATATTAAATCATAATTTACATAAATAAATGGCAAAATTAATTACACGGCAACTTCCGTCTGCGAAGATCTCCTCGGAGTCGCGACCCTCCATCTGAAAAATTCGAAAGAAAACCCTTCATCCAACTCGTCTTTACGAATGATCTATTATATACGGAGACACTGTACATCACGTGCTTCTAAAGGTGCAAACAAACTGGGCTTAGGTGATGCCACGCCACGTTATGTGATTGGTCGCGTTAACGAAGTCACATAAGCTATATAATTGTACTTCTAAATAATGATTTTTCATACATTTTCCATTGATGTATATAACCGTCAATGACATTTTCAATTAAGACCGATGTCTTCTGATGGACGTAACATCACATACTTGGCATCACATAAGCCCAGTTTGTTTGCCCTTTTATTCTTGTTGTCCACCTATATTTTTTTATACAACTAAGTTGGCAAACAAGCAAAATGGCCCACCTGATGGTAAGTGGCAACAGTCACCATAATACATGTGGCTCCTGTGAGATTCGCAGCAAAACTGCAACCCGCACAAGAACCATATTGTACGTAACGAGGATCTCAAGCAGACGACCCTGGTACAGAGTCTCACTGCGGTAAAAAAATAATATGTCCTGCCCCTTGATTATGTAACTCAACTCTAATGCAATCGCTTTGAGTTTTGACAGCCGCAGAACAACCATCACTGCTTTATAAAAGGGAGTCGGCGCAGGGTCTTATGTTGACGGCGCATTGGCTGTTAAATTAAAGGCGATCGTGTTAGATTTTCTTCTTAGACAATAACCCCCCAGGTTCTAGATCGCGTGCGTACAGTAGCGTGCGCTAGCGTCGGGGGACGCGCTCGACGCCCAAGCCACGCCTCCGGGCCGCCTCCAACGATATTATTATGCAAAATGTAATTTCCTAGGCGGCACTCGGACTCGATTAAAGCCCTCGTCGCTGGATTACTCGTATGTCCAGGGTAGTCTTCCTCAGGCATTAAGACCCTGCTCGTAGCGACCCGACTATAGATGGATGTCAAGATTAAAAACGTCGCCTTAGTGTCAAGAATCCCACACAATGTTAGACTATGGGGAAATCTATAGATTTCTGCAACAAAGTTCCACAGTATTGCTGCTTTGTCTTTTAATAATAAAAAAAGACTCTTACAAGAATAGATTGTTTAAATGATCATATGTTTAAACTAGTTGTGCCAGCGAACTACGTTTCGCCATATATTTTTTACCCGTTTTTGCAACATTTGTCATTAATGCTCAGCTCCTATTAGTCGTAGCGTGATGTTATATAGCGTAAAGCCTTCCTCGATAAATGGACTATCCGACACAAAAAGAATTTTTCAATTTGAATCAGTAGTTCCTGAGATTAGCGCGTTCAAGCAAACAAACAAACAAACTCTTCAGCTTTATAATATTAGTATAGATGAAACCAAGCAATGCTACTATTATTTATTCTGAGCCAATGCTTGGATTTAATCTATACCTATCACTTAAAAATAGTTACAATGTCAATTTTGTTATTGTGTATTGTAAATGATGGTCAAAGATTGATTAAATTGCTTATATTGGTTCACTCTTGATTGAAATGAAAGACAGAAGAATACTCGTTCACTCAATGTCAACCAAACTCTCATTCATTCAAAAATATATAAAATTCATCAACTTTCCCAATCAGAATCAGAATGTCACCACATTCGATATCGTATCAGAACAATAACTAAAGCAACTAAAGCTTTAATTATTCTTCTGAGGATATCGTCTATATTGTCGACAAGACAGCCTATGAAACTTAAAACATCGATGTCACAAAATACTGGAACGTAACCCGACCAGGAACACTTGATACAAGACTCAAGACAGAATTAATCAACGGACCCCCGAAATATCAACCAAACATGATTACTAGACGTTCGGTTATCCTCATAGCTATCTCCATCTCGGAAACAAAAAGACGGGTGACACAGCCCCCGAACGGCTGAGATAACACATCTCGCGTATCGAACTCACCAATCGATTCGCTTTCGCACCGGATGAACTTGTCCCGACATTTAGAGCTTTAATACGACCGCTATAGAACCATTATAGCACTATTCTGCACCTCGGTTCCCTTGTTAACGTTGTGCAGTAGAAACATTCGACATTCCAATGGACTCAAAACGAACATCTCAATTCGAACGCATAGCTCAAAGCACGACCACTGTGCGGCTCATTAATTTTTGATATTTCCACATATGTTATTATTAATAGCAACTAGCCGTATTGGGTGCGAGTTAGTGACATGTTCAATATGTCATCGTGGAACAGGCAGCTTTATTTACCCGAGGACTTACGGTACGGTATAACAGAGTCTACTGCGCAGTTACTTACTATCTTACCCATTTCTGCCGCCAACCAGCAGCGGTGTTTGCATTGCTGTGTTCCGCAGGCTTATTACCGATCTTAAGGGACTTCTTAAGGATCTTAAGTCTCAATTGCTGCGATACTACAATTATTGCTTATAAATCGCAAATTCGTATTATGTAACTTTGGACCAGAAGTGACAGCATGCTGCTTAGGATTATTCTCAGCTAGGACAAGGTTAGCGAAATTGGCCGTAAGTTTTGGTTTCAATGTCCTATCTGTGAATTTGTTTACCAAAGATAGAACTCCGACACCTTTCCGTTCTAGAAGTTCTAGAACCCATTCGAAATTAGGGAGACCCAATTCGTCCTTACGACATAACATATAGAACGCCGCCTGTGTTGTACATCTGTGTTGGTTTTGAAAATTTTCTGTTTCAATATCTTTGTGTGCAATAAAGTATTTATTATTATTATTAAAGAATTGCGAACCTTAAGTGGCAATAAGCAGGGCCAAGTCCCGGCTGCGAACCGAGAGACGCAGCATTGGTTGACTCCCCACAAGGTGGACCGACGATCTGGTAAAAGTCGCGGAAACCGCTGGATGTGAGAAACGCAGAACCGATCGGTTTGGTAATCTTTGGGGGAGGCCTATGTCACACAGTAGTATCTCTTGGCTGAGATGACAGATTCTAATGAACTTTTTTTTGAGGCGGCTTAATCTGTTGGAATGCTGAAGGGCTACGGTGACTAGACAGCTCAGTTATGTATGCCGTAGGACTCTGATCCACCAGTAGCTAATACTGTGTTCCCATTCCCGACATAACCTCCCTTAGGAACGCTCCACCGATGGAGACACGTTCGGGATTAGTAAAGCCAATTCACTTACTAAAAAAAGGAGTGTGGTCCTTTTTTCGGGGAAATGCGTGACCGCACCATTCCCGCCGTTGACTGGACGGCGGGCGTGCGTAGGGCTCTCCCGGTAGAGTGCCAGGCCTACCCACTAAAACCCCCCGATGTTCTCCCTGCGCCGCTTAGGGCGTGTGAGGTAGGGACTGATCGCACCCCTGGAAACAGGCCCAACAATATAAATAAGCTGGGATTTCGGTCACCTGGTTAAAACTCGTTTTGATTCACGGGACCCAAGTCAACGTTACCAACTCGCCGACCAACAAGCACTGCGTCAGGTTTGCAAGATGACCCTAACCATTATTTATCAGGGAGGCCTATAACTAACAGTAAGCGTATCTGTGGTTGGGGTGATGACATTTCATAAACCACTAAATTAAGGATTTTGAGGATTTGTAAGCGGTGTTAGGCGACTCCTTGAACAAACGCAACAAAATTCCCACGAGACGTCTGAAAGAGACATCGACCATACATCGACATGGCCATAGACTAACATTAGTTTATCTGTCAAACTCGCAGCGAGACGTAACGCCATCCATAAAGCTGTCACCGGTAGCTGTCGAATTAAAAACGCAGAACTGGCAAAGGACATCGTTCCGTTCGGCCGCGGGCCGCTGATGTATTGTGACGCGCACGGGCTGCTGATTTTGATTAACTATCGACTAGTGACGTGCCCGTCAGCCGCTGTAATAGAGTTGGTGATTTGTTCTAAATATCTAGAGATAATTAATCGTTGTCCGATGCGAAGTAACGTTGACCTGAAGACAGTGTTCTTTAATACTACGTATACCTACTTTAGAAGAAAAAAATGTTATCACACCAGTTCTCTCCGGAGGGTTGTGAGATGTATTTGAATACATACACTACATCAATTCGTCGCAATTAATAAACGTTTTGACAGTGTAGCTAGCTATTTTTCTTTTACTTGTATTTGCAGATATCTTGATTATGGTTGTGGTGTATGCACATTAAAAGTTAAAGTTATAATCTTCTTATTAAAATTTTGTATTTGTTTTTGGCACAAATAAGTGCCAATAAAGACTGTTGAATAAATATTTTTTTCCAGTCCCATGCAAAAAGATAAAAAAAATATATAAAAAGACTGAACTGCTACTGAGATTCATTGACTTATTTACACAAAGTAGCGTATAACTATCTTTACAGAGGTGCATACACCCAACACGAGAGTCTTGCCCACATACTCGTACCTAATTAGAAAAATATAATAAACTTTAACCAACTCGATGACCGCAATCCCTCATGAAACTTTTACCAAGTCGGTGACCGTACTCACTCAAGATAAACAGTAAAAAGCGAACAAGACGACAATAAAATGTATAAATTTAAAATGTCAAAAATTGCATCTTAAAAGTTCCCAGTCCCTCAGTCTACAAATCCGTGCATCGTTTATCACGTTGATAAGTGGCGGTTAAAAAAATGAACAAATAAAGTTTAGCAGACAACAATGGCGGCCTATTTGAATTGAATCCCCAAATGTGCCTCTAAGCATCTACGGTTTTTCAAACGTCCAACTCTTCGGACGACAGCAAAAAATGTTCGCTCGCTATCTCTCAATTTGAATAGGGCGGTGAGCTTGAAAAAATGCCTAATTAAAATAACTGACCGGCGATATAAATAAATCGAGGTGTGTACGTCACCGTGTAACTGAGGTGATGATCGTGAATACGAAGCATCCGTCACTGGAGGTTGGGAGCTGATGGGTGACCGAAACAAAAGCTATATTTATTTCACTTCACATTGAATTGTCGAGTGTCGAGAGAAAGCGTGTGTCTAGTGCACTGTGCAACACAAAACCACAGATAAAATCGTGGGTGAATGTCTTGTCATATTTTTGTGTAATATTTTGAAAAAGTACATACAGGAGACCCACATACTAAGCTTCTCAAACACACCCATTTCGACATAATCATTTCAGCTTAAAGTCACCCGTGTGATCTCCGACATCGAACCTCCTCACAACTTAATTCACAACTAAATTACAGTGTACTTAAATGCACGCCCATGTAAGTGTAAAATAATACTGTTAATTATTAAATAAGCCCCCTCGACCGATTTGCATACGGAATAACTTATGCGCCGGCGCAGCTTGCGCAGCAACTGCAATTTTTCTGAACGCCCGCCATTATTCTTGTTAATTGTCCGCGAGGAGCTGCATTTTGCTTAATCGAGATTGAAACAACTAAGAATGAATTAATTCATAGGAATTAAGGTAAGCTGACTAATTACATGTTGCGAAATTCGTGGAAAAGCATGCAGCTTAAATTTTATTTTAGGCGCGCTATAGAACCAGAAGCTTTTCAAGTACATACATATAATCGCCAAAATATATGTAGGTACTCGCATAACTCCCGAATGACTGCACCAAATTGGATAATATATACTTAGATACATACTTTTATTTTGTATTCGTTATTGTCAGGACAAGGTTTGTATAAAAGAAAATTTTAAAAAAGCTATCAGATGTTTGTTTAATCTCATAATATGAAAAGAGAGTGAGTGAATGAGACAGAAAACTGTAAGAGATCTTCAAAGTATTGACAGATTGACGTTCAGTTGTTCAGCCAGCATTTGATAACTTCAAACAGTAAAATTAGTA
The DNA here is from genome assembly GCA_963935595.1 of Schoenobius gigantellus. Taxonomy (NCBI): domain Eukaryota; kingdom Metazoa; phylum Arthropoda; class Insecta; order Lepidoptera; family Crambidae; genus Schoenobius; species Schoenobius gigantellus. The sequence continues at coordinate 3,757,961 of OZ012557.1, forward strand.
GAATTTCGAAAATATTCACGAAAAAAAATATGGCGGACGGGGCGGTACGAAGTTCCGCCTATAATAGCTTTTAATAATTAAACAAAATTTTCGAACATTACTAATAAAAATCCACATACGTTGCGTCTTTTATTTTGTATTAAAAAAGGAACTGCATTCACGATAATAACATTTTAATTCTCCTCACTTTGAATAGCAAACTTTCTAAGAATTCCAGCATCATCTGGGCTAATACTCAATACAAATAACATAACATACCTATTCTACAACTCTTTAATTGAATTAACAACTCACAATCGGTCTTATATCTTTAATGCACAGACTACTGTACGTAGTAACTATTATCTAATCTGTGCTACTGGGCAACAGGACAATTTTAATTACCAATAACAAAAAAATTAATGACAAAAACCAGCTCAAGTCATGAGCAGGATGACCAGCCATACGGTCAAGATGGCCCCCGCAATATGTCGTTATGTCGGCAGTCCCGCGCGGTAATTGGCGGGCGGGGTGCGCAAAAACTGCCATTGTTTATTTTAGGGCTCAAAACACGCCCAGCGCGATTAATAAGGGTGCCTATAAAACTGCCGGTTTAATTTATTGCTTCCCAAGCCACAGATTACATAAAATGTCCATCGACTCCTTGCGATGCTCAGACTTCCTCGGAAGCTTTTGGCTTGTATAAAGCTGTAACATTAGAGGTATTATTTATTTACTGGGGACTAGCTGGCTTGGTGAACTTCCTATCACCTTGATAGATGACAGCTCCAAATAAACAATCACATTTTTCATACGAAATTATCATAATTATTTTTTAGCTTTTCTTTAGAAATTTTCTATTGTTTTTATCTTTTGAGTTTTAGCGAAACTAATGAACGGATAAAATTCTCGTGTCACAGTGTTTGCAACTAAACTCCTGCGAAACAGCTTGACCAATTTGATCAAATTTTGGTGATGATGATAATGGTGGCCCTCTCCACTATTTTTTTTACAAATATTAAGGCACCTAGTTACCCTAGTTACCTTAAAAATAATATTGAATTTTTATGTTCCTCCCATGAAAGATCCCTTCGCTCTACCTATAATGGTCTCCTTAAATGCCCTTCTCATAAGTCTGATGTCGTTCATTCCTCTTTCCTTATCCAGTCGATCCTTCTTTGGAATGCTCTCCCTCTTCATGTTAAAAAATCTACTAGTAAGTTAAGTTTTAAGAACAAATTACGCAAGCTATATCAAGCAAATTATCTTGTTACCTAACTGCGGATAATCTTCTAAACGTAGGTTAATTTAGTAGGAAAATATGTATTAGTTTATTTAACTTAAAATATGTACGTATTAGTATTTTATGTATATTAGTTGTTTATTACAAGATAACTTTAAATATCATTGATATTTATATATATATATTTTAATGTTGCTTATAATCAATGTAAAACCGGTTTTATTTTAATGTTTTACATCTACTTGTTTTTCTCTGCATCACCCAAAGGTTGACTGGTAGATAATGCCTTCGACATTAAGTCTGCCTCTGTACACACATGTACTGAAAGTATTAAATAAATAAATAAATAAAACGTAGTTCGCGGGCACAGCTAGTTTTTATATAAGTATAAAAGAAAAAGGCTTCGTTTGCGTGGAATTCAGTCGTCTATGTCCTTCTTATACAACCAAATTGCCTAAGCTCTCTATAATTGGTTCAGCAGTTTAAGCGCGAAAACGTTACAGGCAGGCGGACAGGCAGCGTTACTAACACATTTATAATATTAGTGAAAGTGCGACTGAACTGACATATAAGATACTTTTTATATCCACAAAGGTGCAATTATGACGTCCACGTGAATGACGTTCCTGTCGAGCCAAATAAACCTATGTTGTATTGCAATTAGAAATGGCAACATGCACAAAAACACGTCATTAATGCAACTAAACGACCTTTATAAATCATCATTACAACCACAGATCAATATATGTAGCAAGCTAATTACAACTCGAATGTTCACAAGCAGTGAAAAAAAAACATTCATTTTCTAACTTTTCAAATAATTAGCAGTTTATTTGTCTGTCATTTCAAAGTTGTGTATTATCTATTCTATGGTTCTGTGCTCAAGAGCGAAAGAGGTCTATTATTTTGGAACCGAAAAAAAAGGAGGAGAGTAGAGTAAGTATGGCTGAAGGGATTAATTCGATGCGTATGTTGTTTTTTTGTGTATGTTACGCGATTACGTCGCCAATTGCGGATCGATTTTCAAAATTCTTTTTGTATTTGATAGAGTATACTCCTGGGATGGTCCTAAGGTCACCAAAGTCAGGATCTGACTATGGTATCTCATGAAAATCGAGGGAAACCCTAATTTTATACCCCTTCGGTGAGCTGGTATTACATTAGGGTTTCTTTCACTAAAAAGATTTCATTCACTAAAAAGTTAAAAATAAAATATATTTATAAAAAATTAAAACCGACTTCAAAAACACTGAAAAGTTAAAAATTATATAAGAATAGGTACAGACAACATCACACTTCTATATTGAAGTCGGTGACAAATTTTAAGACTTTCTATGAGATCATCGTTTGGCACCGACTTAGCAAATTAAGGTACCACTAGTTACACTTTATTCATACTATACCGTACACGTACGCTTTTAAATATCAGTAATTAAGCTTATGGTTCAGATTGTACTATTTAAGAGCATACCTCTTACAAAATACTTCAAACTGTTTTGATCAAACAGTTATTGTTTTTACAGGAGGTACGTAATATTTATGAAAGTGACAGATTGAAGTGAAAGAATGCAAACAGTTTTTCTGATAGCGGTACACAGTTTTGATAATATCTTTATGAAAAGCTATTGGTATTTTAAAATTACTGTGAATATGTACGTATATCTAATAAAATTCTTAAGCGCTACTCCGAAGATACCTTTTTAATGAAATTATAATCAAATAAAATCACCTGGAAAATATGTTTCGAATAAATAAATTTCTAATGGTGTCATTTTTTATTTTATAATTGGTAATTACATCATAAAAATTTATTTGGTTTCCCTTAGTTGTCGTGTATCATGGTAAAAATATAAAATAATATGAATAAATTAAAGGTAAGTCAGAATCAAAATGGTGGTGAAATTAAAGAGAAACTTGAACTATACTTCAATATCACTGCCGTAGCCTGCCAAATTGGGTACATGTGTATAGTTATTCAAGCTATTTCGTAATAAAGGCTCACATGGGATTATTCTGAACGCAATATGCGTTATAGAATACGCGAAGTGATTCCAAAGAGTAATAAGAACGTTCAAGTGAACTTGTAATCGGCCGCTATTCAGGCATGAACAATAGCAGTATAGATGCGTATCATCAGGGAAAATTTACACCCTTTGCTGAAAAACACATTATATTTTCTCCTTTTTACATCTTATGTCTGTATAAGAGACCACATGTACTACCTGTAGAAGATAGTGTTATAGAGGTCCACATTTACTCTATTACACAGCTATTGGCATATCTGCACCTGCTTAACTGCCCTTATTCAGTTAATAGCGTTGAAAAGTTCTAACAGCTGAATAAAGGCGTAAACAATATACCTAATAAACGGCTATAGCGTTTTAAGGGTAGTAAATATCTACCATTATTCAGTTACTATTAAGAATATAGCGTTTTAAGATTTTTTGTGAACTAATATTCAGCTTTAAGTTCATCAGTGAATGTTAATAATGGTTTTATTAAGCTCCAAGTGTGAAATAAGGCCACAAGTGATTAAATATACAGCATTCTGTGTTACTTGGGTTTTGTGTGTATGTTACACGATTACTCCGCCAGTTGTGGACTGATTTTAAAAATTATTTTTGTATTCGAAAGAGTATATACCCTTGCGGTGGTTTCATTGTCACCAAAATCAGGATCTGATGATGGGATCCCATGAAAGTCGAGGGAGACCCTTAAATTTTAAAGGTGCGTCCAACGTGTTTCATATTTTTTCCGAAACTTTTCACGTAGGTATTTGCGTCTGGTTCATAAACCGAGCTGATGATGGAAGGATCCTTAACTTTTAGAAGTTGAAGATTGGTTTTTAAATACAATAAGCACGTATTGTCAAGAGAATTTAATACCAGATCATTGATGGTATTATATTGGTATTAAATTCACTAAAAAGATTTCATTCGCTAAAAAGATAAAAAAAGATATTTTTACAAAAAACTAAAATCCGACTTCAAAACCACTAAAAAGTTGAAAACAATATAAGAATAGGTACAGACAACATCACAATATGGAAAATATTTAAGTTGGTGTCAAATTTTAATACTAACTAAGACTTTCTAGTATGAAGCCATCGTGGTAAGGCCCCCATTGACGTCCCTACATGTCAATGGCTAGACGACAGGCGTCTGAGGAACTCACCCCGCAGTGTGCGGAGCATAAGCATAACCCACTAACCCAACCTCGAACCCCATCATTATCCATAGTCAAGGTGATCCAAGAACTGGGAAAACCCAATTATCCGACCCACATCTGGACAAAAGAAGTCCCCTACTACTGCTTTGAAACCTGTAAGCCCCAAATCGAAGACAAAAAGAAGTATATGGCATGGCGATATCGCTGCACAAGGGCAATCCTTGGCCTTTTTAAACTGTAACTAAGATTAAGACTAGCTGGTACTAGTGCCACCCCATGTCGTATAAAGTAATTGTTTTTTTTCTAAAGGTCAAGATATTCTAAATGAGCTCTCCCAATTATGACACTGGCATGGCAATATTAGTTACTTGAGTAATGCCCGCAACTTCGCTTGACAAAGAGCAGGTTCATTAAACAAGTGGTTCTCTTATGTATTTCTTGATAATTTACTCACAACTTGACGTTATTTCCTTTAGGCAGGTGCAACTAAAGAAATGGTAGGTAGCTAGTAAATAATTCCAAAATTATGTATTTTGTGTCAATGATATTAATAACTTATCATCATCACTGGAACGAAAACACCAACGGTAAGATACCTTATTTGGTGTGAATCTTAAATTACATTTTTTTTGAATCGTATATTTTACTTAGTAGAATATGAAAATTATATAATCTAATTGAGTTGAAAATTAACATTATTTTGGAAAGCTTATTACAAATATAAAAGACTAGCTGTGCCCGCGAACTACGTTTCGCCATATATTTTTTTCCATTTTTACAACAATTTTCATTGATGCTCAGTTCCTATTAGTCGTAGCGTGATGTTATATAAATAGCCTTCCTCGTTATTTCACCCCCTTAGGGGTAGAATTTCGGAAAATCCTTTCTTATCGAATTTGATTAAGGTAATAAAATTAATATAGAATCGCATCTCTGTTTGATTGAAACTATTTATTTAATATGAACTACTTCAACCCCATTGCAGCCCAACCAGGGATGATGGTATGTGGTGTTGAAATCGATGTTATTTTCGTAATCTACGACCCGAAAAACCATGAAAACGGCATCAATGTCGATTTTGACATTTTATCAGTTTATCACCCCATCTCACCCCGTTTGGGGATGAATTTCAATAAAATACGAAACACGTCTTCCATTAATTCTTTTAAAGGAAGTTTATGCAAAATTTGAAGTAGGTAGATTCGAAAACGGAATCACAATACAAACTCCCCCCCCCCCCCCCATTTTCAACCTCTTAGGGATAGAATTTCGGAAAATCCTTTCTTTATGGACGCCTACGTCATACAAAGAACACACCCTCCAAGTTTCAAAGCATTTTATAGGTATAGATAAAGATGCGCATTTTTTTAAGCAAAATAAGGTTGTGTTTCTATGTTTATTGCGCAATACAGCCTCACTTGTGTGGGTTATGATCCGGCTCGAAGGACCACAATACATATAGCTAGATTTATCTTGATTTTATATGCATTATAGGAAAGGAATAACTAATTAAACGTTAGTTACTTCCCAACTCAGGAATGCTGCACATTACAAAACACTACCCCCGCCATATCAGGGATATTTTATGGTCTTAGGCTACCATTGAGTATATCAATGTAGGCTACGCTAATCCCGCATTACATTCATATAAAATTACTATTATAATAATAGTTAAAATATCATTGATAACTCATTTATAGGCACAACTTTGTACACGACAACAGCATACCAAACAATCTTGTCATAAATTGATCACGTTTAATGCAAATATAAATTTACTTCGAGCCGTAAAGTTAGTTTATGCGAGAGTCTGTTTTTAAATTAGGTACCTACGTGGTATCTTAGGACGACATCTAAGCCAGCCAGCAGTAAATTACGCAAACTGGCGCACCACCACACATTGTATGCAGATGCGCGCGGACATCTCGCAACATTTGCATCAACTTTCGGACTGAGAAATTTGCAAATAACCACTACCTAATTATATCTAAGCACAAACAAAGTAATATGACGATAAAGGCAAACACATCACCTATTATATCCGATATTAAACGCCAAACGCCCACGCCGATATCACCGCTTATCCAATATCATTTTCAATAATAGAAACAATAGGTGGAGCCCGCCATTGTTCAACACAATGGCCTATCTCATTACTCAACCGCTCGTTAACGTCCCGAACGCCGCAAAACACTAACTTTATCAGCGCTCTATGTCAAATATCTGGCGATCTCGAGCTGCGTATATCTGAAATCGGCCGAGAAATAAAACTAACTGCCGACCGATGCAGCCAAGTGTCTCCGCCAGATGCGTATCGGTGCGCCAGAAAGCCGTGTTGAGCGGCCGGTGATATGACGCGTTCCTTTTTCGAAATGCCCGCGAATTGTCAACCATAGACAACGCGACGGCTCCGCATTTGAATACCGCCGATTTGAATATAAAGGTCGGTGTCGACTGTCGACGTCGCCATACATCAACCGTGGAGGTTTAAGTCTCGCGAACGCTTTTTGGACACAAATAAGCGTCTGATGCTCGACGGAAGGTGCATAATACGGTCCGATTTGGACGCGATAGTAGCCTCCGGTATTTATGAGACGAGGTGAGGACACAGCTTCGAGAAGGCGCTGGGTGCATAGCGTACCTTCTTTGCAATGTCAATGACTAAAGCTGAGTGCCGCACTGAAATAATAATTTAGAATATTTATAGCGTGTAAAGGTCGATAGTGAGGCGGTAGACACCCACGACAGAGCGCTCGTATCGACCGATGCCATATTTCATTTGACCACAATTACAACCATTAAACGGGGCGCAACTCTTTGATATACCCTTTTTATTTATTGTAGCGAACTTATTAGGATATTGTGGCATTAATGATGACAGATGAGGCCAGGTATCGGCTCTTAATGCGTTTTATGTCGGCACTCAAGTGATCAGTGCGCTTGATGGAAAAAATTGGTATAAGTACTTATAACATGGCATAACGTAAACGATTCTGAACTGAAAATTAATCGTGACAGTCAATTAGATTCTGTGTCTTTTTACTGATTGAAAATAAAGTTTTGAATCAGGAAAATAACGAATTAACGGCTTTTAGAATGTCATTGGCTATGGCTTTATTGTGCTACTGCAGCACATAAATACTTTTAATAATGGTATACTTATAAGGGAGGGCAATGTGATACTGATTCTGTCACATTTTTGTATTTTGTCTTTCTTCTCCCTGTATACATGTTTCTCTATGTGTATTAAATTTGTTGTGTCTATATAGATCAAATAATGTATATCTATGAAGCTAATGATAGACTTACGCATAATGTTTCTGTTTGTCTCAGTTGAATGTGGCGAAACAAACTATCGATTTATAATTTCAGCCCTGCGAGCATGGAACTCTCGATAAACAAAATTTGACAGCTAATAGCGACATACTCCACAAAAATCGATAAATTTGACAGATATTCCTAAGGAGTGAAAAAGACAGATGCTTTTGTCGATCGATATATGTCGATCGACAAGTCTATGCTCGCAGGGCTGATCCTACAAAGATAGTCCTGACGCTACGGACACGAAAATAGTACAGATTTCTTGCAGAACGAAATGTAGCGGTGTTTTTTTTTTTTGTTTAAGGCTATTGAAATAATTCATAAAATCTATAATTTCTATAGAAATTATTGGAAAATTCATAACTTGAGTGGCTTCCTACCTTTCCAACTTCGAAAAAAGTTTACGTCAGCTTTGATTTCTTTTTAATATCTTACATACCTAACCCTTGTTCGTTAGAACTGTTAGGGATATTTCTAGCCGTAACCAGCATCCCCAAGACTTCTTCTCCGCTTATACCTTCGTGAGCGCTTTAAGTTTGCTCGTTCTTCTGACACTATTTTGTAGATCACACCTTCGTACGCTGCTTCAGCTTCCCTCCTTTAACACCCACTTCTCGCTGCCTCCTTACGTTTGGGATATTCATTGGATTTTCAGACTCACCCGTTATTCAAGAAGAGAGTGAAGGAATTTTATCATAATTTGAATTTTGGTTGAGTATTGTTCATTAAGCAATTACATAAATTATTAAGTATGTATATTTCTTCAAGTTTGTAAAGTTTTTTTGTATTATATTCTATTATATTTTATGTAGGTACACACCGCATCTGTAAATGTTATGTGAGAAACGCTACTTGTGTTTTACATAATTTCTGAGTGCTTGGGTCGACTACCATTACCTGGATCCCTTAACAACAAAAGAACTAGCTATAGGGAATATAGCTTTGTGTCGGAAGAACAGATAGCAGAAAATCCTCCGATCCCCTTGGGGAATCCCCAAATTTGGGAATTTTTATCTTTTCTCTTTCCATTCCATTATAAAAATATTTCCATTTTACATTCTTTTCTACTAAGACAAAGACAAATATTTTTTAAATTTAAAACAATGTAAATGATATGATTCACATTCACACGCAATCACTGTTCATATCTAACGAGTGAGTGATATACTTACACAGAACACAGTGGTGAAATACGAGTATTTTAAATCGTAAGCACGAAATGCTTTCTTACTACATACACTAAAGATAGTTATTTTGTCAGTAATGCTTCTGAATAATCCCACTTTTTTGTTTAACCCAAGACAAATGCATCACATTAAAGGTCCAAATTTAATTATCAACTCATTATTTTTCGTGGCTTAGAATATTACCGAGAACTCAAGCAACATGAGGAACATTTATTTTGTTTTTTTTTTTCTTTATACAAGAGATAGACGAAGCCCCCGAACAGTCGTCGTAACGTGACCCTTTTCGAAACCCGGCTTATAGTCATAGACAAATTAGCAAAGATCGAATCTATTTCGAAATTTGAATAGCGAACGCAGCGGACGGAAACAAGTTGTTTTTACCGCGTTTTAATTTAATTTGAATTCGGAATGTCGTCCGGCGCGCGCACCCCGCCGCGCTGACAAATGGCGTCGATACATCAAGCTGATGATATCTCTTTCAATTTTTGAAAGCAGCCCGCCATGGACTCATGGGCAGCGAATTAATAATGGTAAACGTGGAAAAAGGGCCACACTTAGACGTTTAGTTCAAAAGAGTTGGTGTCATTGCATCATATCTTGATTACCTATACTTAGGATAAATGACAAGGTTAAATAATAATCTATATATTTAATCGGTTTTGACGTCAATATGTGTAAAGAAGAAAGAATTTTAATGATGATCATAACATAACTTTTCTGAAATGAAAAGCACTTTTACGAAAATAAATTGCTCGCTTCGAAATTTTGTTGATGTTGTAATGTAACACCGTTTTTCTTAAAATATCATAAAACAATAATTTAGCAAAAACACTTTGGTGTCACTGTTGTTTTTACACAAACATCACAACTGAAATCTCAATTACAACAATCAGGCCGGATTTACATATTTGACGCCTATGGGCAAAAGAACGCTCAGGTTTGTTTAGGAACTTAGTAAGATAATATAAGCGTTTATAAAAGACAATAAAAGACAATAAAAACTATTGAGTTTAAAACTCAGTTTAAAAAAAAACAGTTTTACACTGATCACATCAGGGTAGAGTATCGAAGAGTTCAAAATTAGTTCAAGAGTATTGAAGAGTTGCACCACAGCACAAGAACAGTAAAAAATGTGATGGCGAAACGCAAACAATAAAGCGCTCCACACACCGAGGCGGCAAGCGGGAAAGTAGCGGAACGGATTATTTTGTAATGTTGGTGTTGCTATTGACAATGCCACACAGAAACCACCCGCGGATGCGGTGCGGCGCAAGTATATCGCTTACCGCAGTCCCGCCACGTTCCGCTACCGTCCCGCGGCCCTAGCGCCTAACTTATAGCAATGCACACTCTATCATTCTAATGTCACAGAAATGCGGTAACGACATCACATCACAAGAAGCCGTCATAAACGAGCAGGGTTGCCAGTTCGGCCCCGGGAGGAGGGGGGGGGGGGGGGGCGAATATCGGCCCTTGCAAATGTATGTTGGCCCTTGGCAGCCATCGGCCCTTTTGTGGCCTTTCCCCACCCCTCCACTTATAATGAGACTTTTGCAAAACTGGACTCACGAGATAGGAGCTGTATGTGACCTAAACATGCCTGAATTCAATGGGCATTGAGATACTCAGCCGTAAAAAACAGAGTATTAACACGCACTCGTCTTATACTGTAACGATTGCTTCTTTGATGACCGCGACAGCAGGCGTAGAAAACTGTGGTGGTATTTTTTATAATTTATTTATTGATCACTAATAAATAAAATAAATAATTTTCAGCCATCTCCAGATACGAAAATTTATAAAATTAATTTAAGTAAAGACTAGTTAAATATATGACCATGTTATTAATTATTTCGCTACTTTACCGCTTGCCGCCTCTGTGTGTGGAGCGCTTTAAGAAAACAATAATACTAAACATTAAATATTTACACAAAAGAAAACATAAATATTGTTTAGTGCATGGTTGGGGTGTCAAATTGAAGATATTGACAGATACTTACGAGTAGATCACAAATATTTATCACATTTTCAAAATGGCGGTTATTACTATAATATTTCCCGAATTCCAATCGTAAGCGCGGCAGAACAGGCACGGTAATAATTTATATTATTACCGTGATACATCAAAATGTCAATATAATTGTTGAGTTTCGACAATTATAGGTGAGACTAGCTGTGCCCGCGACTTCGTCCGCGTGGATCTTGTCCGTGTGGATTTGAGCTATCTATTAGTGAAAGTCCCGTTAAAATCGGTCCAGCCGTTCCGGAGATTAGCGGGAACAAACAGACAGACAGACAAAAAAAAATTTGTGTTTTTGTTGTTGGTACCCGATATACATTCATACCCTTTTAGTAAAACCTTGTTATTTTGACATTACAAACAGACACTTCAGTTTTATTTATTTGTATAGATAGATAGCCAGTTTCTTAGTTGTTGAGGTGAGGAGTCCAGGTGAAGCTCGCTTAGGCCTTATCGTCACTTACCATCAGGTGAGATAAATGCCAAGACTTTCCATCATGAGTAAAAAATAAACGGAAAATATTAAAACGTATTAACTCTGAAGATTCGATAAGCTAATTGCTTGCTCTATTTGCAGATAATTTGAGTATAAAAGGCTATCTCTATTCATATGAATATCCAATTAATAATAAACTAACCGTCCGTCCGTCAGCCATGTCGTTCAAAATAATAATTTCACTTCTTATTACAGTTATTTTAATTTCTACGGTTTTTGGTAAGTAAGATTTAAAAGAGTTGACATAATTATCTTAATTTGAGATTTTTATACCTTTTTTCTGTGTTCTGTGCCTTTTGCCGTTATAATAACGAAAAATAAAAAATGCAGGCAATTAGGTACATACCTTACCTACAAATCCTACGGGTAGAGCATCTGCTGTTTCTTTAACAAAAGTATACAGGGTGGCCCATCCATAGGCGTCCAAAAGAAAAAATTAGAAGCTCTATGCTATGGGGTATCCGAATCACCCCCATGTATGTTCAGCGATTTTTTGTAGTTTAGGAGCTAGAATTATTTTTAGATTTTTTTCAGTAATTTTCTACCGACATTGGTTTTCCTTTTTTATCTTTTTTTTCCTTACGTTTACAGATGTTTTTTTTGTGTAATTAATTATCATGATAGTAGCTAACACCTGAAATAAAGCGGTTTGGCTAAGCATTGCAGAACTTACATAAAATTTTATCTGAAGTTCAAAATTACTGTTAGAGTTCAGTAGTCAAAAATGTTAAGGGCTTAAAAAAATTAGTAAGGGGTGCCAGAGGTTTCTAAGCATTCGTAAAATCTGCTAAGAACCTGTAACAATGAATATCATTCATAAAAATCAGACCTTAATAGTGGTTTTCCTTCTGTGACTGGCCTTGAGGTAAACAAAGGTCGACAAATTGAAAAAAATATGTTTTTCTTTAGGTGTTGTTGAATTGTAACGTGTCTAGTATTACTTAATATTCGGTACTCCATGGCGGTCATGTTATCGGCTTCAGATGATTTTTGAATTAAATTTAATAAATTAATGTATTTTTTTAAAGAGTTATGATTAATTAAATAAAACACAGTTGTTAGTTCCTAAATTTTATTTAAGTTCCATTTATAAAAGGTTTTCAAATTGGCGTCCTCCCACAGAAATGCACAATCTACATCTCCTAAAGAAATTGTGTTTGAGGTGTCTAAAAGCTTCTCTGTTGCTTCTTATTATGTTTCCCGTTTCTTCAATTTTCCGCCTCAGCTCTTCTTCACTATTAGACTCCCGCGCGTATACGTTTTCTTTGTAGTACCCCCAGATGAAAAAATCGATTGGGTTTAGATCAGGTGACCGTGGCAGCCAGGAAATTGGCCCACTTCTTCCGATCCATCTGAAAATCAGATAAAAAATGTGTAATTAGTAATTTGTCGTAGCTTTTAAATTGTAAAAATGTAAATCAACTATCGTGTTTTACCTGCCGGGATAGTTTTCATATAGTAAGCTTCGCACTTGACTTGCGTAATGGCATGGCGCCCCGTCATGTTGCAAAATCATGTTTCGACAGCGCAGCAATAAGTTAACATCTTCCAGCAAATCTGGAAGCTGATTCTCCAAGAACTCTCTGTAGACGGCTCCATTGAGCCTGGATGGAAGTTCGTAAGGGCCAATAAATACGCCGTTGAGAACGCCGGACCACATGTTCACGCTGAAGCGGTGTTGAAATGTTGATGGTCTTGCCGCATGTGGATTCTCGATAGCCCAACTATGGTAATTGTGAATGTTGAACACTCCAGATCGCTCGAATCGAGACTCGTCTGTCCACAAAATATTATTGAAAAAATTGGGATCTTCTGCGTTTTTTCTTAACATCGTGTGGCAAAAATCAATCCTTAGTTGGTAATCTGTGGGCTGTAATGCCTGGACCCTCTGAATGTGGTACAGATGATATCCTTCTCCTTTCAAAATCCTTTGAATGGAAACTCTTGGAATGTCTAGTCTACGAGCCATTCTCCTCGTACTTGTTGCACTATCCCTTTGCACTTCCTCCACAACTCTTTCCCTGCGATCAGGATCAGCTGTAGGAATCCCTTCTCCAGCACCATGGCGACCAGGAATCCGGCCTGCCATCAACGCGTTGTGGGTGTTAATAAAAACGCGATGATCAGGATAACGATCAGGTTGTCGTCCTCCTCGACGTTGAAGCTGTTCTCTGTACAATCTTGCTGCTTCACGGCCATTACCTTGAGCAACGCCGTAATAGTAATGCATTTCTGCATATTCGCTTAGCGAGTAATTCATCACTACCACAAGTAACAAGTCCAAATCGATATGCAAAGCGGAGTCCGATAACGAGCGCACAGTCCAAGTCGATAACAGAAAACAGAATCCGATGAGGTAGCAGGGTTCGTGAGTAAAGCGATATGATACGACGTAACGAGCAGCAGTAAACACAGTGTGAGAACGACTGAGGCGTTGCTTGAGTTTGCGGTCCTCTGCGCTGCTGGCGTCGCTAGCTGTCTCACTCGCACAAACCGGTTTCATTGTTTGCGCTCGCCGAAACCACGACTCAGGTAAAGGATTTCTTTACCTGTGTAGATGTTTTAAGGTTTAAAAGAGATATTCCGAGAAGACTACGGCTATCTGCATAATTCAAAAATCAACAAAACAAAAATCAAAAACACGTTACAATTCAACAACACCTAAAGAAAAACATTTTTTTTTTCAATTTGTCGACCTTTGTTTACCTCAAGGCCAGTTACAGAAGAAAAACCACTATTAAGGTCTGATTTTTATGAATGATATTCATTGTTACAGGTTCTTAGCAGATTTTAATAATAATAATAATAATCATCATTTATTTCAGAAATTGCTTTCCATAGTGTGTTAGTAATTACAAAAAGAACTTATAAGCTAGGGTTAGATAAATAATTTAATTTGATAACAATAAATAAAATTTTTTAAAAACTATATATATGACCTACTTAACATTAACCAGAGCAGGTCTCGAGCCGGTATGAACCTTGTTCCAGTGCCTCAGGATAGGACAAGAATAGCGACTTCCTATCGCCGCCAGGAGGCTGTTGGGGCTATCTCGGATGCGGCGCCACGCGGAGGCAACCCGCTTGCGTATGACAACTTGAAAGCTGTCTATACAAGCCTCAGCAAACATTGTCGACGGGCTGCAGTACCGAGACAGCCCCATCAGCAACCCATTTTACGAATGCTTAGAAACCTCTGGCACCCCTTACAAAATTTTTTTAAGCCCTTAACATTTTTGACTACTGAACTCTAACAGTAATTTTGAACTTCAGATAAAATTTTATGTAAGTTCTGCAATGCTTAGCCAAACCGCTTTATTTCAGGTGTTAGCTACTATCATGATGATTAATTACACAAAAAAAAACATCTGTAAACGTAAGGAAAAAAAAGATAAAAAAGGAAAACCAATGTCGGTAGAAAATTACTGAAAAAAATCTAAAAATAATTCTAGCTCCTAAACTACAAAAAATCGCTGAACATACATGGGGGTGATTCGGATACCCCATTGCATAGAGCTTCTAATTTTTTCTTTTGGACGCCTATAGATGGGCCACCCTGTATAATTATCTATAGTAGTGCCTACTCAGCCTCGCACTTGAACTTGTTTTTTAATAACCTAAACTTTAGGTTTATATAAAAACTCGCCGATTCCAAAAGTAAACTAGCCCATAAGAATTGAAATCAAATGAAATGCCCCATGAAAACACTATTTCTCTATTTTACCTAAATGAGAAGATGATCGGGAAATACACCCTCTCAAACAAAAAATATTTTTCATCCCCCCATCTCGGAAAGAGTATTTTTGCTATTCGATATCTGACCGCCAAAGCCGTTTTTACTCGCTTGAGGTTAAAGTAAATTTTAATTTAGAACATCCCGTGCACTAGGTATGTGATTTCAAAACATCATTAAACCTATTTACTTCCATCGCCATGGTGCCGAATTTATCATATAACTTTTTTATATTTGTTAAAAACTCAAACTCTGAACCTCCTTGATGTAACTACTTTTGTTTTGAATTTGTTTTGTTTCATTTTCTAGCTGAGGGGGGATGAAAAGTTACATGTTGCACTCGAGTGCAAAGATTTTTCACCTTGTGCTCTTTTGATTCCCTCGCTAACGCTCAGGATTCTAATTTTTGAATCAATTCAATCAATTTTAGACTCGTTCGCTTGCTCAGTCATCAAAGTTGAGCACGCGGTTAAAAAGCAACTTTGCACTCATGTATAACAAATAACTATTCCAAATCGGTTAATAAATAACAGTTATGAGGTAGCAAACGTAAAAAAATACATACAATCGAAATAATAAAGTCCCCCTTTTTGTGAAGTCGGTTATAAAATGAAGTAACACTCGCAATTGAAAAGTTACATTAAAGTTGCTTTTTAAATAGTTTTATTATAGGGTTCCTTAATTTCATCAAAATAATAAAAATATCAAAATCGACAGCACATGGTGTTATTTTATTGATAGAAATAATAAGTAGTACCACGGGCAAAAAAAATACCCGTGGTACTACCAGTAGTAATACCAACGATAGTACCACGGGTAAACACCGAGAAACACTAATATTGAAAATGGGGGTTAGTGGTAGAAGGGTGAAACTTATCACCTAGTAGTAGCCTATTCTCAGACCTACCAAATATACACAAAAAAATTCATAAAAATTGGTGAAACCGTTTCGGAGGAGTTCGATAACAAACACAGTGACACGAGATATTTTTATATACATACTACTAGCTGTGCCGGCGAACTACGTTTCGCCATAATAACGGCGAACTTACGTTTCGCCGTAACAAAAAATAGTTTTTTATATTCATAAAAATCGGTCAAGCAGTTTCGGAGGAGTTCGGTAACAAACACTGTGACACGAGAATTTTATATATTAGATTAGACGATGATACTATACATATTTATGTAACTCAAACTCAAGAATTATGGTAATTAATAACACATAGGTATTAATTAAAAGTAAAAAGAAAGGAAGTAATGAATTTAATTAAAATTTGGTGTCATCTGTTTCCTCTATTTCTCTCAACATATAGAGTTAGGGGAGGAATTTACTGGTCATCAGACACTTCGAAACACAATAATCTAAAAAATATCACGACTGCGCCGTAAATTTTTTATTTTTACTCTATTGTTTACAGCCAAAAGTGATTGTGAATTGCCGAAAGATGTCGGATCGTGCACATCAAAACATCGAAGGTAAGAAATTCATTTTTAGACCAAATAAAACTTTGTACACGTTACACACACCCAACGCCGAATATAGAGGAGGGCGAGGTGGGCCGTGCCCTCCACATTATGATCTAGTGGGCACTAGACCATAATGTGGAGGGCACGGACCACCCTGCCCCCACGGACCACAGGATATTTAGCTACCGATTCAAAATTCTATGGCGGACGCCGAAATACTGATAACTTCACACAAATGCGCCAGGCCCACAGAACACAGAAACGTCTTTCTGTGTTCTGTGGCCAGGCCCCCCTAAAAAATAACTAGATACGACAATGCACATACACACCACACCGTCCACACCTTACCTACATAGACATTGATTAAATCATGGCAGAACGCTCAATGGGCTAAAGGTTCAACCTTTCAACACGCAAGGGTTTTATGAGTAACTTTTGGGTCCGTCGTTTATCCGCCTCAGTGATCTAGTGGATCACTCGGTTTTGCTCTGAAGTTCGGGGTTAATTCCCCATGGAGGCTGAAGTTCACTTTGGTTTTGTTGATAGTAGTACTCGTACTACAAAGTCTGCTTGGGTAGCACCACCGTCCTTCTTTTGCTGGTCACCGCAATAAGAATAATAATATGAATAGCATTATTCTTCCGTTAAATTAGAGCAGGGTTTCCCAACCAGTGAGGCGCGCCCCACTTGGGGGGCGTAGAGTGAACCAAAGGGGGGTGCAGCGAGCGGCTCCAGAATTAAACTGTATAAAGAATATTCATATAAACTCGCGTGACGCGGACGGTGCCACCTATGCAAAGTCAGCGATACGTTGCAACCGTCTTTTGAATGAAACTAAACACGCCAATATTTTCATCGTTTGCCTAATTTTCTGGACTCCCCATTTCGACCCCTAGGGGGCGTAGTATTTTAACATAATGTTGGGTGAGGCGCATAGGGTAAAAGGTTGGGAACCCTTGAATTAGAGAAAAGATAGCTGTTGAAGAAGTTGTCGAGGATTTCGAGTGAAGCTCGCAAGCATCTTCCGCGATATCGTCTTTTACCATAAAGTGAGATAAAAGCCAAAAGCTACTAGCTAAAAAAAATAAACAAATTGCACGTAGGATAATCGCAAAATATAATTTCGATATACCAAATTCCCTGGCAAATTGACATCGGAAGATATTCGTTGTGTCGTCACAATACAAACTGCAATATTCGACTAGGCGCTTAAAAAACATTAGTTCCTGTCAAAAAGACATAGCAAAATGGTTGGATGAGTCGTTTCACCTGCAACACTCAATAAGGCGCTGATACACATCATTCACTGAAAATAAATAAACTTTTGTTTCAGCTATTACTTCGATATCGAGACACGTCGATGCCGTCCATTCATGTGGTCTGGTTGTGGTGGCAATGGGAATAAATTTTTCAGTTTAGGTGAATGTAGATTTGCTTGTTATTACTACTTGAAACTATAATTTATTATTAAACGAAACCAATTAAAATTAAACCAACTCAGTCACATTTATAGCCGACTTTTAATTTAAAACCTGACATCCTTTATTCCTTAAATTAAATAATAAATTACATACAGTCCTCAGTAATATACTAAGTATATACGATAAAATTGAATGAGGCCCGTCATGAAGTAAATCCTTACTTAATATAAAACAAAGTCCCCCGCCGCGTCTGTCTGTCTGTCTGTTCGCGATAAACTCAAAAACTACTGCACCGATTTTCAAGCGGTTTTCACCACTCGATAGCGTGGTTCTCGAGGAAGGTTTTAGTACCTATATAATTTGTTAAGTTTTTGAAATGAAATGAAATCGTTTATTTGCATTTGAATAAGGTACACAGAAGATGGTCAAGTATCATTAATTTCAGCTTATTCAGCCATATACAAATAGCATGCAAAATTATAGTTAAACACATTACTCATAATATCCCAATAAAATTATAAAATGTCAAAATTATTAAATACAATTGCAGAAAAAATAATAATTACCTACAAGAGAATTCATATATTATGTCAAACCTAAAGTAACTATATTAACAATGAAGATTGAGATATTCATTAATAGAATAAAAACAGTTTTCATTAGCCCAGACGTACAGCGCTCGTTTGAATCTACTAAAAGGCAAGTTTTTTATAACATCTGGGATTTTATTAAATACTAGCTTCCGCCCGCGACTTCGTCCGCGTGGAATAGTTACTTTGGGCTAGCGCTAACTTTAACCCGCGACTTCGTTTATATAGGTGAGTAAGTACTGGTTCTTATAATCTTATATCATGTAGATTGTAGGTTATTCTCATAAAAAATTAACTAATGTTATTTTAAAGTACTTCTGCGTACACTATATTTTTAGTTTTGTTTTCTTCCGGCAGAAGTGGATAGCTAACTGGGGCCACCGCCCTTCCCCTCATGACTGCCCGCCCGGCTTTGCACATTGTGCGCGCAGTACTCGATCATTATTTGGTGTGATGTTATATTAAAACTGCGATATCTCCTAAGATATTCATTTAAATCGAATGATGTAAAGGGCAATTTTGTTTTAAATTAAATACTTGTGATGAATAACGTATTTATTTGGATAAGGAGTAATATCATGTTTATAAAAACACCTTCGCAAATAATGCATTATTTTAGAACAAATTTGGTTAGCATAAAAAAGGTTATAGTGAGCTAACCTTAAAAGATAGACATATGCTGTCTCGGACTTTTTTTTAGAACTTTTAAAGGGGAATAATTCTGTCATACATGATTTTTGCGAAACTTTAACCGTTTACGCAGCACACGCAGCGGAAGCTCTCAATAGGAAAAAAATCCCCCGATTTTGAAACATTCTTCATTGGTGCTCCGCTTCTATTGGTCTTAGCGTGATGATATAGCCTATAGCCTTCCTCGATAAATGTGCTATCTTTAGCACTGAAAGAATTTTTCAAATCGGATCAGTAATTTCTGAGATTAGCGCGTTCAAGCAAACAAACAAACTCTTTAGCTTTATAATATTATTATATTACTAGCTGTGCCCGCGAACTACGTTTCGCTATCAAAATACTTAACACAGTGTTTAGTTTTTTCCTCCATTTTATTCCATAATGATTCAACTTTATTCTGCCTTTCTTGAGCATCGGCCATTTCGAAATTAGGACAATTTTCGTAGGTTCGTAATGCTCTTTTTCTAACAGTCCACAAAATTAAATACATTACATATTACTATAAACACTAAGTACAATTATTGTTATAGAGACATTATTGATATTAATAAATTCTTCTTCAGTAGAAAGAACTACACAGTTGCAAGAATAATCTTTATCGTATTCATGTTTCGAATTAAAATAAACAATTGTTAATAAATTAGAACTGTATACGAATAAAATTTAGATTTTATAATGGGTGTTGGTAACACCAACAAAATATATTTTTTGGATATGACAACTTGGCCAATTTTGACTGGTCGTACAGTAAGCTCCTTGTCAAGCTATACTGTTTGACCTTTGAACCGTTCTTATGTCGCTCGTAATACTGGCGGTTTTCGTCGAGTTAATGTATAGCATGAATGGGGGGGTTACTGTACAAATACGTTTTCCGTATTCGATATCCGATCACGGAATACAGACACGGAGTTTCGTGAACGTAGCGCAGACGTTCGTTTCTTCTCATTCGGGATTTCTACCATTCTACCTAAACGTACGTACAGAACGTGTTCCGTTCGTAATAAAAACGAACGTGTGCGGCAGTCAATTAGTATTTTGTATAGATTTGATGCATTCGGATGCCCGCATTCAGAAAACGAATGCGAAAAAATGTATTTATGCGGTTAGCCTTAAAATGTATTGAGACTTCCGTTTTTGTAACGTGTACTGTGCGATATAGTGTTGCTGGCATAGTTCGGTTAGCAAACTCGCCGTGATGACTAACATCCAACACACAAACTTGGAGTTATCGTTAGTTAGTTCATGATCGTTGCATTATCACGGTCTCGAAGGACACTAAACACAGATAACATCTAACATCGAACATCCAATAGGCCCCGAAGCGGTTCTCAAACTTTTTTGGTGACGGAACCCTTTTGGAAAGCGAAATACTTGACTGAACCCTAAAATAAAACAATAGTTTTTAAAAGTGTATTCTTTATTAATAAGCATAATAAAAGTACGACCAGAGAGGGTGTTTTGATTTTTCTAAATTATTGCGGAACCCTTATAGGGGTATCGTGGAGCCCTAGGGTTCCGCGGAACACACTTAGAGGAACTGTTATCCGTCTTTTTTGAGCGGCGGCCATGTTGAATTTACGTCAATGTTGCTACGTTAATAGTGCTCTACTGATCAAGGCCTTTCATTTGATACCCATATTGCTGGGCTTAGAAACGAACAATTATCAGTTTTTTTTGAGCAGCGGCCATATTGAATTTTGTGCTATTTTCCTAGGTTCATAGTGCTCTACTCTTCAAGGCCTTTCATTTGATACCTATATTGCTAGGTTTGGAAACGAACTTTTATCCACCTTTTTTGAGCGGTGGCCATGTCGAATTTACGTCAATATTGCTAGGTCTATAGTGCTCTACTCTTGAAGACCTTTCATTTGATACCTATATTGCTAGATTAGAAAAACGAACTTTTATCCACCTTTATTGAGCGGCGGCCATGTTGAATTTATTTATGTGTTGCTAGGTTCATAGTGCTCTACTCATCAAGGCCTTTCATTTGAGACCCATATTGCTGGGTTTGGAAACGAACTATTATCCATTTTTTGAGCGGCGGCCATGTTGAATTTATAGCAATTTTCCTAAGTTCATAATGCTCTACTCTTTTAGGCTTTTCATTTGATACCCATATTGCTAGGTTTGGAAACGAACTTATGTCCTTTTTTTTTGAGCGGCGGCCATGTCGAACTTAGGTCGATTTTGCTAGGTTCCTAATGCTCTACTCTTCAAGGCCTTTCATTTGATACCCATATTGCTAGGTTTGGAAACGAACTATTATTCTTCTTTTTAGAGCGGCGGCTATGTTGAAATTAGGTCGATTTTCCTAGGTACCTAATGCTCTACTCTTCAAGGCCTTTCATTTGATACCCATATTGCTAGGCTTGGAAACTAACTTTTATCCACCTTTTTTGAGCGGCGGCCATGTTAAATTTATGTCAATGTTGCTAGGTTCATAGTGGTCTACTCTTCAAGGCCTTTCATTTGATACCCATATTGCTAGGTTTGGAAACTAACTTTATTCCACCTTTTTTGAGCGGCGGCCATGTTGAATTTATGTCAATGTTGCTAGGTTCATAGTGCTCTACTCATCAGGGCCTTTCATTTGATACCCATATTGCTGGGTTTGGAAACGAACTTTTATCCGTTTTATTTGAGCGGCGGCCATGTTGAATTTAGGGCGATTTTCCTATGTTCATAGTGCTCTACTCATCAAGGCCTTTCATTTGATATACATATCGCTGGGTTTGGAAACGAACTTTATCGGCAGTCATGTCAATTTAAGTCAACGTGGCTAGGTTCAATGTGTTCTACTCTTTAGGTTTTTCGTTCGATATCCATGTTCCTTTGGTGTATCCAAAAAAATGTGATCCGTCATTTTAGACATTAGGATCAAGAGTCCCGTCCCGTCCCTCTACGCGTAACCCAGAACATTGCAGTCAGATATTTTTTTAATTATCAATATTAATCTATTACTTTTAATAGTTTTAAATGGATGAAAAAGTTTGATTCCTTAGTAAAAACATATAACACCTTTCAAAATACCTTGAAAAGAATATCTTCATTTTTCAACATTTCAAATATTTCAAAAATTGTACCGATTTTGTGAAAATTAGTCAAGAATTAAACCAATCTACAAATTTTATGGTCACTCGATAAGTATTATCATAAAAAATGCTTTATACATTGGTTGTATGGCTTGATCTTTTTGCCTTACCACCACGGTACGACATAAGAAAACGACAATTTGGTTGGCGAAATCCAGTTGGGCACAGCCATTAACAGAAAATATTAAATTTTATTTGTACTATGTGAAACACTTCATTCCTGCCTTTCAATTTTCGAAATCCAATTACTTAAGATCAGGCTGTATGGCGTAGTTCCATTGCCTTTCCTTCGTGGAAGAAAATACCTGCTCTCTGTACTATGTGACAGACTTGTCAAAATAATTTTACGTGCGCCATGTTGTTTTTCTACCTAAAGCCAATTCGAAAATTTTATATGGTATTTTTTCACTAAAAATAAAAAGTGAATTTAAACAAACGAAATTATGCCTAAATGTTCTTCCGGAAAATTCTAAGCATTGTGGTGTAAGCCATATCAAATTCTGTCCAGTAGTTTCGGAGATCTTTCCGGACAAACAGACAAACAAACAAACAAACAAACAAACAAACAAACAAACAAACAAACAAACAAACAATTTTTTTAAAAACTATACTATCGTGTTCTGCTAATGATTTTAAGGCGACCTGTGTATTTTTTTTCTTAATATTTCGCAATTACAGATTTTTGTACCCCTACGATTTTATTATATATATATATAGAGAAGAGATTATAATTATTTATTGTTTTTATTACACGACTTTTGTCGGGTTTATAATAAATACCCCGTCCCAATCCCTTTGGGAAAAAAGGTAAATATTCCCACTGAACATTAAAATGCAATTTTGTATCTAACTATTAATTTATTTATGAATGTGGTGTTTGTGGCGTGGTTGTGGATGTCTGCGTGTTTGGTGTATGATCGTCTTGTGTGTTATGAACAAAAACGGTATCTCCGAGTACTTTACTGAGGATGATGGATGTGTGTATTGCTGCTTGTTTCTGTAGTATAGTAATGTCTATGAATGAGTCTAATTTATCTATATATCTATGAAGGATTTTGGCAACTACTCCTGTAGCGCCAATAACAATTGGGATGATAGTCGCTTGTGTATTCCACAGGCGATTTACTTCAGATTTTAAAAGGTGGTACTTGCTTAGTTTTTCTATTTCTTTTGCTCCTATTATATTAATATGTTTTTTTGGTTTTATTACACGACTTTTGTCGGGTTTATAATAAATACCCCGTCCCAATCCCTTTGGGAAAAAAGGTAAATATTCCCACTGAACATTAAAATGCAATGTTGTATCTAACTATTAATTTTATGAATGTGGTGTTTGTGGCGTGGTTGTGGATGTCTGCGTGTTTGGTGTATGATCGTCTTGTGTGTTATGAACAAAAACGGTATCTCCGATTACTTTACTGAGGATGATGGATGTGTGTATTGCTGCTTGTTTCTGTAGTATGGTAATGTCTATGAATGAGTCTAATTTATCTATATATCTATGAAGGCTTTTGGCAACTACTCCTGTAGCGCCAATAACAATTGGGATGATAGTCGCTTGTGTATTCCACAGGCGATTTACTTCAGATTTTAAAAGGTGGTACTTGCTTAGTTTTTCTATTTCTTTTGCTCCTATATTGTAGTCTGATGGTACTGTTACGTCTATTAAGTATGTTTTATTACTAGCTTTATCTATGTAAATTAAATCTGGTCTATTGTGAGTGACAGTGATATCGGTGTGTACGGGCATTTCCCATAGTATTTTTGCAGTGTCATTTTCTTTTACGCACGGTTGGGTAAGGGTTTCCTTCCACCAGAGTTTGGAGACTTCTATTTTGTGTTTTCTGGCCAGACACCAGTAGATGTACTGAACAAGGTTATTATGTCTTTTGACATAATAAGTTCCCGCCAGTTTTTCACAGCCCGATATTATGTGTTGCGTTGTTTCGTCTTTACTGGCACAGATACGGCATTTCCCATCTACAGGCTCTTTGAGTATGTCTCGTTGATGTTGACGGGTCATGATGGCTTGGTCTTGTATAGCAAATATAGACGATTCTGTACTTGGAGATAACTGCTGCTTATTGATCCATTTAAATGACAATTCTGTATCTACGTTAGCTTGATCTAATACTTTATTTGGAAATTGGCCATGTAGCTGCTTACCTCGCCATATGCCTTTGTTGCGTCTTATTATTGCTTCCATTATTTCTTTATCTGTATATGTATTACCCTGCCTCAAATGTAGCTGATTTTCTATTTCTTGTGCTTCTTTTATTAATGAATACTTATCCCTTTTTATATCATGCTCACATATTGCTTTTATTAGATGATCGGATTCTTCTTTTAGGTATTGTTTATATTTAACTATCTGCGCGTTATATGTGTATTCTATATTTAATAATCCCCTTCCTCCTTCTGTTGTTGGTAAGTATAACCTTTGAACATCTGCTTTTTGTTGGTGTGCTTTTTTTATTGCTAATAGTTTTCTTGTCTTTGTATCTATTTTCTTCAAATCACTGTTTTTATAGTTTATTATACCAAATGAGTATAGAAGTACCGGAACTGCATACGTATTAATACCCCTAATGAGATATCTCGAGTTAAGATGACTGTTGAGTAATTTCTTTACACGTTTAAAATATTCTTTATTTACTTGATCTCTTATTATACTGTGTTCTATTTTCCCCGATTCGTGTACTCCTAAATATTTATACGTTCTTCCTATGGCTAACTGTTTGATCGTCTCCCCGCTTAATAGTACATGTCCTTCCCCTGTTACATTACTCCTATGTCCTGAACTTAAGTGAATTGTGTTACATTTATCTAAACCAAAACTCATTCCTATATCTTTAGTGAAAATTTCAATGCTATCTAGTAATACTTTTAAATTGTGCTTATTATTAGTGTAAATTTTAAGGTCGTCCATATATAACAAGTGGTTGATCCAGAAACTATCTTTAAGTTTGTAGCCCTTTAATTCGTACTTATTTAATATAAATGAAATGGGATTTATTGCTAAGCAAAATAATAATGGTGAGAGGGAGTCGCCCTGAAATATACCGCGCCTAACTGAGATTGGTTTAGTAGTAAGTGAGTTTTGGGATCCACGGGCCGTCATGACCACTCTCCATGATGGCATAACGCGCTGCAAGAATCCTTTGATCATGGGTGGACATTTGTAGACATCGAGAACTTTTAGTATCCAGTCATGTGACACACTATCAAATGCCTTCTGGTAGTCAATCCACGCCATGCTCAAATTCTTCTGGGACTGGTGTGCGTCCTCTAATATTGCCTTGTTCACCATGAGGTGATCCTTACAGCCCCTAGAACCCCTGCGACATCCACGTTGTTCTACTGCTATTATATTGTTGTTTGAGCAATGGTCATACAGTATATTGGTTAATACAGAGGTGAGTAACTTATACATAGTAGGTAAGCATGATATAGGTCTCCAACCTCTGGGGTCTTCCGTATTTTCACTTTTTGGGATTAATATAACCTGACTAGTAGTGAACCATTCCTCCAAAACTTCTGTATTTTTGAGTATTCTTGTAAATAAAAAGGCCAAGTACCTATGCACAGAAGTCAAATATTTCAAATAGTAATTTTGTATCTTATCTAAACCAGGTGACTTCCAGTTAAGTAATTTCTTTACAGCTAATTTTATTTGTTCCGTAGTAATTTCTTCTACGTCTGTCGTATTGAATTCATGTGTTGTCAACTCTATCTCTTTTATCCAATTTGCTTGTTTGTTGTATTGTATGGGATTAGAAAATATTTGCTCCCAAAATTCTTCTACTCTCTCCTTTTCAGGTAATTTAATATCTCCTATACTATTGTTTCCTAAACTCCTATATAATTTATGCTGATTTTCCTTGAATAATTTATTTTGCTCTTTTTTACTATTGATGTTTTCATACCTTTTTATTCTAGCAGCTAATGCTTTCACCTTTTGTTTTATTATTTCTATTAAATTTCTATGATCATTTTCAGATTGAATATTATACTTCCTATATAGTTTATCTTTAATTTTTATCATTCTACGTGTATGAGCTCCTCTCTCGATCTCAATTAATTGCCCTAATTCTTTTCTAAGAAGTTCTATCCTACCTTGAATTCTTTTCTTCCACGGTGGGTCAGATTTCGGTTTAATAGTATTGTTAGGTGTGTACGGTGTCTGGTTATTGTTTAATATAAGAGTTTTAGCAGCTGCATAAATTATATCATTTACGTCTCGTAGTGAATTATTGACAATTAAAATATTAGGTAAGTACTTGTTTAGTGTATTAAGGTTTTCAATGAAGTGTTTATTAATTTTGGCTTTAGGTAGAAAAGCTCGTTCTGAAATTGAAAGTTCTTTTGTTTCAGCTAGTGTCTGTAAAAAGTGCAATATTAATGGATCCTGATCTTCATTAACTTCTATATTCTGTGTCACCTGGTCTATGGCTTCTAACTGTTCTGTTGTCTGTTCTATGTGTTGAGTTATTTCCTGGTTTGTATCGGTGTCATGTGCTGGTAATGTGCTTAGTTGTATTTCTTGAGCTTGATTTTGAGTAGGGTTAATATTGTTTCCTATTTCTAGAATACCCTCTGCCTGTTTCTGTATTTGATTAAGCAGTTCCTGAGATATGACATTTTGTTTTAGAATTCTACGTGCTTGATTTGATAAGGTGTTACCGTTAAATTTGCTAATTTTTTGGTTATTAGGATTTCTTTCTGAGAAAAGTTTATATAGTCTACTTATATATCCGGGTCCGTCTAATCTAGCTTTAAAATAACAAAACATTAACTCCTTCATTTCTTCAGTTGACCACTTTCTTCTCCTATCATCGCTTATTGTATTATGTGTGGTCGATGACACAGATGAGCCGACAGAGTCTGTGGGCGAAGCCCTACCCCGCAAAGCATCATCCGTTACCCCCCAACCCCGTTCGGCTGTGATATCTTCGGGTTCCCCGACTCCTGCCCGCCTGTTCAGCAAGGAGCCACTGGCGGTTTGCATACTGCCACGTCCAGCACCAGCTCCAGACGTGCCCCAGCGATCCCCGGGCAGCGGTCCTATACGTTCATTACTTAATTGCCTCTCCAATAGCCGTTTTTCTGGTATCGAGCGCTTTTAGGAATTATTGCAGCAACCAGTCTGTGGCCATTCCTAGTGTTACGTGGAAATACATCACTAGCTTTTTTAAAATAACACATATTTTGCGTAACAAACTTTGCCACTTCAAAGATATAAAGACAGGGAAGTGGCAGAATTCTCAAGGTTTTAAATAAAGGTGTACATGGCTCGTCATATGCAGTGCCACAAATTGCCCTCACACATTTTTTTGCGCAATGAATACCTTATTAACATCAGTACTGTTTCCCCATATAACAAGACATCTTAGAACAGACTCCACATAGGCAAAATATGCTGTGAGTGGTGTATTTTTTGTCGCTACTTTTGTCAGCTTATACAGAGCAAATGAAAATCGATTTATTTTGTTACACACATTTTCGATGTGATTTTTCCAATTTAGTTTATCGTCAATTGTAATGCCTAGAAATTTTGTTGTGCTAGTACCTTTCAGGTTCTTACCTTCGAAAATAATATTAATTGTTTCATATAAAATGTCATTAAAATTCATAAAATATGTTTTGTCAATGTTAATGAGTAAATTATTATTCCTTAGCCAATTAGTAATTGCAATAATTGTATCATTTATGTCACTAATATGTTTATTGAATGTCAATTTTTTATTAGTTTTAACTACAACAGCTATGTCATCTGCGAACAAGATGCATTTATGTTTAGTTACATTTGGGAGACCATTTATGTAGATTATGAATAAAAGTGGTCCCAAAACGCTTCCTTGAGGGTCTCCAAACTTGTTTACTTTGAAATCTGATTTACATTTAAGAGCTACATTACTAGTGTAATTTCAACATACTGGGTTCGGTCTTGCAAGTAGGTTTTTTTATCCAATCTAATGCAGTGCCTCTAATACCACAGTTTTCTAGTTTTTGTAATAGCTGTTTATGTGACACGAAATCAAAAGCCTTGGACATGTCAAATTTTTATTATCTAAGGAAGTCAGCGTTTCATTTACCATGTCGAAAATTGCATGTGTAGTGGATTTTCCCTTTTGAAATCCTTAATGATTATGTTTTAGAACATTATACTTGTTAAGAAATGCTGTTAGTTTCTCATGCATGACCTCAAAAACCTTTGAGAAGATTGGCGCGAGAGTGATTGGACGATGGTTATTTAACTTTTTTCTGTTATCTTTTTTAAATAATGGCTTAACAACAGAAAGTTTTAGCCTCTCCGGAAAAATGCCATTAAGTATTGATAGATTTATCAAAAACGCTAACACTTTGCTAATTTGCATTGCATGCTTTGATAACTTTGGTGCAGATATCATCATATCCTTCTGAATTACTGTTGTTCAAAGTCATAATTAATTTCCTTACATTATATTCATCAATAGGAGTCAGATAAATAGATTTGTATTTGTTTCTGTGTACATTAACGATATTTGTTGAAGATGTCGGGAAAAAATAAATTCAGGCGTGTTTGAGTGCGGCAAAGCAGTGTGAGCGGATCGAGCGGCGTTGAGCACAACCAACAGCAAAATACAATTATATAGTTTGTGAGACCATTTATTAATCATAATAAATATCCACAAGCGGTGATTAAAACTATTATTAATATTAGATAATTAATATATCGTCCGGCCATGATGGAATGTTCCAGGAAGAAGAAAGAGGAACGTCATTACGTCACACGTCAGAGCTTAACGGATGACAGTCATTGGTGTTGTCACAAGTAAATAAATATTTAAGGAATGTCATACACGAATAAAGAAGTCGATTCATTACACAATTTAACAAGGCGAAACGTAGTTCGCGGGCACAGCTAGTAATACAAAGGCCTTTTGCAAAAGAGGGGAAATTTGGACCATCTCCCACCACGATGCTGGTTGATGGGGAGCGCCTGAGCCTCGTCTGTTATGGTAAGGTAGGTCAAACAAATTTCAAAGTCACTTTATACCGACTGGAAATCAACCGCCTCCATGATATACCTAGGTAGTAACTCAGACCACCCAGGATTGAGCAAAAGGTCCGGGGTTCAATTTCCCGGGGGGAAGAGGTTTTTCTGCTTGGCTTTTAATAATGCTCATTTTACAAAAGTTTACTGCTGATAACCATCAGTCTTCTTGCTAAGCAAATCATACAAGTTCTTTTTTGGAGTTCATCAGCACTGAATACGAAGAAATCATCTACGTGGCACATAGCAATGTATCACACAAATTATTAGTGAGTGACTATTCTTTATTCCGAGAAAGGATGCATACAAGCCATGTTTTTAAGGAACGGCTGCCGTAGATGTCTGTCGTGTGATGTGATTATCTGTCATTGCTACAAGCTTGCTGTTCGGCGACCAGCCTCAGCTACTCCGGCTCGCTCGGTGCCTGCAATTTGTTACAGCAGGCGGGAGTTGCCCTCCCTCCTCGCCTCCGGATTTTTATAAACGCTCTCTAGAGGTAGGGCAGACTAGTACTAAGTACCTAATGTTACTCCGATGGCAAGACAGAACCCAGCGTGTTGTGATGCTGGAATGGACACGGAGGCTTGAGGTTTCAACGGCTGGCCACTGGACAGTGGCGGGGATTCGACCGTGCCTGGCCGAATGGACGTACCGATGCCACGGCTCTCTTACATTTCGCCTAGTGCAGGTTTTATCTGGTCACGGGTGCTTCGGGCATTTCCTGTATAAGATTGCCAGGAGAGAGTCGAGTCACGAGTGCGGAGCCGACGATGTCACCGCGCGGCATACATTAGAAGAGTGCTCTTCATTTGATGCTCAGCGTAGTGTCTTCGTTGGTGTTGAGGGTGCGGACCTATCATTATACCGACCTTGGTCAGGCACTACCATGGCTAGCAGCAAGAAATGCTGGAACGCTGTTGACTCTTTCTGCGAGCAAGTCATGAGCCAGAAGGAAACCTCGGAAAGGGCGCGGGAAACCAGCGCGGCCCCAGAGTCCGACCGCAGGTGTGACTGCGCGACCAAGCCAAATATGCGGGATGACACGAAAGAGATGGTTTTTAGTGGATGGGCTGGGTATCAACAATGGGAGTCCCACATAACCTTAACGTGGCCACGTTAAAGAGGAAACACCAAGGTCGAGAGAATTCAAAAATAGGTATTTGTAAAATGTATTGCTGTCGCGCTGTGTGTCCGAACAAATGAACTGAGCCCGATAAGGACAACTGCAGCTGGGACCGAAAATACCTATGAAAAGCACACAAAATATACGTTTCGTAGTCCCCTGTTTTCTCCGCAAAAAATTGACCGATTTTATTACTAATTGCTTTAAAAATTAAAGAAAGACTTTTTCTGTGTTTGTATGTTTTTCTTTTTTCATAAAATCTTCCTCAATTTGTTTGCTGGACGTTTGAATACAGCAGAAAATTAGGTAGATTTTTTAGGTTTTTGAAGGTTTGAAATCTCTTTTAATAATTAACTCAATAAAAAGGAAAACATAGGAACATGCTTATAGTGGCCATTGATTTTATTGGAAAAAACAGAGCAACTAAGGTAAAACACCCAATCCTCGACATAGCACCAATGTTCGACATTAAAAAAGTTTGCTGAAAAAAAATAAGAATTTTTTCACATTTTTAAACGCATTTGGCGTATAGACAATAGACATGGATTATCTACTTGTCATTGCGGATGAAGTTTCATACATTCGGCCATTTTGAAGAAAATGGCGTAGTCATATGTTTTGACCGCGAGAGATCTCTAACGAAATCCAGTTTAATTAGCTAAATCACTAAGAAGATGAATAACATATATTGCCCATAACTTTAAATTGTTTTGCTTTATCGAAAATGTTTGTTTTTTATAAAGTTAAGTGACAAATTCACTACCTTTTAGTAATTTCTTTTCAAGGGTGAGTTTATATTATATTATGAAAACACGTCTGTCGATGATTGGAGTTTTATTTTTAGCATGTTCTAATCTTCGACAAATGTCGAAACTTTTTTAAAATGTTTTTTTTGCACCTTACATTACCATTTTATGACGTTTATTTAGCACTGTAAAAATTAAGTTCCTTCATTGAAATCGTCAAACTGCTTCCAATAATCGACAGCCATGTCGATGATTGGATATTCCATATGTTCCAGTAATCGACATAATATTTTTGTACGAATGGCGCCTAAAAAAATTACCTCTTCAAATGACTAACTAGCGGAAAACAAATAATAACACAACAATTTTTAATGAGTCAAGATATAACATTGATAAGGGCCAAGATATTCCACCATAATAGATTCGGTCTCAGTATCTTCGATATCTTGCTCTTCAACAATTATCTTGAATATAAACGCTGCTGCAGAATCCACAACTACAAAAGAGACAATCAGACCGGGGTGGTGATTTTGTAACTCATCAATTGATCGGCAATCGTTATCAGACTGGATGACTTAATGCAGAAAAGCGGAATTATGTTCATTAACTGTTGTATCTGTGCATTAACTAAAATATGTAATCTGTGGAAGACTCTGTGATTATGTCAGAATAAAGATGTCTGCCTAGCTTGCGTATTCATGTGTGGTTTTATTAAACTCAAACCCAGTAATATAACATGGTGGCAGCGGTTTAAATATCAAAAAGTAAAAGAAGTAAAGGACATTGCTCTGCGTCCATACATTGTTCGCCCCAATACCAACAGCAGTGAGAAAATGCTTTTCGTATAATTAGACATTAGTAAATACTGTACGTCCACATTAATTATTACGGACAAGCTTCTTAATCGAATTACATATCAAAATGAATCAGATTTTGAGGTTAGTTGAAGTTACATTTTATTTCATTAGAGCAATACACATACTCTATACCTATACAATTATATAAATAATAATTATTGCAATCATCAAAGAACGTTATTATAGTCAAGTAGTAAAGTTCAAGATATCTAGAAATTATAAAGCAAGTCAAAAACGCAACGAACTAACAAGCGACAGCGTGTGAGTGGTCAATTGACGCATGTTTTAATTAATTTAAGTTGTAAATTGTGAAAATAGTTATGAAAAACATCATATCTAATAAATTTACACAAATAAATAAATATCCATACCTACATAAAATCGACTCAATTCTATTCAGTCAAGCAAAGGTAACAATAACCATTTGTTTAGTTTACTTTATTTGGTTTTGTTTAGAAAAGTACTTTTATATATTTTTGATTTGTCCGTCGAATACATATATTTGTTATCAGTGTTATAAAATGTGTATATAATTATGACGTAAATCAAATATTTGTTGGTCATGGGGCGATTTTCGACATTGTCCTTTATGTTAATAAGCTAAAAACAAAGAAATGGAAGAGAAAAAGATAAATGAAGATTTTCAAACCTCCCGATATTATGGACACGTGCCAGTTGCACCTCCAGAGCGTTTTTCTTTTTTGCCTACGGACTGGGCAGTGTGGAGAAGTAGATTCATAAGATATTTACAGTTAAGTGGTCAAGCAAAATCAAGTAATGAAGATCGCATTAATTGTCTTATTTACTGCATGGGCGAAAAAGCGGAGGAAATATTATTGCAATTTAAAAACAAAGACAAGTTTGAAGAAATAATAGAAAATTTCAACAATTACTTTAATCCAAAGAAGAACGTAGTATTTGAGCGTTTTAAATTTAATTCATGTAAACAAAATGATGAGGAAAGAGTTGATCAGTTCATAACAAATTTATATAAGCTGGCAGAAACGTGTGAGTATGGTAAGCTGACAGAGGAACTTATAAGAGACAGAATAGTCATAGGCTTAAAAGATAAGAAGACAAGCGAGCGATTGCAACTAAAAAATTATTTAACTTTGAAGGAAGCAGTAATTATTAGTAAACAAGCAGAAATCCAAAATGAGGAGGCTAAAATGTTGAGAGGAAGAGAAGACCAGCTGGATATATATCGCATGAAACAGAAACAGACATGTTGGTTTTATGGAAGGGAGAGACATCCTAAGCAGCAGTGCCCAGCAGTGAATGTAACGTGTCATAAATGCAACAGATTGAGGCATTTTGCAAAAATGTGTAGAGGTCGTACTGTGCGTAGAATAGAACAGGAAGAACAGAAAGAGGGAAAAATATTTCAGGTTAGCTTACAGGATCAAAACTATAAGATTGAGGTTACAATGACAGGCAGTTACAAATGTGTAAAAACATTAAACTTTTTAATTGATACAGGAGCCGATGTAACGGCCATTCCAGAGTATTATGCACAAGGATTGATCGTGGAGAAGTGTAATGACATCATAAATAGACCAGATGGTGCTCATTTATCTGTTGTGGGTACGGCAACAGTGGAATTAAGATACAAAAACAGCTGTTATAAAGGTAAAATTTATATAATTAATGGCTTAAAAAGTGCTATATTGGGTTGTCCTTCTATAGAGGCAATGAAAATATTAACTATTTGTACAGTGTCAAAGTCTGGTAAAGAAAATGTATTAAATTTTAATATTGAAAAAGAGTTTCCAGAAATATTTAATAAGTTAGGGGTTTTTAAAGATGAGTATGACATAAAGTTAATAGACAGGCCAAAACCATATGTTCATGCATCTCCTAGGAGTGTTTCGATACCATTGTTACCAAAAGTTAAAGAAGAGCTAGAAAGATTACAAAAATTAGGTATAATAAGTGCAATTGAAGAACCTACTGACTTCGTATCACCAATAGTAGTTGTATTTAAAAATAATAAGGTTAGAATTTGTGGTGATTATACAGAGGTAAATAAAAATATTCTTAGACCAATCTTTCCTATACCAAAAGTAGAAAATACACTGGCTAGGCTTCAAGGGGCTAAATATTTCTCAAAGATCGATGCAACATCAGGCTTTCATCAAATTTTGCTTAGCGAGGCCTCAAAAAAGCTAACAACAATAATTACACCTTTTGGAAGGTATGTTTATAACAGACTACCCTTTGGACTCAATTGTGCACCTGAATATTTCAGCATGAAATTCTCAAATTTATTTAAAGACTTAAAAGTAGCCATACATGTCGATGATCTGTTAATTTATGAGAGCTGTCCTATCCAGCACAACAAGGTTTTAAAGGAGGTACTTAAAAGGTTAAGTGATGAAGGTATAACAATAAATAAGGATAAATGTGTATTTGGGGTTACAGAAATTAATTATTTAGGGTACATTGTGAACGAGAAAGGTATCAAACTAGATCAAAGTAGAGTAGAAGCTATAAATGCATTTAAGAATCCTAGTAATAAAAAAGAATTAATGCAATTTTTAGGCATGATCAACTATGTAGGTAGGTTTATACCAAATAGGTCTTCTATTTTGCAGCCTTTGTATCATTTATTGAAAGAAAATAATTTATTTAAATGGGGAGAATTACAGGAGAAAGCTTTTTTGGAGGTTAAACAGAAACTTAAAAAGGCACCCATATTGGTTCATTTTAATCCCAACAAAAAAATTATTGTCTCGGCTGATAGCAGTTCATTTGGATTAGGAAGTGCTTTGTTACAAGAAGATGAGTTAGGAACTAAATCCGTAGTGGCTTATGCTAGCAGAACTCTAAATGAGGCTGAGAAACATTATGCTCAAATAGAAAAGGAGTGTTTGGCTTTGGTATGGGCTGTAGAAAAATTTAGGGATTATGTTATAGGTATACACATAGAGTTAGAAACTGACCATAAACCACTATTACAAATTCTACACACAAAGTCTTTAGATGATTTAAGTCCTCGCCTTTTAAGATTAAGAATGAGGTTAATGCGATTTGATTACACTGTTAAGTATATACCAGGAAAACAATTGTTATTAGCTGATGCTTTGTCAAGAAATCCACTTACAGTTACAAATGACAACAGTATTGATTTAAATTCATCTGGTAATTGTATCATGTTTGTTAATGAAACAATATCACATGTTGACTTAGCAACTATAAAATCTGAACAAAATCAATGTTCAAAATGTATCAAGTTAAAAGAGTATGTAATTAATGGCTGGCCAAAAAGAAATAAAATCGATGATTATTTAACAAAATACTACCAATATAGGCACAGTTTTTCTATTGAATCTGATATTCTTCTTTATAATACCAGAATAGTTATACCAGAAGTACTACAGCAGCAAATTTTAAATAAAATTCACGCAGGACATTTGGGGATATCTAAATGTAGGGAACGGGCTAAACAGTCTGTGTGGTGGTTGGGCTTATCATCACAAATAGAAGAAACCGTAAAAAATTGTTCAAAATGTGTAGAAATGTATACAAATCACAGGCAAGAATTCATAGTAGATGAATTACCAGTCAGACCATGGCAGAAAGTAGGTATTGACCTTTTTAAATATCTTAACAAGTGGTATTTAGTTATTATAGACTATTTTTCAAAATATTTAGAAGTACTATCATTGACAGATTTAACAGAAGATAGCGTTATCCTTAGATGTAAAGAAGTGTTTTCAAGATATGGTATACCTGAGGTTGTTAGGTCTGATTGTGGTACTCAGTTTAAAACTAAATTCAATTTATTTGCAAAAGAATATGGATTTCAATCTATAACAAGTAGTCCTTATTTTTCCCAGAGTAATGGCCAAGCTGAATCTGGTGTTAAAATAGCAAAGAACTTGTTGGCAAAAAATGATGATTTTTATATGGCTTTATTAATATATAGAAATACTCCTTGTCAGTCAGGTTATAGCCCAGCTGAGTTAATGTTTAGTCGTAAGCTTAGAGATAATTTACCAGTAATATGTAGTAAATTAAATAATAAATCACTAGATAATAAGACAGTTAGAATTAAAATGATGGAAAAGAAAGAAAAGGATGGAGAGTATTACAATAAAAGGCACAGAGTACATAATTTGGAAGAATTAGAAATAAATGATAGAGTCTGGATAACTAATTTAAAGCTTTATGGAACAGTGATAGATAAATGTCAAGAACCAAGGTCATTAATTGTTGAAACTGATAGAGGGAAGTTTAGAAGGAATCGTTTTCACTTGGTGAAAGCATCCAAAGAAATTCGTCATGAGCACCCACATCATAATTATGATGTTTTACTAGATGATTTGTATTCAGATAAAGATACAAGTGTATTAGATTCACAGAATACTGATACAGATCTAAACCTAAATAAAAGTAATAGTTCTTTTGAAAATAACTCCATATTACCTAGGCAATCTAAAAGACTTGTAAAAAAAACCCAGTATTTAAAAGATTATGATTGTACTTAGTTCATAGTTTTTTTTAAATTTAATTTTATAATGATTGTACTTAGTTTAACTGATATTACATGTTAAGTTCTTATTTAAATGAAAAAGGGAAAGATGTTGTATCTGTGCATTAACTAAAATATGTAATCTGTGGAAGACTCTGTGATTATGTCAGAATAAAGATGTCTGCCTAGCTTGCGTATTCATGTGTGGTTTTATTAAACTCAAACCCAGTAATATAACATTAACTATGAGTATTGGTTGATTTATTCAACAAATATACCAAGATCACTCAGATGATGACGTTACAGAATGTGAAACATAATTATTAAAAATAAGTTTTAATTAAACAGAACTATCAAATCTATACGATGAACTATTATAGCCTATGAGTTACAACATCACATTGATTGTTAATAAGCTAAGTTGTTCCAAACAAGTAATGAATCTACTTCAGTTACCTTTAACTTCTTCAACATGTATCCAAAGTGCTGCAGAAAAAACACCTTTAAAAGAGACATGACCTGGGACATCAAAATCTATACCCAAGAAAGTGGAACATATTCCATCGCCGTTTAAACGTAATTTATTTTGGCCCGGAGAAGAAGGTGACAAAAAAGGACAAAAAGGAAATTATAGGAAAAAATTCCTTATGCAAGTAAACTGTAGAGGGATAATCATGAAATAAAAGAGGAGGAAAAAAGAGAAAAGAAAATGAAATTAGAGCCAAGGAAAGAAAACAGAGAAGACGATTAAAACAGAAAGAGATAGAAAATAAAAAGCAAAAGCGATTAAGAGAGAAATAAGAAAATAAGAAGATGAAACGAAGTAGGACAACAAATACGATATATTTATGACACATCTTCGGACAATACAGACACCGAAGTAAATTATGCGGAATGTGAAGATAGTTCCAACATGGAAATAGGCGAAGAAATAACGGACAATGAACAGGCCACGGAAAAGAATGAAAAATCTGATAACTCGTAATACGAAGATGTGCCACTGAGCGGATTTTCTAAGCCAGCAAAAACATGCTATTGGATATTATGTGATAATTACATGCGAAGGAGAAAATTTCCCAGGCATAATTAAAAATATTCATCGAAACAAGATTCAAACTAGCACCATGACATTTTTAGTCGGTAATACGTTCAAGTAGCCTGAAAAAGATGATAAAATCTGGTATCAAAGTCTGACATCATTAAGGCAATTTCCAAACCAGTGTTCCAAACCAGGTTTCTATACGATACCAGACATGAAAGAATATATTAATCTATCTTATCTTTCGCAATGTAAGGTATTAAGTAATTAATTAATGATTTAATGTAATGCTCATGAGAAAACTTTTTTGTTTTATTTTTGTTTTTATTTATTAATCAAGTGGAAGACTAAGGTAAAGTAATCAATAGTTGCAATATCATTAAAAATAACTTTATAATTCCAAATTAATAAAGTATCTCAAAAAGTAGCCTATTTTGATTAATTTAGTAAGTTCTTAGTAGCTTAATTAACAAACCTGTGATTAAAAGTTGCGTTGCGATATTAAATAAGAAGTCTGTTATAATACCAAATACTTAATTTAGGTATTAATGTAAATTTTTGAGATGATTTAGAATAGGAGATAATCTCATATAAAAGAATTAAGTCTAATAATGTAAAATGTAACGGATTATTGTTAAAAAAATTAAGTTTTATTAAAACAGAGAATTTTTGTAAAACAAAATTATATTGTATTGAGAAGTACTTCACATACGTATCTTCACATAAATGGCCCTTCTTGTATATTATAAGTTCATTAAAATAAATTAAAGACTGTTCAAGAATTTATTGGAAATAAGTCTGATCGGTAATAAGTCGGACCGTCGCGTCGCAATATATTTACGAGAATATAGTATATGTTCATAAAAATATACATTCGTTTTGTAAAAACAGTGATATTCATTCAGTAAATACTAGGCAAAAGAATATGTTAGCGTTACCAAATACTAGGCTTAAAAAAATTAATAATTCTTTCAAAGGCCTTTGTGTACGTTTCTACAATAAAATCCCAAATAATATTAAAGCACTTAACTTGAATAAATTTAAAGTCGCTATCAAGGGCGCACTTATGAAAAAAGCATATTATAAAGTGTCTGATTATATGACAGATAAAACTGCTTGGGATTGACAAAAAATGTGATAATTGACGTTTAAAGGGTGTTAACACTTTGTGATAGTGGGATAAATTTCATTCGAGTAACTGTTCCACTCACACCGACAGGCATTTCTATATTATTTAAAAAAATGTTTGTGAAATATAATATTGTAATGTTGGCATTTTAAAAGAGGAGACAAAAAAAATACAAGACCTTCCGAGTTTCTTGCCTGTTCTTCTTGAGAAGGCTCTCCCAATTTCCGAACAGGTGTAGAGTCAATTTTTTTTTTTTTTTTTCATTTTACTTGTATTTGCACACATCTTAATAATGGTTGGGGTGTGTGTACATACAAGGATTAAATAATTTAGTTAATTCGATTCTTGGTTGAAGATTTTTATGTTTGTATTTTGACGTCAATAAGTGCCTGTAAAGGTCTATATTGAATAAAGATTTTTGAGTTTGA
Organism: Schoenobius gigantellus; assembly: GCA_963935595.1. Taxonomy (NCBI): domain Eukaryota; kingdom Metazoa; phylum Arthropoda; class Insecta; order Lepidoptera; family Crambidae; genus Schoenobius; species Schoenobius gigantellus. The sequence continues at coordinate 3,797,203 of OZ012557.1, forward strand.
GTTTGATCCAAGAAGTCGATAATTGGATGACGATAATTAGAACTTGTTGATTACTAGATCTCGATTATTGGAACATGTCGATTACTGGGTGTCGATATATGGGATTTTAGAATGTACTATTCTTAATCTTGATTTGAGCGACGGGAATTGCTTAGTCTTAAATTTTTCAAATAAAATATCTGTTGTTGCCATATATCGTTCTCCATCATACTCAAATTTAGATCGTTTTCTTGACAGCCTTAATACAATTCTACACTCACTACGGTCCTTTAAGTCCTTGTTTCTTATTGGTGACCTAAATATTAATATAGCCCCATCAAATCGTAATGCCTCAGCTGATGATTATTTGAACTTGCTTGCACAACATGCTTTACTTCCAGCTCATCTTTTTCCCACTAGAGAAACAAATTGTCTCGATCATGTCATAGCCCGATCTCCTTTTAATTGCGAAACACTTGTTTTAGATAGTTTTATTACTGATCATGCTCCTATTATACTTAGTTGTAGTACACACATGACTAGGTCTAAACTTTGCTACACCTATCGACGTTCTAATGTTCCTGATATAGTGGACGAATTGTCTAAATCTAACTTTTCTACCGTCCTAAAGTGTAACGACCCCGATACAGCTTGTGACAACTTAATTCACATTGTATCGTCTGCTGTTAATAAGCATACTCAAACTATTAGCGTACCCAGCAGAAAACGTATATTAAAACCCTGGATGACTTCTGGTCTTCTTAGGTGTGTTCGTAATCGGGACAAATTGCACAAAAAATATCGAAGAGACCCTGAGAATATTATAAATAAGATTTCATATTTCCGCTATCGAAATTTTTGCAATAGTCTTCTTAAAAAAGTCAAGCGCGAATACGAACAGAGTGAGTTTCTTAAGATTAGAAAGAGTCCAAAAGCAGCCTGGAAACTTATAAATCGCATCGCTAATATGGATAAAAAGCAAAATACTGCCAATGCTTTGTTAAAATTATGTGATGACCCCAGCATGTCAGTTAATACCGTGAACTCGTTCTTCGCTAGTATTGGAATTGCTCTAGCTTCTAAATTCAACTCAAACACTTCGGCTTATGAACTTTCTAACCATTCTTCTGTTTCCTCACTTCATGATGTCCCCGTGACCTCGATGGTGCTACTTGATGTCGATGACGCAGAGGTAGAAAACGTAATTTTGGGTTTAAGGGATAAATGTGCGCTTGGATGGGACGGTATTTCTACTACCCTTATCAAAGCTGCTAAACATATCCTTATTCCTATTTTAGTTCATATTTTCAACCTTTCACTTTCTCATGGGATTTTTCCGCGTGCCTTTAAAAGGGCTATTGTACATCCTATTTTCAAGAGTGGTGATAAAGATAGTGTCACTAATTACAGGCCCATTTCAGTCTTAACAGTTTTGTCCAAAATCTTTGAAAAATTTTAAATGTAAAATTATTAAACTTCATAAATGCTAAGAATATACTGTCTGCAAATCAATATGGTTTTCGAAAATCTAAATCTGCGGAAGACGCGGTCTTGGAACTATCCGATCACATTATTAAAAACTTTGACAAATGACTCAAATCCGCAGGAGTGTTCCTTGATCTGTCAAAGGCATTTGACACTGTTTCTATCCCCATTCTTATATCAAAACTTCACTCTATTGGCGTTAGAGGCATCGCCCTTGATTTATTTAACAGTTACCTCACAAATCGTTCGCAAATTGTTGTTATAGATAAATTTGAGAGTGAGGAGGAATCACTTAGCTTTGGCGTCCCGCAGGGAAGCGTTCTTGGCCCCACTTTATTCTTAATATACATAAATGAACTCTGCAACATGTCACTTCCCAACACCAAAATTATCACCTATGCTGACAACACAGCACTTCTTGTTCATGGTCGAAACTGGGACGAAGTTCGTGTTTACACAGAAAATGCCCTGCGATCTATTATGAGCTGGCTTAGTGCAAATCTTCTCACTCTCAATTTATCTAAGACCATAGTTATAGGTTTCGCTCCCACAGCAGCCTCACAAAATCCTCCATCGTTCTCCGTTCGAGCTCATGTTTGTCCTTATGTGAATGGTTCGGTACCCTGTAATTGTACATTCTGGGGATTGGAGTCGCTCACGTCCGTAGGTTTTACCCTCGAGACCCTACACGTGATCCCCGGGTGGTGCTAATCGAGTGACCAACTTCTGGTGGTAGGGCCTGAAAAACCCGACTGGCTAGCGACCACCGTGCGCATGACGTAAAACCCGTCAAGTGGGCATTTTGTGTCCGCGTTTCGGGATCAGTCATCGCACAGCCAGAGCTTGAGGGGTCGTTGCTGCGATTCGTGTGGTTTGTGTGGGCTTCCGTCGACCCAGTGCCAGGTTGACTGCGTTGACCCTCCGCCCAGGAAGACCCGAAGAAACGGCTGTTCCGCTGGCCGCCCGTGGTACAGTACAGGGGTCCAAGCGGACCTAACCAGTCCGTGAGGCTGCCCCACCATGCCACGCATAATCTCGGGGTGGTCCGTCGTGCCGGTTGGTGACCGGACGGTGGGTCCCGGCGACCACTTCCGGGGGGGTTCGGGGGCCCTTTCGTGCGGAGAGTCAGCGCAAATCAGCTGTCGGCTGTTCCCTGGCGAAACAGGCCTACACACGTTAACTATGCTAATCGCTGCAACGACACCTCAATTTCACACCTCTCACTCCAACAAACATGTCAGCGCACAATATTAGGACTGGTCGTACAGCGGTGCACTATCCCACCAAAACACCACTATTCGAGGTGGGGCTCGCTAACATCCGCGGGCTCCATTCTAACCTCTTGGCTGTCCACCACCATCTCGAGACAGCCCGTCCAGCAATGCTGTTTTTGACAGAGACGCAAATTATCTGCCCGGCCGATACAAGCTACCTTAATTACCCCGGCTACGCTCTTGAGGAGTCCTTCAAGGCAAAGGCAGGTGTTTGCTTGTTCGTCCGGGCGGACGTTTGTTGTCGTCGCCTGCGCTGTTTGGAGGAACCTTCCTTTTCCCTCCTTGTGGTACACGTCGATTTTGGCACTCATTGCAGTGTCTACGTGTGCGTCTATCGTTCCCACCGTGGTGACTTGGAGACAACTCGACTTTTTGAACACCTAAGTCGGGTGGCAGATGACGCGCAGGAGCAATTTCCTTCCGCCGAGCTGGTGTTTTTAGGGGACTTCAATGCTCACCACGAGTTGTGGTTAAGTTCCTCTAAAACTGACCATGCGGGTAGGACTGCCCACGCATTCTCTCTCACGCACGACCTGACACAATTGGTTACCCAGCACACCAGGGTACCAGATATTATCGGTCAAGCGCCCTCTTTGTTGGACCTTCTGCTGACAAATCGCCCCGACGGATATCAGGTGGTGATTCGAGCTCCACTAGGATCTTCAGATCACTGCCTGGTATCCGTCTCAGTGCCTCAGGCGTCGCGACCGTCGCCTGTGGTTGCAGCACGTCGTCTGTGGCACTATGCGTCAGCAGATTGGGACGGTATGCGGGATTATTACGCGTCTGTCCCTTGGTGGCAGCGCTGTTTCAGTGGGATGGATCCGAACTCCTGCGCTGCGTCTGTTGCTGACGAGATCAGATTAAGAATGGAATATTATATTCCACATTCCAATCTCGTCAGTAGAGGGAGACGTAACCTCTGGTTCAATCGCGAGTGTGCCTCTGCTGTTGAAAACAAACAGCTAGCTTACCGCGCTTGGATCAGAGGTCGAGCTTCTAGGGATCCCAATACTAACCTACTGAAAACAGCCTATAATAATGCCACCAAGTTGTGTAAGAGGGCTTACATTAGAGCGGACGCTAAGCGCATTGCACAAGTGGGTCAGGAACTGCTAGCGCACCCTACGGGTAGCCGTTCTTTCTGGCACCTGGCCAAAGCTGTGCAATCAAACTTCTGCCAACCCTCGCTGCCACCGCTGAGACATGCCGATGGCTCACTTGCTCATCAGCCGCAGGAGAAAGCCGACCTCCTGGCAAAACTCTTCGCGGCCCATTCCCGTATCGATGACTGTGGTGCACAACCTCCGACACTGTCCCATTGTGGCAGCACTATGCCCGATATCCGCATCAGACAGCGAGATGTGCGGGCGGAGCTACAGTCGATTGATATTCGAAAAGCAAGTGGACCAGACGGCATTCCTGCGATTGTACTTAAGAAGTGTACAGCGGAGTTGACTCCGGTCCTGACGCATCTATACCGTCTGTCGTTCTCTGCTGGTTGTGTGCCGAAATCTTGGAAAGAGGCCAATGTCCAGCCGGTTCCCAAAAAGGGAGATCGTTCTGATCCGGCTAACTATCGCCCTATAGCCGTCACTTCCATTTTGTGTAAAATCATGGAGAGGATCCTTAACACCCAGCTGATCCGTTACCTGGAAGGTCACTCGTTGCTTAATGACCGTCAGTATGTCCTAAACGGTCAACAGGTGACCTTCTAGCGTTCCTTTTGCACAAATGGGGTGAATCTATCGATAAGCGCGGCGAGTCTGTGGCTATTAGTCTCGACATCGCCAAAGCTTTTGATAGAGTCTGGCACAAGGCTCTCCTTTCCAAGCTTCCGGCATACGGATTGCCCGCTCAGTTCTGTACGTGGATTGCCAGCTTCCTCCACGAGCGTAGAATTCGCGTTGTCGTTGACGGCTGCGCATCGCGGTTCGTGGCAGTGAATGCTGGTGTTCCACAAGGCTCCGTTCTATCCCCAACATTGTTTCTTCTGCATATCAATGACATGCTTTCCTTGGGAAGTATACATTGCTATGCAGACGACAGTACAGTGCATGGGGGATATCACGGAAGCTCAGGGGCTGCTCGTGGCAATATTGATAGGGAGAGGCAGAATCTTATCATTGAGCTCAACAGGACGCTGGACCTCATCTCCGAATGGGGTTCCAACAATCTTGTCGAGTTCAATGCTAAGAAAACACAGGTGTGCGCGTTCTCGGCGAAAAGGTCACCTTTCCTCCCCCCTCCTTCTCTTCAGGGCACAACCCTTCACACACAGAGTAACATCACCTTGCTGGGAATGAACATTCGCTGCGATCTGAACCCCAGAGACTACATCGAATCCGTTATAACTGCTGCCTCACGGAAACTCGGTCAGGCCCCCGTCACTCGCGCAATGCAGCGTTATAAATACCTACCGCTAAGTAGCGCGCCGGCGCGCCGACCGGCACAGGGCCGCCGCCACCCGACGCGCCGCACGCGAGAGTTTTATTATTATTATAAAATCTTGTAACTTGTTTTTTTTTAAATTTGTTTTTTATTTTGTTTTTTTTTGTTTATTTTATTGCTTTTTTGTTTATTATATTAATTTGGTTTTTAATTTCGTTTTGTTTTTTATCAATTATTTTTATTATTTATAATTTTCTTTTCATAACTACAATCGGGATTTTTATACCTAAATCGAATATTTTTACCGAAAATTTTATTTTTCAAAAATTTTAATTTTATTTTAGTAAAACTGAATAACCGTGAGTTCAAACATAAAAAAATATCGGTCAAGTATTTTTCATAGTAATTCGTATTTCGTATTTTTTTAATCATTCGTAATTTGACAAATGAATAAAATCAATAAAAAAAAATATCGCCTCGGGCGGGATTGGTAATTTTATAATAATTTGTATTTTTTTATAATTTTTAAATGACGATAAAATAATATTCTATTGTCTTATTTTTTGACATGTACTATTTTAAATTTATAAATATTTGCGCACTGCCTATTTAGGAGTAGATTATGAGGAATAATGTGTATAATTTAACACCAATCATGTATTTTACCATATTCTTGCAAATAAAGTACTATTATTATTATTATTTTATAAAATTAAAGCACATTTGAGTCAGGGGCTTTCTTCGCACTTTATTTCATTAAATTCCTACGTATATCAATAAAATAATAACATTAAAGTTTTACTTTGGCCATTTTGTTTATGTTCTTTGTACAACCCTTAAGTTTTAGCTCGATGACGCAATCACGCGGTGTACGCGGAAATCTCGATCCTCGGCGCCCGTTCATAGAGACCTTTTCTTCTTGCAGCGACTTTTGTCAGTCGGTTTTGGCTATTATTATTACAGCGAATCGAGCGTTTCTATGGGAGTGATGTATCTGTTACGTAGTAACTATTATCTAATCTGTGACTCGGTGTCCTAAACAAGGTGCGTAGGTATTTTGCGCCGGACCAACTATGCCTGTTGTATAAAACTCAGGTTAGGTCTTGCGTGGAATATTGCTCGCACCTTTGGGACGGCTCCGCTCAGTACCTCCTCGATGCTCTGGACAGATTGCAGCGTCGCGCTATTCGAATAATTGGCGATGTAGAGGCAACTAACACCCTCGAGCCTCTACAACTTCGTCGTGACATCGCCTCTCTTAGCGCCTTTTACCGAATGTTCCATGGGGAATGCTCTGAGGAGCTCTTTAACCTTATCCCTCCCTCTCCATTCCTTAACAGAAACACGCGTAAGGGCCTTCGGAGTCATCCGTACACTGTGTCCTCCTTTTCACACCGTACCAAGAAATTCCAAGATTCCGTCTTCTGTCGTTCATCCCATACTTGGAATTCTCTACCTGCGCACGTGTTTCCTCCATCCTACAACATGGGTTCCTTCAAAAGAGGTGTGAAAAAGCATCTTTTAGGCCGGCAAGGGGCGAGCAGGTAGGATAGTGGATGTCGTCCCTACTCTATCTGTCAACTCATTTGGGCCTCTTTCACCGCTTAACATCAGGCGGGAGGAGGTCATTTGCCGGGCCTTACATAAAAAAAAAAAAAAAAAAAAAACATCATTGAAAGTTGTCTCATCTTCTAAATATCTGGGAGTCATGATTGATAGCGCTATGAATTGGAAGCAACACATCGAATACACAGTGTCGAGAGTGCGTAAATTAATTTATACCTTTAAGAGTCTCCGATCGGTTGTTGACTTCAAATATTTAAAAACCATTTATTTTGCTCTCGCCCAATCAGTGCTATCGTACTGCATTACATCTTGGGGAGGATCAGCAAAGACTCATATGTTGCGCTTGGAAAGAACTCAGAGAGCAACTCTTAAAGTACTTTCGAAGAAACCTATTCGCTTCCGGACTTCTGACTTATACTCTCTTTGCCGGGTCCTTACAGTTAGACAACTTTTTATTCTTTACACAGTATTAAAGAAACACAGTGAAATTGATTTTGACCCTCAAACTGTATACTCGAAACGTCGATCCGATATAGTTTGTTTCACTGAACGTCACCGTACGGCTCTGGCAGCTCGACATTATTGCTATTTGAGCCCAAAACTATATAATAAAATTAACAAACAGTTACATATTTATCCACTCTCTTCATTTAAATGCAAAACAAAATGTATCCAATGGCTGCTATCACTGTCATATGATGAGACTGAGGACCTGCTAAAAATTATATCATAAACGCATACTCACACACCCACGCACACACACACACACACACTCACGCATATACACACACACACACACACACACACACACACACATACCTACATATTCATATATTCTGATAGTCTAATCACTTTTTGCTTTTGTTATTTAAGTATTATTGTAATTATTTTAAAATTTTCTTGATTGATTGATTGCTACTGTTTCGGAGGAGGGCGTTGATGCACGCGACACAGTGTTATACACTATTGCGGGTATCATCGTTTTTCTTATTGTAATGTAAATGTCGTTAGTGTTAATAATATTAAATAAATAAAATAAATAAATAAATAAAAATTTTGCAGTCGATAACTAGGCAAAAAAGAGCCTAAATCTATTTTGATATTTTTCTTTAATTATTAATATTACACTTGCTAAGACTTTAAAATAATGTAGCAAAGACCCTAAAATTTTATCTAGTGCATTAAAGTATCATGTAATGTCTTATAGAAACTAGGTATTTAAAAAATGCTCGTAGGCGTACGTTAAAGTGTCGATAATTGGGTGACTTACCTTAGTGCCATTATCCAGGATGGAAACAGGGGACTACGTTTGTATGGAAAAACGGACTGTACGATTTCCTCTTAATATCACGTTAAAGCATACATAAAGCATTTTCCATCTTTAAAAAAAAGGTACATAAAGTTAGGGTTGACTAATTAGGTACTGTCACTATTACTATTCTGCACTCATTGGCACCTCCGGTAGTTGTACAATATTACCAGCTCCGGCAGCTGTTCGAATTGCCGGCTTCGGTTACCGTTCCAATTGCCGGCTCTGGCAGCGGAGTCACTAACTTAAGCAAGTGGTTGTATAAACTACGTCCCTTTGCATTATAGTTTAAGAAACATAAAAAAATATTAAAATGTCAAACTTACACCGTGGTCCAAATTGAGCTATTAGACATGCCCTATTGGTAGATAGGTACTTACCTACCGATAGCGTGCAAACATCAAGCAACCCTGCATGCAAATGAAAGCGATATGACGTCATGAAGCGGTGCTTGATTGTGTAACTCAACTCTATCGCGGTCGCTTTCAATTTTGACAATCGCGGTACATCCATCACTGCTGTAGAAAAGAGACCCCCTACCGTAATGTTAATAATATTTGCTTTGCACATCTCGGACCACGGTATAGATATTAATCTGTGGAATAGATGTCAAAACAACTTGACAAACTAATGACGTTTCTAGGATTTTGGCGTGTGCGCTGCCGTTGTTTTTCGCTTCGCACTTGCAAAAAGTGAAATTAATTCAAGTGATCCCCACCACGAAAACCAGCTTTCACCATGGTATACGCCTTCCAGCTTCGTTACTCTAACGTCCAATGCGGCCGGTGTAACACTTCAATTAATATAACTGTACTTCTGTTAGGTTTACGCGATGTTTGCAAGAGTGACGTTTTATCCAAGTTTGTTCTATAATGTGATGATGGAGAAGATCACTAGCAGGAGATGGTACGACCGGATCGATGACACTGTAATCCTTGGGGCACTACCTTTCCAGGGGATGACGAAACAGGTAGGTATATTATGATGTGACCTGTAAACAAATGTAGGTGGATTAACCTCGCAAAATTTAAATTTTCAGAATGATATATGGATGAGGAATTAATAAATAAGAAAAAAGCACTAGTAATGATGTATAATATCTAGTTTTTATTAATCTCAGTGTTAAAGATATGTATGAAATTAATGAATCAAATCAAGTGTATTAACCAAGAAATGATGTTTATTTGTATTTTAAAATGTACCTAAATTGCTTAGTGATGATATAATTGAAGATCATCATTCAGCGTCCAGCATACCTTATTCAAATAGATTGAATGATATTTAGTGAAAATATTCATGAGATGTAAAAAAATTATAGTTCTCGTAAAAAAATGTTCCTGGCCTACTGAAATATTTAGCAAAAGATGAGTGGCAAAAAACATTGTTTGCCTCTTCCTATAGCAACCTTCAGATAAAGCAATGTAATTGTAGTGATCCCCACATCATCATTATAACCAAAATCCAGTGATATACTGTAAAACAAAATATGATTCATCAGTTAAGAGTAGACAATTTATAGATGATAATTTAATTTCAGCTTAAAGAAGAAGAGAACCTCAAAGGTGTTGTTTCAATGAATGAAACATATGAATTGAAAATTTTCTCCAACGATGCTGAGGTGAGCAAACTACAAAATTTTAATGGAGTTCATAGGTACCAAAACCTTTAATTAGCCTTCCTCTAAAACGGAACTCCACTCTTCGTATAAAACCCTACCAGCTTGAGATTACAAGCAAAAATAAAAACTACTTAGTAAAAACTGTCAAAATGTTTATTTTTCTTTAAAAATTTGGCAGTAATTAAAGTTTCAGATACTTATTATTGTTTAGTTTTGTTTCTTTTTTTGCACTGCTTAGTTTTTTTAAATTCTTTATTGTGCATGAAATTGAGGTACATAATGCAGATCACATCGCATACAAAGAAAGAACACTAAAAATCTATCTTCACAGACGTATGCACAAGATAATAATTAAATACAGAACTATTTCTATTTCACCCATTGACATTATATATGTCAATGATTTCACAAAATAATTACAAATAGTAAGTCTTAAATTATCATAGGTGAATTAATCTATTTATAATTAAAATATTCCGGAGTAGACTGAATTTTCAAGGAATGTGTCAATGAGAAAAGAATAGATTTTTAAGCATTTAACAATATTCCTATGATTGTCTTATGTGTGTTAAAGACAATAATATGCAGTATGTTCAATATTCATATTGCTCCCATGGTAACAACAAAGGCCCTGTCTGAAAAGCTCCTTTTTGCCTCACCACTATTTAATATTTGGGTTTGTGTGCATAAATAGATAGATAAAAACACTTTATTTTGCACAATTTCTTATAGGCTACAACACAATACATACACAAACAGCAAAATAGGCGGCCTTATCACCATAGGCAATCTCTGCCAGGCAACCTTAAGGTTGGAAAAAAGAAAAGGTTTTTAGGTTGGTGGTCAGAACATAAATATATAATAAAAAATAATAGTAATATAACAAGATGCAATGCATGTGTGCGTGGCCAAATAAATTATCTATTTTTCTAGAGAAAATGTATGTAAATAAAAGGAGAGGATACAACAAATGATATTGGTAACATGGAGACTAAATTAAAGTTTGTAATAAATCTATTATTTGTTTTAGAATTCCAATTTCAGCTTGTGTATTTCTGTTTGAAATTTAGTGATTCACTTGTTTTCGCACTATTTTATAGTAAGGGTTGGGTTGATTAATTAAATATTACGTTTTTTTACATATAAAATGCTTATTTTATATCTAAAAACCTAATATTAAGAATTCCAATTCTAGGGATAAAATAGTCTCTGTTGTTATTTAACTTCCTTTTGTTTAGTTAACTGGTTATTTAATACTATTGAGGGACAAATCATACTGTATAAAGTGACGTAATTGTTAGAGGCTAGGATTAGTCACTCTTATCTCCGACACACATAAACAGTAAACAGACAAATGTGTTTATTTTGGCCATTTTAGGTTTCGTCCAGGAAAATCATAAAAATATTGAAATTGCTTTGTTTAAAGTAACATGTTAGAATTGTGTTATACCTTTCTGTAGCCATTTGTTGTTTGTAGAAATGGCGGGAACATGGGATCGAATTCCTGCAGCTGGCCACCACGGACATATTTGAGACTCCCGACCAGGAGAAGCTGTATGAAGGCGTCAAATTTATCAACAGGTCAGTCACAAAGTTAATGTAATTCATAAAATATGTTTTTTGGGGTTAAGAACTTGGAAATTTGTCAAACATTAAATACCTACTTAAGTAATTAATATCTAACAATACAAGATAGGGCTTGTTACAATCATTGTAGTCTATATTTTCAATTTTAAAATTGTTCACATTTTCCCTAAACATACAAATATACTTTTATGACCAATTTCACCAATCATCATCATCATCATCACAGCTCATATACGTCCCCACCGAGGGGCACAAGCCTACCCTAACTAGTTAGGGCGATTAGGCCTTAGTCAAACCACGCTGGCCCAGTGCGGATTGGTTGACTCAATCATAGCTTAATCATAGCTTATTGGCTCAATCATTGGTTACACCAATCATAGCTTAAGACAATCTCAAGTAGAATGCTGTCACTCCTTGTCCTTAATGAAAAGAATGTGACAGCATGCAACTTAAGATTGTTCTAATCTAAGACAAAGTTCTTGTTATTAAAACACTAATTTCACTAGTTACACTTGACTCTTACATTTAAGTTATTGCAACCGGTTTCGATACATCATCGTCAGGCAACCGGCCACAACAACTTAAATATAATAAATATTCAAGTGGAACTAGTGAAATTAGTGTTTTATTAACAAGATGGACCATGGAGTTCCATCAAGAAATTACAACACTAATCTTGAACTATTTTAAGACAAAGTTAAAATTGGCAATTAGCCTTCTTATTCGCGTGGCAGGTTCCTCCCCCTCGGTTCGAAGCTGTCGGGAGTACCCGCGGAGGGATACGCGCCAGTGAACTGTGGCTCGGTGTACGTACACTGCAAGGCGGGCCGCACGCGCAGCGCCACCCTGGTCGGCTGCTACCTCATGATGGTGAGATCATATCATATACAGGGTATAAGTGACGGTGTCCCATTTCTTTTAATAGTGAGTTCAGACCATGATTCTAATTTGAAAATCACTGAAATTTTCTCCCGTAAAATTAATAAATTTTCCGAGTTTTTTCAATTTTTCGTAAATTTTCTGGTGTAATATAGCTTAGTTAATTTTAACAAATCATAATCTGTCAAAAAACCACGAATAATACACAAAAAATAAACTTCGCAATGTAAATCGTTAACATTTCCATCATACTGCGCGCGGAATCAGCTGTTTGGGTCATCGAATGTCAGCGCACCGGTGTGAGCGGAACAAAAATGTTGCCGGCGCTCAATACATTGCGTAACATGAATAAAAATTAAAAATGAAATCTTTTTTTTCGCTTTAAAAGCTTTTCCGGGAAAAATAAACATCGGTTAACAAAATATAAACATTGGTCTGAACTCACTGTTAAAAGAAATGGGACACCGTCACTTATACCCGGTATAATGTTTTGAAGTGTACATAACCCTAAAAATCAGTCTTTTCTCAGTTCTCACTAACCGATGATTTTTTTTTCCAGAAAAACGGTTGGTCGCCCGCTGAGGCCGTGGAGTACATGCGCTCGAAGCGACAACACATACTTCTGCACACGAAGCAGTGGGAGGCGCTTGACATATTCCACCGGCAGCACGTGCGGACATAACCCCGCCCACACCTTAGTGCCAATATAGCTAGATAGAAAAAATATTTATGTTTCTAATTTAGGATGAAATGGAAAAGAATAGAAATTAATATTAAGCGGTAGAGTACAGTCAGAGGAGAATTAATGTGTGTGTGTGTGTGTGAACCAACCTCTATACTGAGTTAGTCTAAAAGGTGTATCAAGCCAAAAGGGTGAGAAAGTACACATAAAAGTAAACAATTTATGTTCCAGCACTTTTAATAAAAATCGATATTATCAGAGCAAAGGATGTTTTAAGATTTCAAAACAAACTACGCTGTGGCAACCCTGGCCATCAGCTGTTGTTTGTTTACATGACGGTCAGTCCAGGGTCGGCAAAATGGCCTAATTTATCACGTCCAAATCTACGCGACATTCTTAAAAGGGTAGACACCTGTCACTCCAAATATTTTATGATGCTTAACTGTCGCCCTAAGTTCCGCCCCCTTTAGGGTTGTACATTTGAAAAAAAAATATTGTTTTATATTTGTATTAAAATGAAAATAATCGTTTTTTATAATGTAAACTTGTGCATAATATTAGTGAATACGTTAAGACCCCTACTGCTTGATAGGTACAGCCATTTTGACTATCCCAGTATATCAGAGGTTCCCAAAGTGGGTTCCTGTGGGTGGGCACCCTGGGGTGCTATGGAGACCAGGAGTGCCGCGAGGCGAAAGGTACAACAAAAATATTAAAAGAAATAGAAAAAAAATAACTAGGGTGCCGTGAGAAAATTAAAATTTTCTTAGTGTGCCACAACTTGGAAAAGTTTTGGAACCCCTGCAGTATATGGATGTAAATAGATTTTAGTGATATAGTAACAGTATCAACACTTGGATATTTTTTTCTCATATTACTCTACTTTCCGTCTCTTAATTACCAAGAGGAAATTTATATGCCTACAATGTTTAATAAAAAAAAATATCTAGTCTAGATGTATTTACCATATATCCGTCGTGATGCTAATCATTAAATACAGGCGAAATATGTATCTACGCCTTGTATAGCAATAAAACATTTTATGAGTATTATTAATTTTTATGAAAAATACTTGGTATGTTTGATAATTTATTTTTTGTTGTGTTATATCAGATTTTGAATGTATATAAAAAGCGGATTTAGGGGGTTTTAACAATAAGTTGTTTTTTTAAAGTTTGCTAAAACCTAACCTACACTCCAAGGGTCATGCAATGACCAAATGACAATTTTTGGAATAACAAACCCAGGTTTGTCATTGCAAAAATTGCCGCCCAACACGAACATCCTGGATCCGCCACTGATGTATTTATTTGAATGTGATAAGATGTAATATTTTTGTGTAAACGTTCGCTGTCGCATCGTGAAATCATTTAAAGTGAACAGAACCAAATAATTGTAAGTATTTTTTATATAATTCACAATATAAGATTAATCTATTTATTATAATCTTTTTTTTTCAAACTGTTCTATTGTTTGTTAAGAATTATAGTTTTTACGTCATCCCACCTGATAGCTTTCAAACAGCAAACGCAACATGAAATTCTCAACCAATCTGCGAATATTATTTGGCGAAATACTATTTTTGTGGAACGAAAACTACGTGTTAACTTCCGACGATTTGTAGTCCGTGATTTTAATGACATGTAAAGTCCGTGAGCCCGCGCCTCAAAGAAAAGATGATTGCCTCAATCATCCTCAATGTTGTTTTTGAACAAGGTCGGATAACGTGATAGCGAGAGCTGGGTAGCGGAGAGTTTTTGAAGAGGTAAATTTTTTTCGTCGGCTGTTGGTCACGGACTGAGTTCAGGCACGTAGATATAATATATAATCGATAACGACCATGACCAGTGACCGCATGCGACCAGGTGAAGTATAAAACTACTAAAGGTACAATTCCGAGATGGGCTGCAGGCCGCAAACTGCAGCCGCAAACTGCAAGCGACACCACCGGTTTCTATGAATGTCTATGAAAATGATTCCGAGCGCGGCAAAACTGCGGCCTGCAGTCGCGTCGCAAAGCCTGCGGCTGCAACGCGCAGTGACCGCAAACTGCAGCGCCAGTGGTGTCGCGAACCGCAGAGAGTTCACATGTATAAAAATGTCGACTTTTTCGGAAGACGATGAAGAGAAATTAATTAACTTTGTTGCTGGTCATCCAGTCCTTTACGATACATCCGATCCAAATTACCGCAATAATTTGATCAAAGATAATGTGTGGAATAACTTCCTTCTTTGGTTCGACTTTTGAATAAAAGATCAGGTGCTTTTCTTATTTTTTGCCATATATAGTAACCACAAGTCGTCATCATTTTCCTCTTCCAACAAAAGACACATTAGTAATCTATCGGTAGCGCTGTCTGACATTCTGTCTCGCACGAAGGTACCGGAGTGACTGAGGCATGGTTCTATGTATTGTGCAGCCGCGGCATGCGGCTGCGCTTGGAATAAAAACAACCACGACCGCAGGCAGCACTGCGGTCAACCGCAGCCGCTAGCCGCAGTGTCGTCTGCGGTTGCAGTTTGTAGCCCATCTCGGACTTGTACCTTAAAGGTACAATTCCGAGACGGGCCGCAGACTGCAACCGCAGGCGACACTGTGGCTACCGGCTGCGGTTACCGCAATGCTGCCTGCGGCCGCTATTCCAACCCCGGCTGCATGCCATGGCTGCACAATGCACAGAACCGTAGCTCAGTTATTCCGGTACCGTCGTGCGAGACAAAATGTTGGAACAGAACGCTACCGATAGTGTACTAATGTGTAAAAAGTTAACATTATTCAATTCAATATTGTTTTAAGTTAATACGTGTGTGTGAAGTCTCTGCGGTTCGCGACACGACTGGCGCTGCAGTCTGCGGTCACTGCGCGCCGCGGCCGCTCGCTGCGCGTCGCGTCTGCACGCAGCAGTGTTGCCGCACTCGGAATCAATTTCATAGATGTTGATAGAAACAAGTAATGGCGCTTGCAGTTTGCGGTTGCAGTTTGCGGTCTGCGGCCCGTCTTGGAATTGTACCTTAACTGTTGTCCACGACTTCCTCCGCGTAGTGATTCTATACCTACCTGACGTGTCTTAACTATTTTCTATCTCTCTTCCTATTTCAGGTACGAAAAGCCTAGGACTTCATTCATACAAACTTGCGAGAGCCCTTAATTCAGCCCTGTCACAAAATTCTTTCTTAGTTAATGTCTGTTCCTACCTTGCGAGTGCTTAGACCTCTTTAATCCGGAACTCGCAAAATCAATCCTTAGCGAACGTTTGCTGACTATTAACTACCTCCCTGCTAAATGTCAAATTAGCACAAAAAATTAAGTACTTTTATACAAAATTTCGAGAGTGTAGTCAATTAAAAGACCTATACAAGGTAATTTTTTAATTATCACAAAAAATTTGTGTGCTCGTTCAGACAATCAAACTGAACAACTTTCACTATGGGACCAACTTTGAAATCGCAAAAAAAGTCAGCTGTTCCATACATCTAGGTTCAGTGAATGTTGAACATTTATATGGAGCAGCTGATTTTTTTTTGCGATTTCAAAGTTGGTCCCATAGTGAAAGTTGTTCAGCTTGCTTGTCTGAACAAGCACACAAATTTTTATTGATAATTAAAAAATAACCTTGTATAGGTCTTTTAATTGACTACACTCTCGAAATTTTGTATAAAAGTACTTAATTTTTTGTGCTCATTTGACATTTAGCAGGGAGGTAGTTAATAGTCAGCAAACGTTCGCTAAGGATTGATTTATAGGCCTATGTTGAATAAAGATTTTTGAATTTGAATTTGAAAAAGTCCTTTTCCTAATATAGTCATTGGTGTTAGAGACTTGCCCCTCAATCCGGCCCTGTCAGAAAATCCGTTGTTAACGATCGTCTACTACCTCTTTGCCAAATTTCAAGTTTGTAGCAAAAAATTAAGAACATTCATACAGACTTGCGAGAGCCCTTATTCAAATTCACAAATCTTTATTCAACATAGGTTTTTACAGGCACTTATTGACGTCAGTACAAATCAGAACATTCCAATTTAAAGGAAACATCTTTAACCTTGTATGTGCATACATCCTCAATATACCTACTCAAGATGTCTGCAAATACAAGTAGGAATGCAAAAGGTTGAATCTACACCTCCTTAGACCTTAATCCAGCGCTGTCGTCCAAAATCAGTCGTGCAAACCACTTCCAAGCTGCCTGTTTTCTAGTCGAGATAAACTCTCTGAACAATCTCACCAAGCTATACCCTCCACCACCTGTCTCCGTAGGATACTCGAGTACTTTGGACACGTTGCTACGAAGCGCGGTGATAACCCGGCAAAACTACTTACCACTGGCACAGTGGAAGGTAAGAGGCCTTGAGAGCCCCATGCGTTAGTCCGACCAGCAGGCGTATTTATTTACTAACTCCATTAGGTACTGCCATTGTAAACGCCGCCGTAACACATATAATCACTAAACTTAGTAATGGGTAATAAAGTTTCCTTCAAAAATGACAGTTCTAGTTACCAACCGAAGTAGAAAATAGGGGTCGTTACTCGTGGTCCCACTGGCACCTAAATAATCGTTCCTCGTTGACCATTTATCAGATCCTCTATTCCCTTAACTATTTTGGTAAATCATTTTGGCTAAAACTGATTTACCAAAATAGTTTGGTCACAAGGAATTATGCCAAACTCATTACTTAATATGCTATATATACATACCTACATATTAAGCCGACCTACGCTCCCTCCACCTACCCCAAATAGGGAGAGAGAGTAAGTAAGTTTGGCATAATTCCTTGTGACCAAACTATCTTGGTAAATCAGCGGCCCTACCGCCTAACTCATAGTGATGAGCGATGGCGATAGCGAGTCACTCGCTATCGTTTTAATTCCCGAAGTTTGCTGTGATAGGCGGTACTAAATCACAAGATTATAGAGAGCTAAACCGATAACGAGTGAATTAAGCGGTAGGGTCGCCGCCTATCATAGCAAACTCGCGATATTAAAACGATCGCCATCGCGCATCGCTATGAGTTAGGCGACAGGGCCGCTGTTTTGCTATAAGGAACTAGAGAATTTTATAAATGGGTAAACGAGGAACAATTTATGGTATTCCGCGTGGTCTCATTGGCCAGTGGGACCACGAAGAACCACATTACATCGTGGTCCCACCAGTGGGGCAAAGTAACCAGTGGGACCACGAGTAACGACCCGACAATAGGCCCGCTGATTAGCTTAGTGTTAGCTACGCCATCCCACTGCTGAAGAGCAAAGATACTAAACGCGGGCGGCGCGGCGGACTATACTTCGTATGAAAGTGCTACAACGGAGAGATCACGCATGACCCACAGATCTAAGGATAACGACGCAAGGAGCAGGTACATCAATCCTAATCCTAACGTCGAGAAATAGCATACCAATAAATAAGTAAGTAGCAATGTCGTCATCAATACTTTGCTATTCAAGTTTAACAAACTAGAATCGTAGTCATGATAACAATAACATTCGATGGTTATCGAGCGAACGCGCATGTATAGTTAATTTACATTTGTTTGACAATAATACAATTATGATTGAAATCGTTGTGTTAAAATAGAACTAGATATACTTACCATTGAACAATGTGATCGTGTTTTCAGATGTTATCTCCGGTTTTCAAGGAGTTTTTCGAACAGCATAACAATGAATAAATACAATAACGATATGCTTAGTGTTGTTGCATACGTCTGTCGACTTTCATATCTTAGGAAAAATCACATTGTATACTCATTAGACCCTAAACGGTCTCCATGGTCTATTGGTTCCCGATTGGCTGATTGATACTACCGTCTACCCCAGGGCTTCCCAACCAGTGAAGCGCGCCCCACTTGGGGGGCGTAGAGTGAACCAAGGGAGGGCGCAGCGAGCGGCTTCAGAATATTTATTAAAACTTAATGGCGGCTGTACACTCTCGACGAGTGCTCTCGTCAAGTCTCGCCGAGAGGTCTCGCCCGGGAGACCTGTCAGCGAGTGCTTACCATGTACACTCTCGTCTATTCACTTGCGGTTTTGATCACCGAGAGGATGGACGCGTTAGAAGTCGCTTCCACTGTTTCGCTATGCACTATTAATTATTATATGTATATACACGAATATCATACAAAAAAAATCAAAAAGAGTGGCGTTAAAGAAGATGGTGGATGGTCGCTATGCATCGAATAATATGTAATAATAAAAACCGACTTCAAAAACACTGAAAAGTTAAAAATAATATAAGAATAGGTACAGACAACATCACGCTTCTATATTGAAGTCGGTGACAAATTTTAACACTTTCTAGGAGATCATCGTTTGGCACCAACTTCAATATAGAAGTGAGATGTTGTCTGTACCTATTCTTATATTATTTTTAACTTCTCAGTGTTTTTGAAGTAGGTTTTTATTTTTTATATAATATTTTTTATAATAACTTTTTAGTGAATGCAATCTTTTTAATGAAAGAAACCCGAATTTAATACCAGCTCACCTTCAGTGAGCTGGTATTAAATTAGCGTTTCCCTCAATTTTCATGGGATCCCATGATCAGATCCTGACTTTGGTGACCATGGGACCACCCTTGGGGTTTACTCTATCGAATACAAAAAGAATTTTGAAAATCGGTCCACAATTGGCGGCGTAATCGCGTAACATACACACAAAAAAAAACATACGCATCGAATTGAGAACCTCCTCCTTTTTTGAAGTCGGATAAAAATATGGTTATAGAGATGATTATAAGAAGCTAATCCAACATATTTTGTCATTTTTCGACGTGCAAATACTTATTCCGATGTGAAATATTATGATTAGTACGACTCAATTCACGTGTGTTCAGAGCGGTTGCTGGCTGTGCACTGCACTGGCGAGAGTGTACATCAATGCTCTCGCCGTTCCTCGCGAGACATGCCGAGACCCTTTGACTCGGGCACAAAAAAACCGACACGGGAGCGAGAGCGGGCGAGTAAGCACGAGACATCCCGAGGCGAGGCGAGAGCTACCATGTACACTCTCGCACTCGGCCTGTCTCGGGGTGTCTCGGCGAGAGTGTACAGCCGCCATAATAATGTTATATAAACTCGCGGACGGTGCCACCTATGCGAAGTCAGCGACACGTTGCAACCATCCTTTGAATAAAACTAAACACGCCAATATTTTCCCCGCTTTGCTTAATTTTCTTGACACCCCTTTCGGCCCCAAGGGTGGCGTAGTATTTTAGCGTGTGCGTTCCCCCAGCAGGAAATTGTGTCCTAGGCCAAATTAAGTTTCATGATGTTTGGTGAGTAAAGCGCTTAGGGTAAAAGGTTGGGAACCCCTGGTCTACCCCATATTGGAGGTCGGGGTCCACTGATTGGTCCGGAGTCCCATTGGCTAGTGACACCCAGAGAAGACTATCCCTGCGTTCCGTAAAACGATAAAAGTGATAATATCGCGAATCCGACCAAAATCACAACATAACCTACTGACTGATTCAATAGCCCTTATATTTTGTGACGATTTAATTTGGTCGGATTCGCGATATTATCGCTTTTATCGCAATTCGGAACGCAAGGTATTAGTGTCTTCGGGTACCCACCGGATTCTATTCCTACAAACCCGTTAAATAAATCTGTGGGTCCAGGGTTCAATTTCTCTTAACGGCAAAAGTTTTTCTGTTTGGTTTGGTTGTTGGTAAGGTTTCTAAGACTGCCTGACTAGCTACCACCATCTTACCGAAGTTTGTAGTCATTATTACAATGTTAAAAACATATGTTCAATCAGAGGTAAGTTTGCCAGTTCCTTAGTTGTTTAGGAGTCCAGGTGAAGCTCACTTCCACCTTTGGCCTTATCGACACATACTATCAGGTGAGATGTAGGTTAAGATCTCTCTGGTTGTGTAAATAAATCAATGGGATTACACCAACAAATAAAACAACAATATCTCCTATCATCTTTATTTTAAACGAACAATAAATAATTCAAAAAGAACCATTCACAGATTTTCACAGCGCATCCTAATAAATAGCGTTTGACAAGGCAATGGACGAACGTAAAGTTACACAATACTAGCAAATTAAAACGACAATAATTTCCATACGAACGTTGTGCTTCGTATTAAGTACCAATCAGCTAAGTACCGGGAGATTTTTTTATTATGTAGTAAAATCTTACATCAGCGGTATTTCGTACGACGTCTCAGAATGACGTTCACATGGGTTAACTTGTTTGCGACAGAAGTAAGTAAGTAAGTTAATTTATTGATGGCAATGGTTTTTGTTATGCGACAGAAGAGAGGGCGCATTATTATTGTGTATGTAACTATTGTCTCTTTTGACGTAACCGAAAGTTCGTGGGTAAGCAATATGTAAGTAAGTAAATATTTTTATAATGGCAAAGGTTTTTTATTTAAAAAAAAAACATTTTGCCATGAAAGCGCTCAAATGGGCGAAAAGCAATAATTTTGCCCGAAACACCAATCGATCAAATAGCAGTATTTTATCCATAAACAATTCATAGACAATAGACGCTACAATAATCTGTGGAACGAAAAAAATATTATTTTAGTTTATTAACCACCGTATATATCAACTTGTGCCTTATTTGAAATTGAATAAAATCGTAAGTTTGTCTAGTCTTTTGTTAATGAGCCCCTCTTCTAGCGCAAAAAAAACCTTTAAAAATTTGTAGGTATTTGAGTTTGGATATTGGCACGTGTTTCAACAAAAAAATTTAGGATAAGACAATAAATTTAGTTTAACTAATCATTTTATTGTCTAATCGATTATCCAATACGCTAATATAAATAATGAGTATCCCTAATCGCGATTATACTTAGACATAAGTACTTTTTTACAATTTCGACTCACAAACGGTGTAATTTTACAATTACTGCGTAAGTTTTTTTACACAATTCTCAAAGTGCCAAATATCCACGTAAGCATTTGTTTAGTTTATTAGTGGAACTCTTAAACACACAATTAAATGCTGCATTTAATTCATAACTGAAAAATTCTCAAAGAACGAACTTATTGTTCCTAATCACAGAATCTATCACAAAAAACCAAGGAAATCTAAAAAGCCACCTTGTCAGTGCCACATTTATTATAAAGTTTCAAGCATAACATCGGTATCTACGAATCAATTAAGTGAATTTTCCATAACCAAAAACAACTCATAAACAAATCTTCACAAACGATTTAAGTTCCCAATTAAATCGTTCCACGTACAGATCGCGCCAAACCTATAGTCCGCTCTGAAGTTGCTTCGCGCCTCTTTCTCATACACATGAAATATACTAATTCATACGCTACTTATAACTTATGTAGACAGACAATATAATTTAATTAAATTATACGTATATTGCGACAATGCGACGAATCGTTGCTATGTTCAGAGCGGACTAGAAGTTTGGCGCGATGTACCAACACAAATGCTTACGTTAATAACTGCACTAAATAGGCCAATATCCAAGCGGGGTGTGGCATTACGACTTCTGTTCCGCTTTGACGGCCCACAGCTGCTTGACGGAGTTGCAGAGGCCCACGTCGTGGCTGATCAGGTAGAAAAGCCCGCCGAGAGTGGCGACGGAAAGGAGGTACACTAGCCCGATGGCGATTTTGGGGATCACAGGTCCGACGATGGCCGCGCGCACGTAATCAACAGCTATCGCCTCGAGGCCCCTGGAAATCGATGAACAATGTGCTAAACTTGAGAATCTAACCTCTATCCTGTGCTAATTGGGTCCAACTACGCTAGTAAACAAGTCAGAGACTGTACCAGGGTCGTCTGCTTGAGTAGGTACCTCCGTCTAACCTATTTCTGCCGCAAAGCAGCTTCGTGTTTGCATTGCTGTGTTCCGGTTTGAAGTGAAGGGTGAGATATGGCAGTGAAATTACTGGGTATTGTGACTTTGCATCTGATGTCACAAGTTGGCAACGTACACTGTGGTTCTTGTGGGGTTACAGTTTGCTACGAATCTCACAAGAGTCACATGTATTATAGGTGACTGTTATTGTTAACACTTACTATCAGGTGGGCATCTTGCTTGTTTGCCAACTTAGTTGCATTAAAAAAAGTGAATGGCCCACCTATATTGGGTGGTTGTCGTAGCCTCTGAACTGTAGAGAGGATACATGCGCATTGCAAACGGTTTTGTAACATAATTTTGTAATAACAAACGGTTATTATTACAGCCTATACACATCCCTGCTGGGTACCTGGGCCTTCCTACATACAAGAAACACATGAGGTGTATGGGCCATACACCACCACGCTGGCCCACCTGCGGATTGGTGGGTAGAAACGGATGCAATAGCAACCGTCACGTTTATAGATAAGTGCAGTGGGCAGGATTCGATAATATGCACGTAATAAAAAATCATATGAAAGAGGAAAATAAAACATCTTCTTCACATGATTTTTCAAAAAACCCCTGAGGTGTTTAAAGACCAACACCTTAGAAGCGAGTTTAATGACAACCGAACACACGCACACTCCACGGTACTGTTCCCTGAAACCAAATGGTATAATTTAAGATGACAATGAAAATGAGCAGCTAGTAAACTTTGAACCTTTCCAATTGGCTTCGGGGGCCGCGCGTCTGTGGGCTTCCTCATGTTCCGCCATATCTTCCAGAAAGCCCTACAGAGGCCGACATCGTTGAAGTTGAGATAGAACAGTCCCCCGAGGATGAGCGTGGTGATCCCGTACACCAAGCCCATGGCCACCTTCGGAATCAGCGGTCCGAACAACAGCACTCTGATATACTCCACGACCATAGCTTCCAGGCCCCTGGATGGATATAGGAACGGGATTGGATAATGCACAGGAGGGATTGCTGAATCAGGAAAAGGATTTAACTTGTTTTGCTTACATAATTTAAGTTTTGTAGTTGGTAGTGTGGTTCTATCTGTCTATCAGTATTCTAAGATGGGGCCTGGGGGCGGCTGAAGAGCGTCCCCAAGCGGACCACTGTGACCTTTACAGGTCTATTGTGGCCGACACCTCTTTATAAAGTTTTCCAAATAGGCTCGCAGCAGTAAAAAAACCAATAACCTTCTTTGGAGACAGAGCCTTCGCATTGTAGAGTGGCAAACTATGTAGGTGGTAGTGTAGTTGACTATCATCTAAGCCAGAGATGGCCAACCAATGGCCGATAATTTTATTATACCTAATAATAATATTTATGTGTAAAAAAATATGTAGAACAGACTTCCTTTTTTCCATGCAGTAGCTCCCTTTTATTTTCGGCACGCGACGCGAGACGAATTGAAACACATAAAATTCGTAAGTGTTTTCTACTTCTATAAAAATATTGTAATTTGTGAACTATGATTATACAAGATTATTTATTGTAAATGTAATTACTTTAAGCTGTTTTTAATTAGTTTCTTGCGCTCATTTTTCTTATCAACTAGAAGACGTCTTGGATGAGTGGTAGGTAAACAATTTAGACGATTCAAAAGAGCTTTCTATCAAGTCATATTTGATTTGAAAAAAGACGTTTTTTAATTATGACATGATAGAATTCGAGTTTTAAATATTCAAAATTATATTTTATATGACAAGACAAAATAATTCTGGTATAATTTAATTCATTCATCATGTCATCTTCAATAGTCAAAGGACAATTGGCAGGAATCAGGAAAATAATATGAACAAGCATTTAGACTGGGGTGAATGGGGCTCGGAATGATAATACCTCACTGAAGCCAAGCCAACCTCACCCAGTTCATGGTACCAACCATAATTTCCTGTGGTGTGGCCTGCTCGCTAGGATGGCTTCTAATTCTAACACGCGCAACTATAACCCCCCTCTGTCTGGGGATTACCCATACATTCAAAACAAGGGAGATATGGGGTCTCCCAGTCTCTGGATCTGACAAAGATTCAAGATTCAAAATTCAAAAACAAAAAAAAAAAAAAGGACAAGATGGACATTAAGGTGGTATTGTGGGTATACCCTGTACATGTACAGAGTGGAGAGAGTCCTACATACGCCTCTCGACTAGCCATCGGCAAGTACGATGCGTAATTGCATTCCACCTAGTAAAAAAAGCCGTTGGGCTCCACTAACCCACACACCCAGCACTAGGTCATCACAGTCATCCCTACATGCGGGAAACTTATATCCATACTTATCGCTGCAATGGACTAAAATAGACTAATTGGCACTCACCAGAAACTGTGAGCAGTGATCAACACTGCAAGCACCGAGTCAATAATCTTGTTGGGCATGAGCAGACCAAGCGGAATGAGCGGCACGAGCGCCGCCGACGTAGCCCTCTCAATCACCCACAGCTTGGAGTGGTCATGTGGCTTCTCTTCGGACAATCTCACGCGTGTAGTGCGGAAGGCACGAATCTGTACAATAAAAAATTGTAATATAGATTATTGTCTCTACATTCTACGAGTTTAAGAAAGGGTAATCTTGTTTTCTTGTTATTTCACATACTATGAATGAATGCAGACATTTAGTGGTTCTGATCTCTCTTTGTTGAGTTATTTTAGTCTCGATTCTGCAGGAAATCGATTGATATTCGATGATATATTAATTATGAATTTTGGTGAAAACATTGGACAGTGATGATGAAGTCCCTCATATTCTATATTAAAAGTACATTAAATAAAAGTAAAAAGACATTGAATTAAAAAGCTACTATTATCATCACAATTTACAATATCTGGAGATAGTTATCTGTTATGTAAATTTCCGGTTCAGAAATTGCATATATGAAATTGAACCCAAATCCTGCTGCAATGTCTCTTGATTTTAATTTTCCAAAAGCAGACATCCCTGACAGAGACCTGCAGCCCTAAGCTCTCACTCCCAAAAACAAAGGGTACATTCTAGTAATGAAACTGTTGAGCTACTTCCCCAGAGAAATAAAGACCAATCACAGCAAAAATTTTCCACTTGTAATTTTTTAACAACTCTTCTCTTCCCTATTTTTGAATAAGACTTACAGAATGCCTGCATACCGTTGGCCTGCATGTTGACTGCACTCCAACTGCAAAATTACTGTATAAATAAAGTTTGCATAACTGCAATAAAACTACCTAGCAACTGTGCTGTCCAATTGCAATTGGTATGAAATACATTTGAAGTTTTGCAACTGAACTACAATATTACAGTTAAAGTGAGTCAGCTAAGTTGCAAGCCATCTGTATTCAGTCTCAACAATATTGATATAATTTATGCAAAATTTTTTATCATACCGAATTTAGAATAGGTGTGGTTTTAGTTTTGTCCAAAACTAATGTTCTCGAAGTCAAAGCATTGGTGATTGAATGTTGTTTCAGTGCAGGTTGTAATTCTAATCTTCTCACTTGTTGCCTCAGAAGATTTGTGCATGCTGTAATTGAAAGTATTACATTTTATAAAAAGTGTTTGTCTGTTAGATGTATTGTAAATCATTTTAAAACAACATAGAGAAACTGTAGGATTTTTTTGTTTCTTATGGCTATATAACAGCTTGGTTATTATTAATGTTAATATTAATAAAAAGCAGTTAACATTCCCTGTTTTCCATTTAAGCATCAAATGTAAACCATGTTTCGCGTTTCTTCTAAGAAATGTTAACATTCTTCCACACTATTTTTCACAAAGGGAAACTAACCTAAAAAGTAAAAATCAAGATATTGTTTAAATGGAACGCATTACGTTAACATACAATGGTAGCTCTGCTCTGCGCAAAAGTTAATGAAACACAATGATGCTAAAAATGTTGAAAGTGCTGGGAATCTGCGCTCAAATGGAATGCGCCTAATAATGCTTTATTTAAATAAAAAGTGTAAATTATGACATTACTACAAAGAAATTGATACTGGAACATACTTTTTTTGCATATTTTTACCATGTGTCTTTTATTTTTCTTAACTGGCTATTCTAGAGAAGTATTTTATCCTAATTTAAGGGGATGCTCCCTTCACACTACTTATACTATATTTACATATTCTCACGTATTAATCTAATGAGCGAGAACAGCAGACATCTGTCTACAGAACTAAATTCATGACAGAGCCCTTAACATGATTTCAGCAAGATTTAAATATTTGTACAGTGACTTCTGTGCATCATAGCAAAGGGGCAAGATCATTACATACAAAACCATTAATGAACTAATGACTTTAATTACTATCATTTTGAAGGAACATAGATAGATTTGATGCAGAGGTTTAATCAAAAGATATTCACTGTTATAAATTGTATGGTGTTTGTTTATGGACTGTTAAAGGGATTTTAGCTTCGTACTTTACATTAAACATTTCTTTTAAAATTGTTTAATTAAGCCACAATTTTAAAAAGGAGGCTTAAGTGCATAATAATAATTTCTACTGGCATACAATTGCTTGAAACTGTAATGCTTTCCAAGTTTAATAAAGCAATAATTAATAAGTTATGTTTAGGGAAATAATGTACTTTACCGTCATAAGATAGATAAAACTTTTATTTACATCACACAAACACACATACATTATATATATAAAAACAGTTGATTACTACTAAAACAACAAACAGGAACAGTTACTTAACAACAGTCACTAACTCTGTCGTATGTGTGTGTGACACAGTGATGTAAAAGGGTGCGAGCTCAGTGGGTTCTTTGTCTTAAGTTTAAGACAAAGCACTGATTTTCAGCTCTTGATAACACGATAGAGCACTGATTTTCAGCTCATAAGATATACCTATCTCAAACAATAATGTTGTTTTAAGTTTTTAGAAACATAATTGTTTTTGTAAACATGGCAAGTGAAAAGGGCAAAATAGTATAAATATATAAGTAATTTTTAAGCACTAAGCCCATTAATGTCGAAATTATTTGATAGTTCTGATCTATAACCGGTTTCTGATATTTATCCAGTGATTCACCAAATTACTGTTGTTAATTGTTTTAACAATCCAGTATTCGAAATTGAGATATTTCTAACCTAACCTCAAATGTATTGAATATAAACACATACAAAGGGTTAATCAGGGGTTAATATGGTTACATTGTTAAATTATTTAAAAAATATATTTTTAGAAAAGCATGTGCTATTGTCTCAAGACAACGGTATCTACATAAACTGTTATGTAACAATAACAAAAAATATACCTGGGTTTCGAAGAAACGTCGAGAAAGCCATTATAAAAATTTCTAAATCTGTTTTGTGTGAGATTTATAAAAAAACCTTAATTTAAATTAATTGTTTGTGGTTGTTACAAAACTAACTAAACCAAACAACTTTTTCGAAAATCAAATCGTCGTCACGTCAATCAAACGTCAATCGACAAAAAATCGTCAATTGTCAAACACTTTTTTTTTTGGCTGCTTTACTGGCTTGGATTCAAGACTTTTAGGCCAGCAATGTCAATTATGGAGCGTTCAGCCCCCTCCCCCTCCCCCTTTTTTTTACGGCGGGGGCACCTCTTTACGATTCACCAAGGGGCTGAGAGCTGAGAAGGCAGCCCCAAGGATATGCTATTGGACTCGAGACAAATGCCACATATTAACTTTTCCGCAGTCGTTCCTCAGAAAAAATGTTTGTCGTAAGCTAATGTCATTTCCATACATATTTTCTGAGAAACGACTGGAGCGCGTTCAGGAGCCTTTGCGCGTACAACTTTTCGCTCTAACCCCTTACAATGCCTTCGAGCGTCTCGCGCGAGTGAAACAACCGGTCCGTTCAAGACCTTAGAGTGTAGGAGCGAGTTATAACCGAACAACCGTCGAATTTGATGATTGCAAAAAGGTCTGACGTTTATTACTGAAATACTCTTACGTGATTGGATGATATGGATCTAAAATGTCATCTAATAGAAAGAGGGAGAAATAAAAATGTATGTGTAAGAGGGAGATAAAAGATTTGATTGCTGCAATCCATTCAACGCCTCTGAACGAGTTAAAAAACAACCGGATAACTACGCCTAGAGGCTCTGAACGCGCTCCTGCGGAAAAAGCGTGTGGCATTTGTCTAGAGCCTCTAGTCTGCTCGTCTGGGGGTCACATTGTGGTAACTTGGTGACCCCTCCGAAGAGAAGGCCCAGCGCTTGGGTCAGCAATGGCTCACCGTTTGAGGAATGGCTAACGCCGATCCCGAACGTGCCTCCATGGGGGTGGAAGTTACTGGAGGGTGGTTTAGCCAGGTATGGGGCTTATACCCGAGTTCAATGGCATATCCAAGGGGCGGCCTTGTCAGCTTTTCAGTCCCTTGTCGAATAGTAAACAGATTCCCCCGCCCAAAAAAAAGGCTGAGTTATTTACCCTTTGCCGTTCAAAAACTATACCGAGTGAAACCGAGGGTGACCGAATGATTCGCCCAGCCCGTTTAGAAACAATTTGTCAAGTGAAACGCACTGACAAGTGCGAATTATAACCCCTGCCGAAGAGCAGATAAACTTTACCTTCATTCGATATCGTTCAGAAATATATTATCTTTCTCAATCGGGGGGGGGCTACCACCTAACTCATAGCGATCACTCGCTATCGCTTTCGTGACATTAGAAGAATAGTTCAAATGTCATCTGTGACATTAAAACTATTGTTCTAATGTCACGATAACGATAGCGAGTGATCGCTTTGTGTTAGCCGGTACGGCCACGGGTTCAATAATAAGTCCATGGATTTAATAATAAGTCCATGGTCGGCGGCCGTACGTAGTTAGGCGGTACGGCCGCGGGTTAATATGTATTGTTTGTTTTTTTTTTCATTTGTTTTTTCCAAGGGTGAACACTAAATTTTTCTGAATAGACCCTTAGTATGTCGTGTGCATTACTTTATACTAGTCTGTGTCTGTATCTACTATTTTCTTTAGTCTCCATGCCCGGTAAAAAAACTGTTGAAAAAAAAACTCTTTAGTCTGTGTTTGGGATGACAATTCATTTTCATGAGTTTTTATTTATCATTTTATCGATTTCCAAAAAATTGTCTCCTAAAGTGGTAACCTTATCTAAAATAAAATATCACTAAGAAAGAAATGGCTACCACACTTGAAGATAAGTCTATTTGGGAAGATGGGGAAGAGGCACTAAGCGAAGAAGTCCTACGAATGCCAACAGATGAAATTATCAGCCGCACTAGGCTCCTAGACAATGAAATCAAAATAATGAAAAGCGAAGTGATGAGAATCACTCATGAATTACAAGCGCAAAACGAAAAAATCAAAGAAAACACAGAGAAAATCAAAGTTAACAAAACACTGCCGTACCTTGTGTCTAACGTTATAGAATTGCTCGATGTTGACCCACAGGAAGAAGAAGAAGATGGTGCGGTTGTAGACTTGGATTCGCAGCGAAAGGGAAAGTGTGCAGTCATCAAAACGTCCACACGTCAAACATACTTCTTGCCAGTCATTGGTTTGGTTGATGCTGACAAACTCAAGCCTGGAGACTTAGTTGGTGTAAACAAAGACTCATACTTAATTCTCGAAACTTTGCCAGCCGAGTATGATGCTCGAGTTAAAGCCATGGAAGTTGATGAGCGCCCAACAGAGCAATATTCTGATATTGGTGGATTGGACAAGCAAATTCAGGTTAGTAGGTATCCCAAGTAACAAAAAAAAACACATTCACATACTGTGTCAAGCTAAAACAAATAAATTATATGTAAATTCAATAAGTTAGCCCTATAATCAATTTAAATAACTTGCATAGTTGTTAATAAAATTTCTCTCATAAAGACAGTAAGAGATGGAAATATTTCTTTCTGTGTCATAAACTTTTCATTACAAATTACTTACCTTATCTCTATAGTGTATCACGCAGACTATTAACCAAAAAGTTTAGACTTGCCAAATTTGAAGTGAACTTACAGTTACCAGTTGTAAGTTGTTACTTGAGACGTGCAGAAAGCGAACGAAACAAATATACTTCACAATAATGTTTATTCGATATCACTAGAGTGACGAACAATGAATTATGACCAAAAGGAACAACACCGTACAATTAAATAGATCGCGAAATAAATACACGTGTTCACAAGAGCTTATCAGGAGCGACACGGGCTCCGCCTTGAGTGCATTATTTTCGACTGGTTCCTAGGTGCAGGCACTAACATACTTAAAGCGGGCGCCTGCGCCGAGGAACACGTACGACAATAAATTGATGTTAAGGCATAAGAATAACTAATAATACGAGTATAGAAGCGAAACTCCCGGCCGTCGAGCGCTCAAGGCCACGTTATTTACCCCTACCGTTTGATTTCCGTTGAACGGAATCAGCGGCACCACATTCCCCACGCACGTGACTCCTTCCCGCGCGCCAGTGTTGCCATATATACAGATTTCTCCGTATTTATACAGATTTTCGATGTGTAATACAGATTAGCACTGGATACAGATTTTTATACAGAATTTTCTAACTACACACGGTCCCACGGTCCGACCAAAGAAAAGTCAGACCAATTTGTACCTGTTTTAATCTGTCAACCTAAATTTTCAGGAGCTAATTGAGGCAGTAGTGTTGCCAATGACACACAAGGAGAAATTTGTGAACCTGGGCATTCACCCACCCAAAGGAGTGCTGTTGTACGGCCCACCTGGCACAGGAAAGACTCTGCTGGCCAGGGCATGTGCGGCTCAAACTAAATCCACATTCTTGAAACTCGCTGGCCCCCAGCTGGTTCAGATGTTTATTGGTAAATATCACATGTGAATCCCATTCCCTCCATTTGTAATAAAACTATATTGTTCTGCTTTTAACTCACCTCCAGTGATATCATAAGTGTCTCAATGACGAGAATTCTTTTTATCCTAAATAACACAAAATTTAAAAGCAAATTTCTTGCCCATGAATGGAAATTTTACCATTATTTTGGACAATTTTGGTTAAATTTAGGTGAAACAAATTTAATTTAAAGGGAATCATTCAAGCATCATGGGAATGATATAATAAAACCATTTCCATTAGCCAAAATGGCTAAAATCAATACAAATTACATTTCTGACTAATTCATCATGGCCAAGCCTAATTACCTAATTATTAAAAGTAGACTTATGAAATTTTACAAGCAGGTTCCTTTTATAATGCCAACATCCACTTTGCTAGTTGGATTTTAGAAATTTAACCCCTAAGGGGTAAATATGGGGTAGAAAGTATTATATAACCTTATTAATTTTTTCTTTTTAGCATCTAATCTTTACAATATAATCGATCCAAGAAGATACTTTTCAAAATTATTATTAGTTATATGAAACTATGTTACATGGGTGGCAAACAAGGATCCAGCCAATCTGATGTTAAGCAGTTACTATAACACAAATAAGAATTGAAGTTTTTGAAAAAAATAATACTGCTTTGTGGAATAATGTTTTCAACTTTATACTTTTATTTTTCTGACATTGAACACACAATACAAATACTTTCAGGTGATGGAGCCAAACTTGTCCGTGATGCATTTGCTCTAGCTAAGGAGAAGGCTCCCGCCATTATCTTCATTGATGAGTTAGATGCCATTGGTACAAAAAGGTTCGACTCTGAAAAGGCTGGCGATAGGGAGGTACAGCGTACCATGCTGGAGCTCCTGAACCAGCTTGATGGATTCAGCTCTACTTCAGATATTAAGGTTCTCTTTTATTACATTGTAACAATACACTTAACGCTATTGTACGTTTTTGATATAGAACTTTGCATTATCTTTAAAAATGCAAAAGAAATTGAAAAATAAATAAATCAATCAAGAAAACATTTTGTCTCAGGCAGGGATTGAACCTGCGTCTTCAACATACCCTGTTAATGTGTAGACTTCTCGTCCACCAAGCTATTACCAACCCCAACCTTATTTTGACTTTGCATTTTATTTAAAGGGGTGTAAGGGGTTCCGAACTTTATCTAACGGAACCCAAGTCAACCTCACCTGCACGCGGTGCACCCTGCTGTTCAACAGACGAGTCTCTGGCGCACCCCACCAACCCGCACTGGGCCAGCGTGGTGGGAGAAGGCCCAAAACCCCCCCAAAATGAATAATCGAACCAACCAAAGGCCCCAAGTGCCCGGCGGTCCCGGAGGCCGTGCCGGCGGTGACGGTCGTCGACCCGGCGCTGGGACCTGGGGTGCGAAGAATCCCCGGGCGGCGAATACCCCCCGTCAAACGACCTTGGCCCTGGCAACGTACAACGCGCGTACACTACGGACCGAGGAGAAGCTGCTGGAACTGGAGAGGGAACTGAGCAGGATCCGTTGGAGTATTGTAGGACTATCCGAAGTCCGAAGAGAGGGTGAGGATACGATGGTCCTTAAATCCGGCAACCTGCTCTATTTCCGGGAGGGCGAAGAACTGTCCCAAGGTGGTGTCGGGTTTATAGTCCACAAGTCTCTCGTGAACAACGTGGTACAGATCGGAAGTGTGTCGAATAGGGTGGCGTACCTTATACTCAGAATCACCGAACGGTATTCGCTAAAGGTCATACAGGTCTACGCCCCGACCTCGACCCACCCCGACGAGGAAGTGGAAGCTATGTATGAGGATATTTCTCGGGCAATACATGCTTCCAAGACTCACTACACCGTTGTCATGGGAGACTTCAACGCAAGGCTAGGCAAGCGGGGCGATAATGAGTTGAGAGTGGGGCAATTTGGAGCTGGAATCCGGAATTTTCGAGGTCAAATGCTAGCCGACTACATGGAGAGAGAGGGACTCTATATGATGAACTCTTTCTTCAAAAAACGGCTGCATCGAAAATGGACCTGGAAAAGTCCGGATGGCGTGACAAAAAATGAGATTGACTTCATCATGTCGACTAAGACCCGCATATTCAATGACGTCTCGGTGATCAATTCGTTTAACAATGTTACGAGGCGCATTGAATCTTAACATAAAAGCGGAAAGGTATCGACTGGTGAAGTCTGCGCTCCGTCCCGAAGCCATCCAGATCCAAAACCCCGAGCGCTTTCAACTCGAATCGCGCTTACAAAATCGCTTCGATTGCCTGGAGGACTGCACGGATGTGGACACTTATAATGACAGGGTTGTGGAAGCTGTCCTTACGGTGGGTGCAAAGTTTTGCAAACCCAGCCGTACTAAGCAACGAAGTAAGATCTCGGAGCCGACAGCTAAGCTGATGGAGGAAAGGCGTGGAATGGGTCGGCAGTCTTCTGAAGATGCTCGTCGGCGACTCAACAAACAGATCTCTAAGTGCCTGACTCGCGACATACGCCGATTTAATACGGAACGTATTAAAGAGGCCATTGAGCAGAACAAGGGCTCCAAAGTGTTCGCAAGAGATCTGTCACTCGGTCAGAGTCTGCTGACGAAGCTGAAGACAGAGGACGGCAGAGTCATTACATCCCGACCTGAGCTTATGGCCGAGATCGAACGCTTCTATGGACAGCTTTACGCAACATCACAGGCACCTGTTATTCCGGCTACAGACCCTAGAGCCAAATTGACCCGGCACTATACCGAAGATATCCCGGACGTCAGCCTGTACGAGATTAGTGTGGCTCTTAAACAGCTTAAAAACAACAAGGCACCGGGTGATGATGGAGTTACAGCCGAACTCCTAAAAGCGGGTGGACTACCAGTCCGGAAAGCGCTGCAGCGGCTATTCAACTCCGTCATACTCGAGGGCAAAACGCCTAAAGCATGGCACAGGGGCGTGGTGGCACTTTTCTTCAAAAAGGGCGACAGGGCCCAGTTGAAGAACTATAGACCCATCACGCTCCTGAGTCATGTTTATAAGCTATTTTCGAGGGTCATCACGAATCGTCTCGCACGCTGGTTCAACGACTTCCAGCCTCCCGAACAAGCCGGATTCCGAAAAGGCTATAGTACCATAGACCACATCCATACGCTGCGGCAGGTTATACAGAAAACCGAGGAGTATAATCTGCCACTATGCTTGGCGTTTGTGGACTATGAGAAAGCTTTTGATTCTGTCGAGACCTGGGCCGTACTTAGATCACTCCAGAGGTGCCAAATAGACTATCGGTACATCCAAGTGTTGCAGTCATTGTACGAAAACGCCACCATGTCAGTCCGCCTTCAGGACCAAAACTCGAAACCAGTACGACTTCAGCGTGGTGTGAGACAGGGTGATGTTTTATCGCCGAAACTGTTCACAGCTGCGTTGGAGGATGTATTTAAGCTTTTGGACTGGAGGGGACTCGGCATCAACATAAACGGCGAGTATATGACTCACCTTCGTTTTGCTGATGATATCATAGTCATGGCTGAGACCGTGGAGGATCTAGGCACAATGCTCGAAGACCTCTGTAGAGTTTCCCAACAAGTGGGTCTTAAAATGAACATGGACAAGACTAAAATAATGTCGAATTCCCGTGTAGTACCCACTCCTGTGAATGTTGGAGGCTCTACGCTGGAAGTTGTTGACGAATATGTTTACCTGGGGCAAATAGTCCAGCTCGGTAAGTCCAACTTCCAGAAAGAGGTAAATCGGCGAATCCAACTCGGCTGGGCAGCGTTCGGGAAGCTACGCAGCATATTCTCGGCCCATCTACCGCAGTGTCTCAAGACGAAAGTCTTCAATTCGTGCGTGTTGCCAGTGATGACATACGGAACTGAGACGTGGCCGCTTACAATGGGTCTCATCAGAAGGCTCAAAGTCACCCAAAGGGCAATGGAGCGGGCTATGCTCGGGGTTTCTCTACGTGATCACATCAGAAATGATGAGATCCGTAGAAGAACTAGAGTTACCGACATAGCCCAAAGAATTGCAAACCTTAAGTGGCAGTGGGCAGGACACATCGCTCGTAGGACCGACGGCCGTTGGGGCGGAAAGGTCCTCGAGTGGCGGCCGCGTACCGGGAGACGCAGTGTTGGTAGGCCCCCCACAAGGTGGACCGACGATCTGGTGAAGGTCGCGGGAAGCCGCTGGATGCGGGAGGCGCAGGACCGATCGGTATGGAGATCCTTGGGGGAGGCCTATGTCCAACAGTGGGCGTCTATTGGCTGATATGATGATGATGATGATGATTTTATTTAAAAATGCTAATTGACCTCTTTTGAACATTGTTAAGCCAAAGTAGTCTTTATTTACTGTTGAAAACTTATTTTTTCTTTGTTGATTTATTAACAATTTTGTGTCGGTACCTTAATAATATTTTGTGAGTTTGTTGCACTTATCTTTCTGCTTCTCAAACTTCCCAAAGGTTGTTAGAAATTCACTATACAGTGAAGGTTGTTAGAAATTAAAGTTACTTCCAGTCACATTTGAATAAAAAAAATTGTCATCTTGTTCATCATTCTTCAATGGGAACAGATAGTTACAGAAATGGCCAGAGTGAAATCAGGCGCAAGAAATAGCACTCAGACATTCTGTATTTAATAATTTTACGTATTGATCAACATTCGATTTTGTAACCCTCTAATTTTTGTTACATAATTTAATGGGTTTGTTTTTATTTTAATAGGTTATTGCCGCCACGAACAGAGTAGACATTTTGGATCCTGCATTGCTGAGATCTGGACGTCTTGACAGAAAAATAGAATTCCCACATCCTAATGAAGAGGCAAGGGCTAGAATTATGCAAATTCACTCCAGGTGAACATTAAAAATTAGTAACAAATTCAACAGAGAAGCAGTTCAAACTGCTTTAATGTTAAAATTATTCTGCAGATCTAATTCTATCATATAGGCAACAAAATTTATTTGAACTTAATGTATTTTTTTACTTTACACACACTCAGCCTTTTATATTAAAAATTTTACTCCTTGGGTGTGGGTCATCCTCGGATTAGTTACTCCGTGTTTTGTCTTGTTTCCGCACGTGTTGGCCGTCATTATCTAATCCGTAACTAATCTGAGGATGATCCAAGGAGTAAAATGTTTATTAATAAGGTTGAGTGTGTGTGGCTGATAGTGTTCTAATATATCACTTGAAACACTCACTCAATCTAAATGGAGGCAGAAGTTTGGTTTGTGTTAGGGTTCCTGAGTCCGTCTGTCTAGTTACTACTGGTTTACCTCAGTGCTGCCAAAACAGTGATGTTTTGCAGCATTGTTTCAAAATTCACCAGACTCAGTACTATCAGGGCTGCGTTACTCGAACGATATGACGACGACAAATGCCTACTACTACTGTGTAGCTCGCCGGCGGCGGCGATCTGTTCGGCAGAGGGTTGCCACACGCGAGATAACGCGCACGTATATACGCTTCCCACTACTCCCGCGCAAACGCAGCGATACACAATCGCATTTTGTTTCGTGTAAAACCCTTAGGCGCATAACACATTCTGGGGATTGCCCTGGTGTTCTCGGGCAATCTCCCCTTGGCGATAACCCGACCGGTGGGTCGGGCTTGCCCGGGCGCGTGGGTAGTGGAGTCGCAGTGTGGACCTTACCTAGCGCGCCCATAAGGGCAGGGAGAACACCGGGGGGTTTTAGTGGGTAGGCCTGGCACCCTGCCGGGAGAGCCCCACACACGCTCGCCGTCTAGCCAACAGCGGGTACGGTGCGGTTACGCACTTCCCCCCGAGAAAAAAAAAAAAAAAAGGCGCATTACACATTGCACCGGACACCGCTCCGGTGTGCGGTGCTGCGGTTTTTGAAGAATCTTAATTTGTATACAAAAACCGCAGGGTATAACACACTCACACCGCATGCCCGTGCGGTTGTGCGGCGCGCGCGACGGCACCGCACTCCCGGACGGTGATGCGGTGCGGTCCGCGAGGTATTGCCACACTGTGCCGCAGTATCGTACGGATTTTTGCTTAGAAAGGACGTGCATACACGTAATAGATCTCGATATAGATAATGCGGTGATGCGGGGCGTCGTGCACCGCAGCTCCGGACGGTGATACGGGGCAAACCGTACGGTGGCACGGTTCCGTGCCGCCGCAGCCGCATGCGGTTTTCGTCCCTCCGTACACCGCAGCGGGATGCGGCGGCAATGTGTTAAGCGCCTTACCTGTCGCTTGATGACGCGGTGTACACAGGAATGTCGATTCTACGCGCGCGCCGTAGAGTACGTTTATTCTTGCAGTGACTTTTGTTTCTGTTATGGCTATTATTAGCACAGCGATTCGAGCTATTCTATGGGAATGATGTATCTGTTATGTAGTAACTATCATCTCATCTGTGATACTATAGTTGTCAGTGTGGTTACACATCCCGGCAAACATATTGAACATTTTCACAGATAAAAAATACCTGCGCAGTCAAAGCTTTTGTACATACTAAATATTGCTATTTCGCATGTATATTTTATCTGTGAAAATGTTCAAGATGTTTGTCGGATACTGTACATATATCTTAACTATTTCTACCACAAAGCAGTGATGTTTGCATCCGATTTGATGGGCAGTGAAATTACTGGGCTATCTCACAATCACTAAAGTTCCATTTCATGCATACTAGTTTCTTGATTAAAAATATTCTTCTTCTTCTTCTTCTTCACAGCTCATATACGTCCCCACCGAGGGGTTTATTTTCATTATTATATCATGGTTATTTTTATCAAAAATGCAATAATTAATTCCACATTAAATAGAGACAAGAATATCAGTCCAGTTGAATATAATTATTTATATTCTGAAAAATATTTGTTTAATGTAATAAATATGTACTCATATTTGAAACGTGAATCGGAATGATTCAAGTACACAAATATTTTATTTGTAAAATTGAAGCAAATATATTTTTCAGAATTATAATTTTATTACCTGGATTCATATTGTTGTTCTTATTTAATTTGGAATTAATTATTGCATTCTTGATAAAAATAACCTAAAGAGATAAGTTATATTTTTAGTACATAATATTTTTAATCAAGGATACTAGTATATATGAATCTGAAAACTTCAACCTGTCACGGGAACCTTCTTATCTTGAATAGACTATAATCAGCAATGTTATTATGGTCCTTGTAGGGTTGCAGATCAACACTTATATTTTCATTTCTTTTATTTAATTTAGGAATCTTTGCAATACTACCATGTTGCAGATTCGCTTTGCAGCCTCTGACATAGGGTTCACTGCCTATGTCAGATGCGTTTAGGTACAAATGTTGCATTAAAAGTTGTCTCTCCCTACGATTATAACACATTCCGATGTCAACACATCGTCAATCCTACCACGCACATCAAAATTTAGTGATTCAATATTTTTCATTAGGCACGCAAAACCCTTAAATTTTGGTGTCTCCGCTTACACAACCTATCAATGTAATGTTGTTAAAATAAATTTTTTTGACTTAACAGAAAAATGAACGTGAGCCCGGACGTGAACTTTGAGGAGTTGTCTCGCTCCACTGACGATTTTAACGGCGCCCAGTGCAAGGCGGTGTGCGTGGAGGCGGGCATGATCGCGCTGCGCCGCTCCGCCACCGCCGTCACCCACGAGGACTTCATGGACGCGATCCTGGAGGTGCAGGCCAAGAAGAAGGCTAACCTCAGCTACTACGCTTAGTGATATTCATACATGTGTATTTAACAACTCAAGTTTGTGTATAATAAAAAAAATGTAATTTTCAATTTTTTTCAATAAAAAACCGCCTCCGCATACTAGTGATCGAGACCACTAGGTATTGATCTTGAAGTCTAGAGTTCGATTCCTCATAGGAGCAAAAGTATTTCAGATTAGTTTGGCTGGTGGTAAGGCTTCTGAACCCCCCTGGCTAGCTACCACCGTTAATAACATTAGTTCTGCTCCGACAGTTAGAGGTAAGATAGCCAGGTGGGTTATTTTTTTTTTTTTTTTTTTTTTTATGGATGGCCCGGCAAATGACCTCCTCCCGCCTGATGTTAAGCGGTGAAAGAGGCCCAAATGAGTTGACAGATAGAGTAGGGACGACCTCCACTCTCCTACCTGCCCGCCCCTTGCCGGCCCAAAAGATGCTTTTTCACGCCTCTTTTGAAGGAACCCATGTTGTAGGATGGAGGA
The DNA here is from genome assembly GCA_963935595.1 of Schoenobius gigantellus. Taxonomy (NCBI): domain Eukaryota; kingdom Metazoa; phylum Arthropoda; class Insecta; order Lepidoptera; family Crambidae; genus Schoenobius; species Schoenobius gigantellus. Next base: position 3,836,761 of record OZ012557.1, read on the forward strand.
AACACGTGCGCAGGTAGAGAATTCCAAGTGTGGGATGAACGACAGAAGAAGGAATCTTGGAATTTCTTGGTACGGTGTGAAAAGGAGGACACAGTGTACGGATGACTCCGAAGGCCCTTACGCGTGTTTCTGTTAAGGAATGGAGAGGGAGGGATAAGGTTAAAGAGCTCCTCAGAGCATTCCCCATGGAACATTCGGTAAAAGGCGCTAAGAGAGGCGATGTCACGACGAAGTTGTAGAGGCTCAAGGGTGTTAGTTGCCTCTACATCGCCAATTATGCGAATAGCGCGACGCTGCAATCTGTCCAGAGCATCGAGGAGGTACTGAGCGGAGCCGTCCCAAAGGTGCGAGCAATATTCCACGCAAGACCTAACCTGAGTTTTATACAACAAGCATAGTTGGTCCGGCGCAAAATACCTACGCACCTTGTTCAGGACACCGAGTTTCCGTGAGGCAGTAGTTATGACGGATTCGATGTAGTCTCTGGGGTTCAGATCGCAGCGAATGTTCATTCCGAGCAAGGTGATGTTGCTCTGTGTGTGAAGGGTTGTGCCCTGAAGAAAAGGAAGGGGGAGGAAAGGTGACCTTTTCGCCGAGAACACGCACACCTGTGTTTTCTTAGCATTGAACTCAACAAGATTGTTGGAGCCCCATTCGGAGACGAGGTCCAGCGTCCTGTTGAGCTCAATGATAAGATTCTGCCTTTCCCTACCAATATCACCACGAGCAGCCCCCGAGGCTCCGTGATATCCCCCATGCACTGTACTGTCGTCTGCATAGCAATGTATAGCTCCCAAGGAAAGCATATCATTGATATGCAGAAGAAACAATGTGGGGGATAGAACGGAGCCTTGCGGAACACCAGCGTTCACTGCCACGAACCGCGAAGCGCAGCCGTCAACGACAACGCGAATTCTACGCTCGTGGAGGAAGCTGGCAATCCACGTACAGAACTGCGCGGGTAATCCGTATGCCGGAAGCTTGGAAAGAAGAGCCTTGTGCCAGACTCTATCAAAAGCTTTGGCGATGTCGAGACTAATAGCCACCGATTCGCCGCGCTTATCGATAGATTCACCCCATTTGTGCAAAAGGAACGCTAGAAGGTCACCTGTTGACCGTTTAGGACGAAACCCATACTGTCGGTCATTAAGTAACGAGTGACCTTCCAGGTAACGGATCAGCTGTGTATTAAGGATCCTCTCCATGATTTTACACAAAATGGAAGTGACGGCTATAGGGCGATAGTTAGCCGGATCAGAACGATCTCCCTTTTTGGGAACCGGCTGGACATTGGCCTCTTTCCAAGATTTCGGCACACAACCAGCAGAGAACGACAGACGGTATAGACGCGTAAGGACCGGAGTCAACTCCGCTGCACACTTCTTAAGAACAATCGCAGGAATGCCGTCTGGTCCACTTGCTTTTCGAGTATCGATCGACTAATTGTCTAAGAAAAAATCTATCGCAATCGCTTACAATTGGCTAGATGACAAAAAAAATTTTTTTGCTTTTTTAGAAGCTCATTCATATAATAAACAGAAAGAAAAAATCGGTTTGCGAATAACTATAAAAACATCGAAGATATAAGGTATTAAAGATTTTTCTCCATCTCTTTCTAGCAAAACGGCAATTTACAAGGAGTTAATATGGCCGTACTCAACAATGATGTCACGGTTGATGTCGGATCTCTCTGTCTAATCGCCTTCAAATTAACAACTTAAAATGCTTGGATCTAATGTATTACTGAGCCGATTTTAATTCTAATTTCACAGGACTGCATCATTTTCCACGGTATTTTAATATTTAATGACGAGACGTAAAAATTTGAATTCAGTCATCATCCCAATTTGACAGTCGCAGCTCATCCATTACTCCTTTATAAAAGGAAGTCGGCACAGAGGCGCGTTCAGCGCCTCTGGGTGTAGTTGTCCGGTTGTTTTTTAACTCGCCCAGAGGCATTGAACGGATTGCAGCAACCAAATCTTTTATCTCCCTCTTTCACATGATTTTTTATTTCTCTCTCTTTCTAGTAGATGACATTATAGAATATGGCCGCCAATATCATCCAATCACGTACGAGTATTTCAGTCATAAACGTCAGAGCGTTTTACAACCATCAAATTCGATGGTTGTTCGGTTGTAACTCGCGCCGACACTCAAAGGTCTTGAACGGGCCGGTTGTTTCACCCGGTTGTCACGCTCGAAGGCATTGAACGGGGTTAGAGCGAAAAGTTGTACTTCGCGCGAAGGCCCTGAACGCGCCTCAGAGTCTTATGTTCACGGCGCAATGGCTGTCAAATCATAAGCGATCGTGATAGATTTTTTCTTAGACAATAACCCGTTCCTCAGCTACTGAGGAGTCCAGGTGAAGCTCGCTTCTAGCTTCAGCCTTATTGTTAATATACGTCAATGATTGTGAAGCAACTAACAAAGATGAGATCAAAACTCATATTATTATGATTGCTGCTACTGTATATTGCATAGCTATGATATGATTATGGAGAGAGCTGTGGTATCGCCCCGTATTTATATAGATCTCGGCATTCAAGTGACGCCTACATTTTTTTTGATATATTCCTAGATTCCTACCGGTGCGGATATGCCTTCCCCGAAAATATTAAAAAAGAAAAAATAATGAAATATACAAGGTGTTTCATAATAACCAATAAATAATCAATGGTGTCAATTCTGTTGGCATTAGTTGGAATAGACTAAACTAAATTTAGTTTTAGTGCTGTCAAATCGTGTTTTTTGTTCGAGAATTTTAACTGAAAACACAATTTGACAGCACTAAAACTAAATTTAGTTTAGTTTAATCGAATTAGTGCCAACAGAATTGCCACCATTGCGTTATCTAAAACTAATTATTAAAATGTGTTTACACGTAATGTCATTCAACCCAAAATTTTCATGTATATCAGTATCATCATCATGTCTATGATTTACATGAAAATTTTGGGTTGAATGACATTACGGGTAAACACAATTTAATAATTAGTTTTCGATAAAGAATTGATTATTTATTGGTTATTATGAAACACCGTGTATATGTCACCGTAAATTTGCAAATACCGTTAGATTATAATCTATCTCGCGAGATTGTAAACTATCGAGAGATTGTGAACCATAACATACTGCTTACAATTTAACGCATTATTTTTCGGTAGATTATAATCTATCGAAGTGAAACTGTTAAATTACAATCTGTCGCGCGTTAAATTGTCAACCTCAGAAGAATAACTAAAGCATTGCCGAGGCGCGTTCAGGGCCTTCGCGCGAAGTACAACTTTTCGCTCTAACCCCGTTCAATGCCTTCGAGCGTGACAACCGGGTGAAACAACCGGCCCGTTCAAGACCTTTGAGTGCCTTGGGTATATGTGTTCAGAGGCGCGTTCAGCGCCTCAGGGTGTAGTTGTCCGGTTGTTTTTTAACTCGCTCAAAGGCATTGAACGGATTGCAGCAACCAAATCTTTTATCTCCCTCTTTCACATGAACTTTTATTTCTCTTTCTTTCTATCAGATGACAGTTTAGAATATGGCCGCCAATATCATCCAATCACGTAAGAGTATTTCAGTAAGAAACGTCAGAGCGTTTTACAACCATCAAATTCGATGGTTGTTCGGTTGTAACTCGCGCCAACACTCAAAGGTCTTGAACGGGCGGTTGTTTCACCCGGTTGTCACGCTCAAAGGCATTGAACGGGGTTAGAGCGAAAAGTTGTACTTCGCGCGAAGGCTCTGAACGCGCCTCTGTGTTTGAGTGTCGGCGCGAGTTACAATCGAACAACCATCGAATTTGATGGTTGTAAAACGCTCTGACGTTTATGACTGAAATACTCTTACGTGATTGGATGATATTGGCGGCCATATTCTATAATGTCATTTACTAGAATGAGAGAGAAATAAAAAATCATGTGAAAGAGGGAGATAAAAGATTTGGTTGCTGCAATCCGTTCAACGCCTTTGAGCGAGTTAAAAAACAACCGGACAACTACACCCAGAGGCGCTGAACGCGCCTCTGTAGTGATTGTTCTGAGTTGTCAACTGTCCGAAGGCTGTCCATGATTGGTCCGTCTTACAGTAGATCGTTCTGTGTCCATAGAGTTAGGATTTTGTTTTTGATTGTGATTTAACACATTCAATGCCACCGACACGCCTCGCGTGTTCAAGCAAACCTACATCGCTATGCCACGAACACGCCACGCGTGTTCTGAATGTTTTGAAAATATTTCATAAACTAGACCAGATTTCTTGTTCAAATTATTTGTGCATAATTTTTACGAGTAAGGCTATGTCATCTTAAAGTGGCCACTTAAAAAAACTAGTTTTTCTATTTTATGAAAAAAATGTATTTTGTAGTGCCGAGAACACGCTAGGCGTGTTCACTTATAAAATATACCCTTAGGTTCTCAAACTTTTTTTTGCTAAAAGGTTGTAAGAGGTTTGGCTAAAGTTGGCGGCGGCGTTTTGAAGTTGAGCGGCCAGCAATAAAACTTAAATATTATAAAAGAACAGGGGCCTAATTACGCTAATATTAACGTCGTTATCGTGTCTTGATAGCGTTTCAATAAAACAGCTTTTGCCGTTTTATACGCATTTCCTGGTGCAATTTATTCGTACTACAATTTCTTAGTAAATTATATTTAATAAGTCAATAGTGACAAATGTTTTTGTAGTTTGTATCAATAGTGACAAATGTTTTTGTAGTTTCTAATAAATTAACCAACAACTGTCTCAAAAAGCGGTGCTATTGAAGCGTTATTGACACGCCACAAATGCGTTAACGCTAGCAGATAGTCTTGTATAGTACACGTACGATGTACGAATAGGTAACGTTGTCCTGCATTGTACTAAAAGAAATGTTACCAAGCGCGAACTCTTTATCGTGCCTAATCGTACTATTCGTACATCGTATAATACACCGCCAAAGCGTTAAGCGTTAACGGTTGATGAGGTGCGCTGCAGTGTGTTCAACACTGGTAGATGACGTATGACATGCCATTTTGAGAAAAACACGGAAAACATTAGCAGCTCTTACAAAAATTTCACCGTATTTAGTATGAAGCCGGGACTCCGGGACTTAGGACATTTTCGACTGTTTTTGTAAGGAATTTCAATCCTGCATAACTTCAAGAAAAATATTTACATAATTCCTTATAACTCGAAAACGTTCTTATAGTGCTGGCTCCATACAAAAATCAGTTTAAAAAAATCCAGATTTTTTTAACTTTTTCGGAAAATTAGTCTATCTTTATTTATAACTATGATTTTCGCCAATTAAAACTATGATAATTATAAATAAATACTCATAAGACAAGACTTTAGAGGGAATTTCTTCCACAGCACCTTTGCTATAATCATTTGAGTCATTAGGATGTCATTTGAAGATGTTTAACAATCCCAAGTATCATCATCATCGTCATAATCAACAGCCCATATACTTCCCCACCGAGAGGCTCGAGTCTAACCCAAATTAGGGGCGGTGGGGGTGATCCGCCCCGGTTGAAAAAAAAACGTACAAATTATGACAATGTTTATCAATATTAAATCACTGACTTATGACGGCAATATAATAAATAAAATAGCCTTTTATTTCAGAAACATAAATAATTACAGTTTTATTTTTATAACAATCTAAAGTATGTCGCGTATCTCTGAGTGCCTTAAAGCAAAGGCCTCCTCCAACTCTTTCCATTGTTTTCTGTTGAGAGCCACTCTCATCCTGTACGGATCTAACGTGGCTCGCAGTTCGTACTGCGAGCCACTATAGATCCGTACAGTCTCTAAGAGAGTGACCAGTCCATCTCCATTTTAGCTGGTCAATGCGCGTAAGTATGTCTGTCATTTTTGTTCTGGCTCCAATGTCTGTGGATCTTAATTTATCTTTCAGTTTAATTTCCAGCATACTTCTCTCCATTGTTCGTTGGCATTTTAAGAGTTTGTGTCTTTGACGTCTTGTAAGGGACCATGTTTCACATCCATATGTTATGCATGGGAGTACACAAGTGTTGTAGGTTTTAACTTTAACATGGATTCCTAGATGCTTTGCATAATTTCTTTTAAGGACCAGTACTTTTTCCATCCATATGTAATTCTATTGTCAATTTCTTTAGACATCTGGTCAGCAGGCGAAATTATTTGACCCAGGTACACAAATTCGGAGACGTATTCGATCTGGTTTCCCTCGATTATTATGTTTACCTGTTTTGAGTTCGTCATTATTTTGGTTTTGTCTTTGTTCAGTTCAAGACCTACCTCCCGGCTTGCATTTGCTATATCCGTTATCATGGATGCTAAAATCATTGGATCTTTTTCCAGTAAAACCAGTTCGTCAGCGAATCGAAGATGATTCAGGCGCCTTCCATTTATATGTATTTAGACCAAGGTTCCCCCAGTTTATTTTCCTGAATATACTTTCAAGTACAGCTGAAAATTGCTTTGGAGATAGCGGATCTCCTTGCCTGACTCTATGTATTGGGATTTTTTGGCCTGTTGATTCAAGTTTTATACACTTTTACTGTAGATGTTTTCAATTATATTTATGTAGGTTTCACTGATTCCTTGTTCTTTCAGTCTTGGCCAAATATAGGTATGATTGAGTTTGGCGAATACTTTGGAATAATCAATGAACGCAATGTAGAGGCTTCTGGTATTCATTGTACTCTTAAATTACCTGCTTCACAGTATGAATGTGGTCAATAGTGCTAAAATTTTCCAATAAGGCCATGTAAACAAGTTTTTAATAAAATTACAAAAATAACGTATTACTTGTTTTTTAAATTATTAACACGGAAGTGTATTTTTTTTACGCCTAAAACGTAACTTTATTTCGTAACTTTATGATTTGATCGGCTAGGGATTACAATAATTTAGTAATTAGTTTTATTGATATTGTTAGCTCTAACAAGTGCTGCCATCTTAGCACTTTTCGGGCTTGAAATTTTAGCAAACTGAAATTAATTAAAAATTCCTCCGAGCAACAATGGTCGTCAAACAATGAGTCGTTACGTCCCGACCTGAGTTTATGGCTGAGATCGAACGCTTCTATGGATAGCTTTACACAACATCGCAGGCATCTGTCATTCAGGCTACATAACCTAGAGCCAAATTGATACGGCATTACACCGAAAACATCCCGGACGTCAGCCTCTACGAGATTATTGTGGCTCTCAAACAGCTCAAAAACAACACGGCTATGTATGATGGAGTTACAGCTAAGCTTTTAAAAGCGGGTGGACTACCAGTCCGGAAAGCACTGCAGAGGCTATTTAACTCCGCCATTTTCGAAGGCAAAACGCCTAAAGCATGGCACAGGCGACGAGGCCCAGTTGAAGAACTACAGACCCATCACGCTGCTAATTTATGTATACAAGCTGTTCACGAGAGTTATCACGAAGCATCTCGCGCGCAGGTTTGACGACTTTCAGCCTCCCGAACAAGCCGGGAGTCGGGACCAGAGACCACATTCATACGCTGCGGCAGGTTATCCTGAAGATCGAGGAGTATAATCTGCCACTATTCTTGGCGTTTGTGGTCCATGAGAAAGCTTTTGATTCTGTCGAGACCTGAGCTGTGCTTAGGTCACTCCAGAGGTGCATAGACTAGCCGTATATTCAAGTGTTGCAGTCATTGTACAAAAACGCCACTATGTCAGTCCGCCTTCAGGATCAAAGCTCAAAACCAATATGAATTCAGCGCGGTGTCAGACATGGTGACGTAATAATATTGCCGGAACTGTTCACAGCTTCGATCGAGGATGTATTTAATCTGGACTGGAGAGGACTCGGCATCAACATAACACGGCGAGTACATGAGTCACCTTCGTTTTATCGATTATATCGTAGTCATTGCTGAGGCCGTGGAAGATCTAGGCACAATACTCGAAGACCTCTGTAGAGTTTCCCAACAGGTGGTGTTATGGACTCTTTCTTAGTCTTTTATATCTAAGTTTTATCCTTGCTATTGACAATGTCATGATTGACTTTACTTCTGATTTTCTATTAAAAATGTTTTTTGACTTCTCTTGTAATATATAACATTTTCACCGAACTCAGAGTTTTGGATATTTTTGTAAACCTTACTCAAGCAAACCAGCTCTGCCAACCATGATATTGGTCCTTCTCAACCGACTTAAGTTTTAAGGTATAAAAATATGTGCAAAATGTTAACGCGAGCCAAAGCTCGAAGAGAAAGTTAGCTCACAGTAGAGTTACAAGAGAGTCAGCACGCGAGCTACCAAGATCGTCTCCGAAACAGCGTCAAAAGCAACAGCCGTTTATCGATTTTATCAGCATCTAGTACAAAGATGTCAGTTATGTCTACGACTGCACTAAGAAGACAGTTATAATTGGAAGCTGCTGAGGAAAAATCACGGTTGTTAGTTGCTGCTACAGAAGCCAAGCTGGAGGAAGCCCAGATGAAAACCAAGTTAGAAGAAGCGAAGATAAAAGCTCAGACGGATCTTGTGGATAAGAGACTCAGTGCCAGTATAGTAGAAATAAAGGAACTACATTCTCGTGCACGTTTCAGAGCATCATCAGCGAGAAGGAAGGAGAAATGGGTAACGTAACAGAATGTATCTCCTCGTCGAAAAAGTGCGACGCAGAATGTGCACCACTCAGACCCCTTTACCGCCGATGCACCAGATGTTCATCAAACTATCCCTGCTACTCATAGTGATGTATTTTTTTCAACCTCTGTCTCACAACATAATAACATGTCAGTGCCTAGCCCCCGAAAGTCAATCCTAAGACCAGGCAATACTTAAGTTAGCTGATGCAGTGCATAACTTAGCGTTAGGTTATGCTCATATTAATAATTTAATTAATAACGCTTCCACACGATGAAGAACACACGTCTCTGTAAGTCCATATGATACTTCTTCTTTAATACCTTTTAATTTTTTGTTTGGAACTTCATCTAATTTTCCAGTTTACTACGGCTCCTGCCGATTTATGCTCTTGGAAGCAATGGCGAAAAGCGAAATGTTTAGCTGATATGTTTTGGGCTAGATGGTTGTAAGAAGTACCTACTTCCTTTTATTACCGCGTACCATTAGTCCAACAAGCGATGAAAATCAACTACGTGTTGGTGATGTGGTGGTTGTCGTTGACCCGACTTCTGAGAAAGGTGGAATAGTCTAAGCAATTCATCCTGGAGCTGACGGTAGAGTGAGGGTCGTCGATGTGAAGACCTCTCGCGGCACATTACGCTGTCATTCGACACTGCGGCTAGTACCACTGCCTTGCAGCCCCAGGGGGGAAGAATGTGAAGGACTCTTTCTTAGTCTTTTATATCTATGTTTTTTCCTTGCCATTGACAATGTCATGATTGACTTTACTTTTGATTTTCTATTTATAATGTTTTTGGACTTGTAAACATATAACATTTTCACCGAGCTTAGACTTTTGGATATTTTTGTAAACCTTACTCAAGGAAACCAGCTCTGCCAACCCTAATAGGTGGGTCTTAAAATGAACATGAACAAGACCAAAATCATGGTGAATTCCCATGTAGTACTCACTCCTGTGAAGGTTGGAGGCTCTACACTGGAAGTTGTTGACGAATATGTTTACCTGGGACAAATAGTCCACCTCAGTAAGTCCAACTTTCAGAAAGAGGCAAATTGACGAATCCAACTCGGCTGGGCAGCCTTTGGGAAGCTACGCAGCATATTCTAGGCTAATCTACCGCGATGTCTTAAGACGAAAGTCTTTAATACGTGCGTGTTGCCAGTGATGACGTACGGAACAGAGACGTGGCCGTTTACAATAGGTCTAATCAGAAGGCTCAATGTCACTCAAAGAGCAATGGAGAGGGCTATGCTAGGCTATATATCCGTAGAAGAACTAGAGTTACCGAAATAGCCCAAAGAATTGCAAACCTTTGCACTTTGTTTTTAATTAATAAATCGTACTTTATGTAATACCGAATTTTTATTATTTTTATCCGTTTTCCATCTTGGGGTGACACCACAATTTCCGCCCCGGGTGCCACCCAAGCTAGCTACGCCACTGCGTATATGAGCTGTTGTTGTTGATGATGATTATATTGCCCAAAACTAATTTGTAAATTCCAGTACATAGTTCTTGAGGTAAGCGCGTTCAACCAAAGAACAAACAATTTAGCCTTATGTGTATGTATAAAAAGATCCGTACAAGAGCTTTTCCAAAAAAAGATCAATATTAAAGTAAATATATCTCATATGAATATTTTAAACTAAATTCATTGCTACTAATGTAGTTAGGTAAGACCAACAATACGATAGTACGAGATGAAAAACGTAAAATTTTATGGAGATTTCCTTTCTCTCTTATTTCAAAAGTATTGGTTTAGAAAAATTAAACGAATTTTTACGACGATTGTTACTCAATATTATAAGATGAACATTCCGAGTAAGTAGGTATGATCGCAATTAATAAAGCCAATGTCACAGTTCACAATCACAGCAAATCATTTATTCTTGGGGATTTTAGTAAAAAAGTTTGAGAGCCACTGATTACATTGTAATATCTTTACTTGCCATAAAATCAATTTTTCGCCATAATTTCAAGAACCAAAACTCACGATACTATTGTAGCCACTGTTATTCTCGCGTAGCACAAGGCTTACTAACTAGAAAACAGTTTTAAGCTGAAAAATATTGGTATAAAAGAATTTGCCTTCAGTCAGTGCCACGGACACGCGTGGCGTGTCCGTCTTTTTTCAAAGTCGCAGTGCCGCGAACACGCCTAGCGTGTCCGCGGTTTACGCAAGGCGGCATCTCTATAAGCCTCAAGAAAATCGTGGCGACATTGAATGAGTTACAGTTTCACTTCGATAGATTATAATCTACCGAAAAATAATACGTTAAACTGTAAGCAGTATAATATGGTTCACAATCTTTCGATAGTTTACAATCTCGCGAGATAGATTATAATCTAACGGTATATGCAATTTTACGGTGACATCTACATACAGTTACAAATTCACACACAATCAAAAGACGCGCGCGCAGTCGCACACACACTACGACCATACAATCACGTTCAAGTTCCGGTTCCGGTTCGTAGCTATTCCACTGCTCGCTCACGTCAGACTTCTTGTAGACGACAGTCGAGCCGATTTTCCTCCATTGTATTTTGGCCGACTGTTTGTACCAATTGTCTATCGTGGGCGCGCAGCCTAAGGTAATATTAACGACCTTGGTTCTTCTTGTGTGCCATGGACTTAATAATCATTATTAAATCCATGATTATTACATACTCTAGTCTAAACATAGTTTTAGAATCTATACAGTGGGGCTAGCACGCAGGAGAATCGAAAATCGAATCGAAATCCGAATCGAGGAGTTTGTATGGCAATTTTATTAGCGCCACGGCGGTGAGTAGCAGAATTAATAAAATTGCCATACAAACTCATCGATTCGGATTTCGATTCGATTTTCGATTCTCCTGCGTGCGAGCCCCACAGTTACGAAGCGCCTTTGATATTGTATCGAAGTATCATTGCAACACGTCAGCATACTATATCACTACAAATAAATGGTACTACATGATACTTGGCTTGGTAGTACGAAATCATGAAATAAATTAACCTCGCGTCATTATGGAACCTTAATCCTTCTTGTATGTTGCTGTCGAGGTGCATAGAAATAATGTTTTCAAAGATTCTCATAAAAAAAAACAAAGTAAAACTCACTCGCAAAATGCAGACGGCCGTCTGCCCTCAGCCATCCTCAGCCCTAAGCATTCAAGGGCACAAACTAAGCGCGATCGGGGCTGCGTTCCGCTCCGTGACGGCCGCTTTTTAGTGAGTTCCCCGCCACGGTTGCTACGCAAGTTAATTGTGTGGATTGTAGATCTGTGCTCCTAGCTCTGCATGTAATTTTTGATTGTAGATCGGTTATGTTACTGATGGTCAAATGTAAATCGTATAGTGCGTAGGACTGCACATATTTTTTACGTTTGCTAGTTCTCAATAATATATAAGAAACACCCAGGTTTTTTTTATTTTCGCAGTGGTGTCGATTCAGACACACAACTTAATTTAACTAAACTAATTTGACAGGATTAAAACTATCGCCATCTTTATTTTTTTTTAAGGATTAAAAGTGACGGCTTTATTTTTAGACCTGTCAAATTAGTTTAGTTTAATTAAGTTGTGTGTCTGAATCGACACCACTATCTGTCTATATAGAAATATACCACTATATAGAAATATTCTCTCATTAAATATTCACAATCTATGGCCTTATGAACTAAGGTTTCCTTTGTCAATGTTGTCCGTAGGTTATTCGTTGTAAAAACGTAAAATCAACCAATCAGAATAGCGCGTGCGTGTTGCTAAATTTGAAAGAATGAATCCACAATGAATCTGTCAAAATTTCTGTGAAATTTTATTTTGTGAAAATTTAAAATCTTTTGTTACATTATCTGCAAACCTAGAAATGTGAAATTATTAGTTCAAACGCAATCTACCACCGCACAGCAACGGCAGGATATAAAAGCCAAACTAGTCGTGAGTACATAACTAACCTCTTGATATTTTCCGCTATTGGCATTGAAAGTAAACATTACACATAAATGCCGCATAGCGATATCGATCTAAAAATAATGTAATGTATTACTGTCTTTGAGATGTAAAAGCAATGCTTTATGTGCGCTTTCGATGTCTTCCTATCGCTTAATATCGGACTGATTCTATTGTACTTTGTTTCTGCATTGTGAAGTCTTTGAATGGTTTTAGTTAATTAAAATTTCAAGTCTTACCCATTTAATGGTAGGAAAAATATATTTTAGAAATTCCAGTGGCACATTAATCTTCGAATAAGAGCAATAAGTGATTATTGATATACATTTACCCTTTTAAAAATTTAATAACAAAGAACCTATTTGCAAATATACCTACTAATCTTTTAATTGTGAGTACCTATATTATGCTTAAGAAGAATCTGTTTTCTTCTTTTCCTATTTAAAGAGCAATCATGGAACCAGATGGAGGCTGTAAGATTTCATGTAAGATAGCAATGGATGACATTCCTAAAGTACACACAAAATGCAACCACAACCGTCCACACTCCAGGTTTTTTAATATATAAATAGCTAATAATAATTTATACCAATAAGAAATATTCTTGTATTGAAATCCAATTCCATGGGCAGAACAACAAATATAAGCTGTTAAAATAGTTGTTTTTAATAATTCTTATTGGATTTCAATGTGATTTGTAGCTTCCTAATTCTTTTACATTTCTTTATTTAAGTAATATCTGCTTATTTCATTTACACTGCCTAAATGCACTGTGACAATGAAGCTAATGAAAACACTGACTGGTTTAATCCTGATGAGTGGCACAATTTTTTTGTCACATTTTTATCATGTTACATATTGTCTAATTATCTCAAAATTACCTTCATCTCCAAAAATGTCAAACAGTGTATAAAATATTAAAATTTTTATTTTATCTTCTTTAATACTTCTGAAAGAAAGTATTTGCTTGTTTGGTCTCGTAGAAGCAGTCTTAGCATTTTTTCTCATGACCAAAGCTCTTAATTGTATGCTGCTTATATAACTTATTAGACTAGCAACAAATGCATTATCTCATCTGTAGCTTATGCTTGGTAATCTGAGTAACAAAAAGAAAACGGCAATATCTCACTATTAACATTTTTGTAAAATTAGGGTTCTTAATGTTTACCTCTCGTTGTTGGAACACAAAAATGTTATATTGTTATTATGGCGGCGAACTAAGTTAAGATGGTAGTAGCTAGCTATGCAGATGCAGAGACCCTACCATCAGTTAAACCAAGTAGAAAAATTTCTGCATCCACAGGGAATGGCTATACCATTCTACTAGACCATGGAGGTAGTTTGTTAGTGAAGTTTCATGACAAAAAATATATTTAATAGTAACAAGACTACACTATGTCAAAACTACATTAACTCATGTCTTCTTTGATTACTCTAATAAAACATACATATTTATATGAAAAACTTAATAAATGTTTCACTCCGCAAACTTTTATATTGCACTAGCTGTGTCCGCGAACTATGTTTCGCCATATATTTTTTTCCCGTTTTTACAAAATTTTTCATTCATGCTCAGCTCCTATTAATCATAGTGTGATGTTATATAGCCTATAGCCTTCCACGATAAATGAACTATCTACCACTAAAAGAATTTTTCAATTTGAATCAGTAGTTCCTGAGATTAGCGCGTTTAACCAAACAAACAAACAAACTCTTCAGCTTTATAATATTAGTAAGTAAGTAATTGTCATAAAATCATATTCCATTATTTCGATTGAAATAATCGTCAAGACGCATAATAATCAGGAAGCAGAATGGTAATAAGCATAATATTGTGTGGCAGAAAATCATTTGTCATAAGTATTAAAACCCATAAACTCGAAACAACAACTTGACGCATAATTTTTCAAAGCATAATTAATGTTTATCATATTAATCACAACGAACAAAACGATTACGCAGAATTTCTCTAGGCATAAACTTGCGCGCAAGCATGCAGCAATGTAAGCAAACATGCAGTATGCATGCAAGCATGCAACATGCAAGCAAGCATGCAACATGCAAGCAAGTATGCACAGTGCAAGCAAGCATGTACCATGCAAGCAAGCATGCACCTTGCAAGCAAGCATGCACATGCATGGTTTCTGTCACGGCTCCGACGCTGCGGGGCTCCGGCATTCGAGCTTATCGTCGCAGATGGTGTTCGCTCACCACCGCAGCTTCGGATTGATGGCCGGCGACGGCCATCCTCAGCCGCGGCGGCGAGCCTTAAAACCTCAGCTCGCGGGCCACCTCACCCCTCCGCGCCTACGCGGGTTTGAATTACACTCTAGGGGTAGGACAAACAAGACTACGTGGAGTCGGTTTTGCAGCGATTCGTTTCTGTCACTAGTAGCATGAATGAATTACTTTGTCAAATAAAAAATCAACATTTACTATGAAAAAATTATATCAAACGAAAATATAGAATATTCGAGTATCATATTTGAATAAAATAATAAGTACTTATATGAAATGTTATTATAAAAAGTTAAGTAAAACAGAGTAAACATTATTTCCTTTAAAATAAAATCATTTCTAATTATAATAAATGCCCCAAAATATTAGGGATATTATTAATTATGACACTTAAAATTATGGCAAAATATTTTAGGACTACCAATATTATGTAGTCTACTAAAGAAATTAGGGATTTCATTAATTATGCTTCATAAAATTATGCGTTTGGATAATTGTGCCTTATACAAATTATGCGAAGAAAAAATTATGTGACATTAATGTTATGCTTTTCGATTATTATGCTTAGTGATTTATGCCAAGCGTCTTTATGACAAACAACATTATGCCAAATGAACCCCGTCCCCGTTTCACACAGCTATGACTTTCCCCTGTATCATGCGATGGAGAGTTGAAAATTAGGCAGCCTTATTAACTCTTCTCTCCTTGTTCTATTTATTTCTAGGTAGATTCACTGACTTGTTTTATTTTTTATTAAGAGCTACAGCATTAAAATTTGTGTATAAAATCATTTAAAAAAATTGACTCTTCTATTTTATATAAACAATTTATTTATTAATGTGCCATACATATGACGTTTTCATGATAAAATCTTAATCAAATCTTCTTCATCGTTTCGCTCTTGGCAGAGCGGTCTGGGTCACATCGAGGCTTGTCTGGTGCAGTCAGATACGCGGTTTCCTAATGAGGATTTCACTTGGTTAGGCTAGCGCATAGGGGCGTGAACCTATTATGACTATACTAAGTTTAGTCCTCATGCTGCATGTAGTTACAGTCAGATTGTCATATAATATTATAACTTTGATATGAAAGTCTGTAAAATTGTTAGATGCTTAGAATCCCAATTGCGCGAATACATCATCAGCTTAATGCAGTCCACTGAAGGACAGTTTTTATACATGTCGTACCCCCGACCGGTACCCAGTTTTGTGCATCCACTCACTGCCAGCCATATCGAGCAGATCGTCACCCCAGCTGGCCACACGAAGTCCTACATTGCCTCCATATAGGTGGGATTCCGAGCAAAGCGACACTGCCGCTGCGTCAATGCGTACGCCGCGGCTCTGTCGCAGGGTCTCCGCTCTTTCGAGTTCAGAGGACGGCGACAGTATCACTGCGGCCGGCCTCCAGTTATTCCGCAACCGGTGACCACGACTGGCGATTATTTTTGCATTTAGTGCAAACACACGTTGAAATGAACATGAATCAATCTGTTGTAAAAGATAAAATATTTGAAGAGGAATAAGATAACGATCTGTTGCTTTTATATTTCTCCAATCGACTCGATTAATAATTGCCGCAATGAACAGGGCCTGTACAAAATGTCAATACAAGAAAATTAAAAAAATTTAAATGATAATTTTAAATCTACACGGGTCGATCGAGCGATACAGCGACACTACGAGAGGGAAAGCGCTGATCGGCCACTGTCGCCGCAGCGTCAGTGGTGCTGAGGTAGTGACGCAGCGCAGCGTCAGTATCGCTGTGTTCGTACACAATGTCATACAGTTTTATAGAACCTTGTACTATCACTCTGTCGCGGCGTTACTGACGTGGCTTCATTGCCGCCGGAGCCGCGTTGTTCGGAATCCCACCTTAAACGCAGTCCCCACTCGAGAACTCGGTCACCCCCATGATTCCACTGCCACATCAGTTTGCTGACTCTTTGAACTATATCTAGCAACTTGGCTCCCGATCATATTCATAAATGAAACATCAAGCATACATAGCTCGTTCCAATGCCGCTCGCTACCTCAGTCTTGGGTACTGGTCTCACTTTCAGTGTCGACACCAAAACGTCACACCAGACGAGGTTCCGGAGAGGGCTTAGCAAGGTATCTTTAGATTAGCTTACATTGGACTGGAGTCCCAACGGCATACCGTCGTGGAGTAACAGATTTTCTCGCCTTTAAAAAAGTAAGATTAGGTAGGTAAGTGCAGATAAAGTTGCCGGCAGAAGCTAGTACTAGCTAGCGAGCTGTATTACACCGGTTACAGCTACGTGTCGCTCCTCTCGTTATATATAGCTGTGGTTCGGCTCCTAAAATTAATTTAAAGTGGATTTAAATGTCATTTTATTTATTAAAATGATTAAAAATTAAGATAAGAATCTACACATTGTCCGTTGCTTTCATTTATAAGTTGGAATAAGTCGTAACAAAGTCGAGGTCTTTTAAAGTGTTTCGGTCATGGGAGAGGCAAGCATCGATTCAGGTCGCAATTATTACCGGTTTATATCAATACTTCTATACTATAATATTATATAATTATAAAGAGGAAAGATTTGATTGTTTGTTTGTTTATTTGTATTGAATAGGCTTCGAAACTACTGAACCGATTTTGATGAAAGTTGGTAGGTATAGGGATTTAGGGATACTTCGAGACCAAGGGAAGGACATAGGGTAATTTTCCTATGGAAAAAAATCCCACGAGAAAACAGAAATAACGCGAATTTGGTGAAGACCGGGAAACCGCCGGATGCGGGAAGCGCAGGACCGATCGGTTGAATATCATTGAGATGGGCCTATGTCCAACAGTGGGCGTCTCCTGTCTGAAATGATGATGATCATGAAAGCTGCTAAACAGTATTAGTTCTATATTTCATAGAAACTGCCGACCAGGTGTGCAGCGACCGATCAGGCCAATGAGTTCCCTTGAACCACCTTAAAAGTGTTTGAAGGTCTCTACTCTCTGTAATTGAGTGTTCTGTGTTTTATAGGAATAAAAATTGAGTAAAGTCAACCTTATTTCTAAATGTTAAAGTTGGAAATGTCTTTTCACTGATATTAGTTAAGAAAATTCTATGAATCACTCCTGTGCTTATTTTTTGTTCTTTGTTCATTTACACCGACAGTAGCCGACAGTAGCCGTGCCAGTGGCTATGTATAACCATGATTACAAAAAATCAAGGATAAGTGAAATCTTCTGCGTTACGATAACTACAACTGAGCTGTTAGTTTTTTGTAATGTATACTCAGTACGAGTTTAAATTAATGAACTTGGATTTTGGAGACAAACATGGAATGAAAAGTACAAGTAGTTAATTAAGAACGTCACTTTTTATTCGCAGTTCTGGTCGGATCGGATTTTTATGTAGAAAAATCTACCATTGCAAGTTGTTCTTGTAAGTTGTGGTTAATAGGTCTAACTTTATGTGTAACATAAAATACACGAGGAACTAGGTGTACATAACATTAATTGTACGAAATCCTCTATTCTATGCGAGTTCGACTACCACTTTTTCGTATCTTTATCGTATCTCTGTAGACATCGCTAGGGCTTTACGTGAGAATTTTGATTGAATAATATTTTACGCACAAATGACAATGCTTTGTTAAATTAATTCTTTAAAAAACATTGTCAATATCATCAACCTAGTAACAGGTCCGTTATTAACAATCGTGGCAGCGTCTTGCTTATACAATTTGTTTTCTCCTTTCTTCCCTCGCTTGGGTACCTTTTCAGCAGTATGGACATCAGCGAGCAATTTATCAACTGCATAATAATTAAATGCATTAATACGATGCTCTGGCAAGTTAAATTTACAATTGACAACATTTTGCAAAATTATACTATACAATCATGAAGCCATTTGGTCTTTCTGAATATTATTTCTTTTCAGACTGTGTTACATGCCAAATTAAGGGATATTTTAAAATATA
Organism: Schoenobius gigantellus; assembly: GCA_963935595.1. Lineage (NCBI taxonomy): Eukaryota > Metazoa > Arthropoda > Insecta > Lepidoptera > Crambidae > Schoenobius > Schoenobius gigantellus. Next base: position 3,855,450 of record OZ012557.1, read on the forward strand.
ACCTAAAGATCCAAAAATGCGCAGAGTTAGATTTATAACGTTAATACAATTACCTACTATATCTTAACCATCCACTTTGTCATAATTAACATAGATTCTACAGAAATAGAGGCAATGGAACAAGACGACTGCAATTAGGTCTAGGATGATTTTAAATTTACATAGGTAGATATTAAATAACACATAAATACCCACGTACCTACTTATCAATTATTTTTATGTTCATTTTCATTTTCGCGAAACTTAGTTCGTGGGCACAGCTAGTAAGAATACTCGTATAGGCAGGTACTTTAAAGTGTAACCAAATTTTCAACGTCGCCAGCCGTCACCGCGAAAATCTATAAAGGCATTAGTTATTTCGGTCAGCTGACTCGGCCCTCGCCGGTCCGTGGAGGACCTACGAAATTGCGTGAATAATGTATTCTGTTGGATGTACGCACGTGTCGGTCGGCCACGCGAACCCCAGCCACAGCCAGCACGGCCAGTCGGTCGACAGCTGGGGCCGCGCACTGCCGGTCTCCACTGGTTACCGCACCGGCCTTCACTTGGCAAACTCGCGTATTGTTTACGCCTGTCGTATCTAAGTGCCCATTGTTCCGTTGAGTCGATGTACTACTCCTGCTGCAGTCTCCCGTGTAGTGTATGTAGCCGTTGATGCTCAAACAAAATATGGGAAAGGTTTTCATGTGAGTGCTAGATTGTATTTTGTTTCGTTTTTGGTTAGTGTTGGTATAGTAATTGGTGTGGTTAGCTGTGATTTTTACTTCTGACAGCACTGACAGCGTTAATTTCGATTTTGGGGTTTTCAGTAAAAAGTGTTATGTTGGGCCCTTCTTAATTACAAACCAGTGTCACATTATTTATTATATACAATGTACCTAAGTAACTTTCACAATAATTTCTACCATCAGATAACAAACAAACAAAAGCAATATCCTTTCTTTAATCGATTCATCCTCAAATCATCATCACAGCCCATATACGTCCCCACCGAGGGGCTCGAGCCTACCCTATATTAGGGTGATTAGGCCTTAGTCAACCACGCTGGCCCAGTGCGGATTGGTCGACTTCACATACATCATTGAATTTCTTCGCAGATGTATGCAGGTTGCCTCACGATGTTTTCCTTCACCGTAGGAGCGTCAGACAAATGTACATATATGAAATTCGAAACGAAAAACACATTGGTACATGGCGGGTCTCGAACCCCGACCCCCCGATTGGAAGGCAAGTGCCGAGTCCACTGCGCCACCGACGCTCATCCTCAAATGATAATTCCCAAAGGCGGGCTTTCGAAGTCTATTGATTAATTAATAACATAATATCATAACTAAATCTACACTAGTTAGCGTAAAGGGTAAATAGTAGCAAAGCTACTCATTGCTGCGAGTGCTGAGTTAGAATCACGAACTTGTGAATTTAGAATTAAACACGACTGTAGCTAGTGATTTTGATATAGACTACTGACTGAGTACGAAAAAGACACGAGTCATATTATTATGGCTAAGATAACAACTCCGATATTAGTTCTAAAAAAATTTTCGGTGATACGTTAACCAGAAGGTGGTGTTCGATATTTGAATTACTAGTACGCTTCACTCACGCTGCAAGTTCGCTACTCACAGCAAAAACGATATTCCTGTGAGTTTACAGTCTGCAAAAAGGAAAGCTCTTTTGTGCTTGGGAGTTGGAGGGCGAAAAGATACGAGTATTTTATCAGTCTCATTTTTACATACGACAGGGAAGTTCTTGCCTTCATCTCACCTGATGTTAAGTGACTATTAGGCCGAAGGTGGAGTATAAGTGAGCTTCATCTGAACTAGTTGTCGGAACACAACAATGCTATTAACATTGTTACCATGGTGATAAACTTAGGTAAGACGTTGGTAGCTAGCCAGTCGGGCTCAGAAGCCCTACGACCAACCAAATCAAGCAGAACAATTTCTGCTCCCATGGGGAATCAAACCTCGAACCTCCCGATCAACACGCGGCGGTCTCAACCACTAGACCATGGATGCAGTGACCTAACTATAACATTTTTAAATATTATGTTTTGAATGGGTTCATCATACTCGACGTATACTGATCGAGGCCTGACACGCGTAAAAATCACCATCATCATCATTCATCATTTTACTGACAATACATAACTCCCGGGAGTCCCGGGCCTAAACCTCTACATAAAGCTTTCTCTGTGTCCGAGCGCGCTAGGCGTACGCGTCGGTGGGAACCTGTATCAAATGATGGGATCTAAAGGCGGTGACGTATGTGACGTTATCCACACCGCCGGCAATACAACGCCGTATTTCGCCCCAAGTGTGATGCTTATTCATTTATCAAGGGAATCCTATAGGCAACTACCCGTTGACTTGGAATCATGAAATTCTTCTCTCTTACCACCGCACCACCCGCCATCGCAGTAGAGTTCATCCATATTACCTGGAAACGAGGCTTGAAAAGAGTACTACTCTTCAGGTAGGCAGTGACTGAACTGTGCCCCTGCTGGCGTTGCAGATGTCCATGAGCGGTGGTTACTAATTACCATCAGGTGGGCCACTGGGTCGTCTGCCACCGTCAGCAATGAAAAAAAATTGGCAAAAAATCTGACAGCCGTAAATATGTACATAGTTAAGAAGTAATAAACTTTTGGTGGTCTTGTTTAATTTTGTACGATAAAAATTAAATAAAAATTAAACTTTAATGAAAATAAATTTTATTCAAATTCAAATATAAATATAGAAAGCTCTTTTGAATCGTCCAAATTTTTTACCTCCCACCCATTTAGGACATTTTTTCCGATAAGGAGAAAAGAAACATCAGAATACCTCTAGCTTTCCGCTAGCGGCTTCGCCCGCCTAATTATTGTTTTCCCGTGAGATTTTTATATTTTCTCGTAAAATAATTTTGTAGCCTATTATATAGAAGACTGTTCTTTATAATGAGGAGCTCGAATAATAAATTTCATAGAAATTGGAGCAGATTTTAAATATTTTCCATAGAAACTTTCAACCCCCCAATTTGCACCCTAAGGGGGTGAATTCCAATAAACCATGAAACACGTGTTCAATGAAATGTTTTTAAGAACATGAATTTCAAGTTTTATCAAAATCGTTGCTTATTTTAAAAAATCATACAAACTTGCAACCCCTATTTCAAAATAAGGTTAAAATTTACAGGGTTATTTTTTTTAATAACTTCTTTGTGTGTCCGCATTTTGAATTAAAACAACTGTCCAAATTTGACGTTTCTACCATTAGCGGTTACGGCTGTGCATGCGTCTATACGAGTAGATGGGAACTCCTTATAATAATAACAACATCCATAAATAAATCGTAAACTTGCGCCGCCATTTCCAGAAAAGTGTTTTTTTAGATAAAGTCAAAGAAATGAGTCCCTTTCGAATCAGGGGGGCCAAGGCAAAGTAACAATTCAAAAACGATAGTGAATATGAAAAGAACATAATGTATGGAAATGATTCCATATCGCGAATCATTCCCATACTATGCCGTTCGATACAGGTGGGTTATTGTCTATGAAAAAATCTATGATGATCACTTATAATTTAGCAGCCATCGTAAGCGATCGCGATAGATTTTTTTTTAGACAATAACCCCCCTGAACTGGTATAACCCCCCCTGGTATAACGTAATGGCGGCTCTCTCAGGGCTCAAGTGTCTATTCCGGAATAGGGTATTTATTTACGTACATACCTACATACGATTATTTAAAAGTAATTATAAGGCTTTGTTATTGATCGGTCATTAACTATAATTACAACGTGAGGTAGTTACTTCAAGTAGGTACCTCATTAGTATAATTTAAATACAGGAAATTATGCCCATACAAAATTCCGTTTCTAAATGGTTGATCTATAAATATAAAATCGACTAAGAAAGGCATCAGATTACCCTAGAAACGTTGCAGCACGTCACGAGCGCCAGGAACTAGGGGCTTCGCATGCAAATTGGCGGAAGTTGTCTCTGATTATGCCAGTTACCCACGCGACACGGGGACTGTTTGTGTCCCCATGGTGATGGGCCAAACGTCGCCACGACCCCGCACTCTGCACCCTCGTCAGCGCCACGTGTTCCTCGTAAACAGCGAGTAATCAATATACGTAATATTGTCGGCTGTCCTGACAGTTAGTCGGTTTACACGATGACTCATGGTATACTAGCAAGGCAGGTTCGCGGCGCTCGCGGCGGTACGTCATGCTTTGTACTATTTCCTTTTTTTATTCAGAAAAACTTGGATTTAAAAACATAAAAACCAAATGTACAAGGGCTGGATCATGACTTAGAAAGAACTCTCAACTCCAGGCAACGCTGCTACTCTGTTCTAAGGAAACTTTTAACGTGATTAGCGTCCAGCGTCTCATTAGAAGTCCTAAGATTCAGTCCTTCAGTTGTTGGGGTGCCGATGAAGTTCGCTTCCATTATCGAGCTTATCCTACCTACATTATAACTAAACCTCAAAACTGAACAAAATTAACGAGCGGCCGAGTTATTTTTAATATGATACTACCTAGTTTCGAAGTAAAGTAGTCGCCATTGCTTGCTTTGTGATATATCGTTTGACAAGCGACACAATACACGAATCACGGGATTGCTAATCAAAGTTTGGCTATTTATACTATCAAGTATCAAGCCTTTTCGACACGATTTTAGTATTAAGATCTGAAGTCATAACTAGTTTGAAAGTAATTAAAATAAACTATTGACATACTTATATGTCAATCAAATAAACACGCAAATCTTTGGTTAAGTTTCGTTTGGTCACTTTTTTAGTGTTTTTATTACGAGCTTATACGATCAATAGTTTGTAGTGTTGAATTTTTGCACTATAAAATGTTCGCACAACTAGTCGTGTGCTCGAGTTGGTCCATGGGGGTCCATGGACAGGATATATAACATATAATTTTTACACATACACATTTTTTTTAATATTAGGCCCTTATTTAATTTTGTCACCCACCCACTAGTCTCGTCTGGATTAGTGTAACGCCCACTATCTAAGGCTGAGTAATCGCCGAGGAATTAAAAGCCAATTTACACTCGTGTCGAGTGTAAGCGAGATAAAAACTTGTTTAACATTGCTTATGATTATATTAGCACACGTGCATGCATGGCGCGGTGTCTGTCTAATTAAATAAAATTAGAGCGTGTTCTAGTCATATCGTAATCGTAAGCTCTTGATTGACAGAGTTTAGCGGGACGTTAAAGTTAATAATAATTCTCGAGCTATGAATAATGCGGCTACGTCTTTTATTCTTTTTAGGGTTCCGTACGTCCGAATAAAAAACGGAACCCTTATAGGATCACTCGTGTGTCCGTCTGTACTATCTGTCGGTCACAGTCAATTATCTTCGAATCTACTAGACCAGCCATACTCAAACTTTTTTTTCTTGGGCCACTTTCAGATTTTAGCTGTGTCGCGCGGGCCGCTACCTAATAAATAACAACTTGTTTTTTAGGTGTTAATGAAAAAACCTTTAATTGTTTATTTAAGTCTCAATGAGAATGATTATATTGGAAACATTGTTTAACTTTTTTTCTACATCTGGCTTGTAATTACTGCACGCTACTCTTAATACGTTATCGAGATGAAAATCTGTAAGTCGGTTTCTGTATACGTTCTTTGCATTCATTTTTGAATGAGATGACTCACAAAGAAATGTCGATGCAAAAAACGTAAGCAGAATTTGGGCTCGTTTTTTAATAGTCTTATATTGATCAGGCACTTTTATCCAATATTCTACGTACTCCTTTTCTATTTAAAAATAACTTCTAAGTTTGTATAATTTTTCATTAACACGCGCAACGTATCCAATCTGTGCCCTGCGCTGGGCTTAATAATCCCGCGGAATTTGAAATATGTAATTGACTTTCGTTAATATAATTTGAAGCTACAACGGGTGGGCCACTTTCAAAAGCTTGGCGGGCTCAAACTGCGGCCCGTGGGCCGCAGTTTGAGTATGGCTGTACTAGACCGATTAAGTTGAAATTTGGTACACATATCAATTTGTGACCCGAATGCAGAGGTGTGACGTGTAGATAAAATCTGTATATGGGAGGTAATGTTAGGTGGAAAATTTTAAAAAATAATTGAATACTGCATCGTGTGACATATCAAATGAAAGGTCTTGTTGTGAAGATCTTAAATGTATTTTTTTGTAATTTTAACATAAATAGTTTCCAAGTTATTCAAGAAAATAGGCGAAAATTGACCCCCCCTTATCTCCAAAACTACTGAACCTAAAATTTTGAAAAAAAATACAGATAATAGTTTTCTACTTATAGATTATAGTAAAACCTATAAGAAATCCATGATATTAAATTAACATGGTAAATCACTCAATATTGTGCGTATCAATACCAACTTACATTTGCAGGTGGAATGTGTGGGAGAACATATTTTTCAACTCCAATGTTAATTTATCTAGTCAATGGTACGGAACCCTTCGTGCGCGAGTCCGACTCGCACTTGGCCGGTTTTTTTAACTCTAAACTCGGTAGTTAGGAATTTCCCATAGACATCGTTAATTTGTAACCCATCATTCCTCATTTTCACCAACAAATGTATTCCAATTTCAAACATTTAAATGTAATCAGAAGGCTACTGATTGTATAAATTATTATACACGGTTATTTTTTTATCACCCTGGAAAATTTTAGGGACGCTTCAGGACACATCCAATATTATATAAAAAATAAAAAAAATGAAATAAAAAATATAAAAAAATATTTAAAAAAAATAAAAAAATCTCAAAAAATGCTGCTCACAACTAGTGCAGCATTTTTTGTATTTTTAAAAAAATTAATATAAAATTAAGGAGGGGGGTTATTTTTTTTATTTATATTTAAATCATTCTAATACCATGTCGTGAAGCGTCCCTTAAATTTTCCAGGGTGATAAAAAAATAACCGTGTATATATCTGCAGTAGACGCATTTTAGCAAATAAGCATTGTTTGGATATTGCTTAGTTGCGGGAATCGTGTGCAAATAAATGCACATGAGTCTTAATGTTTCACTGTCAGTTAAAAGCTATCAGGATCTAATTGGTAAACAGCACATATTATTATGACTCCACGCCGGCGATAATTAATTATTCAAAATAAATTCCACATTTCCTCTACATAAATCAACGGTTCCACCATCGTTTGATGACACAACCAACACCACCACGAATGGCGAACGCAGAATTGACGATTTGCCGTGACGTGAAATTCAATTATGCAATGCCCGCCCACAGGCTGGTCTGGAGTGGAGGTCGTTGTACTTTCTTCTGTCTGTTTTTTATAAAGCCTTTACGTAATCGGTGACGTTGTTTGTCAAAATCAGCAGGTAACATGATCACTTCGAAGCAAATACTGATGACATTGTAAACAACTATAAGCTACAGTTATGCCATAAATGGAATGTTATTCTATTCGAAGGCTAGTTACGCCTACGCATTATTTAGACTTTCTTAAGGGGCCACAGTGCCTACTACTAGCGCCGCCATTCGTTTTTTATTAATTATGATAAATTAAAGACATTTCTACAAAAAATAGATCAGTCAACTACTCAATACAGATATTTCAGATTTTTTGAGCTATTCGGGCATAGATTAAATGTATAGGAATAATCATAATCCGAATTATTACCAAAAGTGGCCCTCTTAGCACGAACTCTCGTTCGACGAATTCGTCGATACGATTCGACGAAATATATTTGCTAAAATTCTAATGCCTATGTTAAACTAAAATCTCAAATTAATTAACTAGATACTTCATTACTGTGCTATTATATAGGTAGGCAAAGTCAACAATTTGTTTATCGATCAATAGAACTAATTTCGACTATTCGTTAACAGAACTCGAGAACAAATTATTCCCTTTTCCCCATGCTGGTGTATATTCTCCGGAACCAAATCCTTAGCAAGTCAAGTAATGTCAAAAAATCACGTTGACGACACTGGCTTTTACAATTATTTTTGTTAATATTTGCAGTTGAAAGTGATGAAAAAAATTGATGTGGCGTTTCATGGGATTTATATTTTAATTGCAACATCACGGTGAGGTCATTCGTCAATTGAAAATGATTACTTTATAACCTCTATTATGATGGGTATGATGGGTTATGATGGGTCTTTTGACTTAGTGGCGTATTTTAATATTTCGTTTTTATTCTATTTGCGGAACATGAATTTGTAATAATGTCTGCGTGGTAAGTGTTGCTTGTGCCAGCAAGACAAGAATAAAATGCTTGATCCACAGGACAAGAGATCGATTAATTCATTCAACGTATGTTTGTAGTTTGGTAGTTCAATTTAGGTGATAAGATCAGGCGATTGCTGCAATATCCACCACAATTAGCGACCACATCTATTTATTGCAAGGAGTTAGTCAGTAGCATTTCAGATTTTCAACTTTTCTCCAGCTGCGCACTTTCATATCGCGTGCTAGTGCGCTCATATTCCCTGCTACTCGTTATGACCCCCAATAAATTAGGGGTGGTTTGTAGAACATTGATCGATTTGTTGTATCATAAAAACGCAGAGTAGGTATAGATGCTGAACACGGCATGAGTATGTTTTGTAGATTTACTTTCGTGTTAGGTAGGAAATACGGGCAAGGATCATGCTACCCACTTACAAATGGTAGCCTTTAATGTCGGCTTTATTCATCCTAGACATACATTTTCCACTGGGCATGTGGTCTTTCGAGTGGGCAACCGAAACCTGAAATGGCTATTCTTGTTGTTTGTTTAGGCACTCCCCATCCTCATAATGGTATAGCTTACACTGGGTTAGTCTAAAAGGTGTATCGAACCGAAAGGGTGAGAAAGTAGACATAATACCTAGTTAACAAATTTTGTTCTAACACTTGTAATTAAATTCAGTATTATTGGAGTAAAGGATTTTTAAGATTTCAAAACGGTCTTACTCGCTTCAAAAACATAACTACGATGTAGCCGTCTGATGTTGTTTTTTACATTACGGTCAATCCAGGGTCAACAAAAGAGTCTAATTTATCTGGACCAAATCTACGCGGCGTTACTGAAAAGTATAGACACCTGTCACTCCAAATATTTTATGATGCGTAAACGTAAGTAAGCTTAACTTCGCCCACTTTCAGGTATGAACATTTTTTTAATTTTATAATAATATTTTGTTTAAATGAAAATAAAAAACTAATCGTAATGTAAACGCGTGCATAATATTCGTTTATATTAAGTAATTGAATTGCCTCACGACTCCCACCGCTTGGTACACCCATTTTAACTAACTCAATAAGGAACAAGTGATTTTTTATACAAACCAAAGAAGCTATAGCTTTGACCTCATTTAACCTGATGGTATAATAAATAAGTGTAAAGATGAAGATGGAAGCGAGCTTTCATCTGAACTCCTCAACAACTGGCTATCTTGCCTCTTATTCGAAACACAGAAATATACCCCATATATAAATAAACACCACTATTATGTCCACAAACTAAAAGTCAAGATGGGAGCAGCCTGTCAGAAGTTTAAAATCTCTGTACCAGAATCAAACCAAACAGAAAACCTTTTGACCCCATGTCAATACCGATTGGTCTCGATTAATGAGCCAGGCGGTGGTTAAATGAAATTAAAAGTTGAGTTGAATATGATAGATAATTACAAAGCTCTAATACGTAGGTACAGTGGGCGTCATGTCAAAATTTACATTTGCATTACAAAACCGCTCTTATACCAGCAAAATATGAGGGTCCAAAGGTCAACGTGTAAGGCTCCTACTGTATAATCAACCAAATTGAATCATGACCCACGTTTAAGCTTATTTTCTTACAGACATTCTAATACAATATTATGTAAGTAGAGTTTCGCATACCTAATACAATGTATGTATCCCTGGAAATAACTTATAATTTTTTTGTTATCATTCCACAAACTGACAGCTAAGCAACATGCATTCTACAATAAGCGCGAACGCACACGACCGACTATTGGTGACCAATTTTTTGACGGAGCAAAATAAAAATATGGAGGTCTACGTTGCAACTCACACCAACTACAAGAGCCGTTAAAAAAATATTGCTGTATCCCGGCCGACCCGATGATTGAAGTGAAAATGGAACGTTCGTAATTGTATACGTTACCGCACAAAAAATCGATAAAAAAATCAGTAATCGATTGTCGGTTGTGTGCGCTCGCACTGTTTAAGTTTTGACAACTTCAAGCGAATCATCGAAAAAGTGGGTCATGATTCAACTTGCCGAACTGTATGTACCTTGAAGTTTGGTTTAGATATTTCTTAACACCCTAATAGAATTGATAAAAGAGCCACGCCTAAGCTCGCGGATAAGAAAACCGCAGTTTTCGCTAGTATCGTTTAAAATGACAAAACTGCAGTCATGCGATGATCGCAGCTTTTATCATGGTAAAAATATCGCTTAATTATTTTAAGATCTTATAGAGGAGTTAATAAACGCTTCCAATTTTGAATACGTCAGTTCAGTGCAAAGGTGTAATAAAAAGTACCCAAGTAATGCCAATTTGTCAACATATTGGCGTAAAACGAATAATCGGTGAAGCACGAAGGGCGCGGGCGCAACGACAGAGGCCACTTCATAGCCAAATAAACTATTGTGCAAGCGATACATGGCTCTGTATTCATTCACATGTATTTCAGAATTCCACGTAAATAATGAAATATGCCAGTTCACGTATAATGAATTGATGATTTGAAACGATCACTTGACACGGGCAAATTCTAGCAAAATATACATATAAGTATAGAAATGTCCGTCGATGTGATTGGAACTATTGCTCGAATTAAATACATTTATGTTTTTAAAATTAAGTAAATAGTTACTTGAAATGCAAATCTTTACCGCAACTGAGAAACTTAGTATGATGATACCTATACACAGAGTGTGAGCTCATTGTAATAAAATAAAACGTCTGAAACTATTTACCTACTGTTTGAATAGAAGTTTCTCTTACCTTGTCAGCCATGATAACATTTTCATTCACTGCAATTTACTTAACATGCAAAATTTCGCGGACAAATTATGAAATCTTGCCTGGATCTAATTATATGTATGCAGTGTACCTATACTAATTTTATTGTATATATGTCAGTTACGTGTATTCTCTCTCCCGCACTATCTTCGCATTTGGATACATCCTTCATCAGGTGCGATGTAGGCGTTTGCTAGGTCCACTATAAAAAAATACAGAAATTAGTTCACCAAGACATTAACGAAGTAACCTCGTCGTTGGTCTAAACAACTGCGACTGCTAATCTCGAGGTCCCGGGTCGGTACGGATCGAACAACATTTTTAATGCTTTTTTAGCAAACTGTTAATATCAGCAAGGAGTTTGGAGTAAGTGCCCGGATACTTGCAAAAGGTTCGTCCTCTAGGACAGAGGATTTTATTAAAATGTGATTTTTGGGTGCTTATAAATACCCCCTGCCTACCTTAACTTTCGCGCCGAATGGGTTTTATTTTTTTTGGTTTCAGACATATGTAGACATTAAATCTACAAGTTTGGTATTAGTGGTACAATGTCAGTATTAGATCAGTAAATAACCGATGCTCGCCGCCGAGCCGAGCCTTTTACAGTCACACAATGTCCCATTGACCGCCAGCCAGCCATATGTTCACCGCATGCGCTTCCATTCGCTCAACACCCATCATGGATCTGGCTCATGAATGTCCTGCCTTATATGCAGGTTTTCTTTGCATCACTGTCACATATATCGTTCTGCTGTTCGACTTGTACACTATTAAATTTTCGTACATAAAAGCTACTCAATTGTAAACCACATGTGAAATATTCACTTCTATTAATACTCAAAAGTATTGCAGACATTACAATTAGTACAACACCAACATAACACCATTCATTTAACGCTGATCACGTCTGCTTTATGTGCCACAACGGTGTGTGTTACGTTTGTAATATTGCAATGTCATTTCCAGTCCACATGTATCAGAAACCACGATTCCGTCTACATCAGGCCTTCAGTCGAAAGCCCCGGATACCGACAACATGAGAAAGAACGGGGAGGATGAAACAAGCAAAGAGAACGAGGGATCGCAGTCGGACTGGGTGTGCGGGGGGCCGGTCGGGTCGAAGGCGGCGGTGCTCGTGTTCAGGTCCTGCGTGCTCGCGTCCAGGACTCCGTCGATGGAGTCGGCGACGAAGACGGTGGGCAACAACACTGGGACTTCCATGCTGCTGAACAAAGCTAAGAACATGGCGAGGAGGCTGGTGGCGGAGCCGCACTCGTTCAACGTCCGCCCCAAGGTGATCATGCAGGACGTGATGGACACGTTCGGTAATAACGCCAAGTACCCGAGCCAGGCGTACGTGGTGAGGCACGTGAGCGACTCCGACGTCCCGGAGACGGAGCCCGTCGAGGAGCAGGGCCACGAGACCCACAAGAGGGACATCGAGGACGTTCTCAACGATTTAAGTAAGATAACGCTGAAGAAACACCTTAATATTGAGAATACCACAGCTAATATCAAACCGCCTGAAGATCCGCCCCCCGCGCCTAAAGGTAATCACATGATTTTGCATTACGAAAATTGTTGTCAAATTAAAAAATGAAAATATGTACAGTAAGCTCCTTATCAAGCTATACTGATAGACCTTTGGACCGTTCTTATGTCGCTCGTAATAGTGGCGGTTTTCGTAGTTTAAATGTATAGCTTGAATGTGAGCTTACTGTACTTATCGGTATATGGAATTAATTACTTATGGGCTTTATACCCTTTTTAGAAATGTATTATTGCTTATTACAATTACATTATTTGCTTACAGTTGAAACCAAAGAAGAAAAAAAGAGTAAAAAGGCAAAATGTAAAAATAGGAAAAAGACTCAGTTACAAAGAACCCTCTCGCCGTCGGATAGCGACGACTCTGAGAATATTCTAGTCAAAGAAGTAGATAATGTTAAGGTAAGCGTAACAAGTTAATACAATTGTCTAATCCAGGGGTCTCCAAACTACGGCCCGCGGACCAAATCCGGCCCGCCAGTGCCATCAATCCGGCCCTCGACAGCCAATGTCTTATGTTGTTACTAGCTGAGCCCGCGAACTATATTTTGCCTTAAAAGTTCAAAGAATAACTGTAAATCTACTTTCCCGCGGGAACTACTTACTTTTCGGGGATAATCAATAGCTTATTATGTGAACCCCGTTTATTTTAAGGCGAGGGAATCTCTTTACGATTCAACAAGGGTTTGAAAGCTGACAAGGCCGCCCCAAGGATATGCCATTAGACTCGGGTATAAACCCCATACCTGGTTAAACAAAATTGCATCCAAACCAATTTAGTAGTTTTTGCGTGAAAGACTAACAAACATTCATACTTACAAACTTTCGCGTTTATAATAATTTTGTAAGGACTATTGCTGTGATAAGTTGAAGAAGAAAATACAATAGTAATTCAAATAAAAAAAAAAAGTGTTTGCTTTGGTCGCGCACTCTGCGACTAATCTAAAATATAGCTAAGGGCAGAAAAATTAAAACTGTTTTGGAATTGGAACATACTGAAGAAATCAATATGGCCCTAAGGCTTCAAAGTTTGGAGACCCCTGGTCTAATCTATTGTTGTTCTCGTCAATATGTCATCAGTTCAGTGGACCTAGAAAAAAGCCACACTCTTATTTTTCGCAATCGTTCCACTGAAAAAAAGTATGCAGATGACATTAGCGGCGGCGGATGACATAAAAAATAGCGTGTGGTTGTTACAGTTACAGGCTAATGTCTTTTCCATACATTTTTACTGCGGAACGACTGCGGAATAAGCCTGTTACTTTTGTCTAGGCCCATTGTTCAGAAGGGCAAAACTGGCACTTAAACGTAGACTTAGTATAGTCTTATGAAGTTTTAGAGAGTTCGAAAGAGACTACTTTGTAGCCGATTTTGAATGACAGATCAGCCACATTGGATATTGAAATTCAGACATAATATTGGAATTATCAAATCAAAATTGATCACATTTTAATGAGCTATCAGTACCTCTATACGCCAGTATATTCTAAGTCTATGCACTAAAACTACTGGGTACTGTGTTTGACATCTTTGTCACAAATTGGCAAATCTTACAACGAAACACGTGGTATTTATGGGACAGTTCTTTTAATCTGAATCTTCAGCTACCTACATAGCAATTTTTATTTTACAAACATACGTAGGATGCTGATTCAAAGAGATTCTATAATATGTTACAGGTTTTAGACAGTAACCAAATGCCGGCCCGCGTGTTGAACATCACGTACAAGCTCGTAAACACGGAGACCAAGCTGCTGCACCGGTTGCTACAAGCGCATGGTTTAGTGGAGACCAGCGCCGATGATAAGAACTACAGCCTCCTATGGTCCGGCCAACACCCTAAGCCGGACGTGCTACGCTCCATGTCGCCGTACCAGCGAGTTAACCACTTTCCCAGGTGATTTTTTGATTTTTGTAATTCGTCCTGCTTTTAAAAAGGCAAAGGGAATCAGATTCCATTGAGAAAATTCAATCCATTGGATTGTCGTTAATTTAATAATATATTTAGACATGTGGCTTAGGGCTGTTACACATATAAGCGGGCCGGCATTAATCGACTCAGCCGAGCACGCAGGAAAAAAGCCACTTGGCTTCCCGGATTTATACACAAGGCCGAGCAATAGTGGGATAGCTTTAATTGTTACAGACGGGCAATAAAATCGAATATATGCAAATAAAATGTTCGATAAAAACCCGCTCGGCTAGCCGCGTATAATATACTAGGGTAAGCCCGGTCGGGCTTTGTTGTTCAAAAAAAAGGTAGTGACGATTCGAATGTTGTGTCGACCCAAATGACCTACCCGATCGGCACAAGCCGAATGAAGCCGAACGAAAGTGCAGTAATCACTCCGAGTCGGCTTTGCTGTTCGACAAATACTGCCGAACTAGTGTTGCCCAAAATCGGTCTTGGTCTTGCATTCTTGCGAGACTATTGGTGCAAGACCGAGACCAAGATCGGCCTAATTGTAACAAGGCCAAAACCAAGGCTGATCCATACAAGATTTGAGAAAGAGCAAGAGTCTTGCTCAAATCTGGCATCGGTCAGTCTTGAAGTTGGTTTTGGCACGGTAATAGTATAATACAGTAAGTGGACTCGGCCCCTCTTTGAAATTTTATACCTCCGGCCGCTCGGCATCGCTTGGTGCGTGGCCCGCGATAGGGCTGCCCGTTTACCGACCGTGCGCTGCGTTTGACCCGTGCGTATGCCCTGCGGCGAACTGCATTCGTGACAGCCCTTGTAGCTATGCGATCCGAGTGCGATCCCAGATCGAGGCGCGTAGGCATAGCGCGTGTTTCGACCGTTTCTATGAAGTCATTCTACTGTATTATATATACTATTACCGTACCAAAACCAACTTCAAGACTGACCGTTGCCAGATTTGAGCAAGACTCTTGCTCAAATCTTGTATGGATCAGCCTTGGTCTTGGTCTTGTTATAATTAGGCCGATCTTGTTATAATTAGGCCGATCTTGGTCTCGGTCACGCACCAATAGTCTCGCAAGACTACAAAACCAAGATCGACTTTGGGCAACACTATGCCGAACCGACAATGCCGGCCCGATTATGTGTGTAGTAACCTTAAATGGTTAGGCCCTTTCAAATGTAACAAATCATTATGCTACTCATATGCACTCAGATGAAAGCAAATCTCCAGCCTGAGAGGGTAATGTTAGCGAACTCAAAATGGTCTCGTGATTCATCGGTTAATTGTCTGGTACATTTTTAGCTTACATGATTCAGAGCCTATACTAAATGGAGGATCGCTTGGGTTTTTTTCTCCATCAAAGCTGCGAACTACCGTGTCATGCTGTTTTTTTTACAACTAAATTGGCAAACAAGCAAGCTTTGGACTTGCTTAGGAACGCGTTACGCAACCCAGCATGTTTCTTACTGTCTGTGTCTTTTCAAAAGAATAGTAGTCCATGTTAGTTTTAGATGCTTTATAGACACACGTTGACGCAGATAAATTTGCAGATAAGCATTAAATTTTTATAATAGACTAGTTGACATATTTCAAAATTTATATAAATATTTCAAACTTAAACACAACATGTAACAAAAATAACTCACACCCTGAAAGTAGTTTGTTACAAATATGCAAATAAATCAGCTTCAGCCACTTTTTATTTTAAAATGCTAAATTAAAATTTATTTGTAGCCTCGAAAATGTATAAATAATTTAAAAATTTTATAAAGCTTATGAGAATAAAAGAAATGATGACAATTTTTTTGATGTGAAACTTCTATAGCGGCGGGTCAGACCGACTGTTGGCGTGGCGTGGCGAGGCGATGCGGCACGGCATGCGTCGCCACTATATATTATGCATATTACTTGTACAAAATATGTAATTTCGATGTTTCACATCTGCCAGGCGTCCCGCGACTTATTACAATAAAAATAAGTAAATTAAAAAATTGATTAAATATTGTCGTAGTTTTATTAAAAATGATTTATTTACAGATTTAACATTAAGTTTGTTAAAGTCAGAAAAAAATACTTCGAATTCGAAATTGAAGTCTCGACTACTCTCGACCACTCGAGACAATTCGTGAGCCTTTATACTTCTAAAAATGCAGGTGCTTCACATGTCTATTTTATGTGTTTTGATTGGTCTGAAAGTCAGATATGATTAAAGCTCGAAAAATAGATCGCGAATTCGGACCTTTATAGTAATAATAATAATAAATTTATTTATTTACCTACATGGAAATTAAATGATTTTAATATGATAAAACGGTCCAAGATTCAGCATAATACTGCCGCCTTGGCTGACAGCTGATATTCTGTCCTGCCCGTCGCTTAATAAGTTGGTACAAAGTTTATTTACAAATGTGGTACATACATACACAACAAATAAATCCATAAAATTAAATCCCAAAAAAAAAGTTTTTCACGAATTAGCGACCACTTATCCCCAGTAGGGTTAGCATATTAGCACGAACATTTGCGTCAAAGTATTTGTATCGTTATAGTAAAATATTTGTATTGAGAATTGTATAGCGCCCCTACACAGCTGCACTTGGAAATTGGAATTAAATTTGGAAGCACGAAACTACTGTGTAAATTTTCGTAGCATAACGTAAGCGTAACGTTGTACATTTGTATGAAGATTGTGAGCACGTACAGGGCTTTGACTTAATCGTCAAATTCGAACGCTGGCTATCGAAAACGTACGAATATTTTACGATTATGAAGGTGCTTCGTGCTACGTACTAGCGCCATCGTGTCGTGAACTCGATACGTTAACGTTACGAATCATACAAATATTCGTGCTTCGCCTACAGATCGTACGAGCTGACCCGCAAGGACAAGCTGTTCAAGAACATAGAGAAGATGCAGTATTTCCGCGGCGCGAAGCACTTCGACTTCGTGCCGACCACGTTCCTCATGCCCGCGGAGTACAAGGAGCTGTGCACCGCGCACTATCGCACCAAGGGCCCGTGGATCGTGAAGCCGGCCGCCTCCAGCCGCGGCCGGGGCATTTATATCGTTAACACGGTATTTTGAACGATTTTACAATTATTCCCAGTGTAGATAGTTGTGCTCGGTCGAGTGTGGATAGAAGTGCGCAGCTGAGTGTGGATAGTTGTGCTCAGTAGGGTGTGAATAGTTATGCCCAGTTCAGTGTGGATAGTTGTGCTCGTTTGAGTGTGGATAGCTGTGCCAGTTGAGTGCGAAAAGTTGCGCCCAGTTGACTGTGGATAGTTGTGCTCAATTGAGTGTGGAAAATTATGCCCAGTTGAGTGTGGATAATTGTGTCCTGTGGAGTGTGGATAGTTGTGCCCAGTTGAGTGTGGATAGTTGGGCTCAGTTGAGTGTAGATAGTTGTATTGAGTTGAGTGTTGATCATTGTGCCCAGTTTGTATTGGATGGTTTTGATTAGGCTGTTGAGATGCATGGATAATGTGCGCACATTATGCATGCATCTCACACATATTAAATTACTTCATTTATTCATATTAAACGTGATTTGATAATCAATTCGGTTTCAGACCAGGGCTGTCGACACGGAGCGCTATATTGAGTCTTAAGCATACGATCAAATATTACGTACGGCGTGAAACGCCAGTTGTGGCCTGTTTTCTTGACCTATCAAGGGCTTTTGATCTGGTCTCATACGACATATTTATTTATGGGAAATGCTTAAAAAATGTCAATCACCTTCCGAAATCATTAACATATTTAAGTTTTGGTATGAAAAACAGGTTAATAATGTAAAATGGGAGGGGGTACTATCCAGACCTTATAGGCTGAGTTGTGGTGTGAGACAGGGGGGGTTGAGCTCGCCCACACTCTTTAACTTGTACATGAACGAGTTGATAGGCCAACTCAGTAGCACTAGAATTGGTTGTCATATAGATGGTATAAGCGTCAATAACATCAGTTACGCGGACGATATGGTGCTGCTGAGTGCGTCTGTCTGTGGATTACGAAAGCTTCTTAGCATATGCGAAGCATACGCCACATCTCATGGTCTAATTTATAATGTGAATAAGAGTCAGGTCATGGTTTTTGAGGCCGGGAAAAAACGAACTGAAAAGATCCCCTCTTTGTTATTAAACGGTCACGTTTTACAAAGAGTCTTCAACTTCAAATGTCTTGGACATATGTTGACTCCAGACCTCAAGGACGACGAGGACATAGAAAGGGAGCGAAGGGCATTGTCAGTAAGAGCCAATATGATAGCTCGCAGGTTTGCACGATGCTCACGTAATGTCAAAATAACATTGTTCAGAGCTTTTTGCACATCTTTTTACACGTGCAGCCTGTGGGCTGAATTTACTCAAAAAGCTTATAATGCCCTTCGTGTACAATATAACAATGCGTTCAGGGTGTTGCTGGGGCTTCCTCGCTTCTGTAGCGCGTCAGGGATGTTTGCGGAGGCGCGAGTTAATTGCTTTTATGCAACAATGCGTAAGAGATGTGCTTCCCTGGTGCGTGGGGTGCGCGGCAGCGCCAACAGCATCTTGAACATGATAGCAAGCCGACTGGATTGCATATATATCAATCGATGCTGTACAGTTTCTGGTGGCATGGCACGGAGTTAACAATAATTTTCTTTCTTTCTTTTTGTTTGTAATTTATTAACATAGTGCTTAAGTTCTTTTTAACACCTAACCTAAATGAGTCTGTGTTACTTTAATACATGAATTATTATTATTATTATTATTATTCAATATGGTTCATTTGTAGTAGAGTTAAAAATTGTGTTTTGTTAAATGCGCGCTTTTAATATAGTCTACTCATTACTCCAATTTACAACCTGCCCGAAAAAGATTCAAATTAATTCAAATTAGACGTTTGGACTTGACTTAAAGAATGAATAAAGTTATTATCATCCTTCGAAAAATCCTAATTTCAAACTCTAACTCAAAAATCTTTATTCAATATAGACCTTTACAGGCACTTATTGACGTCAAAAAAAAACATAAAAATTTTCAACCAATAATCTAATTAACTAAATTATTTAATCCTTGTATGTACACACACCCCAACCATTATTAAGATGTGTGCAAATACAAATCAAATGAAAAAAAAATTGACTCTACACCTGTTCGGAAATTGGGAGAGCCTTCTCGAGAAGAACAGGCAAGAACCTCGGAAGGTCTTGTATTTTTTTTTGTCTCCTCTTTTAAAATGCCAACATTACAATAATTTTTTAATAATATAGATAATATAATGATTGCTTGATCCGTTTTCCAATTATATTACTTCATTTTTCAAATTATATGGTGTATTTTTCTATTTGTATTAACAATTAATGTAAGCATTCAACTCCTACAGTTTTACCTATATCATTTGACCGCATCATTTCACACCACATACGTATAAAGGGAAGCAGACTTAACATAATTTTACTCACACATTTGTCATAACTCATAAGTAATGTAGGTATACCGTTTTTACTTCAATTCCAAAGTGACATGATATATCGCTATTTCTGTTTTTCGTCTATGGCGATACGAACGCACACATAAACATTTCCGAAGCCGTGGCGGACGCCACGTGGACGCCATGTTTAGCTTTGTCAAAATAAGAGACAAATGGCGTCGTGACATTGTGTTATAAACTTATAATGTTGTGTTTTGTGATTATAAATAAAAATAACTGCTGATCGGACAAGAACAATGGTAAAGTGCTGTGCCCCGAAGGAAGTGTTCTAACGCATCATATAATAAAACTCCAGAAATTACAATAAAATTAAATTAATATTGTTTGTGTGTGAGTAAGTAATGTTTACATGTGGTAAAGTTGCCACGCCTTTTGAACGATACGTTAAGTCCGCGTCCCTTTATACGCCTGTGTTTCACACAAACTTCTAGTGCAGGAGTGCGTTCAGAGCCTTCGCGCGAAGTAAAACTTTTCGCTCTAACCCCGTTCAATGCTTTCGAGCGTAACGCCCGGGTGAAACAACCGGCCCGTTCAAGACCTTAGAGTGTCGGCGCGAGTTACAACCGAACATCCATCGAATTTGATGGTTGTAAAACGCTCTGACGCTTATTACTGAAATACTCTTACGACGTGATTGGATTATATTGCCGGCCATAATCTAAAATGTCATCTTATAGAAAGAGAGAGAAATAAAAATTCATGTAAAAGAGGGAGATAAAAGATTTGGCTGCTGCAATGCGTTCAACGCCTCTGAGCGAGTTAAAAAACAACCGGACAACTACACCCAGACGCTCTGAACGCGCTCCCGTTCTAACGATCGAAAGCAAAGGGAAACTGTCACTCGCAGCCGGAGCAGATACCGAAGGGCGAGAACGTCGTGGTGGCGAAGTACATAGACAAGCCGCTGCTGATCGGCGGTCACAAGTGCGACCTGCGGCTGTACGTGTGCGTCACCTCCATCGACCCGCTGCTCGTGTACATGTACGAGGAGGGCCTGGTGAGGTTCGCCACCGTCAAGTACGACGGCACCAACAAGAACCTGTGGAACCCGTGCATGCACCTCTGCAACTACAGCATCAACAAGTACCACACGGACTATATCAAGTGAGCTATGTCGTCTGTCGCTTTTCTATTTGTTTATTTATTTAATACTAATTTCTCACAATGGACGAGATTTCATTGTTACTATCTTATAACTAGTATTTAATACTAGCTTTCCGCTCGCGGCTTCGCCCGCGTTATTATTGTTTTCCCGTGGGAATTTTATATTTTTACGTAGGAAAAGTAATTTTGTAGTCTATTTAAGCCCGGATAATAAATTTCATAGAAAGTGGGGCAGATTTTAAATATTTTCCATAGAAACTTTCAACCCCTATTTGGCACCCTAAGGTGATGAATTCCAATAAACCATGAAACACGTATTAAATTAAATATTTTTAAGAGCATGAATCTCTAGTTTTATCAAAATCGTTGCAAATTTGAAGATTTTTCCATACAAACTTTACGACACGGTTAGTGCAGAGATCGCCTACTGCGCAACGGGTCGCTGGTTCGATTCCCGCACGGGACAGATGTTTTGTATGGCCTACAGAAGTTTGTTCCGGTCTGGGCGTATGTGCATGTGATATTCTATGTTTGTAACTGCACCCACGATACAGGAGAAAATCCTAGTGTGGGGCGACGTTTTTAAAATAAATAAATAAAATATAACCCCTATTTCATCCCTTTAGGGTTAAAATTTTTAAAATCCCTTCTCAGTGTGCGTTCGCATTTTGAATTAAAACAACTGTCTAAATTTCACGTTTCTACCATTAGCGGTTGTTCAGTTTGCTTTTCTGAACAAGCACACAAAATTTTTTTTGTAACTAAAAAATAAACTTGTTTAGATTTTGAAATACGATTTCAAAATAAGGGATACGTTTTTTTTTTGTTTTTTTCTCATAATTTTTATTCTATGTCGACTTAAAAGTAATTTGAAAAAATGGTCATTCTAAAATAATACTATTTATTTATTTCAGGCTTTTAGAGCCCATAATGATACACAATACAATTCATATACTTTAAAACTAATTGTTAAAGAGTAGGTATATAGCAAAACTTCCGATTAAAATGTCGGTAGTTGGTACTAACTACGCAGGCCAATGGTGCACCGCCCGCCCTCCCTCAATCGCATGCGACAAAGGAATATCAATAATTAGTACCACACCAACATGCAAATACTTAAATTCGACGCGTTTCGCCACTCCAAGTGGCATCATCAGGATGTTGTCGCCTTCGCTGCGCTCGGACGACTGAGCAAGCTGTGAACGAGCCGGCCTTTTATAGAGCGATCACAACAACCGTCCGAGTTGTGTCGGTATAGGCGCACGTGGCCGCCATTGTAACAGCGCGCACGTGGCGCAGGTGTTGTTTACAAATTAAAAACACGTGTGTTGAGAGTGGACTGTATTTAGGTACTTGAGTTAAACGCTGATTTCTTTGTGATAATATTTGGAGCTTTATTTTCTTCTTCCAAGACGACTTCCACTGACCGACTACAACTGACTACAATTTATCAGCATTCGGCCCTATATTTATACACTATCTGTTGGTCCGCGGGGGGACATCCCGCCCGCGGACCAATCAAAACGGGCCGAATTTATTTATGATATGGTTCATTCATGGGGACTTGGCCCGCACAAGCTTAGACTACGTCCGCTGCTTAGTTCTGGGTCCCCGGCACTTGCGAACTGTCGTCAACATCCTCCCCCCGGCGAGAACTCGTACTCGCCTTCGCCGTAAGACAGTGCAGCGCGTCCTCTCCCTCTAGTCCGGGGAGAGTGCGGTAAGACAGGCCGATGTGCAGCGCGTCCTCTCCCTCTAGTCCGAGGAGAGTGCGGTAAGTCAGGCCGATGTGCAGCGCGTCCCCTCCCTCCGGTCCGGGGAGAGTGCGGTCTCGATGACTAGTTTTACTAGTTTTGACGTAGGGCGCAGAAATGTTCCCGTCCGGGTTTTCACACGGACGTTTCTCGTTACGCCGTCCGGTCCCGGGAAAATCTTATCCACGTGTCCTCGTGGCCAGACATTCCGGGGAAGCGTGGGGTCTGCGATCAGGACTATATCTCCTTCGTCGAACTCCGCTGGCGTCGCAGCTTTGGGGCGAGGCACAAGGTTCGGAAGGTACTCCCGTACCCATCGACGCCAGAAGTGATCGGCCAGCGCTTGTGCCGACCTCCAGGTGTGGCGGTTCGCTTCGTCGCAGGGCCCGACGATCGGTAAGCCGCTTGACGATCCCACCAAAAAATGGTTTGGTGTTAGCGCTTCTTCGTCCTCACTACTGACGGAGACATGAGTCAGCGGCCTTGCGTTGATGCAATGTTCGGCCTCCGCCAGCAGCGTCGCTAAAGTTTCTTCCCTGGGGGCCTTTTCGAGCAGAGTAGCCCCCAGCGCAGTCTTCACTGAGCGTACAAGGCGCTCCCACGCCCCACCTTGGTTCGGGGCTCCCGGCGCGATGTATTTCCATCTTAAGTCGTAGTTCGCGCCGAATTTCTTTAGCTCTGGAAGCCACTCCTTGTAAGCCCTTTTTAGTTCCGTGTCCGAGCCACGGAAGTTAGTGGCATTGTCTGTCCAGACGACGGCGGGCCACCCTCTCTTTGCGGCCATCCTCCTAAGGGCCATTATCGCCGAATCGGTCGATAGCGATGCCACCAGTTCTAAGTGGATTGCCCTCGTGGTGAGGCACGTGAACAAAGCGCCCCACCTCTTTTCACGTCGTCGCCCGATCGCCACCATCATTGGCCCGAAGAAGTCCAATCCGCAGCGCGAAAACGGTCGTTCATAGGCCGCCAACCGTTCTTGCGGCAAATCTCCCAGCGGCGGCGTCACAGGGCGCGCTCTTCTTAGGCGGCAAGTTTGACACGCTCCCGCCACTGTCTTCACCGCTGGCCGAAGTCTAATCACCCAGTATGCTTGTCGAAGATTGTTCACCACGGCTTCGGGATTTGCGTGTCCTAGCCGACGATGTTCGCGCTCTATCAGCAATTTGGTAAACGCATGTCGACCGTTGAGCACCACAGGATCGTTTCTTGTTGACAGACGAGCGTGGCGAATTCTTCCGCGGAGCCGAATCAGCCCGTCGCTGCCTCTGGTCAGGTCAAGGCGGTTAAGGGCGCTGTTCTTCGGCGTCCTCGCATCAGCCGGAAGATTAATTAGTTCCGGGAAACTCTCTCGTTGCGCCTGCTTTAGCCACAACTCGGCAGCTCTTCTGCTGTGGTCGACGGTTCTTTCTGTAGCTCGGCGTCGACAGCGGTCGATGAAGTATAGTACGCTGGCCGTCGCGCCGATGAGTCGTTCAAGCCGCGAAAATCTCGTTACTTCCGGCAGCGAGGGGTGCGGCTCGATGGAAATAGTGTACGCTGTCTCTACGCTCTCTTGCGTCGCTTTCTCATCGCGCGGCCATTGCCTCCTCGGCCCCCGCAGAAACTCCGGGCCACGAAACCATAAGTCGTCGCGTCCCTGCGGCACATATCCTGAGCGAGTGGCTATATCGGCGACGTTCAGCGCCGACGGGATCCAGCGCCACTCTGTCGGCTGTGACAACTCTGTTATTTCGCCCAGCCGATACGCCACAAACGGTGAGTACTTCTTGCTCCCGTTCCTTATCCAGTGGAGCACGGTTTGCGAGTCGCTCCAGTACACGGTTCCGTCCACGGGAATACGGTGATCCGCCTTAACGCTTTGAGCGAGCCTAGCTCCGATGAGCGCAGCCTGTAGCTCCAGCCGTGGAATCGTTTGTGTCTTCAGCGGCGCGACCTTCACCTTGGCCGAGACTAAGATCGTTTCCGAGGTGCCATCTTCGTTTTTGTGCACCCAATATGCCGCCGCAGCGTATGCGTCTTCGCTCGCGTCGCAGAAAACGTGTAGTTCGCGACGCGTTACTTTTCTCCCCCCGTTGTAAGACCGGGGCAAGCGCAGTCTGCCGACGGCTTCCAGGCTCGTAAGCCAGTCTTTGAACATCGACGCAATCTCGGGAGGGACTGGCTCGTCCCAGCTCGTCTTCAGCCGCCAAAGTTTCTGTAGCGCGATCTTCGCTGTAGCAGTGTAACAGCTCAACAGCCCGAGAGGGTCATAAATGCTCATGACTGTCGAGAGTGCTTCCCTTTTCGTCGGCGGCCGAAGTTGCGTCTTCACCTCGTTCGGGACGTGAGCCAACGCGACGTTGAAGCTCAACGTGTCCTCTTGCGCGTCCCACATGAGGCCCAGTGCTTTTTCCGGCTTCCCAAGGAGCGTAGTGGTCGCGCGGCGTTCACTCTCTACGTTCTTCAAGAGTTCCGCGCTGTTACTATTCCACCCCTTCAGGTTGAAGCCAGCTTCTTTGTGCACTTCGTCGACTTGTTGGATCGTTCTCGCTGCTTGTTCTAGTTGATCGAAGCTTTCGACGTAATCATCCATATAGTGTGCTTCTGTGATTGATTTTAGAGCATCTGGATGCGTCTCGGCGTATTGCCGTGCGTTCTCGTTCCGAACGCTGTGAGCGAGAAACGGTGAGCTTGATGCACCGAATATCATAGCCGTCATCTTCATTTTGACTGGCGGTTCTTCGCAGTTTTCGCGCCATAAGAACATTTGCGCGGGCTGGTCTTCTCTTCTTATGTTTATGCGTAGAAACATTTCTTCGACGTCCGCCGTTACTGCGAAGCTGCCTTCCCTGAATCGGAGCAGTATTTTCGGTAGGGACTGTAAGAGGTCAGGTCCCTCCAAAAGAGCGTCGTTCAATGATACTCCATTCGTCTTGGCAGCGGCGTCGAAAACTAGACGGGTCTTCCCGGGCTTGTTCGGGTTGCGTACGGCGAAATGCGGAAGGAACCATGCGATCGGACTCTGCAATTCTGTGCCGTCGCAGGGCTTGGCGTATCCCTTCTCGATGAGGTTCTTCATCTGTTTATAGTATACGGCTTTCCTGTCCGGGTCGCGTTCTAGCTGCGTCTCTAAGTGCCGTAGCCTTTTCAATGCCGCGTTGTAGCTAGGCGGCAACTCGACGTCATCTTCTCTCCACGGCAGTCCTACTTCGTATCTTCCGTCGACCCGTTTGACGGTGGACTCAAAAATACTCAACGCTCGCTTGTCCTCTGTCCTCGTGTGCGCTGACTTCAGCGAGATTCCCAGCGATTCTAATTGAAAGTGCTCGCTGACCTGCCGTTCGATGTCTTGCGTCCACACGTGCAGCACTTCATCTTGGCGCTTGATTATTACTTTGGTCGGTGCCGTTCCGTGCACCACCCATCCGAGTTCCGTTCGGGATGCCGCGGGTTCGTTCCGTTTGCCCACGCGCAGTTTTCGGGTAACAATCAGCGGCCAATTATCGGATCCGATGAGAATGCGAGGTTTCGCGTTCTTGTACACGAACTGATCTTGCAGGTCAGTGAGGTGATCAAACTGCACCTCTTCCTTTGCAACTGATTGAGTGGCGAGGTTCAGGTCCGCCATTGTTCGCGCAGAACACGCCTTGAAATTTCTCGTGTTTCGTTCGGCGATGCGTAGTGAAACGACGCGGCTGTCGATTTCACGCTGTCGGTCGTCGATCCCTTTTACGCGTAGCTGCGTCGCGGGGCCATCCAGGCCTATCTCTCGTGCCAGTCCGTCTTCTATGAGCGTCACTGTGCTGCCTTCATCGAAGAGCGCGTATGTGTTACGCTCCCCGTTCTTGCCCGATACGGTTACTGGGCAAACCTTGAGTTTCACAGTGCACTCAGTTCGGGTTGAAGAGACGCTTGCTTCCTCCGGCTGGTTAGTTCGGGCCGCAGGTGCTTCGGCGTGAAGCAAGCGGTGGTGCGGCCGACGACATCCATTCACGCCACATGGTTTCTGGCGGCAATTTATTCTTCGGTGCTTGCTCTTCAAGCACTTGAAACACAAGCCAGCTTTCTTCGCGACGTTCCATCGTTCGTCCAAACACATCTTCTCAAACTCGTCACAGGTGTCAAGTCGGTGTGCGTTGTTGCACTGTGCACAGCGTTCCGGGTCGGTCTTGTTCGACGACGACGATTCTGCTACGTCGTACGCCCTCCTCCTCTGTTCGGGTTTAGGGGCGGGGCGTCGCGGCGGTCGCGGCGTCGGTTGCGCGTCGTCGTACTGTGCACGGCGTTCCGGCTCGGTCTTGTCCGACGACGACGGTTCTGCCACGTTGTACACCCTCCTCCTCTGTTCGGGTTTAGAGGCGGGGCGTTGCGGTGGTTGCGGCGTCGGCTTGTGAGTCGTACCGGAGTATCCGTGCTTGAGCGCTCGATCAGCCTCTTGCATGAGGAACGTGGTCAACTTGACTATTTCCGGCTCAGGTTCATTGTGTTCTTCGGCGTAGTCGCACCATTTCGTCTTTAGATGCGGGCTAAGCTTCTCGAAGATTTCTCTCACGAGCAGCGGATTGTGTAGATAGTTCTTTTCTACGTTGTTAAGCACGGCTACGACGTTCTGTACTCGAACTGCGAAGGTGTTGAGTTCTATCGCAGTGGAGCCGAGCTTCGGTAGTTTCTTCAGGTCTTCGAACGCGACGTCGATCAATATTTCAGGCCTGCCAAAACACTGCTGCAGCGTCTTCATGATGACGTCAGGATGCGCTGCGGTGCTCAGTAACGGCGCGACGGTCTCCTTGGCTTCGCCTCGCAGACAGTTACGGAGGCGCGCAAGGTTTTCCACTTTCGAAAACTGGTACACGGCCGTCGTTTCTTGCATTGCTGCGGCAAACTGCAGCCACTCCAGCGGTGATCCCGAGAATAGTGGCAGGTCGGTGGCTTGACGCGGCGGCGGTCGCGACCTCATCATGTGGTCGAGCGTGCCGGCTAAATGTTCAATAGCCCGTCCTCTTGAGTGCTCGCGATCACGCGGTGTGGTTGTTTCTTCCCACCGTAGTCTCGTTCGGTGCGCGACTGGAGTAGCGATTTCAACCTCCCTAGGTCTAACTATGTCGCGTCTCACCGGTGCGAGTACGGGTTCCGGTTCGAGCACTTGATGCACTTGTTCCTCTTGCCTCGAAGTCTCCTGTAGCCACGCCTCAATTCGTTCGTGGTTTTCCGCCGGTTCGGTCTCTTCTTCCAGGATACTGCCATCTTCGGCGGCGGCTAGGTCGGCGGTTAGCTTTTTTCGAATAAGCTCCGCTTCAATTTCTAGCTCCTGGCGTCGTATTGCAGCTTCCTCTGCAGCTTCCTGGCGTCGTACTGCGGCTTCCTGGCGTAGTGCTGCGGCTTCCTCTGCAACTTCCTGGCGTCGTACTGCAGCTTCCTGGCGTCGTACTGCAGCTTCCTGGCGTAGTGCTGCGGCTTCCTCTGCAACTTCCTGGCGTCGTACTGCAGCTTCCTGGCGTCGTACTGCAGCTAGTCTCTCTTCGGCTTCGAATTGCAGGCGGGCGATGGCACTGGCGGTCGATCTCGTGGAGCGAGCAATGTTCCTAACCGGCGTCGTCTTATAAACATGACGCGCATTCTCCTCCTCGCGAGTTGGCATCCCTTCCGGTCGGTGAAGTTGTTCGGGGCGAGTTGAGCCCCCTTCCGGTCGGTGAATTTGTTCGAGGCGAGTTGAGACCCCTTCCGTTCTTGGTTGTTCGGGGCGAGTTGAGACCCCTTCCGGTCGGTGAATTTGTTCGAGGCGAGTTGAGACCCCTTCCGTTCGTGGTTGTTCGGGGCGAGTTGAGACCCCTTCCGTTCGGTGTCGCCGTTCAGTGCGACTTGAGATCCCTTCCTCGCGGTACAGGTTTTCGTCGCGAGTTGAGACCCCTTCCGTTCGGTGTCGCCGTTCAGTGCGACTTGAGATCCCTTCCTCTCGGTACAGTTTTTCGTCGCGAGTTGAGACCCCTTCCATTCGGTGTCGCCGTTCAGTGCGACTTGAGATCCCTTCCTCGATGCCCGATTCCATTTGGGCGGCGACAGTCGTCGATGCGGATGGCGATCGCGGTGGGTGGTCGAATACGCACACCAAATCTTCCTTCCCGCTCTGGCTCCGTGTAACTACCATCACTTATGCTTGTTTAGATCCGGCTCGGTAGGATCAAGATGTTGAGAGTGGACTGTATTTAGGTACTTGAGTTAAACGCTGATTTCTTTGTGATAATATTTGGAGCTTTATTTTCTTCTTCCAAGACGACTTCCACTGACCGACTACAACTGACTACAATTTATCAGCATTCGGCCCTATATTTATACACTATCTGTTGGTCCGCGGGGGGACATCCCGCCCGCGGACCAATCAAAACGGGCCGAATTTATTTATGATATGGTTCATTCATGGGGACTTGGCCCGCACAAGCTTAGACTACGTCCGCTGCTTAGTTCTGGGTCCCCGGCACTTGCGAACTGTCGTCAACAACGTGGTTATCGGGTGCTGCTATGATCGCATCTATTTGAAAAAATACTAAGTAGTGGGGAATAAGTAAAACTGACCTGCTCGTTCAGCAATGTAAGCGAACTATCCCTGTTGTGTTTTGAAATTTCTAATTGTTCCAACACGGACAGTTTTAGACCTTTTTCACACGTATGTAAAATGGAATATGTGTGATTGGAAGGAATACTATGTCCTGTATCTAATAGATGTTTAGCAAAATGTGATTTTTCAGGTTTATTATTTCGATATGCGGATATATGTTCTTTATAACGTGTGTTGAAACTACGGCCGGTCTGTCCTATATATGTAGAGTTACATGCATTACAATCTAATTTATAAACACCAGATTTTTGGTGTTTATCCAACTTATCTTTACCATTACAAAGCCTTCTTAGAGAATTATTTGTGTTGAACGCTGTAAATATATCATGCTGTCTTAATGTTTTTGATACCCTCTCTGACACTGGACCCAAATAAATCAAACTAGAACCATACTTTATCTGCAAGCGTAGCTGTACAGGCACGTCTATATATTAAACTTACTAAGCTTCATAGATTAGCAATACAAAACATTTGGTTTAATCAGCAATGTAAGCGAGAACGTCTTATACCAAAATACATTAACATTCGTTCCAACACGGATAGTCGATCTGCGGATATAGCGATTAAAATAGCGCAACTTATTTGGCTTAATGAAGAATCACGTCGGTGGTTCTCCATTAGAGACAACTTAAAATTACATATAAAAATTTTGTATTCGGAACTATCCTTTTCTTTACACAATATAGAATTCGATCTTTTAGATCATAAAGCTAGACTTCTTGCTTCTCAAGAAGCTCACGATAAATATCTTATTCAATCCAGAAAATTGCGTGTGTTGAGACACGAGTCGGTCAATAATTCTAGAAATGGTAATGGTATGCATCGGTATCTCCACGATCAAATTTCCAATTCTCATACGTTTTACCCGCGAGTAAAAAACTTTTCAGATATTCAGTTATCCAATGACGAAGTTTCGTTATTAAATAAAGGGTTAAAGTATAACCTACGTCCATCACTTAATCAGAAAACAATAGAAAGTTTAGCAGTTGACGTGGAGATCGCCGTTGTAAGTAGTAAAAAAGATCAACATGTAAAAAGTTTAACTTCCAACATAACAGCGAATCAAATTAGAAACACTTTGAGGCAATCAAATCGTAACTCACACAATCCTGAATACATAATTTACAAATCGCTTTCTCAAAAAATCACAGATAATGATTTGATTGTCTCCAAAGCTGACAAAGGTAATACGGTGGTGGTAATGGAACGTAACACTTACATACAGAAGGTAGAAGAAATAATCCGGAGTGACGATTTCGTTTGTTTACAATCAGACCCAACCAAAAGATTGGCTTCCGAGATTAGAGAAGCAGTCTCTTCAACTCAGTTTGTATTCCCAAATTTATCAAATAAGAATAATGTATTACAAATGAACCCAATAAGTCCTTGTTTATATGGGTTACCGAAAATTCATAAAGAAAACGTGCCGATGCGACCGGTAGTATCTTATATCGGTGCACCGGCATATAAGTTAGCCAAAAATCTTAACTCTATACTAAAAACGAAATCGTCATTCCAACCTAGATATTCTCTTTTAAATAGTCTGGATTTAATTAATAAAATCCAGTCTATTTCACTTCCTAGGAATGCAAAGTTGATTTCATTAGATATAGATAGTTTATTTACAAATGTACCTTATAATGAAACTTTAAATATTTTACAAAAACACTTAGAGAAACAACGTTTGCATCCAGGTGAAATTAATGATCTTATGTCATTAACAACATTATGCATGAAACAAAATTTTCCGGTTCAACAATCAATATTTCAAACAAAAGGAAGGATTGGCAATGGGCTCTCCTTTGAGTCCATTGATGGCGGATATATTTATGGATGATTTCGAAAATAAATACTTAGTTAACGATAAGAATATCCTCTATTATCACAGATACGTTGATGATATATTGATTTGTTGGACCGGAACAAACCGTCAATTAACTATTTATTTAAATAAAATTAATAATTTCCACCCCAAAATTAAGTTTAAACTAGAATTAGAAACCAACAATAGTATCAACTTTTTAGATTTAACAATAACGAGGGTTGAGGATAAACACAGTTTCCAAATCTATCGGAAACCAACTCATACGGACACTGTCATTCATGCATCTTCTTGTCATCCATGGCAACATAAGCTGGCAGCTTTTAATTCATACATTCATAGATTACTCACAATTCCAATGAATAAATCAAATTATCAAAAAGAATTAAATATACTATACAACGTTGCCATATCAAATGGATACAAGAAATGCATGATTGACAGTCTTATTAACAATAAGACCCGGAAAATCATAAGTGGTTTACTGTACTCTGTCCCTAGAGAAAGGGATAAAAAGTATGGTTCTAGTTTGATTTATTTGGGTCCAGTGTCAGAGAGGGTATCAAAAACATTAAGACAGCATGATATATTTACAGCGTTTAACACAAATAATTCTCTAAGAAGGCTTTGTAATGGTAAAGATAAGTTGGATAAACACCAAAAATCTGGTGTTTATAAATTAGATTGTAATGCATGTAACTCTACATATATAGGACAGACCGGCCGTAGTTTCAACACACGTTATAAAGAACATATATCCGCATATCGAAATAATAAACCTGAAAAATCACATTTTGCTAAACATCTATTAGATACAGGACATAGTATTCCTTCCAATCACACATATTCCATTTTACATACGTGTGAAAAAGGTCTAAAACTGTCCGTGTTGGAACAATTAGAAATTTCAAAACACAACAGGGATAGTTCGCTTACATTGCTGAACGAGCAGGTCAGTTTTACTTATTCCCCACTACTTAATATTTTTTCAAATAGATGCGATCATAGCAGCACCCGATAACCACGTGTTTTTAATTTGTAAACAACACCTGCGCCACGTGCGCGCTGTTACAATGGCGGCCACGTGCGCCTATACCGACACAACTCGGACGGTTGTTGTGATCGCTCTATAAAAGGCCGGCTCGTTCACAGCTTGCAGTGTTGCCAAATTCAGAGGATTTCCCTAAATCCTAGGGGTTTTTGCAGGTCTTTGAGGTTTTTTGGAGGTTTCGATATCACGAAATTTATCTAGGGGATTTTTTGAAGGTTTTCTACTATTCTAACCAAATGGCAAATTCCTTTTTATATCAGACAAGACCGACAATTTATTCACCAAATAGAATGAATGGGACACTAAAACTTACGAGTATTAGCTGGCAACACATTATGTTACCGTTGAACTGTCTTGTTTATCATAATTCCGGCTAAAATAATGTTTTCCACACCCTCACACAGACATTTATAACGAAAAATCCGAATCGACAGACACACGGCTATGTATGTGAAATAAATTAAAATAGGTAATTTGAAGAAAACTTCTAAGTTTTTTATTGTCAATATTAGAAAGCTTATGTATATGACATGGCCAAAATAGTCAGAGGTTTTTTATCAACCAAACTGGAGAAACTAGGGGTTTTTTAAATGTATTTGGGGGGGAAGGTGGAAAAAATCTGGCAACACTGACAGCTTGCTCAGTCGTCCGAGCGCAGCGAAGGCGACAACATCCTGATGATGCCACGTGGAGTGGCGAAACGCGTCGAATTTAAGTATTTGCATGTTGGTGTGGTACTAATTATTGATATTCCTTTGTCGCATGCGATTGAGGGAGGGCGGGCGGTGCACCATTGGCCTGCGTAGTTAGTACCAACTACCGACATTTTTATCGGAAGTTTTGCTATATACCTACTCCTTAACAATTAGTAATGGACTTCCGAAAAATAACGCCTGACACCATCAATTATACTTTAAAAGAAAAATTTCAAAAACATTGCATATGAAAATTAGGTAAGAAAAATAATGTCAAAGCAATAATAATAAGAATGTCTTAAGCAATGTCACAAAGTAACAATAATTAAAAATTATAAACTGATACCAAGATTTAATTTTAAAATGTTTTTAATAGTTTTCCATAATTTTTATTTCAATATTTTGATTTATATCGACGTGAATGCACCGGCAGGATTTTTGTATTTTAATTCTAAATAATGTCTACAAAAATTAAGAAAAATAAATGTCACTGATGGCATTAACTACAACAAAAATGAATGGTAGAGACATTTACGGTTAGAAATTCTACTACTATGCTACCCATTGAACTGGGTTTTTTTTTATATCAGAGTAATAAATTCTCTTAAAAAATAGTATTTAAGATAACCAAACACCCAAATGGTTTCGTGAATTAAGCAATATGTAATTAATAATGTATAATTTGTTGAAATGTTGCCAATTATTAGATATATGACAACAAGTTCTTACGCAATTCAATAGTTTCTGGTGCTTCTGTTATTATTGTAATATTGATCCGGGACTACAGAAGATATAATAGTACTACGTACAGAACGGCCACTCACCTCCCAGCACTCATTTCAAACACCTCACCCCACCCCGCACTTCGTTGTACACATCACTGACACATAAACAAGGGCGCGCGCGATCGCTCGGGCGCGGCAACAGTTCACGTTCACTGAGTAGACGCGAGCGCCGGCCGATAACAAAGACAGCGCTATGCGGGTAAAAGAGAAGGCAGTCGCTGCACTTCCCGCGTCATTTCGATTGATAACCACGCACTCAGCCCTACTAGATTCCACGCACACATTTGCGCGTGTACCAAACGTCATTTGCTTAAGTAGTAGTAATAGGTAATTGATTTGCGAAAGTTGTACGGAGTGTCAGGGGTGTGCCGGGACTTCAATGATTAAAAAAACCGCACTCTCGTCCCACTCAGATGCGACGACCCCAACGCGGGCAACATAGGCCACAAGTGGACCCTGTCCGCGTTGCTCCGCCACCTGCGCAGGCAGGGCCGCGACACAGCCGCCCTGATGGCCGCCATCGAGGACCTGGTCATCAAGTCCATCCTATCGTCGGCGCAGACCATCACGGCGGCCGCCAGGGTCTTCGTGCCCAACTTCTTCAACTGCTTCGGTAAGTCGAAAACAGCTATCCTATTGGCTCCCCGAGGGCCTGACGGCAAAATTAATTTTATCATCAGTGCAGACCACCACGGTGGCTTCCATTGTCTTTGTTCAACTTCTTCAACTGCTTCGGTAAGTCGGAGACAGCTACTTTATTAAATTCCCGAGGGCCTGATGGTCAAATCCATTTTATCATCAGCGCAGATCATCACGGCAGCTTCCATGGTCTTTGCCTAACTTCTTCAACTGTCTCGCTAAGTCGAAAACAGCTACCCTAATGGCTCTCTGAGGACCTGATGGTAAAATCCATCCTATCTTCAGCGCTCAGACCATTAAAGTGACTGCTAAGTTCTTCGTGCCCAACATTTATAACTGCTTCGGTAAGTAGAAGACAGCTGCTTCTCCCATTGAAGACATCTGGTGATCAATTCTGTCCTATCACCAGCACCAAAACATCACGGCGGCCGCCAGGGTCTTCGTGGCCAATGTCCTCAACTACCTTGGTGAGTCAATTACGCATTGGTTGAAGTCGCGGACTGGAATTTTTCTGATTAGTATTGCCTGGTTAACTAATATCACAATATGTAAGTTAGTTAGTAGAGACTAGAAAAATAGCAGTCTTTCTTTTTTCCTTTAAATTTTTAGGTATCCAGGCGATGCTCTTCGGCCTCACCATCACGCGAGGTAAAGCCTGGATCGTCACTTTTGTGAGTGAAAGGAAATGTCTTTGATTCCCATTGAAATAATCTCCAAACTTAATAAATCCTTCTAATCAATTTACTTTTTTAATGCATAATAATTTTATAAATAGAGAATGTAAATCCATAATATATTTTTGTCTTTCACTGCTAAGTTTAATGTAATCTTTCACAGAACTCTTCGGCTACGACATTTTGATCGACGAGATGCTTAAACCGTGGCTCCTTGAAATCAATTTGTCACCAAGGTATAGACTTCGTTGCGCGCCTGATAAATGCAATGATTTCTTTATAAATTGGAATTTCTAATCCATTTATTTAGAGCTGAATCAAATCCTTAAAATGCAAAAAAGCTTATTGATCACGTTCTTAATAATATAGTTTCTAAGGTATATAACGTAATTTTTTGTTTACACCTGAAATACGCGCCTGAAAGTATCGCAATAAAATGATTCACCGTGTTAACCCGGGCTCCATTTTAACCTAATAATACAGGCAGATGTATTGCAACCGCTTCCGAAAAAGAGAACACTCTCCAAGGAACATAATTATGTTTAAATACGCAAAAAATGTGGACTTTCCGTAACAATTTCCTTGGTTAAAATATAATTTTGTATGGATATTGCGAAAATTTTTGTCGTTTGTACACATTTGTTTCTTGGGGAAAGTTGTTCGGTTTCGCAAGTAGAATTGGGATGATGACTGAATTCTAATTTTTACGTTTCGTCATTAAATATTAAAATACCGTGGAAAATTATGCAGTCCTGTGAAATTAGAATTAAAATCGGCTGAGAAATACATTAGATACAAGCATTTTAAGTTGTTAATTTGAAGGCGATTAGACAGAGAGATCCGACATCAACCGTGACGTCATTGTTGAATACGGCCATATAAACTCCTTGCAAATTGCCGTTTTGCTAGAAAGAGATGGAGAAAAATCTTTAATACCTTATATCTTGGTTGTTTTTATAGTTATTCGATTTTTTCTTTCTGTTTATTATATGAATGAGCTTCTATTAAAGCAAAAAAAATTTTTAGTCATCTAGCCCATTGTGTTCTCTATTTTCGGAAGCGGTTGCATTACACCCTGTATACAGAGTGTAACGGAACACCGAAAAAATATTAAAGGGTATGTATCCATCAGAAGTGGAGATTCTGTAAAAAAAATATTGGAGCTAATTAAGCTACCTTTTATCGTACAATCTCAAGTCTAAATAAAATTTAATAATCCTAAGTGTCTACCCTACACGAGCGTACCTCGTTTCTCCACTCAGTGTTTACTTTTCTGTTGTGTTAATTCCACAGTCAGCTGGACTATGGTTGTCACTTGAACGTTTTTGCTTTCAGTTTTTAAATCAATTTTACTCGAAAAGTATTAGGTTTCCAGATCTAAGACAAGTACGTAGGGTTATCTAAAATGTAAACTATATGCCCCTTAAATATTATTTCTGTTGTGTTAATTCCACAGTCAGCTGGACTATGGTTGTCACTTGAACGTTTTTGCTTTCAGTTTTTAAGTCAATTTTACTCGAAAAGTATTAGGTTTCCAGATCTAAGACAAGTACGTAGGTTTATCTAAAATGTAAACTATATGCCCCTTAAATATTATTTTGGCGTTTAGTTTCACCCGGTATAAATTATGTATTCTCATATTTTATTATCTTACTACATATATTGAATTACTTTTTTATGTGGACTGCGCTGTGCATTGGCAAGTTGAAAAGCGTATACAGGATTACTTTATTATTACCCCGGAAAATTTAAAGGACGCTTTTCAGGATACATCCATTATTATTTAAAAAATTAAAAATGTATAAAAATACTGCACTAAACTTGTGGACGACAGCCACCCATATTGTATATAAATATCATGTATTTTGCCATTATTTTCTGTGTAGCTATAATTAATATAGATTTTGTGATTTTCTATTTTTAACATTATATGTTATTTCAATAAAGTTAGATAGTGGTGAGACGAGTCGCGCGTGGCTCCTCCGCGCGCTATTTCGCTGCCTCCCGCGGACCTTACCTCGCAACGATCCTTTTGAATCGGCTATCTTGCGGCTCATAAAACAGTCTCGGGCAATAGTCGCTAGCGACGCGACCCCGCCAAAGTTTCCGCTAACACTAGTCTCGCCACTATCGTCTTCCAAGTATTTTGTTGTGTTTATTTCTCTCTCTCAACTGCAAGCGCATCAGTCACAAAACTAGTGTGCCAGTATTTTTTGAATATTTTAGAAAATGTATATAAAGTGAAATAGGTGTTATTTGTTTTTATTAATATTTAAATCATTCGTGTCCTGAAGCGTTCATTAAATTTTCCAGGGTGATAAAAAAGTAATCCTGTATATGCATTTTTACATTTTATATGGACAGTATAAAACACACGTACAGTAGGCGCCACGTCAAGTTTTACACTTACACTACAAAAACTGAGACCAAAACGAACTATTGCGAACGACATAAGACCGGTCCAAAGATTAAACAATATAGCTTTACTTGGCCCCTACTGTACATTATGTAATGTATTTTTCATTCCTCATGCTCGGAAAGGAGCGTTTCCTTGATCTGAGTATTGGGAGGAAAACGCTAGTTCCCACCAGCGGGCGGGAAATTCTCATACTATTTACTTCCCTCCTTAGGGCGGAAAGTAAAATTTTAAAAATAGAACTGAATTAGGTTACGTACATACAATCTTTGGTACAATGATAATAAAAGTATTTGGCTGAATGGCCAGTAACAGGTAACACGATGTGTTCCAAATTTAAAAATACCTGTGAAAAAGATAATTTTGGCGGGAGGGGAATCTGTTACGCTGTACCGAAATCTTGATTGTGTGATTTAGGTATTTAAGAAAAACAATGAATTCAAGCGATTCTGAAATTTCGGCTCCAGATTCAGTCACGAACGAAGCAAATACAATACTCGAAATTTTTTTGCCAAAAATTTCAAAGGAAAGATATTTAAATACATATTCCGACTTTATGAAGTGGCGAGATGCAAGGAATATAAAATCATTTTCTGAAAATGTATTTCTTATATACTTTAATGAACTATCTCATAAAGTGCAGGCGTCTACGCTATGGAGCAGATATTCAATGCTTAAAAGTACACTAAGTGTAAAACACGATGTCGATATGTCATGTTAGGAGTATTTTTATTAATAAATTTTATTAGAAAAGCTATTTTTTATTTTCCTTGCATTCGAAATGAAAAGTAGAGTGCTACACACGGGTAAAAGGAATCAAACCCTACTCGGACTATAGCCTAACTAGTCTAACAACCTCGTAGGGGTTGATTCCTTTCCACCCTTATAAAGCAATCTACTATTATTATGTGCTCGCATTAAAAAAGGAATGATTATAGTATATTGTTCTATATGTCCACCAGCCTTGCGTGCGAAAGTCCATTAGACGCGCGAGTGAAGTCTGCACTCCTGGCCGACACGCTCACCCTGGTGGGTCTACCGGCAGTGCCGGGCCGCGACTTGCCCCCTCACGCCGCTTCGCTCAAGATGAGGATTGGAGCGGTGAGTGCTTTGACCCCCCCCCCCCCCCCTAACCCCCGAAACTTGCATGCTCTGGTCATTATTTCTAATGTTGGTATTAGGTAAGGTTGAAACGATACGAGTAAATACAAGTACATACTCGATACTTTTCTCCGATACCAAATACTTATAGTATCGATACTTTGAAATGAAGTATCGAGTAGGTATCGGTCAAAAGTACTCATATCAGTATGCCACATAGACAGGATCTCGCTTTGAAGCCAATAACACTATTTCATTTTAACATTGATAAAGAAAAAATCATATCTTAAATTGATCTCCCCCTCTGGAAATTATTCAGAGTTTGAGTCCGCTATGGAGGATGCCTTAAGAATAGTATATAGAAAATCTAAAAAAAATATTGTTTGTGGTGATTTTAATATAAATATCTTAGAGAAATCACAACTATCTAGTACATTTATTAACTTATTTAAATCATTTAATATGGATTATGTATTTCACGAACCTACCCGCATTACAGTTACATCTGCAACTTGTTTAGACAACATCTTCTGTAACTGTAATGTACAAGAGAAGTTAATTATTAATTGTATTAACTCTGACCATAGCGGGCAACTAGCTTCATTCGAGCACCATCATGTTTGTTCTATACGTGAGATTACTTGTAGGCCTATAACCAAACGCGGTATGGAGAAACTCAAAAGAAATATTATGTATCAAACTAGTAATTTGCTCGAGGGGAACAACGCTAATAATCTGTATAATATTTTTTTTCATATAGTTAAAGATGAATGTAATAGTATATTTAAGGAAAAAGTAATTAAGGTCAATAACGGAAGAAAGGAATTTAGTGACTGGGCTACGCCAGGCATATATAAAAGCCGTAGGAAACTATTTGAACTATATGCTTTAAAAGCAACCTCAAATGATCCTAATTTCATAAATTTTGTTAGAAACTATTCCAAAACATTTAAGAAAGTGTGCATGTCCGCAAAAGCTATGTATATAACCAACAAAATTAGCTTATCAAAAAATAAAGTAAAGACCACCTGGAATATAATTAACCAGGAAACCGGGAAATCTAAAAGCTCAGTAAATTCGATTTCACTGGAAGTTAATAATATTACAGTTAATTCGGACATTGCAGTTGCCAATGTATTCGAAGACTTTTTCTCCCATATACCCATAGAAACTACAAGTAGTTTCAACTCGTGCCCCGATGCAGCTGTGGCCCTCTTGACACAGAGTGTAGAAAAGTGCAACAATGGCTTCACATTCTGTCACATTGACGCAGACACTATCTTGAAAACATTCCGCATGATCAGTACAAAAAACACTGAAGACCTTTGGGGTATTTCGACCAACATGATCAAATCTGTGATAAAGGAACTTGCTCCGCAACTCGCGTTTATATTCAATAAATGTATTGATGAAGGTATCTTCCCTGACCTTATGATGAATAGCAAATTAATACCTTTATTTAAATCGGGAAATAAAAACGATCCTTCAAATTATCGACCAATTTCAATTTTACCAGCTCTTAGTAAAATATTTGAAAAAATTATGTCTAATCAGCTAACAGGTTATTTTTCAAGTAACAACATATTACATATGAATCAGTTTGGTTTTACTAAAGGTCGTTGCACTACAGATGCTGGAGTTGCACTTCTTAAACACATTTTTGCTGCTTGGGAGCGTAAACAGGATGTGATTGGTATATTTTGTGACCTATCGAAGGCTTTTGACTGCGTTGGTCACCAGACTCTTTTAAATAAACTCAAATATTATGGTGTCTCTGAAGAAGCAATTAGACTTATTGAGTCTTATTTGTCCAGTAGAGTCCAGAAAGTTGTCATTAACAAATCTAAGTCTGCTGGTGCACCCATAATTATGGGTGTGCCTCAAGGCTCGATATTGGGACCTTTGCTTTTCTTAATTTACATTAACGACCTCCCACACTTCACTAATAGTTTGTGCGATGCAGTGCTATTTGCAGATGATACTTCTTTAATATTTAAGGTTGACAGAGGAAACGGAAATACTGACGTTGTAAATAGTACTCTCTCTAAAGTA
This sequence comes from Schoenobius gigantellus, assembly GCA_963935595.1. Lineage (NCBI taxonomy): Eukaryota > Metazoa > Arthropoda > Insecta > Lepidoptera > Crambidae > Schoenobius > Schoenobius gigantellus. The sequence goes on from OZ012557.1 coordinate 3,896,065, forward strand.
TTGCATTGGTTCACCATAAATAATTTATCATTAAATTCAAGTAAAACTAAATGTATTAAATTCTCATTGCCAAATGTAAGAAAAGTTGATACTATTGTGCAAATGAACAACCAAATTGTTGAATTCGTCGATTCTACAAAATTTTTGGGTATTACTCTAGATTCTAGATTGCAGTGGGATCCACATATTGAGTCCTTGGCAAACAGACTTAGTTCTGCAGCATATGCAGTAAAAAAAATAAGACAACTTACTGATGTTGAAACGGCAACATTAATTTACTTTAGTTATTTTTATAGCATCATGTCATATGGAATACTTCTGTGGGGATCAGCTGCTAGTATAGAAAGTATTTTTGTGCTTCAAAAAAGAGCGGTTCGCGCTATTTATAATTTAAGAGCAAGAGACTCTCTTAGAGATTTATTTAGAGAAATTAACGTATTGACTTTAGCAGGACAGTACGTACATTTATGAAAATTTTATTTATGTCTATAAAAATTATAATATATTTGAAACCAATTTCCAACTTCCCCTTTTAACCACAAGAAATGAAAATAAACTTGCCGTTCCAACGTACAGGCTCCAAAAAACTAGAGGCTCATTTATGGGGAAATGTATAACTTTTTACAACAAAGTCCCACAAAGTGTAACTGACTTGCCTTTTGATAAGTTTAAAGTGCATGTAAAAAAGACTCTGATGAGTAAAGGATATTATAAAGTCAACGATTATTTACAAGATACCAATGCCTGGTGTTTAAAAAAAAAAAAAAAAAACACCTTGAGAATACGCCATACTATATCAAAGAAGATTTCCCACCGGATGTATTGGAAAAAAGAAAGCAATTAAACATACAACTTAAGGAAGAAAAAGAAAAGGGGAGGAAAGCAGTAATTAAATACGACCGCCTAGTCATTTTAGAAAGCAATAAAACTCCGAGTCGAAGATATGTCAACAAAAGAAATATGTCACAATCGCCAGAGTCTTCAGATATAAACTCTGTAGACATAACTAGTACTAAAAATAAAAGGTTAAAAAAAACAAAACTATAAAGCCATTGCCAGAAAAAGAAAATGACAAATCTAGTTTACACTTACAAAATACAATGATGTCTTACATTAGTAAAAACAGTGATACAAATAACTCTACTGTGACAGCAACTACAGAAAAACTATAGCAGCGAAACATACTCCACCCACATACGCCTCCCCCAAAACGGCTGGTCACCGCGGGGGCAGTAGACTACAACCCTCCAAAGCAAAAAAAAAAAAATTATATAGCGACATTCAATGTAAGATCACTGGCAAATGAAGTAAGAATCTTAGAGCTTGAACATGCACTATCAGATATAAAATGGGACATATTGGGAATCTCAGAAGTACGGCGCTCAGGCTACGCAATAGAAGAAAGGAAAAACTATATACTATTTTATTTCGGAGAAACAAAAGGTGAAAGAGGAATAGGCTTTCTCATTAGAAAACAAAGAACAATAGTGGTTCAGGACTTCATTGGAATTTCAGAAAGAGTTGCCCTTTTGCACATTAAAATACAAAACAAACTTTATACAATCATTCAAGTGTATGCTCCCACTGAAAACTGTGACGAATCAGAAATTCAAAACTTTTATGACTGTCTCAAAAAAGCTATAGACAGTAGTACAAAAAATGTTATTTTAATGGGGGATCTAAATGCGAAAATTGGGCAGCCTATGCCAAATGAGAATCTTATACTAGGCGAACATGGTTATGGAAACAGGAACAAAAGAGGAGAATTGTTTGTAGAATTTTGCATCCAATATAGACTAAAGATTATAAACACAATGTATAAAAAATCACCTAAATTGAGATGGACATGGAAATCACCAGATGGCAAAACTGAAAATGAAATAGATTACATTACTGCAAATATTCCAATTACGTCCATAGAGAATATTAGTATATTAAGCAATTTTAGACACCCAAGTGATCATCGCCTGGTAAGAGTCACAATAAATATAAAAAAGGAAAAACTTAACCGAACTTACTTTACAAAGAAAATTCAAAATGTAGACTATGGAATATTCCAATCTCAATTATCTATCTTACCGACCCTTGACTCTGCCCTATCAGTTCAAGCGCAATATAACGATATAGAAAAAGCAATTTTAAAAAATATTAATAATTCAAGTTTATCAAAGAAAAACTCAAAAAAACAAGCAATTATAAGTGACGAAATTAAGGAACTTATAAACAAGAGGCATATACTTAAAAATAAAGAAAGGAAAACAAGAGCAGAAAAACAAGACCTAAGCCAATTATACAGATCTATAAATAGAAAGATAACTCAAAATTTGAAAACCTTTAGACTAAATATGATAGAAAAACATATACACAATCTTGGAGCAATTAAAAAAGCCTACAAAAAGCTGAATAACACAAAACATTTAATGACTCAGTTACAAGACAGGTCTGGAACAAGGGTCACAAACAGACAAGGCATTCTTGAAGTAGCTACCCATTTCTACAAAACTCTATATTCAAGCACGAATTCTGACAGTGGCTTATGCAATATATCAATAAATAACGATCCTGTTCTACCTTTTAATGAAAATGAAATAGAGCTTTCAATAAATAAATTAAAACTAGAAAAAAGCCCCGGTTTTTGATGGCATAACAAATGAGCTGATAAAAGCAGGTAAAGATAAGCTATTAAAACCACTTACACAGCTGTTTAATCAAATTTTAGCAAAAAATGAATTGCCAAATCAATGGACATGTACTGATATTATCCTTCTATACAAAAAAGGAGATCCAACACAAATTTCTAATTACAGACCTATAAGTCTCATGCCGTGCCTATACAAAGTATTCTCTTCAACACATCTCCGCAGAATAACTAGAGTAATCGATGAAAATCAAGCAATAGAGCAAGCGGGATTTATGAAGAATCGTTCAACAGTAGATCATATACACACCCTCAAGATGATTATTGAGAAATACAAGGAATATGATATACCACTCTACATTGCATTCATAGATTATTCTAAAGCATTCGACTCTATCTCACACAACTCAATTTGGAAAGCGCTTGCAAAACAGGGTTTGAATGCAGAATACATAAATATTATCAAAGAAATATACAAGAAAAGTAACGCAAGAATCAAGCTAGACACACCCGGACCAATTTTTAACATCGAACGTGGCGTGAGGCAAGGCGACCCGCTTTCACCAAAATTGTTTATATCAGTCCTAGAACAAATATTTAGGGAAATGGACTGGGAAAGAGTCGGCCTGAAACTACATGGACAGTACTTGTCACACCTAAGATTTGCTGACGATCTGGTTCTGCTCTCTGAAGATCCCATTGAGTTACAATACATGATAAACACACTAAATGAGCAAAGCAAAACAGTTGGCCTTGAAGTAAACCAAAGCAAAACAAAAATAATGACAAATAGAAAAGAAACAACTTTAACCATAGACTCTGAACCCTTGGAATGGGTGAATGAATACATATATCTGGGACACTTGATATCGATAAAAGACTGCACTAAAAAAGAAATTAGACGGAGAATTATTAGTACATGGAACAAATATTGGTCAATGAAAGAAATTTTTATGAGCACTCTACCAACAAAAATAAAAACTAAGGCAATGGAGATCTGCTTAATGCCGTGTCTTACATACGCATGCCAAACGTGGTCTTTAACAAAAGAATCTCTTGAACAGCTTAGAGTTTGTCAGAGAGCTATAGAAAGAAGCTACATGGGTCTGAAACGGAGAGATAAGGTGAAAAATAGCGCAATAAGAGATAAAACTAACGCAAAGGACGCAACTAAGCAAGTTCTTAGGTTGAAATGGAGATGGGCAGGGCACATACAGAGAGTCAAAGACGAAAGATGGACAAAAATAACCACGAACTGGTACCCAATAAACAAAATGCGTCGTAGGGGCAGACCGTACATCAGATGGAGTGATGACATAACAAAAATCGCGGGAAGAGTTTGGACAAGACTTGCTAGAGACAGAACGAGGTGGAAGGAATTGGAGGAGGCTTTTACCGCAGTTGGCGGTCCTTACAATTACTAACTCTATTAACATTACTAACTCTACTAACATCACTAACTCTACTAACATACTAATCAAAAAATTTAGAATAAACTTTTTACTAACAAAATCTAACAAAGTTACTAACAAGATCTACTAATTTAACAAACAATAATTTTATAATAATAATTAAATATAATAACAAATGGAAAAGAAATACTTAATGTTTAACTTAACCAAAAATAATGAATGTATTTTATTTCATAAATTACTACAGTATTAATCAAATCGTAATATTCTGTTATAAATAATGGTAAATAATATGTCAAATGATTTTATTGTGAATAATGTTTAACTTAATCAAAATAATGTAAATAATTTACTTAGGAAATTCTAATGGTATTAATTAAATTGCAATAATAAATTTCAAATAATGTGCCAAATAAATTTAATGAAATATTGAACTTACATGAATGTTAAATCAAAAATGAATTAATTATATGATGTATTAAATTGAAATTATAGATAAATGCATTATAATTTGTAACATAGACACCTACATGAATTAAATAAGTAATTAATATAAGTAATATAATATGATAATGAATATATGAAGTGTGATATTATTGTAAGGAATCAATAAAAGCTATTTTATTTTTATATTTTATTTAATGCCTGGTGTTAATTTGAAGAAATTATTAATGATAATAATGTAAATAATCATGTTGTTGTGTATAACTATTCATTAAGTAGTATTGGTAACGTTGTACTAAGAAGAGAACTGACAAATCTAAATTTGTTATGGAGTTGAGCTCAAATTTTTGCCTTGAGGTCAGCTTCCAATTGACGACTCTGTAACAATACAGGGAGAAAAAAATAGCCCTTGCTGGTTCTTTCCAGTACAAGGTCTCCCGCCGTAGACTTGTGAACCATTGGCGTAGCTTCCTTGACTTTCAAAAGAGATTGTAAAATCCAAGTTGAATAAAATATTTTGATTTTGATTGATTTTGATGTTTTTGAACGCATCCTAGTCTTAGTTTTGTATAGTTGGCAAGCTTGTTTGTTTATTACAAAAATATACTTTTTTTCATAAATTCTTATAATTTTGTACTTATTAATAAAGAATACTTGTTACGGTTTTTACTGTACATTTCCAAAAACGATTTTATACTAGTAAGTATCGATACTTTTCAATTGATACCGAGTAAATAACGATTTATGACGACCAATACTGTATCGAGTAAAAGTATCGATACCGCAATGGTATCGTTTCATCCCTAGTATTAGGTGGGTACTGCATAGTGAAGTACGCCATTAGCTGTCATATTCAAGGTGGTGGGTCTACCAAGCTTTTGACATGTTAGCACCTTACATAACACCGCTCTCCCTTGGCTCTAGACGGGGATTGGAGTGGCAGCGAGTGCTGATGACCCCCACAATGACCCCTTAAATAATGGCGCAAGTTTGTAAACAGTGTAATGTACGACTGAGAGTCACAAACAAGCTTACAACATTTTCTCCTTGGTCATCCCAAGACCAAGGAGAATTTGTTCTATACCGCTAATGTTCCAGGAGACTCATTTGGTCAATTGGATCTTTCTGATTTTGAACAGGGTCCGTTCGGTCTAAGGGTCCTCCAAGTTTACTGGGTAGTCGGGAGCATTAGCTACGGCGTAACGGCGTCCTGTGCCATACCCTTATCCATAGCGCCAACGACGAACTTAATATTAGCGAATGAAAAAAATAGTAAACTTCTCCATTGAAGGTAGAGGTGGCGTTAATGCTTAAAAAGAGTTGTTTATGCTTAATATTAGTTAAAAGTTAGTATAAAATAGTTGGATAAAATTAGTTGGATAAAAATATCAGATAATTTTAATGGTTGAAAATATCAGTTAGTATATTTAATAAATAGCACCGTGGCGGTCAATATTTTTATTAGTTCGGTCTCTGACTGAAATTATTCATTACGATAATTTTATCTTTCGGTTACATTTATCTATACGAATTAATATTACTCTCGCGGTTGATAAACACTATATTCCACAACACTAATTGAAGCTATGCTTTCGTGACGTCAGTGTCGCCGCGTCCACTCGGCGGAGAACGTGTGCACACGTGGCCGCGGGCAGGCGGGGGGGAACGCCGGGAGCCCCGCGGGAAATGCCGGAAACCCCCCGGGGATCGGTGGGAATGGTGGGAACGGCGCGGGATCCCTGACGGGGGAAGAGCTGCGATTGGTGCGCGCTGTGAGGGCGCAGTACGCGCGACGCGGCGGCTTCGTGCGCATCTTCCCCAGCCAGAACAGCTGGCAGAAGTACTCGCAGTATCTGGGTGAGGCGCGCCAGTGTTTCCGACATTGATCCGAGTTGTGCTTAGCATTTACGTCCGTGGGCAGTGCGAACGATTTGAACGGGCTGTTTGCGTGCATGCAAACGTTTGCACTGTTATCTGATTGTGGACCGCACCCGTAGAGGTCGGTCGCCAGAAGCTCGTTCCTGAACGCAACTTAACCGCAAATGTCAACAAAATGTCAAGGTCTTTATAAAAATTTGTCTGGTTTCTTTGATTGATTGAGTACAATAAAAATAATATAAAGTGCAATAAAGTAGCTAGTAGTAACGAAAAATATATTATTAACCATATTAATAATAAAGTGGAATAAATAGTATTTTATTTTGACTCAATGTACTTTTTAAAATCCAATGCTTTATTTGGCCAAAAAAAGGTGGCAGTGTAGATATAATAAAATAGGACTTAAATCATTAAAAACCTTTAATAAATTCGCAAGTTCTTCAGCGGTATTTAAAGATGCACCAAACAAATTTGACATAATGAAAGTTTGATCATAATGAAAGAAGCAATACATAGAGACACAGCAACTCTTTAATTTTGAATGCAAAAAATTGGTTTTGACTTAGAGGAGAACACAGGGGACTACGAAACGTATATACTTTTCATAGGTATCTTCGGTCCGAGCTACTTACACAGTTGTCTATCGCGCCGAGTTCGGTCGTTCGGACAGCGAGACAGCAGCAATACATTTTACAAATACCTTATTTTGACTTCTCTTGACATTAGTATTTTCTCTTGAGAAGGTAGTTTCCTCTTAAAGCTAGGTTTCTCGCGGTACAGTAAATCGATATCATAAACGGGAAAGTAGCCAATTAAAAGCAAACACCAAGGTCGAGAGAATCCAAAAATAGGTATTTGTAAAATGTATTGCTGTTCGCTGTGTGCCCGAACAACTGAACTGAGCGCGATAGGGACAACTGCAGCTGGGACCGAAAATACCTATGAAAAGTACACAAAATATACGTTTCGTAGTCCCCTGTTTTCTTCGCGAAAAATTGTTTCTATGTTTTGCTTTTTTCATATAATCTTGTTCAATTTGTTTAATGGACGTTTGAATATTTTAGGAAAATTGGGTCGATTTTTTAGGTTTATGAAGGTTTTAAATCTCCTTTAATAATGAATTTAATTAAAAAAGTTAAACATTTCCTCTGTTTAACTTTTTTAATTAAATTCATTATAGTGGCCATTGATTTCATCGGAAAAATAGAGCAACTAGTGCTATTGTCCAGGAAGGAAACATGGGACTACGTTTGTATGGAAAAACAGCCAGTACTGATTTCCTCTTAAGAAGGTCAGGGGTTGCTCGTAATGATATTGGTAGGGAGAGGCAGAATCTTATCATTGAGCTGAACAGGACGCTGGACCTCGTCTCCGAATGGGGTTCCAATAATCTTGTTGAGTTCAATGCTAAGAAAACATCCTCAGAAACTGCCTCACGGAAACTCGGTATCCTGAACAAGATGCATAGGTTTTTTGCGCCGGACCAACTATACAAAAAATCAAAATCAAAAGTACTTTATTTCATAGGCCCTTGCGGGCACCTAAAATCGTCAATTTTACACATTTTACAAAATTATTAAAACATAAAAAATATTCTACTAAAATCAAGCTAACCCGTGCGCTAGTGGCAAGTACATCCGCGGAGTTGATGCCGCGCATGTAATCGCCAAGAGCGACCCGATTCCGAATGTAGGGGCTAACATGAAGGTTAGGTAGGTTAGCTATCATGAAGGTTTACCTAACTCAGGTTAGGTCTTGCGTGGAATATTGCTCGCACCTTTGCGACGTCTCCGCTCAGTACCTCCTCGATGCTCTGGACAGATTGCAACGTGGCGCTATTCGCATAATTGGCGATGTAGAGGTAACTGACACCCTCGAGCCTCTAGAACTTCGTCGTGACATCGCCTCTCTTAGCGCCTTTTACCGTGTGTTCCATGGGGAATGCTCTGATGAGCTCTTTAACCTAATCCCTCCCTCCTTAACAGAAACACGCGTTAGGGGCCTTCGGAGTCATCCTTACACTGTATCCTCGTTTTCACATCGTACCAAGAAATTCCAAGATTCCTTCATCTGTCGTTGGAATTCTCTACCTGCGCACGTGTTTCCTCCATCCTACAACATGGGTTCCGTGAAAAGGCATCTTTTGGGCTGGCAAGGGGCGGGCACGTTAGATACTGGATGTCGTCCCTCCTCTATCTGTCAATTCATTTGGGCCTCTTTCTCCGCTTAACATCAGGCGGGAGGAGGTCATTTGCCGGGCAAACAATAAAAAAATGGTATGAAGTATCCTTTTAATGAGAATGTGTCGTTGTCGTCCGCAGAGCCGGTGAGCGGCGTGCCCGTATGTTCCACGTCGCTAGCGGCGGGCGCGGCGCTGCAGCCGACGCTCGGCCACAACTACAACCTGCTGCTGCACGCGCACGCGCTGCCCTCGAGGGCGCACGCCGCCGCCGACCGGTCGGTACCGCACCCTACCACCTTGCACTTCGCACAATATACGCGGCACTTGGCTATATCCTACGCGACACTAATTGTACAGCGTGCTGGCAATGTAACGCGAAACAAACCTCGGACACCCCAACTTTTTTCATCATAAAAATTGAGTAAATTATTGCGAATTATTTGCGAAGATTTTTCTTTTCGTTGTTTTCTTGAATATATTGCAAATTTTAAACTGTATAGTCGCGCTCTTCTTACGGTCTAGTACGATGCTGCCGACATGTAAAGACGACAGAGTTAAGTTAATTTAGATAACAGCATAGAAAAGAATCTGAGCCATAATTTTTATTACTGAAATCGATTCTCCTCTCGATTCTGAAGCAATTTCATTGACACGCTATATACAGTGATTAGCTGTGTCCGTGTCTCAAAGTGGTGCGGTGTTGTCGGTCAGGCTGAAGCGGTACGAGGCGGTGCCGGCGACCGCGGCGCCCGCCATCTCGCTGGGCTCCCCGCCCGCCGCGGCCCCCGGGGACGCGCGCCGGGCGCGCCGCCTGGTCGCCGCGCAGCTGGCGGCCGGCGCCTCGCTCAGGTTGGTACCGCTGGTCGCCGCGCAGCTGGCGGCCGGCGCCTCGCTCAGGTTGGTACCGCCGCCCGCCGCCCGCCGCGGCCCCCGGGGACGCGCGCCGGGCGCGCCGCCTGGTCGCCGCGCAGCTGGCGGCCGGCGCCTCGCTCAGGTTGGTACCGCTGGTCGCCGCGCAGCTGGCGGCCGGCGCCTCGCTCAGGTTGGTACCGCCGCCCGCCGCCCGCCGCGGCCCCCGGGGACGCGCGCCGGGCGCGCCGCCTGGTCGCCGCGCAGCTGGCGGCCGGCGCCTCGCTCAGGTTGGTACCGCTGGTCGCCGCGCAGCTGGCGGCCGGCGCCTCGCTCAGGTTGGTACCGCCGCCCGCCGCCCGCCGCGGCCCCCGGGGACGCGCGCCGGGCGCGCCGCCTGGTCGCCGCGCAGCTGGCGGCCGGCGCCTCGCTCAGGTTGGTACCGCTGGTCGCCGCGCAGCTGGCGGCCGGCGCCTCGCTCAGGTTGGTACCGCCGCCCGCCGCCCGCCGCGGCCCCCGGGGACGCGCGCCGGGCGCGCCGCCTGGTCGCCGCGCAGCTGGCGGCCGGCGCCTCGCTCAGGTTGGTACCGGTTGATGTACCGGTTGTTATGAATTTTGGAATCGTTCGCTATTCAGTATTAGATACTAACATAGAGCGTCTGGGGCGCTTAAGGACTCGGCACATGCCTTCCAATCGGGAGATCAAGGATTCAAGACCGCCATGTACAGATGCCGGCAAACGTCTTGAACATTTTCACAGAAAAAAAATGCGCTATAAAAGCTTTTGTACTAAATATTGCAACTGCGCATGAATTTTTATCTGTGAAAATATTCAAGATGTTTGCCGGCACGTATACCAATGTGTTTTTCGTTTTCGAATTTCATATCTACATTTGTCTCACTCTCCTACGGTGAATAAAAACACCGTGAGGCAACCCGCATACATCCGCGAAGAAATTCAAAGGTGTAGGTAGGTACGTGAAGTCGACCAATCCGCACTGGGCCAGCGTGGTCGACTGTGGCCTCAACACCCTAACTTAGTAGGCTCGAGCCCCTCGATGGGGACGCATATGAGCCGAGACAAGATGATGATGATGATATTGAATTTGTGACGGTATGAACGGTGCGCCGTGTGTCAGGGTGGTGGAGGCGCGGCGTGCGTTCGGCCTGTTCCTGTCGCACGTGGTGCGGCGGCTGGCGGGGGGCGGAGGGGGGGGCGCGGCGGGGGCGCACGACGCGCCCGTCGTCATGCGCTTCCTGCGCCGCGCCTCGCTAGCGCTGCGCGTGCCCTACCACCTGCAGGTACCGTGCCGCACAATATACAGGGTGTAACTAAACACCCCAATAACATTTAAGGGGCATATAAGTTAGATACTAAATGGACCTTCGGTGCTTGTCTGAGACCCGGAACCCCAATACTTTCAGAGTTATTTGAGTTTAAAACTGAAAGCAAAAAATTTCAAGTGACAACCATAATCAGCTCTTAACACAAAAGAAATTTAAACAAAATGACACGTGACGGACGTGAGCGTAGTATTCCTCCCACGCTTACGTAGGGCTGTCGGCACTTAATATAAAAAAAAAAATTTAGTTTGTATGACGTGAGCGTAGTATTCCTCGTACGCTTACGTAGGGTTGTCGGCACTTAATACCAAAAAATAATTTATTTAGTTTGTATGGGAAAAAAGTAGGTTTGTTAGCCCTAATATTTTTCGTACAGAATCTCTACTTCCGATGGATACATACCCTTAAATGTTATTGGGGTGTTCAGTTACACCCTGTATAATAGTAGTTCGTACAGAACGGTCACTCACCTCCCCGCACTCATTTCAAACACCTCACCCCACCCCGCACTTCGTTGTAGACATCACTGATACGTAAACAAGGGCGCGCTCGATCGCTCGGGCGAGTAGACGCGAGCGCCGGCTGATAACAGAGACAGCGCTATGCGGGTAAAAGAGAAGGAAACCTCGACTTAATTAGGCATATTTTCTGTGATTTTTACAACTATGACTTCTATACGATCTTGTAATCTGTAAATTTCATTGTTGGTTTATATTACTTTGTATTGTAAATTGGTATCATACATAACAGATAGGTACTTATTTTAATATTATCCTGAATATATCGGCGAGTGGGGACCCTGTGTTCTTATCGCCGAATCTAAATCGAAGCAGCGATGCGTAAACGGAATGTGAACGCTCGTGTCACACGATAAGTTTTAATTTCGCGTGCAGGCAGATGACGATCATATGAGTAGGTAAATTTTCATACCTAAACGTGTATTTTCTTCGAAACTGAGCCTTCTGTACTTTAGTACTATTACTTATTCTGTGTCAATGGTAACAAGGTTAAACAAGGAAAAATGTAGAATTGAGTTATATAATTTTGAATAGAAATTATGCATGATTAGTTTTATAATAATTTGACATAGAATATGATTATAATAAACTTACATATATAAATATTACGCAGAATACTATAGCAAAATCAGCATTATTCTTATGATAATCATTAAATTGACATACAATATGAGAATGGACAATTTTGACAAAAACAATGGTACTTACAGAGATACGAATATATAAAGAGAATCACTTAAAATAAGATAATCTATCATAAGCCTAAGAAATAATTTTTTTATTGAAATTTACATAAAAATTATATAAAAAAATCGACATACACTGTAATTATAATGAAATTGTATAAATATGATTAAAAATATGAAGTGACATAATATTAAATTTAATAATTTTAAAATATATTATTTGCATGCTGTTTATTAATAGTTAAATAGGTAAAGGACATAAAATTTATAAGATCAATACAATGTACCCTATTTAAGGCAAATAAAGTGATTTGATTTGATTTGATTTGATAACATTGACTTAATGCGATATAATATTGACTATGATTCGGATGATTGGAATTTTTTAAAATCCCGGTGTAGTCTGATAGACATTTACAGTCCAATTTTTTATTTCGACGGAATTCTGACGAAAGTCATCCATAGACAAATCAGACATAAAAAACTTTTTTGCTTAGTTTTTTTAAATATTTAATAACAAAAAATGTGAAACAGAATTAGATCAAATAATGACATTGTAAATAGTGTTTGTTTCGTGCACTCAATGCATAGTAGCTAGAATGTAAATTTTTATGTGCTAAATGGAAAAACAGAGTACTTAAAACAACATATTTCTCAAATAAAGATATTTATTAATTATCGTCACTTATATCATTATTGTCGTCATCATCATCAACTCGGATTATAAAGGAATCACACACACTATCCAGCAAATCATTAAGAGGGCACATTTTATCAGCTCTTCTTTAATAATATGGTTTATGCATTCTTACCGGTTTTCAGCTGTGATATTATATGCCCTCTAATATTAATTGTTTCACTTTGCGCAACTCGGACCGCGGTGCATGACGCGGCGTAAATAGTTTTTTAATGTTACATTTGACATCTTGTTATATTGGCAAAAATTTTACAAATTTTTGCTTCTAAGATAATTATTGAATTTATTAAGAATATAAGCTATTTATCTCGATTTTAATTTTAACTATACAATGTAAATTTATTTTCAGCTCATTTATCCCATTAATGGGGATGCCATGTAAGCTTACGCTTATACTCATCCTTAATATAGTAGATGCTCCTGCAAATGCGCAGCTAAGTTGCACACTGATTCAAAACCGCTCACCTGCACACACACACACACACAAAGACACGCACATACACACACACACACACACGCATGCACACATGTACACACACACAAACACATACACACATTTGTGGCACATTTTTGTCTTTAATTTACTTTAATTTTTAATTTAATTTAATTTTTGTACTATAACTCTATTGTATTTCATTTTCCAGACTAAATATTTATTGTTTGAATATAATCTTATGGTTGCATATTTTTTTAAATTAACAAAGTAAGTTTCCATAATTGGCTTATGTACAGAAATGTTTTTATCAAATTGTAATCTAACCTGAATTATGCTGTGGAAACTATGTTTATAATAAATAAATAAACAAACGAAGAGGTTATTCTCAAAAAGGTTGGCAACCTATGGATTATTGAACAGGGATCCCAGCAATAGAAAAATAATTTCCTTGACAATTATTGTAACTTTAATAATATGATATTAAACAATGTAGTTACCATTTTAAAATTATCCGTAATTTTTCAAGTCTTAAGTTTTTCTAATTGAAACCTTAAATTCCACAGGGGTTTATTTTTTACTTGTTATTTTTTAAGGAGAGTTTTTCAATGTTTGCAACACTTCTGAAATGTCAGAATTCCGTCGAATTAAAAATCAGACTGTATTTAGGCGGTCGCTCATCGGTTGCGGGCTTAGAGTTTTTTAGACGTTGTACCGTTATGGCTGTGACGGGTACCAAAAGAAGAAGAAATAAATACCCCACAGCTAGGCAACAAAATTATTTATTTAAATTATAGTTCCGGTAGGGGTCGTGGGTGGTAATGCCTGGTCTGGGTTTGTCGTGCGTGGCCGGTACTGCCCTGGTCTGTCCGGTTCCGTAGACGGTGTGCTCGGCCAGTCGAAGATGAGCAGGATTGACTCAAGTAACGCGTCTAACACGGACTGGCCCAAGTAGGCGCCTCGACTTGCTTATAAACAAACTACAATGTGACGTCACATAATGAGTTGCTTGCGAACGCTCGGGCTCAGTTATTTTGATATTATGAAACTATGTTATTATTTATATTGATTGTTGCCACTAAATAAATAATTTGATTTAGGTATAAAGTAAAAATTGATTAGAGTATAATTTTTAAAATGTAATAATTAATGTATAATGTATGATTTAAGTGTATTTGATTATTTTTTTAAACAAAAATATAATTGCTTATAAATATTGAATTTTATTTAAATTATTGTTATTAGAATAGGCTAGATGACTAAAATTTTTTTGCTTCAATAGAAGCTCATTCATATAATAAACAGAAAGGAAAAAATCGGTTTTCGAATAACTATAAAAACAACCAAGATATAAGGTATTAAAGATTTTTCACCATCTCTTTCTATCAAAACGAAAATTTACAAGGAGTTTATATGGCCGTACTCAACTATGACGTCACGGTTGATGTCGGATCTCTCTGTCTAATCGACTTCAAATTAACAACTTAAAATGCTCGTATCTAATGTATTTCTTAGTCGATTTTAATTCTAATTTCACAGGACCGCATCTTTTCCCACGGCATTTTAATATTTAATGACGAGTCGTAAAAATTACAATTCAGTCATCATCCCAATTATATAAATATTTGAAATGTGTACGTGCCACGTTACGCCGCGTCGTTCCGGCAGGGTCCGCCGGCCAGCATGTGCGACAAGGACCGGTGCGCGGTGGTGGCCAAGCAGCTGAGCGACTACCTGTACATGTACAGCCGCGACACAGACCTGTACACGGAGTGCGGCCGCGCCGAGCCCCGCTGCGTCTCCGACATACACTTCTCGCAGTTCCTCTCCTCCGCCAGGTGGGTGACATACATACTAATATTATTTTTTATTTATTTCATTTATTTGACACACCATCAACGATATCACAATATTCATACAACCAAAAGATAGGATCATAATTATAAGATTATGTGAATTGCCTTTACAGGTGTATACAGCACTCAATAATTTAAATGGTACAAACCATCTCATTTACACTTAAACAATTACATTACGAACTAGAGAATGAGTCACAACAATGATTTTTGTTATCAGCATATCTAAAAAATAGGTAACTCGAAAAGAAAGAATCTGTCTTTATTTTTTTTCTATCTTCAAAAATGACTGAGATATTAAACGTTAAAGTACGGCCTCCGCGGCAAAATCCGGTTAAGCGACCGCGCCAACGTGTGACGTCACGCTGCGAGCTACGAGTCGGTGCTTGCGTACACCTACATACTGCGCTCTCGCGGTTTCGCCACATGCGTTTCTCTACTCATGTGGTTTCGCTATAAATTCAATTGTTTTTCTTATAGTGAATGAATAAAATGGTTAAGAAATATTGTATTGTCCCTATGTGTACTAACTCCAGTAAAAAACACCCCAAAAAGTGTTTTTTTTCTTCTGTATCATATAATAAAAATATTCGGAAAAAGTGGTTAAAAGTTATGAGAAGAGCAGATCCTCTCACAGCCTCAGTCACGTCACGTGCATTGTTGTCAAGATCTTTCGACGTAAGTTTTGTGTTCATTATTATTATTGTTATATTATATACCTACATCCAAAAGTGTTTCTTTTTAGCAATAGATACCTAATCTGAAACTGTAGTTGAATTTGCAGGTTAATAACTTCGCGAGTAGGGCATCGGAACCGGTTTTTCCCGGTTCCAAAAGAACCGGGAATTCCCGGTTCTGAGGGTCCCTGAAGGAACCGGTTCTGTAAATCGGAGAACCGGTCTTATCGGTTCTTTCGGTTCTTTCTTAAAATAAATTTAGAAATACATCTCTTTATGCTGAATATCAAGTTATTATCATATAATAATATTATTTTCACTTCCCTCTCCCACATAATGAAAATTTAAACTTATTCCACATAATGTGGATCTAGTCACATTTGTGGATTCAGTTTCAACGTCGCCGATCGATAATGTATTAATCTTTGGCACTACAAAAGTCATCAAAATTATCATTATTTCACTGTTAAGTTAATAAATAACGTTATTATATTAATATTAGAAAATAAAGATTTATTTAAGGGATTCGGCAACGTTAACAATCGCTGGTTATCAAAACTGGCAGACGCGCTGTGAGTGGGTGTGTTGTTTTTTTGACGCCGATTTGATAAGTGAATAACATTAAATATTAATGCATATTGTTATCATTATTTTTATCAATCAATTGAGAATATTTATTGTCATTGCAATCAGTTAAGTATTACGCTTTCACTCTTGCGGGGTAAAAATATTGGACGGAATAGAATAATAATTACACCAGACTTGGCTGGACACGCGCCCGTGTGTCTTGATAACGTTCGTTGTACCTATTTATTTTTCTTTACTCACATTACTTTGTTTTTTAGCATCCAAATGATAATTGTGTGTGATTTGAGTTGTATTATCGCAACTACGAAAAGACTGTGATTTGAAAGAAGTCATTCATGATTTCAGCCAAGAAACGCCCACTGTTGGACATAGGCCTCCCCCAGGGATCTCCTAAGTGATCGGTCCTGCGCCTCCCGAATCCAGCAGCGTCCCGCGACCTTCACCAGATCGTCGGTCCACCTTGTGGGGGCCTACCAACGCTGCGTCTCCTGGTACGCGGCCGCCACTCAAGGATCTTTCCGCCCCAACGGACGTCAGTTCTGCGAGCTATGTGTCCTGCCCACTGCCACTTAAGGTTTGCAATTCTCTGGGCTATGTCGGTGAATCTAGTTCTTTTACGGATCTCTTCATTTCTGATGTGATCGCGTAGAGAAACCCTGAGCATAGCCATCTCCATTGCCCTTTGAGTGACATTAAGCCTTCTGATGAGACCCATTGTAAACGGCCACGTCTCAGTTCCGTACGTCATCACTGGCAACACGCACGAATTGAAGACTTTCGTCTTAAGACACTGCGGAAGATTGGCCGAGAATATGCTGCGTAGCTTCCCGAATGCTGCCCATCCGAGTTGGATTCGTCGATTTACCTCTTTCTGGAAATTGGACTTACCGAGCTGGACTATTTGCTCCGAGTAAACATATTCGTCAACAATTACCAGTGTAGAGCCTCCAACGTTCACAGGACTTGGTACTACATGGGAATTCACCATGATTTTGGTCTTGTCCATGTTCATTTTAAGACCCACTTGTTGGGAAACTCTAGAGAGGTCTTCGAGCATTTCGAGCATTGTGCCTCTACTATCTTCCACGGTCTCAGCCATGACTACGATATCATCAGCAAAACGAAGGTGAGTCATGTACTTGCCGTTTATGTTGATGTCGAGTCCACTCCAAAAGCTTACATACATCCTCCAACGCAGCTGTGAACAGTTTCGGCGATATTACGTCATCCTGTCTCACACCTCGTTAAAGTCGTATTGGTTTCGAGTTTTGGTCCTGAAGGCGGACTGACTTAGTGGCGTTTTCGTACAATGACTGCAACACTTGGATGTACCGGTAGTCTATTTGGCACCGCTGGAGTGACCTAAGTACAGCCCAGGTCTCGACAGAATCAAAGACTTTCTCATAGTCCACACACGCCATGCATAGTGGCAGATTCTTCATTAACAGCTCGGCCTTCTGTATAACCTGCCGCAGCGTATGGATGTGGTCTATGGTAATATAGCTTTTACGTAGTCCGGCTTGTTCGGGAAGGTGAAAGTCGTGATGACTCTCGAGAACAGCTTGTATACATGACTCAGGAGCGTGATGGGTCTGTCGTTTTTCAATTGGGCCCTGTCGCCCTTTTTGAAGAAAAGTGCCACCACGCCCCTGTGCCATGTGATTTTTGTAATGACTTTTTTGTGAATTTAGTAAAAGTCAACAAGGAGGTTCAGAAAAGTATTGATTATATTTTAAAAAATCACTTAGCACGTGGGAAGTATCAAAATACGTTTTTAAGTCATGCTAGAACGGTTTAACATCTCTTTTTATAAATTTATAGCACTCCTAGCGACAAATTATGTGAACTTCAATGTATCTCTCAAAAGCATAGCTCAAAGAAGCACGCAGTGTCTGCTTTGACTATTTGATTACATACTGCTCACTCATAGATGGCACTATTTTTTACATTGAGTTAAATTATTTTTTACATATTTTTTTTTGACATAAAAATTCGAAATTGTAAAATTAATTTTTTAATCCCTATACATTTGAAGTAATGTCGAATTACACAAAAACATGACATCTTTTTCACCACTTCAAAAAGGTCAGGATTGGTCTATCTATTCGTTTGATCTTCGTTTTTAAATCTGTGTGGCAGTAGTTCGATACCGATTCCTGGTGTACCTAGTTATTTTTTCAAAAATTGCTTGTTTTATTATTTTGTTTTTCTTTATTGCTTTTTGGTTATTATATCAATTCCTTTTTTTATATCTCAATTTGTTTTTTATTTATAATTTTCATTTCAGAACAAAAAGATTTAGGTTAAGATTAAAAATGCGATTTTTATAAGTAAGTACCCTATTTAATAATTTTTCGGATATTTTCAGTTAAATGCCTACTAACCGAAAAAAAGTCTCACTTACATGTTCGTTTCATAAAACCACAGTGATTTTTTTCACTGACCTAACTATTTTGTATGGGGGATTTCAAAACTAATTTTACAAATCTGAATTTTTAATAACACCTTAGAAGTGGTACATTCAACTATGTTAGGTACATACATAGTAAAAGATAATATAGGTAAGTAATACGTCAAGATTATTAATGGACATAAGTTGCCTGACTATAAATAAATAAAATTAATGTAGGTACTAATACTAACTACTTGAATTATTTTTTATTCTCAATGGTGATTAGGTATATTTTGAATTTTGGCAAAAAGGTACGGTGTTTTATTAGATTTTACCATTTACAAATAGTGTGGCAACCGCGACTGCTATTAATAGGTAGCTTTCCGCTCGCGGCTTCGCCCACATTGATATTGTTTTCCCGTGGGAATTTAATATTTTCCCGTAAAATAATTTTGTAGGCTATTAAATAGAATACTGTTATTTATATTTAGGAGCTCGAATAATACATTTCATAGAAATTGGAGCAGATTTTAATTATTTTCCATATAATTTTTAAACCCTTAATTTGCACAATAAGGGGGTGAATTCCAATAAACCATGAAACACGTGTTCAATGAAATGTTTTTAAGAGCATGATTCTCCAGGTTTATCAAAATCGTTGCTTATTTTAAAAAAATCCATACAAGCTTGCAACCCCTATTTCATCCCTTCAGGGTTAAATTCACGTTTCTACCATTAGCGGTTACGGCTGTGCGTGCGTCTATAGATGAGAACTTCTCTTTTTATAATATACTAGCTGTGCTGGCGAACTACGTTTCGCCATAATAAAAATTAGTTTACGACCTATTCTCACACCTACCGAACATACACAAAAAAATTCATAAAGATCGGTTAAGCCGTTACGGAGGAGTTCGGTAACAAACACTGTGACACGAGAATTTTATATATAAAAAGATAAAAGATATATAGATTGACAGTACACGTACACGTCACAATTTAAATAAAAGGTTCAAAATTTCAACATCAAATCTAAGCGAACGGATGGCTCATGAGGATATACTGCGAAATTATTGCGCTATACCGCTAGAGGTCTGCGGTTCGAACCCCGCATAATGCATGTTATGTTTTTATGATTTTTTATCACAGAAATTAATAACAACATTCTTTAAAATGAAATAGAAAATTAGATAACTGGTAAGAAAGAACAAGGAAAAAAATTGTTTAAAAATAGTACTAAATTATATAATTTCGGAATTTGATAAAACAGTCGAATAAATTAATTTCAGCCGGCTATAAGCATATAAATTTTGCAATTTAATTTCTCAATGATATTTTATATGATAAAATTTGAAATTAAATTGCTTAGTTTTTTATAGGTAAGTTTGTATACATACCGGGTTATTTTTCCAGCAGGAGCCAAATTTTGTGTCCTTGTTCAGACAAGCAAAATTAAATTCTTTTACTATGGGACCAATCTTGAAATCGCGGAAAAAAATCAGCTGTTCCATACAAATGTTCAACATCCACACCTAAATGTATGGAACAGCTGATTTTTTTTCGCGATTTCGAGTTTGGTCGCATAGTATAAGTTGTTCATTTTGCTTGTCTAAACAATCATACAAAATTTGGCTCCTGATGGAAAAATAACTCGGTATAAAAATAAACACTTATTTTATTTTAGTACTAGCTGTGCCGGCGAACTACGTTTCGCCATAATAACGGCGAACTTACGTTTCGCCATAATAAAAAATAGTTTACGACCTATTCTCAGACCTACTGAATATACACAAAAAATTTCATAAAGATCGGTCAAGCCGTTTCGGAGGAGTTCGGTAACAAACACTGTGACACGAGAATTTTATATATTAGATAAAAAAACTAAAATCACATTTTTAACAATATACAATATGTGACTTTGTATTTTCTTTAAAAATAATAAATAAATTGTAAAATGATGAATACCTAAATCAGTGAAAAAGAAATCGTCTTGGGCGGGATAAAAAAAGGTCACTTAAGAAAAATTTGCATGTTTGCTTTATTCTTAACCAGTTTTTTGAATTTGAAGTTACAGATGATAACCTTGTGATAATAGAAAGTACCCACTACCAAAATGACTTATCTCCAATGATATATTTACTTTACATCATAAATATCAAACGTAGGTATATAAAATGTATGACATAAATCCAATCCATGGCGGAACAACCCCTTAGGTATAACATGGATTTATACGTCACTTTTTTACCAAATTGTAACACATTTACGTCCGAACCCAATATGCGATCCTGATCCGTTTTTTCCGGATTGAGATTGCAAACTCAATCCAAAAGTACCATTTTGCGTCTCTATAACCAATCGAAGGATTGCATTTGAAATCTCTGAAAGGCAACCATCCATGAGAGGTCCGATCAGTGTTTTTGGATAGACCTCTGTTCGAAAATGACGTTTGACGTGTCCCAATAATCAATCTTTGATTAAAAAGGGATTGATTGACGTCTACACAATCTTTTTTTGGCAATCTTCCTATTTTCATGGTTTACTTGTCAAAATTTAGATTGAATTACATGTTTTGAAAATAATTGTTGTATTTTTGTCAGAAATGGCAATGGCAAAGAAGTATTTTTGGAAGATGTGATAGTAGTGATTTGGAGTTATGAACCGAAACAATATCAGATTTCGATACGTGATTGCAGTGATGATGATGAAGTGTTACAACAACAACGTCGCAATTTACACCAAATATCAACAATAGCAATAAATAACTACGAATTTACTTTTTGGTTCCGGCTGAACAAAACTGTCGTAAATTACTTTTAACGAAAATAATGCCATACATAAAAGAAACATCAAAACAGTGACTAAAATACCTTTTGCCGCGCTATATAATATGTGATGTGAATGTGTTTGAAATCTATACAAATAAATAAAATTGAAGTATCTGTTTGTATTGTCAAAATAACAAGTTTTTAATGAATGGGTATGAATGTATATCGGGTACCAATAAAAAACACACAATTAAAAAAATTTTTGTCTATCTGTCTGTTTGTTCCCGTTAATCTCCGGAACGGCTGTACCGATTTTGGCGGTACTTTCACTAATAGATAGCTAATTATATAAGGTATAACATAGGCTACTTTTTATCAAGATCGGTCCAGCCGTTACTATTCCACGCGGACGAAGTCGCGGGCACAGCTAGTATATAATAAATAGCCGTGCCGGCGAACTACGTTTCGCCATAATAATCACCTAGGTGTATAAAAAATAGTTTACGGTCTATTCTCAGACCTACCGAACATACTTACACAAAAAAAATTATAAAGATCGTTCAAGCCGTTTTGGAGGAGTTTGGTAACACTGGGACACGAACATTTTATATAGGTATTAGAAGATGAAGCTTTGCCTCGCTGTCGGATTAAGTTTTTTATATTATTTTGTTCTTGTATAGATATTGTAAAAATCTTAAATTTAAGATATTTTTTGAAATAAATGATGATAATATAAATAAGTCATTTATTTTCCTCTTTACATTTCGTTACCTCAATAGTTTACACATTACATTAATTACTACATTACACTCATATAAAAATCTTCTTTTTTTAGTAATCATGGAGAGGCTTCTTTCTGTAATTTCTCATCCCAAATTTTACTTCTGTATTTATTATACGATTATTCGTTGTTTTTATTGATTTATATTAGTTCAAATCACAAATTATACGTTCAAATCAAACCAACCACACCACAGCTAGCTAACAAACAATTATAATGTCACTCGCGTGCTCGTGTCAGTTTTATACACGTTCCATTCCTATAAAAATAAGTAGTTTGCATAATATTGTATTTGATATATTATTATTTACAGAATAATTTCTAAGTGTTTTTAAACATTATATTTATTGTTAGAAGCATAAGAAACATTATTTAAAAAGATTTATAGCTAGTTTGTTTTCATAGAACATACAGTAATAATATTGCACAATCTAATATTTTGCGTATAAAGAAACGGCCAAGAGGGAAAGGATAGCTGGCGATCCGGTGTCAAAAGAATCCTAGGATTGCAGTCTTTAGTTATTGGCACGCGGATTAGAGATCGATTGAGCGATACGCAATAATCCGAGATTGTTTTTAATCTTAAACTACGGATACAATATTGGGTTCGGCCGTTAGCGTACCGTAAGCGTATGATGTTTTATAAGACCTATTTACGCATAAGTCATTGTAATGAACTAAACGAAGCATAAATATGAATTTGTAAAAAAAAAACAAGCATAGCAGGAGTTTAATTAAAGTGCCATCTGTTGAGTGCGTGCGAGAACTACTGAGCCCAATGTAGCAAAGGTTCGATGGCCCGAGCTTGCTCAGAATTGTCAGTGGCGTTTTAGTTGCGTCATCTCGCGGTGAAATGGTGAAATAAAACAGCTCGACGAATTGCCCGACTTAAGTAGGGACCATTTCATTGTATGGGATGAGGCATCTGTACTGTAGTATTATATTATCTGTGGTTTTATTAAGATCCATTCTCCTTTATTCATTTTAACTGTAGAAAATCTATATAATAGATAGCATAGCTTATCAACTAGAATTTATCAAAAAACCGAAAGAACCGTATAAACCGGATACCCGGTTCCGGCTTGAGTTCGGAACCGAAAGAACCGGTTCCTAAAATAGGGCCGGTTCTCGATGCCCTATTCGCGAGCGGCGAAGGACGCGCTCCCTGGTTTGAGTTGGCGTTGGCGATGACTTTTTGTTTTAAAAAACAAACCCAGGTTTATTAACTCTAATCACAAATGGCTTAAAATGTTTGTTATACCTATGTTAGTAAGTACCTATATTACGTACCCATTGATTTACTACCAATCGTAAATAACGCATGAACGTTCGAAAAGTGGGCTGGTGAAGAACTGCCCAATCGGGCCTCGTGCAGTTCTTTTCCATGCGTTGGATAAGCAATTTTGAGCATTATGTTTGAGAGTATAAAGTTGATATTTTCTTGGAGCAATTACTAAAACGTCAAATTTAATGTGGCTAGGTATGAAATGATGTAACTGCACACGGTTGTACTTCAAATAGTTGCCGTAATAATAAAGAATAAGGTTGAATTGATAAATACGGTACTTTCTTTATGGTAATTTTAATTCGGGTGTGCATATTCAACTACCTATTTAACAGCGTACAAATGTACAGTCGATTAGGTGACAGATTTCAAGCGCGTTTTTGTATGGAGTGCTCTATCTACGTTTGGTAGTAAATCAATGTACGTACCACACAAGACTATAATAGTAGTACTAATAATTATAAAGAGGAAAAATTTGATTGTTTGTTTGTATTGAATAGGCTAGAGGAGCGTCGGTGGCGCTGTGGACTCGGCACTTGCCTTCCAATCGGGAGGTCGGGGTTCGAGACCCGCCATGTACCAATGTGTTTTTCGTTTCGAATTTCATATGTACATTTGTCTGACGCTCCTACGGTGAAGGAAAACATCGTGAGGCAACCTGCATACATCTGCGAAGAAATTCAATGTTGTATGTGAAGTCGACCAATCCGCACTGGGCCAGCGTGGTTGACTAAGACCTAATCACCCTACACAACATAGGGTAGGCTCGATCGAACCCCTCGGTGGGGACGTATATGAGCTGTGTGTGATGTGATGATTAAATAGGCTTCAAAACTACTGAACCGATTTTGATGAAAGTTGCTATAGGGATAGTTCGAGGCCAGGGAAAGGACATAGGGTTATTTTTGTACGGGAAAAAATTCCCACGGGAAAACAAATAATGCGGGCGAAGTCGCGAGCGGAAAGCTAGTACTTAATAAAGTAAGTCATGTATGTTAATAGTCAAGGGTAAAGAACAAGTTATTACTGGGTTTTTTGTAATATTATTTCAAAAGTATGTTTACCAAGATCACACCTGGTACCTACCTATAACACTGACTGTAAAATCAGGTGTAATAAACTTTTAATTTTATTGATCTTACATAAAAAAATAACACAAAAGGTAAATGTGATTTATTTATTATTACTAGCAGACGAGTTTAACTTGGTGAGGTCTGAGTGTTTGAGGTGAGGTATGAGGTCCTCTGGGTGTTTTTTGCGTGTGTTTATTACATAAGACCATGGCATATCGATACTGGGTATTTTAGTGGAGCGCAATCTTCACATGCTACGCTTAATATTCGGCCACGGTAATAGTATATACAGTACAAACGGTCGAAACACGCGCTATGCCTACGCGCCTCGATCTGGGATCGCATAGGGTATACGCACGAGTCAAACGGAGCGCACGGTCGGTAAGCGGGCAGCCCTATCGCGGGCCACGAATAGGGAATGCAATCCGGATTATCCGTAATCGGAAACATCCGGACATCTGCACATTCTTACTAGACCTCCAAATCCGGATTTGAAAATCGAATTCGGATTATTTTATAATAAGAAATTTTATCAAAAGAATCGAAACGAGCGAGTTTGCTGTTCGCGTGTATCGCGTCGCGCGCGAGTGTAGACTTGTTGAGTCTATCGGCTCTGGAGGTTAGCGGGGCGCGGTATGGGATGCGGGTCGAGCAAATAATCAAAAAACAAAAAATCCAATGAACAAAAAAAAAATAAAAAGCATTTGATTCGATTTTCATGTCAAACCACTTGAGAAATCAAATTTTATGCACGTAAACACTCCGCATCACCCGCAATCGGACATAACAGTCGCAGCGTGACGTCATCGCAGTTGCGCGCGAAGAAACGCAAATTTAGAAAAGCGCTGAAACTTTACCACGCTGTAACATTGGAAATCCTGGCCCGATTTTGATGAAACAAAAACTATTATTATTTGCATGAGTACGCGCATTAAACGCAGTAACTTTTATAGTAATATTTTGATGTGCTGGTGTGACTCATTATAAAGTTGGGAAAACAAAAAAAGAGTTCTAAATAAAAAACGGTAAATAAATTAGATTTGCACTACAATATTGACATTTATAACATTTTTTTATTGATTTATGAGAATGGAAGTAAATATCAGATTTCATTACATGATTCCATAAAACGATTCAACGGTGCCACCAATTTAGTACGCAGGGGTCGAAACTGGTCAGTAAAATCAGTAAATGTCAGTTTTTTTGAGCATGGTCAGTAAATGTCAGTTTTTTGAGAAAATGGTCAGTTTATTCAGTTTTTTGAGATCAACACACATATTGCCCCATAAATTTTTTTGGAACCTTATATATATTTTACTAATACAATTTTGTCTGTCTGTGTGTACCTGTGTCGTTCCTATATCCACCTACCTTCTTCAATCTAGATTTTGCTTAAGTAATATCTCATAATACCTATATTGTGTCAACAAAACCCAATTTTAGTCATTTCTCATTTACGCAGCCGGGCCCAGTGACGGTTTGAGGGCAACAAACAACTGATGCTCTATTATGATGTCTTGTGGCAACTTAATATTGTAGCATCATTATTTCGAGGAAAAATAGTCAAATCCTACTAATTTTTTCGAAATAAACACATATTAATAATAAAAAAAACTGTTAATTATTTGTAAACTTTTTAACAATAAAAAGGTGGTGATGGTTGGCTATGGGGATGGTGGAGGCCAATAATTGTAAAAGTATTTTTTGAATTCCACATGAATCTTTTATTTTAAGAGGATTGTGAAGCTGTAAATTTTCATACAAAGAGCGATAACGCTTTTCTCCCTCTTTAAATAGTCCAATTTTCATAATTTTTGGAAATGTTGGAGATATAATGAAGATCTAGGTTTGTACATTTCGATATTGAAAATATGTTGCTCAGAATATAAATTATTAGCATCTACGAGTAAATATCCATATTTTAGACTTAAAAACTACCTCGAGCATTTTTATCATTTTTGACTAAATTATACTGAATTACAAAAAAGTAATACGTACAAACATAGATTAAGGTATACTGAATCTAATGAGATCAAAAGTGTCTAAGTTCGTAAAAGGGGGGTAAAACAGTTATCGCCCTAAACAATATTCCAATAAGAAATGTAGGCACTTGCCTCGGACTTTCAACTCTAAGCGGTGTGCAACAAACTGCATTTTTGCAAGTGCATACTCGAGCCATGAATTGGCTCTTCACAGTCCTTTTAAGTTAGTTCAGATGGTCAGTAAAAGTCAGTTTTTTTAGATTTCTGGTCAGTAAAATCAGTATTTTTGAACACTGAACCTGTTTCGACCCCTGAGTACGATATACTGATCTAATGAAGGGCCTTAGCATGGGGTGACGGGGAATCCTCCTTGGTACTTTAATATTTATTTGAGTTAACATATCAGGTGCATCAATGTTTCCATTTAAAAGCTTATGCAATAAGCGGAAAGATTCGATCATAAAGAGGAAAGATTCGATTGTTTGTTTGTATTGAATAGGCCTCGAAACTACTGAACCGATTTTGATGAAATATGGTATAGGGATAGTTCGAGACCAGGGGAAGGACATCATGGGGTACCAAATTTTCCTACGGGAAAAAAATCCCACGGGAAAACAAAAATAAGGCGGGCGAAGTCGCGAACCGAAAGCTAGTGACATACAACCGTGAACAGACACTCAGTTCATACTCGTACATACGAGTAGGTCATACTGGGAAAAATCGCGTTCAACCACGACTTAAGAGCAGAATCAAGAAGTTCGAAGTTGAACCTCGACCTTACACTTAGTCTCGACTTTACTATACGCAAATCGTTTTACTCTGGTTTTATAAAACATGGAGATCATGAGCTATTTTAATTACACGTCGTATGCTATTTTTTTTTCATCTTACATTAACAGTGAAAAAACTGAATAATTTTTTTTTCACGCACAACAGGGATGCTCTTGGCCTTCGATAAGGCTGAAAATAAAGCGAGCTTCACCTGAACTCCTCAACAACTGAGGCGCTGACTAGCTCTTATTGGTGGAACACAACAATGCTATCAATTTTATTATTATTACGGCGTCAGAATGGCGATGGCACTTAGCAAACTAAGCAGAAAAAAACCTGCTCTCGTAGGGAATCGAACACAACGATACCGGATGGTTTTGACAGTTTATAAAATACACCTGTGGGAACAGCAGTCATTACTCCTCAAAAATGAAAGAGAAAATTAGTATTTTCTACGACCAAAATAGGCGGGAGTAAAAGTTATATAAAAATCCATTACTAACATGTTTTAGCGGGAGGAAAAGTTGTACTAAATTCCAATTCTAACCTGTTTGAGCCCCGGTGAGGCGGCGGTGGAGGGGGAACGTGCCCCTCCACTCAACACGACCTGCGCTACGTTTTGCTGCGCTACGAGGTGGCTGTATGGTCTCAGATCTCTTTATTATTGTAAAAAAAAGAAAAGAAGCGCGAATTTTTCATCAAATCTGTGAATTTATTTACCGAAGGTAGATTCTGTACCAGTTTTGTCTGCATGGCTGTTTCCTCGTGGTCCTACTAATTTCTCCTACTAGTGGGACCACGAGGAAGCCTAGTTTCTGGGTACCTCCGTCTTACCTATTTCCTCTTTCTGCCGCAAAACAGCAGAGCTTGCATTGCTGTGTTCCGGTTTGAAGTGTAAGATATTGCAGTGAAAGTACTGAGTACCGTGACTTTACATCTGATGTCACAAGTTGGCAACGTACAATGTGGTTCTTGTGGGGAATGCAGATCTGCTGCGAATCTCACAAGAGCCACATGTATACAGGATGGATTTTTGAGATGGGATTCAAAGGGCAGGTACATTAACCGTTATAGTTACAAGAAAACATTGTAAGGCAACAATCCATAACTTTTTAAGATATTCTGATCTGCATTCACAGATTTTGGAAAAAAGTTACAGTCAACAAAAAAAATGCTGAGATAGCAAAAAAAAATTTTTATGCCTATCGATTCTATTTCATGTAGGGATCAAAAGACTCTATGGGACCATTTAAGGTATGAGTACTAGAAACGACAGAAATCGCCAAAAACATTTCCCATACATTTTGTACAGAAAATCCTCGGATCCTATTTCTTAAGGTGATCTCTCTATGAATCCTATTTCTTACTGTTAAGAATAAAGAGGGTGAATTCCAGTAAACTATGAAACACGTGTTCAATGAAATATTCATAAGAGCATGAATCTCAAGTTTTATCAAAACCGTTGCTAATTTAAAGATTTTTCCATACAAATTTGCAACCCCTATTTCATCCCTTTAGGATTAACATTTTTTTAAATCCTTTCTTAGTGTGCGTCCGCATTTTGAATTAAAACAACTGTCCAAATTTCATGTTTCTACCATTAGCGGTTACGGCTGTGCGTGCGTCTGTAGATGGGAACATCTCCTTTTTTTATATATATATATATACGAGTATATATATAGATGATGTTTGCAAAAAACATCGACGTTGGCTGACATCGATGTTTTGTGCTCGACAAACATCGAGTATCGATGTTCAGCTATCGATGCCGTCATCGATGTTTTCGCAACATCGATCATCCCTGCGAAGTAGCGAGCCCAACAATGGTGCGGTTGCAGTGAGGCGGAATTGGAGGAGGTATTACTGCTGTCGCTGCGGCAGCAGGGGCTCGTGGCCTCGTTCCTGGGCGACGCGCGCCTCCACTGCACGGACGTCGAACTGGAGAGCTCCCGCCCTCGTCGGCTGACGCTGCTTCGATGCCTGGCCAAGGCGCCCGCCACATTGCCCTCTCGGAGGTGAGTGGAGTGACGGGGAATAGGTTCGTATATTTCATTGTGGTGGGAGTGATGTAGGCGGTTTTTGTTTTGGTGGGTGCGAATACCACGTGCTTTTGGTCGTCAGCCCCCCTGAGGGCGAATGTAGTCTATTCGTGATAAGAAGATTCCAAGTGAGAGGTTGAAGTTTTCCGTTTCATGCATACTAGTTTCCATGATTAAAAATACAATTGAGAGGAACACTACACATTTTACATAGATTCAAGCTACTTTAACAACATCATATCGATGCGTGATTGACTTTTAATGCGTTTGTTTGATTGTTATCCAGGATTCATGACCAAGGCCATAACAGATAATTATAAAATTTCCCTATCTAGCGCTGGTAAATCTAAATATGGTTTCGTATGCTGAAATACACAGCGTTATCAAAACTAGAAGTGAAAGTGAAAACTAGAAATAAATTTGTCCCTGAGTGTATTATGTTTTAAAAGTATAACATCTCTTTAGATTATTTTTAGAAACAAGAATATCAGTCTGGTTAAACATAATTTTAAATTTATAATTCTGAAAAAAATATTTGCTTAATTAAGTATCTATTTGAATCGTGAACCGGAACGATTAAACCAAGTACATACACTTTACACAAATATTTTATTTGTAAAATTTAATCAAATATTTGTTCAGAATTATAATTTTATTTTACTGGACTGATATTTATTTTTTATTTAATGTGGAATTAAAGTACGTAAATATTTTTATTAGTAAATTTTGGTGTGTAAGTGGTTTGGACCTTACAGAACCCAAGCCAGCCTCACCAGGTCGCTGTGCACCCTTCTGATCAAGCTGCACCACCTCAGTGCAAGGGTGGTCATCTACAACTATACTGTGGTGGTGCGGGTTGAGGGGTCAGCGCTAGACTTGAACCCAAACCCCCCTTTGGATAGCCTTATGCCCTATTATTATGAGGGCATAAGCCTCTCCAAAGGTGGGTTTGGGCTCCCCAAAGGTATTGCGTCTGGGACGATGATGATTTACCATGCAATACCATGCACAGAGCCCCGTCGGATCGGTCGAGCAGTGTCGACAGCGCGGAGGTCCCAGAAGCCACGCATCCCTCCGATATGATCCTCAAGGACTCGCTGAAGGAGGAGAAGAGCCCCCCAGAGGCGATGAAGTACGCTCGCTCGTAAGACAACTGAGTCAGTGTGAACTGTCGGCCGATTCGATCCAAGACCCACACAGTTAAGTTAGGTTCTCATTTTTCTGTTAAACAATCTAGGAGACTTAGGCGGGGGGAATATTATCGGGATTTTTTAATCACTGAGCCCCAGCGCCAGTAATAAACCACTAGTAACATTTTTTTATTTTTTTTTTAAAAAAACGTCGCCCCACACTAGGATTTTCTCCTGTGTCGTGGGTGCAGTTACAAACATAGAATATCACAGGCACATACACCCAGACCGGAACAAATTTATATAGGCCATACAAAACATTTGTCCCGTACGGGAATCGAACCCGCGACCCGTTGCGCAGTAGGTGATCACTCGACCTCTGCGCTAAACGTGTCGTCAAATCTGCGCTAAACATATTACACGTTAGCAACTTAGATGTACAGGAAAACCTATATCCGCCGCAAAGCATCGGTGCTTGCCAAGCCTCCTTAGACAGAAGTCACATGCTTATTTTTTCGCAGTCTTTCCGTAGAAAATATGTATGCTAATGTCATCTCCAACATTTTTTCTGCGGAACGACTGCATGAGTGTGACTCTTGTCTAGGCCCCCTGTGCTCCGGTAAGGGTTGATCCGAACAGTAGTGTATTATTGTTCCTTCTATATCTCGTTCAATCGCAGACACGATTTCACTCCATCTATAAGGAACAATAAAACACGTGGTAGCAGATTTTTACAGTTACAAAAGTAAATTTTCAGTTTAGAAGTTTACGCTCGTATTATTCCGTGTTTAAGTACAAAATCACCTAATGATTCGAACCAGCGATTGCTGGTTATGTTTTGATAAATTATCATTCAAAATAATTTACTTCAAATCTAACCATTTCAGTAGTTAAGTATTTTCTGTCAGCAAATGTTTAGCGTCATATGGCTCGTTGCGCCATTAAGTAGTTAAGTATTTACTGTCAGCAAATTCTTAGTGTCGTATGGCTCGCCGCGTCCGGTGTGACCGCGGCGTCCGCGACCTAATTACACTTGTTTTGTCTTCAAAAATAATTATTTTAAATTGAATTGAATATTGCAGCTAGAAATACGGTTTTGTTTGACTGACCACAGCAACGTTCGCTGTGGTCAGTCCTAGGATGGGTGACCAAAATAAGAAACATCTCAAGCTCCTCCGTGCTTCGGAAGGCACGTTAAACAGTGGGTCCTGCGCCTGATCTCACCCCGATCGTGTCGGTTAACCGTCCCATCGGACTAGGCGAGTGAAGGAACAGAGAGTGCACTTGCGTTTGCGCAGTCACTTGTGCCCTATAATATCTCCTGCGCAGATGGCTAGTCTCTGTGGAGATTGTCCGCCGTGACCGAATATCGGTTAGGAGGACATTATTATTATTATATCCAAAGAAAGTTGGCGTCAGACAGATCGGCTGTAAAAACCTCAGTCAAAACTATGTTTTGGAGTGATTGTCATTCCAAGCAAATCAGACCCTGGGCTACGAAGTGATGATAGAAAGATACTCTTTATTACTCACCACGAAAGTAGTACAGTTACAGAAGTTTTACAAAGCTAAAATGTACAATTTCGACAGTCTTATCGCTAAGAGTGATATCTTCCGGAGAACCTTTGGACAGAGGACACTTTGTTTAAATGATTTTGCGACATTCCTAAATGTGAAAAATGTTATACTAGCGGTTTTTCTAGTATTAGCGTACAAACAGAAAGCGTTATGATGAAATATATTATATATTATGCTTGCACTAAAAATAGACAAAAAGATGTACTCCATATGACGTAGGATTTTTATTTTATGTTTATAATCCTTGTCAGTTTTGTTTGATATAAGTGTAAAGAAACGGACCCAAATGATAGCAAAAATACTTAATTTTATATGTAAGTATATATGAAAATGTAAATTATTCGTTTGAAAACCTATATAGAAATAATGGTTAAACCCAATTATTTATTTATTACAATTATTAACGCCCAAGGTTAATATATATGTACAACTTACTGAATTTGGTTTTATTTATTAGCATTCACTAGATATTAATATATGTAAGTTAAATAAGTGGATATGGACTAGCGATTAGAATCAAATATCAACATCATCATCAGCCATTAGGTCTTCTGCTCAGAAGACATAGGCCTCCCTATGAATCTCCTTCAACCCTAACCAGGTCACTTATCCACCGGGTAGGAGGCATGCCTACTTACTGTCTGAATTAAATATGTATAAGGTTTAACATAATAAAGCATATAAATAAATAGCAGCATAATGAGCGTATGCACATTTTAACTACGTGGTAGTCGCAGTGTGGACCCTATCACGCGCGCCTATAAGGGCAGGGAGAATACCGGGGTGGTTTAGTGGTTAGGCCGGCACTCTGCTGGGAGCCCCATACACGCTCGTCGTCTAGCCAACGGCGAGTACGGTTCCCCTCGACAAAAAAATGGTAAAGGCAGTTCGACATATCCAAAAACTTAAAGGTCATAACAACTGATTTTCAATCAATGAAACTATTATTATATTAATTAACAAAGACCCAATTAAATATTTATCGTAGGTTGATGTGCTGTTGATTGTACTTTAATTAAAATTGCAATAAGTTTTCGTGTTTAATAATGTTTCATTCTTATTTTTTGGTTTGTTTTAATAACACTGAAACATAAATCTAATATATAAAATTCTCGTGTCACAGTGTTTGTTATCAAACACCTCCGAAACGGCTTGACCGATCTTTATGAAATTTTTTGAATATTTTCAGTAAGTCTGAGAATAGGTCGTAAACTATTTTTATTATGGCGAAACGTAGTTCGCGCGGCACAGCTAGTAATATATAAAAAATTCAAATACATTGAAAGTTATAAAAATGCATTTACAAGGTATTACTGCATTTTTTAAAACTTTTTAGTAACAAATGTCGTCTTAGTTAAAAACGTGGGTATATATGTATCTTATTTACATTAATTTTAAAATCTAATAATGAATTTCTTTCGTTTAAAACACAATTATGTCAATAAACTACCCTAATAAATATATTTTATGTATAAAATTTAATTGATGTTTTGTTTAATTTGTGTTTAAATAATAAATCTTTGAAATTGAATTATTTCAATAATGAATGGAAAGTTTTTAACGAGCAAATTAAAGGTCAATACGTAAAGTCATTTAAATAGGTTATTGCACACGGCACCACGGCGAAAAATGTCTAGCGCGCAACTCTCGATAGGGTTGTCACGAGTGACGAGAGAGAGTCAGTCGTAGTGGGACGTCGACAACAAGATTTTGCTGTAAGATTTTACTTTAGTAGTAATAGTATTCAATTAGTCTTAGGACAATCCTAGTGTACTGACCTGTTAAACATATAGGTATTGATTGTTTGCTTAATGTTACAATAGTCAAAATCTGTAATAACAATGTATAAATATTATACATTGTATTGTTTTTTTCTATTTAATAACAAATATTTTTAATTATTGATGACATAATAATGACGTCACAGAAATGTCTTACTAAAACTAGTATACAAAGAAAAAAGGAATAACTAGAAACAAAATACTTATAAACTACTTTACTTAAAAAAAATACAAATTGTTTTTTCTAATGAAAGTTGATTACGTTTTTCACTAACGTAGATTTACTGAAACAACATTCAGGATAATTTTTTCACGTACAGTCAACAGCTCATCAACCTTCATCAACTTTTGCACCAGCACAGTGCATCGACTATCACTTCGTATTGATCTCTTTGTGTTAGACTTAAAGTTAATACTATTTTTCGTTGTAGTTTTTCTTATTCAGGTTTCAAAAACAGATACATTTGTGACAACCCTAGTAAAAATTGATGAATTTTCAATAAGTTCCTATATAATGCGAAATTTTCGAGTAGTGGTTCATTCTGTTCTTCAAAGTGCTTCGAGCCAAGGAACTAGCTGCAACAGTGTCGTCAGTCGTCGTCGAGGAGTCTCCCCAGCACCCAGATCTTCAGCCACAGTACTTTATTTGTGAGTGTTCATTATGTAAGTACTTTGAAAGGTTTACTGATAGTTGGTTGTAATTACTATTTCCTCCAAGTTTCGTACGGAGAAAATAACAATGAGATAGTTTTAAAGATCGTCACACTTACAATGAAGGATCAGTGTAAGTATGCATTGTCTTTTTCCGATACTCAATTTTGCGTTACTTTTTCAGGTCTGACTCCGAGTTTGAAGTCTTCCAACCAGTGCAGAAGACCAAACCTAAGACAAAACCAACATCTCGAGATAACATCAGGTAAGGTTTAATTTATGCTGTCGTCATAGTATTTATTAAATCTTCGAATCGTTAGTGAAGATTTTATGTGATAATACCACAATATTTATTTATTAGGGTATGCCAACAGTACACATATTAATGAATTAGATTGAAGTGGATAACAATTAAACACTAAAATGATTATGAATGAGTGAACGGTGTTAGTATGCTGTTGCTGATCAGTATTAGCTAGGAGACTAACAATATTATTAAATTTATCTTTTCAGGTCTGACTCCGAGCAAGAACTGTTCGAGCCAGCGCAGAAGCCTAAGCCTAAGAGAAAACCAATCTCTCGCGATACTATCAGGTAAGATATGAGTTATTTATGCAAGTGAAGTGGTAATTTCGTTTTAGGTTCATCACTGATAGAGTGGGTTTTTTTTTGTATTGAAGTGTTGTTTTCTTTATCGATCATAGTGGGTTAGATAAATTCGAAGATTGCAGGTGTCAATCGTAGGATAGGAACATTGCGTTCTACAACAACATAGTAATATCAATTATTGTTGAGTTGTTTCACGTTCTTGCTGATTGTCCTAACATAGGATATAATACAATCTCTTTTGTCTTTTACAGGTCTGGTTCATCGAAAAAGGCTAAGTCGAGCTCAAAGGAGTCGTTGAATTTGTTCGGGTTGGTGTCGGACGACGAAGAAGTTACAGCCGAGCGTGCGTCACGCGTCAGGCAGGGCAAACGACTCGACAGCAGCCTCGCCAACAAGACCGCGCACGGCACGCTCCTGCGGCGTACTCCGCTCGACGGTCGCTACTACGTGGAGACGCGCGTATACAGCACGGACGAGGCGTTGGCCGTAGCGCCCGACCAGCGGTACACCAAGGCGCTTGTCACACTCAAGGTGCAGCTAGAGCCAGACCAGCCCGAGTGGGACTACTTGCAGCAGTTTTTAAAGCGGTCAAAGTCGTTGTTTAAAGATAAGCCTGTATTTTATAGTAATAAAACAAATATTAAATAAATAAATTAACTAAGCAAGTAAAATATTTTTTACAATAGGTTTTTATATTTAATCCGGTTTTTTTGAGCCCACGTCCAGGTAAAGTTACAGTCGTAACTTAGGTATTAATGAGGTACGGTAATCATTCATTTAGTTAAGTGGATAAGTAATTAACTAAAAAGACTATAGATTAGCGTTAGGTAACAAGTTGTATACTTTATTTTTCTGAATTGCTACGATGCCTTTTTGCTCAGAGTGTTCGATGCAAGTAGGCAGCAGACAATGGGTAGGACACCTGCGCAGCAGCGCGCACAAGCGCAGGTGCGCAGTGTCGCGGGCGCACGACGACGCCGGTGTTGTCGAACTCGCGAGTGCGTTTAGAGGTCGCATCGTTACATACAGAATTACTCCTACAGATGAGTACCGATGCTCTTTACCCGATTCATTCTTGCATAGTATATTTTCTAAAATTTATAATCTTTTGCAAATGTCTCTAAATAAGCATATATGTTTAAAAGTAAATTTTGAATATTTTGCCGATTTTCTTTTATTTAAGAACGAGGTAAATAACATTAAGTCGTTTGTTACAAAAAATTTAACGATTCATCGCAATTTTGATTTTAACGAGTTGTTTGAAACACTCGTAAATACTATTAAGAACAAAGTTGAAGAATTTGAGGATCGTGACAGTGGTTGGACTTTTTTAAGTAATGTTTCCTTAGAAGTTAACATTAATAGATATGATCCTCTAAGAGGGTCTGGTTCAACTTATGTAGATTTACCACTAGCGATAAAAAAGAAAAAGGCGTGTATTAACATCAGGAATAAAGATGAATATTGTTTTTTGTGGAGCGTCGTTGCCGCTTTGTACCCGGCTAAAAAGAACGGTGACCGTACGTCGTCGTATCCGCACTTTGAACAGGTCCTAAACACCGACGATATATCTTTCCCAGTAACGTTTACGGATATCGCGAAATTCGAACAAAACAATCCACATTTAAGTGTAAACGTATATTCATTAAAGAATAATCAGATAGTTGTAGGTCCCATTTATAAGTCTGGATATAAATCCAAAACCAGAACTAAAATTAACTTGCTTCTACTTGAAAATAATGTTCTATGTCACTTTGTTTTGATAAAAAACCTTTCTCGACTTGTAAGAAGTCAAATTACGAAAAATCATAAGAAACTATATTTTTGTGATGATTGCTTGCTATTTTTTACTTCTGAAGTTAATCTTGATAATCATACATGCAGCGGCGTTTGTACAGTACTGCCTGAGAAAGGAACTTATCTACAATTCAAAAATTTCGAACGGAAGCAAGACGTTCCTTTTGTGGTCTATGCTGACTTTGAAACTCTTCTTATACCGTTCGATGGCTGTGAGCCTGACCCTTCATTAAGTTTTACTTCTCAGCGTCAACAGCACATTCCATCAGCTTTTGCTTATCACATAGTGTGCTCGTACGATACCAGTCTGAATTCTTTTGTACAGTATCGAGGAAAAGACTGTGTCCAAAAATTTCTTGATAAACTGTATTTTGACGTTAAAAAGATTTATGACATCTTAGATAAAGAAATTGCGATGGAATTCGATGAATATGACGCAGAGGCCTATGCGCGTACCGATGTTTGTCATATTTGTAAGCAATTATTATTTTTTGACAAAGTGAGAGATCATTGTCACCTCACTGGAAGTTATCGAGGTGCTGCGCATCAATACTGTAACTTACGGTTTAGCGTTCCTAAATTAGTTCCCGTTTTTTTCCATAACCTATCCGGCTATGACTGTCATCTGTTCATCAAAGAATTAGCCGATAGTTTAGGACCTGTTAAAGTCATACCTAAAAATAAGGAAAAATACGTATCATTTACAAAATTTTTACAGTTAAAGAATGAAAAATATGCTCAAATACGATTTGTCGATTCGTTTCAATTCTTAGGAACCAGTTTGGAAAAATTAGCGAGTGGGTTAGATAAAACAGATTTTAAGCATTTAAAAAAATATTTTCCAAACGCAACTGAATTTAAATTATTAACACGCAAAGGAGTATATCCGTATGATCATATGACACATTGGAAATCATTTTCCGAGAAACAACTTCCACACAAAAAAGGTTTCTATAATTCTTTAACTGATGAAGATATAAGTGATAAAGATTACACTCATGCTCAGGAAGTTTGGTCTACATTTAGAATACAAGATATGGGTGGGTACACAGACCTTTATCTAAAAACCGATGTATTGCTATTGACTGATGTATTTGAAAATTTCCGTGAAATTTGTAAATTGAACTATCAATTAGATCCTGCTTTTTACTTAACAGCTCCAAGTCTTTCATTCGATGCTATGTTACTTAAGACCGGCATTCAGTTAGAATTATTAACTGACTTAGAAATTATACGTTTTATACAGAAAGGGATACGGGGAGGTATCTGTATGTGCTCAACGCGATATGCTCGTGCAAACAATAAATATATGCCACAATATGATTTTACAGAACCAGATTCTTTTCTAGTTTACATCGATTGCAATAACTTGTATGGTTATAGTATGTGTCAGTACTTACCTGTTTCAGATTTTAGACTTTTAAGCGAATGCGAAGTAGATTTGTTAAATATCATGAACGTAGCAGATGATGCTGAGTTCGGATATATTCTTGAAGTGGACTTAACATATCCCGAGGAGCTACATAATGACCATAACGATTATCCTTTTTGTCCCGAAAAATTTGTACCACTCGGAGGTAAAACTTCTAAACTCTGTCCTAATCTGTATTCTAAATATCAGTATGTAATCCATTATGTTTATTTGAAAACATGCATTAATAATGGTCTTGTTTTAAATAAAATTCATCGCGCCTTAATTTTTAAACAAAGCCCTTTTTTGGCTAAATATATCAATTTAAACACAGAACTGAGAAAACAAGCTGTAACTACTTTTCAGCAAGACCTTTTTAAGTTGATGAATAATTCAGTGTTTGGAAAAACATTGGAAGACAGTGAAAAAAGAGTCGATGTTCGCTTGGTTAATAAGTGGTGTGATAAATCTAACAAGACAAAAAAGTTCATTTCAGCGGACAAATTAATAGCGAGACCTAATTTTCACAGCGCTACTATTTTTTCCAATAATTTAGTTGCGGTTCAAATGAAACCTGAAAGGGTTATCTTGGATAAGCCAATTTATATTGGTTTTACTGTTTTAGAACTATCTAAAAGTCATATGTATCAATTCCATTATTCTGTCATAAAACCTTACTATGGAAATAAAATACAACTTTGCTACACCGATACTGATAGCTTTGTTTATAAGATTGAAACGAAAGATTTTTATCATGATTTGAAAGATAACTTTTTAAGCTTCTTTGACACCAGTAACTATAGTTGTGACAATATATTTGGTCTGCCTTTAAAAAACAAAAAGATACCGGGCTTATTTAAAGATGAATTAGGAGGTGAAATTATGACAGAATTCGTAGGTCTCCGGTCTAAGTTGTACTGTATAAAAACGGAATCAGCATTTATTAAAAAAGCAAAAGGTGTGAAAAAAAATGTAGTAAGAGACTTAACATTAGATGATTATAAATCAGTTCTGCTTCACGACAAAATAATACGGAAAAAAAATATTTTGTTTAGATGCATTAAGCATGAGATTTTTACTCAGAGTGTTAACAAAGTAGCTTTATCTAATCAAGATGATAAACGTTTTATTTTATCCGATAAAATTAGAACCTGGGCTTGGGGACATGAAAATCTAATCTAAGATAGTGTTAAATTAGTTAATATAATTGTTTTTGACCTGTTAATATTTTTTATAGTTAATAAATGCAATTAAAATAGTATTATGTGTTTTATTTATTATTGCATCTATATTAATATTATAAAGAGGAAAGATTTGATTGTTTGTTTGTTTGTATTGTATAGGATTCGAAACTACTGAACCAATTTAGATAAAAGTTGGTATAGGGATAGTTCGAGACCAGGAAACAAAAATAACTCGGGCGAAGTCGCGAGCGGAAAGCTAGTATGCTATAAATTACTGCACTTACACATGCTACATATTTCCGCGTGTTATATTAAGGCTAAATATGATGCAATGCCAAATA
The DNA here is from genome assembly GCA_963935595.1 of Schoenobius gigantellus. Taxonomy (NCBI): domain Eukaryota; kingdom Metazoa; phylum Arthropoda; class Insecta; order Lepidoptera; family Crambidae; genus Schoenobius; species Schoenobius gigantellus. The sequence goes on from OZ012557.1 coordinate 3,935,837, forward strand.
AGCATTAAAATAGTATTGTGTTTTTTTATTGTATACCTACACTATAAATTACTGCACTTACACATGTCATATATTTCCACGTGTTGTATTGAGGTCAAGTGTGATGCAATGCTAGATAAGCAAATTTAGTCTAAGCCTCAACTTTATTTGATATTATATTCATTCATAACTCGTTGTTCGTGACAAGCAGTCCATATTGTAATATTATTGTAAGTATCATTCTCTTTTCATATCATTTTTTAATCATTATTGATTATTGAGGTAATTATGGATATCAACTTATTCATTATTATTATTCACTTGTTACAGATAATGTCAAACTCGTCGGATATCTTGTTTTCCCAATATGCACAAGATCCATTGGAAGGCTTCACGCAAGAATATCAAAACATGATACGTCGGGAAGAACAAACTAATGAATCAAGACAGGGAGAGAGAAAAATAAGACAAAGAAAGGACATCACAAGAAAAAGAGCTCGTAAATCTACAAAATCATTTGTGATCACTAAGGAGCAGAAAGGCGTGAAATTAATTAAAATACTGGTCTTGGACTTAGTGAACGATTCTTCAAGTGCATCAAATAGCTGCTTTGACATTGCTGATGCGGAAGAAAACGTAGTGCTGAGTGCTCAATATGTGGTGCAGGAACCGGTGGATGAAATCATGGACCTTACGGAAACCGTTATAAGAAAAATATCCAAAAAACTTTGTGGTGATAACTTATAGATAACTTTTTAATTTTGTTAAAACGTTTTCCTAATAAAAAAATATTTTCAAGTACTAAGTTTTTTTCTTTTTGGGTATCAAATATAATAAAAACAACTTTTATTACACATGACATTTTATTTGAAAAATTCTTAATATAGTTGTATATTAATTTTTAAACAAGATTGTTTCTCTAAATTTAGATTCAAAAATCATATAATGTGTATCCATTGAGAAAACACCATTTTTTAATACACAATGAATTTCTTAACGCACATCTTTTTTTATGAGTTAAACAATGGAACATATTATTACTATACAAATCATTTAACGTATTTAAATTTGGTATACCTGTATAACTTATGTCTATGATATTATTATGACCACATAAATCCTCTACCCATTTAACTTTTTCTTCACCTTTTACAATTATTTTCCTGTCTTTCAAGAAAGGTTTAATAATTCTGTTAAATTCTCTGTAGTCTATATATCCTTCACTCCATTGGTAACCTCTGTTTCTTTCTATCCAACAAACTTGTTTTTTTTCTTCATCAGTTAGTGTAGAAAACGGATAAGGAGGTTTAATTAAAAATATATGGGTAAACTCGAGAGTTGCTATAACAAATTCTTTTACTAAAAACTCATTTTTATTATTTTTAAATCCTTGCAAATCTACAATTATCGTATCGTTGTTCATGATATTTTCCTTACAATATTGCTTAAAGGTTTATATTCAAATATGCAATCGTTCAGAATCAAACAATATGCAGCTGTTTGGTCAGGTATTTCTTGATCTGTTTCAATTTCAACTCTAACGTCAATAGATCCTTTTAACGTTTCATGCTGACGTGAACAATCAATGATGAATAAAGGAGCGACGTCTCTGAATTCTTTTAGACTCATCAACGGCTCTGGTCGACGTCCGTGATAAGACTGTTGAAATCTAATGTACTGTTCGTATAATAAAGTAAATTTATCATCTGAAAAATTTACATTCAGTCCTTCATAGGGATAATATGACGAATTTAAAAAGACTCGTATGTCACGTACATGACAATGATCGAACTCTGCCATTGATAATTCAGCGTTATGTTTCCGATTAGTTTGTAAGGCAATTATAACAAATCGAGGTTTCTCTATTTGTGAAGATGTTTTGATAGTCCAAGTATGTTTACGAGTTTTCGGTAATAATGGATATTCATATAAGTCCCAATTACGAAAAGCTAAAGTGATTGCTCGATCTCTCTCTAAATGTTTTAGTAAGTTAATTCTTTCACGGTCTGATACTTTAATGTGCGGAACTCGCCAAGCAATTTTAGTAATTATTATATCATCCACTATTTCACCTTTATTTAATATCAAAGCATTCAGATTTGTGTTGCTTCTCAACAATACTAACTCATGTTTGCAGTTTATTATAACTTTTTCATAGTCTTCTGCAAAACCCAATATTTTGTTCATTGGTATAGAAGCAGAGAATCCGCCATCACCAACACTAGTTGTACCTGTAGTCGACCAGCCCCAAGCTCTTGCGCTTTTGGATTCATTTTCATTTAATGATAAATAAGATTTTATAGTTGTGCTAATTCCTGCATTTTTTATTTTGTCTATTTCCACTCCGTTTAGTTCATATCGAATGTCTTGAAATAGAAATAACACCGGATTATTTACGAAATGCACACTTGACACCTTTTCTTTTTTGCTGTTATAAACATTAATTGTGCCCTCAATATACAAAGTGCTGAGTGAGGGCAGCACATACAAATCTTGCTGATTGATAGGTATTCGTATTTCATCATTCTTGTTGAAACTTGTTACATATGGTTTGTACGAGTGATATTCAAAACTTTCAATGCTGTTATCTATTGACGTCGGTTGAGTTATATTTAATATATTCATTTTAACAAGCCCACTAACTTCAAAAAATCCTTATTGCTTTTAGTCAACTTCTTTCTAAGCCGAAGCGGTGCGTCTTTTTGAGGTGATCTTTTCAAACTGACTCGAGTACACGATGCCTCTTGCTTTTTATTGAAATCAATCATTTTTTTTTCGGAAATGCAAATATAGTTGTACTTCTTCACCTCGTAAATTTACCTGTTTGTTTTCAGCGTCTAGTAACCGTATGCTAATCGCACTTATAGAACTTTGGTTTACTGGAAAATATATTAAATTTTTAGGTATTTCAATGATCCGATATCCTGGTGGTACATTAGGCACAAATTCATAAATTATATGACTAGCTTTTCCGTTCACAAATGAACCGCTGACTACGTCGCATTCAATCCTCACGATGGTTGTTGATAAAATGCTGACCGGATTCTGAGATTCAGTACTTATATTTGCATGTATTGTTTCAGTTCGAAACCCTAAAATTTGACCTAGTGAATCACTTTTGTTAAAGTGAACATTTTTGGAACAAAATATATTTGTCTTTAGAGTATTGTTGTTACAAGTCAATTTTAATACGGTGTTTTTAATATTACTTTTTATGTAATCACAAATATCTTGAAGTTCATAAGACCCTTCAGGAATTTCGATGACTTCATTTTCGCCATAATAAAATTTATTGTTTCGTTTATCAATATTAGGAATAGAATTAAAAGTAGAAAAATATAAAAGACCACATTCATAGTCGCCATGTAACTCCAATGTTGGCGAATAGTTCGTTGTCAAGGAGGCTCCTCTCCCAGTTATAGACACAGTGAAAGACATTTTTATACTGACAATTTTATTTATTTTACACGTTATATAAATGATTTTTCCAATAACATCTTAAAAATTTTAAACATAGATGACCACAGTTAGTAGTACCAAATTTTTGGTGTTGTACGTAATTATAGTTTATTGGTAAGTTGTGTAAATATTGAATTAATTCTAATGGAGGTTTCAAATTACCAAAACTATCAAAATATTCAGCGTAATTGTTTTGCTTGACGAAGGCTACCCAATGTGTTCCAGGATTTTTGGAGCTATCCAAATTCAATATCGCACATTCTATCTTTTTAGGTTTCGTAGGTAACGTATCTCTCATGAAAACACCGCGAAAAAATGGAATGTCACTTGCGTGTTCTAATATATCAATATTGGTAAGTGCACGTCTGGGTAGCCCCTTATTTAGTTTTTTGATGGATTAAAATACAGTCCAGCTCCTTTTTTGTGAGGTTTTATATACAGCCCTTTTCCAAGAGCCACAGCTTCCATCATCCTGTTGTGTCGTTCAGATTCCTGAAGACTTTTTTGTGCAGCTTTAGAATCATTAACAGCCTTTGCTATACCTGCTGCTCCTCCGGCTAATGAACCTAAAGCCGACAATCCCGCAAAAATCGGAATAAGTGGTAAAAGTCCTCCACATTTTGGAATAGGAATGCGACGCGGCAAACGTATTCCCTTTTTATTTGTAAATATCTTTTTTGCAGCAGCGTGGGCATATTTAATTGCAGAGTGACTGTCTTTAGATTTAAGTTTTTTTAATTGTAAGCGTATTTTTTTTACACCGGTCATAAATGATTTGAGCCCACTCCCTGCTTTGAGTTTAGCTTTCATTGCATTTTTAACTATCCAAGAGGCAAACTTTTCTCCTCTTCCAGCATCCTTGGATTTTAACCTTCTTTTCGCCATATTTAAAAGTCCTAAATCAGCTTTATGTCGAACGTCTAAATTTCTATTTGTATAAGCTATATCGTGGTACATACAAGCATTATCTAATTTGTTTATGCCTCGTTCACCTTTAAGCAACCGTTTATGAAGTTTTGTTCCAGGGCCACAAAATTGATATCCAGGTAAATGTAACTCAATCGGTAAATTGTCTATTATTGTGTTAAGTATACCACCACCTTCCTTCATTGATAATTCTAAAGTGAATAGAAGATACAGAATTGCGTAGCAATATTTATACTATTGAACCAATTCACTCTTGTCAATCCAACTGTTCTCTTTATTATTTAGACCTAACCATTTTACATATAGTGTGTTTCCTTTTCTTTTTAAAACTTTCTCAATAAGGTAAAGATCAGGAACTTTAGTTTTTTGTAATTCATACCCGTAAAAAGATCCCAAAATAATTTGTTTGTGTTTATCTTCTATTTGATATGTTTGAGGATTGGTTTCATTAACTTTTACTATGCGGAAAATTTCTGTAGACCAATTTGGAGTATAACCCTTACGAAAATCTCCTTTGTATTTACTTATACGAACATAATCACCTATTCGAAACGCAAATCTCTTTTTTGTTTTAGGTTGTTGCGTTTTAACAATGTTTGACTTAACAAAAATTTCGTTTGACTTAGTAACATCAACAGGCTTAAATTTAGTAATTCGATGTTTAGTGTTGTTATAGTTTTGTATCACGTCATCCAAATTATGTTCAAGCCATTGATATCGTCCATGAAGACTAAATAATTTGTAAAGATGAGACTTGATTGTTCTAATGACACGTTCGACAATGGATGCTTTTTTTGCAGAATATGTAGAATAATGATTTATTTTATACGTTTCCATCAATTTTTTAAAACTCGTATTATAAAACTCAGTTCCTAAATCGGTTTGTAAATTTTTAGGATTACGCGAAGAAGTGGTTAATATACTTTGCATAGCATTCATAACACAGTTTGCTGTTTTTGATTTTAAAGGTTTAGCCCAAACGTATTTTGATAAGCCATCAATCACTACTAGAACGTATTTATGGCCTTTATTGAATTGTGAATATTTTTGTAAATCCATAAGGTCTGCTTGCCATAGATCATCAATTCCTTTTATGAATGTACATCGACGAGAAAAATTTCTTCGTGCTGCTTTGTGAAGTTCGTTAACTACGTCTCGCTTACTCATCCTTAGTTGAATTTGCTTGAATCATAAAATCTATTTCTTTTTTTGTGTAAAATAAGGCACTCAAACTAACAATTGTCGCCTTTTCTAAACTACTTAAATATCTTTTAACATCACTATTATTATTTTTTATTTCTTGTCTTAGTTCTTCAATACATTTATCCACGTATTCTTTATTTACTGCTTCGTCGTTATTTTCAGGAAATTGCAAACCCTTCAACTTTGTTGATTTTAAATCAAAGTCACCTGTTTCAGATTTTACTAAAGTATCATTGAGAGTGTTAATGAATTCTGATAATCTTAAACGCTTGTGTACATGATGTCCAAATTTGTCTACATTCATTGTCGTCTTGATGCAGTCTTCATTGAAACGAGACTGAATAATTTTCCTGATGGATGCTTTTTATATTCTACATTTATGATGCCAGCTTCATATAGTTCTTCAATTATTGCATATATTTCATTTATCACTCCGGTATTACCAGCTTCTTTTGATGCTAGTAGTAATTTTAATCGTTCCACTAACTCATTTGGATCGTCCCAGTAAACCAAATCAGTATCTGTTTTAACCCTTTTTAAAAGGTTTATACCTTCTCCTCGAGGAATACTTTCCACACTACTTGTAATATTTCTTGTGTATTTAAACAGTGGTTTAATAATACGTATATATTTAAATCCTTTATTACTGTTCACTGGTTTTAAAGGATCGTAATTACGTTTATGAGCATTAGTATCTATTAGTATCTGTTTATAATTTTGTAAGTCGTCGTCAGTGACAAGGTCTAAATTTGGTATCTTTTTAAACAATAATTCCTTTAAACCGGGTGTTTTTTCCAGATCATGATTTCCAATCCTCAGTCTACAACCTTCATCGTAAACGCGAGTTTTGCCAAGCAAAAGTTTACCTCGCTCGTTTCTGACTCCATAAGGTATATCTTTTATTAGATCACACGACGTAGGCCATGAGAAAGATTCTTTTGCAATACTCGGAGATGATTGAATGGATTTAAACGAGTTTTCATGCTCATCGTGATCTTCAGAGGGTAATATCGTAAGAGTTTTGTTAGATAATTTATAAGCCTCATCACCATAAGAGTTTTCATCTTCTTCGTTCATAGCTTCCTCGAAATCTTCACTTACAGAATTTGATGACTCACTTTCGCTGTACTTATTTTTTTTTACTGGGTGGTTTTGGTCAATATCCAAATTTTTATGAAGACTTTCGTTATTTTTGCTTGTTAACACATTAAGTGGTTCTACAATAGGCTTAAATATTGTTTCTAATGCCATATTGCTAGCGTCTTTTGCATCTTTTATCATATTAACCTTCCTTTTCACAGCTGCGGCAGATTTTATAATTTGTTCTTTCAAATTTTGTTCCATTTTGTTTATATTTCCTCTCGGTATGAAATCACAAATGAAACTGATTCCATGTTTATGTAACACCTTTTTATGAATGCTAGTCCACCATAATAAATGTGTCAAATGCCTTTCTATAGCATCCCTTATTCCGTTCGCAGTCTTTATTGATAACAATGTAGCTGAATGGTTGATTCCAAACAGTTGAGCACATTTCTCGAAATTGAGCCCAAGACATGTCAGACCCTACATGTTCCTCATAGACATGTCTTAAGTTAATGTCGTCTAGTTTAAATAAAATAATCAAGTTAGAATTATCTCGTACTAATTGTTTCGGTATTTTAGTATAAGTTTGATTAATATAAAAACAATCAATGTTTTTATGACGTCCCATAGCAAAATAGTCTCGGATGCTATTTTGATTCTCACAAGCAACATCGTCAAATATAATGATCGAGTTCGGCAAAGCTTCGTGAGGGCTTAAAATTTCACTATTATGATTATATTTATTATAAGTCGTGTTCGTAACCATACTCATAACTTTTTCTAAGAATGTATATTTAGGCTGATACAAAGACTTTGAATAAACATACAGATTTTGAAATCGTGGACCATCTTCATGTAATAATAAACTTATTACTAAGTTGGTCTTTCCACAATTCGATGGGCCACAAACAACACAGCGAATGGTATTTGGTAGTAAGTTGCCATGACGCTTTGGTTCATTCATTGACGTAGGACAAATACATTCTAATTTTAGTGATTGTTTTTGTTTGATAAATTTCATATCTGCACTTAAATGTGACCGATGTGATGCGTGTACTTCAACAAAATGATGACTGCATTGTCGCGTTAAAACGTTATAAATAGCGGAATATTTTACAACCAATTACAGACCTGAATTGAATCTTATCTGATAATTTACTTACTAGACGCTGCTACCACGTGTTTTATTGTTCCTTCTAGATGGAGTGAAATCGTGTCTGCGATTGAACGAGATATAGAAGGAACAATAATACACTACTCCGAACTGCAGCGAAAATCCATGCATTTTTTCCGCAGTGATGACGCTTGAGATGACGGAAAAAAACGCGTGCTGCAATGAAGTCTGCGATTTGCTATAGAAATGTTTCGGTGCGCTCTCGCGCGGATTCATTGCGTTTTATGGACTTGTATGAATCCCCGCGCAGTGTTCGGACTGCCGTGTGAATACAGGCTTACTTTTCAAAAAGGAGCCAAATTTTGTGCGCTTGTCAAACAAGCAAAATAAGCAACTTTCACTATGGGATCAATCTTGAAATCGCGAAAAAAAATCAACTTTTCCATACAAATGTGTAACACCCACTGAACCTAAATGTATGGAACAGCTGATTTTTTTCGAGATTTCAAGGTTCAGGTTCCTCCCATAGTGAAAGTTAATCATTTTGCTTGTCTGAACACGCACACAAAATTAGGCTTCCACTTGAAAACTCTATTATTCTCTAGCAACCAATTTTTATCTCAGTATGATATGATTTCTATTATATCTCAAAAAGAAAAATCCCTTCACACGTGTCATTGTTGTTTATAGATAATAACTTTATTTCACTAAAATAACTGTGGTAGGTACTATTGCATTGTGATAGTAGAATTGCAAATAACAGATTTTCAACACGTACGCAGTATGTGGCACAATACCATATTGCGCTTCAAAACTTGCTAAATTTAAAAATAGGAATAAGCCAAAATTAACCTTATGTTGGTCTCGAATCGAACTGGCCGATAGTACGCACCACACTTTGCACGTAAGAATAAGCAGTTTATCTAACATGATCTTTTTGAGTCTTACGCTACCAATTTTATCAAAAATTATTTTACTAGATAATCATACTCATTTGAGAATAAATGTAAAAAGTTACCAGTATTTGTGCGGAGAGTAATATTAACGAATTTGCCAGCTTTGTGTCTACGTCAGTAATTAATTGTCTGTGTATTAACTGACCATTTATTGAGTTTATTTTAGACTTAGCGATACCACCTGTGCACGATAAAGCCAATAAATGTTATCTGTGGAATATAATATCATAGTGTGAGAATGCTGGATTTTATTGTCTACCGCATCGAGATAAGAATATACTTAGACATAGGGTCTACAGTTCAACCGCCAAGAGGATGAGTTTTTAACAGTTTCTGTCAGATTCTTATGTACACTTAACACATATATGTGCTGTTATGTCGTTTGTAATAGCGACTACTTACTTTCGTAATGCAAATGTAAAGCTTGACCATGGAATAAGGGGATTTTTTGGAATATCCAAATCGCAGTTCTCGAAAATGAACTCTTAATTTATATTAGTCATAGGAAACTGACAGGCCATGTCAAAAACGCATTCTCTAAACGGCGGCTGAACTGTAAGACCTGGGGGGCTACCGCCTAACTCATAGCGATCACTCGCTATCGCTCTCTTGACATTAGAACAATAGCTCTAATGTCATCTGTGACATTATAACTATTGTTCTAATGTCATGATAACGATAGCGAGTGCTCGCTTTGAGTTAGGCGGTACGGCCGCTGGGGGGCAATCGCACTATTTATAACGTTTCAACCAAATCAGAATGCGATTGCCCCTCTGTCTTGGTAATCAGACAAGAATGTTATGTATGAACTTTCTAATTTGAAAACGTAAAGCGTATAGAAAATAAGTAATTTTTCCGGGGGAAAAGTTATCTGACGGTCGAAAAATCAACTCTCGATATAAGCCTGTGTGTTTGAAGTTTAAATAAGAAATTAATGGAGTTTTTGGTACTCGATGTAACCATCTCTTCAAGTTGCATCATTTAATTTTAAATCACCTTATTATATATGTACCTACATTATTCTTATGTTACACAGCCCACAGGACTATTTTGGAGTGAGTCCGCAAAATTAACGTTTATGTAGTTCACCAGAACAAATAGACATGTTTCTTGTTATTAAAACACTAATTTCACAAGTTCCACTTGAATTATTTCAAGTGGAACTTGTGAAATTAGTGTTTTAATATCAAGATACCATGGAGTTCCATCAAGAAATTACAACACAAAGCTTTAACTATTTGTAGACATGTTTCCTACAAAAATACAAAGAAAACTTCACTTTATAAAATTTTGTGTAAAATAAAATGAAAAATTAGCAAAAAATACACACAGGGTTTTTCGTAAAATATGTTCTATTAATGATACTGTTAACATGGGAAAAAATGAGCACTGTCTCCAAAATAGCCCTGTTCATTTACATTCACCGGTGATCGTGAATAGAATTACGATTAATTGACAACATTTCAAACCGCTTGACACTATTTACCGTAGTTTTTAAGTATTTAAATACTCCTATTTGTCTTGACTTATAATTACTTTTTAGCCCAACGATAATGTTAATGTATCGAAATTTAAAAGGCTTCTGGCTCTACATACCGATTCAATCTTTGCTTACCGATTGACCTTTGATTCGAAAGAAAAATTGTGTCGTCATGACATTTGTTGATTTGACATTTGATTGAAACGAGCCCAACGGCCCGAAACGGGGCAGACGCATCCCTTCGTTGGGCAAATCGCCAGAAGAAGAAGTACAATACCGGGTGTAAGTGACGGTGTCCCGTTTTTTTTAACAGTGAGTTTAGACCATGATTCTTAATTGAAAATCACTGAAATTTTCTCCCGGAAAATTCATGAATTTTACTATTTTTATAATTATTTCTATTTCTATATTTTCTGGTGTAACATAACTAAGTTAACGTTTACAAATGATATTCTGTAAAAATAAACAATAATTACACAAAAAATAAACCCCGCCATGTAAATCGTATTACATTTCCATCATACTGCGCGCGGAATCAGCTGTTTGGGTCATCGAACGTCAACGCACCGGTGTACGAGCGGAACAAAAATGATGCCGGCGCGCCATACATTGCGTAACATGAATAAAAATTAAAACTCCTTTTTTTTCGCTTTAAAAGCTTTTCAGGGAAAAATAAACATCGGTAAACAAATAACAACATTGGTCTGAACTCACTGTTAACACCGTCACTTACACCCGCCCGGTATATAATTTCAATAATCAGTGGAAAGTGGAAATTCATTGCTCCATTTAAAATTCATTTCATTGCTCCATTGTTATAGTCGAGCGGCGAGCAACAGTGACAGCGCGCTCGAACTCTTGTAAGAGCGCGTTTCAGACTGCCCGGAAATAGTTGATACTCATAGACACGCTTTTTTTGTCAACCGGGAAAGCAAAGAAATGAAAAAAAGTACATTCAAAAGTCACAAATCACAATGTTGCCATTTTCATACAAATTAGATAATTGTTTAAAAAATATCAAAAAATATAATTAAATCAAGCACATGAAAGTCTATAGCATGGCTTAGAAATTTAGCCTCTTGATTTTTTGAAATGTTCTCAATTGTTAAAAATAAATGAGTTGAATTGTTTTATTCTATTAATAACCCCTTGTGCAACAAAGTATATGCTCGTTTGGTCTCACCATTTATTAATAAATTGAGGACGATTATTATATTAGCTTGTGCGATGATTGCTTTCATATTTGCGCTAGCTTTTGCATTTTACAATGCGCCGGTGCGTGGCGCATATAAGCAATATCTAAATGCAAAAGAAACTTGAAAAAATTATGGTCTTGGTTAAACTCAGACCGGTCTGAATTATTTTACGTATAAAATAATAATAGCTGTATGTTGGCTGGCAAGAAAGCATGCACTTGCTGAAATTTCGAAAACTCGTCATATTAGTCATGGAACAATAGCATACAGAAGAAATTTTAATTTCAAATTATAATCTCGTAAGCAGAAAGTCTATTTATAAATTTTTATTTTACATTAATTACATATACATTATATTATTTTCGTAAAAAAATGCGACATTCAATATTAAACGTTATTGTGATAGTCATACAATTCTAACAGCTACCAATGATTTTAAATTAGGTTGTTATTTAACAAGAGTACTTATTATTTTATTTTTTCCATTCTCAAGCGTATTGTCCTTTAAATAAGGTAGAGTCTAGCTAGTCTAAAATCTGCTCCACCGAACTGACCTAATGGGTACAAAACACAATCACAAAATGTTCTATATTTATAATTATTATAACTATATTGAACTGTGTTCATTATACGTAGAATGAAGTTTTATCACGCCTTATGAACTTAACTATCTAATTATGTAATATATTAAGATTCTATTAATATACCAGAATTTTAGAATAATGTCGTGGGTGGTACTCCGAATGGTATACCGAAATACTTTACGCCGAAACGTTTGAAGTCGTTCACAAAAAATCATCATCCAAATATTGATGGACATTTCGTGATAAAAATGTAAAATTACTTGATTCCTGTACCATTGACATTTAAGCTAAGATTGCTGTGCAAAAAAAAACACATGTTTGATCTTATACATCTCAAAAGAATATAAACACTCCCGTTTATAATATCGCTTTGAATTTACTAAATCGAATACTCTAAAAACTAAATAAATATAATAATAAATAAATAGTGTAACAGATAACATAACAAACTTCACTCTAAAATTGTGATAAAAGTTTTAAAATTAAAATTGAACATGTCCGTCGAGTGGCTCTTTACAAAACAACTGTATTTTATGTCGCGATTCTAGAGTTGATCCCATTACTGAAAGTTGTTCAATCTGATAGTCTGAACAACCTCTTTAAATAGCTATTCTCTTTTCTGCACTAAAACCTTTTCGGCGAAATGTCTATCGGTGAAGCGTAAGTGTGCGGTGGCGACATGAGTCAGGCTACTATGTCCTGTGTTCAAACACAGCTGCGTTCGACCTATAGCTTGAAATCAGTAATATTTATTGAACTGTTCTCACTCAGATTAACTAAGAATATTAGGTAGTTTGAAAAATTGTCAGTTTGATCTCGCTGCGAAAATGATTCGTGAATGTTATGTGATGGTGAATTTGGTCATTGGTCGACTGTAGAGTCGACGGAATCCGCATAAACGCATACGCAGCAGATTATTATAATACTCGTAATTATATTATTGGTTGGTGCAGATTTCCGTTGGTTGGATTAATCAGCAGGCCTATTATGGATCTTTCATCGTATGACATGGTATACATTTTGAGATAATGAAGTCACTGTTAAACTGTGACGAAGTCATAAAATGCTTCATTTGGTATTACCCATCTTCAATGATATCATCCCTATGGCACAATTTCAACGATATCATCATGATATAATGAACTAATACTCAAAAATCTGACCGAAAATCTTATGACATGTTTTGCACTATGATTTCATCATGATATCATATGAAATTTATCTCTATGTTATCATTTGAATATATCATTTATCATAAGCTAGTGCGAGTTAGGGTAAGAGATGCATACACCAGCTTGGTTGCGAGATTTAGTAAACATAAACCTACTGTTTCTGGTATATTATGTCTTTGTTGAAACTTCAACATGAAATAGTGGAAAAAATGTTTTTGTTTCTGTCAAATCTTGTCCATAAACTTTCGTAAAATCCCGAGCTTATAAACTAGAATCCCATTTTTCTGTGTCAAGTGCAGCCAATACTCAAGTGTTACCCGTTTCAAAAACAATTACCTCAGTAAGTTCTTAAAATGGTTGTACTTCTTAGTGACCCATTTATTTTTTCAGTTTCAATATGGATTTGAGATTATACAGTTTTGTTGTGTGTGAGTGTCATGAACTGTTAACGAATACCACCCAATTTGATATTGTTTGAAATGTGTGCTTTAAGTGATTTTTAGTTAAGTTTTGAAGCAATGGGTCATTTAATTGCAGCGTTAAACGCATTCCATCTGTCTGTAAGAGACCATGCACGCCACGGTTGATGATTGATTTTAGGGTGTAAAGTTATACAATGTATACGACCTCTGTTCCACTTTTAAACACCATCATTTTATGCGGTAGCATTGGATTTTAGGTAAAATTAGTATTTTAACCGTTTTATTTCTCACAATAATAATACAATTTCTCTCACGACAACCTTACGCAATAAAGTTGATATTTTTAAATAAAACCCATAATATAATCGACGGCCATGATGAAATTTTTTTAAAGGTTGCTAATATGTGCTTAAGTGGAACGCGCCCATGGTGTGCATGGATCGTAACATGATACGAAAAAAATCTAAAACGACATAAATTGTAGGTTAAAATATAATGTTGGCTGGTTAAACTGGAAATCCCTAAAATAATTTAATCGTTTTCTCTTGAGCTTCACCGACAAGGGATTTACTTATTTCAATCGTTTTTAGAGTTTTTTAGAGAGAATCGAAAATGTGATAAAAGCGAAATAGCAACGTATAGCGCTATCTTTCTCTGACAGTGGCTTTAAAATTGTTTTATTCGATTATGGTAGGCCTCAAAATCTAATGTTTGCTTTAAAATAACTGTAATTATTGTAATGTGTACTTAATATGATGTTGCTCTGTTAGTAATCTCAATTATCTGTATAATTGATGCTAGTCGACTAGGTCATGTCTGTAACCAAAGGTTCAAGATTATAATTGTTTAACTTAAGTTTATTGAAGATTTTTTTATTATTATTTATTTTATGTGATAATTATCGAAACTTAAAATTCAAAAAAACATTAATGTAAAATTGTATTTAAAAAAAATGATATTTTTCTACGTCAGAATTCGACAGTGAAATGTATTTTTATGTGAAATTTTAAATCATTTAACGATTGTTAAGTTACAATTCCATCCAGAATCTATTTGAATTTCAGTAGGTACTTACTTAGTTAATTTGCATTTAGGTAATTCTTTTTTAAATTATTTATCGGTAAGGAAAACATGATTGATTTTATTTTGGTGATATTAATGTTACGAGTACTTTCAACATTGGTAACAACTGATTGTACCTACCTATTTTTTATGATTGATAATATAATAAGAATGTGCTGTATTATACTTAATTGTAACAATTCATTGATTTGATTTGTAATGAAACAGAAAAGCATTTTAGCTTTTACACATTATGGACATGTTCTTAAGCAGTCCTCGTAGCATGAACACCGAAACACGATATGATAAAACGATAAATCGTTATTAACTGTCAAAATATCTTGGATATAATGGCTACCTTGAAATTTTATCGACATTAATATAATTAACAATGCCCATAATAATACCAATATCCAAAACATACTCAAACCTTGAAGATATCAAAAAATCCAACTTTTGTAACGTGGTCATGCTATGGGGGCAGTAGTATATATATATCACAGTCATGAATCTGGCTAGATAAAGCTAATCCTTCGATGTGCTAAAACCAAAAGTTCCATTTTTCTTTACCGGATGCGATGTCGAAAGAAAACGCTTAAAATGTTATTAAATAATGTAATGCTAATGTATGAAAATACTAAGTATTTTTTAACTCAAGGCATTGGGCATTGAAAGTCAGTACAGAATAAATAAATGTTATGAAAGTGATAAATTGCTCTTACTTTTGACACGTAAAAGATAAACACTAGCACCATCTATTTAGTTTCATGTCTGTGAATACACGCAAATGTGTGTCTGTTTTGATTAAAATGAAATTTAATTATTTTTATATAAAAGTAACTTTATTTATTTGCAGCTTACCTAATTTGATTAGAGACACATTGGTCTAATTAAACGTGTTTTTTTTTGTACTACTGTATGTAGGATATCATAAAAAAAACACTCTTGTTCACAAAATATTTGCTCGAGCATGCTTATCTTTTGTATTAACAAACCAAAATGTTTGAATTATTGTATGGTTTTGCAACCGTTTTATGTAGGTACCTATCGTAACTAGAAAATACGATGCAATTTGTCATCATATTTCCATCGAAACTTTTTTCTTTCTGGCAACACCGGCTTTATCATAGCAGAGCGTGATTTTGATCGGTTACTCGATGGCCGTTTTTCCAATGCAACGGCCCAGTAAAAATTTGCCGGCCGGCGAAGTAAAAATTAATGGCATCATAAGTAAATCACGTTTTTCCACCCTTGGTGCTACACGACTTTCATTATATTCTTGCCGTTGTTGCAGGCGCTACTAGCCGTGCCGGACATTCGAAAAACAGTTACTAGGTATAGTCCATTCGCTTAGATAGTGTCGGTACACCCGCACGCAATTGTGGTAATTGTAATAAAATAAAATACGAATATAAATGATACCCACAAGTAAGGTAGCAAAGACAATTTTAATTTATCACTCGTAGTATTGCAGTCATGACTTAGTTAATTATGTAGGGTCTAAACGCGCACAATATTAGCATAGTAACTCTCGAAATACTATGTACCTTTACTCGACGTTTCGGTCGCCTTGTTGCGGCCGTGGTCACGAGTGAACTACATAATTAACTAAGTCAATAATGCAGCGCGAAAGTTTAAAATGTTATTTATTGCAGTCATTATTATAAGAGCCACCCGATTTATTATAAGAGATCCAACATCACCACGTTCCGAATCCAAACTTACTAAAATATATCGATTTTTTGGTGTTGATAGCCCCGTCTTAATATTGATCCAACGCTAGTTCTTGGTATCCCCACTATTTTTGAAGTGTCTGTGATAGGTGCATACACGACATTAATTTCAACACAATGCCGATGGAAATTGATTATAACTTGTTTACAAGTTTTACAAAACCCCCGTCTTTTTTTGTTGTTCGTTCATATAAAATTTTATCTTGGGCCACTTCACTGTCCTCCCAAGTACGAAAAAACATGTTCGGTATACGAAACAGCAACAAACACAACCTCTTACTTCGGCGGCGCTTCGACGTAAATTGCCTGATTCACTAGCGGGTGTGCGCCCCACGCGGCATCCTTTGTTTACGCGGCGGTATCCTTTAATAACCGACGACGCCTTTTAAGCGTCGGTGGCGCAGTGGACTCGGCACTTGCCTTCCAATCGGGGGGTCGGGGTTCGAGACCCGCCATGTACCAATGTGTTTTTCGTTTCGAATTTCATATGTACATTTGTCTGACGCTCCTACGGTGAAGGAAAACATCGTGAGGCAACCTGCATACATCTGCGAAGAAATTCAATGATGTATGTGAAGTCGACCAATCCGCACTGGGCCAGCGTGGTTGACTAAGGCCTAATCACCCTAATATAGGGTAGGCTCGAGCCCCTCGGTGGGGACGTATATGGGCTGTGATGATGATGATGATCCTTTTATAAGAGCCGGCACGTGCCAAGGCGGCGCAGTACAAAGGCGACCGTATCTAAGCGAATGGACTTCACTGCCATGTTGCAGAACTATAAAAAATTGCTCTTCATGTTAGAAAAGCCTGATGCAGTCACGCCTAGAATGCCACATTAACCTAACCCCAGCAGATCAAAGGGCGTGAGTTCGTCCGAATGTCTCGCGTTCAATGAGCCGTTGTTGTCGGTTGTTACAGTGGAAAAACGGCCAGTTGCTTGCTCAGCCGTGTCGCGACAATACGAATGTTCGTGCTATCGCGATAACGTACCCGCAGCAGTGCGAGGAATCGAATAAGATAAGAAAAAATAAGTACCTATTAAGGTTTCCAAAAAATCAGACCACATGTCCCCGCTTTCAATGACGTCTGCGAAAGACGGGGCAGCTTCGCTTGAGTACAAAGTTGTGGAAATATTGAATTATATTCAGCAAAAATGTAATGTGGACAAATTTTTGATTATGCAAATAAAACGCAATAAATATTTGTTGTTTTTTTTTACAATTAGAAATCAAACATAAACAATGAATGATTACTAGGTAAGTACTGTGATAGACATGTCATAAGTTGGCCAGTATACACTACGGTCCTTGTTGATCGTTGCTGCCGGCGCCATATATCGGAACTTTTTTGGGCGAGCTAATTGGCGGCTTGCCTAACTCATTGCAAGTTTCGGATTTGCTTGCTCTGCCGGTGGCTCGAGATGAGGAACTTAGTGATTGCCGCTTGTCGAAAGTCATGTCATGTAACTTGTGTGCTGTATCCTTCCATAGGGTAACTTTCGTCTATAATTCTACTTGATTTTTCGTCGCCCCCCCTCCCACCACTCAAAAGATAGGTTAATGGTACTACCTACGTACAGAAGTTGCACTACTTTGATTTTGAAAAAACCTAACATTTTAAATAGCTAAACATCAAGCGTCTTAGCTGAATCGCTCCTTAATTAGTGTTTGTTATGTAAGTCATTCTGAATTTTCCACGTCGCTTGCTACGTGCTCGAGCGATAGGGTTGCCGCTGATGGTAAATAAAAAAGACCTCCCAAATGTTTTGTGTAGCATGTATTATTTTTTTTATATAACTAAGTTGACAAACAAGCAAACTGCCCACCTGATGGTAAGTGGTAACAAACAGTTACCTATATTAAAATACATTTGGGACATAATAATACACGTGATTCTTGTGAAATTCGCAGCGAATCTGCAGCCTCCACAAGAACCACAGTGTACGTTGCAGGGTTGGATTTCGTAGTATAATTATACTATTTGTACCATTATTTCATGATGTGTAGTATGTAGTATCGTAATGCCAGGATACTACGCGAACGTACCATAATTTTACCCTCAGCGCGATTGACAACTTTTCTTGGTTCGATCATTCTCCTTTTTATTATTTAACAAATAATCAAAGTATCGACGACACGTTTAGCGCAGAGGTCGAGTGATCACCTACTGCGCAACGGGTCGCGGGATCGATTCCCGTACGGGACAAATGTTTTGTATGGCCTACAGAAATTTGTTCCGGTCTGGGTGTATGTGCCTGTGATATTCTATGTTTGTAACTGCACCCACGACACAGGAGAAAATCCTAGAGTGGGGCGACGTTTTTTTAAAAAAAAAAAACAAAAAAAAAATCTACCCTACAATATAAGTAAGTTATGTTCTGTATGTATATGTATGGCACCATCGAAACAGCCAGCGATAAGCTCCAGCCGGGGATTCCTTGCATAGTGTTTTACTATTTTTTTCGTTTAGTCGGCACTCGACCGGGGGGGGTTACGCCACTGATTGAATCTCTCCATTTTGCTTTTGCCATTGCCAATGACTCATTTTGCCAAAAAAAATGGAACGTAGTATAATTTTTGACAAGTAGTATATTTTTCATTTCCATAGACAATAATTTTGTGAGTCTGAATCCAACCCTGGTACGTTGCCAACTTGTAACATCTGTAGGACTGGCACGAACATTTGCTTGAATAAAGTATTCGCGTCGTCATCGTGAAATATTTGTATGAGAATTTTAGTTCCAAGTACGCCCTGTAGGTGCGCTATACAATTCCAATACATATATTTCACGATTAGCTGTGCCCGCGACTTCGTCCGCGTGGAATAGTAACTTTTGGCAACATTTTGATTTTTGTAGACAATTTTTAGCCTATGTTATACCTTATATAATTAGCTATCTATTAGTGAGAGTCCCGTCAAAATAGGTCCAGCCGTTCCGGAGATTAGCGGGAACAAACAGACAGACAGACAAATATTTTTAAATTGTGTTTTTATTATTGCTACCCGATATACATTCATACCCATTTAGAAAAAAACTTGTTATTTTGACATTACAAACAGACACTTCAATTTTATTTGTTTGTATAGAGTATAGACGATGCGAATACTTTGTCGCAAATATTCGTGCTAGCTCCTCAGATCTAAAGTCACGGTACCTACCCAGTAATTTCACTCTGCCATTCACATTTCAAACCGGAACAGCAATGCAAGCACTGCTGCTTAGCGGCAGAAATAGGTAAGACGGAGGTACCCAAGCAGAAGCAGAATAGCCTGGTACAGGGTCGCCCTCCGAGATATATGAGTATACCTTATACCTATTGACAATAAAATTGTCTTGTCATATTTTTTTCATCTCCGAAATAATTTTTAACGCAACGAACGCGAATGTTACTTTTGCTATAGGCACTGGGAGCCTAGACAAAGTGGCAATTCAAAAACTATAACGAGTTCGATAAGTACAAAATGTATGGGACTGACATAATTATGCCACGGTAATAGTATATACAGGAGAATGACTTCATACCGCGTTCCGTAAAACGATAAAAGTGATAATATCGCGAATCCGACCAAAATCACAACATAACCTACTGATTCAATTATATTTGATTATATTTTGTGACGATTTAATTTGGTCGGATTCGCGATATTATTGCTTTTATCGCAATTCGGAACGCACCAATAGAAACGGCCGAAACACGCGCTATGCCACAGAATAGATAATAGTACTAAAGTACAGAAGGATCACTCTCGAAGAAAAGCTAAGTTTAGGTATGAAAATGTACCTACTCTTGCGACCTTCAACTGACTTCACGGGAAATTGAAATTTATTGCAGGACACGAGCGTTCTAATTCCGTTACGAGTCGCTGACCCGATACCGAGTTGGCGACAAGAGCGCAGGGTTCCCACTCACCGATATATTTACGAAAATATTAATTAATTAATAAAGATAAAAGTGTGTATAAATTAATTCAACAAAATATATTTCTTGTCTATCTACTAAGTTCTTAGTTTCAGATTTTTGTATTGTCAAAAGAATAACATGTTTGTCAGTTCAGAAAATTGTTTTTGATGAACCAATTAAAGAGTTTTATCGCAGGTAGGAAATTAGAGGAGCAAAGAGAACCACCGGTCGCCGTAGTTGCCGTTGAACGAGCTTCGACGCGGCACCATAATTGTAGACTAAGAGCTTATTTATTTAAATTTAAATAAATAAGCTCTTAGTTTATTTAAATTTAAATTATGAAATTTGAGGGTTGAAAATATTGGAATCCTTACAAACAATCTTATTAAATAGTCCACAGGAAAACACGAACATGGCAATGTAAGTAATTGGATTTCTTGTAGTAACTGAAACAATTCACTTCCAAGATTTCCTTGTAAATGGTGCTCAAAATTATGTGTAAATACTGTCTCTAATTTCTAAATATACTCATTCATTTCTTGATTGATTGACTTGATTCATTTCTTTAAACTTCCATAGAATGATTTTCTTTTATTATAAGCTTTATAGTGAGTAATTAAATAAAACAAGTACTTATGGTCCATATATACACGGTTATTTTTTTATCACCCTGGTTATTTTAAGGGTGGCTTCAGGACACGGTAGAAGAATTATTTAACCATTAATAATAAAATTTACTCACCTGTTTAATTAGATATTTATTATCTAAAATATCCAAAAAATACTGCACTGGTATGGACACTGAGTGAAGTTGTAGGCAAAACATTGAATGAACGCGAACTGGCAACAACGTCGCCGATTCAAAGTCATCACTGAGTTGATCACAATTTCACCTTCCTACTTTACGGGCTTAGGACCGGCAAAACAAAGTTTTTAAAGAAAACAAACAGTACTAAGTAGGTATTACGGTTATGGTAGGTTGTTTTGGCGTAGTTAAAAAATTGGAATCAATTTTAAATACTTACCTACCTAGGAAACAATTTATATCAACTTTAGTTCTAATAACAAAAGAGTTCTAAATTTAAAGGAAGTCCTCTAACTCATACATAGTCGTGCACGTTTAAAACTATACATGACCACAACAACATATCACTTTGGTTAGTGTTTAACGTCTCGAAATGCAGTTTTCGCTTCCAAGTCTTACGTTTGTGGGTTCACTTTCTTACACAAAACACTTAATTTCA
Organism: Schoenobius gigantellus; assembly: GCA_963935595.1. Lineage (NCBI taxonomy): Eukaryota > Metazoa > Arthropoda > Insecta > Lepidoptera > Crambidae > Schoenobius > Schoenobius gigantellus. The sequence goes on from OZ012557.1 coordinate 3,957,359, forward strand.
CTTCACAAGTAAAAGTCTACGGTCTACCGGAGTAAGGTCTGTGTATTCGCTAGATGTGTTAACTTGAAACTAAAATTCCGAATGCGCCCGATTGCCGCGCGTCAGGCGCGGGCGCGACATCGCGATACGTTCACACGCGCCGGGGTCAAAGGTGAACTAAAGCCGGCCGGCTCGTGCCGACAAGCGACAGCAAACAACAAAACGCCGGCGCCGGCACCGACTGTCTCTGTCTTTCACTATTGTAGTGTCTAGTGCAATAATAACTCTTATTTCAAACGAGTTGTAGATTGATCTTGCTTGAATTAATAATGCGACGTTGCCGCATTTTCCTAAGCCCGTAGTAGTAAATGCTTTATTCATTCATAATCTTACCTTATCTTGTAGTAAACAAGAACATTGTCTATAATTTAATATTATTGGCGGATAAAATTTAAAAAATATAACCACATGTTTTTTTTATTGATATGAGTCGTCTAGCGTCTACCGAGCTGCCTCTAAAAATTTCCAGTATGATAAAAAAATTACCGTGTATATCATCTACCTACTTGACTGCGTAATCATAATAAGCATAATTTATCAAGTAAGTATAAAAACTATTGTAATTTTTTTAAGTAGGCATTTTTACTATTATACTTATTTCGCATTCATTCATTTAAACGCCCTAAAACACTTACTTATTTTTAACAATTTTATCCTTATCATGTGGGTAGGTACCTACTATAATAACAAAGTAGTTAGGATGTGATGTGAAAAATAGTCAAATAGCTTTCCTTTCAATATCTTTTGGTATATTAAAAAATGATAATTTTGCATCCTTTTTCTTCCGTTTAGTTATACACCCATAAACACAACAGTACCTATCATACAGATGACGTGATTATTTCGAATTCATTGTTCGTTACAAAAATCACCGAGAAAATCTTAACTATGTATTACCACCTATTACGTGCGACGCGGCTAGCGTGCGAGCCGAGTGGCAACCCTCTGTCATATAGCGGCTGGCCGGGGCGCCCGGCCAAATGTACCTAAACTGCGGAGTGAGACCCCCCTGGCTATGCCTACGCGCCTCGATCTGGATCGCACAGATACAGGGCTGTTACGAATACAGTTCGCCGCAGGCGCAGCGCAGGGCGATACACGAGTAAAACCACAGAACACAGAAAGAGGTTAGAAAGGCAATCATGCACCGTTTGTACGGGAACCGCTGTCGCCAGTTTTGCTCCCACTTCTTTTCCTTGCACCGCCCATGCAAAGTCGCGCGAAATCGGGCTGAACCAATCACAACGCTCACTGGGCTCCTCATTCATAGAAATTCACTGACGTCCAGAGCCGCGTGTACAAATAACATTATTTTAGTGATTGACATCGATTAATAGCTATCGATATTAAATATTGCCAGCAATTTAACCATTTGAAATGTTTAGAAAACCAAAAAATAATTATTACTTTCATTATACGTTTATAATTTATAATATTCAAGTAATATTTTGTTTCTATGTAACAAAATTAAAGCTTTTTAGCTCAAAAATGTTGTAGGTTAGACGTAAAATAAAAGAAAAACTATAATACTATAATGCACCGGTCTGAAAGCATAAACTAGAATGGATAATCTGACAAACGGACGTGCGGTAGTTTAGTTGTTAGGATATTTTAGTTGGATGGAGAAGTAAATATTTGTAAAGTAAATATTTACCTGTAAATTTGTGTTTTTTAAAGTACTCAAATCTTCATGTCTTGCATGGCCACCTACCTATGCTAAAATAGTCATATAAATATTATGGTGATATTAAAAATTCTAAGTTGTAAAATTAGTTTAGAATTTGCCCATAATTTTTTTACTAATCGAACTAATTGTATCGTGAAAATTGAAATTAATTTTACAATTTTAATCTTTGATTACATCGCCGTACTTATATGAATAGGATGTTAGAAAGGGTAGGTGTTAGCTTCGCCAAACATTCTGTCTTATCGATAAGTAATAATTATTATTATGGCATTTTAAGTGACAAATAATATGTTATTTTTACTTTATACAAATATTTTAAAATATACATTTATCGATAAAATGAAATGCGTGCGTTTTTTGATTAGCACGGCACTATCCCTTGTACTGCGACTACTGCGTTAATGCTCATTAAGTCAAATGCGTCACTACCGAAAGCAGTGTACTACATTACGCGCTCTAAGTAATATGGCAAGAATCGCGGGCGTACATTGCCGGTAATGTATATTTTTTAGAAAAATATTATGTAACTTATGGTTATGATCAGTTTTGGTGGATTTTGACATTATGATCTATGGAATATGGTCATTATGATTAATTTACTACTTACCGATGAAAAGAAATTCCTTCTTTAGCTACACTTGACACCTGACTTCTTGTTTTACAAGTAATTATAGCACAAGAAGGCATTTTTTTATATTTATAGCGCCGCGCTTCACGATACACTCACTGTAGTTGTCCGTCAGTGATTAAACAACGCGTTCGCGTTGCGGGGCCACAAGTATGAGCATTTAGTCATAGTTGTGGCTACGCGTGCCCCGCCCACATAGCCCTTCTAACCTCTTTCTGTGTTCTGTGAGTAAAACGGAGCGCATGGTCGGTAAGAGCGAGCAGCCCTATCGCGGGCCACGCACCAAGCGATGCATTTTAGGCAACCTACATGTTTCGTTACCTATTTTATTGCATAAAAACCTATTTAATTAATTCTTTTAGTTAGATCGACAAAATAATTTTAAATGCATTCTGAAATAGTATAATTACAAATCTAGGCAGAAACTGTAAGCGCGCGGCCCTATCGTGGGCCAACGCACCAAGCGATGCCGACCGGCCGTAGGTATAAAATTTCAAAGAGGGGCCGAGCCTTTCTTTCTTTGCGTATACGTCAATGGTTTTCTTTTACATAATAATATACATAATAAACAAAACCTCATAAAATTTACTTTGCATGCACTTATTCAAATCGATTTTTTTAAAGAAAGTTGTACGCGACTGTACATTACTTTATATAGATAGACAAGGAGACCAGATGCCAAATGTTGCTTAAATAACACGTTTAAAAAATATCAATCACTCATCTAGGATTTACATTTTTTTCATCGAGGATTTAAATATTAACGGTTACTGTTTCATCACTGAATTCAATTAGGTAACTATTTTACATTAACTTCTTGTTGTAAGTAAGTACATAAAACATAAAAAATAATGAAACCTCGCACATTTGGGACTCCAGGTTCCTAGACTATTTACCCAAATAAAGAATTCTTTTGTTCTTTGGATAGAGGCGTCGACAAGCTCTGAATCTTTGAAGAATGTATCGACAAACTACCACCTATCTTTGTCAGTAAGCAGATTTTTGCTAGGTCGTTTCGTTTTCGAGATCCAGGTGGCCCGGCTGGGGTAACGTTTCTCCAGCCGGGCCACACATATCTCGGAAATGAGCATGTCTCAAACTGTGGAATTTGTTCGACAAACTACCGCTTCACTATTCCAGCAAACAGTTTTTCTCTAAGTCGCTTTGTTTTCGAGATCCAGCTAGCTCAGTTGCAGCAACTTTGCTGCAGGTGAGCTCTAAAATGGTGGATCGACTAACTCTGAAACTTGTGCGACAAACTCTGACAAACTGCCGCCTATCTATATCAGCAAACAGATTTTCGCTGTCGTTTGGTTTTGGAGATCTGTGTGGCCCGGCTGGGGTAACGTTACCCCAGCCGGGCCACACAGCCCCCTTAAACGCGAGCCCGATGAAAACTTAAACTTGTCCGACAAGCTTTGACAAACTGCCGCCTATCTATATCAGTAAACAGATTTTCACTAGGTCGTTTCGTTTTCGAGATCTGTGTGGCCCGGCTGGGGTAACGTATCCCCAGCCGGGCCACACAGATCTCTGAAACGCGCAGGCGACAAACTTTGAAACTTGCCGACAAACTCTAGACATTATAGAGACATAATCTATTTTTCACTTTTTTTTGTGGCCCGGCTGGGGTCAGCCACACGTGCAAACGAAACTACTGTCTCGATTGCACCATTAATGGTGCAAACGAGACAAAGTAGTAACGTTTGCACCATTAATGGTGCAGGCCAATAGTGCAAATGAGACATCGGGCTTAATGTTTCCACCCTGTATGCATATTGCATTTCACTCGTATCCATATACTCACAAACCCTTAGAGCATTTAGCCTCTGAGGGTTTGTGGAAGTATTCTAGCACAAACCACTTCACCCCATTGTGCTAAAATTTGCCATGGGCCCCATGCAAAGTTAAGCCACTGCCTACCTGAAAAATATTCGATAAAAGACGGGGAGCTCTATGATTTGAGTTAATGATAAATAAATAACACAAAGTAAAAACAAATCTTTTATTACTTCACGAACAGTGCTTCTTGCAACGGTGATTCCTGTTCAGTTTCTTTATTTCCCAAAATTGTCTTGAGCTGCATCCCTCATCCAGGCGGGTCAATCCTGTTAAACATTGCTTACATTAGGTTCACATATAAAGGCTAATGTTCTTTCGGTACGGCGTTATGTCAGGCGATGTACAATTTTAATTAAAAAGGTAATTTAAAGGCGTTTATTTCTATTTTCATGCCGTATATAAATGTGAAGTTAATATTGTATCCGCCTGAATTCTAAACTAGCTATTGACAAGCCCATTAGAAGGAGACTGATACGGGCCAAATTATTGACATTTTCATTTCAAACGTACGTAAGTTTTATGAAAGTCGGTACGTAGGATCAAGTGCACATTTTGAAACGTATGTAAGTATAATTAAATTACGCAAGATCAAGTGCACCTTGATGCTCACAATTCGGTAAGCTGTCGATGGCCGACAAGCGCACGCGCAGAACGAGATGCATCTATTGTCCGTACTTACGATTGATTGATAATTTTCGTTTTCCTCGCCTCCGGCCGTAGTCGCCTAACGTATAACGTGGTCGTTTGCATCGACTACGCATCGCCGCCGGTTACGCTCGCCGTGCGTGACGTCACGCTGCTATATACTATCTGAAAACGACTCGCACGCACTTTCTGGTGTGAAAGTCTACGCTCGACAACGTTAGGCACATGTATTTGGAGGAGCGCTGAGCACAGAGCGCGCCGAGCGCCCCGCGGCCGCTCAGCGCTACCTAAGGCTCGCCAGCGCACCGCTCTAAGTGCCCTGCGATCGCTTCACGGCTCGGCTCGCTACTTGCAAGCTGAACATCTTCATGATCGAATCAACCTAATAAAGCTCAATGTAGATACCAGTTAAGAAAAAAAACGACAAAAAATGTATTCGAATATCATTAGTAACGAGTGTATGATGTCACTATTCTGCACAGTATTCAACTGTTCGTCTACTTATGAAATGATGCGATTTAGAAAGACCGCAACCAACCACTTGAGGCGGCACGAAGCGAGAACATCAGTGCATGCATGACTAGGGAAACCTCAGTGGAAACAGGCATATCAAGGAAAAAATTATTGTCTACTGAAAAAAAATTTAATGTAAAAAATATGGTACAACTTAAAATATATCTTAACGCAATTGTCAATACAATTCATGTCAACATTACTTCCATCGGGAAAATGTGTGCTATCTATCTAATCAATATACGCAATCATCAGGAGAAGAATTAAAACTTTCTAAATGAAATTATTCTCATTTATTAAATTTCAAGTGATTTACATAATTTTATTTCACTGCATTGATTCTTAAGTCTACAGCAATCTTATTGTACAATCTCGTGCACTGTACGTGCGTCCGCGCGCGTTCGACCAGGCGACGCCTCGGGGCGCGTGCTCGCTCGGAAGACTTAAAATGTATCAATTCCTCACATGATCGCATGTAGGGCTACAATAGCTGGCACGATGCCGCCCGTTTAAGAGCTTTCGACGCGCTCAATCTCCGCCAGTCGTCACATGCCCCAACCCCGCGTAAGACCGATGCCCCCCGCCGCTTAGTTCATAGTGATCGTTCCGCACATGAAATCCGCGTTTTCAACAGAATTCTACTAATATCCGATACGAGTCCGTAACGTGACGTCTTTTTAATTCAAAACTTCTAGTCACTATAACTTAAGAGGCGTCCAACCGAGTTGAAGGTGCGAGGGCATGTTCGATATACAATCATTACAAAAAAGGTTCACCTGTGTAGTCACTATCCAGCATCGTATTAGCTGCATAACAAAATTTGAATGCTCCGAGTTTGAATTTTGACTCTAACAAGAGTGACGTAAAAAATAATTGTTCCATTGCTTATTTAATAATTATGTAAGTTTACATTAACAATGACATTACGATTTGAAGCGGCCAGTGAGAAAGCAGAGTATGCAACTTCATATTGATATGTTTAATTTAGCTTTCCCAATAAACATAAATAAAAAAAATGCGCAATGCACATTTTGTTAGCTGTAAATAATGATCAAAATTCAAAATAATCAAGGTAACTTATACAACTGTCTTCGCATTGGCCGCTTTTGACATTGTTGCTATGGTAGGTTTATGCGTACCGTCCCATGGGGGCGTACTGCTGAGCATATGGGTCCCTTTCGTAGCCCGTAGGTCCGGCAGGCCCTCCTCTCCTGCAAAAAAAAATTACACACGGCATTAGTTCTTCAGTCAGAAAATATAAAGAAATTTGAATAAAATTACTTATTTTTATTAACACCTGGAGACCTAAAAAGGCCGCATCGCAGAATCATACTACGAATCATATAATGATTCATATTATGAATGAGGATCAGTCATGTTTTTTGTGGGGTATGCAGACTTATGGTGACAAAAAAAAACCAGTAAATACTGTGAAAAAATTATTTAAATCGGACTAAAAATGACGAAGATACAGCAGATTTAGTGCATTAGTTTCAGAAACGCGCCCGAGAATGAAGCGACTCGCGGTGACGTCATCTGTTATGATCGGTTCATAGTGCGGCTCGAACGCCAGCGTATTCAGCTGGATTACTTGATTTTTAAGCGTTTCTGTCCTTCTTATTTAGTTTATTTGATTATAATGTCATCATACAAATATTGTATTTTTCCAAAATGCAAAAATACTGCCATTACATTACTATACCCAATAAACAATTTTTTTCTGTTCCCAGAGATGCAAAGATAAGCAAAAAATGGTGTGAAATAATAAGGAGAGGCGATAAAACTCCTCTTGCAAGCAAAAGTATTTTCTGCTCTTGCGAAGATCATTTTGATGTAAGAATTGTGGTATCTAATGCTAAGGTAAGGTAGGTAAATGCTAAGGTATAGGTAGGTAAAAAAAATACCTATAAAAGTAAAATAAAATTTGATGGAGATTGTCCTAAAATCCCACAAATATTATAAACGGGAAAGTTTTTACATTTGTTTGTAACTCAATCACGCGGAAACAACTGTAGTCTATATAAAATTCATTTAAAAAGGTGTGTATTTATTTACTTCTACATACTTAAAATAGTTTATGATCGTATACAACTACGATACATAGCAGCTTTGTTTATGCTGGAATGTCGACTCAATGATCATAATATGTAATCCGACCACTTAGGCACGGTGATAGTATAATTTACTGTGACTTAGGTTTTGAAGAGTTCATAAAATACAGGGTGTTTCATAATAACCAATAAATATTTTATCAGTCTAAAACTAATTATTAAATTGTGTTTACCCGTAATGTCATTCAACCCAAAATTTTCATGTATATCATAGTATCATCATCATGTCTATGATTTACATGAAAATTTTGGGTTGAATGAAATTACGGGTAAACACAATTTAATAATTAGTTTTAGACAGGGTACGAAAAAATCATGATTTTTTTATTTTAATCAAAAAAATCGATTTTTTTTATTTTTTTAGCTACTTCAACTGTTTAACAATGTGGCAACATTTTTTTGTGCAGGAAATTAAAAACACATGCTGGCAACACCATGGAAAATGTCAATCTGACAAGTTCAAGAAAAAACGATTTTTTTTTGTTGTTTTGTTTGTGCGCGAAGTTCATTTTGTTTTGTAATTGTTTGTAGCTTTTTTTTTTGTGACCTGTATAAGTATGTCGTCCGCGGGAAGAAAAAAGGACCCGATTTGGATTGATAAATATATTTTTAGTTGACAATTTAAAAAAAAAAACTAGGATTTTCTCCTGTGTCGTGGGTGCAGTTACAAACATAGAATATCACATGCACATACGCCATACTTTGTATATCTACATGCACATACTTTGTATGGTACCTATACCACTGAAGGCTGTCTTAGTTGATTGTTATTGTATTAGTTACTAGTTACTTTCGATTGTATAAAAATATGTGACATTAAAGTTAAACGTTAAAGTATTTTTGTATTTGCTTCGGGTTACTTTAATATAAAAATATTAATTTTGATTTAAATCACAGATTTTTTTGAAAAAAATCACTTGATTAAAATCATGACTTAAATCAGCGAACCCTGGTTTTAGATAACAATAAAATATTTATTGGTTATTATGAAACACCGTGTATATTGGATTGCAATTATTTTTATTTATTTTCAGCTAGAAATACCTATGGAAAATTATCTTAAATATAAAATGATGGGCAACTGAAATTAAAAAACTGAGAAATGCCACATAAATTTGCTTGCCAAAAGAATGAAGATAAAATTACTGTAGAATGACCAGAGGTGCGATTTTGTAAATCGTCGATTAATCGGTAATCGTAATCGAATGCAATGACTCGTTAATAAAAAATGGAAATATATTACTTCTCAATTTCGATTGGATCGCTATCGTAATCAATGAACGAATGCTAAAGTATAAAGATAATAAATTTATCTTTTTTAAGGTCTTTTGTCTGTACCTACTGCTTTCCTCTTCTATTATGATAAGTAAGAATATTGAGAATGCACAAAATTTTCTGTTGTAAACCATCCATCATCAATCCCACTGCTGGACAATCTTGTCCAGCACAATCCCACTACTGGGAATCATGCCCAGCATCAACACACTGCTAAACATTGTTGTCCAGCACATACTAATGCTGGGAATCATTCCCAGCATCAGCCCACTGCTGGGAATCATGCCCAGCACTAGCCCACTGCTGGGAATGTTACCCAGCACAAACCCACTGCTGGACTATCTTGCCCAGGATCAGCTCACTGTTGGGAATCTTGCCCAGCACCAGCCCACTGCTGGACAATCTTAACCAGCAAAATCCCACTGCTAGGAATTATGCCTAGTACCAGCCCACTGCTGAAAAATCATGCCCAGCACCAGTCCACAGCTGGAATTATGCCCAGCATCAGCCCACTGCTGGGAACTCTTGCCCAGCACCAGTCCCATTGATGGACACACCCATCTAGCACCAGCCCTCAGCTGGACAATGTCGCCCAGCACCATTTTATGGCATAAATACTTAAAGAAAAACAAATAAAATACTAAAAAGTAGTATTAAATAGAAACAAATGGGAGTCAACTCTTTCATTTGACAATTAATCGTTAACAACTAATTGCACCGCTTGGACGAGACAAAATACCAATGTATTCGATTATCGGTTTCAATCAAACAAAATTAGCAAATTTATGCGTTTGTTGATGAGGTACAATCGCACCTCAGGTTATAAAAAACGATGGCAAATCGAATATTTCGAAGGTGTGGTTAATCCCAATATTTGTCATGAAAATCTTATACCACAACAAGAATTTGTACGATGTGATGCTACAAGTTCAAATAAAAGTTCTGATATTTATCCTTTTGGAGATAAAGATGCCTACAATTTTTTTTATTTTTACTCCAAATTACACAATATACCTACTCACTCACACTTATTTTTTATTTTTTTTATTTATTTATTTATTAACGGTACACAACACAGATTATAGCAAAAACATTCATACAATAAACAATATCTTACAATATTATGATAAGCCACAATCCAATAACGAGTGCACACAACTAGAATGTTTTACATGCTGTATAATGTGTTACAGCAGTATTTCACAACCTACAATTACGTCATAAGTTGAGATGTTTTAACAATACATCTCTTAGACAGCTTTGGAATCTTACGCGGCTATGGCTGGAGATGTCTATATCCATATCGTTATCTTTAGCACTCATGGAAACTTCGTTGTATAAACGGCACATGCGTACTATTGGATTATAGAACGATGTGTTGTTCTCATAGACTCGCAACAAGAAAGTGCTCGGATTTTTATCTCGAGACCGAAACTTAATCTTGAAATTCAAAAGAGCCAACAGGTATGGTGAGTCTATGTGGGAATGCACATTTTTATATAAGCATGAAAGTGCCTCATAATTACGACTCTCCTCCAGTGAATTGAAATCTAACCTAATCAGTCTGTCCCTGTATGATTTGAATTTAAGGTTTATACGAAGCCTATAACTCAGCTGATTCAAAAATTTCTTTTGAATATTTTCAATCCGTTTAGTGTGGACATCATAATAGGGTGACCATATAACTGAGTTATATTCCAGTACAGATCTAACGAGGAAGCAATAAAGATAGGAAAATGCCTGGACGTCTTTTAACTCCTTGGATGTTCTGGAAACAAAACCCAACATTTGGAACCCTTTTTTTATTATATGGTCGTAATGATCATGGAATGTTAATTTGTTGTCAAAATAAACACCCAAATCCTTTATTACCTCTTTTCTACTTAGAACGACATTGTTGATCATTGTTGATTTTGTAGTCGTATAAAAGCTTTTTTTTTTTTTTGAGTGAAAGATATGACATGACATTTATCAGCGTTTAATTGCATGTGATTTTGTTTGCACCAGTCGCTAACCACATTCAGGTCCCCTTGCAGTGACTGCGCGTCCTCAGCGCCACTTATCACATTGTATATCTTAAGGTCATCGGCATAAAATAGACAGTGACATTTCAACTTGGCAGCAAGGTCATTGATGAACATGACGAAGAAGAGGGGACCTAGATGCGACCCCTGTGGGACACCTGAAGGTGTAAAGATTGGTGAGGATAAATGACCTTGAATCGCCACCAGCTGACTCCTGTTTTTGAGATAAGATTCAACCCAGCGCAAAAGACTACCGTGCACTCCGTACATTGCAAGCTTACTGCAAAGTGTGTCATGATGAACCCTATCAAAAGCCTTCGCAAAGTCAGTGTACACGGCGTCTACCTGCTGCTTGTTTGCAAAAGCGCAGCACAAGTAGTTCTTATATATTAAAAGATTACTTGTAGTTGATCGGTTTCTGACAAAGCAGTGCTGTTTTTCGGAAACAAGCGGTTTAAAATGGTTGTAGAGGACATCATAAATGACAGATTCAAACAGTTTACTAAAGCACGAGAGCATACTTATGGGACGATAATTGCTACATGAGGATTTGTCCCCAGTTTTGTGAATAGGGATAACGTGGGCTGTTTTCCAGCTCCTTGGAAAAACACCTGATGTAAGAGATTTATTAAATATAATACAAAGAGGAATGCTAAGCTCATCCGCAAGTGATTTCACAAAAAAAGGGGGAATGCCATCTGGACCAGCGCCCTTGTTGGAATCCAGACTCTTTATTTTATTTTGTACGACTTTGCAACTTACAGTGACACTAGAGACAGAGCGTTCACAGTGGGCATCGAATGCGTTGGTACAACTTGTAGAAGATGGAACAGCCTCAAACACAGCCAAAATAAGAAGAAAACAAATCACAGATTTCCCTAGGACCGGTTGCGGTTCTGTGCTCGTAATTCATGGCTATCGGAATCGAATTGGTTTTTCTGTTACTATTCACGTATCTCCAAAAGTTTTTAATATTTGATTTTAGCGATTGCCTTACTGATGATAAGTAGTTATTGTAACACTTCTGGATTAAGATTTTACTTCTATGACGCAGCAAAACTAAACGTGTCATAATCTCTAGGATTACCGTATTTTTTAAATTTTGTGTGATATTTACGTTTCTCTTTCAGACATTTCTTTAATGCGGTACTAAGCCAAATGGGATATCTATCAGAGTAATTTTTTTTCAGCGGTGTGTGTGCGGAAATTATTTGATTTAGTTTTAAATAAAAAAATTCTATCGCGTCATTTATGTCATGTGCACACAGTAAATCGTTCCAGTCAACTCCTCGCAAATCACTTCTGATGCCAAGCAGATCGGACTTATTGAAATTAAAACGTAAATTACAGTTCGGTTTTACAAATTCCAAATCAGACGCCACACAATCAAAATCGACGATGAGGGCAGGATGGTGACTATCAAGGCGACTTAGATGATCAACCTGGGAAACTGTCATGTAGTCCATGGTGCTTAGGACTAAGTCTAGCGAGCGGTTGTTTTTATTTGTTATACCGTTAAATGTTAAATTGTCGTAGATGGCACAAGTCTATCATATCACGAAGAAGTACAGATTTAATTCCGTCATTAGAGGATACCAGCAAGAGAATGTTACTATTGTCTTGACATGCCCATATAAGATCAGGGGTATTAAAATCACCTAATAAAATAAATTGAGTACTGTTTTTTGAGTTCAATATTAATTGTCAATTATCATAAAATGATTCCAAAGCCTTCGCAGGTAGATCTGGAGGCAGATAACATATACATTGACTATCTTGTTGTTTGAGAGATATATCTGTATCCACAAATCAAGTAAACAAATAAAGTTTGACATGTTGCTGACAACATTTGTCTGATGCTTCTATGGTGGAGGAAAACAATGTGAGGCAACGTACATACATCTGCGAAGAAATTCAAAGGTATATGTGAAGTCGACCAATTGGCACTGGGCCAGTGTGGTTGTCTAAGGCCTAAACACCCTAACTTAAGGTAGGCTCAAGTCCTTCGGTGGGGACGTATATGAGCTGTGATGAAATAAGTTATTACGTAGAGGCTGGGCTATTTAAGGTTTTGTTGTTTTTTCATCAGCAGATTTCAATTCCAGAATAATGCCTGTGCAGGGAACTTTATTCTTACAGCTGTGATAGTTAGATAATATTTGTTCAAACAAAATGTTGTGAAATGTTGTGAGCGCGCTAATGTTAGCCTGCATAAAGAGCCACATGACGTCATTGTTGACGTCATTGTTAACGTCATATAGAACTTACGGCACTAATGACATAGATATTATGTTACTGACATTGTGAGATAATGCGTGACTCAAGTCCAGTCTTGGCAGCCCATGCTACGCCTGCTGATGGGAGAAAACATGAGCTTCGCTTATTAATAAACAATCAGAAATAGTTATCTAAAGTTAGCGACGACAGTAAACATGAATTTCATTTCTGTTAGTAAAAATAGATAGACAGCATTGGGTCAAAGTCGTGACTGTCCTTAGACAACATTTTGCAGGAAGACCAAAAGCACCTCCCAAAGTACTCATGTCGCACGGAATCAAGCATGAGAATGGACGCGACTCACATGGGGGAGCGCCTGCTGAACATGTCTGCGTTGGCGATCGGCGGCGCGCGCGGCGCGGCGCGGTCGTAGGGCGCGGGCGCGGGCAGGTGGTGCGGCGGGGGGTGCGCGTGGGGGTGCCGCAGTCCGCGGCGGTCCATCATCTCGCGCTCATCCGGCGCCGGCCCGTGGCCGTACATGGGCGCGCGCCGCTCGTCGTACATGGCCATGTCCTCGGCGGGCGCGCCGTACCCGCGCCGGTCGTCGCCGTACATGGGCGCGGGCGCCGCGTACGGGTCCCGCGCCAGCGCGAAGCCGCGCCGGTCCTCGCCGCCGTACCCGTTGTAGCGTTCGTCGTACGGCGCCCGCTCGGCGCTGCGGTCGTAGCCGCCACCCATGCCGTTGCGCGCGGCGCCGTAGGGCGCGCCACCGCCGCCGCCGCGCATGGGGGGCCGCGCGTACGGCGCGTCCCGCCCGCGGCCGCCGCCGCGCCGGTCGCCGCCGCCGCCACGCATGCCGCCCCGCATGCCGCCGCCGCCGCGCCCGCCGCGCGCGCCGCGCTCCTTGATGCGCCCGCGCTCCACCGTGATCACGCCGCCGTTGAACTGGCTGTTGTTCAGCCCGCGGATGGCGGCCGACGCCTGGTCCTCGGTCTGCATGTGCACGAACCCGCACCGGTTCATGATGTCGCACTCTGTCACGACGCCGAAGCGTTCGAACAGCTTTCGGAGGTCCTCCGGCTTCGAACCCTGAGGCAGGCTGCCGACGAACACCTTCGTTTGCTGAAAGCGTTGCACGATTTATTGTAGCGCTCGTCGCCGACGTGCCGCGATCGAAGCGAGGCGTCGGTAGAAAATTTATAAAAACGAATACTCACCGGCACCATTTTATGACCAGTTTATCTATGCGATAATAACGAAAACACCACGACCACTTTCACAAAAATACGACGCCACTCAGAGAAACTTGACAACCGACGCGACCGAGCACAAAATGGCGGGTTCACGACACACAGAAGCACAGAACCATGGAATTATTACTCAAAAATTCCATGCACAGAACACATATAGGTACCACAACTTTTTGCTCTAACCCCATTCAATACCTTTGAGGTGCCTTTGAGCGTGACGCACTGGTGAAACAACCGGCCCATTCAAAACCTTAGGCGTATGCTAGACGTTCAATATTTATCACGATATTTATCAAATTCCATTTCAGTATTTATTGATGGATCTCAGACAACTCTGTACCCTTACAGCATTCATACGGGAGACGGCAAGGCTGGGCGAACCCCTCTGCCAATTTACGCTGACCATATGACCATACACGTTATATAAAACTAGTTGCCGCGCGACCGTTGCCATTTGGTGTCGTTTTCGTGTCGCACTAAGAGCTCCAAAAAAATGGTTAATTGTGCAGTTTCCTCTTGCAAAACGCGATCCAGCTACTCAAATCTTCGAAATTAAGGCATTTCCTATCACATGCAAGTATACGATGGAAAAATACAATGGTACGATGGTAGCTCAACACAATACACGGGCATTATATTATCTGTGACACGGGCATTTGCTTAGTGCTGAGCACAGATCAATATATGTAGCAGGTGCTGAGTAAAGCAGCGATTAGACTTCACGATCCATCGGGTGTTAGGGCGTCGCATCGGGAGCTAGGGCAGTTTGAGCGTTCTGATCACACTGCACTAGATCGCCTCCCTAACTCAGTAGGCAACCGAACGTGGTGTTGGAAGGATGGCTCCTGCACTCTCCAAATATGAAAAAAATGGTATCGCCCTTGTCGCAACTGCGGGTGTAAATGTGAAAAAATAAAATAAAAAGAGAATCACTGTGTGCTTTTATAAAACTACGATGCAAGTGACACTTTTTTTCGTATGGTAGGCATTTAACTGAAAATTATTCGATTAAAAATCGCTTTTTTATTCTTAACATAACTCTTTTTCTTCTGATAACAAAATTATAAATAAAAAACAAGTAATTAATAAAAAATAATAATAAAATAACAAATTATTAATACAAACAAAAAAACATGAAAAAATAACAAATTTATGAAAAAATAACGCTCTACACCAGGATCCCTGCCATACAGATTTAAAGTCGAAGATGCATAGACCAATCCTGACCTATATGAGTCTCATGTTTTTGTGTAATGCGATAGATAGATAAAAAATTTGAGGCGATGTAAATAAATAAAAAATAATTAAAATAAAATTAAACTATGCAATATGAACATTTTATATTCATTAGAGCCAGAATTTCAAAAATTGTTTACGAATAAATTCTGCACAATTTGGACATATTTTAAATTAAGTGACAGTATAATAATAATTATATTCAGAAACATGACACATTATTTAGAGAAAGTGTAGGTGCTAAACAACGATTAGCAGTGACGCTAAAATTTTTAGCGACGAGAAATAAATTTGGTATAGCTTTATACATGTCCAGAACATTCATTAAACCAGATTTTTCTTTTTTGGACGACATTTTCTTGGCACGCGAGGCCAATTTCGCTTCCAATACACAGCAACAATCCGCTCACATCGAGCGCTGTGCGGCGACTGAGCGCCCTAACAGCGATTACATCTCCCTAACTAGGGAGTTAGGGCGATCGGGCAACCACGATCGCACGATATCGGGACCCTAACTCCCTAACAGCGATTAGACCACACTAGCTAGGGCCCTAACACCCGATGGATCGTGAAGTCTAATCGCTGCTTTACTTTCCGATGGTCAGAGCTGCGTTCAGAGCTGCGTTCAGAACCTACGCTCGAGTGCACTCCGAGTGCACTCTGACAGCAACCAACCCGTTCAGAGCCTCCGGGTAAAAAACGCTCTAACAGGCGGTTAGTACACTCTGTGCCCGTTCAGAAGCTTCGAGTGATGCAACCAAACAACCAACTCGAGCGTAGGGTGAAAAACACTCTGACAGATTTTATGTCAATGTCGATGTCAAAAATACGCTAATTATTTATTATTTTATTAAATAACACTACTTTGAACTCTTTTAAGCCTAATACTAGGGAAATATAGTGATTTCTATGTGTTGTAATTATTTTTAAGCAGAAAAATGGATATTTACTGTTAATTTCATAGTAAGGATTAGTAATATTCTGCCCTTTGCTTGATCTTGATCGACAAGATACAAACTAAAAAAAAAGATAGCAACCGACCCGTTCTGAACCTCGGAGCGAGTGTGAAAAACACTCTCGGTTGCATTACTCTGACCCTCGGAACGCAACTCAGAACCTACGCTCGAGTGCACTCCGAGTGCACCCTGACAGCAACCGACCCGTTCAGAGCCTCGGGGTAAAAAACGCTCTGACACGCGGTTAGCACACTCTGTGCCCGTTCAGAAGCTTCGAGTGATGCAACCAAACAACCGACTTGAGCGTAGGGTTAAAAACACTGACAGATTTTATGTCAAAGTCGATGTCAAAAATACGCTAATTATTTATTATTTTATTAAATAACACTACTTTAAACTCTTTTAAGCCTAATACAAGGGAAATATAGTGATTTCTATGTGTTGTCATTATTTTTAAGCAGAAAAATGGATATTGACTGTTAATTTCATAGTAAGGATTAGTAATATTTTGCCCTTTTTTTTAGTTTGTATCTTGCCGATCAAGATCAAGCAAAGGGCAAAATATTACTAATCCTTACAGTAAATATCCATTTTTCTGCTTAAAAGTAATTACAACACATATAAACCACTATATTTCCCTTGTATTAGGCTGAAAAGTGTTCAAAGTAGTGTTATTTAATGAGTAATATTTTAAGAAGAAAAGAATTAAAAACACATCAGTGTGAGTCGAACTGTTTCAACAATATTTAAAACTTTTGTGGTTTCGCCAATATCTTGAACAGAATGTTAATGCCAATTCCTTTTTTCTAATAACTTAACATCTCATCGTGTAAGCATAGCAATAAATAAGTAATATAAATTACTTTTATTAAAAAATGTTAAAAATTGCGATAAAATTTAGGTTAGGTAAATACCATGTGGTCACCCTACTACAATGACAACGAAAATTACTGATATTGACAAAGAATCGTTGTTGCAATATAACATTTTTTGAATACTACTACTAGAAAATTTCCTAGACGTAAAATCATAGTGTTATAATTATTAATAGTAGGCTAACATAGTAATTTAACTTATTTTATGTTATAATTATTACAAAAAAAAACAATTTAGGTATTTTGGGCGTTAAAAGTAATTAAAATAAACAATAATAAAAAATCTTCATCTACCAATAGTTGTTTCATAACTACTAAATTATAAAATATACAACAGTAGCAACACTGTGGGAAAGGGATAAAAGGTACAGTTATTGCGATCTCCCTCGGCACACTTTTGCACTTTCAAGTGTTTAGTCTTTATTTACATAGAAATAAAGTCCAAATTTCAACAACAATATTTTGAAGAGCTCATTCCTGTTTGAGTAATAATTCCATGGCCATCTGCGACTAGAGATATCGAAAAACCAATAAATATCGATATATTGACGTCTAAATATATCGATATTTATCGTAATCGACGATACGCCGATATCCATATATCAGTATCGAAAAAAAACTCGATATTGTGACGAAATATCGAAAACCAAATTAAAATACCCACAAAACCGTAAAAAATACTGTTACTGGCAACACTGAAGTCTAAAAAAATATTCTGTTCTCGACTCTTTATCTATTGTTGTAATTTGTGGTGAGTAGAGTTTGTGTCAGAGATACTACACTATTGGGTCAACAATGTACAGTGAATGGTCATCCATCATGTTGACTTTACTAACGAAACCGAATTTCTCTCTAAAATTAAAGTAAGCCAGACTAATGTACAGCGAATGATCACCATCATAGTAGCCCATCCTCTAGAGGGGCTATAAAACTACATTGGATTTTAGTCAGCTTTTAAAAAATATCAATATATCGGCGTACTAGACCGATATATCGATATATTAGTATCGACTTAATTCGATATATATCGAAAGTTTTTAAATCTTTGCATCCCTATCTGCGACGATAAGCACGCGTGGGTCCGCCGGAGCCCCGCTTCTTCTTTCTTTTTTTTACACATGATTTTTAATTTACTCTTTCTGACGTAATAAAGTATGTCCCCCAAAATCTTTCAATCAGGGTCCAGTCCGCCATTAAAAAGCACCGTGTTGTTGTCCTGAAATATCAGTCAGTGAGTGTATTTTACAATTCTATGTTTTTCATTGATTTTTTTAATGAATAATTCATTAAAAAATCACAATAAGTGAAGAAAAACATAATAAGTGTGGAATATTGGATGCGGCGTCCCTAGTTTTTTCAGCCATCCCAAAGCACCAACACAAGTGGCACGGTTTTTTTTTTGTAGGTATTTCATGTCTTTAAGTATCCATAGTCTAAGGTCAGAACGTTTTAGGATTTTTCCCTTTATTGATGTTCTTTGTGATTACATAACTAACAATAGTATTAAATTATGATTTGTCTGTCTGCTTACTAACAGTGTGTGCTCTATTGTGTATGTCCTCTTTGCAGGTATCAACTGGCAAAGTAGTTTTAACTAATATATGAATAAATAAAATAAAATACACCTACCCATTGTACTTTCACGATCCATGTCAAGAAAGCAGAGTCTTACAAGGGCATTATTCATCTGAAAAGCGAAAACTGAGCAAAAAACTCGATTCTGGCGAAATCCAAAAGGGAAACGCCACCAAGCAAAAAGAAGAAGAAGTTTTAGGATTTTGACAATCAAATCGGCGCGGATCTTAGATAATGGATTTTTTATCTAAGGCGCGGATAGCTTGACATAAAACTTCTTTCCTTCCGCAAGAATCTTTGGTTTCGAGGTGACTTATGTCAGCCATCTGTAGTAATCACAGAACACCATAGATATAGAATGGAATAGATGGGCTATAAAAGCCGTCAAACATGAGGAAAAGAGATAAACTTATACACATTGCCAAAGGAAAGAAGAAGACGGCATCTTTTTTTTTGTCTTTGTCACCGTATATAGGTGAAACTGGTAGTGGGGATTGTTTATCACCAGCGTCTGGTGCTAAACAAATACGTGGATGAAATTTGTTGTGTGAAGTATAGCTCACTGTGCAATTATTTAACAGTTTAATTAGTGTAATTGTGAACTATTTCAACATTTAAATCTTGGTGCACTGCTCCGCTTTAGGTTGTAATAGTTATAGTGCTAGAAAACAGGAAAATATAACCTTTACAGGTAAGACCTAAATTGTGTCAATATTAAGCGCCAAAACTATTTTTTAAATTATAAATACAAGTTATATTGCAATATTTTATCCTTCTACTATGGTTCTCAATCATATTATGGGATTAAACATGAAATTTCAAACTAATAATAAGGTTACTATTAACCTAATAAGTTAAGAATGTCGCCATTCAATAAGGTCACCTATACAACCTACGCGTATAACATTTTGCCGGGTTATAATGATACCAGTCGCTACGACAATTTTTCCTTGATTCGTAGGTAATTTGTTACGTTAAAGGGAACTCACATATTAGTTTCTGTGTTACATTAATATTGACATATTTAAGTATAAAATTTTGAGCATTTTAGATAACAAAGGTAATTCTTTTGAAGTGAAACTTTCTATTTGCTTGTTTGTCTGTATTTAACAGATTTCCTTCGGAGATAATTACTCGAAACAGTTGGGTTAAAGCTACTGGTCGATTGAATTGGCAGCCAACCAAGCATACCCGAATGTGTTCTAAGCATTTTGAACAACAGTGGATTCAGAAAAACAAAAAAGGCACTTTTCTTGGGAGTGGTGCTATTCCTAACTTTTTTTACAGGTCAGTAACTTATACATATTATATCTACAAAGTAAATACCCTATCAAGCCGAAACCTATATTTATTTTTCACAGACCCAACTATTTGTATAAGGGATTTCAAAATTAATTTTATAGTTTTGGATTAATGACACCAAATTTTTTATAAGAGTATGTTAACATGGGTAGGTACCAAATTCTTTTCTACTATTTTGAAATGGCCAAAAATATTATTAATGGTTTGATTTTGGACGTTTCCTATTTATATAACAAGTCTGACCATTAGTACAGATACAGTTTACAAATTTCTTAATTATTATTTTTAATGTTGTAAAATTAGCACCTGCTTTTATTTTTAACCTGTATACATATTGTTTCAGGACGCATCGTTGTTGGGTTTCGGTTCAAATTTGAATACGCCCCGAAAGAGAAAAATGCGGCTTCAAATGCTGCGTTTGAAACAATCATCGAGGACATCAAGTAAAAAACTACGGGCAGTGCGTGAATCGCTTAGACGATTGGGAAAAAAAGTAGCCAAACTTGAAAATGTGTTAAGTGATTTGAAGTGTAAGTTAATGATGCAAAATGAGCGGTTGGACATTTTAGATACTGTAGGAGAAACCAATAGAGATTTTCTGAAAATATTATTAAGTACATACATTCCCTTTTGCACCAATGCTTAGAAAAATTGTTAAATAAATTTTTTTACTGAAGAGTTTACGCATAATCACTACCCGCTTTTGATGAAATGTATTTGTAAAAAATATTTAAATACGCGAATTCATTGCTAATACGCTGTATTCGATGACAATAACG
Source organism: Schoenobius gigantellus (assembly GCA_963935595.1). Taxonomy (NCBI): domain Eukaryota; kingdom Metazoa; phylum Arthropoda; class Insecta; order Lepidoptera; family Crambidae; genus Schoenobius; species Schoenobius gigantellus. Next base: position 3,978,313 of record OZ012557.1, read on the forward strand.
GAGTTATTGAAATCTAATTTTAGAAAATGTTTATTAAAAATTTTATATTTATACATTTTCTAAATCTTCACATATATTTAGTAAATGTATAAATATTGGATTTTAAATAAATTGCAGAGATAATGATATTGCCCGCTGTATTCTTAATCGAGCGTCGATCTTCGCAAGGTACCTAGCTGGCAAAAGCTGGAAGTGAGTGGTCGCGGATCGGATCGGATTTGTAAAGATGTTTACATAATAGCTTAAATAATTAAGTAAAATGTTTTAAAACTAAATATACTCGAGTAAATCCGAAAAGTGTAGTTTTATTTAAAAGTGTAAATAACTTTAGACTGCGAAGGTTGAATGAAGAATACAATAAAAAAATTCGCAACTTCCTCCCACTTTTATTTTTTGAGACATATTGTTGAGCGAAGGGCGCTCATTAAAATGTCTCAATAAAAATACGTAGATCAACCAACCTTTTTACCACTATAAACATAAAGTAGGGTAAAACTTAAAGCAACACTGGTATACCCATCTACTTTAGGCAGGTATGACGTCATCTATGTCTGTCCCTTACGGGTATACGGTCACGTCCTATCTATTCATTCTTTATTTAAGCAGAACACATAGGTATACCCAAGGGAAGAATGACAACTACATAGAAAAACACGTTGGACAAATTTTGACTGTACTGCCATCTTACTGTGGCCCCACGCACTATCTACGCGGTAAAATTCAAAAGCAGTGTAATATTAATTTTTTATTGTAATCGTAATTTATGGCAACTAGATAATATGCAATGATTTTAATTATAAATCATTGCATATTATTTTCTAGTTTCCATAAATCACGTCAGAATTCGCAGAATAGTAAAGGTAAAAATTAAATAAAAGTATGATAGTTTTATTTATGTTTTATTGTGTTCATCTTCTTTTTTATTGCTAGTTTTGAAGCAGATTCTACATATTCTCGGTTGTTTAATGTACAATACCTTTTAATAGTTATGTGAAAAACACTATTTATAATAATTTTTACATTTATTGAGACATATTTCTCACACTGTTTCTAAAAGGTGAAATTTATATCCTCACAGAGGTTTTTTAATAACAATGTTTTTAAATCCAATATTGATGATGACATTAAAGAGAAATTATCGCATAGAGTAGCACAATCTTCAACACATTTAATTAAATTTCTTGATGCATAAATTAATTTCTTCTTAATGTCGACATACTCTTTACATTCTATGAATGAATGTACATTTTCTGTCAACTTTAATATCTTCTCAAACACACCACAAGTCACATTCAGTTTTTTTTTATAATAAACCCACATAATAAGCACAAGCTTGCATTTCAGCTGAGTCAGTCATGCTTGCTTCAAAAGTGTGGTCCACTGAAGCTAGCATATTGATCACAATATCAGCTTCCAGGGGTTTTACTTGTTGGCTTGTGTGTGGTGTAGAAAACATGTCCTTGAAATTGTTTATTATTGTATAATAAATGTCTGTTTCACAGTTTCCTGACTCTATGTGGGTTAGAAATTATAGATGTTTTCAATCCACCTATAAAATTGTGAGGCAGTAGGATTTCCAGTAGGAGCCAAATAAATTTTCCACTGCATCCTGCTGTACCCGACGGGTTGACAGATATTTAATCCTGTTTTTCTTTAAGATTTTTAAATATTTGCAAAATACCTCTTAAAGTCCAGACCCACCCATCTTTCGAAGGTGGTGGGTGGTGGGCTCCGGTATCCAACAAACTCTACTTCCTCAAAAAATTTTTCATTAGTTCAAAATGTTTGAAATGCGGCGAGTTCATGGTTATGTTTGTTGAGTGTGGTTTGCCTCTCCTCAAAACAGCAGAGTCGCTATTTACGGCGACAATTTCCGCCGTTGTAATTGCACCTGCAGGCAGTTCCCCTGAAAATGTAATAAAAACTAAATAATGAAAATTGTCAAAACTATAGAAATATATAAACTAGGAATTCAGGCAATATTTTTGCTAGGAGCCATCCGACAGTCCAACACTACAACTCAATCGACTTATTTCTTCTAGCTGTTTTCCTTATTTTGCATTGTTATTCACCCTCACAATGACAAATCTTACATTCCAACATCTGGATGAAATATTTTTATAAATAATACTTTCAGTTAAAAGCTGTTTGTTAATTTTTTATGAACTTTGTAGGAAATGTTTAAGTATGTCAAGGTATTAAACTTAACTAGAAAAAATTAATCAGGCCTGCCCCATAGCATGATCAACAAAACACACTATGATCAAACAGTTTAGTGCTTTATCATTCATATTGATTTATTGTTTTATCATAATTATTGTGTTTCAGTGTTCATGCTATGGGGGCTGGGGTGGGAATCGAACCCACGGCTTTTCTTAATCAGAACTCTTTGCTCTGAGCTATAAATTTTAGTTTAGACATTTTTAGGTATTCATATCAAATCATTATAAATTTTCAGGTTCAGATTAATTGATATAACAATATAAATTATTACGTAGGTAAGTTTACCTTGGGATATTTTTGCAAACATGCCTGCAGCCACCGAATGACTCAAAACCTGAGCTGCCTGAGCTGACTAACTTTCATCTTTTCTTTGCAATTAGGGTTAAGGTGATCCTTCCTCAGTGATGGAGCCAACACGAAATTTGGATTTACATTATCTCAGTCATAAAAGTCTTGAATGTGACTCCACTTGGCAAGCCTGTAAAGAAATAGAACTATTTTTAGAAACCAAGGATTTTTTTCTTATATTATTTATTTATTTAACAATTTTTGTACACATAAAACTAGACAGCACAAACAACACATAAGACACAATGTACAAAGGATCTGCTTATTTCATAAATGAAATTTCTTCCAGCAGACCCGTAATTTTCTATTAATTGATATCTTTTAGACAAGTTTTTATTGTATATTGTTTAAATAATATCTAACTGGCTTATTCACATCTAACTGGAGTTCCAAATTTTTAATTTATAGTACAGTAAGGAGTAGAGTATGGATGCATTGGTGGTGCTGTGGACTCGGCACTATCCTTCTTATCGGGAGGTCCGTAGTTCGATCCTGCCATGTACCAATGTGTCTTTCGTTTTTCGAATTTCATATGTACATTTGTCGATGCTCCTATGGTGAAGGAAAGTCAACCAATCTGCACGAGGCCGGCATGGCTGACTCAGGCCTTACTACCCTAACCCTTGGGTAGCCTCGAGCCCCTCAGTGGGGACATATATTATGAGCTGTGATGATGATGATGATTGTAAGGAGTTGTAGTTTATAGTACAGCTTGCATAGCAATTGAAATTGATAATACAGACTTTATCCATAGTGCTCAGACTCGGACATTTGGATGGAGTGCAAGCACTATTGATAAAGTATGCTGTCTCAATTTGAAATGTAAAAAATTTGGAATTATCAATCAATAAATGAACCATAGTCACACCACTGAACTGTCTAAATAATCATTATTCTGGAACGTCCGTGGGGACTATAGTCCCCAAAATCTCGATCTTCTCGATCGACCTGGGTACTATGGTACCCAGTTCCCTTTGCGTAAAACCGCGCGGTGTGATAAAAAAATCGCGAAAAATAAAATATTTTCTCTATGGCTTTATTCCTTTGTCAATAGTCTCTTTCATAAGTTGACAGGTCATGTCCAATTTATTTTTAGTCTTAGATTGAAATAAATTTGTCATAGTCTGCGGTTTAACTTACTTGGCCGTATCCATACGTTTCTTACTCCATGACCGATGAGATTTATTGCGTACTTACTTAGTCTGTATTAGTATTTTCGTAGTGTTCTATATCAAAATAAACTAGAAGAATTGGGCTACATTATTATGTATGGTTTATGATAGTTTATAGTGTTATATTGCCACACTAAACGTTTTTTTCAAAAAGTGAGTATTTTTGAAATTTTAAGCACTTTAGTTACTATTCTCGTCATTATTCATTCAATTATGAATCCTTATCTAATTAACTATTATAAGTTCATTCCTTATTAAATTAGCTTTCCATACGTATTTTTTATTTAATTTTAAACACAATAATTTATTTTTTGCATTTTTTTTAAATTTGAGGTCGCGCGTGCGCATCTCGCGTATATAATTACGTAATTAATCGATTTTATTATTTTTTTCTTTTTTCATTAAAAATATTACCCAAAACTATTATATATCAAAATAATCTTCAAGAATTATACTGTCTACAAGAGAACAAAAAATACGTATGGAAAGGTAATTTAATATAGAAGGAACTTATAACAGTTAATTAGATAAGGATTAATAATTAAATGAATGAAGCGCGAAAATGTTCGGAAGGTCGCGGAAGACCCGATTTTTTTTTTAAATTTTTGCACAAAAACTATTTTATAAAACTTTAAATAACCATATATATTATTATAGCCCATATATAATAATATATATGGTTATTTAAAGTTTTATAAAATAGTTTTTGTGCAAAAATTTTAAAAAAAAATCGGGTCTTCCGCGACCTTCCGAACATTTTCGCGCTTCATTCATTTAATTATTAATCCTTATCTAATTAACTGTTATAAGTTCCTTCTATATTAAATTACCTTTCCATACGTATTTTTTGTTCTCTTGTAGACAGTATATGTCACTCTCCACAATTTTTTGAACACTCCGTACGCGCCGGGTTGAGTCATTCCGCAATGGCGGCACCTTTGATATTTGAGATATACTACTTTTTGCTTTTGAAACCCACCACGCTTCGCGTGGCGAGCGTTCCAGTGGATATGCAACAAGAGCACTCTACAGGCGGCATATAACTATAACAAGTCTTAGGATGGACTCCACTCCCAGGACTCAGCATCCACACATTGAATGCATAAAATGCTAGAAATATTTATTTTAACACAGATATAAACAGGTAGGATATATACAAAAGCTATTTTTATTCACCTTGTCAAAACCAATCATATCTGGAACAGCATGTTTGGATAATCTCTTCTCTTCAACATTAATAAAGTCAATAGTATATATAATCTTATAATCCTTTGCTCAGCATATAATTTACGTTGGAAGTCCACAGATGAGCAACTGTCATTTGGAAAACAATACTTGGCCCACATTTCACATCTGAAAAAGAAAATATTATGAGCGAAAGTTCATTTATCATTATGATATTTAATCTACGGAATTTAGAGACTATTATAATTTTATTTTCTTGCAGTAACGCTAATAGAACTCAAAGAATCTTTTTTATTGTGAACATAACCGCTACCGCTTTAACAGGGGTCTTTTCTCTTTTTTTTTTATTGTAGCATTTAGTCGTTAGAGAGGATAACAACCATTACTGCTAGTGTCAAGTGCCAGGATAGACAGTTTCATAAAATAATTTCGCGAATATTTAAGAGAAGTTTTCAACGTCGTTGTTTGACAACTGCGATGAAGGCTTGTCGAATAACAAAAAAAGGACGTGGCAATGTCAGAAGTATTTAAACTGGTCAATTTCAACACTTACCGTCGAATATTTGTTGTTCCTGGCTTGGGAAAGCGATATAGTATAATGTTTGCAATTGCATCATCTTGTGGTGAGATTCCACACTTGAGACATTTTCTCTTCAGGTTATCAGGCATGTTCCCTGACAAACTATTGTTCAAATTGACACGTTTTAGAGTCACTGTCTCAGGAAAAGCAATTAAATCTAAGTAACAACACGAAAAAGAACTCAAGTTTAACACAAAAATCAAAACAAGTCACTGTCTCCAAATGAGTCTATTTCTCATGTAAAAACACAAAAAGACACTATCAAGAAAAGTCGTTATCTCAAAAGCAAGCACACTTCGATATTATTGCGTAAATTCGCAATGGAGAAACAAAAGGAAAATAATTCATGCGCCAGAAATATAAATTCGGCCATATTTTTTGATTTTTTGTGAATGTATGTTGCCAGTTCTAACATTGACTTTACATCCATTATCCATTTAATAAATAATCTTCAAACTCAAGTCTTTCTGGATAATTTTAAACAAAATATACTTAAAAATATTAACTTTAGTTAAATAACGCAAATTTATGTTTTAAAAGATGTTTATCATCAGAAAATATGATTAACATCTATGAATCTTTTGTTATTATTTACTACCATTTTAGGATTTTTAGAAACATGTTTTTTGAGGTAACACTCGATTTTTATCCAAGCCACTTTTCATTGCGTTATTTTAAATTAGACGCGACGTCCGGCGGTCCGCCCCCCTAGACAAGATGTCTTTCGAAAACCGTTATCGCAATCGCTAAATGGACAATGAATGAGATCTGACAACTGCGCTCGAAAGCAAAGCGAGGGCTTATGTCAAATCCCATACATTTTCCTTTTAGCGATTGCGATTATCGAAATGCGTTTTATCTAAGCCACAGGCTAAGTTTTCCGCAGTCGTTCCGTAGAAAAAATGTATGGCTATACACTTAGATCATTTAGCCTAATGACATTGGCTTGTGACAAGCTCACGCTAATTTTTTTCCGCAGTCGTTCCGCAGAAAAAATGTATGAAAATGCCATTACCTTGTGACAACCTCACGCTATATTTTCCGTAGCGAATGTCTGTCTTCTGCGAAACGACTGGGGAAAACTTAGTGTGTGGCATTGTCTAGGGGGGCAGGGGACGCCGAACTTCGCCGTGGTCTAATAAGCTGCTTAGTCCGAGAATTCACCACTCGCGGCCTGCCCCTAGAATTCCTAGACCAGGAAATTTTGCATTGAGGTCGGGTTTACTCGGACCGAAAAATCCCGGGTTTTCCGGGACACAAACACCCGAGATTTATAAAATTAGAACCCGTGTTCTCCGGAGTTATTTCAAAATCGTTTTTGTTACAGGAGAATGCCTAGACCAGGAAATTTTGCATCGAGGTCGGGTTTACTCGGACCGAAAAATCCCGGGTTTTCCGGGACACAAAACACCCGAGATTTATAAAATTAGAACCCGTGTTCTCCGAAGCTATTTCAAAATCGTTTTTGTTAACTATAAGTAGTTAGGTATAAACCACGTCGATGCGTTAAAACTGTAACTATTTATATTACTTTCGTTTTGATATATTAGGTACGTAAAAAGTAACGCCGTTGCTGCGTGTACCTCACTTTTACAATCAAGCAAGCAACGCAACTAACTGTCCAGACCGGACCAGACTCGATCGCGGCCTAATACAAATCACTGTATAGATTGGAGGGTTACACAAACAAATAAGACCTAGGTTAATTATTTATTTTTTAACTTATTGCAATTGAGTCGTTAAACAAATGTAGCCAACTCCATCATAACTAAGCTCTCAGAAATCATACATTTCAATTTTTGCACATATCAAAAGGTTATTTATACATTTTATAATATTTAATGTATATTTAATTTTGATATAACTTCAATAGTTGCAAATGCACTAGTTTTTCTTAAATAATGATGTTATTTTTGGACATGGCTGTGTTTGATTTAAGCCTAGAGGATTTGACTAATTTTGATTTAAGTGACACTGGAGTTGGATAAATTTGATATGATGTAGTCAGGGCTGACACAATTTTTTTTTTGCCTGTCACCTATTTGCTCGGTAGCAAATTAATAATAGGGGTTAAAGTATAAAATTGCCGTTTTTTCGTTTGTTTATATAACTTTTCTTATTTAAGAGCTATAAAAAAAATAATCATTTTTATTACTTTTTCACCCTAGAGTGAACGTTTTTGTTACAATTTAATCTCTGAATTAGTTTAATAATATATTAAAAGAATCTCATTAATTACCCCCTATTTTTTTCGTCAGAATGTTGTACATTATTGACGATAACTTTGTAAAAACTAATTTTATTGTCTTCAAAATTATGTTATTACTTAGTTTAAAGTCTACTGACCAGTCTCTAAAAGTTTCATAAAGTTTGCTTTATTGGTTATTAAATAACTAAGAAAAACGTTACTATGAAATAAGCAATGTTCTTAAAAATCTTCATACAAAACGGCAATTTCATACGTTAACACCTAATATAAAACCATCTTATACCACCCATAAATATTATAATGTATATAGGGGGTATTATTTTGTTGTGCACAAGTGCCTAATAACCATAAAAATGTTAGGTATATCTACTTAGCCCAAAACAAAGTAGTAATAGAGTGATAATACTAATTGACAACCCTGGCAGATAACTAAGTTAAAATAGCAAGTGAGGTAATAAATCGAGAATTGAAAATGCAAATACTTATAGTTTATTTGACTTTTCATTTCGTTTAAGAGGATTGCGAAGCTGTAAATTTTCATACAAAAAGCGATAACGCTTTTCTCCCTCTAAACATAGTCCAATTTTCATAATTTTTGGAAATCTTGTAGATATAATGAAAAACTAGGTTTGTACGTTTTGATTTTGAAGAAATATTGCTTAGAATATAAGTTATTAGCATCTAAATATCTATATTTTCGACTTAAAAACTACCTTGAGCATTTTTGTCTTTTTTTGACTAAATTATACTGAATTACAAAAGAAGCAAAACGTACAAACATAGATTAAGGTATGCTGACTCTAATGAGACCAAAAGCGTCTAATTTCATAAAGGTTTAGGGGGGTAAAACAGTTATCGCCCGAAACAATATTTCAAACAGGAATTGTAGGCAATTTCGACCATTTCTTGCAACTCTCTCTATCGCACGATACGGGTCGGGGGCAGGGGTACAATGTAGTGATAGTGATGTGACATAATGTTATCGTAGTTATTGTCGCCTAGGGAGGGGAAAGTAATATCGATATATCGATGAAAGTTATTACTCAAGTCGGAACTATTAATCTTCACAAATACCTTATACATGGAAAAGTAAATATCTTTTTGAATACGTTTATTGATTTTAGTGTTTTATTTTAAAGATTTTATTTCAATACAAATTTTCTTATTTAAGGGTTAGCAGCCTGTAGCCTGTTAACTTTACTGTAAATTCCCAAAACCAAAAAAGGAAAAAAATGTAAGTATGTAAGTAGTTGTTTGTTATAATAAATATGTGCCTTAGAGAAACCAACTCAAAATAAATTCGTATTTTGTTTCTTGTGATAGGTATTTGTTATGCAACGTATGAAGTTGGAGCAGCTAAAAACGTATAATAGACTATGCAAGTAGTGTTATTTTTAATATTATTTTATTTGAATTTTATTCCTCTAAAGCTGGGCTCTAAGGTTTTACTCGCGTTATGTAATCTACGATTGTATAAAAAATACAAACGACAAAGTACCTAAATAATATACGAGTATGTAGAGTAGGCAGGGTAGGCATATATGGGAAGGTACGGTACGGTACGTACGGTTTTGAATTTTTTTTTCATTTTAACTATAAAATTTAAAGCAGCTGATTACATATACTAATAGGTATTTTTTAACCGACTTCAAAAAAGGAGTTTCTCAATTCGATGCGTATGTTTTTTTTTTGTGTATGTTACGCGATTACGCCGCCAATTGCAGACCGATTTTCAAAATTCTTTTTGTATTCTCAAGATTATACTCCAATGGTGGTCCCACGGTTACCAAAGTTAGGATCTGATGATGGGATCCCATAAAAATGGAGGGAAATCCTTAAATTTATAGGTGCGTCCAACGTGTTTTTTTTTATAAAAACGTCGCCCCACACTAGGATTTTCTCCTGTGTCGTGGGTGCAGTTACAAACATAGAATATCACATGCACATACGCCCAGACCACCGACAGAAAGCCCGGAACAAATTTCTGTAGGCCATACAAAACATCTGTCCCGTGCGGGAATCGAACCCGCGACCTGTTGCGCAGTAGGCGATCGCTCGACCTCTGCGCTAACCGTGTCAACCGTTTTGTGTGTATGTTACGCGATTACTCCGCCAATTGTGGACCGATTTTCAAAATTCTTTTTGTATTCGGTAGAGTATACTCCTAGGGTGGTCCCTAGTTCACCAAAGTCAGGTTCTGATGATGGGATCCTATGAAAATCGAGGGATACCCTAATTTAATTAGGGTTTCTTTCACTAAAAAGTTAAAAAAAATATTTTACAAAAAATAAAAACTGACTTCAAAAACACTGAAAAGTTAAAAACAACATTACATTTCTATATTGAAGTCGGTGCCAAACGATGATCTCCTAGAAAGTCTTAAAATTTGGCACTGTCTTCAATAATGATGTGTGATGTTGTCTGTACCTATTCTTATATTATTTCTAACTTTTCAGTGTTTTTGAAGTCAGTTTTTCGACGAACCCGACGAATCGAACCCCGCCGGACGGACCTCCCGATCAACATCCGGTGGCCTCAATCACTAGACCACGGAGGTGGTAAAAATTAGAATTCTAAGACTATTAGTATAACTACCCAAGATTAGTGTATAAAAATGAGAGGTATTTTTTATTTGATGCATAATTATTACTTTATATTTTTTAAATCCCTGCTCCTATTTAGTTTGTATGTAAAAGTATTAATTTATCTATTTAAAATAATAGATTTTTTGTTATTTATTTTTAAGTTAACAAGAGGTCTGTTCTTGTTTAAACAATTGTAAATGTCATTTTATGTTTAGTGTTTATTTTTTTCATTAAAGGATCCATTATTGACTCACATCTCAAATGAAAATCATTTTAATTCAGTATAACACTCATCTTACAAAAAGTCATTTTCTTTAGACAGGTAAATGTACGATAGATAAGTACTTTCATAACAAATAACAGCTCAGTTCTATAAAGTAGGACTTGGTAGGGATACCAAGTAAGTGCCTACATTATAAATTTCGAAGGAATACTGAAATAATTTACTTATCTACTAAAATATTATAAAGAAAGAAGATTTGTATTTTTGTTTGTAATGAATAAACTCAAAAACTAGCTCACTGGGAAGTCTCGGCGTAATTATTGTTAAAATGATTTTTAGAAATAAAGCTATTTTTATTTATTATATTTTTTATTTTTAAAAACTACTAGGCTGATTTAAAAAAAAAATTGACTAATTGAATGCTACATTATCACTGAGTAATATAAGGTTATAAAATAATTTTTCATACGGGAAAACAAAATTCCCTCACGAAAAACGAAAATAACGAAGGCAAAGTCGCGAGCGGAAAGGCAGTCAGGAATAGGTACCTAAGCAACGCAAAACATTACAAACGGTAAAATAATGATCTCGAGTTCTCGCGCCGAGGAGTCGCGCGCTGCTGTCGTTGTGTGCGTGAGAATTTGCGCGTGTTGTATTTGTGGTGTAAACGCCAGATGGGAGGCCGAGCGGTGTGAAACAGATAGCATTTTAGAAAATACCTACTCGCGCCGCGCACGATTACTTCACAATCCTCTTAATAGTTTTCTTCGATACCGTTTTCTTTCTAGTATTTTTCCGGTAGTAATTTGATTATTTTACTATTCATTTTTATTATTTAATTAATAAAAATCTTTGAGGAGCACTTTACACAACAAGTAACAGCGACAAATTATGACGTTATGAATTATGATGTTTCGGCTGCCATTTTAGGCGGCCGAAACATCAAAACTGTGTTGTGATTGGTCGAAATGGATATGGCGCGGTTTGTTTTAATGATCTCTGTGGACACTCCCTGCGTTCCAGATAAAGCACTGCTACTTTCTGAGGCTAACATCTGATGTTAGCCTCGTTTTGCGTTTCTTTTAAGAACTGTTGACATTTTTAGCCGCGCTAATTGTTACAAATGAAACGCAAGGTACTGATTTTTCGTGCTGAATTTTGACACCTCACTTATAATTAGTCCAGCCACTTAAAATTTTGTATAATATAAATCAGAATTGGCTAATACTACAAATATCTTTCAATAATTTCTTTAAATCTGCTGAAAATCCTTTTTGATTCATGAAAAAAAGATTCCAAATGTCAAATTTGAAAGCTGTCAAAAAGTGGTATCAGAGGACCCATCTATTAGCATGGGTATTTGATGCTAGCATTTCGTGTTAAAAATGCTTAAATGAAACGCATGACAACCAGCAAGAAAAACTAGCATCACCGGCTAATGGAACGCAGAGATGCTAAAAATGTTGGTATTTATGGCTAAAAATGCTTATCTGGAACGGGCCGATTGTCAAATTTGAACTAAATGTAGAAGTAACGGATGGATTTGTAGCGTCTTATGGCGGATTTGAACCCGTTTGAATTGACTGACGTTTTCAATATGATTTCATCTTTCCATATGTCATTAGATCTCAAAATCAATAGTGAGGTGGAGATGGCCATGTTTGAAATATAACGACTCAATTAAACTTCAGTGAGTCCACCGGTACGGTTTCCGTCATCGTCGCTCAGCTGGTAATGTTTTTGTGTATTTGACACACTGCTGGGCGAATGCATTATAGAGCAAAAACCTCTTCTGGCGAAGTTACCTTTCCAGCATTTGAGTTCTCAGTTTTCTGCATGGTCGAAGTATTAAAGTTGACATCAATGTTCTTGATGTAGCCATTACTTGTGTCTATAGAGAACATTCTTTGCTATGCGGATGATATTACGGGTGATGCACTATCATATCAATATAACTTAAGATGTAATTAAAAATTCAGAATTGTAAAATTAATTTTGGAATCCCCCATACATATAGTTATGTATGTAAACAAATGTATGTGGTAAGTATTGGAAAATTAATTTTACAATATCGAATTTTCAATGACGACATAACTTTTAAATGACTATATTAACATGGGTAGGTTTCGGTTTGATAGGGTAGGTGTGTAGGTACCAAACACCTTGTATATAACTTCATAGCTTTATACATAGAAATAAAACTCCATAATAATATATTTTAATATGCTTAAATGAAACAACTTCGTGGGGTTTACTCGGGTATATTTGGTTTTAAGACATTTTAATAACCTAACTCGCCACAAAAAAGAAAAAAACGTATAACTGGAGCGCGTTCAGAGCCTTCGCGCGAAGTACAACTTTTCGCTCTAACCCTGTTTAATGCCTTCGAGCTTCGAGCCTATTGCCACAAATTATATTACCGTTACGTAATGCGCGGGTGAAACAACCGGCCCGTTCAAGACCTTATAGAGTGTCAGCCCCCCTAGACAAATGCCACACGCTAACATTTCTGCAGTCGTTCCTCACAAAAAATGTATGGAGATGACATTAGCTGCGGAAAAAATAGCGTGCGGTTGTCGTAAGCTGAATTCTGTGACATTTTAAATTGTATTTCAATTGTAGTAATTTAATGTATATTATACCTATGTAATTTTAAATTGACAATCATTTCTTCCAAGCCATTGTAATTTTGTTAAAATGTATATTGTGATGAAATGAAATAAATAAATATAAATCTAAATCATTTTCATACATTTTTTTCTGCGGGACGACTGCGGAAAAGTTAGCGTGTGGCATTTGTCTAGGGCCTCTGAGTGTGTTACAACCGAACAACTGTCGAATTTGATAGTTGTACAACACTTTGACGTTTATTACTGAAATACTCTTACGTGATTGGATGATATTGGGGGCTATAATTTTATTTTTTATTTTTATTTTATTTTTGTTTTAATGGTAGATCAACAGTTATTATGACTAATATAGTATCAAAATTATACAATAATCTAAAATGTCATCTGATTAAAAGAGAGAGAAATAAAAATTCATGTCAAAGAGGGAGATAAAAGATTTGGTTGCTGCAATGTATTCAACGTCTCTGAGCGAGTAAAAAAACAACCGGACAACTACACTCAGAGGCTCTGATCGCGCTCCTGACGTAGATAAAGTAAAACATGGATTTGTGAACATGCTCATAACGGATCCTATTCTATGACGGAACTATTATAAGACACAGTCGAGTGATTAGTTTAAAATACGATAAATCACATATTTTCACTAAAGAACGCCTTTTCATTTCTATGAGGCCATGAGATAGTAGTAGCAGTTTTCCACGCTTTGGACCCCTATCATGAAAATAATAAAATGCCTAAACCATCCATAGACAGCCAAAACCAAAGACACAGAAGATTTCATACCACACGTCACGTTAAGTTGGAAACATATTTACGTGTCGTGGCGTGTCGCGGTGCTTACTGTCGTGTCGGTGGGTGTGCACACTTAAGTTGGAAACATATTTACGTTTCGTGGCGTGTCGCAGTGCTTACTGTCGTGACGGTGAGTGTGCACACTTATGTGTCGTGTCGTGGCGTGCTCTAGCGTTATTTCTTTCATTTCTGAACAGAACCTCGCAGTGTTTAAACGTACATAATGTTTTCCTCTGATTCGGATAGTGATTTTGATGAAGACTTTCAATTTCTCTTAGCAATAAACTTCTTGAGTACAAAAAAAGAAAAGAAGGTACTGGGTTCACCCTATAAACAGAGGGAGACAGAGAAAAGGTGAATTTCATCGTCTTGTTAAGGAATTAGAGAGTGACGATGAAAAATTTCATCAGTACCTCAGGAACAAAGCACAATTTGAGGAAATCCATTCGCTAATAGGTTAGATGACTAAAAATTTTTTTTTTACTTTAATAGAAGCTCATTCATATAATAAACTGAAAGAAAAAATCGGTTTTCGAATAACTAAAAAAACAACCAAGATATGAGGTATTAAAGATTTTTCTCCGTCTCTTTCTAACAAAACGGCAATTTACATGGAGTTTATATGGCCGTACTAAACAATGACGTCACGGTTGATGTCGAATCTCTCTGTATAATCGCTTCCAAATTAACAACTTAAAATGCTTGTATCTAATGTATTTCTAAGCCGATTTTAATTCTAATTTCACAGGATTGTATCTTTTTTTACGGTATTTTAATATTTTATGACGAGATGTGAAAATTAGATTTCAGTCATCATCCCTATTGAAGGAGTTACTTTACACTTTGTGTCATATAAAACTTTTCGTTGACGTACAAGTTCAATAAGCTCTTCAGTTATTTTTCAGAAATACTCGTACGCAGCAAAAAAAATAAATAAAAAGGGAGTCCGCTAGATGTTCGCGTCACGAGCCACGCGCCCGGTATAGAAACACATTTGCCTGTTATTTCGTGTCGCGTCATAACCCCCACCACCGTTCTGGTGCAATCGGTGGCCAGCAGTCGGCGCCACGACAGAAAGCGTCGCGACACGACACGACATACAAATATGCTCCTAACCATATTAAATATATGAACCCCATATCCTACTGGCGCGTCACGACACGCCACGACACGTAAATATGTTTCTAGCCTTATGTGTCGTGTCGTGGCGTGCTCTAGTATTATTTCTTTCATTTCTGAACAGAACCTCGCAGTGTTTAAACGTACATAATGTTTTCCTCTGGTTCGGATAGTGATTTTGATAAAGACGTTCAATTTCTCTTAGCAATGAAACTTCTTGAGGACAAAAAAAAAGAAAAGAAGGTGCTGGGTTCACCCTATAACCAGAGGGAGACAGAAAAAAGGTGAATTTCATCATCTTGCTAAAGAATTAGAGAGTGACGAAGAAAATTTTCATCAGTACCTACTTTAGAATGGACAAAGCACAATTTGAGGTAATCCATGCGCTAATTGAAGGAGTTACTTTACACTTTGTGTCATATAAAAATTTTAGTTGACGTACAAGTTCAATAAGCTCTTCAGTCATTTTTCAGAAATACGCAGCAAATAAAATAAAAAGGAGTCCGCTAGATGTTGACGTCACGAGCCACGCGCCCGGTATACCCTGCGGTCCGTAAAACGATAAAAGCGATAATATCGCGAATCCGACCAAATTAAATCGTCACAAAATATAAGGGCTATTGAATCAGTAGGTTATGTTGTGACTTTGGTCGGATTCGCGATATTATCACTTTTATCGTTTTACGGACCACAGGGATAGAAACACATTTGCCTGTTATGTCGTGTCGCGTCATAACCCCCACCACCGTTCTGGCGCAATCGGTGGCCAGCAGTCGACGCCACGACAGAACGCGTCGCGACACGACACGACATACAAATATGCTCCTAACCATATTAAATATATGAACCCGATATCCTACTGGCGCGTCACGACACGCCACGACACGTAAATATGTTTCTAGCACGTTTCTAGCCTTACAGCTTAGACTATGGACACCAAAGGACATACCTACGAAACAAGCGTGCCAAAATTTGTGTTGGTGCTCTAAGATGGCGGAAAAAACTTGGGACGCCGAATCCAAGATTCCACACTTATTATGTTTTTCTTTATACAATTCATTAAAAAAATCAATGAAAAACATAGAACTGTAAAATGCACTCAGAAATAATGCTCACTGACTGATATTTTAGCACAACAACAAACACGGTGCTTTGTAATGGTGGACTGAACTGGACACTATTAATATATTGCGACTCCATTGGTGTACTTAGTCTGAGCGTTACAATCAGTACCACAGAAAGTGAGCTCCTTACCCGTAGTGGCTTGTCAAGTGTAAACGTTACCTACTATACGGATGTCATTTTATGTAAAGTAGATTCAACTTTAATAAAGGTAATAGCTTCTTTTGTTACTTGTAATGATATAAAACCATAAAAGAGGATAAAAAAAAATTATATAAAATTTTTAAATGGTATTGATTTCCCTTTTTTTTCATTTCATTCATGTTTGATGTGTATTATAGTGTAAATAATAAATATTTAGGTGTAGATTGTGTTCATTTAGATGTAAAATAAGTAGAAAGTAATTGTATTTTTCCTTTGTTCCGGATTCAAGTTCTTCAAATGTTCATCTTTTTAATCTTTCGTTCTTTTTTAACAATCAAAAGCTGACGTGACGCTGGTAAAATGTTTTTGTAAAAACCCTTGCCACTAAAGACATTAACTTAACTCACAAATTAGACTTAACTTACCCGTAGTGGATAGAACAGATTATATGAGACGAAGGTAGTAGGGTGAGTGGGGGCAAGATGAAAATCGGAGAAACATGAAAACCTGTCCATAATGACGGACTTAATGCTGCTTTTTCAGCGCTGGCAACATTGTTAAGACCGCCATTTTGTTGCGTCTCACCCCTCAGTCAGCAGTGCACTTGCTACTTTGAGTAAAAGTGTATCTCCTACTTAGTCTGTGGTGGTGGTGTAAAAAGTATAAATTTGTATACCTATGTGTGACTTTTACGAACTCGAGTGTTTTAATCTTACCCCATGTGCTGCTGCTCTATTTACGGGGTAGATACGAGTATTTTATTTATTGATATACACATTATTTTCCACTCTGAATTGTGTTATCAAATCTAAATGTGGCTGTTTATCGTAATTTAGTATTTAGTACAACGTTTTGTCTTTACCCATCAATATTGCACGGGGTAAGATGAACATACTAAACTTTCGATCTTTCCCCGTTTTCGAAATTCATACTAACAGGCAGATGTTCTCAAACTTCCCCTGATACGATTTCTTCATATTATTAAATAACAACCGGCACAAAAACCTCCAAAAAGTAAAAAATGTGATGTGTAAACTTTAATATACCTAGTAATATTTTAAGCCATGGGTCGTCACGTCGGGAGACTAGAAAGAAAGAAAAAATATTTATTTGGCGCTAACATAACACATTATTTATATTTATTTAATTATTTCCGATTCCGAACGAGTATTTAAGACGTTACTAGATGCAGTACAATACAAGGGACATAGGGGACAATACAGAGGGCATGCGAAACAATACAGAGGACATACAGGGCAATACAGAGGACATATAGAACATACAGAGGACAAGCAGCACAATCCTCTGTATTGTGCTGCTTGTCAGCCGACGTCTATGCACTTGCCATGCGTTAGGCGATGGAGCCGCAGGGGTCATCCTCTTTCATCCATCTTCTGAACGTGACCAAACCATCTAAGCGTACCTTTCTCAATTCTAATCACTATATCAAGAATCAGCGTTCACTAATTACTTCATTTTTAATTTTGACAATTAATTTCAGTCCAAACGTGCTTGATAATGCTGTAATTTGCAACACATGCACGAAAGTAGAATAAATGCAGTAGTTACATTTATTCTACTTTCGTGCCTGTTTTGCCGTATCCAACATTCATCCTTGCTCTGTACATTATTGTCGGGGCCAGTACCCCTCTAGGAACTGCAAGACGTGCCTTTTCAGACACTTTTTGACTTTTCATAAAGGAGCGCTATTCACCATGCTTCCAGCATTCACTCTATCACATTTTATAGCACTTTCATATTTTTCCATCTTTTCTAAACTTTGATCCCAAATATACAATTTCATTCACTTTTTCACGTTCTATCAAAATAGCACAAACTGTCATATTTTTCTCTCTTTCAAAAATCATAACTTTAGTCTTGATTACATTTTTTTATTTTCAATAAAACCTTAACCAATAAAATGAAAAAAGTTTGAGAACCTTACCTTCAATCTTTCCCCGGTGGGGTAAGATCAAAGTAAGTAAGTAAGTTAATTTATTGATGGCAATGGTTTTTGTTACAAAAACATTTTGCATCACGTCAGCTTTTTAGAATAGTCAAAATTTCGACCGCGATTTATCAAAATAGGGGCTCCAGCCTGAAACAAAGGGAAAATATGGATAATGCTAGGGTAAGATTAAAATATGTAAAAGACGTTACTTGGTCTAGCTCTGTTTTAAAGGGATTTTGACACTAAATACTATTCCAAGTTTTCACTGCACTTTACGCCATAGACTAGTGACCGTTAATAAGCTCTATTACTTTTTTTAACGATTTTAGAAACTATTTCGATCTTTCCCCCTCACCCTTTGATCTTCCCCCTGTTTAATTTTCGTGGGATTTAATTTTGCTTTACTTTCTATTCTGATTTTAACGAGATTTAGAACGATATTACTGATATGATAGACGAATAAAGCCTTTGCACTTTACTTACTCCAAATATAATTTAATATAATTCAATATGTACTGTTCTACGTGAATTCAAATACAACACTGCTCATCTCATCAAAAAACCGTTCAATCTTCCCCCCACTCACCCTATATGTACATACAATAATTTTGATGTTGATCTCCACTATATGACACTCACGACCACGAATGCTGAAAAGGGAATGCTTAAATGTCGGGCATAACAATTAAAATGATCGCAAACAAATGGTACCTACGGTAAAGTATAATTATATCTTTTGTGGTACCGTGCAAATAAACCAATACCGTATAGGTAATAAGAAGACCAAACAATACCATATAGGTAAAAAAGGAATTGTAACATTTGTTATTATTCGGTAAAGTTATCACGGAGTGTGTGGAGTTCTACAGAACACCTTACGGGACCCTCTTTCCTCGCGAATCTCGCGATGCACCCTTTTATTGCTGTAAGTGGCTGACGAGCAGACATAATGGTAAAAGGTGACCGTCATCAATATCAGAAACGCAGCTAGATCACTGCCAGTCACGGCGTGATAACAAAGATTAATGTCAATCATCGTAGTGTTACCTACTGTAATATTAACCCTCGTAGTATACCGAGCATTAAGATACAATGTGGTTAAAAATTTGTGCAGACTCCGTGAGCCTCCATAATACCACACTTCTATACTGAATGCCATAATATAACCTATGTCCCTTGTCCCTGACAAATAACAAATATTATTATAACCATGTCATAGTAAATTATTAATGAAAACTTGTTAACTTGAAACGTCACATTATATTCTTGGAGGCTCGTCCGTAACACTGTTTTTCAACACACTTGCTCGTAAAGTTGATCTAATTTTACCGGTTTTAGATACATAAAGCAGCTCATAAAAAACGCGTGTATTATAACCGAGCCACGCATTACAGAGGCCGGCAATTCTGCACTTGCCGACCGTGCCAGTAATGTACTTTATTTTTTAAAAGCTAATAATATAAAAGACATCAACGAACTACATGATTTTTAAACGATTATGTTCATACCATTATTAAATTTGTCTACAAATTAACAATGATTTGTATTATTTAATAAAAAAAGTCAGTTTATTAGGTATTTTTCCTCACAAGTATGTTGAAAAACGTCGAACGATGCATATAGTGGTTATACATACTCGACTCTATTAAGCCCTCGCCTTCGGCTCGGGCTGAAATTCTGCCTCGTGAGTTGTGCTCGACATACCGCACTGTATCGTAATGTATTAATTACGATATTATATGTTTTATTATATTAAATACAATACCAATCTATATCTAGCAGTTATTTTATATAATAAATCAATATATTTTTGATCACAGAACAGAAAAAAACAGTAGAAGTCGCAAGTGGGCGGTACCCGCGTAGAGCCATATAAGCGTATTACGCGCATTTCGATCTCTAACCACCTCAGTCGCATGTTAGTGTCGCTTCGAAGAGCTCCTAAAAATGGTTGATTGTGCAGTTATTTGTTCTTGCAAAAGGCGATCCAGTGTTTTATTTATGTACAATTTTAAAGTAATTTTTATGTCTTTACGATAGAGAAATACAGTGGTACGATGGCAGCTCAAACAATTTAATATTATTATTTTAAAATACGATATTAATAATTCTAAAACAATTAAAGAAACATGTCATCGTATTTTCGAAAGGAGTAACCGAATCGCAGATACATTGTCTATTCTAAAATATTGCTAAATTGTACGTTTATACTTTTAAAATAATTATTAACCATAAAAAATGTCGTTTTTTTTTCGTAATTCGGTATCAAATATTCTGACTGTATAGTACTGCACTGCATACATTACTAAACGGGTAGATTTAAAAGCAACATTTGTAACGCCATCTTGCGCTTAGTAGTTGGTACTTAATAGTTGGCGTTTGCTTATTTACGGAATCAATCGATTATGGGCTGTTCTTATTTTGTAATAAGATTGAATTTGAATTGACAAATTTCGGGACATAAGTCAGTCTATTTGATATTCTATTTGACCAATTACAGCTCGGTATTTAGCATTAGGTGTTGAGTTTGGCGACGCCGGTTTTCATGCTAATAAGTCATCATGCGACTTCTACTGTTTTTTCTGTTCTGTGTTTTTGACAAATGCTTATAATAATGGAACAGTATATTATATCTACCTTAAATAAAAATGTTAAAATTGTTAAAACTTAAATAGCACATGCGTATAAGCCAATGCACGAAACCTGCTTACAATGATGGAATTTCTAAAATATACTTGAATTTCTGCGAATAAGCACCCACATAACCAAGTAGGTACGTAGGTACAACCGGTGTCATCTAAGCGAATCTAAGTATGTCGAGGCGTTGTATATAGATTTCATCAACTTAGACATTTGGAAATTGATAGCGTTTTTGACATATTCACTTAAATTGTAATTGTTGATTTGACCGCATTCATTTTGATTGCACTGGAATATTTCGTGGAGTCTCATTCGTATTTTCTCCGGAGCGTTGTGGTGGACCGCCTTGGGCGGTATGCGCCTGGACTTCTTGAACAGGTGGTCGGCTGCGGCTGACAAGTTGTTGGAGATGATTTCGTTCGTGTGCCTGATTTCAGTGCGCGCCATTCGCCCCAGTAGATAGCCTGGAAAACACCACGATCAATTTCTTAATCCAACGAATAAATACTTACTGTGACGAAATAAAGTTAATAATCGCGTAATCAAGACAATTGCAAAAACTCCCATCTCAAGGTGGGGTCCCACGGCGCGTATTATTACCGTTCCCACGGCGTGTGTCGGCCTGTACCGGCCTGTCGTTATCGCCAGTCCAACATGTTAAGTGATACGGAGCGCATGGCTGCGCTTTGTGTATGAGCACACGCCGCCGTAGGTGAAATGAATGAGTTAGAACCGAAGCAGACGCGCCTGTACAGGCCACCACAGGCACCATCGCGCCGCGCCGCGCCTTTGAACTTACCGACTCCCGACAGATCGGACGGGCGCCAACGGGCCACCACAGGCCTCATCGGATGTGACGGTTCCCACGGCCTGTTGGTCTGGCTTGGCGCGATCTGGCCTGTGAGAAAGCACGCCGTGGGACCCCGGCTTCAGAACGATTGCACAATTAGTACATTACTGCAGAGGCCGAGAAGTTAGGGATTGCCGGACGAGTAAGCTTTCAAGGCCGAGCGCCAGCGAGACCTTGACAATACTCGTAATTACGAGTCCGGCAATCCCATTCCCGCCGAGGTATGTATAGTGCTTTTCTCAATAAATGTGAGGAAATAATGAAAGACCTAATACTGGAAACAAATGAGTATAATATGAATAAAAGAACGAAAAAAGCAATTTATTAATGTTAAATTATTATTTTATTTTATTTTATTAGAATTATAATTTTAACCGAAAAGAAAGAGTCAACCTTAATAACTTGTCATATAATCAAATTAATTTTCAAATTTATGAAAATTCAATTTTAGAACAGTAGAACAGTTTAGAACAGTTTAGAACAGTTTTAGGTTGGCAAATTTGAAATAAAATTAAATATTATAATTTTTTATAGGTATGGGGAGATATGAGACACGTTGTATACAGCCCAGTCATATGTACGCAAAAAATGTAATACTGTAGATTATGACTTTATTCTCTCGCAAGGAAAATTAAGCATATTTACGTGTGATTTTATACCAACATTTTAATAAAATTGTTGTCATTTTATTCATATAAGTTTATGCTCGAAGAGTGCATTTTTTATAATGTGGTAGTAATTGGCTGTATAACAAGTTACATAATTCAAGTTATAGATGAATTAAAAAAATTAGCAGCGGCCAGAAATGAATTCTTAGTATGTGCTTACGTTCCTGGCCTAGGCCGGTAAAGTAATGCATGAGCCAAGAATTACAAACTTCGTGTCTTCTTTTTACTACAATAATGCCTACATTTCGAACATGTTTGAGAAAAATAATTTTCCTACTAAATTATGTTCCTAAAGCCGCGTCCCCATAGCGAGCCGCTCGGCCTCACGAGCTTTTCATGTACCGAGACCCATCCCCACTACGCAGAGCCTCCTTTGAAGTAGATGTACAGGCGAGCGAGGCCGGCCGCGCGGCTTGGACCTCGCTTACGGACACACTCACGAGCAGGAGTATTATGTTCCTTGTTCACGAGGCTCACCCACCGACTACCTAGAGAACAAGTTCTCAGCCTCGCGGCCCTTAAGTCTGATTTTCAATTCGGCGGAATTCTGACAGATGTTATCCATAGACAATTCAGATATCAATAACCTTTTCTGCTTTGATTTTTTTAACATGAATTAACAAAAATTTAAAACAAAATTTTTGTCATGGTAAATAGTGTTTGTTTTGTGCATTCAATGCACTCTATGTAGAATGTAAATTGTTAATGGTTAAATGGAAAACAGAGTAAAACAACATATTTCTTAAATGAAAATATTTATTTATAATTATCACTTATATCATCACTAGCTGTGCTCGCGACTTCGTACACGTGGAATACTGACTTTCGGCAGCATTTCTAATTTTTAGGTTTTAAATTTTTTTTTAGTTTTAAAAAATATTAAAACTAAAAATATTAAAACAAAAAAGGAAAATTTTGAATTAAGAGAGCAACTTCAATCATGTACTTTTAAATTAGAAAATAACTTGAAAAAATATGAAACTGACACACAATACTTAGAGTCAAAAATACAAAGTTTACAAAATGACTTAAAAAATCTTACAAAGAAATATGAATTGTCTCAAAGGGCAATTAAGGAGTATTCTATGGCTGTGGATGAAATTTTAAAGTTATCCAAAGATAATTCTGAGCGCTTTGACTCACTGGTTAAAAATCAGTGTTGTATTTGTAACAACGGCAATCTTCCACAGTCACCAGATAGACAAGGCACTCCGGTAACCTCAGAGTCCCAGGTCTCTCCTTTACTTCCATCATCATTGTGTGGCAGTATACATGACGTCAGTTCCTCTCAAAATATAATTATGTTCAGCGATAATATTGGTAAGGACATGGGCTCAAATTTGCGCTTAAAGATAAATTCACCGGAGCAGTCGATTATAAATAATTGTTTTCCTTGTGCTAATTTACATGAAATTATGCACAAAATATTTAACTACACATTTAGTAAGGATGATGAATTAATTATATTTATTGGAAATAGGGGTAATGTCAACAAAAAAAAGTTAACCTATTACTTTGAAAAATTAAAACAATTAGAGATTAAAAAAATTGTAATGTTTACATTCCCCTACATAAAAAATTTGCCAGATGCGGAAAATAATTATAGATTTAATTTAAATATGACTCTGAATTTATTCAGTCAGTATAATAATAAATTCCTTGTAATTGACTCTAACAGTATTGTTAGTAAAAATGTATATACTTTGACTAAAGGTAGATATTACCTGCCTCAATATTATAAAGGACAGATAGCAAATTCACTATCATATTTTTTATTAACTTCAGCCAAGAACTTGGCTAAACAAACTGACTCTATTGAGCAGTATAATTTAAATAATAGTATGACAGTGGAATCTGTTCCAAGCTATTTAAATTAGATATAGAGACAAAAGAGGTATCCTCTTGCAAATATAAATACATAAATAATGATTTTAATATGACATTATCATTAGAGTCAAATAAAAAAAAATGTGTTCAAAAATGCCCTCAAAATAAATGTATTAATTTAAATAAAATAAAAAATATTAACCTGGTGCATCAAAATAGTAATGGACTATCAAAGGGCAAACAATTAGAGATGGAATTATTCATGAATTCAAAACAAATTGACATTTTGTGTATTACAGAACATTGGCTTAAGGGATGTGAACTCATGTTTAGTTTCAATAATCACCAGGTTGGTAGTTCATTCTGCAGAGTCAACACAGTACATGGGGGGTCACTGATTCTGTTAAACAAAAGCTTAAAATTTAAAGAACGGAAAGATATTGTGTCTCTCTCTGTAGAATGCATAATAGAACTATCATGTATAGAACTTGAGCAATTCATTGTGGTATGTGTATACAAACCTGGTTCCTCAGCCTATGATACGTTTGAGGAAATCATGGATGAAGCCTTGAACAAATTGGGTAGATCTAAAAAATACTTGATTGTGTGTGGAGATTTTAATATTGATCTTCTTAAAAAGAACACTGAAACCTATAAAATCTTAAATTTATTTAAATCACACAATCTTTCCAACTTATTTATGGAGCCTACTAGATTCTGTAACACAACATCAACCTGTTTAGACAATATATATAGTAATCTAGTACCTGTAAGTAAGAAAATTATTACAAACTTAGATTCAGACCATTGCGGGCAATTAGCTTGCTTCAAAATTGACACAGAACAAGTCAATAAACGTAAAATTATATGTCGACCAGTAACTGCTGACAGATTGAAACGTATTGGAATTGAATTATGTTGTAAACTTCCTTTTTTATCACCGGATATGTCACCAAATGATATGTATAATTTATTTTTTGAGACATTTTGCAACCAATTTAACAAAATTTTCAAAACCAAAGAGATCACTGTTACTGTTAATCCAGTGTTTAGCGAATGGGCCACTGCAGGAATACACAAAAGTAGGCAAAAATTGTATGAGCTGTACTCAGAAAGACAGTTTAATAGAACTGAATCTTTTCAAAATTATGTTAAGTCGTACTCAAAAATTTTTAAGCAGGCTTGTCAAACTGCGAAAATTAAATATATTAGTGCTCAAATTTATAACAGTACAAACAAAGTCAAATCTACTTGGAAAATTATCAATGCAGAGACTGGCCAAACAAAAGCTTCAGCAAATAATTATAAACTTAAAATTGATGGTAAATTTATTAGCTCAGACTCGGATGTTGCTAATGAATTTGAGAAATTTTTTACTCGAATTCCTGTAGATTTGACAAGCACTTTAGGCTCTTCCACCCCCATTGCAGAATCCTTGTTGAAAGAAAATGTTCCTTATTGTAATACTGTATTTAAATTTAACCATATTAGTAAACGTGACATCATAGACACTTTCAAATCGTTGAACATTAAAAAAACTGCCGATCTCTGGGGAATATCTGTATATATGGTAAAGAATGTTATTGAAATAGTTGCTACACATTTAGCTTTAATTTTCAACAACTGTATTGATAGTGGTGTGTTTCCTGATTTGATGAAACTTAGCAAAATAACTCCATTGTTTAAATCTGGTAGTACTTCAGATCCTTCTAACTTTCGTCCTATATCCGTACTATCAACATTCAGTAAAATTTTTGAAAAAACCGCGCTTAAGCAATTACAGAAACATTTTAGTAATAATAACTTACTGCATATCAAACAATTTGGTTTTACCCGCGGACGGTCCACGACTGATGCTGGAATAAAATTGTTAGAGTGCATTTATGAGGCCTGGGAGGAGTCGCAGGATGCCTATGGTGTTTTTTGTGACTTATCGAAGGCTTTTGACTGTGTCCAACATCAGACGTTAATCAGGAAATTACACTATTACGGTATCCGTGGTACCGCTTTGGATTTTCTCACTTCTTACCTAAGTGACAGGATTCAAAAGGTGGTCATCAATGGAGAGCAGTCACCTGGATCATTTGTAAAAATGGGGGTGCCGCAGGGCTCAATATTAGGTCCATTTCTATTTCTGGTATATATTAATGACCTCCCTCACCTTGTAAGACACGACCATGAGATAGTCTTGTTTGCAGATGACACGTCTTTAGTATTTAAAGTTAAACGTGGACAAATTAATATTGACGAAGTAAACATTGCACTCTCCAAGGTCGTTCACTGGTTCGGCGCCAATAATTTGTTGTTAAATGAAAGTAAAACAAAATGCATTAGATTCACTATGCCAAATGTTCGATTAGTTAAAGCCAAAGTCAAGGTTAGGGATGAGGAAATAGAGCTGGCTAATCAAACTGTATTTCTGGGTATAACTTTAGATTCTAAGTTACAATGGGGTCCTCATATTGAATGCCTATCGAACAGACTAAGTTCTGCAGCATACGCCGTAAAAATGATTCGTCAAATAACAGATGTGAAAACTGCGCGGTTAGTCTATTTTAGCTACTTCCACAGTATTATGTCATACGGGATACTACTGTGGGGAAATGCCGCCGATATTGGCTGCATTTTTGTACTGCAGAAGAGGGCTGTTCGGGCGATCTATGGGATGGGCTCCCGAGAGTCTTTAAGAGAAAAATTCAAAGAAATTGATATTATGACTGTACATTCACAATATATTTATGAAAACTTACTGTATGCACACAAGAATAAAGATATCAAATTCAGTAAAAATAGTGACTATCATAATTTAAATTTAAGAAATAAAGACAAGCTAGCAATGCCCACATATAGGCTCCATAAAATAAGCAACTCTTTTGCAGGTCACTGTATACGAATGTACAACACGCTGCCATGTAACATGCATGACTTGTCAGTAAATAAATTTAAAATTTTAATTAAAGCTCAGTTAAGCAAAAAGGCTTATTACAGTGTTAAAGATTTTTTGAATGATAAGGCAGCGTGGCGGTAAAAGAAATGAATTGCTCGTTCTCTGAATAGTTTTGTAATATTCACAATTTGTAAGACATTTGGCGATTTTAAAAGAGTTTTGGCACATGAGTTTCTTGCCCGATTCTTCTCATGTTAGCCCCTACATTCGGAATCGGGTCGCTCT
The DNA here is from genome assembly GCA_963935595.1 of Schoenobius gigantellus. Classification (NCBI taxonomy): domain Eukaryota; kingdom Metazoa; phylum Arthropoda; class Insecta; order Lepidoptera; family Crambidae; genus Schoenobius; species Schoenobius gigantellus. Next base: position 4,005,753 of record OZ012557.1, read on the forward strand.
TGGCGATTACATGCGCGGCAACAACTCCGCGGATGTACTTGCCACTAGCGCACGGGTTAGCTTGATTTTAGTCGAATATTTTTTATGTTTTAATAATTTTGTAAAATGTGTAAAATTGACGATTTTAAGAGCCCGCAAGGGCCTATGAAATAAAGTACTTTTGATTTTGATTTTGATTTTGATTTTGATTTTTAGGCTAATTATTTATTGTATTGTAGTGTAGTTGCAAAACATTTTGCCAAATTGATTCTTGTTGCCTTTGCCGTAAATTGCTTGATATTTTGTTAAGTCGCAATCTACAATCATTGCTTATAATTATTTGACCAATTTATGTTGCCCATGTAAGCGCACCTTAACGCACGGCGCCCTTAACGTAATCCATTCTTCTTTTGAGCTGGGTCCGCTGCACCGTGTTTTCGTGTTTGCTAATGTTACCGGCAATGTGTATAATTCAGGTATTGTATACAATCCCTAGGTAATGTATACAATCCCTGGGGCGTCCAGGCAATGTATGAAATATCATGAATATCATTGTCCATTTCATACTTTACCTAGGTATTGTATACAATTCCTAGGGATTGTATAGAATACCTGCTGGTTCACCGGTAATGTGTAAAATAAATAAATCTTAAGACTAAACTAATGTTAGGTAAGCCGGTTAATATCAATAAATCTTAACAGACTTACTTATCAAATAGCGGACAAATAAAACATGTTGTATTTACTTGAAATAAACTTTATTATCAACTTTAAAATCACAAAAAAATAACAGGAAACTTAAAATTCTTCTTGTTTGTAACATAACATTACAAGTATCTTTTAACATAATATAAGTAATTTTGTAATTGAACTTCACAAACAAAACAATTCTCTTTATAACAAAAAGTAGGTCTAATAGGCATTCACAATTTTAAGTAAAAGTAGGTTTTATTTATTCTTACACGACAAACTATTATGGCACTTTGAAGAGCACAGAGCCTTACTTTTGACACAGGAACACTTTTTAGAGTCACAGTTTTTTTTGCAGCTACATTTCACAAAGCCCTGTCCTGTCCCCGTAGATTGCAAAGTCGCAACTGTACGGAGTGTCGTTTCCAGATTAGGGACGTCTTCTTCTTGCAGTAATTTCTGATGGCAAACAGTGAACTGTTGTCTTGAATACAATGTCTTGACAACGCCTTGCTTTGTGCCTAGTTGATATAGATCGTCATCAGTTTTGTGTAATACTACAGCCAGTATATTGCGAGCATCACCACGACCTCTATCGACTTCTGGAACAGGAATGCGTACAGTGGTACCCAACGATACGGGAGGGATTTTTTTTTCAGAAGTTTTAAGCATTTTCTGAGCTTGTACTATCAAATTCTCTTTGGCTCTGATGCGGTTTTCTATCGAAAAGGCGTTTTTTGCGCATAAAGGACAAGCAACTTTGGATCCAAAACCTTCTGCAATATTTTCTTCCGGAGCAGCACAAATAGTATGAATAGGCCTATTGCACATTCTGCACGAATGACCACCTGTTGTCTCCTCGGAACAAACACAGCATATAAGTGCACAACTCAATGACTCCTCTCGTACTGATACCAAATTCGGATCATGTAACGCTTGATCATTTACCTCACAAGGAAGATTTTCGACATTCGTAGGCTCAACAACATTCTTAGTATTTGGGATAGCCATGTGTTCATCATGCGCACTTTGGACATTTGAAGCTTCCTTACCGATGTTAAAACTATCGAGTGCAGCGTTTTGTTGATCTGGTGCCCGTAGAGGTTGAGTGTCAGCTGTTTCAGTTTCTGATGTCTCAGCCGCATCTATTACAGATTCTGAAGATGACTTCATCACTTTTTCTAAATCTTCTTCGCTCTCCAGGTTGTGAGTTATCCTCAAAAGGCAAAGATATGCCAACTTTTATTTTCGACCCAAAAAGAGCTTCATAAGGTGTTCTTTTGATTCCTGAGTGAAACGCCCTATTCTTCATGAGTTGTACAAATCGCAGACCATCACTCCAACGTTCGCTATCGTTATCTTGCATCCAAGTTGTAAGCATGTTTTCAATGTCCTGGTTAGCTCATTCGACACTCCCTTGACTTTGGGAATGTCTAGGCTTGCCATGCACAATTTTTAAGTTCGGCCAGTATATTTTAAGATTACTGACCACTCGGTTTGCGAATTCTCGACCGTTGTCCGATTGTAAGATGGCTGGTGCACCAATCAGTGTAAAAATATCCAGTAAATTGTACGCTACTTCCTCAGCGCGTTTTGTTTTCAGGGCTCTTAATATGACAAACTTTGTGAGATGATCCTGATAGACCATTATTAATTTATAATCCCGGTCTGATTGAGATTGATAGTCTATCAAATCTACTTGACAGCGAGAATTAAATTCTGTTGAAAGTATGGGCTTCACGACAATCCCTTTTTTATTCCTTTTTGTTTTTGCTGGCAGGGTTCGCAAAGTTGCAAAAATAGTTCAACATCGTGGCGAGTTATATTCTTATATCTTGAAGAAAGCTCCTTCAGCATTCTGTCTCGTCCTCCATGGCCGATACTCTGATGTGCGTCGTGAAGTACTTGAAATAATTCAGTATCAGCAACGTAGTATATAATATTGTGCGATCGAGTGTTACATTACCTGCTGCAAGTTTGGCATTGTATAGAATACCTAGGTAAAGTGTAAAATAAATTCTATTTCATACTTTACCTGCCCGTTTTAGGTATTCTGTACATTGCCTAGGTATTGTATACAATACCGGATTATACACATTGCCGGTAACACTAACACGAAAACATTGTTAGCTAACCGTAGGGACGTAGCCTAAGCGTAATGTTGAAAATGCTGCAAATCTGCGTTTAAATGGAACACGCCTTACGTATATTTTCCGTATCTACACATCCACAGATTAGAGAGTGCGGTTCATAATCAGATATCAGTGCAAACGTTTGCATGCATGCAAACAAACCGTTCAAATCGTTAGCACTGCTCAAGGACGTAAGCACTCAGCCCTCCTAGACAAGATGCATTTCGATAATCACTAACGCAATCGCTAGTAGGAAAATATATGGGATTTGAAATAAGCCCTCGCTTAGCTTTCGAGCGCAATTGTTAAATCTCATACATTGTCCATTTAGCGATTGCGTTAGCGATTATCGAAAGACATCTTTTCTAGGGGGGCAGATCAATTTTGAACCGAGCTTTCGATCTGTGAGTCTGTCAAGTTGACAGTTAATGTAATTTGAAAATAAAAATTGGAGGGAGATGTATTGTGCCTCCAGTATCTTTACAGAGCACTTCTCTATTAATTGTAGATAATCTAGTAAAAAAATAAATTCCAACAAACTAAAGTTTATTTAAAACTGATGTTGACTTTGACATTGACAGTTCTGGAGACAGAGCACTACCTCTTTTCTGTTAGCACTGTTTGCATCAATCGGTGACGTCATCAATTACGTCATACCGCATACAAAATGCGCACATGAGCAATTTTGGACCGATTGTTTGCGTGCAAATAGCGCACACGAGCGCTGATATCAAATTATGAACCGTGTAGGGTCGTCTGCTCCGCTAGGAGTAATTATGTTCTGTGGTCGTCTGAGATCCATCAATAACTATAGGTGCCGGCAAACATCTTGAACAATTTCACAAATAAAAAATGCATGCGCAGTAAAAGCTTTTGTATTAAATAGTGGAACTGCGCATGTATTTTTTAACTGTGAAATTGTTCAAGATGTTTGCCGGCACCTATACTGAAATGGTATTTGATAAATATTGAACGTCTAGCATACGCCTAACAATTTTATGTTGTGGCTCCACATGCGCCTATCGTCCCGAAGCTTCGTGCTATTCGTACGCGATACACGCAGATGGGACCAGTCTTATTCGGCTATCGTCGCGAATATTCGGACTTCGTAATTTTGTGCTGCATATGCGTTATCGGGCATGTGGCGGTACATCAAAAGGTTTTAGCGCGCTTCTAGTAAATGAGATAAAATGGAGGATGGATAAATGCATCATAGAAATTAGCACACATAGAAGTAAAGAAATTCGTCGTATTATTGTCTAGTTTCGGCCATCTTGGATTTTTGGACGATACGATAGTTCGTACAAAATGACATTCTCTCTAACCGCTAATCCGCTAATGGGTCACAGGAGCGCGTTCAAGCCTTCGCGCGAGGTACAACTTTTCGCTTTAACCCCGTTCAATGCCTTCCAGCGTGACAACCGGGTGAAACAACCGGCCCGTTCAAGACCTTAGAGTGTCGGCGCGAGTTACAACCGAACAACCATCGAATTTGATGGTTGTAAAACGCTCTGACGTTTATTACTGAAATACTCTTACGTGATTGGATGATATTGGCGGCCATATTCTATAATGTCATCTACTCGAAAGAGATAGAAATTAAAAATCATGTGAAAGAGGGAGATAAAAGATTTGGTTGCTGCAATCCGTTCAACGCCTCTGAGCGAGTTAAAAAACAACCGGACAACTATACGCAGAGGCCCTGAACGCATCTCAACATATGCGCGATAACTTTTTAGCGTTCATACATACAAAACATAGATATAGAATGAAATAGATGGGCTATAAAAGCCGTCAAACATGAGGAAAAGAGATAAACTTATACACATTGCCAAAGGAAAGAAGAAGATGCCATCATTTTTTTTGTCCTTGTCACCGTATATAGGTGAAACTGGTAGTGGGGATTGTTTATCACCAGCGTCTGGTGCTAAACAAATACGTGGAAGAATTTTGTTGTGTGAATTATAGCTTACTGTGTAATTATTTAACACTTTAATTAGTGTAATTGTGAACTATTTGAACATTTAAATCATGGTGCACTGCTCCGTTTTAGGTTGTAATAGTGATAGTGCTAGAAAACAGGAAAATATAACCTTTTACAGGTAAGACCTAAATTGTGTCAATAAAAAGCTCCAAAACTATTTTTTAAATTATAAATACAAGTTATATTGCAATATTTTATCATTCTACTATGGTTCTCAATCATATTATGGGATTAAACATGAAATTTCAAACAAAGTAGTAAGGTTACTGTTAACCTAACAAGCTAGGAATGTCGCCATACAATATGGCCACGTATACAGCCAACGCGTATAACATTTTGCCGGGTTATAATGATACCAGTTACGCTACGACTATTTTTCCTTGATTCGTTGGTAATTTGTTACGTGAAAGGGAACTCACATATTAGTTTCTGTGTTACATTAATATTGACATATTTAAGTATAAAACTTTGAGCATTTTAGATAACAAAGTTAATTCTTTTGAAGTGAGACTTTCCATTTGCTTGTTTGTCTGTATTTAACAGATTTCCTTCGGAGATAACTACTCGAAACCAGTTGGGTTAAAGCTACTGGTCGATTGAATTGGCAGCCAACCAAGCATACCCGAATGTGCTCTAAGCATTTTGAACAACAGTGGATTCAGAAAAACAAAAAAGGCACTTTTCTTAGGAGTGGTGCTATTCCTAAACTTTTTTTACAGATCAGTAACTTATACATATTATATCTACAAGGTACATACCCTATCAAGCCAAAACCTAAATTTATTTTTCACAAACCCAACTATTTTTATGGGGGATTTCGAATTTTATTTTACAGTTTTGGAGTAACATGGGTAGGGTAGGTACCAAATCCTTTTCTACTATTTTGATATCATCATCATCATCACCATAGCTCATATACGTCCCCACCGAGGGGTTCGAGCCTACCCTATGTTAGGGTGATTAGGCCTTAGTCAACCACGCTGGCCCAGTGCGGATTGGTCGACTTCACATACATCATTGAATTTCTTCGCAGATGTATGCAGGTTGCCTCACGATGTTTTCCTTCACCGTAGGAGCGTCGGATAAATGTACATATGAAATTCGAAACGAAAAACACATTGGTACATGGCGGGTCTCGAACCCTGACCACCCGATTGGAAGGCAAGTGCCGAGTCCACAGCGCCACCGACGCTCCGACCAAACAAATTATTAATGGCCAAACATATTATTAATGGTTTGATTTTGGTCATTTTCTATTAATATAACAAGTCTGACCATTAGTACAGATACAGTTTAAAAATTTATTAAATAATATTTTTACTGTTGTAAAATTAGAACCTGCTTTTATTTTTAACCTGTATACATATTGTTTCAGGACGCATCGGTGTTGGATTTCGGTTCAAATTTGAATACGCCCCGAAAGAGAAAAATGCGGCTTCAAATGCTGGGTTTGAAACAATCAGCGAGAAATTAAATAGACAATGTTTATTTTATATTATACATTTTCTAAATCTTCACAAATATTTAGTAAATGTGTAAATATTGGATTTTAAATAAACTGCAGAGATAAAGAAAAAACAATGATATTTTGATATGGCCAAACATATTATTAATGGTTTGATTTTGGTCATTTTCTATTAATATAACAAGTCTGACCATTAGTACAGATACAGTTTAAAAATTTATTAATTAATATTTTTAATGTTGTAAAATTAGAACCTGCTTTTATTTTTAACCTGTATACATATTGTTTCAGGACGCATCGGTGTTGGATTTCGGTTCAAATTTGAATACGCCCCGAAAGAGAAAAATGCGGCTTCAAATGCTGGGTTTGAAACAATCAGCGAGAAATTAAATAGACAATGTTTATATTATATTATACATTTTCTAAATCTTCACAAATATTTAGTAAATGTGTAAATATTGGATTTTAAATAAACTGCAGACATAAAGAAAAAACAATGATTATTGCCCGCTGTATTCTTAATCGAGCGACGATCTTCGCAAGGTACCTAGCTGGCAAAAGCTGGAAGCGAGTGGTCGCGGATCGTGCTCAGTGGCGAGCACTTGGAGAGGCCTATGTCCAGCAGTGGACGCGTGTGGATGATGATGATGATTTCTAATATTTTTTCTTATATTTGTAAAAAATGTTTACATAATAGCTTAAATAAATAATAGTAAAATGTTTTAAAACGAAATATACTCGAGTAAATCCGAAAAGTGTAGTTTTATTTAAAAGTGTAAATAACTTTAGACTGCGGCGAAGGTTGAATGAAGAATTCAATAAAAAAAATCGCAACTTCCTCCCACTTTTATTTTTTGAGACATATTATTGAGCGAGGGGCGCTCATTAAAATGTTTCAAAAAAAATACGTAGATCAATCAACCCTACTTTATGTTTATAGTGGTAAAAGCCACTATAAACATAAAGTAGGGTAAAACTGAAAGCAACACTGGTATACCCATCTACTTTAGGCAGGTATGACGTCATCTATGTCTGTCCCTTACGGGTATACGGTCACGTCCTATCTATTCATTCTTTATCTAAGATACAAAACGTCGAAGCTTCGGCACGAATTGATTCGGGAAATCGGGACGACAGGCGCATATGAAGCCAAAGGGCCAAAGGGTTAGAGATATAATTCTACGTAGTATCTCTATGACGTCTGTGGGTTAGAGTACTTCAACTTCAACTTCTTTGTATGTGGCAATCGGTCGTAATGACAACCATTTCTGCCAATCTCGAGTTTTGGATAAAATACTGAATAGGTTTAGCACATCTTAGATTATTTATTAATCTAAGAAGCACATATTCTCTCTAATCTGTGGAGTAAGCGAGTTAAAAACTGGGTAGCGATACAGCGGGTACCACCATGGAATTATTACTCAAACAGGAATAAGCTCTTCAAAATATTGTTGTTTTAATGTCAATAAAGACTAAACACTTGAAAGTACAAAAGTGTGCCGAGAGAGATAGCAATAACTGTACATTTTATCCCTTTCCCACAGTGTTGCTACTGTTGTATATTTTATAATTTAGTAGTTATGAAACAACTATTGGTAGATGAAGATTTTTTATTATTGTTTATTTTAATTACTTTTAACGCCCAAAATACCTAAATTGGTTTTTTTTTGTAATAATTATAACATAAAATAAATGAAATTGCCTGACGATGATGTATCGAAACCGGTCGCAATAATTTCAATATAATAAAGATTCAAGTGGAACTTGTGAAATTAGTGTTTTAATAACAAAATGAAATTACCATGTTAGCCTACTATTAATAATTATGACACTATGATTTTACGTCCAGGAAATATTCTAGTGGTAGTATTCAAAGAATGTTATATTGCAACAACGATTCTTTGTCAATGTCAGTAATTTTCGTTGTTATGGTAGTAGGGTGACCACATGGTATGTACCAAACCTAAATATTATAGCAATTTTTAACATTTTTTAATAAAAGTAATTTATATTAGTTATTTATTGTTTAGCTTACACGATGCGATGTTAAGTTATTAGAAAAAAGGAATTGGCATTAACATTCTGTTCAAGATATTGGCGAAACCACAAAAGTTTTAAATATTGTTGAAACAGTTCGACTCACATTGATGTGTTTTTAATTCTTTTCTTCTTAAAATATTACTCATTCTTTTACAAGGTATGTATTTAAATATCACAGAGAGATTTTAGTGTTGACTCATTTTTGACAAGTTGACATATTTGATTATCTGTTATGTGGCAGTGGGTTCAACATAATATACCGATTGGAAAGACCCATCTATTGAAAGACAATCATTGACATTCATTTTTTTATAAATAATTATTATGTTAATAAAACCTATCTTGTATTGAAAAGCAGATATAAAATTCTTTTGCGCAACCCATTTTGAAATAATAGAATAGAATATAATCTTTTTTTGTTGTACAACACCAACCAGTTTAAAGTCAACGAATAAATAATACACTTAACACTAATTGTACAAAGGGCGACCTTGTCGCTAAAAGCGATCTCTTCCTCAACAATCGTGATTATTAAGCATATTATGATTTTCAAAAGCTTCTTTCAGGTTGAATGTTTTGTTTTTAAGAAAAAGTTCCCTATTTTGTAGAATTTGTGGTCACAAACTTACGAAAGAGACAAACGGTACAGTTATTTGTCTCGCTCGGCACACCTTTTTAAGCAAGAGCCACTGACCTCTATAATAGAGGTCAGTGGCAAGAGCTCATTCCTGTTTGAGTAATAATTCCATGGGTACCACAGCCACAGACTAAAAGAGATACTAGCGGGTACCAATACCAACCAATACCAACCAATGTGTTCTGAGGCGCGTTCAGCGCCTCTGGGTGTAGTTGTCCGGTTGTTTTTTAACTCGCTCAACGGCGTTGAACAGATTGAGAGGCGCGTTCAGCGCCTCTGGGTGTAGTTGTCCGGTTGTTTTTTAACTCGCTCAAAGGCGTTGAACGGATTGCAGCAACCAAATCTTTTATCTCCCTCTTTCACATGATTTTTTATTTCTCTCTCTTTCTAGTAGATGACATTATAGAATATGGCCGCCAATATCATCCAATCACGTAAGAGTATTTCAGTCATAAACGTCAGAGCGTTTTACAACCATCAAATTCGATGGTTGTTCGGTTGTAACTCGCGCCGACACTCAAAGGTCTTGAACGGGCCGGTTGTTTCACCCGGTTGTCACGCTCGAAGGCATTGAACTGGGTTAGAGCGAAAAGTTGTACTTCGCGCGAAGGCCCTGGAGACCTATTTTTGAAAGTCTAACGCAGAGCTGCCAAAGTACACACATACGTAAGGGTTCGGTTCCACGCAGAATGTAGCCGTTTTCGGTATATACCGGTTATTATACGGTTAAAAATTCATTGCAACTAGGCCAAAATAATAAGAAAATACTGGTCTAAGTTTGTTTGTGACACAAATTTAAAAGATTTTAAACTTATACACGGTAATTTTTTATCACCCTGGAAAATGTTAGGGACGCTTCAGGACACATCCAATATTATATAAAAATAAAAAAAATGAAATAAAAAATATAAAAAAAACTAAAAAATCTCTAAAAATGCTGCTTTCAACTAGTGCAGCATTTTTTGTATTTTAAAAAAAAATAAAAAAAATTAAGTGAGTTTTTTTTTTATTTATATTTAAATCAATCTAATACCATGTCGTGAAGCGTCCCTTAAATTTTCCAGGGTGATAAAAAATAACCGTGTATATTTACTTATTTGACAAATTTTAAATCCAACTCAAAATCAACATACATCAACTTCAAACTTGTCAATATGTTTTCTAAACAAAACACAGATAACGTTTCCACAGTTATGTATGACTTGTTTACGAGTGGGTGAGGGCACTCGTAATGAAATCACATGTGTGACTAAGGTAGTCACATAAGTGATATTCAAAAATAAGAATTATTGAAAATCGGTGATTATTAGTCACATCGGTGATTTCGAAGTCGCATACGTAATTCAAAAATAGCTCTCCTGAACGCGCCTCTGTGATACCAACTCTCCAAGTAGGTACCTACCTAATATAATTTAATTAGGTAGTCTGTTAATTTGTGTCTCCAAGGCTCTGAATGCGCTCCTGTAATTTTATTAATTAATTACAATTAATATGTATTAACTTGTGTAAATAAATTGTTTTGGATAATGGGAAACAAACAGAAAAGTGTGAAAAGAGCTAAGAAACGCCCGTATAGGGAGAGACAAAAACATATGATGGAAGTTATAAAGTATGTTTATTTTCTACTACAACAATTTGCTTGTTAAAAATTAACCATAATTATTTTAAAGTGAAACTTTTTTACATTGCATTACCTACACAAAAACATGACATCTTTAATTTCCTACATACTTCATGTAGGTCAGGGACTGGTCTGGGGTGCGATGTCAGACAACCTCCTTGTGGTGCACTCTGGGCAACCCGGCAGATTCTCTGCCGCGGGCTAATAGTCCGACGAGAGGACCCTCCATAGAGGGGGGTGTGGGATGGCCAGGTTTAACCCGGCGGGCCACTTTGTGTGGCCACCCGCTTCATGCGGCGAAGGGCGAAGTCCCCTCTTCTTATTCTAAGAAGAGGTGTGGCTTTCGCCGGAAGCCTGATTTGGGCGGCTACTTTGAAGGTAGCAGAGTGGAGGCGACTTCGTTTCCCCGAGCTTCGGCTCACCCGCGCGGCGGTGGATCCAGTGGGATCTGCCGTCGGGCAACCCGTTACCCGCACTGAGCGGGCTGGGAGCCCGACGCACTGAGCGTCGGGCCGCCTGGAAGACAACCACAATAAAAAACCGGCGCGATAGAGCGGCGCAGAACCGCTCCTGGCTCTGCTACCACAAAGTAGCAGAGCCAGGAGGAGAGTCCGGCTACGGACATGTCACAGGCAGGGGGTTAGCGGGAATAAGGCCTGGCTGTTGTCCCCTTCCCCTTGTCTTGTGACGGACGGAGGAGCTGCTGGGGGGTTTTTAGTGGGTAGGCCTGGGCCGAGTATGGTCTGGGGAGTCGCACATATCCTCGTGGTTTGGCTCGACCACAAGGAATGCGTAAATGCAATGCTGATTCAGATACATATCATCCAAAAGACTATATTTTTTTAAGTACATGTTTGAAGTTGCACGTTTCGGAAACTTATAGTTTATTTGTAATAATTAAATAAAGAATGTTGTATGAGAAATATTGATTAAAGCGGGCTACTCACCTGCCTGCCGCAGGGGCGATCTAGGGCGCAAGGCTTGTGACAATATCAGGTTGTCTCTACACACATGCCTGCAAGTCAGTGTTCGGATTAAAGTTGAATAAGCACATGCGTTGAGAATGGCTCCAATATTATCGAAAAACCGGCCAACTGAGAGTTGAACTCGCATGAAGAGGGTTCCGTACGATGTTACCTATATTGAGTGATTTGATAAGTAGAAAACTAATTTCTGTATTTTTTTCAAAATTTTAGGTTCAGTTGTTTCGGAGATAAGGGTCAATTTTTCGTCTTGAATAACTTGGAAATTATTTATTTTAAAAAATACATTTAAGATCTTCACAACAACACCTTTTATTTCATATGTCACATGATGCAGTTTTCAATTTTTTTTTAATATTCCACCTTCCCCCCAAAAATGACCTCCCATATACAGATTTCATCTATTCACGTCACAACTTTGCGTTTGGGTCACAGAAATTTCAACTTAATCGGTGTAGTAGATTCGGAGATAATTAACTGTGACTGACAGACAGACGGACACACGAGTGATCCTATGAGGGTTTTTTATTCAGGCGTACGGATCCTAAAAATCAAAAATTGGTGTCTGGAAATTGCCCCAATCGTGTTACACACGTGGCAACGTGCAAGGCGGCAGGGACAATCTAGGGTGCAAAGCTGGTCGCCCCTGCCGCAGGGCCAATCTAGGAAATTGCCCCTGCTTGTGTATACACATCACGATGTGCCAATTCAGGGTCATCCCCACTTATACACCCTAGATTGCCCCTGCGGCTGGCAGGTGAGTAGCCCGCTTAAGTTTCTTTTATCGTGTATTTGATGGCAAAGGCCCTTTAGATTTTGCCATTTTTAGTGAGATGTGTTTCGGTACATTGAGCATTGATACTAAACCAATTTGTTTTAAGCAAAATAAACTAATTAAAAGGCCAAATATATTAAAAATAATGTTACTTAAACCTGGCATTTGTAAAATAATTAGTATTTAAAGAAATTAATTATCATATTTTTATCACTTTTTTTTTATGATTTCAAGCTGTCAAGAGTCAAAGCCAGAACACGTCAGTCATAGCCGCGAACAGCGAAGTTTAAATCATCTGTTTGTATAAAAGACTAGAGCAGGGGGACGGGGGCGCTCGGGGGGCAAAGCCCCCGGCATTACAAAAGAAAATAGGTGACGAAAATACGAAATTGCCTACTGTAGGTTAGGTTCAGAACATGACCATGCGTAGCGGAGCGAGCGAAGCGAGCGCAGCGTCATACTAAGTATTCTATGGGAACCATTGATTTACTACCAAACGTAGATAACGCATGAACGTTCGAAAAGTGGGCCGGTGAAGAACTGCCCAATCGGGCCTCGTGCAGTTCTTTTCCATGCGTTGGATAAGCAATTTTGAGCATTATGTTTGTGAGCATAAAGTTGATATTTTCTTGTATTAATTACTAAAACGTCAAATTTAATGTGGCTAGGTATGAAATGATGTAACTGCATTACTGCACACGGTTGTACTTCAAATAGTTGCTGGTACTTTCTTTATGGTAATTTTAATTCGGGTGTGCATATTCAACTACCTATTTAACAGCGTACAAATGTATAGTCGATTAGGTGACAGATTTCCAGCGCGTTTTTGTATGAAGTGCTCTATCTACGTTTGGTAGTAAATCAATGATGGGAACCTATACCACTGAAATCATATTATTAATTCGTTGATCTTCCAATTTTTAAATCTTCTGAATTCTGAATAGGTTCTAGGTGCAGCACAAACATGAGTATATACACAACCCAACCTTTTCCCATACATTTTGAGGTTAGGTTTTGGAAAAATTTAAAAATTAATATCTCGAAAACTACGCATTGTCGAGGGGGGAGTGGTACAGGGGGGGGGGTGTAGCTCCCCTCCTAACCTACCCCCCCTCAACCCCCCAAATCGTGGGTTGCTAACCTAAAGCCCTTCCCATGGTATTTCGTATTAACGATCTCCAATGATATCATCACTATGGCATCATTATGTAAAGAAAGATCGGTAATAGGCCTGATCCTCTAATACCATATCAACATGGCAGCTTGATTACACCTTTGTAAATTTTTGATATGGAAATATAAGTATCAGGCATATAAGTATCATGTGTGTTACTTCATACTTATTATTTCTTTGTTGACTGTGATTCTTCGAAACCGCCAATGGTATCAATAGATACAATTTCAAATGGATGTGTTGCTGTCTTTGCTGAACCTAAATGTGACATTAAGCCATATTTGGATCTACTCCTCAGGCTCCTCAATTTGTTTTTTATACAAATCTCACATTCATCACATACATTGATCTAATGTTTGCAATGATATTCTTTGCTGTGTAGAATGGTATTATTTTGTTTGCCATCTGTGTTCTTCAGATATGGTAGTAAGTACTAAGTATTATGGATTAACATCTTTTATTAGAGTTTTACTAAGTTCTGATAGAATAATTTTCTTCCCTCTTATTTTTTTTGTAGTAAATCCCATTTTCCAATATAAGTTTTTGATTATGTACGTCTAAAGTAAATTAATATGTCTAAAGTAAATTGATCGTTTTTTATATCTCAAGCTTATTTAATTTACAACTTTAAGAAAATCTTTTGTGTTAATATGGATCAAGAACAGAATTTCTACTTAAGTAATCTGCTTCTTGGTTTGATTTTCCTTGACTATATTTTATTTTTAAATTATATTGGGACAAATAATACATCAAAGCCCCCAATTCCTCATCAGTTCTTGCCTTGATGTTCATATTTTCTAATAGTTTGTGATCTGTGTAAACGATAAACTCTCACAGCTTCTTTTATTGCCAGACATTCTAGATATATAGCTTACTTCCGTTTTTGGGTTTCAGTATTTTTTTTAGAAAAATAAGCAACTGGTCTGCTCTTCCCATTATTATCTTCTTGTTTCAACACCGCTCCTACTCCTATAATTATACTATATTTTTTTGGTGTTTGAGGAACAGGAAAATTTTTGACATTAGTTAAATAGCCGGGTTATTTTCTATTATGTGACCTAAATATTTAGCGTAATTTTTCGCAAAGTGAGTCTAAAGTCTTCTGTACATATAGCCTCCACTAATTTTGATATATGTAATAGTATATGTTTAGCGAAACTCCTAGAAAATATTAAGATGTCTGTAAAACTAGAACTTATATTTTCTTATGATGTTTCCCAATATTCGTTTGAAAATAGCAGGAACATTCTTTAATCCAAATGGGAGACAAGTCCACTGAAAATTACTCTTCTGTGTAACAAATGCAGTTTTGTATCTGTCTTGAACTTTCAAAGGAATTGACCAAAATGCCGAATTAATGTCAAAAGTAGAAAAATATTCACAGTTTACAGTTTGTGTCATCAAATCCTCAATCAGCGGAAAAGGCTGTGGTTGCGGTACAACTATTTTGTTTAATTCTCTGAAATCAATACAGAGTTTTTTTTTCTTCTCATCCTCTTTTTTATATGCGAGAGTTGCTGGAGCAGCAAATGAACTATAAGATTCCTCAAGTAAATTCGTCTCTACGTAATAGTTTTGATACTTGAGTTTCAATTTCTCTTCTATCTTCAGCTGTGCATCTATAAGGACGTTTGTAGCAGTATTTATTCACCATTTAAGTCAATATGCACTTCATATTCTCGAGTACCCACGTCATATTTACAATTAGGAAAGACGGGATTATATTTTTCAATCAGCTTATTAATTTCTGATTGTTGGTAGAATTAAAATTATTACAAGCTTCTCAAATTCCCTTTAGTTTAAGTATATATGTTCATTGAAATTAATTTCACATCCATTTATTATGTATTTCTTTTCATGTTTTAATACTTCAGAAAGGGAAGGAATTTCTTCTTTATTTTTGTCACATACTATCGTATCTCCTTCATCGTTATCATTAGTATTTTCTCTTCGATTCTTACATTGCATAATTTTTAGTTCTTCATTTTGCATTAATTTAAACGTTTTTAAACAATCCAAGTCAATCAGAAGGTCGTAATTGAAATTGTCACTATCTACACACAGAGTCATAAACTTTTTAATATTATGAATTTTTATTTTTAGCGTAACCTTTCTTTCTTTGTCAACATTAATAGTTTTTCAAGTTTACCATTTGTATGTCTCTTGTATTGCTTTTTGGGTGTATCTTCATTAATTGAACCTGAGTCATAAATTCTAGAAATATTTAAATTATCATTTAGTAACTTAACTTTTATTGATGGTGGCATCTCTAGTTTTTTGGAATTGCACTGCTTTTTGATTTTGCACTTTAAACCAACAATTTTCCTCAGAATGGTATTTTTTCTTTACTACATTTAGATTTAGTGTCGGAATATAAAACACTTTTACTAACATATTTATTTTTCCCAACAAGATGTTCCAATTTTCCTATTTTACATTATAAATATCCTTTGTTTCTTGTAAATTCCCTCTATCTATTTTATCTGCTACATAATTAGGTAATCCAAATGCTATGAGGTCTATAAGTGTTGTAACAATTGATTTTCTTACTTCCAGTAACAATTTCTCTTTCTTTATATATTCTTTATTGTACACACATTTTTCAAATAGAAACATATTATACAACAAACATGTACAAGGGCGAGCTTATCTCTTGAAGAGATCTCTTCCAGCCAACCCTAGCGGAAGTGAAAATTAAGTAGATGCGGGACGAGGTGTACATTTATAAATTTACCTTACTACTATTATAAGTAACATACACAAACACACACACACACAGAGGTATTTAAATATCACTAAGACAAATTCGAGATCAGATGAGCTTTTAGCTGCTTCTTAAACGACACTATGCAAGTGTTTTTACGGATATCAACCGGCAGAGCATTCCACAGTTGAGCAGCATGCACTGTAAAGGATTTTAATACATACACTTTAATACATACTCAAGTAATGACCTGTACCTGTTTGATATTTAAAGGCCCGAGCATATCTAATGGACAACCATTCTTAGTTTGCAAATGTCTCACAAAAACGTTTTTCTCATTTGCCCCATTCTGTTTGATACTTTTTACGACTTTTCTACTATTGATAATTTAAAACAAAAACATTAGATCTTTATTTTCACAATTTTATGTAGGTCAGGATTGGTCTAAGCGTTGCGACCTCCGCTTTTCATCTGCGCGGCAGTGGTCCGATCCTGGCTGGTGTAGGGGAATATTTAGTTTTATGTTTTTGTTTTTTATTTCTTTTTTAATTTCTTTTTTTTATTTATAACTTTCTTTTCAGAAAAAAGAGATTAACTGAAAATCAAACAACCGTTGAACACTCCGCAACAGGTGAACCGTCAAGTTTGAGTACTAATTTCAAAGAGTAAGTTTATATACCGGGTGTAACTGAACACCCCAATAACAGTTAAGGGGCATATAAGTTAGATACTAAATGGACCTTCGGTGCTTGTCTGAGACCTAGAACCCCAATAGAAACCCCCTAGAAACCATAATCAGCTCTTAACACAAAAGAAATTTAAACACAAAATGACACGTGACAGACGTGAGCGTAGTATTCCTCGTACGCTTACGTAGGGCTTTCGGCACTTAATACCAAAAAATAATTTATTTAGTTTGTATGACGTGAGCATAATATTCCTCGTACGCTTACGTAGGGCTGTCGGAACTTAATACCAAAAAATAATTTATTTAGTTTGTATGGGAAAAAAAGTAGGTTTGTTAGCCCGAATATTTTAACTATAGAATCTCTACTTCTGATGGATACATATCCTTAAATGTTATTGGGGTGTTCAGTTACACCGTGTATAATGTCAGCTTGTGTAAATATTTTTTTATGGTCATATTTACATGTACAAATATTAATAAATAAATAAAAAATATCATAGTTTATAAAACATCACAATATGCTTGGTTTATGTAAATAGACCTACGTACTTGTAAAGACCCGTCGTAAAAAAAATCGCAGTCGTAAAAATAACCAACAAATAAAAATGTCAGTTTGTGTTTTTTAATAATAGTGTTTTACTTACAGGTTACAAAATGTGCTTCACGAAGAAACATTGGGTCCCTCCGGTATTGCACAAATATCTCCGCCTACACATAATACCAAAGTAACAACTAATGTTCCTAGTCAGAGGTTAGTAGATACTTAAATAAATGTATATTTATTAAACACGAAGTTTTTCTTAAACAATCACTTTTTGCAGATTGGAAGAATCAGACAATGTACCAGACCTTGAGGTAAATAATATAAAATGATTGTTGGCAACTAAATATAATCACTTAAGAACCTACTTGGTACCAAAAAATTTAAATTTTAATACTCCCGCTAATTTTTGAGCATAACAAATAGTGGAGGTAATAATGAGAGTAAATAATATTGATTGATATTTCAAATACTATTAATAAAGTAAATAATAAATAAATTATTCTGTACTATTATGAATTCTAAATAAGTAATACGTGGCGCTCGACGACGATGAACGCAGAAGTAACTGCTTCGACAAGCTTATTGCTATGCGCATTTGCATATTATAATTATGCTTATATTAAAGATAAAAAACAAATTAAAAAGAAGAGAAACATGCGAATGTGGAGTCGATACAAAGTTTTTGTCTGTTCTCGCGCCTTTGTCTCGCGCCAAAAAACCGACAAAAGTCGGAGAACATCGCGAGAACCTGCGAAGAATATGCGAATCGGATCCATATTCACGCTTCTCGCGTTCTCGCGTTTATACATTGTTAAACTGTGCTGTAATGTAACGTTGTGTATTGGACAATAAATACCTACACCAACACTGGCGATTAACACACTGCCACGCACCACGCTGCATCATGCGTGTCGACGCAGCTACGCGCGTACTTGCGGGAGTGCAGATCTGCATCATCATGCGGGTTTTTACGCACTCACGCCCGTAGTTGCGTTTCCAAAATCAACGTCGAGCCCTTCTAAAATCACGCACGGCACTGCGAGACTCGTTGTGTCATACCTTGCGTCTCGCGCGCACCTACGCGAGTGGGTGCGTCTTTCACCGCTTGTAGGCGCGTGATCTGCATGAACGCGCGTGGATGCGTTTTCTGTGTGTTGGACTGTGCGCGTGTTTTCTATACAAATGGAGATACTTACAAGCCAGTAAGAACACGCATTCACGCGCTACGCTCCGTGGTGCGTGGCAGTGTGTGAATCGCCTTACACTTACACAAAATGAGCATTCAACACCAAACATTTAGTCAAAATTATATACACCCACACCCCTACACACACACGACTTTCATAAAATATGTTGAAATTACCAACCAACTAGTTACCATCCGAAACATTTTTATAATAGCTAATTGTAAGAGTAACATAGTATGTTTCTGTAATTGACTTATGTGTAAGCAGTATGTAAGGCTAATAGTATATAAGTCATGCTGTTGAAACGTTGTTCATGAAATAAAATAAAATAAAAAATATATTCTAAATCAGATAGGTATCTAATACGTTTAAAGATTTTAAATTCTATACTGTTTCAGATAAAAGCAAATCATCAACAGGAACAAGAAACTCATATTGGGCGACGCGACCGATCATAAGCGTGTCAAATTTCTATAAAAAGTTAAAAGAAATATCCGATCACGGCCCTCTTGGTGGTAGTATGAGTCATATTGATTTAGTAAGCGAAAACTAAATGGATTAACTTCAAGTTTAGATTTTTGTGTAGATTGCGCAACTCGAAATTTACAATAGCCAGCGACTCAAATGACGATCATTACTTACCAGTAAACAGTTGTGCAGTGGCAGGAATTATATCCATATGTAATGGTCATTCACAATTACAAGAATTATCTTCGGCCTAAATCGTCCTTTAATAACAAGTGCAAAATGCAAAACCATACATGGGCGTTTATCTAAAAACTGGGAAAATGTTGCTAAAGCAACCATGAACCAAACCGCCAAAAAAGCAAGAGATTTGGCAAAAGCTGAGGGCAGACTAAGTAAAGATGGTATACCAATTTTTGATGTGTGTGTGTAGATGGTTGCTAATCTTCTTCAGAATCAATCAGTTCAGGTACCGCTGCTCGTATAATTGGGACGAGGACGGGGAAAATTTTGTTTTTAGGGGTGCGCAATAAATATTGCTACACGTGTGATCGAGCTGAAAAAATGAAAACTGCTGTTGGAGAACACAAATGTTTTCAAAATTACACAGATCCTTCGACGGGTATGGAAAGCGACATTATTGTTGAATGATTGAAGCAGTCAATCGAAATGGAGATTCCAGTACCTACAACAAAATTCTAAAAGCACATCCACACAAAGGTATCACTGTGGAAAAAATTGAATGCAGAAACCATTTGCTTCGAAACTTCTGTAATAAGCTGCAAGCATTACAAACTGATACTCGATATCCAATTAAGCAACGAAAAGTTTTAACCAGCGATACAATCATGAGTCTGAGATCTGTGATTAAAAAATCAATTGCTATAAACAAGAGCGATGAAAGTCCAAATGTTCAAAAGCTATTTGATAACATTTTGTTGCCACATCATCATGCATTTGGTGACAGATGATTTTTTGCGAGTGCCCTGTGGCAAAGACTTTATTTTATCGTTCAAAATATTGCATGTCACGCCCGAAGCCTGATTCACGACATTGATTGCAAGCAATATAGTTGAACGATATCACAGCATTGTAGCGAAATATGTAGGCGGAAAAAGAATAAATTGCTTCTTGGAGCTACTCCCGATGGCATTTCTGGTGAAGACACGATTGTTGAAATAAAATGCCCAATAACGGCCTATAAGTTAGGACTAAATGAAGCAATAATAAAAAAAGGTAAATTTTTGGATTAAAAATAAAGAAGGAAAACTGAAGTTCAATAAGAATCATAATTGGTTCTATCAAATTCAGGGGCAGTTACATATAACAAAACAAAACGAGAGCAATGTCTTTTTGTAATATGGTCAGGTGAAAGTGAGAGATTAAAAACGGAAATAATGAAAAAAGATGACATGTTTTGACGATTTGTTCCTGCAGGCCAATTATGGATCTTTCATCGTATGACATGGTATAAATTTAAGAAAAAGAAGTCATGAAATGCTGCATTTCGTATTACCGATCTCCAATGATATCATCACTATGGCATAATTTCAATGATCATCAAGTCATCATTAAATAATGAACAAATGATCAAAAATCTGACCGGAAATCGTATTTTTCGTATTGCACTATAATATAATTTGCAAAACCATGAGATCGGTAATAGGCCCTCTGATTCGTCATATTCCTGATTGGTCATATTCCTTATTCGACACATTCCGAACTGGTCATATTCCTAACTCATCATATTCCTGATTCGTCATATTCCTCACTCGTCATACCATGTACGAGTACATTTGCCAAGATTTGCTAGCACAAACTTATTATAGAAATCCTCTGTCATTGTCATTTGTCTAATGAATGAATGAATGAAAATTTTTATTGTCACTATTATTTGTATCGAGTCAATGGCCGCATTCACCAGAACACATCGATGAGTCATCGATTGCGAATTTTCTTCTGAATGCACATAAAAATGCGATGATTGACAGCGATTGACACCAATCGGACGCCATTTTTTCCATCGTATTTCATTTTCGATTAGTATCAGCGATTAGTGATTAGTTTTACTGTTCTTTGTCAAATTTGAATTGAATTTTAATAGTTTTTTTATTTTAATAGAAATTATTTGTAGATATGGAAATGAATGGAATATGGAAATTTACACAATTTTGAACAATATTTTCTACGATATTAAAGTTCGGCGAATCATCCTCCAAAAAAAGATGTAAGATTATTGATTCATTGTGCTGCTGTACAGAAATTTTTGTGTACTTTTTTGGCAGTGGCAGTGATTAATATCAACAATTACACAGGTAGTTTTCGGTTTTCATTTAAAAAACCAAAACAAACATTAAATTATGTAACCTAAATAAAATCCAAAACAACATAAAGACATCACCAGACTATAAAAATATGCGTTCAGCAGAATGCATCAAAACTGGTAATCGGTCACGTGATCGATGACTTAGCGATGTGTTCTAATGAATGCGGCCGATATTGTAATATGATTTTAATCGAAAAAAGTTACTGTTGCACTAAGGGTACAAATACAGTATTTGAGTTATAAATCCTTTATTGTACAGATAAACAAACTTTGGTTAAAATTAAATAATGTACCTACATAGGTGGGCTTATCTCTATTAGAGATCTCTGCCAACTAATAATTTTGATTATCTGCCAAGTCATACAAATTTGTTTACATGGGCCTTAAGTAAATTATTGTCTAGTAACCGTAGTAAAAAGTAGAACTATATAGTGTTATCGATTTCATTTGACTATACAATGACGAGTTAGGAATATGACGAATCAGTAATGTGACCAGTTAGGAAAGTGTCGAATAAGGAATATGACCAATCAGGAATATGACGAATCAGGAACAAATCGTTTTGACGTAATTCAATGCAAGCTTAATTAGAGTCATATGAACTACTGCTGCCCGAAATAGTTTACTCGAAACTCCCAAGATTTACTCGAAATCTCTCAATTAGAGAATCAAATAGACCTATTCAAACAAATATTCAAATGGAACGAAATATAACCACACAGAAGTGTCGATGGCGTTGTGCGTAAGGCAGTCGCCTTCCAATCGGGAGGTAGCGGTTCGAACCCCGCCACGTACCAATGTGTTTTCAAATTTTGAAAATTCATATGTACGTTTATTCGACGCTTTTACGGTGAATGAAAACATCGTGAGGAAACCTGCACACACCTGTGAAGAAAGAATTTCTTTACAGGTTGTGTGTGAAGTCGACCAACCCGCACTTGGCCAGCGTGGTTGACTAAGGCCTAATCGCCCTAGTTTAGGGTAGGCTCGAGCCCCTCGGTGGGGACGTATATGAGCTGTTGATGATGATAACCACACTCGGAAATCAGTCAAGATGAAGATAAAAGCAATGTTTCCCCATCATCAACAGTTGATAAAAACCAATGTCAACCGTCTTGCTCACGTTACTTATGTTTTAATAAAATCTGATTCCCTAGGTTAAAATAAAAAATACTTTTTTATTAATCTTCTTATTATTTTTGGACTAGTAATTTATACCTACTCGTAAATATAGAATATTCTACGCTATATACATTGTGTCCGGGGAAGTAATGATCAAACTTCAAGAGCATGATCTATGAAGGATTTTATCAATGAAAATACCTCAAATACTGCATTATGTCATTCGGAAAATCCCTCATTCCATAAACAAAGCAAGCAAATAAAATATACGTTCAACACCTTGTTTTTATGATAACTTAAAGTAATTGAAAAAAAAAATATTGAAAAATTGTAACGTTACCCTTAACTCTCAAAATGTATACGGCATGTGTAAGTTTGCTACTTCGACTTATATTTGATTAGCTATCGAACGATACCAGATTGTTGCTTAGCCTTAAGGTACACACTCAGTTTGATATAAAGCACAAGCTCAATTGATATAAAGCACAGAAATATAAACACAAAACATTCGGACGTAATCTTAAAATTAAAAGATTTCGCGCTACTGTATAAATTTTGTTCTATGGTTGTAATAAATGAAAATAAACAGTTTAATTTTTTTTTTCTAAAATAAAACCTTAATTCGAGTTCAAAGTTTACTTGAAACCTTCAAGCCCTAATTCATCAAATAATGTTGGTAAATAAAGAGTTCTCACCGCCAAATATACAGACGATGGCTACGAACAGCACCACGGTCGCGAACAGCCGCTTGCTGACGTGGGGCTCCGCTGACGGGCCGGAGTAGCGCCGCTCCAAACTCATAACTAACCGCGATGTACGTCTGTCAGTCACTCCTCGCCGAATGCCGCGTGTCGGCCGCCCGTGAATTCAGTCTATTATTAGTATAACCGAGCTCAAGTGAATGTATCTTTTTTTCTTTAATTACTTGTCCCGCGACAGATCGAACGACCGAGCGGCGCTGCCAGAACTACAAACTAGCGTGTAATCGGCGAAATCTTTCATTGGGCTATTTTTATTAATGTATAATGACGACCGAAAATAAGGTCTCACTCGCTAAAGTACAAGTCAAAATATTGAAAGAGAAAATATTAATATACAAAGGAAATTTCATTACTTGCCTATCCGTCAGCACCGTGCTCGCCGCTGGGTTAAGGCCGTCAAGAAAAGTGGGGTTATAATAAATTTAATATTTTTTTTACTTTTCCATACGCAAACTAAAATGATGCTCACTTGTTTGTTTCTGGTCTAGTCGCTGCATTATCAATATTCTGATTTTGCTATGGTGAGCGCACACGCCTAGAAATTTAGTATTTAAAGTGTTTCTTAAAATGTGGATTTAAACAAAATCACGTTCATATTTATTAACCCACCTTAACCTTTTTTCTTATTCTCTTTCTTTATCTTTATCTCGTAGGTATTCAATTTTGGTAGGAGGCCCAAAAGTGATCCTGTATAATTTAAAACTTTAATAAGAGGAGCCCACTACCCGCCGCATACAACCTGCTAATACCAGGAAAAGTTATGTCACTTCCTACCTTTAGATTTAATATTCTCCTCCTTAAGCCTCGCTTTAAGAAAAGCATGTCATTAGCGTTCGGGAAATACAGCAGCAGAGAGTTCACTCCAATGCCGGCACGTTCGTGATAAAAATGACCGCTGAAAGCGAATCGTGCTGCACGATCGCTGTCGGGTACAAAAATAACCCTACTGCGATGTCGAGTGAGATGACGGAAAAAATTCTACAGAGTCAAAATGTCGAATTCACAAAAATCCGAAGTCCTCTATGATTCAGTTCTCTCATGTGTCCGCTATTCATCATAGCTAATATGGCTGTATCAATAAAATCTGTACATACAATTTTCAACATTTATGTTAATATTTTAAAATTAAACGCGGGTGACCGCTTATTATCGCTCGGCGGTGTATTGCGGCGTCAACAGCCAATTATTGCACGGAGAAGTGGCAAATATCCCTATAAAACACCGTTGCGGGTGGTCAGGAAATAAAAAATGTTGAAACAAATAAACATTATATTTCAAAACATAATCACCTTATTTTTTTTGAAACTATATTACAACATCTTCACATTTCAATCACCTGTCACTTATATTGGCGTAAGTAAAATAAGTTTCAGCGATAATATAAAATTTGTAATATTATTTTAAATTCCACAGTCAGTCCTACTCACTGACTGACGTAGTTGACAAAATATCAAATGCGAAACCAGTCCTTTTGGTTTGTGACGGAAATATTATAACAAATACTTATCTAATTATTCGTGACAAAATACAACACAATTCAATTCCCTCATCAAGAAGACATACATACGAGACGTTCACAATATTCGTCAATTCGCAAAAATTACAATAAAATACGATCAAAATTACCACACATTAAAAATTGACCATTATTTTAAAGCTATATTGACAAATGGCATTACTTAATTCGACAATTCATCAATGTCACTGAAAACTACCGTCACATTTTTTTATGTTACAAAATGCATCTTTATAAATCCTACTGTAATTAACTCATCACATTTCAACCATGGATACAACACTATGGTACCATTTTAAGATCGATAGGTTAAATATCACAAGAAACAACCCTGAAGGTAGAAGTCAATTCACCTACATACCGTTTCACTGTGTGAGAATATAGAAACATTAACATGTGCACGGAAATGCTTGCTTTTTTGTCAAATACCTACATTTACTTCTAAGAATTAACATCAATAGTTATTTGGTTCTGATTCATAAAACGACTATAACACACATTTAAATAATTTGATTTGTATTCCTTAGCCTGTATGTGTTTTGAATACCCAACATTTTTGTAAAGGGGCCCCAGCATCAAACTAAATTTACTGTTTGTCGAGTGGCAAAACTGCACATCTCAAGTGTTGACTAAACATTTCGCGTTTTCAACGTCTAAAAGCATGGACGTTGTACTTTCGGCTTCTTGCTTGTCCAATGATTTGTACTTGTTATTACATTGTTATGTAAATTATATTAAATTGTCATGTCATTGAGATGTAATTGCAATTTACAAATTAAGTACATAATACTAATATAACTCGACTTTATGGATAGATATTATTATTTGACTGTATTTAAATGAATCCATATTAAATATTCGCACGTCGATTAACGACAGAATATGTCGCACTCAGTAATGTAATAATTAATATCTATTGCACCAAGTTCTGGCAAATAAATATTATTATTATACTGCCACCGAGCGTCCTAGCATCGCGCTGATTGGCGCATGCGCACGCGCATTTCTCAACAAAATAATTGAAAAGAGGCATCACCTCCCGCCGACGCCAGCCACCTGACCTTGCGACGGCCCGCCAGCGGCCGTTCCCATGTTGAACAGCATCTTGAGGTCCTCGATGGACAGATTGGAGCGGTTCGTGTGCCGGGCGCCGGTCAGTACGCTGTCCGCGATGTCCAGCTTCCTCTGCTGCAGCTTGTCGATCGACTGCTCCACCGTGTCCACGCATATGAACCTGCATTTGAAAAGGCGCGGTCACGAAATGTTCACAACTAAAAATGCGCAAGTAACTCTTGTCTGTCGGTCCGTCTGTTTGCTACGCTTTCACGCTTTCACGCAGCAGCAAGAACCGCTAAACCAATTTGAATTAAGAGGACTCTGTAGATAAATTCAATATAGTAGATAGTTCACACCAATATCTGTGGTCTGGTGCTAATAGGGCCAATATCAATAATAATTATTTTCAGTGAACATTAGAACAATGAATGAACCCACATTCATAGTTATTTACGTGTTATAATATGACAAAAAATCTTTAACTGCTATTTGATGTGTTTTTAAATTGGTTTATGAATGAAATTCTTATTACAATAAACTGTTTATCTTTCTTATTTAAAAAATGGGTATTTTTAAAACAACTACTTAAGCCCCTTTAGCACCTTAGAGCATAGAGGCGCGTTCAGGGCCTCCGCGCGAAGTACAACTTTTCGCTCTAACCCCGTTCAATGCCTTCGAGCGTGACAACCGGGTGAAACAACCGGCCCGTTCAAGACCTTTGAGTGTCGGCGCGAGTTACAACCGAACAACCATCGAATTTGATGGTTGTAAAACGCTCTGACGTTTATGACTGAAATACTCTTACGTGATTGGATGATATTGGCGGCCATATTCTATAATGTCATCTACTAGAAAGAGAGAGAAATAAAAAATCATGTGAAAGAGGAAGATGAAAGATTTGGTTGCTGCAATCCGTTCAAAGCCTTTGAGCGAGTTAAAAAACAACCGGACAACTACACCCAGAGGTGCTGAACGCGCCTTAGCACTGATGCTAATTACTTTGGCCCTGTTAGCATTAGGCCACATATATATTTTCATAAAATACTTTGAAGTCATGTGCAACATTTGGTCCCCTGCTGTTTGAGAAATTTGGTTTGGCCATGAAAGTGGGAATTTAAGGCGGGGGAATCTCGTTATGATTCATCAAGGGGCTTAAAGCTGACAAGGCCGCCCCAAGGATATGCCATTGGACTCGGGTAAACACCCCATACCTGGCTAAATCACCCTCCAAGCAACTTCTACCTCCATAGAGGCACAATCGGGATCGGCGTTAGCCATTCCCCGAGTAACTTTAAAACAGGTTTTATAATGAGACCGTTAATGTTTCGAAAGTTTACCGCGATAAACCGCTTTATTATATCGTGTTTTAGTGATCCTGATCATGCTACGCGGGCTGATATCATAGTATAGCTATGGGGCCATGGGCTATTATAAATGCGAGAATAACCGCAGAACTAATTTTAACGACATTTGGTGATAATAATAATTTATTATGCCAACAAATTAAACACTAACAGTTGTACAGTGAGCAACACGTCAAGCTTTACATTTGCATTACGAAAGCCGACTACTTACTATTACGAGCGACATAGGGCGGTCTCAAGGTCAACATGTAAAGCCTAGCGTGTTGCTGAATGTACATTGAGAATACACAGATAAGATAAGGAAAACAATAACAATTCTTAGATAGGGTGTATGTGAGTTATGGTCATCGCCGCCTCCGCTATAATAACACTTTATTGAATAACGCACATGAGGGATAAACGTACCGCGTACGAAAAGTCCCGCGGACAACCGAGGACATAGGCGGACCGCACTGAATGAATGGTAATGTCCACTAAGATCCATTGAAAAACTTCAAGTGCCACATTCAAGGTAACGCCGCCTTCCTCAGAAAAATATATAAAAGCATGAATGAGTTACGCTTTCCACAGAAAAATATATATAGTAAAGTAAGAAGATTACTTTTCCTTCTCTTAAGGTGTCATTGCCCCGGCGAACTGATTTACAACACTCATCAAAAGAAATGTAGTGGTGTGATGCTAGATTAAGTACCTATTTTAAATCTGTCACCACGCGGGCTTTGGCAAAATATTTTTACAAAACAAAGTTCATAATCTACCGACACAGAATGCTCTCGCGAGCTCGCAACAGCCACGGAAACTGAAAAATATGTGTAAAGATCATTAATTAATACACACTTCTGCAACGTGGTGAGGTGCAGCAGTGGCGTACGTAGTGATGCTGTGGGTCAGGTGGGTAGGCCGCAAGGTGAATAAAGCACTCGGTGTTCTGTTACTAATTTATAATTTTCCATTGTTACAATAATGCAGGGTTCCCCAACAGTGAGGCGCGCCCCACTTGGGGGGCGTAGAGTGAACCAAGTGGGGGTGCAGCGAGCGGCTCCAGAATTAAACTGTCTAAAGAATATTTATTAAAACTGTTCAAATAAACTCGCGAGACGCGGACGGTGTCAGCTATGCGAAATCAACGACACGTTGCAACCATTTTTAAATAAAACTAAACACGCCAATATTTTTTTTTATCTTATGCTTAACTTTCTTGACTCCATTTCGGCCCCTAGGGGGGCGTAGTATTTTAGCATAATGGTGGGTGAGGCGCTTAGGGTAAAAGGTTGGGAACCCCTGCAATAATGTAAGTAAAAAGGCAATCTGTAAAATATAATAACTGTTGTACAACTATGGATAACAAGCATATAAAAACTTACCGGAATAATACAAGACTTACACATAAGTGCTTATAGTATATTCGTTTCGCGATATAAGCATTCTGATTTTGATGTCTGATTTTATAGACAGTTTTACTGATAAAAGTATTAATTAACATTAAATTGGCCATCGCTACTTCTTCGCGTCTCGATGTCCGTAAATCAGTGACGGGGGAACAGACTGTCAATGAGACAAATCTTATAATTCAAAATGCAGCCAGCTAAGGCGGGAATGCAACGAGTTGCTATATCTAGAATATCGTTACTCTTCTAAACTTTATAGGAGGTATGCAACCATCAACGAATATATCTTAAATGCAAAATTAATGTCTTTCTTTTTACCATATAAGATGTCTCCGATTGTAACTGATTATTATAGGAGCTGACGAACTTGTTGGACAACGAAATATCGTCAGCTTCCATTCAATGGAAAGTAATCCTATGCCGAACTGGCCAGGTGTCTTGGCAGAGGCATACGATTTTAGGAGACCTGGTAACCATTTTAGAGGTTAAAATGATGTCAGAACAATAAACGGATTGACAATCAGAGCATTGTAAGACTAGAGAAGGAACGGATTCCGGGAAGATTATGGTAAGACGCTGATGCGCATTCATGTATGTATCTATATATAGGGTTTAAATAATGGAAACTGGCGATCCATATTTTAAATCGATAACTGTTAAGGAGTAGGTTTTTTAAAAGAAAAAAGTTTAAAAACGAACCTTCTACTGTTCAAGACAAAGTGACATTCTTTCAAATAATGGTTGAGCTCGACACGTCCAGTCCTCTGATTGGCTGAGCTGTGACTCGAGCTCGAGAAAATAATCGTATTCGAACTTTTTCGATTGCATGAAAATTTACACCACTGTATACCATCCGTCCAGCATCAAAACAAAATTCTCCAAGCATGTTGCAGTTTAGGACCATCCTAATATATTACAGTCATGTGTGTGACGTTTTTTTTTTTTTTTTATTGCTAACGGTGGCAGACGAGCCAGTGGCCCACCTGATGTTAAGTGGTAACCACCGCTCATGGACATCTGCAATGCCAGGGGCACAGTTCTGTCACTGCCTACCTGGAGAGAAATGCTCTTCTTAAGCCTCGTTTGAAGAAGGACATATCGTAGCGCTCAGGAAACACCGCAGCTGGGAGTTCGTTCCAGAGCCTACACGTACGTGGAAGGAATGAACGTGCCATTGAAATCTAAATATACGAGGTAAACTCGTTCGAACTGATTCACGAGCGCGGCGAAACAGTGAGTCAGTGTCAATTACACTGAAAATGTGAAACACTCATTCATAGAATTTCGCGAAACTCCCACGGGCGACGGCTGTCATAATGATAAGATGGAGTCGTTACATTAATGTTTAAGGAAATCTTCACAGACGAACATGTCAACAGAGACTGTACTTTGACGTGCAAAAGAGATTGTAACAATCCAATTTGAATTTGAAAGAGACTGTTAACTGAGATTTTCAGTTCACAAAACAAAAGAGATTTTCGTTAAACACCCAGAGACTTTAGTAATAGGCATGTGGACTACACTCGCGAGCAAAAGTTTGGAATCAGTTACTTGAAATTGGTTCCGCGTGATCTTGCTTACTAAATAAATTATTAATAATCATAAAAATGACATCATGTTAAAGGTGCAACTGTCCACTTTAAATTAAATCGATATAAAATTAATTCCGTAATTGTGGAGTTATCCCGGATTAAGTGAAGGAGGTAGGAAAACAAGGAAATAGGGAAACATA
This sequence comes from Schoenobius gigantellus, assembly GCA_963935595.1. Taxonomy (NCBI): domain Eukaryota; kingdom Metazoa; phylum Arthropoda; class Insecta; order Lepidoptera; family Crambidae; genus Schoenobius; species Schoenobius gigantellus. The sequence continues at coordinate 4,036,086 of OZ012557.1, forward strand.
ATGAATGAATAAAACAACAAAAATTATTAAATAAAAATTTTATTTATCTTTAAAAATAAGTGTCAATATTTTGTGTTCCCTCCCCTCGCCCTAATAACTGCCCCAAGACGATTCTTCATAGACCTGATCAGCTTCTGAATTGATTCTTGTGGAATACCTTCCCACTCCTCAATCAACGCTGATTTCAGCTCATTCAGACATGAAAGAGCAGGAGTTCTGGAACGAACCTTCCTCTTCAGTTCATCCCACACGTGCTCAATGGGATTCAAGTCAGGGCTGAGCGCTGGCCAGTCCAATGTGGCAATACCGACTTCTTCGAGGTATTCCGTTGTTACACGGGCAGTGTGATAACGAGCGTTATCGTGCATAAGGAGGAAGTCATCACCGATGTATCCCGCATAGGGAACATGTTCCAGGAGAATATCGGAAATGTACCGGTCCGAAGTTAGACCGCCTTCTCGTCCCCCGCCAGGCACGAAAACAAGCTCGGTTTTACCATCGAAGGAAATGCCGGCCCACATCATACAAGAGCCGCCCCCATAAGCCACTGTTTCAGCGACACAGCACTGTGCAAATCGCTCCCCAGGCCGCCTGTAGACCCGTCCTCTTCTGTCGCTACCGTACAAACACATCCTGCTTTCGTCGGAGAACAGGACTTGCCTCCATTGCTCAACCTCCCAATCAAGATGGGTGCGAGCAAACTGAAGGCGTGCTAGTCGGTCAGCTGCCGTGAGTTTCGGGCCTGTGGCAGGCCTTTTTGGAGTCAGATTCGCTTGCTTGAGTCGTCGAGGAACTGTCCACTCGCTGGCTGCTACCCCACGAACATCTCGGAGCTCCTGTTGGACGTCGACACCAGTCAAATGCCGATTTCGGAGAGAGGTTGACACGATAAAACGGTCATCCCTCTCCGATGTGCACCGGCGCCGTCCAGATCTTGGTCTCGGGATAAAGCCACCAGTCTCCCGAAAGCGCTTATAAACTTTCGAAACACAGGATTGGCTTATGTGGAGCCGACGAGCGACAACCCGCTGGCTGAGCCCTTCTTGCAATAGGGCTACGATTTGTGCTGCTTCTGTAGGTGTTGTCTCCATTGTCGTCCAAGGTAAAGGGTCAAAAGTGGCGGAGATGTGTACCGGTCAACGTGTGAAAGTCGACTGAAAAAGAAAATCCGATAACAGGTGCTTTTATAGGGGGTCAATAGGTCGCAACTCGTGACGTATCAAACAATTGAAACACGTCTTTTTCGATACACCTTCACTTAATGCGGAATGGCTCCATAAATACTGGCTTGTTTTTAGTGAATTCGGTATCAGTTTAAAAGTAAAGAGTTGAACCTTTAAAATGATGTCATTTTTACGATTATTAAAAAAGTATTAACTACTCAAGATAACGCGCAACCAATTTCAAGTAACTGATTCCAAACTTTTGCTTGCGAGTGTAGTTATGAAAAAATATTTAACAAAAGTAAAAACCGACTCCGAAAACACCGAAAGTAAAAAAAATATATATAAGAATACAAACAACTTCTCATTTTTATATTGAAGTTGGTGCCCAATTTAATGTAAATAATGCAATTGTTTGTACCTACCTACTTAGATTGTAATTTATTTTTAAATACTAAGTATCGAAATGAAATACCGAAATTGGCAAATTTTGAAGTAATTTTACTCTAGAGGCATTAACATGATCGCTTATAGCAAGGTTAAAACAATATTGATTGAAACAGAGACACCGCTCTTGCTGCGTATAGCGCCATCCCGCTCTCAGCGCGGTTTTAATATTGTTTTGAGCGATAATGGTTAGAGGGCTGCTCTAGACAATAACTGTTAGTATAAGCTGTGAAATTTTGTAAATAAATAAATAAAAATAAATAAAATATTTCAACTATTCAGTTGATCATTGCTTGGCTGACCCAAGGCAAACACCAGAATAACTAAAAATAAAACATCTTTAGCTCGAAACAGTATTAAAATAATTATTCTCGGACTGCTCACACAATCTTCAGTTCAGGAGTTATAATTTACGCTACTAGCTCACCTAAATCACTTGAAGGAATAAAACTAAGCGTCAATATACACGGTTATTTTTTTATCACCCTGGAAAATTTAAGGGAAGCTTCAGGACACATCTATTATTATTAAAAATTTTTTTTAATAAAAAGTAAAAAAAAAAAATATCTTAAAATGCTGCTCACAGCTAGTGCAGCATTTTTGTATATTTTAGAAAATTTATATAAAATTAAATATGTGTTATTTTTTTATTCATATTTAAATCATTCTACTACCATGTCGTGAAGCATCCTTTAAATTTTTCAGGGTGATAAAAAAATAATCCTGTATATTGAAATCAATCAATTATCAGCATGATGACTATCAGATGAAACAAACTGTATTTCCATTTACATTTAAATTAATAAACACCGTTGTAAGGACAATTTGTTTATCCCAATTAAAACAATAATCGGAGTTTATCTATACTAATATTATAAAGCTGAAGAGTTTGTTTGTTTGTTTGCTTGAACGCGCTAATCTCAGGAACTACTGATTCAAATTGAAAAATTCTTTTTGTGTTGGATAGTCCATTTATCGAGGAAGGCTTTAGGCTATATAACATCACGCTACGACTAATAGGAGCTGAGCATCAATGACAAATGTTGCAAAAACGGGTAAAAAATATGCGGCGAAACGTAGTTCGCTGGCACAGCTAGTTTTATAATAAACATGAATGAAAAAAAACATGAAACACGTTGGACGTGCCTATGAAATTTAAGGGTTGCACTCGGTTTTCCTGGGATCCCATATCCCATCATCAGATCATGACTTGATGACAGTGGGACGGGATGACGTTCAGAATTTTGAAAATCAGCCCACAGCAGGCGGAGTGAGTTCTTTTTTGAAGTTGGTTAATTGTTTAAAAAGTGAAAATCTAAACGTATTTTTTGCTTTGCTGAAATACTAGAAAACAACTCTGACAAAGCGAATTAAAGTTTTTCAATAGGGGCGGGCTGCGTCACAAGTTAGCAGAAAAGTTATCTACGAATGACGTCAAAAATCCTGTGACCAGTCTGGTGTTTTATGTACCTACTGCGCGAAAACTACCTACACAAGAGAAGACTCTTCCGAGATGTGGCACTGGGATAAAGATGATTCGTGTTCCAAGGACAGCCCATAAAACGAACGCTAGATAAAATAAAGAAGAGGCGGCGAAGAGGTTGAGCGGCGGTGAAGACACTCTGAAAGTTTCAAATTTCCAGTCTTGAACATCGCCGCGCAGTGGCCCGTTTATCGATTTTTTACAGGTTACATTTCGGAGAGTGTTCCCAAGAGCTGTTTGATCTTATTCCACCATCTCCCTTTTACAACCGAGGCACCCGGAGAACGGCAAAGACCCACCCCTATGTAGTAGAAATTCCGCTGCTCCGCACGAAGGGTTTCGCTTCCACTTTTTTAATTCGTACTGCAAAGGAATGGAATTCTTAGCCGTCCTCTGTGTTCCCACCTCACTACAACCTGGGTCTTTTCAGAACTAGAGTGAATCGGCACCTAATGAGTCGGCACGCTCCACCTTAGTCCCCACCTTTGCTTACCATCAGGCAAGATGAGGACAAGTAAACTATAAAAAAAAAGATAAAATTATCCTGCGTCAACATTTAACTATATTTTCAGTAACTGTCAAATAGAAATTGCAGCTACGAAGAAAAATTCCAGTCGATCTTCGGAAGAAAAACAAATTATAAACATCATGATTTAAGGTTCAGACAAAGGTTAAATTTTCAAATCGTTATCATGAGTTTGGCGCAAAATCTTTTCATTACCGTTTCGTTCCCATCAATCGCCTTCTTAACCGGTTTTTGTAAGTTTTTACATAACGGTTTTGTTCAATAAACCGGTTTGGGGTAATTCAAACCGGCTAATACGAACGCAAGATTGACATGATTTTTAGTGTTATTCAGTATCTACTTTACTTCTTCACAGTTTGAATTATATTTTTGTTTGCGTCATAATAATAATGTCCTCCTAACCGATATTCGGTCACGGCGGCCAATCTCCACAGAGACTAGCTATCTGCGCAGGAGATATTATAGTGCACAAGTGACTGCGCAAACGCAAGTGCACTCTCTGTTCCTTCACTCGCCTAGTCCGATGGGACGGTTAACCGACACGACCGGGGCGAGATCAGGCGCAGGACCCACTGTTTAACGTGCCTTCCGAAGCACGGAGGAGCTTGAGCTGTTTCTTATTTTGGTCACCCATCCTAGGACTGACCACAGCGAACGTTGCTTAACCTTAGCAATCGTTCGCTGAGCGCACGCGCCAATGCGCCACCAAGCTCCTCATAATAATAGTATGCGTCATAATAGTATGTACCTAAAATATCATACTCTTTCGCATTCCACCCATTTTAAATGCTGAGAAATGATAGTGGTTTGCAAATCAACTGCGCAAATCAGACGTCAACGTACGTATGTTGAAGTGTACTGCGCGGCCGTACGCGTCTTCAAGTCAATAAACACGACACAGTCCGTCGATTGTCGATTAATACGGTTTGTTTAGGTTATAAACGTTCACATTCTCAAGAAAAGAACGTAGCAAAACCGAAATACACCCACATTAACCGGTACATTACAAACCGGTTCCGAGCCTTGGACGAATGAGTCAACGCGTTGCATTCACATCATGAGCGTTCACCGCCAAATCCAAAGCCAAGTATCCGAGACACTGGCGGGACATTTGGCAGAGCGCTGCCGGTGTTAATTTCACAATAAAATTCAAAATATCCGCCCGCCGAGTCACACGTCGGCCTGTCTGCCGCGACCGGACGCCGTCGGGAGTTTCCGAAACGGCCCAAACTATTTTCGGAAATGAGAAATAGGCGAGTTGTTTATGTTTAGACTGGCGAATTGTTATGATTGACTGACTGTGGACACTTTGGAGATTGAAACGAAAAAATGGTTGGGCGCTTCAAAGAGTTCTCTAATATGGATTGTTTATACGCAAAGCGGCGGAGTTTAGATTCGTCGCATCGCCTCGGAGCACAAAGGAAATCGTAAATTTAATCTCACGAAGAAGTCACTATTAAAATATAGGACCAAAACAAATAAGCCAGTGATTTTTTTAAATCCGTCAATAAATAACTTAGAAACATATAATTAAGGTTACATAGAACGTTGCATTTTCTTTAAAACCCACCGTGTTGACGCCTTGATCTCCCGGACGTTGACGGGGATACCCAAGCAGGCGACCCTGGTATCGAGTCTCATGTACCATGCACCTAGCAACATTTAACTAAAATATCGATGCCGCTCACAAAATTAAGTTTAAAATTTTGTTTACAGCTCCGGTAACATAGGAATTAAATGAAAGGGCTTGATTGACCACAAGGGTACAGCCAACACGGTACGTCTAGTCGGGATAGAAAGAAAGAATCTATATTTGTAAGAATATGGTAAACACAGGTTTTCTTATAGTTTAGATTCCATTATATTCTGTCGAACTTGTCAACATATAAATGTTATATTACAATCACAATCGATTGTCCATCGTACTTACGAAAATAGTTTAACGTTATTATTATAAGCATTTTACATATCAACCATAGACGAAGAATAATATAGACTGCTAATGTCATACAACTATAAGAAAGGTCCTATTCCCGCCTTATATCTAGATGGCGCTGACCTATAAGGTTGCTAACTTAAATTTTGTTGATAATTTATACTGAATCATGCCTGAAAATTCATAAAAAGTTGTTTGAATAATAGTAAATTACAAATAATTCTACAATATTCCGCCAGAACAATTTTAATCTTTATCGAAAAATTTAATCCTATTATACGGTTTCTACGGTTTTGCACTAGATGGCGCTATACAATTTAGCACGGTGCGGTGCTTAGATTGTATAGCGCCACGATTTTTTACTAGATGGCGCTTAATTTAATGGATAATGTTACATTCAATAATATTGTTTTTTAAAATTCTTACTGTGTATATTATAGTGAATTGTAAATGATATTTTATGTACACAAATATTAAAAGAAGTAACAAAAAGTGTATTTTAAGCTGTAAAAAAAAGAAAAAATACACACAGAGAAATTAATTTCGTTAGACCCGATGCTCCGATACATTTTAATTCTATCTTGATTCTATACACGGTACCTAAACTTTTAGGTGCTGAGTTGCAACGCTTCCAGTCTTGTTTTGGAATGCTTTCGGATTTATGTGCCGATCGGTAATTTTAGAAACGACCTACTTTTATTATTTTTGTCTAAATTATGATATATTTCAAAGACATTTCATTTTTGTTGTTGATGAAATTATGAGTTAAAAAATTATCTAAGTATATAAATAAAATGGATCTTCAAAATGTAGGTATGTAGGTACATCCATAACTTTCGAACGACTGCACCAAAGTGGATGATTCTTAATTTTATGTATTCGTTATTGTTAGGACAAGGCTTGTGTAATATAAAAATTACAATAAACATAAATATTTAAACAAAAATTTCAGTAGGTAATTTAGTTAAAAAACATGGTGATACAAAGTACGCCGGGTCAGCTAGTTTCTTATATTTTTTATTAAATGAGGCACATCAAAAATTTAAAAAAATTTGCGTTCTTCAGAATAGAAAAATATTTGACAAAAAATAAAAACCGACTTCGAAAACACTGAAAAGTTTACAATAATATAAGTATAGGTACAGACAACATCACACTTTTATATTGAAGTCGGTGCCAAACGATGATCCCCTAGATGGTCTTAAAATTTGTCACCGACTTCAATATAGAAGTGTGATGTTGTCTGTACCTAGGTATTCTTATATTATTTTAAACTTTTCAGTGTTTTTGAAGTCGGTTTTTATTTTTTGTAAATATTTTTTATTTTTAACTTTTAAGTGAAAGGAACCCTAAAATAATATAAAGGAAATTTGGGATTTCCCTCGATTTTCATAAAATCCCATCATCAAATCCTGACTTTAGTCATCTTGGGGCCACCCCAGGAGTATACTCTATTGAATACAAAAGGAATTTTGAAAATCGGTCCACAAATTGGCGGAGTAATCGCGTAACATACACACAAAACATGTTGAACACACCTAAAACTTTAAGGGTTTCCCTCGATTTTTATGGGATTCAATCATCAGATCCTAACTTTGGTGACCATGGGACCACCCTTGGAGTATCCTCTATCGGATACAAAAAGAATCATCAAAATCGGTTCATAAACGACGAAGTTATCCGCGAGCAAACATAAAAAGAAAACAAAAAAAAAGCATATACTCGTATACGGTCTGTTAGGCGGTCAGGCGCGGAAGTCTTTGTAAAAAAAAACTACAATTATTACACAGGGATATATTCCCGAAAAACTACAGTCACGACTAATATTAGGGACCTCACTTTTACTTCCTTATGACGCGGACGCGGCTCAAAGACAACTCTTCTTTGTAAATGACTGCAATTGCTTTTATTCAAATTGAAATTGCAAGTTAAGCATTTCCGTGCCTACTATTACCGTTCAAAACAGGTCGAATTCAGTAACCTCCTTTTTTCGAAGTCGGTTAAAAAGGTTTATTTTTTGCCACTCCTAAATTTTTTAGTAGCACAAAAATAAAGAAGAGTTTGTGTGTTTTGCAACGCGAACTTGCTTTATTTTACAACTGCACAAAGCTTTACTTACTATTTGCAAACTTTAACTTCTATATAAAAACGAAATGCCAGGTAAAATTTAACGCTTTCTGGGGTCCGCGAGAAATTCCCTCCTGTCAGGCGAAAATGACTCCACTTTGGTTCTCGAACGTGTATTATTTAAATTTTTCGGACATCTGCTTTTTATTACATAATCCTGAAGTTTGAATCATTTAAAACGCTAGAGTAGCACTCCAGAGTGGCAAAAACGCATAGTATTGGAAAAAAAATTGAAAATCGGATTTTTTCCGGATATTTTTTTTTAAAAAATTCCTTTTCTAAAAGCAAATATATTTCAAATATATGTTATATGTGATTCGAAAGCACTTTACAAGCTTGATCTTTAAGAGCTATTAGCGACCTTGTAGCTGCCTTAGAAGAGGAGAAATAATTTTTTTTTTTCAGTTTTTCTATTTTATTTTATCTTTTAGATAATTCACCGTATTGGGAAAAATTATACAAATGAAAATGAAGGTCCTATAATATCCTTCTACCTACCACAAAAAAATCACGTCCAAATTGCGTGGATTTTAGAAGTTGTGTTCAATTAAATATTTCGATCAGGCTTGTCACTTTTTAGAATTTTCAATATCCGGAATTTTGTCTAAGGTTTTATATAATGTAGAAAAATTATATAATGTAGAAAATACATAATTTCATTGTTTTAATTAATTATGCAATATGTGAAATTAAAATTCTAATAAGCACCTAAATTTATGTCAAACACAACTTATAAAAGGTACTTGGAGAAGTAAAAATGTACAAATTCCATTGAAAATTGATGGGCAACTACGGAACCCTACATTGCGCGTAGTCCGACGCGCACTTGGCCGGTTTTCAGAATCAGAATCTTTATTTGCAAAGAACATGGTTTTTACCCATGTCACCATGTAACGCATCACTGAAATAAATCCACATATTTAAGTACATTCACTTAACAAAATTAATGTTAATTTCAGAAATAAATAAATAATTTAGTGGAACAAAAACCTCGACTGCGCTTAAAAACAAATTTACACGGGCGAAGCCGCGGGTAACAGCTAGCATTGAAAATATTATATATCCTATGATTTATATATTTTAACTTGAAAAAAAAATAGATTCCGGATATTTATGAATTTGTGAATAGTGTCAACCTTAATGAAAAAAAACCCGGATATTTACAAAACAGGCTGTATAATATAGACTCCACGCAATTTGGACGTGATTTTTTTTGTGGTAGGTAGAAGGATATATGACCTTCATTTTAATTTGGATAACATTTCCAAATACGGTGGATTATTTTAAAAATAAAATAAAAACGAAAAACTGGAAAAAAATTATTTCTCCTCTTCTAAGGCAGCTACAAGGTCGCTAATAGCTCTTAAAGATGAACAGGGTGTCCACTGCTAATGTTCAAAAAAATTCCCTGACTTTTCCCTGACTTTCCCTGACCATTTTTCAAAATTCCCTGACCAACTATATTCATTTTACAGAAAAATAAAATACAATACTTTTTTTCGAAAATCATTAAGTAGTTTTGTTGCAATTTTCAGACCTATATAAGTAATTAATATTTTTAGGCACAGTATTTTTACACTGTAGAAAGTACACTGGCGAAAAAAAAACCGAGCCACTCTTAACCCTTAAGTTCAAATGCAGTTTTCTTCAAATGTTTGTACGTTTGTTAAATAAAAAATATATCGGCAAAAAGGCTCTTATTGAATACTAAGATAATAAACACAATCGCTTTTCATTATTTTTTTAAAGGTTGACTTCTTCAACCTATGTCCACCCACTGCCGTCTCCTCCATTCTGCGCCATTTACTACGGTGTCCAGTTCTTGCCCGCTGTCTTTGTTATGTCGTCTGACCAACGAGCCGACTGTCGACCAACGTTCCTTCGTCCTGTTCTGAGGAGCCACTCCCATTCGATGATCTTATTGCTCCACCGGTTGTTGATCCTGCGGGCCACGTACCCTGCCCATCGCCACTTTCTACACGCAACGACACGAGCCACGTCGATCAGTTTGGTGCGCTTGCGTATCTCCGTTTTCCGGATCCGATCCCGCAGAGAAACCCCAAGCATGGCTCGCTCCATTTTTTTTGTGCTACCTGTAGGGCGTGTACGAGTATATGTTGCCTAGTCAGGGTCCAGTTCTCAGCCCCATACACGAGCACCAGTAGGACGCATTGCTCGAAAGCTCGGCGCTTAAGAGATACAGGTATCTCACTCCCAAAATGTGGGACATTTTACTAAACGCGCCCCAGCCTATAGTTTTATTCGGCGTTCTATTTCTTGTGTTTGCCCACTTTTTTCAAGAGTAAGTAGCTGCCCCAGATATTATGTAGTGATCAACCTGCTAAACCACGTTTCCCGCAATCATTATGGGGCCTATGTTCGGATCCCTGGCCATTGAATTTCATTTTTGAGGTATTCATGCGAAGTCCCACCGACAGTGACATGTCATAGAGTTCTTCCAACATAAGCTGAAGATCTGCAGCCTTCCTCGCGAAAATGATAATGTCGTCTGCAAATCGCAGATGAGTTAATTGCTCTCCGTTTATGTTGATACCAGACCAGTCGAAGAGCTTAAATGTATCTTCCAAGCACGCCGTGAACAACTTTGAGGTGATTATTTTACACACCTCTTTTAATAGGAACACGATCGGAAAGGTCGCGGAGTCTCACTTGATTTTAATGACTTTTCTGCGTAGTTGATTACTTTGTCATTAGTCTTCAGATAACGGTTGTTTTTGTTGTTAAAAATAGATAATCCGCTCCAGGAAGCTACTCAAGCTGTCGCATTACTTCAATGGAGCCTTAGTCATCGTCGGATTGCTCAAATGTTAAGGTATTTTTTGATGTAGCGCGTCTATAGAAGATACCTCGAGACTGGAGCCTTCGATCGACGCGCTGAAACTGACAGGCCACAGGCTACAGCCTCAGCAGATGATCGAAATGCATTTGAATGTCCCGAGGAATCGGCGTCAGAACGCAGTACAGGTCCAACAACAGCTTCGTGACGAACGTGGAATGGCCATAAGCGCACGTACAGTCAGGAGAAGGTTAGCCGAGCGCAATTTAACATCTCAAAGTGCTCTAATAGGCTCAAAATTAACTGTAGCTCACCGTAGAGTACGCCTTCAATTTGCTCGTGAGCATATAGAATGGACACTGGATCAATGGGCGCATGTTCTTTTTTCTGGCAAGACAAGAGTGTCTTTACAGCAGGCGTAGCACGGGCTGCCAAGAAATTTGTGATAAGACTCAGTGACACGTATCCCTTGAGGAGCGTCAAGAGTTTTTATCATGTCAGTCACACTAAGGCTGCGTTCCGAAAATCAATAAGAGTCACTATTTGCGCGCTCAAACGCGTCCCGAAATGTTGTGAGTGTGCTAATGTTAGCCGGCATGAAGAGTCACATGACGTCATCGTTAACGTCATATAGAACTTACGGCGCTAATGCTCTGGAGTGAAATTTCTTTATGCGAACTGTCAGTCTGACGTTCGATAATTGTGTTTTCGTTTCAAAATGAATGTACATGTTCTACCGGACCGAAATCATAAGCATACTAATAGCATTTTCAGTGTTCTCTTTAATTTGGAAAAGGTGATTATAATCGTTAGCACTGTAAGCGCTGTTATCGAAGAAACTGTTGCTTATTATGGCTCCATTAGGGAACCTCCAACATGGTGTGGGGCGGCATTTCCCTAACAGCATGAACAGGGATGGTTTATATCGAATCCAATGTTCATTCACGCGGATTGGCTACAGAACGATATGTCCGTGATGTTCTTGAAGATCATGTGGTACCACTACATACCTTACTCAGGATGTGTTTAAGATGAGATGTTTCTAATGTGCATGCTAATGCAAAACCATATACAGCGAGAATTGTTACGCAATATTATACTCAAGGACGTTGGCATTCGTGTCATGGAGGCCAGCACGGAGCCCTGATTTGAACGCCATCGAATATCTTTGGAACGAATTAATACACAGGGCCTATGATAGGGCTCCGGCTTTTTCAAAACCTTATGGGCCCAGAATGGTGATAGAAGAAGAATGGAAAAAACATCCTCCAAGACGTGCCGCGCGGAAAACCGCTTCTTATTAGTTTTTGAGACTGCATCAAACGAGCTCGAGTCGTTCGTTGGGACGTTGTTTTGTTTCGGGGATTTGGCTCGCGCAGCACATAGGTACCTACGTAAAACGGACGACTTGTATAGGTTTACAAGAATGAATCCGCCGCGGGCTGTTTGAGGTAGATCGCTTACCGCGCGTGGCAGCTACGTTCTGCTAAATTATTATCTAAAAATTGGCTCGCGCGGCAAATGAACGTCTACCTCGGTCGAACATTGGCTCGAGCGGCTGAAGCGCGTAGTTTACCTTAACGATACTACTTTTATCAAAATTGTGTTCATACATTTGAAGGAAATTGCATTTGAACCCAAGGGTAGGGGTGGCTCGGTTGATTTGTCCGCCAAAATTATGTTATAATGTGCAAACGTGGACAAAAATAATTCGATAATCAAGATTTAAAATCATTGGTAGAATGATTTTGGTAGAATCATGAAGTAAATATATTCCTCATTTGACAATCACTGGGAAATTTGGGGATCAAACAGTGTAAAATCCAAATTTTTCCCTGACTTTCCAGGTAGCCCCTCGATTTCACTGACTTTCCCTGACTGCTTTGAGCTTCCCTGACTTTTCCTTGACTTTCCCTGACTTTCCAGAATGTGGACACCCCATGAAGCAAATACAAAGAGGAGGTGCCCTATCGCGTTTTCCGTATGAAATCAAGTGAAGCCGGAAATCGGGGTGCGGGGGGAGGGTGCGCGACGCCACTGTCACCTTGTAGCGAGTAGAATTACTAAAATGCCAGCATTATTGACGTTAACATAAAAGTTCCGCTATACATTACTAGGTGGCAGTAAAAGATACATTCGTAGGAGAAAGATAATTATGTTAAAAGATACATTCGTAGGAGAAAGATAATTTATTAGGTGCTGTGTCAATATAATCTAAAAATAAAAATCGTTAAAACTGCTTATATTATAATTCACGTGTTTTGTTTTCGCCCTTAATACATCCTACGTTTTCGTTAGTATTTTTACTCGCCACTAGAGGGCCTTTTGTGCTTTATCGGGACATTGACAGAAGCGTCCATGTGGCGTCGAACATTCTAGAAGCAATACGTCAAGTAATAAATTAATAATGCTTGTTTAATGTACTTACAAATGGAAAGAGATATTTTTTTCGTTCACTTTGTTTCTGTCGTCTGTGTAACTTTTGCACGATAGAATACAACATTTCATTTTGTATTTAGGTAATTTAAAACTAAAATAAAAGAAGAACGTACGACGTACTAATCCGACAGATAAAAAGATCGACTGATGTCAGCGCCTCTGGCGTTAAGTAGCTAAAACTAAAAATGCGTGACGTCAGGACTTTGGTGATAGGAGCTGGACCTAGATGCTTATAACATCTCCTCTTTGTATTTGCTTCATGGGACACCCTGATGAAGCTTGTAAAGTGCTTTCGAATCACATATGACATATATTTGAAATATATTTGCTTTTAGAAAAGGAATTTTTCTAAAAAAATATCCGAAAAAAAACAGATTTTCAATTTTTTCCAAAACTAAGCGTTTTTGCCACTCTGCCCCCCTAGCACGTCCACCAAATCACGATATGATAAAGTGATTTATCACAGTGAACTGTCAAAATACAATAGGGTTTCGTCATATTTTGATAATTTACCGCGATAAATCGCTTTATCATATCGTGTTTTGGTGGACGTGCTACAGGGGCTGGAGTGCTACTGTAGCGTTTAAAATGATTCAAACTTCAGGATTTTGTAATAAAAAGCAGACGTCCGAAAAATGGGTTTAAATAATACACTGTGGAACGCTATCAATTACTTGTTCTCGAACGCACCTTAAAATGAGAGAATGTCTGGCAGAAAGTGTCAAATATGTATATAGCGCCATCTATCGTGCTCTTGTATAACTACATAAATCTATGTAATCACTGCTGTGCATTCTGGGAGCGTGTGTGCTTTGTTGCTTTTAAAAATATCGACAAATTTTAGATTTAATACAGCTCGCTCCATCTATTGCTCGTGGTTATAACTAATTTTAGAAATGTTAGACATTGACAATCCTTTCTTTATATCATCCTTGATATCAAGCCAAAATTACAATATGTCGACGTTAAAAAAATATAATTATTGTTAAGCAATGTCAAAAATAAAGCAATGCTTACGTCACTAATGTCAAAAATAAAAATTCTAAATGTCAAAGAGAGAAATGTTTATCCGTTTTAATCTAAGCAATAGCAAATTGGCACTCATGATAACATTTTAGAGAAATCAAACTAACGGCAATGTCAATCAGAATAACAGACGATAATAAAAAATGAGTATTAAATCAGTTCAGGTAAATACTCTTCAACACAGCAATATCCTTTAGCCAACAATGTGTTTAATAATACCTCTTTAAATTTTACGTGTGGGACCGGAACCATTTGTCGGAGTCACTATTAAAACAGTCAGCAGTAGGTACGAGGCTAAGAGCACACTCGCAAAGGAGGTACTATCGCGCGCAGTTCCGCCTGATCACCGCTACGCTCATTTTCGTTTGCACTAGCGCTCTCTAGCGCCATTCCGTCGACCTCGAATAGACATGGAATAATGAAATAAAAGATTCTTCTTCGGCCTGCCGCCGAGCCGCCGAGGAACCCCCCAACGCCGATTAGAGAGAGAAAGAGTATTTCTTTTCTAATAGGCCACAACTTAAGGGGGCGTAGCCCGGCGCTTTCGCACAATTCAAGCGAATAATTTTTTAAATGGTCAGGCGGAAGTGCTCGCGATAGTACCAGGGAGAATGGGCCAACCCAAATTGCACACGAACGTGCACGCACGCGCACGCACGCACGCACGCATACGCACACACATACCTGTAGACCCGCACGGGCCGGGTCTGCCCCATGCGGTACACGCGGTCGGCGGCCTGCCTCTCCAGCTGCGGGTTCCAGTGCGGGTCCAGCAGCAGCAGGTGGTTGGCGCCGCACAGGTTCAGCCCCACGCCGCCCGCGCACAGCGACAGCAGCATCACCTGCCCCACCACACACCGCATCACCGCATCACGTCATCACGTCAACATAGAGCCCGACCAAGAGAATAAAAAACCCTCGCGATATTGCGGATAACTATTAGAATTAATTTCTTTAAATGGCAACAATATTTAAGATGTTATAAATGTTGATTATTGTCGCACAGACTAGTAAGTTACCATGTCATTGTAGTCTGTCAATGTGTTTAATTGTAAGTGGTCTATTTCATGTAGGTCTGGGTATTGCGAGTTAAGTTTATGGCAAAATGCCGAAAATTATTAAAGTGATAATGGCGACAGTAATAGCGAAATATACAACTGTCTGACAACTGACAATGAGCCCGATAAATTTCGATATATCTGAAATTGAATCAGTACAATTGTCATACGAACATGTTGAGTATTTAGACTGTGAGTTTGATGATTAATAAATATCTAATAATGAAATCGTAAATATGTGTTTTTTTAACAAATCTAAAGCGGTGTACAGTGTGTCGTTACCCGCGCGGGCCGCGCGGGGACCGGCACGCGGCCGCCGAGGGTGACGCGGGGCACGGCCAGCCGGCGGTGCGGTGTACAGTGTACAGTGCGCGGTGTGAGCGTGTCGTTACCCGCACGGGCCCGCGCGGCTCGTTGAGCGCGGCGACGGCGGCGGGCCGCGCGGGGACCGGCACGCGGCCGCTGAGGGTGACGCAGGGCACGGCCAGCCGCGCCAGCTCGCGCTCCACCAGCGCCAGCACCGACGTCCACTGCGACACCACCACCGCCTTCTCGCCTGCGCCCACACGTTACATTATACTAAACTTAGATTGAAACAAAAAAGGGAGGATACGGCACCTCGTCACGACAAGTGGGATTGCTAAACTGCGTCCAGCTGACGTTCAGTGTTGACGGAACCATTATTAGGTGTGCGCAGACTGTGTCACTACATTGAAATTTGGTTTGTTTTTGTTTATTTGACACGTCTTAATCACTCAGGGAAACAAAAAAGTCCGTAGGAATTACTTTCCATGCGTAAGTACTCAATTATGTGTAAAATTATCATCAACATCATCATTTCAGCCAAGAGACGCCCACTGTTCGGCATAGGCCTCCCCCAGGGATCTCCAAACCGATCGGTCCTGCGCCTCCCGCATCCAGCGGCTTCCCGCGACCTTCACCAGATCGTCGGTCCACCTTGTGGGGGGCCTACCAACGCTGCGTCTCCCGGTACGCGGCCGCCACTCAAGGACCTTTCCGCCCCAGCGGCCATCAGTCCTGCGAAATGTCTCCTGCCCACTGCCACTTAAGGTTTGCAATTCTTTGGGCTATGTCGGTGACTCTAGTTCTTTTACAAATCTCATCATTTCCGAAATCCCGAGCATAGCCCTCTCCATTGACCTTTGAGTGACCTTAAGCCTTCTTATAAGACCCATTGTAAGTGGCCACGTCTCAGTTTCGTACGTCATCACTGGCAACACCCACGAATTGAAAACTTTCGTCTTGAGACACTGCGGTAGATTGACCGAGAATATGCTGCGTAACCGAGTTGGATTCGTCGATTTACCTCTTTTTGGAAGTTGGATTTACCGAACTGAACTATTTGTCCTAGGTAAAGATAATCAACAACTTCCAATGTAGAGCCTCCAACCTTCACAGGAGTGGGTACTACATGGGAATTCACCATAATTTTGGTCTTATCCATGTTCATTTTAAGACCCACTTGTTGGGAAACTCTACAGATGTCTTCGAGCATTGTGCCTAGATCTTGCACGGTGTCAGCCACGACTACGATATCATCGGCAAAACAAAGGTGAGTCATGTACTCGCCGGTTATGTTGATGCTGAGTCCTCTCCAGTTCAAAAGCTTAAATACATCCTGCAGCGCAGCTGTGAACAGTTTCGGTGATATAACTTCACCCTGTCTCACACCTCAGTGATCAATGCGTTCAACACGCGAAGCAATCACCGATTAGTAAGGGGCGCATTGAATCTCAGCATAAAAGCGAGACGGTATCGACTGTTGAAGTCTACGCTACGGCTACGTCCCGAAGCCGTCCAGATCCGAAACCCCGAGCGCTTTCAACTCAATTGTAAAATTATAATAAACTTAATTCGTTTAGAGTAGTTATTATCGCACCCTAGTAGTTATTATCTACAACGGCGGATCCTGAATTTATTTCTGAGAGGGGGCCAAGAGGCAAGTGTAATTATCGGGATGAACAAAACCTACCACAATAATAGTAAGAAATATATACTTGTAATATCAAATAAGGTTGTACGAGCTAGTTTAGCTCGAGAGAGATGTAGTTGGAGCACGCAGTGGAAGACGTCACCAAGTTAATTAGAAAATAACGTAGACGTGTTCAGTTCAACTGTTTATTGCGTACTAAAATCGTTTACAAATAACAATACAATATAAGGCCAATAAATGATTTTCATTGCTCTGTATGGACTCTATATCACTGTTATATTTTTCTGCAAAACTTTGATCCAAAATTCCAAATAAACTATTAGCTATTGAGCCTACTCCATTAATGAGACCTCGTTTCCTCCTCTCAGTTAGATGTTTTTGCGGAGCAAGCAGTATACTGTTGTAGTAGTGTATCAATTCCATTTTGTGGTATAGCTGTTCCAGAGTAGTCTGGCAGTATCGAGGATCAGTTTTCTTGGGTAAAAAGCTTTGTTGAATGTTCTTGGAAATGTAGTTAAAGTAGTATTCGGCTTGTTTTGTTCTTTCTTCGCAGTTTTAAGGCTTTCGTATGCCATGAATTTGCTTTCCAAGAAGAAGAGGAAGTCGTTCAAATTAGGTAGATCCCTGTGATTTGGAAGTTCCTTCACATATTCGTTGAGCGTGTTGGAGTCGAGTTTCATACTCATAACATGAATGATCAGAGGATCCCAGGTAGATGTATCTATGTGTATGTTTGACAGTCCATTCAAACATTCATTAATGACGTCATGCATTCGTTTCAGATTGTAGGCATCAGGCTGCTGAATAGTTGGTAAGTTGAGCATGGTGTTGACGTATGAGGTAAACTGTAGCCTCCTGTTATCATAGCGTTGCAAAAGTAGTTCCCAACATGATGTGTAGTTTTCTGCGCTTATTATATTGTATATTGTATGTTACTGCTTTCACTTAGTGATAATACATTGTAATTCTAAGCCAATACATTATTTCATTAGCATAGCTTATTGCAATCATACATCTAGTTAGATTTTTCAACAAATATAATTAGAAACTGTTATAGTATTGTTCAAATTAAGTACTTAGTAAACTAATTGTCTATCTTGTAATAAATATTAACATCGAGTGATTCAATTGTGACAGTTATTCTTAGTAACTATAGGTTGAATGAAGCAAAGACTAATTCTAGTGAAATACAAAATTTAATAAAAGGTTTCAGATATGAAAATTAAAAGAACGGTATTACAAAAAGTCTCTAGGGTCGTAAGTCCACACACTAAATTTAGTTCCCGCACTTTACAATAAAATACCACTATCCTGGCCAGCAGTAGCGTTCCGGAGCACGGAGATGTTGGACCAGTCTCTCGGCCTCGCCGCGTAATCTCGTCTTCAAGTGCTGCATTTTTTGTGCTTTATTCATTGATTTACTACCAAACGTAGATAACGCATGAACGATCGAAAAGTGGGCCGGTGAAGAACTGCTCAATCGTGACTCGTGCAGTTCTTTTCCATAGTACGTGAGTAGCTGTCGGCACGTCAACATGCCGAAGTGCTCATTCAAAAGTTGTGGAAACAATAGCCAGAAACGGCAGCAAAAAGACGGGATTTCATATTTTGCGTACGTAAACTCATTACACATCTTATCATGTATTCAAATATTCGATTTATACGTAAAAACCAATCAAAAACAATTATTTTAATCATGAACATGTTGCTTCGCGTCAGTGTCAGTACATCACAATCGTCTCGCTCGCACGGGCGTCGTATCACGATGTGTTATCTCATTCATGCGTTGGAGAGACAACGCGATAAGCATTATGTTTGAAAGTATAAAGTTGATATTTTCTTGTAGCAATTACTAAAACGTCGATTGATCCGTGGCTAGCTATGAAATGATGTAACTTCCCACGATTGTACTTAAAATAGTTGCCGTAATAATGCAGAATAAGGTTGAATTCGATAAATACGATACTTTCTTTATGGTAATTTTCATTCGGGAGTGCATATTCAAGTATATATCAGCGAGTACAAATGTATAGTCGATTAGGTACAGATTTCAAGCGCGTTTTTGTATGAAGCGCTCTATCTACGTTTGGTAGTAAATAATGGCTTTATTAATCAGGGGATTGTTGTGTATTGTTTCCAAGAAAAGATCTTTGAAAGAGATCCATTGCGTATAGCTGCCAGAAAACTCAGGTATTTCAATGCGCGGCGTTGCCCTTTCGTAGTGGCCAGTTGACCATATTCGGCTGTTAAGCATTCTCTTCATCCCGTCATATCTGTCTTCAATTTCAACAAACGTGGCATAATATTTTTCGCTACTCTTGCCCTTCAGTGATGACTCAATGTCTCAGTGATATTTTTCAATTTGTTCCCATTTTGATTTCAATATTGAAAGATGATCCTCTAATTCCCATTTCTCGGAAATTTCACTGATATCTATTTTTGACATAGCTCTGTCTATGGCCTTGAAATTATTTTCTTCTTTACTCAATAAGTTTTGAATTTTTTCAGTTGTATCTTCATCAATTAACCTAGTCATATCGAATTTCAACTCCTTAGTGAATTGGGCAAGTAAATTCTTCATATCATCCTTAGTAGTTTTGTACAAATTTTTAGTCTTTTCATGTGTTGTCCAAAAAGTAGGGAATATTTTTGTCTTCAATTTCATGCAAAAGAGTATTGTGTCTGTCAGCAAAATCCGCCCATTGTGATTCAAGCGAAGCAATCCGTTTAGTTAATTAATCTTGAGTTTTTCTTGCTTTCGAATCTTTCTTGTAGTTTGAACATAACGTTATGATGTTTTCGAAACATGCTTGTTGTAGCCTTAGATTATCCATAGTTAAGTTAATATAACAAGCGTCGATGGCGTAGTGCGTTAGGCTGTCACCTTCCAATCGGGAGGTAGTGGTTCGAACCCTGCCACGTACCAATGTGTTTTCAAATTTTGAATTCATATGTATGTTTATTCGACGCTTTTACGGTGAAGGAAAACATCGTGAGGAAACCTGCACACACCTGTGAAGAAAGAATTTCATTACAGGACGTGTGTGAAGTCGACCAACCCGTACTTGGCCAGCGTGGTTGACTAAGGCCTAATCGCCCTAGTTTAGGGTAGGCTCGAGCCCCTCGGTGGGGACGTATATTATGAGCTGTTGATGATGAAGTTAATATGTGCGTCTTCACAAAATAGTTGTAAATATAAGTTAAGTTAAGAGCTTGACCTTGACACGCAGTTCACGTTGAAAAGGATTAAGCTTCAAGTTGTATTAGTGTGCTAGTTTAACACGAAAATTAGATACCTTCCAAGTTCTTCACAAGAATGTAGCTCGTGGTTTCCAGTTGACACTGTAGACACTTGAAATGGTCGCTGATTGTCAGTGCTCAGTGCTCTAATGAACCCGTAACAGTATGTGCACCTTCTCAATTCGCCTGGTGAGACCCGCTTCTGGGAGGCCAGACGAACCGATTTGCTACTATCACAGACACAACAAAGCACCAAATCACTCAAGGTTCTCGAAGGACCAAAAAATGTACGAGCTAGTTTAGCTCGAGAGAGATGTAGTTGGAGCATGCAGTGGAAGACGTCACCAAGTCAATTAGAAAATAACGTAGATATGTTCAGATCAACTGTTTATTGCGTACTAAAATCGTTTACAAATAACAATACAATATAAGGAGAGCTAACACGCGCGAGCCGTAACTTGGTTGCTATGTCAGCAAAATAAATGTACGATGGATCGTACAAAGGTAAAGTAAAAAAAATTGATAAAGACTGTTTTCTTTTATGTTTCCTAATGAAAATATTCGATACTTCTTGCTCTTTGAAAATTTACCTTAAATCCGCCTATTGTTATCTAGTTACCCATTTCATATCCTTGTAGCGCCTAAACCTACAGTTTGTCTGATGGTTAACAATTTTGTAACTCAAGCTGGGCCAATCACAAAGGCCCAGCAGGCCGCAGATTGAGTTTATAGCTGGCCTAATGTTATAACGGGTGTAAAAAAACCAATCACAAAGCCGAAGCCCACGTATTGAACCCATGGTCAATATCATTTTTGTCTTCTAGACCATACCTGGGAAATTAATAGTTAAAGATATTTAAGTTCAAAGTGAAATTTCCTTTTTTTGGGTTTCTATACCAAAGTGTTTGGAACATTATTTGTTAATTTTCACCCAAAGAAACATCAAAGAAAAAATCTGTATTTGTTGACAAAAAAAAAGTTTTTAATTTACAACGCGCAATGTATTTGCAACGGACGCTGTCTATTGTTGCCGCGAGCAACTGACTCACGCAGAAACGATATCCGTAGCGCGCGAGCGCGCGTTACATTGCGTAGTACTTTTAGCAGTTGTTTTATAAAAACTAAAAATAAATTTCGTTTCCCATCAAAAATATTTTTTTTATATAAGTAAATTTTAATGGTCTGAATGCGTAGACGCGGGCTTTGTTTTTAGTTTTTTTACACCGTGTATGTTGGTTACCTGGGTTGGACAACACGTCCTTCTGCAGGCAGTCCATGACGGCGGCTATCTTGGCGGAGGGCCGCGAGAGGTCGAAGGCGGGGTTGTTGGCGCTGAGAACAGACTTGATGGCCTCGGCCACAGTTGTGCCCTCCTCTTCTTGGTTCTCCGTCTCTTCTCGGTCGTTCTGTGATATCATACAAGAGATCAGGTGCCTTGGTGCGGTAATGCATCAATGGCGTGTCAATAACGCTTCAAACGCACTGCTTTTTGAGATATTTATCGTCGGTTAACCGATAGCTAAAGCGTTTGTCACTATACTGACTTATCAAAAAATTGTAGTACAAATTGTGCATCTAGCAGCACGATAGTCTCTCAACCACCCTAAGGTCGACTGGTAAAAAATGCCTACGACGGCATTAGGCCCACCATTATGCCTGCGTGCACGGTTGGCCCCGTGCACGCCGCCGTAAGGCCCTCCGTCTGGGGATTGCCCTGGTGTTCTCGGGCAATCCCCCCATTGATTTACTACCAAACGTAGATAGAGCACTTCATACAAAAACGCGCTTTAAATCTGTCACCTAATCGACTATACATTTGTACGCTGTTAAATAGGTAGTTGAATATGCACACCCGAATTAAAATTACCATAAAGAAAGTACCGTATTTATCGAATTCAACCTTATTCGTTATTATTACGGCAACTATTTGAAGTACAACCGTGTGTAGTTACATCATTTCATACCTAGCACATTAAATTTGACGTTTTAGTAATTGCTACAAGAAAATATCAACTTTATACTTTCAAACATAATGCTCAAAATTGCTTATCGCGTTGTCGCTCCAACGCATGGAAAAGAACTGCACGAGGCCCGATTGGGCAGTTCTTTACCGGCCCACTTTTCGAACGTTCATGCGTTATCAACGTTTGGTAGTAAATCAATGAATCCCCCCTTGGCGATATCCCGACCAGTTGGTCCGACCAGTTGGTCGGGCTTGCCCGGGCGCGTGGGTAGTGGAGTCGCAGTGTGGACCTTACCTAGCGCACCCAAAAGGGCAGGGAGAACACCGGGGGGTTTTAGTGGGTAGGCCTGGCACTCTGCCGGGAGAGCCCCACACACGCTCACGTCTAGCCAACGGCGGGTACGGTGCGGTTACGCATTTCTCCCCGAGAAAAAAAAAGGCCCACCATTATACTATTTCTGTACATAAGAACTAAATATAACACAATAATAAATATTAATAATAAAAATATTCATTAAATTCAAGTTGATTTTAACGGGAGAGTAACATTAATACGTACAGATAAATAAAAACCGACTGATAAAATAAAAAGGTGCATGTGATATTCTATGTTTGTAACTGCACCCACAACACAGGAGAAAAAATATCGTAATAAATAATTTCAATCATAGAACCGAATTAATAAAAATATTGACCGCAACGGTGCTAATCAAAAATAATCATTCACGTGGACCTTTTTCGAGCAAAAGAGCTTCTTTCTTGGTCTCCATCGCGAGAGGCTCTCACACTTTCCACCAAAATGGGCTAGGCCAAAGTCACATTATGTAGACGAGAGACGAGGGAGATTATGCTTATTATTCGGTGAGTGCTCACCGTGGTCTTCTGGCGTGACTCCTCCAGGGAGAGCTTGTTGAGCTCCGCCATGAGGTCCTGGGCGCCGGCATCCTCGTCAGCTCCGTCGGCGCCGTCCAACATGGCGCCGATGAGGCCGCAGTGGCAGCACACCTGCCGCAGCCGCAGCAGCAGCACCAGGATCTCGTGCGCCTTCACCGGCTTCGCGCCTGGACCCAACGAGACGGGCTCAGTCAGAACTGATTAGGGTCGTGCGCTTGGGTACCTCCGTCTTACCTACCTCTGCCGCAAAGCAGCAGTGCTTGCATTGCTGTGTTCCGGTTTGAGGGGTAAGATATGGCACTGAAATTACTGGGTACCGTGACTTTACATCTTGTCACAAGTTGGCAACGTACACTGTGGCCCTCGTGGGGGTTGCAGTTTTACTGCGAATGTCACAGGAACCACATGTATTATAGGTGACTGTTACCACTTACCATCAGGTGGGCAGTTTGCTTGTTTGCCAACTTAGTAGCAATAAAAAAAGAACTGACCAACCCTCAATCTTCCTCCGCCGATAGACGACGATAAACGCTTCGATGTCGTTGTTGTTGTCGTTGTCGTTGTGAAAGACTTGGCTGCGGGGACTTGATACCCTTTGACTTTCTTGTTTTTTTTGTCGTATAATACTGTATTTTACTTATTGTAACGTTCAATTTTAAAACACTTTTTTTGTGGCAGAAAGACGCCAAATTAAGTGTAAGTTACCGTGCCATCTGGCTTTTCGTTGCACTTTGAAATTGTTTTTAATGAGCTAAGAGTAATTTTTCGAATAATAGTGACCATCAAAACACAATCACTCCGACAAGATTATTCTAAGTTATACTTTTGTATTGTGGATCTTTAATTACAACATTGTTTCCCCATTGCTTCTCTTTATTCCAAAACAGTTATTTGATCCCAAAACACAATTATCAAATGTCCGTTTGACAATTGTTCACTATCAATACATATATCTCATAATCTCAACCAGTTTTCGGTCACAATGGTCTATTTTAACAAAGGCTAAACACATGTGTACTAATAATAATTGTGCATGAATGTGTGCGCAAAAAACTCACTAACCCTTAAGATTCCCTCGTAACTATACGCTTGGTTTACACTTGCAACTTATGTATAAACTTATAAAGCTATGAAACTGTTTCTTACGTCTTCGAAGGAACAATTCGCTGGTTTGTGAGAATATCGACGTAACTCAAAATTCTGTCAAATTGAATTAAGTACGAGTATACCAAACGATCATAAATCTTTGATATTTTATCGTGAACAGAGACGAAACGACGATTTCGCGTCAAAATTTGTTAGAAAGAGGCAGCGTCATTATGCATTTCAGACAAAACACTAAAACGTAAATCATAAATACATACCCATCTCAGTTAAGCCGATGGCAACAGAGTGAACGCAGGGTGTGTTCTCATAAATACCAAAGTATTTAGAGTTTGATTGCAATAACAGCTGAAAATTTTTCAAGAATAGAGACTTATTTTGTGATAAGTCGTCGTTTTTAAATGACATAACTTAATGAATGTCATGTCATGAATAAAGACTGATGTCTGAAACGCCCCTTGGATGGTTTTTTTTATAATTTCAATAAATGTTTTTAACTATTTTTATGTGTTTCGATACTAAGATATACTTTAATCAGTAATGTCAAACCCTCAATAAATCATTTATATTTTGCGATATGCATTAAAGCATTTATAAAGAAATTTCAAAACGCCATTCTCTAAAATCAACAATTTTTAGTTAAGTCGCTATTCTCGTAAACCAGCGAATTGTTACTGTATGTATTGTACACACAGCAACACGCGAGATTTTACATTTTGACCTTGAAACTGTCGCGAAGAACCGCGACTAGCAGCACAAGCATATTCACACGCAGGAACACAACATGCCATTATTTTGCTGTGAGGAGGCGAACCATTCGCCTACCTTACCTTGTAGTAATGCGACCATTTTCTTGTGCACCTGGGCGTACGCGGTGTCCCTCTCTGGCGCTTGGAACCCATCGGCATCCGCTTGTTTCTCCGCGCGCTGGTGCAAGTACTTGGCGAACAGGTTCTTGGATAGCACTAACACCTAGACGACAATATTATTTTAACTTTTTTTTTTGAGGGACCAATGCTGTTAGTCGTAGATGGCTATTACAGCTTCACCTTGATTAGTTTTAAAGAAGGCGAGAACTTTGGTGGGTCCTCGAGCCTCGTTTGGCAAAGGAAACCTGGTGGATTTCTAGCTCAGAGAGGCATCACCTCGGGAATGTCCCGCTCTCTGAGTAGAGTCACCAGGCGGTTATAGCCGGTGCGGGGAGCGGCTGCAACGCGAGCGCGCCTCTGGCTCTGAGGCTCGAGTTCGTCGTGTAGTGGAGGGTTGGGAGAAGGGACCAGGCACATATCTGTACCTGGTATATCGCAAGCTGTGTAGACCGGGCCTTCGCACTCTTGCTCTAAGGGTGCGGTGTGTGGGACTAGTGCGTGGGTGTGCAGTGTTTGATAGTTGGTTGGAAGGCGGAGGGAGAAGTTCGTTCGCTCGTGTAATTGGGTAGGGGGGATCGAGGAGGATGTTCCTCGGTCGACGACTTATGGCCGCTATACTACTTAAGGGGGTGTAATGTGGCTAGGGAATTCGGGTGGACGGTGGCGCTAGCGAAACAGCGTTGGGACATTTCGTGAATGTGGGCCTAAACCGATGGGAGGTCGACGTCGTAATGAAGGCATTATTTTAACGCAAGTGGGCCTCTGTACAAGAACACTCCTGACCTTCGTCTCGCCTGATGGTAATTGATGGTACAGGCGAAAATTGAAGCTACACCTGGATTCCTATGGCATGGAACTGACTATGTGTGGGGTACCGAAAGGAACAAACTATAAGTTGCATTCAAAACTGCATAGAGTGCCTGGCTACTCTAGCTAGTGCGAGTTTTACCGAAGGCGCGTTCCAGATAGGAAGGGATTTGCAACATTTTTAGCATTAACGCGTTTTATTATCTTTTGATATTCACTTTTCGTGCTGGTTTCGTGTGTTTCATTGAACATATTTGCCATGAAAAATTTGCATCAAATACCCTATTAGATGGGTTGATTAGATGGGCTATTAGATAGGCTATTAGATGGGTTCTGATACTATTTTTGACAGCTTTGACATTGGAGACCTTTTTTAACCGACTTCAAAAAAGGAGGAGGTTCTCAATTCGATGCGTATTTTTTTTGTGTGTATGTTACGCGATTACGCCGCCAGTTGTGGACCGATTTTCAAAATTCTTTTTGTATTCGATAGAGTATACTCCAAGGGTGGTCCCATGGTCACCAAAGTCAGGATCTGATGATGGGATCCCATGAAAATCGAGGAAAACCCTTAAATTTTAAGGTGTTTCCAACGTGTTTTGTATGTATGTTACGCGATAACTCCGCCAATTGTGGACCGTTTTTAAAAATTCTTTTTGTATTCGATAGAGTATACTCCTAGGGTGGTCCCAAGGTCACCAAAGTCAGGATCCCATGAAAATCGAGGGAAACGCTAATTTCTCATAAACTAAACTCACATTCGGTGAGCTGGTATTAAAAAAAAATTAGGGTTTCTTTCACTAAAAAGATTTCATTCACTAAAAAGCTAAAAATAAAAACCGACTTCGAAAACACTGAAAAGTTAAATTTTAAGACTTTCTAGGAGATCATCGTTTGGCACCGACTTCAATATAGAAGTGTGATGTTGTCTGTACCTATTCTTATATTATTTTTAACTTTTCAGTGTTTTTGAAGTCGGTTTTTATTTTTTGTAAAATATTTTTTTTACTTGTATTAATAATATTTCCCAAAACTAACGTGAACGCGAATTTGGATGGGACTGAGACAGCGCCATCTAGTAGCTATTAGATACAAATTCGCGTATACACGTTCGATGCGTGTGATCGAGTAACACTCGATATAACTCGCACTCGCACTCACGGTATAGCTTGTATCAAACGGGAATGTAATAAATATTGATTCATTTTTTGTAGGAATAAAATCGTTAGTCTCCTTTCAATGCTGTAATTTTAAAGAAAATATAATTTACGGATTGAATTAGATAATTTTTTAAAATAAAATAATGAAATGCAACATCAAATCGGCTGTAAAAGCATATGAAGTGCTTAGTATAGTCGTTATTTTTAAACAAATGAGTACTGATTATGTCTCTCGCACATTTCCAGTATTGACAGAGTGAGATGAGTCATTGTTAAGGGCGGGGCCAACCCTTTGTTCTTGTTTTGAAATTCTAAAGGCCCGTTCTTATTGAATAAAATATTCTTAGTATTGATAACGTGAATCAATAGCAACGCAGTAAAAATTTTCAATACTTGTTTGTTAAAAAAACACGGACTATAGTTGACCACGTCAATACGTAACAATTAAAGCATATGAGTAAAGGTAACTAAGTGTTTTTGCTTTATTTTCTGGGTCTATATATTATTTCAATATCTATTGTAATATCCTTTCGATTTTTTGAAATATGTATGTACGATCGCATGAACGTACTTTCACAACGGACAAATATTTGAAACGGGACAAAACGGGAGAACAACAGAACAGCTAGCACCAACCTTCTGGTAGACGTTCAGCTCGTTCTTGCTGAGTGTGACCATCTTGAGGATCTCCGTCTTCTGGGGTAGGTCTTCTAGTTGCCCCTTCTCTTGCAGCTGCACCTTGGTTCGTCTCAGCAACACACATCGCATTATAGTGTTGAGCCGCTCCTGCCCGCCCTGGCTTTTGTTGTCGATCCACTTTTTCCACATCTGCACGAAGGCATAGACTATAGGTACTTATGTTAAATTGGACAAAGAATCTTTGTAAACAAAAATTTCAAGAAATAGATAAAAACTTTATTTACGACCCATCTTCATCACACACAAACATAGTGGTACAAAAAAATAAAATTACATAAGCATAACAATATAGTACCTAATTCAAACTACAATGTGTACGCTGCAGAAGTGTAAAAGGGTTGTATTTTAGTGACTGGATTTTGCTCACATCAGGATGTGAACAAAGCACTGGTATTCTGCTACAACGTGTCATGTAAAGTCAATATTAATAAAATTTGTACTCATGTGATTTCCTTAGATGCATACAGTGGTCATATTTTATATATATTTTTTATAGTGGACCTTTGACTACTGACTTTATTCCACCTGAGGATAAGTGGGAAGTGAAGCCCAAATGCGAAGGTATCTAGTTTAGGACAGAGAATACATCGTATGATATAGAAATGAGTTGCCAAATTTCTTAGTTCGCATTGGAATGGTAGTAACAGTAGATTGGCGACAACGCAGGCCAGCGCAAAGGAAAACTGTGTCATGCGGCAATGCTGTTAAGGCTGATTTACATAGATGAGTGAAGTGACAGTTTCCGCACAGTATCGCCATGTGATAATCACTGTAATGCGTTCTCTCCGTACGTCACTCGGAGCCCTGTCGTCACGGACACCGACAGGTGTGGTTGCGTTCGTGTAGAACGTACGAAATAATAATTATTACGGCGCAGGTACACTACTGGAACAAAGTGTTAATAGGTACCTTTTGAACGTCAATTGTCACATTTTTTTTTGTAAATCCCAAGAAGTTTTATCTGTCATATAATCAGACGCTTAAAGTTGAACGCACATATGTCCGCGCCGCATTTTCGGAATTCGCCGTATTAAATTATATTGTTACGTTTGTGGGGTGGGTGTTCAATAGAAAATTATGAGATAAGATTAAGCACTAATTAAGTTACTTCACTTAACACTGAAAACCACTTTAAGCACTATTGACACACAACACTTCACTATAACACGCTTCCAAGTCGCAGATGATCACTCCAAGTCACTTTGTATCGCTTGATCCGCTCGGTTCGCTCTCTTGAAAAGAACTGCCCGTCTGCATTCGTCTACGCGCTTATATAGTAGGGCTGACGAACATTCGGGGCATTCGAGAATGTTCCATTCTCGAATATTCCGTACCCAATCGATTGTTTATCTTCTCTTCTCGAAAGTTCCGTGGTACCCTTCGCGCTTATGTAGTAAGACCGGTGAACTCCCGACACATTCGAGAAGGTTCTATTCTAGAACATTCCGTAACCGATCGATCGTTTGTCTTCTAGAAAGTTCCGTTGCATTCCCGATTATGTTTGTCTTTATGGGCATGTTCTATCTCTGTCTGTCAGCACGCCTAGAAGATTCTAGATGCATCTCGATCTATCTTTTATCTCTGGAAGGTGCTTCAAAGGCCCACAAGGGGTCCTGAAAACGGGTTTTCAGGTTATGGCGTGGTTCGGTAGAGGGTAGCCTGAAACTGACTGAAAACATGTTTCAGACGCCTGAAAACAACGGCAACTTGGGTAAAATTTCGATATTCTAGTATGTGATAGAGCACCTCCTGAAACGCGCTGAACTGCGTTTTCAGGCTGCTGAAAACGCTTCTAAGGTCAAGAAAACCACGCCGGAAGTTTCTTATACCATCGGCGCAACACTACCCCCCTCTAAAACATGTTCGTCCCGAGCATCGTTAGAACCGTGATACCTGGCCAGTCGATTAACATGGACAATCTTGCTTGGACTGCGCTGATTCCGTTGTATGCGGTAGGTGACGTCGTTGATTCTGGTCACAACCTTATACCAATCTGGAGACAATTTCGACGATTTCCCTTTACATCGCATCGGGTTGTGCAACCACACCAACGAACCTTCTTCAAATCTCGCTTGATTAGAATTCCGGTCATATCGCGACTTTATTTTTGCATTAGCCTGAAGTCCATGTGCACGAATGTGATGGTAAACACGTTCCATTCGGTTTCTTAAGTCACTCACGTACTCCGTGATGCATTGTGGGGTATCCGGAGGTCGCCCTGTTAACAGGTCAGCAGGTAAACGAAGTTCTCTTCCGAAATTCGCACTTGCTGGCGTGGCAGCTGTGCTCTCATGAGTTGCCGATCTATATGACATCAGGAAAAGGGGAATATGTCTATCCCAGTCTTTTTGGTGGTTCTCCACAACCTTCGCCAGGTGTCTCTCCAATGTCTGGTTGAATCTCTCAACCATTCCATCTGACTGTGGGTGACATGGTGTAGTTCTCGTCTTATGAATCCCCATGATTCGGCATGTCTCTTGAAATACCTGGGATTCGAAGTTTCTGCCTTGATCGCTGTGAATTTCGAGTGGCACCCCAAATCGACTGAACACCTCCATTACCAACTTCTCTGCCACTGTCACAGCTTCCTGGTTAGGAATGGCAAACGCTTCAGGCCATTTGGTGAAATAATCCATCACTACCAAGATGTACTTGTTTCCAGACTCTGATGTTGGAAATGGGCCTGCAACATCTAAGGCAATCCTTTCCCAAGGTACTCCAATGTTGTACAGCTTAAGCGCTCCTCTGCTGCGTGTATGAGGACCTTTGACTGACGAGCAGCTTGTGCATTTCTTACACCAGTCTTCCACATCTTCACGGCAGTGAATCCAATAGAATCTTTGCCGAATTTTCAGCAAGGTAATTTTCACTCCAAGGTTATTCCATCGTGATAAAGTCTCAGCACTTTACTGACCTTCTTCTTTGGGACTATTATTTGCAAGTGCGCATCCTTGCCATTTGGCGACTCCCACTTTCTGCAGAGTACCCCGTTATGCATGACTAAGCTTTCCCAGTGAGCCCAGTAACTCTTCGTGACTGTACTCATCGCAGCTACTTCATACCACCTTGGCTTGGGTACTCCCGCCTGGATCCAATCAAAAATGGGTTTGATGTCACGGTCCTCTTGTTGAGCTCGCTGCATGACTTCATCACTTAACTCTTCACTAACAGCGGTGGTTCTCAACATCGTTACGCAGTCTTTGACCTCTTGTCTCTGACGAAGTTTACGGTCATCCTGACACGGTCTTCCTTCTACACCTCCTCTGATGACTTGTCAACTTCTGTCACTTGCCTGTGAGGTCATAGCGGGGGCATTTTGACTACTGACAAACGCTCGTCCCGCAGCTCTGGCTTTTATTCGCTGCGGCTGCAGCTTATCGGAGCCTGTTCGCCACGCCGTCGAGCCCATGTCTCGCCTCTTGTTCTTTTTCGGGCAACTAGATTGTAAATGGCCGCGTTCTCCACAGTGGTAACATCTCGGGCCAAATTCGCGGCGGGGTGCAGCCGGCTCCTTGATGGAAACTTCCCGTAACCTATATGACCTAGAGTCCTGGCGCACAGCTTCTACCTCTAGTGCATGGGCAACTGCGTCCTTCAGACTTCCATGGTGGCCCAACCGGACAGCAGCTCTCACTTCTAAGTCTCGAATCCCGTCAATAAAGGCCTGCACCAGCATGCTGTCCACCAATGAGACCAATGCAGATTGATAAGCCTTCCTGACCAGCTTTTCTATCTCCAGGGCCCACTGCTGCAATGATTCATTACGACCCTGGGTTCTGTCCTTCAGCTGGGCTCTGAAAACATGCTCCAAATGGCTGTCACCATAACGAGTTTCCAAAGCTTCTAGAAGGCGGTCATAAGTCCTGTCATTTCCCAGAGCCTCCAAGACTGTGAGAGCTCCTTCTCGCAGCGCCAACGTTAGTGCCGTTTTGGCCTGTTCTTTGTTCCATCCATTCGCCTTAGAAACGGACTCGAACTGCAGCTTGTAGGCAGTCCACGACGAGGTACCATCAAATGGAGGCACTTTAAATCTTCCGCCTACTGGTACTGGCGCCTCTAGTCCACTGGCCACCCCGTTGGCGACTTTTATTTCTAGCTTCTTCATGTCGTTACTTACAGCCGGTCCTCGAACTTGATTTCCAAATTGGTGAGATCCTCACGAACCTCCGACAGTTCCCGCTTCCATTGCTTTGCGGCCTCTTGAACTTCTCGGAGGACACTCAATTGTTCATCCTGTTTTTTGGCCTGCTCCGTCCGGAGGGCACAAAGTTGTTTCGCCTGTTGTCTGGCTTGTTCTTCTTGTCTCTTCGCCTGCTCGTCCTGGAGGGTGCATAATTGTTTGGCCTGCTCGTCACGGAGGGTGCATAATTGTTTGGCCTGCTCCTCTCGAAGGGCACACAATTGTTCCGTCTGTTGTTTGGCTTGTTCTTCCTGCCACTTGCCCTGTGATTTTATCAGGAGCAGGATTGTATTTAAATCTACTTGCGGCGGCGGCGAAGTCGCTGTAGAGGTACTTGCAGCACCCGCATGGGCTTCGGCAGCAGCCTGGCTTCACGTCTGGACCCTCTCCGGCTCCTTATCTCGCGGCGTAATCGGCATTTTCTATCCCACTTCTGACACCAAATGTTACGTTTGTGGGGTGGGTGTTCAATAGAAAATTCGCGAAACACCGACAATTATGAGATAAGATTTAATTAAGCACTAATTAAGTTACTTCACCTAACACTGAAAACCACTTTAAGCACTATTGACACACAACACTTCACTATAACACGCTTCCAAGTCGCAGATGATCGCTCCAAGTCACTATGTATCGCTTGATCCGCTCGGTTCGCTCTCTTGAAAAGAACTGCCCGTCTGCATTCGCCTATGCGCTTATATAGTAGGGCCGACGAACATTCGGGGCATTCGAGAATATTCCATTCTCGAATATTCCGTACCCAATCGATTGTTTATCTTCTTTTCTCGAAAGTTCCGTGGTACCCTTCGCGCTTATGTAGTAAGACCGGTGAACTCCCGACACATTCGAAAAGGTTCTATTCTAGAACATTCCGTACCCGATCGATCGTTTGTCTTCTAGAAAGTTCCGTTGCATTCCCAATTATTTTTGTCGGGTTTTCAGGTTATGGTGTGGTTCGGTTCGGTAGAGGGTAGCCTGAAACGGACTGAAAACATGTTTCAGGCGCCTGAAAACAACGGAAACTTGGGTAAAATTTCGATATTCTAGTATGTGATAGAGCACCTCCTGAAACGCGCTGAACTGCGTTTTCAGGCTGCTGAAAACGCTTCTAAGGTCAAGAAAACCACGCCGGAAGTTTCTTATACCATCGGCGTAACAATATGAAACCTCGCACATTCGGCCGCACAGTACGCGCCGAATTTCAAAAATGCGCTAGGTGTCCGGGTATTGAAAAACGTATGCTGCAGGCGTAGCATGGGCTGCCAAGACTGGACTCGAGTGACGCATTATCTCACAATATCAGTGACATAATCTCTGTGTCTTAAAGAGTAGCACGGTGGCGCGTATTAAGTGGGACTGACGTGGTAAAAATTTCTTCACGCTCATCAAGGGACACGTGTGACTGAGTTTTATCACAAATTTCTTGCTCTCCGACTGCTGCTACATCTTCTAAGGTATTAAAGCTCTTGCTACAACTACAGCAGTCGGCGCACATGCACGCCAAGAAAGTTGTGATAAAACTCAGTCACACGTGTTCCTTGACGAGCTTCAAGAAAATTTATGACGTCAGTCACACTAAATACGCGCCACCGTGCTACTCTTTAAGACATAGAGGTTATGTCACTGAAATTGTGAGATAATGCGTGACTCGAGTCCTGTCTTGGCAGCTCGGGCTACGCCTGATGATGTAGTCATATATACGGCGCGTACGTCGCGCGAGAATATGTGCGTTCAGCTTTATAACATGCTTTTTTCATAAGTAGTACATTCTAGATTGCGACTTTATTCAATACTAGCTGTGTCCGCGAACTACGTTTCGCCTTAATTTATTTTTTCCCGACATCTTCAACAAATATCGTTAATGTACATAGAAATTAATACAAAAACTTAAGAAATTGGCTAGACGACTAAAAATTTTTTTTTGCTTTAATAGAAGCTCATTCATATAATAAACAGAAAGAAAAAATTGGTTTTCGAATAACTATAAAAACAACCAAAATATAAGGTATAAAAGATTTTTCTCCGTCTCTTTCTAGCAAAACGGCATTTTACATGGAGTTTATATGGCCGTACTCAACGATGATGTCACGGTTGATGTCGGATCTCTCTGTCTAATCGCTTCAAAATTAACAGCTTAAAATGCTTGTATCTTATGTATTTCTAAGCCGATTTTAATTCTAATTTCACATGATTGCATCTTTTTCTACGCTATTTTAATATTTTATGTCGAGATGTGAAAAATTAGAATTCAGTCATCATCCCAATTATATATTACTAGCTTTCCGCTCGCGACCTCGCCCGTGTTATTTTTGTTTTCCCGTGGGATTTTTTTTCCCGTAGGAAAATTAAGTACCCTATGTCCATCGTCTGGTCTCGAACTGTCCCTATACCAACTTTCATCATAATCGGTTCAGTAGTTTCGAAGCCTATTCAATACAAACAAAAAAACAAACAAACAATCAAATCTTTCCTCTTTATAATATTAGTATAGAAAACCTTCCTGGTTCAATACAAACAAAAAAAGAAACAAACAATCAAATCTTTCCTTTTTATAATATTAGTATAGAAAACCTTCCTCGAGAATCACGCTATCGAGTGGCGAAAACCGTTTGAAAATCGGTGCAGTAGTTTTTTTAGCCAGACAGACAGACAGACGCGGCGGGGGACTTCGTTTTATATTATATCATAATATGTAAGGATAAGAACGTTTCGACGACGCGGTCGGCCGCCTCGCCTCGGCTCACCTGCAGCTCGTCGAAGGGCGTCAGCCGCAGGAACCTGGCGAGCGCGAACACGTCCAGGTCGCGGTTCTGCACGGGCGTGCCGGTGAGCGCCCAGCGGCGGCGCGCGGGCACGGCGCACGCGGCGGCGCACGTCGCCGACTTGTGGTTGCGCACCGCGTGCGCCTCGTCGAGCACCACGCGCCGCCAGCGCACGCGCATCAGCACGCCGTTCTGAGCGACAACACACAATATACATTTTAAATACAATTAACTCGGGTCTATTCGGGATTAATCGGGATGACTCCACGTGACCACGGCCTGATGTAATTCGGCCGAAACGTCGGGAAACAGTAAGTCAATATAGTTATTGTTTACCGCGAAATAGACCCGAGTTAATTGTATTTAAAATGTGTACAAATCGCGGAAGTCTAAAAACTTTGATAGCAAACACAATATTTTTTTTTTTTCTTTATGGATGGCCCGGCAAATGACCTCCCCTCCCGCCTGATATTAAGCGGCGAAAGAGGCCCAAATGAGTTGACAGATAGAGTAGGGACGACGTCCACTATCCTACCTGCCCGCCCCTTGCCGGCCCAAAAGATACTTTTTCACGCCTCTTTTGAAGGAACCCCATGTTGTAGGACGTAGGAAACACGTGCGCAGGTAGAAGATTCCAAATGTGGGACGAACGACAGAATCTTGGAAATAGTAACACATAATCAATATACAAAGAAAATGTCCTCAGCCCTCCCTGCACACTAACTTTTGTCTTAATTTTGGTTGTACAACATTCACAATGTTTGAAATTAACATTTTATTCATATGGTTATACTTATTTGTTAAGTAGTTACACAGATTCGGGCTATTTTAAAAAATCCTTCACAGTGAAATCTGCACAATTGTGGGATGGTTTGCCTCGAGATATCA
Organism: Schoenobius gigantellus; assembly: GCA_963935595.1. Lineage (NCBI taxonomy): Eukaryota > Metazoa > Arthropoda > Insecta > Lepidoptera > Crambidae > Schoenobius > Schoenobius gigantellus. Next base: position 4,071,608 of record OZ012557.1, read on the forward strand.
GACAGTCAAAGACACTTGCCATTTTTAAAAACAGGGTCCATAACCATCTCATGGCACAGTCACATTTATAGCTTGTTTTATTTACTTACTTGTATTGTATTCTATAACATTTTATATATATATATTTTTTTAAGGTATAATATTTGAATTTTTTTTTCATGTATTTATTATATAAATATGTATGTATTTGATTGTTAATTGTTCAATTATTCTGGTTTTTTTTTATGACGGCACACTGCCTTATATAAATAATTATCCGTAGACAAAGGTTGTCTGGAATAGATCGCTACCAGCGATAAGACCGCCTTTGCCCACATTAATTTTAAGAGTTTTGTGAGTGTTTCTGTTTTCTTTGTGTGCAATAAAGTATTAATCTATCTATCTATTTGTTATATACAATAAATCCATATACATGCTGTGTACACTATTTTTGGATTGCTATCTAAGTATAATTACTTTATTCTAATATGATATTTTTGTCATGATAGTAATCTGTTTATCTACCTATAGTAAATAAATAAATAGTACTAAAATACAGTAGGATCACTCTCGAAGAAAAGCCAAGCTTAGGTATGAAAATTTACCTACTCTCACGACCTTCATCTGACTGCACGGGAAATTAAAGTTTACCGCATGACACATCGAGTGTTCCAATTCCGTTACGCGTCGCTGACCCAACACCAATTCGGCGATAAGAGCGCAAGGTTCCCCGCACTCATCGATATGCAGTACTCGTTACAAAAATTACCGAAAAAAATCTAAATTTTCACGAGCAAGCCGAGCGGCAATCCTCAGCCATACACCAGGCCGGCCGATGCGCCGGCCAACCGTAGCTAGACAAACATTTAATTAAATCCTCAGGCTTCGAGACAAACATTTAATTAAATTTAACGATAATCGTAACCTCTGTGTTAAAACGCAACTTTCGACACCACTTGCGTAGCCGTGGCTCATCATCACAGCTCATATACTCGTACGTCCCCACCGAGGGGTTCGAGCCTACCCTATGTTAGGGTGATTAGGCCTTAGTCAACCACGCTGACCCAGTGCGGATTGGTACACCATTGAATTTCTTCGCAGATGTATGCAGGTTGCCTCACGATGTTTTCCTTCACCGTAGGCGCGTCAGACAAATGTTTTTTTTTTTTTTTTTTTTTTTATGTAAGGCCCGGCAAATGACCTCCTCCCGCCTGATGTTAAGCGGTGAAAGAGGCCCAAATGAGTTGACAGATAGAGTAGGGACGACATCCACTATCCTACCTGCCCGCCCCTTGCCGGCCTAAAAGATGCTTTTTCACACCTCTTTTGAAGGAACCCATGTTGTAGGATGGAGGAAACACGTGCGCAGGTAGAGAATTCCAAGTATGGGATGAACGACAGAAGAAGGAATCTTGGAATTTCTTGGTACGGTGTGAAAAGGAGGACACAGTGTACGGATGACTCCGAAGGCCCTTACGCGTGTTTCTGTTAAGGAATGGAGAGGGAGGGATAAGGTTAAAGAGCTCCTCAGAGCATTCCCCATGGAACATTCGGTAAAAGGCGCTAAGAGAGGCGATGTCACGACGAAGTTGTAGAGGCTCGAGGGTGTTAGTTGCCTCTACATCGCCAATTATTCGAATAGCGCGACGCTGCAATCTGTCCAGAGCATCGAGGAGGTACTGAGCGGAGCCGTCCCAAAGGTGCGAGCAATATTCCACGCAAGACCTAACCTGAGTTTTATACAACAGGCATAGTTGGTCCGGCGCAAAATACCTACGCACCTTGTTTAGGACACCGAGTTTCCGTGAGGCAGCAGTTATAACGGATTCGATGTAGTCTCTGGGGTTCAGATCGCAGCGAATGTTCATTCCCAGCAAGGTGATGTTACTCTGTGTGTGAAGGGTTGTGCCCTGAAGAGAAGGAGGGGGGAGGAAAGGTGACCTTTTCGCCGAGAACGCGCACACCTGTGTTTTCTTAGCATTGAACTCGACAAGATTGTTGGAACCCCATTCGGAGATGAGGTCCAGCGTCCTGTTGAGCTCAATGATAAGATTCTGCCTCTCCCTATCAATATTGCCACGAGCAGCCCCTGAGCTTCCGTGATATCCCCCATGCACTGTACTGTCATCTGCATAGCAATGTATACTTCCCAAGGAAAGCATGTCATTGATATGCAGAAGAAACAAAGTTGGGGATAGAACGGAGCCTTGTGGAACACCAGCATTCACTGCCACGAACCGCGAAGCGCAGCCGTCAACGACAACGCGAATTCTACGCTCGTGGAGGAAGATGGCAATCCACGTACAGAACTGAGCGGGCAATCCGTATGCCGGAAGCTTGGAAAGGAGAGCCTTGTGCCAGACTCTATCAAAAGCTTTGGCGATGTCGAGACTAATAGCCACAGACTCGCCGCGCTTATCGATAGATTCACCCCATTTGTGCAAAAGGAACGCTAGAAGGTCACCTGTTGACCGTTTAGGACGAAACCCATACTGACGGTCATTAAGCAACGAGTGACCTTCCAGGTAACGGATCAGCTGGGTGTTAAGGATCCTCTCCATGATTTTACACAAAATGGAAGTGACGGCTATAGGGCGATAGTTAGCCGGATCAGAACGATCTCCCTTTTTGGGAACCGGCCGGACATTGGCCTCTTTCCAAGATTTCGGCACACAACCAGCAGAGAACGACAGACGGTATAGACGCGTCAGGACCGGAGTCAACTCCGCTGCACACTTCTTAAGTACAATCGCAGGAATGCCGTCTGGTCTACTTGCTTTTCGAATATCAATCGACTGTAGCTCCACCCGCACATCTCGCTGTCTGATGCGGATATCGGGCATAGTGCTGCCACAATGGGACAGTGTCGGAGGTTGTGCACCACAGTCATCGATACGGGAATGGGCCGCGAAGAGTTTTGCCAGGAGGTCGGCTTTCTCCTGCGGCTGATGAGCAAGTGAGCCATCGGCATGTCTCAGCGGTGGCAGCGAGGGTTGGCAGAAGTTTGATTGCACAGCTTTGGCCAGGCGCCAGAAAGAACGGCTACCCGTAGGGTGCGCTAGCAGTTCCTGACCCACTTGTGCAATGCGCTGAGCGTCCGCTCTAATGTAAGCCCTCTTACACAACTTGGTGGCATTATTATAGGCTGTTTTCAGTAGGTTAGTATTGGGATCCCTAGAAGCTCGACCTCTGATCCAAGCGCGGTAAGCTAGCTGTACATATGAAATTCGAAACGAAAAACACATTTGTACATGGCGGGTCTCGAACCCTGATCCCCCGATTGGAAGGCGAGTGCCGAGTCCACAGCGACACCGAACAGTAGCCGTAGCTCAAAAAAAAATTGTCCCCATACACGGACGGGGACAGCCTGTGTGCGGAGTGCATCGAACGCGTAAACGCGAATTTGTATGGAATTAGAGCAGTGCCATCTAGTAGTCATTAGATGAAGCTGTCTCATTCCATAGCGGCTACTAGATGGCGCCGCTCTAATTCCATACAAATTCGCGTTAACGCGTTCGATGTACGATCGAGTAGAGCTCGATAAAACTCGCACTTCCACCTCTCACCTTCTCGTGGTCCCTGAGCAGGATGTGGTAGGTGGTGACGACGAGGTCGGCGACGGCCAGCCGGTGCGGGTGCGCGGCGCGCGCGGCGCCGTGGTGCAGCGTGACGAGCAGCGCGTGCGGCGCCGCGTGCCGCGCCACCTCGCCGCCCCACTGCTGCAGCAGCGACGCCGGGCACACCACCAGCGTCCCGCCCCGCACCACTGTACCACGAAATAGTTATTTTCACTACGAGTGCGGGAAGCCTGCGATGGCGACGAGTTCCGACAGATGTCGTCCCGAGCCGAAGGCGAGCGTTGACGGTCGAAACGAGTGGAAATGGCAGTCCCGCACGTGTATTGAACGACTATTTTTAATACAGTTGCGAAAAAATGAAACGATAAATGCGGAGCGATGTATGTACAGTCAGCAACGAAAGTCCATGAACACATCCAAATTTTCAAAACACCTGCACACTATAAAGGTTCATATGTAACTGAACAGGCTGTTGGACAAATCCCTGTAGACATTTGGGAATACCAAAAGTCGATGTAAATTATTTTTACAAAAGTTGCTGAACATGTTTAAGTACATAATTAGCCTGATCTGTAAAATATCAAAATTTGCTGAACAAGTCTGACTACATAAATCCACTGATATGTATACTACTCAAAACTTGCTGGACATATTTAATTACATAATTAGCCTGATCTGTTAAATAACAATATTTGCTGAACATGACTGACTATATAAATCCGCTGATATGTGTATAAATTTGTCGCCGGACCGGGGTCCAAAAGAAACGTTCCGAGAAACTTAAACAGGAGGTCGAGTTAATGTTTGTAAGTATTTCTGTTTTTTCTATAGAACAAAAAAAGGGGCTGCCGAGACCACCTACCACCAGGCAGTATACTGGAGAAGGAAACATCATTTTCTGGGAGACCTCATCCATCCGAGCGGGTGCTGATAGAATATGAATGTGTAGAGGATACATCCGTAAAGACCATACGGAAGCACAAAATCCAAGACCCACAAACATACACAGATGGCAGTAAAATTGATGAGTGGGTTGGAGCCGCCGTCTCGTGGTGGGTAGAGGGAAAAGAAACCGCCAGTTACACATTTAGTCTCGATCCCGCCTGTACGGTCTTCCAGTCTGAACTGTATGCTCTACATAGGGCGATAGAGATGGTCCGGAGAGAGGGTGTCACCTCAGCAACAATACTGAGTGACTCCAGATCCTCATTGGAGATCATCATGAACCCCAAAGCAGGCCATCAGCTAGTTCAGAGGATACATGAAGACATCAGAAGTATCAGAAGGAACGGTGGAGAGGTCAAACTGTTCTGGCTGAGAGCACACGTAGGCACAGCGGGAAACGAAAGAGCAGATGAATTAGCCAAAAAAGCAGCGCGGGTAGTAGACGGAACGCGGGACTACTGTGAGATCCCCGTGTCGTTCGTGATGAATAAGATAAGGGAGGAGACGATCCGAAAATGGCAGGATAGGTACGTTACCTCCTCTACAGGAGAAGTGACCAAATGGTTCTTTCCAGATCAGGCGAAAGCCTATAGCTGGGTCAGAAAAGAAAAACCATCACCTCGTCTGATACAAGTCTTCACGGGGCACGGGGGGTTCGCAAAATATCTGTACCGATTCAAACTCAAGGACAATCCATATTGTGAATGTGACCCCGGGGAGATTGAATCGGTATTGCACGTGATCCTGGACTGTCCCAGATTTACCAGTGCCCGCCATGACTTAGAACATAGACTAGGCAAAATAGTGATAAGAAAAGAGAATATCCATGCGCTACTGATGGATAAAAAGGCAAAACCACCCTTAGTGAAGTTTATAGAAATAGCAGCCGATCTGGCGACACAGCGTAACAAGAACTGTACTCCACCAGCGCAGGGGGGTGATGATGAGTCGGTAAATATGGCACCACGAACGCGGGAACCTTACGTGGCCCCAACGATAACGCACATGCAGTGGTTGAGCGACGGAGAAAAAGGAATAGTAGGTCTCCTCACAAGGGCTGTGGCGTTGTTCATGGACAGTGCAGGAGAAAGGATTGGCATTAGTTTCTGTATGTCCAGAACAAGGAAGCACGTTGCCATATCACCTGGCTTAGCAGTCCTGCTAAAAGGCAGCACTACCAGGGCGACCATTAAAAGAAAAGTGTTTGATGCAATGCCTGAGTTGATGCTCGCAGGGCAAAAATGCCGGATTGTACGTTTCAGGAATAAGTCGATCCTACTCCTGGACTGGCACATTGACAAGTCATCCTTTACTATAGCGGGGGAACTGCTGTTAAACATGGACGGAGACCCAAGAGTCATTAGCGTGGATGTCATGAAGGTAGATCTCGAGAAAGGGAAAGTGTCCGATTACACTCCCTTATTGGAGGCCTCCCGAAAACACAAAATTATCGTGTACGAGGAAAGATGCCAAAACCTCGACTTTCTGCTCAAAGACCACGAGCAGACTCCACGCAATGAACCAGCAGAAAGTGGCTCAGCCCGGGCCCAAAGGCAACACGAGGAGGCGATACAAGAAGCAAACGAAAGAAGACGCCTCCAATCACAAAGACAATCCCCGACAGACGACCTCGTCAGGGGCATATCTGTTGCCCTGGGCCAAGCTCGTCCTCGTAGAATAGGCAGTGAGACAGTACCGGACGTGGTCCCTAAACATAGAACGATCTCCTCACCCAAAACCACACTGGTAGACATGGGCAGGGTGAGACCGCCATCGAGAATATTCACTGACCGGGACGGAGATGACCTATCTAGAGTACCTGGAGACACTGAGGGCGACGCCGCAGGTAAAACACACCACCTGCAGCAAGATACTTGAGGCATTTCAGATAAAAGCCCGCATGTTACTACGAGAACTCCTGGACGGGGCGAGGGCGGAGGTGGTCTATAACAACGACACCGGGACTGTGGTGGCGGTACTCGCCCTATAGATAAAAAGCAGATGGCGGCGTACAGTGGCACGTCAGGCATGGTGCTGGTGGAGCAACTGAGGAAAGAAGAGCACTCACATTCTGCGCACCGATCGAGGACTCAATAGTGGTAATTGCCAAGTGCACCCGCTTCATGCTGGAGGACGGAATTCTAAAAACGGCGGAATCTGTGATTGGAACTTGGATCTCCGAACCATGCGGTAAACTAGCAATCAGATGGGTTGACGGTGTGCCGGGGTGCGGGAAGACCACGTGGCTCCTCAACAACTTCCAAATGAAGGAAGATATGATCATCACTAGCACACTCGAGACGGCAAAAGAACTGTCGGACAAAGTGACGACTCGATTCGGGGCGGTCGTGAGGGGGAAAATATTGTTTTTTGCCTCAGTCCTCATCAATGGTGTGGAAGCATCAAACGCCTTTTGGTGGACGAAGCTCACCTAGTCCATTTTGGAGCTATCATCATGGCAGCAAGGCTGACCGGGGCAAGAGAATTGGTACTAATGACCGATACAAATCAGATCCCCTTCATAGACAGAGACAACCTGTTCGTGATGCGTTACGGAAGCCCCGCCGCCATCACGTCGGTAACAGAAAAGCTCCTCTGCACACACCGAAGTCCGATGGATGTGGTGTATGCCCTCCATAACATCTACAAGGGTATTTACACATCACGGCAAGTGCTGAGGTCCATGACATGCAGAATGGCATCGGAGGCGGTGTTTCGAAGGGGCAACCCAAATACTCTCTTCCTTACCTTTACTCAAGACGAGAAAGAAGCGAATGGGAGGGAAGGGTTCGGCGCCGGAGAAATATCCAGACTGCTGACGATCCACGAAGCACAGGGACTAACGTACGATCACGTGGTTGTGCTCAGAGGAGCAGAAAGGAAGAACCCTGTCCACGATAGTGTCCACGTAATACCAGACACACGGTATCCTGCACCTACTTCTACCGGGAGTTGAAGGAGGACGACGCAATTAGACGTCTCATTACATCTCATAGCAACAGATGAAGTCGTCATGGAGTACAATAAAAAATGGTGCTCAGGGCCCTATCAAGCGGAGCGAGGCGGACCTTGGTGTAACTAAAAAAAATAATAAAAAAAACAGACGAAACATATGCTAAATATATTAACTGACCAAATCTTGTTAGGAGTACTGGCATAATAATTATAATGATGCAAAAATTGTGAAATAGTCCTTAGATAAAGAAAAATGTATAATATTATTAAAATATACACGGTGTTTCATAATAACCAATAAATAATCAATGCGTTATCTAAAACTAATTATTAAATTGTGTTTACCCGTAATGTCATTCAACCCAACATTTTCATGTAAATCATAGACATGATGATGATACTAAGATGATGATGATATGGATACGTATTTCTGAGAACACGATATCTAGGAAATAAATTTTAAAAAAATACTTTTGAAATTATGTTATAGACGTAAGTAGGTTGAATGATTGAATTCAGTCGTGTTGTTATCAAATATTTCAGTGATTGTCATCAGTCTTAATTCGAAAATTAGACCAGTCATGATCTAACAAATCACTTTTAAACGATACTACGTCGAACAACTTTTGGAAGTTTACTGTCCAGCCACTTTTGAAAATATAATGTCCGGCCACTTTTGGAAATATACTGTCCAGCAACTTTTGGAAGTTTACTGTCCAGCCACTTTTGAAAATATAATGTCCGATCACTTTTGGAAATATACTGTCTAGCAACTTTTGGAAGAGTACTATCCAGCCACTTTTGGAAATATACTATATAGCTACTTTTGGTAATTTATAATGTAAATGGAATTTTGTTTGTAACTATGATCAGTAACTTATGTACAATTCATGTGTCTAGTATCTTTTGTAACGTTATTTTGTTCGGCAAGTTTCGTTGCTGACTGTACCTGCTTTTGAACTTTACAGGTGAAATACTCCCACTCGCATTTTCAGCAATTAAACGTAATTCCGGTGGTGTTAAATCAATTAATATGTTATCAGAGTCACTCATTTTATAGAATTATTATTAAACTTTTAAGCAAATAACAACGATCAATAATCACGCATAGAAAATTTTAGAGAAAAATAGCGCCACATAAAATAGCAAGCAAAGCATAGAAGCAAATGCGTGCTATGCTTCGCTTGCCGAGTTTTTAAAAGCGAGGTTCGGCCGTGCTTTTTGTTATGCTTTGCTTTACGGCACGCTTTTGCAATATAAAATCTGGTAGACCAGTCAGATTATTTAGCGCTATCTTAACTTAGCATGCTAGAAAAAAAGCAGGAAAAGAGCAAAATGTGTGTCAGATATTTGACATTTGGTAAAGAAAAAGCACTCGTGCGTAATTGTGACCTTCCCGCACGCTAAACAGCCCTGCAATATACCACTTTTTGAGCAACTGTATTAAAATAGTACATTACTGCCGCGGTCTATAATTACTACTTTGCTGGTCGCGCTGATGATGGCCGACAGCGCAGCGTAGCGCAACTCCAGGTCGACACAGCGCGGTCAGCGTGCAGCACTCGATGGACGAGCTGAGATAAAGGCCGAGACCGTAGGTCGACGCTTTTACAGTGAGGACAGCAAGGGCTGCAATGATGGCCAAGCTGGGAAGCCTAGAGCGTAGCTAGGCTAGCTCGAGGCAATCATAGCGTGACCAGCGAAGCAGTCATTGTGGGCCAAGGATTGTATAGTGCTTTACTTAAAAATGCAAGTATTTAATATTTAAATAAAACCAGCGAGTAATTTAAATAAAAAATATATTAATTAACTAGAAATTTAATTAAAATGACAATTATGAAAAGTACAGTTACTAAAATTCAACACCAACTTTCCCGGTTTGATATTACTAATAGTTTGCGATAATTCTAATGCGGTGTTTGACTGCTATATTATTTATTCATTTATTTGTACTATTAAATCCAGTTCAACTGGCAACACTGGCAGCAAGAAGTAAACATTGCTTAAAATTTAAATTTAAAATTAATAATAATGTAATTCGAAACGTTATAACACGCAAAAGTTGAAGAACTATATGGAAATATTAAGTACAAGTGTTGTCAAGAAAATTGCAGTGAAAATAAAGTTAATACGAATAAAAAATTACCTGATGCTGCATGTATGGCTGAAGTACTGGTATGATCTTCATTTTATTCCATCTTATGCACATAAATTGGCTAACAGAATACTCGTCTGACCTACCAAAGGCATATCACAACAGTACCGCAATCAAGCACTGATATTGACATTAATTATTGCACTAAATGTAAGACACTTCATCAACATTTCGGCAGTTACAATTTAAGAGTTTAAAATCAACAATAAAGTAGAACGCACTGTGTACCGAAGCGGACTTGTTGATTGGCCCGAACTGGTGTTTACCTCCTACCTGCATTTTAATCAGACAAGCAATATGTATATACGACCACTTTAGCTGCGTTCCGAAATGTACAGATTAATACAAAAAAATAAATACAAAAATCGATGGATAATTGATTGAACCCATTATAAGAATCGATTATTTCATAAAAAGTTTTACGTACATACTACATCATCTCCAACACAACACAGAAACATGGATACACATTGTACAAAGTGTAACAGGAATATAATCACTCGCGATTATTTATGCTGCATGACTTGTGCACAAAATTATCACACTGATTGCACAAATGTTTCATCGAAAAGATTTTATCTTATGACTAATAACAACAGAGCTACATGGAAATGCAATCGCTGTCTAAAAACACCTCAAAGCGAAATAGTTTTTATAAGTGTATCAACTCAAAATTCATTTGCGTCACTATCAGATGATGAATATATTGATATGATGTCCGATTTGCAAAGCAGTAGATTAAATAACAGCTGTCCGAATTTAAGAAAAAATAACATGAAAGAGAGAATAGAAAACCTAGAAAAAGAATGCTACGAATTAAAAGAAAAATTACAAATAGCAGAAAACGAAGTAGAAAACCTAGTATTGGAAAACTCTAAACTAAAGAAAATAATTTCGAATAATGAAACAAAGACAAAATATTTAACTAAACTATGTAATTCAAGCTCAAAAAAGAATATTACAATTAGGAAAAACAGAAAAAGCTTAAACCAGACTGTACTAGATTTTTTAACTGATGAGAAAGAGGAAAGAAACATGAATTCACCAGCGCCAGCACGTAACGTAGGGGATTTTCTTTTGGAAAACAGCGCACAGTCAGCCACACAGCGTCAACAGTTAGAAAATAATGTACCATACCAATCATTAGGTGTTGCCATTGAAAAACCGACAATAAAGAATAACCCTACAATACATATAATCGGTGATCAGCAGGTGAGAGGCCTGGCAGAAGAAATGGTGAAACATCGATCCGGAAAGTGGAATGACATCTATAGAGTTACTGGCATGGTGAAACCGTTTGCGACGAGCTCTCAGGTTTTACAGAGTTGTGAATGTTTATATAATTCCTTAACCCACGATGACATACTGATTTTATCTATAGGAACGAATGTCAGATCCCTATGCAATTCTGGCAAATTTATGTAGCACTTTATGTCACTTAAAATGTAAAATATTCCTATTAAGTGTTCAACAAAACTCCCACTTAAATGTTGATAAATTAAATACAAAAATTAATCTTACTGTGAAAAATTTTGTGAATTGCACTATTGTTAACCTTGACCAATTATTGACTGGCCACCTGCAAAAAAAGTACTCGCCCCAAAAGAGAATTAGCTTTAAGTTGAATTTGGAAATAAACTATATAAAATACGAACGTGATTATATTATAAATGGATTAAAGGTTAAGAATTTTATCAATAATAGTAATAAAAATAGTTTTAAAAATACCACATCAGTTAATACAAATAGCACACAATTATTCAAAAAAGGTACAATACCTTATTACTTCCAAACTAAAAAAAATGCTAAAGATTGTGAAAAAACACCTGATAAGAGCACACCTAATTTTTTTCGTCCCTAAACCAACCAATAATAATCTAGTGATCCTTCATCAAAATATTCAAGGTTTTTTCTCTAAAAAGGAAATTATAGAAATAACTTTATCAGAATTCGAATGTGATTCGTATCCAGATGTGCTTTGCTTTACGGAAACTTTCATAAAGGGTGGAGAGGAAAAAAATATTAACATTAACAATTATGAACTGGCAGCCCACTACTCGAGAAATAAAAAAAGGGGTGGCTCCTGCATATTAGTAAAAAAAGGAATGTCCTATAAAAAACTAAGTTGCTCTGATGATGAGGCAGCAAGTTTCCATTTTGAATACTGCTCCATAAAGATTCCTCTCCACAATATTATTGTTACTTGCGTTTATAGGGCTTCTACAGCGTCAAAGAAAAGGCATTTTGAGATATTTCTTGATAAACTTGAACATTTATTAAGCAGATATTTAAAAAGGTACCCTAAGCATAGGATAGTTATTGCGGGTGATATAAACATAAACACGTTACTGAATAATAATGTGACGTCGCACCTAACGGACATTTTAAAAAATTATAATCTCACTCAACACATAACTACGCCCACTCGAGGTCTATCGTGTATCGACCATATATTTAGCAATGTAAAAAGTGCCACTGGGGATGTTCTTCCACTTTGGTTGTCAGACCATGACACTGCCCAAGTACTTAAAATTAAAACTCAGTTGAAACCTCAAATACCAAAAGTAGTATACACGTATAAAAGATGTTACAGTGGTGAGAATATTGATAAATTTAAAAATTATTTAGTTAGTTTATCTTTTTCTGAAGTGTATTCTGAAGGCGATCCCAATATAGCATTCAATAACTTCTATGAGTGGTTTTGCTTGTTGTATAAGCTTTGCTTTCCTGTGGTTAAAGTAAAAATAAATAGTAATTCAAATTTATGCTGGATTACGAAAGGGATAAGGAAAAGCTGTATTAGAAAGAGATTTCTACGATACAGTTATTATAAAAATCGAAAACGTCATAGCAAATATAATTATCAAATATATTCCAAATGGTTAAAAAAGTGTATACTACAATCTAAAAAACAAACAAATAATAAATATGTGCTTAATAGCAAAAACACCTGCAAAGCTACTTGGAAAGTAATACAAGATGAAATAAATACCATATTGCGAAAAGATAATTATATAAATATAATTGAATATGAAAATAGCACTATAGAGAATCCAATACAAATTGCTTCTACTTTTAATAATTATTTTATAAATCTGACCAATCGATTAAATTCTAATATTGCATATGAAAATTCTAATGACATTTTAAATAACACTATTTATCTTACTCCTGTTGACGAATATTATGTTAAAAAAGTAATTGCTTCACTAAATAACACAAATTCAGAGGGGCATGACAATATTTGTACAAAAATTCTTAAGTTATGTAAAGAGCAAATAAGCAAAGTTTTATCATATCTTATCAATCTTTCGCTGACATCTGGAACTTTTCCAGATACTCTAAAATTCTCTATTGTGAAACCACTGCATAAAAAAGATAAAAATACAATATTGGATAATTATCGGCCTATTACACTGGTACCCATATTATCCAAAGTGTATGAGAAAGTCATGCATGAGAAAATCACAACGTTCTTTAACAAATATAATATAATAAAAGAAAATCAATATGGATTTCGGAAAGGAAAGTCAACCACACACATTTAAATGGAAAAAAATATGTAACCACCCTATTTTTTGATATGTCTAAGGCGTTTGACTTTGTTTCACATAACCAATTATTAAAAAAGTTAGAGCGCTGTGGCATTAGAGGCACTGCCTTAAACTGGATAAAAACTTATCTGCAAAACAGGATGCAATGTGTGGAAATAACCAAATTTGATGACAAAAAGCATGAAGCTCATAAATATACTTCAGAGTTCAAACATAATAAGTTTGGAGTCCCACAAGGATCTGTTTTGGGCCCTCTTTTGTTCCTGGTGTATATAAATGATATTCCGGATATCACCGAAAATCAATGTGTTCTGTTCGCGGATGACATATCAATAATAGTTACAACAGATAGTAAATTGACATTAAATGATCATATAAATGACATTAATAACACAATAACAACAATAACAAATTGGACTAGAAACAATAATTTGCAAATTAATATTGACAAGACGTATTTCATTAACTACAATAATATATCATACCAGACATTAGATATAAATTATGATGGCTATGCACTGATAGGTACAAATGTAACAAAATTTTTGGGTGTAAATATAGACAACAAATTAGACTGGAAGAATCATGTGGATACAGTATGCAATAAAATAAACAGATTCTCTTTTGCTTTATATAAATTAACCAAAGTAGCGACAAGAAGTACAGCTCTTACAGCGTACTTCGCTTATATAGAATCAATACTGAGATACGGAGTCATTATATGGGGAAATAGCACCGACAAAAATAAGGTATTTATTGCTCAAAAAAAGTGTATAAGAGCAATATGTAATTCTGCACCTGACGAACCATGCAGACCACTATTCATTACATTAAATATCTTACCATTTCCCTGTCTGTATATCTTTGAAATTGCCAAATTTGTAAGACAAAATATGCATTATTTCAAGCAAGCTAAAGATGTTTATCCACGTAATACTAGAAATTGCGATAGATTGGTTTCTGTCTTCATTCCTAACAGTGCACGAATCAAAAAAAATTTTATTGGATGTGTATAACTATTTATAATAAAATACCTGAAAACATAAAAGTGTTGCCCTGGAATAGGTTTAAAAGAGCGTTATATAGTTGGCTTATTGAAAATTGTTTTTATTCCGTGCAAGAATTTTATAATTTTAAACAGTAACTGAATGTGATTACTATATAATTCATATCTTGAATTGTTGATTAATGATTAAGTATTTAAATGAAATCGAAATTGACAGATTAATACAATTAGTAATAAACCAATATTTTCATGTTTATGCTTCTAATGTAATTTATTATAGTATTCAAATCTGACATTTTATACAAGTAATTTTATTAATATTAACTCTGACATTTTATTTAATTTGGTGTTTCTAATAATGATTACAATTTGACATGATATTGTATAACTTATTAATCTTATCGTCACAAAATATTTTGCATGCTGTAACTAATGGCTGAATAAGCATGATCTTTATAATTGTTATGACCATCTCCAGTGTACATTATTCAAACGCAAAATAAATATATTATTATTATTATCCATTTATTCAAAAATATCCTTAAATTTAAGTTTTTTACAATATATATATATAAAACAAAATACTATAAAAAACTTAAACCTAGTATGCCGCCAACAGCGAGGCAAGGCCCAAGCTGCCGGTGGTTAGGGCTGCAGAGAGAGGAATCTCCGGACAATACGTGCCGTGTCGAGAATCACTGCTTTCTGTATCCGACCCTTGATCCATTCCTCAAGCGAGAGCCTCTTAAGATGTCGGTCGAGACTCTTCGCTATCAAGCCGTTCGCCGAAACAACTATCGGAACAATGATCGTCGAATCAACATTCCACATGGCGGTTACCTCGTGAGCTAAGTCAAGGTACTTGCTGACTTTGTCCTTCTCAGCTTTCACGAGATTCTCATCATGAGGGATAGTGATATCGACGAGCACTGCTCGGCGTTGGGACCGGTCGATCACCACGATATCAGGCTTATTGCAAACAATAGTCCTGTCCGTGATGATAGAGCGGTCCCAATAGAGCAACGCACGACCATTTTCAAGAACTGGCACTGGCGCGTACTTATAGTACGGCGTCTCAGATTCGACAAGGCGTATCGAATGGCAAGTTGCTGGTGGATGATCCTGGCCACTAGGTTGTGCCTGTGCAAATACTCGCCGTTAGCAAGATGAGAACAACCAGAGATAATATGCCTGAGTGACTCTCCGGGACGGCGGCATGCCCGACAGATGTCAACCGTACCGTCCTTCAGGATATATTTTCTATAGTTGTTCGTCATCATTACTTCGTCTGCAATTGCACAGGCAAAGCCCTCAGTTTCCCCAAATAGGTCACCAAAGCGTAGCCAGTTCACCGAAGCGGGTAGGTCTACATCAGGCCCAGTCAAGGCCCGATAAAACCTCCCATGTAGCTCCTTGCCCTTCCATACCTCTTTGCGGTCTTCGACGCTAAGCACCGGTGGTTTGCGCCAGTTCTCGATTGCCATGGAGAGAGGGGTAAATCCTTTGTCAACTGCCACAACATCACGATGCATCCCACACTCGTTGTTAAGGAAGTAATTCCTAAGGCTGTACACTTCACGGTTGTGGAGATTCTTGGCATTTAGAAAGCCCCGTCCCCCACACTTCCGTGGAATGTACAGTCTCATAACAGACGAGCGAGGGTGGAGCATGCGATGTGTTGTGAGCAGTTGACGGACTCTCCTATCCAAGGCGTCCAGCTCAGTTTGAGTCCATCTCAGTATGCCAAAGGAGTACATCAATAGAGGCATCACCCAGCCATTGAAGGCACGCACCTTATTGCCGCCAGACAAAAGGCTGTTAAGTACCTTTGCTAGGCGACAGAAGAAACGTGCCTTCACCGACTGCTTGACGTCCTCCACAGATATTCCCAAAGACTCTGACATACCGAGATATTTATATGTGTCGGCTTCGGAGAGAGATCTGAGTGTCATTGTCTCGGAAAGTTGTACATTCGGTGAGTTTACAACTTTCCCCCGCTGCACATGCAAGATCGCACACTTGTCTACACCGAACTCCATCCTTATAGCGCTGCTAAAAATATTATTATTATTATTATAAAACGTTGAAACGTCAAAATAGCGACCGGCAATGTTTTGACGGCCTGTTAGATCGGTCAGCAAAACTTTGCCGGCCGCTCCTTAAAATAGAACGGCAAGGTCGACTTTGCTCAAACAAGGTTGTCAAAATAATGACCACATTACATGCATTTTTGAGTAAAAGTAATGTCCTAATAACCGATATTCGGTCACAGCAGCCAATCTCCACAGAGAGTAGCCATCTGCGCAGGAGATATTATAGTGCACGAGTGACTGCGCAAACGCAAGTGAACTCTCTGTTCCTTCACTAGCCTAATCCGATGGGACGGTTAGCCGACACGACCGGGGCGAGATCAGGTGCAGGACCCACTGTTTAACGTGCCTTCCGAAGCACGGAGGAGCTTGAGATGTTTCTTATTTTGGTCACCCATCCTAGGACTGATCACAGCGAACGTCGCTTAACCTTAGCAATCATTCGCTGAGCGCACGCGCCAATGCGCCACAGAACAGTATATTGTTCACCGCGGGACGAAAGTGACACGATACTCCCGAGCTAGGATTCTAACTCTCTCCCAAGTGCTACATAGTGATGCTTTGTACTACACCCCTGCGTGAGGAACGTATAAAAACGTGTTTGATTGAAATTGTTTATAGAATTATATTAGTGTGAAAATATTATTACATTTGTATGGGTGTCATCTCAATATCACTTCCACTACTAGAATTCGACATTTTAACTTTTATTACGTGACAAACTCACGTCGTAACAAAAAAATACGATATATAAATTAACAGATTTTTTTATATATATACAGGGTGGAAAAAAAAGACCGTGGTTGAAGGAAAAGTACCCTTAATATTGACAATGGCAAATTTTACTGACAGGAAACATCCCTTTTTTTTTCAAAAATTATTAAAACTGCATTTGAAGATTTTTGAAAAATGAACTGCTTGAGCCGGCTATCGAACCGATGAAATTTGAAACAAAAAAAATTCTGTATTTTATAATACCAACCACAAGAGTCATTAATAAGGACCAATTTGTTTTAAACAACATAGTATCTTACATTAAGGGCCCACCATCCGCGCGAGCCCGAGCTAGTTTAGGTAAATTTCTCTAGTCTCTGTTTGTGTGCGTCGCTCACGCACACAAGCGCACTCGGTCGCGCAATCGGTACGGCCGCCTAGCAAAATATCGTAGATGTTAATTTTGAATTTAATAGGTGTTTATTATTTACTGTGTTATACTATAGTAAATACAGGGATGTGTTTGA
This sequence comes from Schoenobius gigantellus, assembly GCA_963935595.1. NCBI lineage: Eukaryota > Metazoa > Arthropoda > Insecta > Lepidoptera > Crambidae > Schoenobius > Schoenobius gigantellus. The sequence continues at coordinate 4,089,111 of OZ012557.1, forward strand.
TCAACTTTTATTTTTACAAGCTTTTATTTAGCTTGTACTGTATGTATGTATGTAGATTTGACCACTTCTCGGTTTTCGAATTGGCTGAAATTTTGCACATAATAATATGTATATCGTGACAATGCAATGTTATGATAACATGGAGCTGATCTGATGAAGAAACTGGACGGTGGCCATAGGAACTCCGTAATAAAACGACGCAACCCCATCGAGTTTGGGCTCGTTTGATTCATATTGACGAGTACTTTGGTCCTATTTGTTAACCAGGGTCTGATGCTGGAGCTGGAAGGTAGCCATAGGACCTCCGCAATAAAACGACATACCCTATCGAGTTTGGGCTCCTTTGATTCGTAATGACGAGTACTTTGGTCCTATATGGTAACCAGGGTCTGATGCTGGAGCTGGAAGGTGGCCATAGGACCTCCGCAATAAAACGACATAACCCTATCGAGTTTGGGCTCGTTTGATTCGTAATGACGAGGACTTTGGTTCTATATGGTAACCAGGGTCTGATGCTGGAGCTGGAAGGTGGCCATAGGACCTTCGCAATAAAACGACATAACCCTATCGAGTTTGGGCTCCTTTGATTCGTAATGACGAGTACTTTGGTCCTATATGGTAACCAGGGTCTGATGCTGGAGCTGGAAGGTGGCCATAGGACCTCCGCAATAAAACGACATAACCCTATCGAGTTTGGGCTCGTTTGATTCGTAATGACGAGGACTTTGGTCCTATATGGTAACCAGGGTCTGATGCTGGAGCTGGAAGGTGGCCATAGGAACTCCGCAATAAAACGACACAACCCCATCGAGTTTGGGCTCGTTTGATTCGTATTGACGAGTACTTTGATCTTATATGGTAACCAGGGTGTGATGCTGGAACTGGAAGGTGGCCATGGGAACTCCGCAATAAAACGACACAAGCCCATCGAGTTTTGGGCTCGTTTGTTTCGTAATGACGAGTACTTTGGTCGAGTTTCGTAATGGCGGCCATGCGATTACAAAATGATAAAATATAAAATAATAGTAAAAAGATTTTAAAAAAAGTCGCCCCACACTAGGATTTTATTTTAAAGCCCTAATAAGACGAAAATAAATTTTAATTTATTACATGATACATCTAATATATAAAATTCTCGTGTCACAGTGTTTGTTACAGAACTCCTCCGAAACGGCTTGACCGATCTTTATGAAATGTCGTAGGCTATTTTTTATTACGGCGAAACGTTAGTTCGCCGTTATTATGGCGAAACGTAGTTCGCCGGCACAGCTGGTTTTTAATAAAATATAAAAGCTTGTCGCAAGATTTACCCATTTTATAAAAAACAAATATTTTTTTCTTAGAATTACCAATATTTATTTATTTAAGGCTTACCAAGTAAATACATACGGGCAAGGTACTTAAACAGTTTTTTTTATGGAGGGCCTGGCAAATGACCTCCTCCCGCCTGATGTTAAGCGGTGAAAGAGGCCCAAATGAGTTGACAGATAGAGGTGGGAGGACATCCACTATCCAACCTGCCCGCCCCTTGCCGGCCTAAAAGATGTTTTTCACACCTCTTTTGAAGGAACCCATGTTGTAGGATGGAGGAAACACGTGCGCAGGTAGAGAATTCCAAGTGTGGGATGACCGACAGAAGACTTACCGGAGGGAGACCCTGTACCAAGGTCGTGAGCTTGGGTACCTCCGTCTTACCTATTTCTGCCGCAAAGCAGCAGTGCTTGCATTGCTGTGTTCCGGTTTGAAAGGTAAGATATGGCACTGAAATTACTGGGTACCGTGACTTTACATCTTAAGTCACAAGTTGGCAACGTACACTGTGGCCCTTGTGGGGGTTGCAGTTTTACTGCGAATGTCACACGAGACACGTGTATTATAGGTGACTGTTACCACTTACCATCAGGTGGGCAGTTTGCTTTTTTGCCAACTTAGTAGCAATAAAAAAAGAACAAGGAATCTTGGAATTTCTTGGTACGGTGTGAAAAGGAGGATACAGCAATGTTTCTGTGAAGGAATGGAGAGGGAGGGATAAGGTTAAAGAGCTCCTCAGAGCATTCTCCGTGGAACATTCGGTAAAAGGCGCTAAGAGAGGCGATGTCACGTCGAAGTTGTAGAGGCTCGAGGGTGTTAGTTGCCTCTACATCGCCAATTATTCGAATAGCGCGACGCTGCAAACTGTCCAGAGCATCGAGGAGATACTAAGCGGAGCCGGAGTGCGAGCAATATTCCACGCAAGACCTAAGCTGAGTTTTATACAACAGGCATAGTTGGTCCGGCGCAAAATACCTACGCACCTTGTTCAGGACACCGAGTTTCCGTGAGGCAGCAGTTATAACGGATTCGAGTTTTTCAAAAAAGGGATCATATATGCATTTAAATTTCAGGACTGCACAGCATTGTCATGTGTGTATGACAATGCTGTACAAAACGTTATTTATTACAAAAAAAAAAATTATAATAATCAAGTTAAATTGTTTTATTGTTTATCCTAATTCTCGCACAAGCTTTTATATTTTTATAAGAAAATGTATCTTGTAATAAATTAAAGTTTATTTTCCTCTTTTAAGGCATTATAATATAAGCTTGTTTTTAAAAAAACTTTTTTAAACTAATTACTCAAATAATACGAAATATTTTAATGACTACCGAGTTCTTTATTGTTAGTTGTATCTATAAATTATTTTATATAATATACATATAATAATTTAGTAATAAACAAATATGAAATGAATATTTTCTTGTGATCAACGCACTTTTTAGTGCATTGAAGCCATTCGCTAGATTGTAATAAAAAATAAATTAAAGTTTATTTTCTTTTTTTAGGACATTAAAATAAAAGCTTGTTTTTAAAAATCTTTTGTGATAGCGGCCATCTTGTTTTAGTTTTTTTCATGGTGTACTGTATTTTACGAACTTTCATTTGATACCCCATATACAGACCCATATTGTGGGGATTGTACATAAAAATAATCTGTCAATTTGTGACGGCGGCCATCTTGTATTAGATTGTCTTTCAGAATATACTATATTCTACAATTCATTCTACAATTCAAGCTCTTTAATTTGACACCTAAATTGGGGAAGGTCGCACAAAAGAAATTGATGGGGTTGCGTATGGATATTATCTAGGCTAGGCTCAAAGTACTCATCAAGAAAAATCATATAGGACCGAAGTACTCGTCAATACGAATCAAACAAGCCCAAACTCGATGGGGTTGCGTCGTTTAATTTCGGAGTTCCTTTGGCCACCTTCCATCTCCAGCATCAGACCCTGGTTACCATATAGGACCAAAGTACTCGTCAATACGAATCAAACGAGCCCAAATTCGATGGGATTGTGTCGTTTTATTGCGGAGTTCCTATGGCTACCTTCCCGCTCCAGCATCAGACCCTGGTTACCATGTAGGACCAAAGTACTCGTCAATACGAATCAAACAAACCCAAACTTGATGGGGTTGTGTCGTTTTATTGCGGAATTCCTATGGCTACCTTCCAGCTCCAGCATCAGACCCCGGTTACCACATAGGTCCAAAGTACTCGTCAATACGAATCAAACGAGCCCGAACTCGATGGGACTGTCACTGGGAATCACGAACGGTATATGTGTGTAACCCAAATTTTAAGTAAAATTGATGCTATTTTTTAACGAAATGGTATGTAAATTTGAAAAATGGTGACGGTGATTGTGTAAACACATAATTTAAGAATTTAAATTTATTTTTTCCCGGTCAGTTAACTGGAACGTTAACGTAAAATATCAAAAACGCCAACGGCATTTTTGCTATTTTTCGCGCCATGGGCCCTTAAAGAAAGACCAAGAAAAATATTTTTTTTTAGTGTAAAGCTTACTCACTATCTAAAGAAAATAATTCACTTAAGTTATGAATTTGCTCAAAATGAGACCCACTTTCATGTATGCACAGACGTATTCTTCGACTGAATTCGCTACGTGTCGCCTTTTATATCAAGTTGATTAAATATTTAAAATATTAGTTCCACTTTTCTGTAAATGGAACTCGATATAAAAGGCGACACCGGTTCGATTCCCGGCTCAAGCAGATGATTTTTCAAAAATCTTTAAATGCAGTTTTAATTATTTTTGAAAATAAAGGAATTTTTCCTTTCAGTAAAATTTGCCATCATCAATGTTAGGGGTACTTTTCCTCCAACCACGATCTTTTTTTCCATATTTATATATATGGGCTCTGTTTTTATAGACAATTCCGCCAACGTCGAGTTCGAACAAGACACGTTTATTTAAATATGTAAGTGTGATGAAAAATTTGGGCTTCTTTTCTTTTTTTATGATAACACAGAGATCTGAGAACATACAGCCACCTTGCAGCGCAAACTCACCCTTTGATTTGCCTTTGCTAGGTTGATCGTCATCGTCCTCTTCATCTTCGATATTGCCCTCCTTGTCCCCGAGCATCAGTGATATCATTGTTAAGGTCTTGCCGAGGCCCATGTCATCAGCTACAGGATATTACAACTATGTTACTGATAATTTCACTATACTTAATTATAATTTTATTTCTAACATAAATGTCTTTGTTTGTATAACGGAATAATTATATTATTAAAATGACAATGTAATTTAATAGGCGCGTTCCAGGTAAGCACGATTTGCAATATTTTTTAACATTTTTAGCTTCAACGCTTTCAGTATTTTCGGTGTTAACTTTTCGTGCTCATTTTTGGGAGGGGCCGGCGGTGACGTACCCAGTATCCCGCCGCAGGGCCGCTGCGTCTCCCGCCAGCGCAGCCAGGCCAGCGCGTGCAGCTGGTGCGGCATGAGCTGCGCCCGCAGCCCGCGCGGCGCCGCCGCCAGCTGCGACTCGGGAGGCATCGACGCCAGCGACTCGTGCAGATCCCGCAGACGGTCCAGGATCAGGTTCCGCTCCGCCAAGTGGCTTGACATCGCTGCCAGTGTTATATTTTATGTATTTATTTAAATGATCAAACGAACATACCTGAAGTGAGTTCGATCTTGATTATCCTGTCTTCATCCTCCTAAATATCGCAAATTTTGATTTCCTCCTGAGATTTAATATTTGACCATGTATAGCAGGGCTACTACATAGTCAAAGATTAAAGGCCTCTGCATACGTAACGTGTTTTTACTCGGACGGAACGGGACGGGAAATTTTAGAAATATCCTTTTATAGAAAATGTATCCGATAGTCTATACGTCACGAGCACACGGACGGGACGGGAACGTGGCGCCCACGTGACGGGAAAAATATCGTCGGCGACGATGTTTAGCACGTCCCGCCCCGCACGTGCCCCGTCCCGTCCGTGGTTTCGCTGCGTATGCACACTCACTCCGCTCGCTTCAGATACGTATATAGTGATGCCACAAGAATTGAAAATGGACGACAAAAAACTAATCGAGTGCGTACGTTCATATCCAGCTTTGTATAATTTTGCAGACGCAAAGTATTTAGACACGAAGCATAAACATTTTCTGTGGCGTAAAATTGAAGTCGAATTATCACTCACTGAAAACGATAACTTTCATTTATTTTTTTTACTGCATTCATAACTTTATTTATAATATTTTCGCAACACACCTACTCAAGATTAATAAATTTTAGGTCATGTTAACTCAATATGAAGTAACTCATTTCAAGCCTGTAAAAAACAGGAATATAATATTATACTGAATTTCATTATTTCCCTAATAATTAATTTAATTTCTCTTTGGAACACAAAAAATACTTAAATTTTGATAGAAACCCATCTTATATTGTTAAGCGAAAAAAATAATGATTCTGATTCGACAACATATGCTCAAAAATATGTGAAATTCTTCTTGTTTGCTATTTAGGATGTACAGAAAATCTCTTTTTCTTCTTGACAGCTATAGCTTTTTCGTCATCTAAAGCAATAGCTATTATAGCCAATTCTTCAAATGAAAAGTCCATCTTTCCTATTTACAACACTAGCACGTTAGTTACGAGTCACTGTCACGTTGCGTATGCATTAAACTCCACGTCAAGGTTTTCTAAACCACGTCCCGTCTCCGTGCCGTCCTCGCTCCGTCCACGCTCTGAGCACGTTACGTATGCTGAGACCTTAAATCTCGGAGGACGAGGACAGGATAATTAATGTTTTCACTGTCATAACAGTGGGACAATTTATATTTGTACCAAAGATTCTGTACCAGAGTGGTCTGTATGGGTGCCGAGGAGCGCTACTAGCATCACTGTGTTCCAGTTTAAAGGGCAAGGACAGGCAGTGAAATTACTGTGACTTAACATGCTATGCCACAAGGTGGCAACGTAACTAGCGTCGTTGTGGGGATAGTATATTTGCAAGTCTAATCACTTACCATCAGGTGGGCGTCTTTAAGCCATAAACAAAGAGCACAGACGACTAACTATGTATCTACGTACAAAGAGACTCAATCAAACCTCGAAATAAATTTTAGACTAGTAGTGATGTAAATCAGTAGGTTGCACTGTTGCACTTTGCGCCATTTAGATATTAGTTGTTTGTTAGAGCTGTTTGTGTTCATTTTTTTTTTCATTTCTTCCTTTTTGTAATTAATATTTGTAATAAGTTAATTATTTAGTATCAATGGCATAAAATTCAGATTAGATTTTTGTCGCCTCATGCGTCGCCGCCATGGAGATAATTTGTACTACAATGCACAACACGGCATAATTATATTGCCTCCATGCCTGAAAATCAGTGCTTTTTGCTTTATTTCGACGCAAAAGCAATTAGCTGAGGCAATGACCTTTTTGGATTGCACTCATTGTAATTCCGTAAATTGCACATATCTGTGTGTGTGTTTGTGTGTGTGTGTACGTCCAAATTAAGCTTTTCTTTCTTCTTAAAAATCTATGTCAATGCAAGTGAACAATTGGTCACCAATAACATTTGCAATATTTCCACATTACTTCGCCGAGCCCCACAAGTAGATATTAAAGGACTCCAAAGATTTCAATCCTTTTTTATATATGCGAAGCTTTTTTTCTGGAGACAAGTTTCTGCCGAAGAATAGGATTTTTAAATGAGACATTGATTTTGCAACCACCCGTCACTCACCCGGTTTTCCGAAGAACATGCGCGGTGCCACGGAGTTGCTTGCTTTCTGTATGTCGTCCCACGACAATTTCTTGTCGAAACCATCTTGAGCAATGTGCGCCGCCGTCGGGGCATCTGAAATAGGGCAAAACAATATCGTTAATACATCTGTACATTCATTCTAATATTTTACATTGATGACGTTAATATAAAAATCAGTCACATGTGTCCCTTGACGAGAGTCAAGAAATTTTTATCACATCAGTCACACTAAATACGGGCCGCCGTACTACTCTTTAAGACATAGAGCTTATGTCACTGAAATTGTGAGAGAATCAAGTCCAGTCTAGGCAGCCCGTGCTCCGCCTGCTGGCTAAAGCTCCCTCCGGGACCTTTCCACCGCGATGGACATCACTCACCTGGTTCAACGACCATGTTGGCGACGATGTCCCCCTGCTTCCTGACGGCCGCCTCCAGCCCCGTGAGGCGTTCGATCAGCCTCACGCCCCTGTCCGGCAACGTGCTCAGGTCCATGTTGTCCAAAAGATTCTGGCGCAAGTGATGTAATGAGGTGTTATAACGAGGAGTGATAATGGGCAAATGCGTGTCTGAGGTATCAGCTCCACCTCACGGAAGTGGATATACGGTTTCACAGCGAACAGCATGAAGCAGTAGCACAGACCACACTAACGTTTTAAAATGTTCAATGAAGTAAGAATTCTTTAATCGATTCTATGTCTCAATATCAAAAACTATGAGTATATGCTATATAATTATTTTATATTTTCAGAAAACAAGTTCCATAGTTTGTTAGAAATATCTTATAGATTCATCATCACAGCTCATAGCCTACCCTATGTTAGGATGATTAGGCATTAGTCAACCACACTGGCCCAGTGCGGATTGGTCGACTTCACATACACCATTGAATCTTTTCCCAGATGTATGCAGGTTGCCTCACTCTGTTTTCCTTCACCGTAGGAGCATCAGACAAATGTACATATGAAATTCGAAACGAAAAACACATTGGTACATGGCGGGTCTCGAACGCCGACCTCCCGATTGGAAGGCAAGTGCCGAGTCCACAGCGCCACCGACGCTCCTTATAGATTCGCTTATAGATTAGTAAAAATTATAATAAGCAGAAAAACTTTCTTCATTTTTTTTAAAATACAAATACACCTTGCTTCTTGCCAAATTTCATTATTCTAGGTCAACGGGTAGTACCCTATAAATTTCGATTCCCTTAAGAGTGTCGAAATATATGTTTTTGCAGCATAAACGTCTGTATCTTTTTTTTTGGTTTACTTAGAAGTTTGTTTTTCTCACAGTTTCAAGGGACTGTGGACCTGAGTATATGGTTTCATTTTCAACTCGATACCTCCACACGTTCCCAAGTAAAAGGGTCTTGACGGACAACAAAGTGATCCTAAATTTCGATTCCCTTAAGAGTGTCGAAATATATGTTTTTGCAGCATAAACGTCTGTATCTTTTTTTTTGGTTTACTTAGAAGTTTGTTTTTCTCACAGTTTCAAGGGACTGTGGACCTGAGTATATGGTTTCATTTTCAACTCGATACCTCCACACGTTCCCAAGTAAAAGGGTCTTGACGGACAACAAAGTGATCCTATAAGGGTTCCGTTTTTTTTCTCAATTTTTAAGTAATTAGCAGAATGAACATTAAAAATGTCCACATCCCTATTAGTTAAGAATAAAGGATTCTTACAAATTAATAAACATTATTTTTCATATTATTTCCCGTATGACAAAACTGAACTTGACAGTCTGTATATTTACTTACCCTAACATTATGCAAGTCCTCGCGAAGTCCGTTAAGCTTGTTCAGCTCATTCTCCCTGACATGCTTCTGGACGTACACCACCTGGTTGGGGTAGCTGGTTGGCACTAGGAACTTCTTGATTGTGTTGTCTCTTGATCCCCCAGTAGTGATCTCATCTTTCACCTTTGTTTTCGGTTTCGTTGATTTCTGTTCCACCACCTAAAAAAGTCATTTTACATGTAATTATTTGACTTTAACAATAATGATCGTATTATTAATGAACTCTAATAATAATATTTTTTTAATGCAAGCAGTGAGTGGCGGACAAACATGCGGAAGGGGCGGCCCACCCTCTGGTCCTGGGGGGCCTCCAAACTAGAAATGCAATAAAGAGCATTCGCAATAACTAGTAATTGCGGTTCCCTAGTTGCAAATGCCAACTTTGAGTTCACACTCACACCTCACAACACGTTGCTATTAAATTAGGCATTATTATTATTATTAAAGCTGCAATGATTTTATATTTCTTTCCTTAACTTCACGAGGTTCGTAAATTTATATTCAGTATTAATTTTCAATGAAATTTTACTTTTGCGAGTACATTTTATAAGTTGGTCGTCTATAACTTTTTAGTTTGTACTTAGTACTCAACTCTGGTAGTTTTCTTTTAAACTTCGTTATATACAGGTGGATTTTTGAGATGGGATTTAAAGGGCAGGTACATTAACCGTTATAGTTACAAGAAAACATTGTTAGGCAACCATCCATAACATTTTAAGATATTCTGATCTGCATTCACAGATTTTGGAAAAAAGTTACAGTCAACAAAAAAAATGCGGAGATAGCAAAAAAAAAATTTTATGCCTATCGATCCTTTTTCATGTAGGGATCAAAAGACTCTATGGGACCATTTAAGATATGAGTACTAGAAATGACAGAAATCGCCAAAAACTTTTCCCATACATTTTGTACGGAAAATCCTCGGCTCCTATTTCTTACGGTGATCTCTCTCTATGAATGCCTTAATCAGCAGGCATAAAATCTGAGAATTTAGAAACATAGTGGTACTTTCTTAAACCAAATATATGAGGTTTTATATGCGTTTAGGTTTGTTAAGTATTCATTACTCACCACATCGTCGTCGTCACTACTTAGAGCTATGATTTCTTGTTTACTATCAATAATAGTAACATCATCGTCATCATCGTCAACATGTCCCGAATTATTCACCTTTAAATTATTCAGAACCTTACTTCTAAGATTTTGAGACTCTTTCTCTTTGAAATCTAAGTCTATCACAGAATCATTCCTATCATCTCTCTTTCTACTTTCTTGGCTTCTCAATGGCAGCTCAGGCCTGTGCTTAGATTCATTTTGTTCATTTGTGATGTCTCTTAATGGGCTAGAGAATGGTGAACATGTTATGTTGGAGGTATCTTTATCTGATTCTATTTGCTTAGGTGGTGACTTGTATATACAAGTAGAGACATCAGGCAAATCATTTAGACTATTCATTGAACCTCGTTGTGAATTTTGTTTGCTCTGAAAAATAACATTCAAAAATTGATATTACAAGATGTATTAAAGTGTAATGGACACATTCTGTACTCAATATACACTCGCGAGCAAAAGTTTGGAATCAGTTACTTGAAATTGGTTGCGCGTTATCTTGAGTAGTTAATACTTTTTTAATAATCGTAAAAATGACATCATTTTAAAGGTTCAACTCTTTACTTTTAAACTGATACCGAATTCATTAAAAACAAGCCAGTATTTATGGAGCCATTCCGCATTAAGTGAAGGTGTATCGAAAAAGACGTGTTTCAATTGTTTGATACGTTACGAGTTGCGACCTATTGACCCCCTATAAAAGCACCTGTTATCGGATTTTCTTTATCAGTCGACCTTTACACATTTACCGGTACACATCTCCGCCACTTTTGACCCTTTACCTTGTACGACAATGGAGACAACACCTACAGAAGCAGCACAAATCGTAGCTCTATTGCAAGAAGGGCTCAGCCAGCGGGTTGTCGCTCGTCGGCTCCACATAAGCCAATCCTGTGTTTCGAAAGTTTATAAGCGCTTTCGGGAGACTGGTGGCTTTATCCCGAGACCAAGATCTGGACGGCGCCGATGCACATCGGAGAGGGATGACCGTTTTATCGTGTCAACCTCTCTCCGAAATCGGCATTTGACTGGTGTCGACGTCCAACAGGAGCTCCGAGATGTTCGTGGGGTAGCAGCCAGCGAGTGGACAGTTCGTCGACGACTCAAGCAAGCGAATCTGACTCCAAAAAGGCCTGCCACAGGCCCGAAACTCACGGCAGCTCGCCGACAAGCACGCCTTCAGTTTTCTCGCACCCATCTTGATTGGGAGGTTGAGCAATGGAGGCAAGTCCTGTTCTCCGACGAAAGCAGGATGTGTTTGCACGGTAGCGACAGATGAGGACGGGTCTACAGGCGGCCTGGGGAGCGATTTGCACAGTGCTGTGTCGCTGAAACAGTGGCTTATGGGGGCGGCTCTTGTATGATGTGGGCCGGCATTTCCTTCGATGGTAAAACCGAGCTTGTTTTCGTGCCTGGCGGGGGACGAGGAGGCGGTCTAACTTCGGACCGGTACATTTCCGATATTCTCCTGGAACATGTCGTTCCCTATGCGGGATACATCGGTGATGACTTCCTCCTTATGCACGATAACGCTCGTTGTCACACTGCCCGTGTAACAACGGAATACCTCGAAGAAGTCGGTATTGCCACATTGGACTGGCCAGCGCTCAGCCCTGACTTGAATCCCATTGAGCACGTGTGGGATGAACTGAAGAGGAAGGTTCGTTCCAGAACTCCTGCTCCTTCATGTCTGAATGAGCTGAAATCAGCGTTGATTGAGGAGTGGGAAGGTATTCCACAAGAATCAATTCAGAAGCTGATCAGGTCTATGAAGAATCGTCTTGGAGCAGTTATTAGGGCGAGGGGAGGGAATACAAAATATTGACAATTATTTTTAAAGATAAATAAAATTTTTATTTTATAATTTTTGTTGTTTTATTCATTCATTATTTTTTCCTATTTCCTTGTTTTCCTACCTCCTTCAATTAATCCGGGATAACTCCACAATGACGGGCTCGATATGAATTAATTTTATATCGATTTAAAGTGGACAGTTGCACCTTTAACATGATGTCATTTTTATGATTATTAAAAATTTATTTAGTAAGCAAGATCACGCGGAACCAATTTCAAGTAACTGATTCCAAACTTTTGCTCGCGAGTGTATATTTAACATGCCCTTAGTTGTATATTATTAAAATAAAATTAAATGCTATCACATACTTCATCAGATTGAATGCAGTCTGACTCCTCACTATCACTTCCCTTTGGGATAACACCCATAATACTCATACGTGTCGCCCGCGACATAAGCATTTCATCTTCATCAGGTCCATCATCATCACTATCATCACTCCCTACGTACTCTCCACTTTCCTGATCTTCATTGCTGGAGCGAACTTTGCCTTTCGCAGTACTGTCCTCATTGCTATCATCATTACTTTTATCAGGTACACTACATTTATCAGCTACATTATCTTCGTCACTTTCTACATCAGTTTTCTTGTTCATCTCTTCATCACTATACTTAATAACTTTTTTACCACCATCGATTTTTAATGGTGTATCCTTTAAGCAAGTCAATTTCCTATTCTTGTCATGGTCTATCACTATAGAGTTTTCAGTATCGGAGTCCACAAGAATCATACGTTTCCGGGACTTCAATCTGCCAGTTAATGAATTTGATTTAGATTCATTCCTCCTTTCCTTGTATTTGATTCTCAGGTTTTTTCTGGGCACCAATTCTGGAGAACCTTCATCTGTATCTATGTAATAATTAAAAATTAAATGTAAGTAATTGATATAACGTCAATACCATTGTTATGCAAGAACCTTGAATAATTAGTTTTAATTGTGAGATTAGTTAAATAATAAAAATTACCTTCATCTGAGGAGCTATACACCACTTTTTTTTGTGAAGTGTCTGACTGTCTCCTGATGCTTCCTCTCTTACTGGAATCTGTATAAAAGTTAAAAACTTAACAACTTAACTGAGGCCCAATTCTGCTAATAAGTTACAGCTGAATCGAAACTAAACCGTTGCGATCTACCAATCGTCCACGTTCGCCTGTTATAAGCAACCACCAGGCGATTCCCTTTGATGCGTGCCCGAAAACCGACAATTAACGGGTCGCAGGCGATCATAGACGATGATCGGCGCGCACAGCCGAATACAGCCGAGCATGCCCTCTACACAATCGTGCTCGCGCGTAATCGTCTGTATTCGCCGATAATGAAGAGGAGCCATCAGATTCGTGTATACAGGCTGTCCCGAAGCCGACGCCAAGCCGAAAGCGTGTGATAGACTAACTCATATAAGTTATCAGAAAAATATAAAAAAATATCTATGTCACCTATTTAAAAAAAATCTAACATTTAAAAAAATCTATATAATTTACACCCTGTGACGGTTTTTTCACTCTTGTTGCTACAAATCTTGACTTTTCTAAACATTTTCTTTTGTTTTGTAATCCTGAATAATGTTTCTGTATACTCTTATCTAAAATTTAAAGCCAGCTGCTCCAAATTAGAAAAATATGCCATTTTTATCTAAATTAAATATTCAAAATTAATTTTTCGCATAGCTTTAACAAGCTGTACTGAAAAAAAAAGAACTATGCGAGTTTGGCAAGTAACTGCAAAAGTTGGCGTAATAAGGATTCCAAAATGGTATGGTACTTGCTAGACAATTTCTTCAATTGTGGACAATATTTTTTATTTTTTCAAAAACAGATAGTTTTAAACATATTTTTCTTACATACCTAAAAATTATTCTAGTATACCCATGGTTTGCTTTAAGGCCGTAACTTTAACATTCTAGTTTGAGTGAGACCGGGAAAGTCATTTTACGAAGTGTGAGAGAGACAGATAGTGAAATAAGTTAAATACACAAAAATTGTTTAACATAATTTATTTAAATGTCAAGATTTCAAACTGTCTTCCTTCAGCCATATTGCTCGACATCTTCTTAAAAAAATCGGGCTATCAACCGGGCGAATCTTCCGTTGTTAACAAAATCATTTGCTTCTATTATTCTTAGCCGTAGCAGGCCCCCGTCACTCGCGCAATGCAGCGTTATAAATACCTACCGCTAAGTAGCGCGCCGGCGCTCCGACCGGCAGAGGGCCGCCGCCACACGCCGCGCCGCACGCGAGACTTTATTATCGAATTTTGTAATTTTTTTTGTACCTCCTTTTTTTTATTATTTTGTTTTTATTGTTTTTTTTCCTTTATTTTATTGCTTTTTGTATTATCATATTAATTTGGTTTTTAATTTCTTTTAGTTTTATCAATTATTTTTTTATTTATAATTTTCTTTTCAGTACTAATAACAGGATTTTTATACCTAAATCGAATAATTTTCCGAAAATGTTCAGTTAAATGTTGATTCGAAAAAAGTACAATAATTACACACAATAATTTTAACTTCACAAACTTGATTAACAAATACGGTGGTTAATTTATACTATGAAGCTATTAGATGTCGTTGTTAAAAGAGAAATAAAAATTTTGATTTTTTTTTCATAGTCGAAATTCGAAGTAGTTCGAACTAATTCGATTCGTCGCCATAGTAACAATCTTCAGTCCTTAGTCCAGTTCCTCACTTGCTGAGGAGTTCAGGTTGAGCTTACTTTCATCCTAGACCTTTTCGTCACTTATCTTTAATTATTCAATGTTTGATTATATTCTGTTTTGTGTATCAAATAAATAAAAAATAAAAAAATATCATCGGCCGAGATGAAAGCCAACAGCTTCTCTGTTGTTTGTATAAAAAAAATAGGTAGCCTGCTTGATTGCCTACTTAGTTTTATAAAAAAATAATAGTCTCGATGAACCGGTTATTTGAATCCCATCAAACAAAATATTCCACCTTACTCCTGTTTTTAAAAGATTGCCTATTGATCACAATTATTCATACGATTCAGGATATTTTCCATAGTAAAATTGATTAACCGTGAGTTCAAACATGAAAAAAAACATCGATCACGTAGGTATTTTTCATAATAATTCGTAATTTTTTAATCGTTTGTAATTTGACAAATGAATAAAATCAATGAAGAAAAAGAGCGTCGGTGGCGCTGTGGACTCGGCACTTGCCTTCCAATCGGGGGGTCGGGGTTCGAGACCCGACATGTACCAATGTGTTTTTCGTTTCGAATTTCATATGTACATTCTGAGTCTGACGCTCCTACGGTGAAGGAAAACATCGTGAGGCAACCTGCATACATCTGCGAAGAAATTCAATGATGTATGTGAAGTCGACCAATCCGCACTGGGCCAGCGTGGTTGACTAAGGCCTAATCACCCTAACATAGGGTAGGCTCGAACCCCTCGGTGGGGATGTATATGAGCTGTGATGATGAATGAAGAAAAAATTTCGCCTTGGGTGGGATTGGTAATTTTTTATTAATTTGTATTTTTTATAATTTTTAAATGTGTTAATGACGATAAAGTATTATTCTAATCTCTTATTTTTTAACATATACTATTTTAAATTTTTAAATATATGCGCACTGCCAATTTAGAAGTAGATTATGAGGAATAATGTAATTATTAACATCAATCATGTATTCTACCATATTCTTGCAAATTAAGTTAGTACTATTATTATTATCATTTAATAAAATTAAAGCATATTTGCGTCAGGGACTTTCCTCGCAATCACTTTATTTCATTATTATCCTACTTATATCAATAATATAATAACATTAAAGTTTTACTTTGACTATTTTGTTTATGTTCTTTGTATAACCCTTAAATTTTCGCTCGATGACGCAATCACGCGGTGTACGCGGGAATCTCGACTCTCGGCGCGCGTTCATAGAGACCTTTTCTTCTTGCAGCGACTTTTGTCTGTCTGTTTTGGCTATTATTATTACAACGATTCGAGCGTTTCTATGGGAGTGATGTATCTGTTACGTAGTAACTATTAACTAATCTGTGGCCGTAGCTCAGTCACAGTTTCGATTGGCTTTGCATAATCTTTTTCTTTCACCGCTCCCCAGTAAAAGAAATCTAATGGATTTAAATTTGAAGAACGGGCTGGCCATGAGATAGTATCAGATCTTGCTATCCATCTGCCTGGGTATTCCTCATCGTGATATTCTCTCACTGAGCTGGCATAGTGAGCTGGGCAATCATCTTGTTGAGACTACATATCTCTAAGAACATTAAGTGGCACATCTTCCAGTAGATTTGGCAAATCATTTTGTAGGAAATGTAAATAAACTTCACCAGTCAAGGCCTCTGGCAGCTCAAAAGGACCTATTATTTGTCCATTTAAAATTCCGGTCCACATAATCACTTAAAATCGATATTGTGATCTATCTTGTCTCATCAAATGAGGATTTTCGATATGCCACTCGTGTAAGTTGTGTAGGTTCATGTAACCATCTCTTTTAAATGTCGACTCATCCGACCACAAAATTGTTTCTAATGAGCGCTCCACATTCTCGCGAGAACAACACGAGAAGCGTGAATGTGGATCCGATTCGCATGTTCTCGCGTAGTTCTCCGACTTTTGTCGGTTTTCTGGCACGAGACAAAGGCGCGAGAACTATATATTGAGAACCTTGTACCAGGGTTGGAAAAAATCATAATTTTTTAATAAAATCCAACTTATGGTGATTTATAATTATTGAATAAATCCTAATTTATCATGATTTTTTAGATTTTTTCGTTTTTATCGTTACTAATTTTAATAAGTAAGCAACTATTTTGCAGCAACGAGGAAGACATCAGTGGATGGTTTTTTTTTACATTTGGCATTGTTCACTCGAAATTACGTAACAGACTAGGGACCAAAAAGCTGGAAAAATATTTTTGTTAATCAAGAATTACAATAATGACACTGAAATATGAAATATCTGATTTACTCGGAAAATAGAGATCATAAAAATACATTTTTCTTCACAAAAATAAAGACATTTGATTTAATCACTGATTTTGTGCCAACCCTGCCTTGTACCTTCTCGCGAGAATCTCGCAAGAAGTGTGTAGCCAATAAGTTCTTGCCGAGGTTCTCGCGTAGATTCTCGCCGAGACTCTCGCCGAGAATCTCGCGTGAATGTGGAGCGCTCATAAGAATCGCGTATTTTCCCGGTGTTTTTGTAGCATTGTTTGACAAAAAGCAACACGGGGTTGATGGATGGATAGTACTCCCTGTACGTGGTACGGGTGGTAAATCCGATGGGCTGTACTTTTGGGTAGTCCTGTGCTTCTCTCTATTCCACGTACAGAAATACTCCGATCTTCTTCGACAATGTCAAGTACAGTTAGCTCCATGTCAAGCTATACTTATTGACCTTTGGACCGTTCTTATGTCGCTCGTAACAGCGGCGGTTTTCGTAGTGTAAATGTAAAGCTTGAATGGGGGCTTACTGTACGACGTCCTCGTAAGGGGGAAGATATCTTCCTTCACCATGTACTTGGTTCGGGAGTCAGCCCTCTGAGGAGAGTAATCGGTGCACATTTGTAAAGACTCGATGATCCAGGAAATGAGCTGCATCTGGGTACCTCTCACAATAAAGTCCAGCTGCAGCGTTGGAATTGCATCTACATTCCCCATAAATTAGATGCATGTTGGCATATTCTTGTGTCGTGTACGCAGACATGGTGGCACTACACAATTACACAATCAACAATAGTCCGGGATAAAGAATAGTTCGTCAGTAGAGAAACTAAACAGTCCGAATCCAAATCACAAGCTATAAAGTCCAATAAACGAGCAGAAAGTGGTAAGTACGAAATCAACACGAACGAATACAGAAAGATGCGCAGTAAGCGAAGGAGCGAAATGTACTGATGTGTATTGGCGTCACTATCTGTCTCACTTCCACTTCGTAAAATGACTCTCTCCGTCTCTGTCACGTTAGCGTCACTATCTGTCTCGCTCATACTTCGTATCTCTCTGTCTCTGTCACGTTAGTGTCAACTATCTCTCTCTCTCACACTTCGTAAAATTACTCTCCCGGTCTCACTCAAACTAGAATGTTAAAGTTACAGCCTTAAAGCAAATCATGAGTACACTTGAATAATTTTTAAGTATGTAAGAAAATATTTTCCACAATTGAAGAAATTGTCTAGCAAGTATCATACCCTTTTGGAATCCTTATTAAATGCGCCAACTTTTGCAGTTACTTGCCAAACTCGCATAGTACATTTTTTTTCAGTACAGCTTGTTAAAGTTATGCGAAAAATTTATTTTGAATACTTAATTTAGATAAAAATGGCATATTCTTCTAACTGGCTTTAAATTTTAGATTAGAGTATACAGAACCATTATTCAGGATTACAAAACAAAAGAAAATGTTTAGAAAAGTCAAGATTTGTAGCAACAAGAGTGAAAAATCCGTCACAGGGTGTAAATTTCATAAATTTTTTTAGAATGATTTAAATATGAATAAAAAAATAACTCACTTATTTAATTTTATATTAATTTTAAAAAAAAAAAAAAAATATTTAATTTTTTTATTTGTTTAAATTTTTTATTTCATTTTTTAAAATATAATAATGGATGTGTCCTGAAGCGTCCCTAAAATTTTCCAGGGTGATAAAAAATAACCGTGTATATATTATATGACTTACATTTTTTTATACTTATATGAGTTAGTCCCCTTGCACAATACACTGTTAGCGATTTTAGGTGTCAAAGTTATATGGCGCGTCGCGTTGTTGTGTGAATTTGTCATGTAACGCACACAGGCATAAACTTTTTGGAAGCGCAAGGCGCATCTAACGAATTAAATCTCTGCTATCACCCGCTTTCGGCTTGGCGTCGGCTTCTGGGACTAGATAGATCGCGAAAAGCGTATATGTTATGTCTGCACTACATTATCGGCGATGATCGTTGATCGTGTGCTCGTCTATAATCGGCACGATCATCGTGCAGGCATCCACACGTTCAACCACCAGGCGATTCCTTTTGATGCGTGCCCGAAAACTGACAATTCACGGGTCGCAGACGATCATAGACGATAATCGGCGCGCACAGCCGAGTACAGCCGAGTATGCCCTCTACACAATCGTGCTCGCGCGTAACGCGTAATCGTCTGTATTCGCCGATAATGAAGAGGAGCCATAAGACCTGTCTTGATGCAGGACGCGCGGGGGCGATGAGGCCTGAAGTACTTGCTTCATTTGCATGCTGAGGCCCAATTCTACTAATAAATTACAGCCGAATCGAAACTGAACCGTTGCAGTCGTCCAATCAAAGTGCTTATATTGACATTCGATGATATGATAATGTGGCATTCAGTCAGTTTCGATTCAGCCGTAACTTATTAGTAGAATTGAGCCTCTGATCTTGTCGCGACGCGTTGTGTTTTACATTTTTGTAATTCCAGATTTCATTAAATTATTATCCTTTATTTTAAATAGTTCTTAAATATAATTTTTTTTATAACATAAATATAAAAGATATAAATATTATAAAAAAACCTACACTTAGCGGGTCCATCGGCAGCGAGACAGTACCCAAACTACCGGTGGTTAGGGCTGCAGGGTAAGGAACCTCCTGACAATTCGTGCCGTGCCAAGGATTACCGCCTTCTGTATCAGGCCCTTGATCCATCCGCCCAGTGAGAGTCTCTCAAGATGTTGGTCAAGACTCTTCGCTATTAGACCATTCACAGACACCACTATCGGAATAATGACAGTCGAATCCACATCCCACATGGCGGTAACCTCATGAGCCAAGTCAAGGTACTTGCTGAGCTTGTCCTTCTCAACTTTCACGAGGTTCTCGTCATGGGGGATGGTGAATTATTATTAATTTATTTATTTTAACTGGAGTAAATATTACGGTCTTGTTATTAATCCATGTAAAACACAGACAATCATAATCGGCAGTTCCTATTTCATTCACGTATACAGTTTGCTGCCAGCAGTGATCCTCGATGGAACAGTTATTCCTTTCAGCAAATCCGTGAAAAACCTAGGTATAGTTTTTGATCAGTGTCTATCATGGCGACCTCAGGTTGAAGCTGTACGCAAGAAGCTGTTTGCCGCATATTATTCTATCAACAGATTCCGTAACTTTCTCCCAATGGCTACAAAAACAGTGTAAGCTCAATCACTTCTACTCTCCTTAATTGACTACGCTGACGCCGCCTGGGCTGGTTTGTCGGAGGAGTTAAGCATGTTCCAGACGGTTGTAATCCAGCGTTCCAACCAAGGTGACCTTGGTGGGAACTTGGTTTCCATCCGCAGTTTATGTTTCGGCTACACAGATGTAATCCAACACGCTATCGAACCAGTCGTGAGTTGACTTCTGGTGTGAAAAAATTTTCTTTCTATATTTTTGTGTGCAATAAGGCATTTATTATTTTTGCGCAATTAATGTTTATTTCTTCCATGTTTTTTCCACCTGATGGTAAGTGGTAACAGTCACCTATAATTAGAGATGTAAGCCCGGCATTATATCATACCGCTATTATACTTTTTGGTATAATACGAAAAATACCGTATTATACCGTATTATATCATATCCAACGGTATTTTTTGTATTATTCGTTGTATGTGTTTTACATGTTATTAGTATCATTATATACCTATAAAAGGCACATATTAAAGATTGTGAGTGGTTTTAAAGGGCAACATAAAAGTGAGAGTGAGATCGAAGTCAAACACCCACGTTGTAAACAATAATTGTGTGTACAGTAAGCTCCTTATCAAGCTATACTGTTTGACTTTTGGACCGTTCTTATGTCGCTCGTAATAGTGGCGGTTTTCGTAGTGTAAATGTATAGCTTGAATGGGAGCTTACTGTACAATATAGTATGATTCATTTTATTTTAGGCGAAACTGTACTAAGCAACAGTGCAAAATAGCACGACAGTGATGAGCAACGTATAAAGTCGCGTCCCCGCTAGGGCCGCGCGGCTCCCCGAGGCCGAGCCATGAGGCTGGGCCTCGTGGTGTGTACGTAAATAAAAGAATACAAAAAGCTCGTGAGGCTGAGCCTCGAGGCTCCCGCGGCCGAGCGACTCGCTATGCTATGGGAATGCGCCTTAAGAAGTGTAAGAGAGGGGGGAGGGGGGGGGGGGGAGAGTAGATAGGTAAGATGCGCACCGTTGCACTTCGTGCATCGTATGATCTTGCCGTGTATCATTTATTGCCGAATCGCTAGTGTAATAAAGATTAGTTGCAATAATATGATTTTACACATTTCTGTTGAAGTGCAGTTTGGGAGTCATTTGGAGGACAAAGCCAAATTGGCGACCAAAAAGCTGGGCGTTCTGAACAGAGCAAAGCAGTACTTCACTCCATGCCAGCGGGTAATAAAGCACAAATTCGGCCGCATATGGAGTACTGACTGCTCGCAACTCTGGGCTCCCAAATATCAGCTCGACCCTCTTGACAACTTGTAAAGGCGTGCATTCCGCATCGTCGGTGATCCCAATATCACAGCCTCAAGGGAGACGCTAGAGCAAAGGAGAAACTGGTTGGCAGAAATAGGTAAGACGGAGGTACCTAAGCAGACGACCCTGGCACAGGGTCTCCCTCCAGTGAATGTGAATGTTTCTCGAAAAATCGAAGGAGGGGAGATCACCCCACGGCAGAGGAGGCCAGAAGGCCGAGGGTCAGGGCGACAAAGAGAGGAATCGGCGGACAATCCTAGCGTTAACGAGCAATACCGCACGTTGAAGCCTCGCCATCAATGGTCCGTCACGCAGTCCCAATCTCTTTAGATGGTCATGAAGAGAATTTGGGACGTGGCCGTTAGTTGAGACTACGACTGGTATAATCTCAGTGGACGCCACCCGCCACATGTCGGTAACCTCGTGTGCCAGGTTCAGATACTTAATCTTCTTATCTGATTCAGCCTTCACGAGGTTCTCGTCAAAAGGAATGGTGATGTCCACTAAGAACACACGCGATTCCGCCCGGTCCATCAACACGATATCAGGCTTGTTGGCGGAAACTGTACTGTCCGTAATGATGGACCGGTCCCAGTATAATCAAGCGTGGTCGTTTTCGAGCACTGGCTCCGGCGAGTACTTGTAGTACGGTACCTTCTCACCTATGAGTCCATATTTGGAAGCTAACTCAAGATGGAGTATTTTGGCTGCTTGGTTATGTCTGTGCAAATATTCAGTATTAGCCAGTACAGGACAACCGGAAGTTATATGCCTGAGTGACTCTCCCGGTTGGAGACAGGCTCTACATATGTCCTCTGTCCCATCCTTCAGGATATACTTCCGGTAATCACGGGTCATAACGACCTGGTCCTGTATTGCACAGGCAAAACCTTCGGTTTCCCCAAAGATGTCTCCAAAACACAGCCAATGCACGGAGGCCTTCGGGTCCACGTGGTGTTCATGTAGCGCCTTGAAGAACCTACCGTGCAACTCCCTCTCCTTCCAAACGGCCTCTCGGTCAACGGTACAAAGTACTGCCGGTTCTCGCCATTGCTCGGTAGCCAAGGAGAGAGGGGTTAGTCCTTTGTCACACTCTTTGACAGCTTCATGCAATCCACTGCTCTCAGATTTCGTCAGGAAGTAATTACGGAGATTGTATATCTGACGGTTGTGCATGGTTTTCGCACTGAGCAATCCGCGGCCACCATTCTTCCGTGGTATATACAATCTCATCACTGACGATCTCGGGTGGTGCATTCTATGGAGTGTCAAAGTTGTGCAGACTTTCCTATCCAGGGCATCTAATTCCGTCTGTGACCATCTGAGCACACCAAAGGTTTAGATTAGGACAGGCATGACCCAGCCGTTAAATGCCTTGATTTTGTTAGCGCCTGACAAATAGCTTTTCAGCACCTTAGTCAGACGTCCAAGGAAAGCTTCTGTTACAGACTGTTTCACGACCGCCACTTTCACACCTATGTTCTGTGACATGCCCAGATACCGGTACGTTTCAGTCTCGGAGAGGGCTCGCATACCAACCTCTAAAGAGCTGACAGCTGTCGGCCGCACTCACCCTCTATCCACATGGACGACCGCACACTTGTCCAAGCCAAACTCCATACCGACGGAGCTGCTGAAATCCTCAGTGATTTTCAGCAGCTCCGTCAGTCTCTGGTCATTAGGGGCAACGAACTTGAGGTCGTCCATATAGAATAGGTGAGAGACTTTTTGTCCTCCCTTCCGAAACTGAAAGCCTGCCCCTGTCTTCTCCAACAAAGTACTCAGTGGATTAAGGGACAGGCAGAACCATAGTGGACTCAGACAATCGCCCTGGAATATACCCCTCTCGATCCTTATTCGGTCTTCCGTAGCCGACAACCGCACCCCGGATAGAATTAGCTGTGTACTCCACTGCTCCATGCCGGTCTCGAGAAAGTGTCGGACTGTATCATGAATCTTGTACAGTCCGAAGACTCTCTTCAACCATGTATGGGGGACCGAGTCAAAAGCTTTTCTATAATCTATCCAGGCTGCGGAGAAATTACGCCGATTACGTTTAACCAGCTGGCCCACAACCGAATCGATCAGGAGGAGCTCCTTTGCACCGCGGCTACCGCCTCTACATCAATTCTGGGTTTCCGCCATTATGTGGTTATGCTCGATGTGTGCGTCGATTTTAGCCTTCAGAATGGATGTCAACGTCTTGTATTTATTATTATTATTTTATGACTCATATATGCCTCACGGGTGTGAGATGAAACATTTTCTTTGCTAAGTTCAATGAATCAAGAAATTCTGTGAAATATAAACCATAAAGTAATTCAAAATAGATGTACTGGTTGTTATACCAAACAAAAAATCAAAAGCCAAAAGCCGTGCAGAGTGCAAAGTACGTAAAATATCATTTTGTTTAGATTGCTATAAATGTTTAATTTATTTACTTTATTAAAATAATTTCGCTTATAAAAGGTTGTCTTTGTATTTTATTTGTTTTAATTTACACAAAAATAGATTCTGATTCTGTAGGAATCATATAATTATGTAGCTTTGATTTCGGGCCATAATAAGGTAGTTTTGTAAGTTCTTTTTCAATAAGGAAAAAACTAAATTGCTTTGTTCAATTTCATATGAAAAAAACTTTAAAATGAAAGATAAATAAGTTATGACTTATAGTTTAGTAGATAGGAGTTTCAGAAATAGTGCAAAATTCGCTGGAGTAGCTACTGGTGCATGCTGCTATTAAATTGCTTGCTTCTGAAGATGATAATAAAGTTTTATTCACATTAAAAAATTGATTTATTTCTGTATTATTTTTAAATTTAACAGCCCTTTTGATAGTATAAGCTGCTCATATTATGTTGAAAATTACAACAGTTTTTACATGTCAAAGCACAATAAGATGGTATCGAAATTAATGAGAACAGCGTGCAACAATTACATTACAGACGGGAGCAAAGGGCTAGACTGTAGACTGCTTGACTGCATGCAGCACACAGCACAATATAAGATATCACAAAAATTACATATTGAAGAAGTATTATTTTATTCCTAAATACAAGGGCAGCACATTAAAGATAGCCCAGGTTGTGAGTGCGATCCAACCGAGTCTGAATCTGTATGGCACGTGATACTGGACTGCCCCAGGTTTGCTGGTGCCCGCCATGATCTGTGCCAGAGGATACAGACAACGGTCTCCAAACAAAATATCCACGCTCTGCTAGTGGACAAGAGATCAAAGAAATCAGTCGTGCAGTTTGTTGAGACAGTAATGGAGACGGTCGTCCGTCGCAATAAAAACTGCACGCCACCAGCACCCGAGGAAAGGTCAAACCTTCATAGAGTAATGCAACCAAGGCAAGACACAACGACCACAAAAGAGATGGCACAGGAAAACTAGTTGGGTGCCGGAGAAGGGGGCACACCCGGAATTAAAACGAGAGGAGTGGCGCTGTTTATGGATAGTGGGAGGGAAAGGTTGGGAATTAGTTTCTGTGTAGCTGGAGCCAGAAAACACATAGCTATTTCACCAGGCTTGGCGGTCCTGTTGAAAGGCAGCACCACCAGAGCCACTATCAAAAAAGGACATATGAGGCAATGCCGGAGATGGTGCTGGCCGGACACAAGTGCAGGATCGTGCGCTCCAGGAACAAGTCCATCCTTCTCTTATCCAGAGACATGGACAACAAATCGCCATTTACCAAGGCAGGGGAATTACTGGGAAAGCTAGAGGGTGACCCAAAAGTCATCAGTGTGGATATCATGAGGGCGGACCTAGAGAGAGGCGAAGTGCCAGACTATACTCTCCTCACGAGGGCAGCCAATAAGCACGAAATTATTGTGTTCGAGGGCCGAGGTCAAAATCTTGACTTCCTACTGAAAAACAAGGAGCAGACACCACGCCATGGCCAAACGGAGAGCGGCTCAGCCAGACTACAAAGGCTACACGAAGAAGCAAGGCAAGCAGAGAGTATATGACGGGAACCTGGACCTTAGAACCTTGGGAAAAGATAAAAATTCGGTGGATAGACGGGGTACCGGGATGTGGGAAGACCACCTGGCTCCTTAAAAACTTTCAGTTAAAGGAAGACACGATCCTCACCAGCACACTCGAGATGGCTAAAGAGCTGACGGCGGAAATAATGGGTAGTCTGGGCGCTGTCGCAAAGGGGAAAGTAAGAACCATTGCTTCGGTAAGCGAGTCAGTCTAAGCGTCTACTGGTGGACGAGGCTCTGATGGTTCATTTTGGAGCTATAATAATGGCAAGCAGGCTGTGCAGGGCAAGAGAACTGGTGTTAATGAGTGATACAAACCAGATCCCCTTTATCGACAGAGACAACCTATTTGAAATGCAATACAAAGACCCAATTGCCGTAATGACAGTCTCAGAAAAGATACTCTGCACACACCGATGCCCGATGGATGTAGCCCTGATGGATGATGTTATACGCCCTGAAGGAGGTGTACGGGGGCATATACACGTCCAGGGATGCACTGAGATCCCTAACTTCCACCATGGCATCAGAAACAGTGTCCAGAAGGACTGACCCGGAAACGCTATTCTAGACCTTCACCCAAGAGGAAAAGGAGGCGTTCGAAACGAAAGGGTATGGTACTGGAGAGAATTCCAGACTGCTGACGATACATGAGGCTCAGGGGCTGACATACCGTAAGGTGATAGTGCTAAGAGGCAGAGAACCAAAAAACCCGGTCCATGACAATGTCCCTCACGCTGTAGTGGCAATTTCCAGGCATACGGAGTTATGTATATACTTTTGTGGGGAGCATAAGGAGCATGACGCCATAAAACAACTAATTGCCCAGTCCAACTCAGCAATGAAATAAAAAATTATAATTTGCAGATGGCGTTCAAAGACCTAAATAACGCAGCGATCTAGGTGCTACCCCATTAGCAGAAAAATGCATGCATAATGAGGAATCCCTGGATAGCGGATGAGCGGGTGCGCCGTGGATGGCGCTTCGTTTGCACATTGCATCGGTGTCGTATTCCACAGACTGTAAACAGTGCGAATACTGCTTATAGTGTGCGGAATGTGGCGCCTGCGGGGTTATTGTCTGAGAAAATCTATCGCAATCGCTTACACTTTGACAGTCGCCGTCCATCCGTCGCTCCTTTATAAAAGGATGTCTTCGCAGAGCCTTGTGTTAACTGCGCAATGGTTATCAAATTGATGGCGATTGTGGTGGATTTTTTCTTAGACAGTGACCCACCGGGCATGGCGCCATCGATGGCGCGCCCCCTTGTCTGTTGTCCGAAAAATCCCTCATTAAATTTATATATAGTTTTATATTATAGTATAAATGTACGTATTTATGATATAGTTCACAACTGGTATGTATGTGTGTAATGTGCGGTCGGCGGCGCGTAGAGCCCATTATATTGCACTAAGAAAACCTGCACTATTACGAGCGATATAAGATCTGTCTCATGTTCGATATGTGGGCTCTGAAGCGTTGCCGTTTGTACGTTTGTTTAGTATAATATGGTAGGGTATCATAATAGTTATATTGTAAAGTATATTTTAATTTATAAGCTGCGCAAATGTAAAAGAGTCTGTGGAGTAAACATAATAATAATAAAAAAATAATAATAATACAAGGGCACTGATAGAAATACTTGGGTACTGATTAGAAGTATCCTGCAGCACTAGTATCTGGCTAATATAGACTTTAATCGATAGGCATTGATGCCCCATATTATAATCTTACTTTTTGTGCAGAAACACATAATTTTTGAAAAAAACATAACTTAGATTTATGAAATTAGTTTCCTTAAAAAATTATATCATATCTATTGAAGAAATAACACAAATTATGTAAGAAAGGGCTATTTTGGAAGAGGCCTATGTCAAAAGACAAGTTGAAGTTGTTGATGAAAATGTTTTGTAAAATAATATTTAAAACTGTAAAAACTCAGCAATAAAGGCTATTATTATTATGTAAGAAAGAATTAACAAAATGTTAATTATGGGTGTTAATTTTCTTTTTACCACCCGAACTAACTCCGAGCACCTCAAATAAGTTAGTTTATAGTTTATTATTATTATTATTTATTCAGGCAGGCAGTTTTGCAAATGATGATTGCCTGCATCCAACAATGAGGTTCCGTAACGATTTTAACTATAAATGTAGCTTTGTAGACAATTAAAGAACAATATAAATGGTACCAAATTTTTTTTTCTACGATGAAAATTGACGAAATTATAACGAAAAAACAGATCGCTCCGTCAAGCGGCCGCCTGGCAGGCGTGTGACGTCACACGACACGTTCTCGGCAGACTCCGCATCCGTGCTATCTATCACCCCCGAGTTTTCGACTAGTAGTTGCGCGCAGCGTTTCATGCGAAATCGTATACATTATTTACATACCTATATTGTTTTTTTTTAAATGTAATAGTGGTAGTAGTATTCAAGAGGTTCAGTACAGTTTGAGCAATGAGTAATAAACTAGAAATCGGTTTTGTGCAAGGCCAATCGGATAAACTTCCTATTTTTGACATTTTTATGGAATCTGGTTATCTGATTACTTACCCATTTAAAGTACACCAGTGCCGAAATCCGTGGTTGGAAACTTCAAAGGTAAGTGAATAAAGCTACATATTTTAAAATTAGAATAATAATATGTAGGTTATTGACCTCTAATGTTATGTCACTAAGTTATAAACTAGTATTTACCTTTGAGTATTTCTTTGGTTCTTATCTATGTTTAAAACATTCAAATAGATATTTTTTGATGTAGGTAGGTATAGGTTGGTATTCTGAGCACAAAATGAGTAGGTAGGTCTATTTCGTAAAATGTACGAACGAATGAACACGGCTGTCTTCAGGATCGCAACGTGACAGTTTTGGGCGGTCTGGATTTCATAGTATGGTGGTGATGTTATGATCGAAACATACAATGAGGGTGCAGCGTAGCGCGGAATATATTCTTTGTTTACACTATGAGCGTGCGCTCCCTTTTGATTTTCTCTTTTAAAACACAATTTTTTTATTATTCCTGATACCTAAACGTGTGCATTACCGCAGCAAAATGTTGTGCTTTAGAGAAGTGAGAGTATATCAAATAATTAGTTCATCATGAGGAGAAATTAGTTCATGAATAGCAAAATTTGTTCGCATTGTAGTTTTAGAGTTATTCGAGAAAAACAGATTTTGCTGGAGTAATGTTCGAAACGTTACCCTGGCAAAATCTTTTTTTATAAAATCGTTTCCATCCAGAACCAAATACATGAATAGATAGCTTTTGTTACGTATTAAATGTTTGTGAATAGCAAAATTTGTGCATGTTGTATTTCTTAAGTTATTTAAGATTTTGCTGCGGTAATGTTTTAGGATATCCCAGATCTCGAAATCGGTTGAACATAGAAGTTTGAAAAAAATACCAATAATAGACCTTAATTTGTTCAAATTTGTTCAAGCATTAGTTTTTGATTTGCTTGATGAATACCAATGTAATTAAATGTTTTCAAAAATAAAAAAAAACTAATCTCTCAGTAAACCAGTACACTTACAATAAAATAAAAGGCTGTAACATGTACCCTTGGTACACCTTTATAACGACAGTAAACTTAGATTATGTAACTTTACGCAATATGAACATATAGAGAATTTTAAAAAGGTTTTTTTAAGTCATCGAATACGCAGCTTCCATTAAACAAGGAAACATGGCATACTATGAACAAATTAAAATGTTCCATCAATAAACAATCCTGTTAATTCCAGCTTTGAATTACGGCTATTATGAAAGTTATATCAAAAATAAGATATATCAGTAATTTGTCAATAAGTCGACCGAATTATAAAGGTTGCGTAAAAGCGACCGCATCATACATAAGGCTAACCATTTTAAATGAACGGTATAATATTGATGTTTCGTTAGTACAGTTGCGAAAAAAAGGGTATAATAAAATAATGAAACGATAACGACATTTTTTTATTTAAAAATCAGTCTTATACAAATTATATTTTTTACTTATTAAAAATCACAGATAATTTTTATAAGGCACACAATATGCACATTATACGTGAATATAAAATCATCGGATTGGTAGAGTGACATTAATCTGTTGAGCCGCGTAATACTCCCGGGAACAATAAGACATTGAAAATATCCTTCATACAGAGCCATGTTTGTGCGATCTGAGAAACAAACTATACACGGTGTTTCATAATAACCAATAAATAATTAATGCGTTATCTAAAAATAATTATTAAAAATGTGTTTACACGTAATGACATTTATCCCAATATTTTCATGTATATCATAGTATCATCATCATGTCTATGATTTACATGAAAATTTTGGGTTGAATGACATTACGGGTAAACACAATTTAATAATTAGTTTTAGATAACGCATTGATTATTTATTGGTTATTATGAAACACCGTGTATAAAAAAAATCATGCAACGCAAATTGATACTTGGCGAAGAATCTTAGATTAATTACCATGTAACACAATATTAGATAAATTTAAAAAAGGAAACCCTGCTAGCTAGCTTGAAATCCAAAAATAATTTCATTCGGCAAGAACATAGCCATTTACGGCAATTCCTGTTAGCGTGGTGACTTATCGTCTTGTTTATCGCGATGATTGGGGCAACGGGGCAACATTTCCATTTTTAATGTTAATTTGGTTTTAAATATACAGGGTGGAAACTTTCAGCGGGGCAGTAAGGAGAAGTACCTAATCTGTTCCAGCTACACGAAAATGGTCTTAGGAGACTATCCATAATTTTTTATGGAATTTTGATCCCCATTCACAGATTTTCAAAAAAAATTACAGTTAGCAAGAAAATAGCCATTTTACATAAAAACATTTTTTGATGCCAATCGATCCTGTTTCTAATACTGATCAAAAACTTCTATGGGACCAACCATCGTTGGAGGAGTCCGATACTTAAAACCTAAACATAAATTGCCTAAT
This sequence comes from Schoenobius gigantellus, assembly GCA_963935595.1. NCBI lineage: Eukaryota > Metazoa > Arthropoda > Insecta > Lepidoptera > Crambidae > Schoenobius > Schoenobius gigantellus. Next base: position 4,119,343 of record OZ012557.1, read on the forward strand.
AACGTTTGGCCTAAAACACATATCATCTAAAAACGAAATGCCTAATAACGTTTAGCTTAAATAAGTATGCATAAAGTCGAGAATACACATAGTCGTCTCTGGCGCGTTTCTGGCGGCCGCTGCCGCGGCACGCTCGCTTCGCTCGCTCGGCTCGCGCGCTTGGTTCATGTTCAAACCTACGCTCGTCGCTTCGCTCCTCGCTACCTATTTTTGACGTTATTGGGCATTTCGTTTTTAGGTTATATGTGTTTTAGGCCAAAAGTTATTAGGCAATTTGTGTTTAGGTTTTAAGTATCGGACATTCGTTGGAGTACACAAAAAGTCACAAATTGCAAAAAACTTTTCCCCTACATTTTGTAAAGAATTTGTGTAACTGAAATACAAAAAAATAAAATAATCACGTAGAATTTTACACATATCAAAGAGAAGGCGTATTAATTTTATTTTTTTATTAACTAACATAACTTGATGATGTTATTCTTATTTAAAATCTTGCTGTTTCTTGCCCTACGATATCAAGTGCTCGAAGTGACCGCCATTTTGACGAATACATAAATTGATTCGTTTCTGTACCGACCTAGTGGCTGCTGACAATTTATTTGGATGAATTCCATACAAAATTGTGGTTAGTGAGTCTTTAAGTTCTCAAACACTATCGTATTGCTTTTTGTAAACCTCGCAGTTTTCAGGTAGCCCCACAAAAATAAATCTAGAGGCGTTCGATCTGGACTACGCGCTTGCCAAGAAATAGGACCATGTGTTCCTATCCATTGATCACCAAATTGTCAAGATTGTTTTTTATTTAATAATAACGAGTTCGAAATTTGAATTGTTTTTAAACTTATCTTTTTATTTAGTCAACAAAAAGATCACAAAACAAAGTCACAAAAAAAACTTTTGCGTAAAATTTTCATACAAAATGTACGGGAAAAGTTTTTTGCAATTTGTGACTTTTTGAGTACTCCAACGATGGTTGATCCCATAGAAGTTTTTGATCAGTATTAGAAACAGGATCGATTGGCATCAAAAAATGTTTTTATGTAAAATTGCTATTTTCTTGCTAACTGTACATTTTTTTGAAAATCTGTGAATGGGGATCAAAATTCCATAAAAATTATGGATAGTCTCCTAAAACCATTTTCGTGTAGCTGCAACGGATAAGGTACTTCTCTTACTGCCCCGCTGAAAGTTTCCACACTGTATACTTAAGTCATTAAATTGTATAATAATACTGTTGATTATCATGATTGCAATTTACAAAAAAGAAAACTGGTAGAAATATTTAAAAATCGGTTGTCCGAATTACTATTCTACCCGACTGTACACTACGTCACATACTACGCTGCTAATTTGCGAAGTATACCCGTATGTATGGTGCGGTCGCTTTTACGTAATCTTTATAATTCGGTCGGCTTATTGACAAATTACTGATATATCTTATTTTTGATATAACCACGGGGACCCATCACGAACAAAAGTAAAATAATTCAATGAACGCATCAACAGATGGCGCTACTTTAATCGATTTTTGTAATGACTTTTTTGTGAATTTAGTAAAAGTCAACAAGGAGGTTCAGAAAAGTATTGATTATATTTTAAAAAATCACTTAGCACGTGGGAAGTATCAAAATACGTTTTTAAGTCATGCTAGAACGGTTTAACATCTCTTTTTATAAATTTATAGCACTCCTAGCGACAAATTATGTGAACTTCAATGTATCTCTCAAAAGCATAGCTCAAAGAAGCACGCAATGTCTGCTTTGACTATTTGATTAGATACTTCTCACTCATAGATGGCACTATTTATGTATGCTAGTTCGTAAGGTCACAGACCTTACGAACTAGCATACATAGCATTGAGTTAAATTATTTTTTACATATTTTTTTTGACATAATTATAATAGTAATGGCGTCATTGAAAATTCGAAATTGTAAAATTAATTTTGTAATCCCTATACATTTGAAAGTGTAATGTCGAATTATGGTCGAATTACACAAAAACATGACATCTTAAATTTCACCACTTCAAAAAGGTCAGGATTGGTCTATCTATTCGTTTGATCTTCGTTTTTAAATCTGTGTGGCAGTAGTTCGATCCCGATTCCTGGTGTAATTAGTTATTTTTTCAAAAATTGCTTGTTTTATTATTTTGTTTTTCTTTATTGCTTTTTGGTTATTATATCAATTCCTTTTTTTATATCTCAATTTGTTTTTTATTTATAATTTTCATTTCAGAACAAAAAGATTTAGGTTAAGATTAAAAACGCGATTTTTTTAAGTAAGTACCCTATTTTATAATTTTTCGGATATTTTCAGTTAAATGCCTACTAACCGAAAAAAAGTCTCACTTGCATGTTCGTTTCATAAAACCACAGTGATTTTTTTCACTGACCTAACTATTTTGTATGGGGGATTTCAAAACTAATTTTACAAATCTGAATTTTTAATAACACCTTAGAAGTGGTACATTCAACTATGTTAGGTACATACATAGTAATAGATAATATAGGTAAGTAATACGTAAACATTATTAATGGACATAAGTTGCCTGACTATAAATAAATAAAATTAATGTAGGTACTAATACTAACTACTTGAATTATTTTTTATTCTCAATGGTGATTAGGTATATTTTGAATTTTGTCAAATAGGTACGGTGTTTTATTATATTTTACCATTTACAAATAGTATGGCAACCGCGACTGCTATTAATAGGTAGCTTTCCGCTCGCGGCTTCGCCCGCATTAATATTGTTTTCCCGTGAGAATTTAATATTTTCCCGTAAAATAATTTTGTAGCCTATTATATAGAATACTGTTATTTATATTTAGGAGCTCGAATAATAAATTTCATAGAAATTGGAGCAGATTTTAATTATTTTCCATAGAATTTTTCAACCCCTAATTTGCACAATAAGGGGGTGAATTCCAATAAACCATGAAACACGTGTTCAGTGAAATGTTTTTAAGAGCATGATTCTCCAGGTTTATCAAAATCGTTGCTTATTTTAAAAAAATCCATACAAGCTTGCAACCCCTATTTCATCCCTTCAGGGTTAAATTTTCTTAAATTTTGAATTAAAACAACTGTCCAAAATTCACGTTTCTACCATTAGCGGTGACGGCTGTGCGTGCGTCTATAGATGAGAACTTCTCTTTTTATAATATACTAGCTGTGCTGGCGAACTACGTTTCGCCATAATAAAAATTAGTTGACGACCTATTCTCACACCTACCGAACATACACAAAAAAAATCATAAAGATCGGTTAAGCCGTTACGGAGGAGTTCGGTAACAAACACTGTGACACGAGAATTTTATATATAAAAAGATTAAAGATATATAGATTGACAGTACACGTACACGTCACAATTTAAATAAAAGATTCGAAATTTTAACATCAAACCTAAGCGAACGGATGGCTCATGAGGATATACTGCGAAATTATTGCGCTATACCTCTAGAGGTCTGCGGTTCGAACCCGCGTAATGCATGTTATGTTTTTATGATTTTTTATCACAGAATTAATTAATAACAACATTCTTTAAAATGAAATAGAAAATTAGATAACTGGTAAGAAAAAACAAGGAAAAAATTGTTTAAAAATAGTACTAAATTATATAATTTCGGAATTTGATAAAACAGTCGAATAAATTTTATTTTGTATTTTGCAATTTAATTTCTCAATTATATTTTATATTATAAAATTTGAAATTAAATTGCTTAGTTTTTTATAGGTAAGTTTGTATATGTTACCGGCAATGTGTATAATCCGGTATTGTATACAATACCTAGGCAATGTATAGAATACCTAAAACGGGCAGGTAAAGTATGAAATAGAATTTATTTTACACTTTACCTAGGTATTCTATACAATGCCAAACTTGCAGCAGGTAATGTAACACTCGAACGCAATTGTGGTTATTACAAACAAATAAGTACGGTAAGCTTCATAGAACCCTGACACCCTTCCTAGAGGCGCCATTTCAAGCATTAATGGAAGTGAATCGTTTTTGCATGACTCGCGAGTGTACGCCGCACGCGGGTATCCTTTGCAAATAAAATTAAATCCTTTGACAATAGACGGCACGGCGCCAAGGCGGCGCGATCAAAGTTCGCTTAGATAATGTCGGTACACCCGAACGCAATTGTGTTTAATAAAACAAAATACGAATAAAAATTATCGGGACACACAAGCTAGGTGCAAAGATAATTTTAATCAAAAATATGCGAAAGTAGGTAAATTCAAAGTAAAATTACACCACAATTCTTCATCACTCGAACTGTCAGAGTTACTACCACCCGTATTTTTAATAAGAGAGCCATTATCACGCTCTGAATCCAAAACAAAATATTTAGGTACTTATTTTCTTCTGTAATTGCGTGAACTACGTATAGGTACTTATGTTCCACATAAATGTGGAATTACCTTTTTTATTAATACTTCCTTTTAGTTTGACTTACGGCTGGAGCGTCTGTAGGTTGCTACGGAGGTAAGTACATAGGTGTAATTTATCCAGAATCTTATCAAATGTCGGATTTTTTGAGGATAAATTCAATTCGTAGTACAACAGTTCACAAACACAATCTTTCACTACGGAGGCGCTTCGATATAAAACTATCAATTTCACTTTCGGGTGTACGCCGCACGCGGTAGCCTTTGTAAATAAAATTAAATCCTTTGACTAGAGGCGGCGCGGCGCGGGCGGCGTCAATGCGGGGTGCGCTAAAGAGCGACATTATCTAAGCTAGCGGACTCTTAAGGCGCATATAGCCGATTTACAGGAAATGCGAAAGATTTGAAATGGAAACTGTATGAACAAAAAAACTTATAAATCTAAATTTCAATATTAAACTGTACAATCAATTTATTATTGTTGTTTTTTACGACTCATTGTAGTAAAAAAGTAGTTAGTAATAATTTTATTAAAATTAAATACTTCAAGCTGTTTTTTATTAGGGATCCGTAGCCGAATTACAAAAACGGAGCCCTTATAAATTCTTCATGTCTGTCTGTCTGTCCGTTCGTGCGCCCGTCCGTCCGTACGTCACTGCCAATTTATTCCCAACCTATTAATAATTGGGCCTTGTGTAGGCCATTGAATCTTAGTAGTTTGATGTATTCTGTTAACCGCTTTACAATTTTTATACAAAAAAAATAATAGAGGGGGCTCCCCATACATATACGGCCACAGATTTTTTTTTTTTTTTTTATTTATATTTAATATTATTAACACTAACGACATTTACATTACAATAAGAAAAACGATGATACCCGCAATAGTGTATAACACTGTGTCGCGTGCATCAACGCCCTCCTCCGAAACAGTAGCAATCAAGAAAATTTTAAATAATTACAATAATACTTAAATAACAAAAGCAAAAAGTGATTAGACTATCAGAATATATGAATATGTAGGTATGTGTGTATGTGTGTGTGTTTGTGTGTGTGTGTGTGTGTGTGTGTGTGTGTATATACACAATCTGTGTCACCTTTCATGAGGTAAACAGCTCTGTGACATACGGACGGACGGACAGACAGACAGACCGACAGCAAAGTCTTAGTAATCGAGTCCCGTTTTACCTTTTGGTACGGAACCCTAAAAACTGACATTTTTGTGTGCGGTGGGTAGCCAACGTAGTTAGTACTTTGCGCCGCGGCAAGTAGTAAGCCAAAACATACCTACTTGCCGTAACACTAGGAGCTAGAATAAGTTTTCCTGATTACAGTACTTATCTAGCCAATAAACCGTGTGTGTCCGCCTTAAGAGCGGCGCGCGGGCGCGGCGGGCGGGCGGCCGGTCAGGTCAAAGGAGCCGCCGCCGCCGCTTGAGAAAAAGGATACCGCGAGCGGGCGGCCTTTCAGGTCAAAGGAGCCGCCGCCGCCGCTTGAGAAAAAGGATACCGCGACACTATTTAAGCAAACAGCCGCATTTCTCCATTTCATTTCGCGACGTGCGATGATACTGTTAACACGTGTATTGAGCTATTTGCGTCATAGTTATTATTTTTGCTAATTTTCGTCAGGTAGGAAAGTAATTTAATTTATTAAAAAATGGCGGTCGAACAACGAATAGCTGAGATGAAAGAAAGATTTTATTCACAATTACAAATAAAAAGAGAAGCAGCAAATACAAAAAATCGCACGTTTATTGAAAAAAATCGTTATGAGCAATTGATAGAAGAAACAAAAAATGCAAAAACGGCTGAAAAAAAGGCTTCTCGGGATTACTGGTTATTGAAGCATTATGATGTTATAACTGTTGGTCAGAAAGATAAGTTTATTTTTCCTGTGGATGCTACTACAAATAACAATATTATATACTACGTTGCTGATACTGAATTATTTCAAGTACTTCACGACGCACATCAGAGTATCGGCCATGGAGGACGAGACAGAATGCTGAAGGAGCTTTCTTCAAGATATAAGAATATAACTCGCCACGATGTTGAACTATTTTTGCAACTTTGCGAACCCTGCCAGCAAAAACAAAAAGGAATAAAAAAAGGGATTGTCGTGAAGCCCATACTTTCAACAGAATTTAATTCTCGCTGTCAAGTAGATTTGATAGACTATCAATCTCAATCAGACCGGGATTATAAATTCATAATGGTCTATCAGGATCATCTCACAAAGTTTGTCATATTAAGAGCCCTGAAAACAAAACGCGCTGAGGAAGTAGCGTACAATTTACTGGATATTTTTACACTGATTGGTGCACCAGCCATCTTACAATCGGACAACGGTCGAGAATTCGCAAATCGAGTGGTCAGTAATCTTAAAATATACTGGCCGAACTTAAAAATTGTGCATGGCAAGCCTAGACATTCCCAAAGTCAAGGGAGTGTCGAACGAGCTAACTAGGACATTGAAAACATGCTTACAACTTGGATGCAAGATAACGATAGCGAATGTTGGAGTGATGGTCTGCGATTTGTACAACTCATGAAGAATAGGGCGTTTCACTCAGGAATCAAAAGAACACCTTATGAAGCTCTTTTGGGTCGAAAATAAAAGTTGGCATATCTTTGCCTTTTGAGGATACTCACAACCTGGAGAGCGAAGAAGATTTAGAAAAAGTGATGAAGTCATCTTCAGAATCTGTAATAGATGCGGCTGAGACATCAGAAACTGAAACAGCTGACACTCAACCTCTACAGGCACCAGATCAACAAAACGCTGCACTCGATAGTTTTAACATCGGTAAGGAAGCTTCAAATGTCCAAAGTGCGCATGATGAACACATGGCTATCCCAAATACTAAGAATGTTGTTGAGCCTACGAATGTCGAAAATCTTCCTTGTGAGGTAAATGATCAAGCGTTACATGATCCGAATTTGGTATCAGTACGAGAGGAGTCATTGAGTTGTGCACTTATATGCTGTGTTTGTTCCGAGGAGACAACAGGTGGTCATTCGTGCAGAATGTGCAATAGGCCTATTCATACTATTTGTGCTGCTCCGGAAGAAAATATTGCAGAAGGTTTTGGATCCAAAGTTGCTTGTCCTTTATGCGCAAAAAACGCCTTTTCGATAAAAAACCGCATCAGAGCCAAAGAGAATTTGATAGTACAAGCTCAGAAAATGCTTAAAACTTCTGAAAAAAAAAATCCCTCCCGTATCGTTGGGTACCACTGTACGCATTCCTGTTCCAGAAGTCGATAGAGGTCGTGGTGATTCTCGCAATATACTGGCTGTAGTATTACACAAAACTGATGACGATCTATATCAACTTGAGCGCCTTTTACCGAATGTTCCATGGGGAATGCTCTGAGGAGCTCTTTAACCTTATCCCTCCCTCTCCATTCCTTAACAGAAACACGCGTAAGGGCCTTCGGAGTCATCCGTACACTGTGTCCTCCTTTTCACACCGTACCAAGAAATTCCAAGATTCCTTCTTCTGTCGTTCATCCCATACTTGGAATTCTCTACCTGCGCACGTGTTTCCTCCATCCTACAACATGGGTTCCTTCAAAAGAGGTGTGAAAAAGCATCTTTTAGGCCGGCAAGGGGCGGGCAGGTAGGATAGTGGATGTCGTCCCTACTCTATCTGTCAACTCATTTGGGCCTCTTTCACCGCTTAACATCAGGCGGGAGGAGGTCATTTGCCGGGCCTTACATAAAAAAAAAAAAAACAAAAAAAACTAGGCACAAAGCAAGGCGTTGTCAAGACAACAGTTCACTGTTTGCCATCAGAAATTACTGCAAGAAGAAGACGTCCCCAATCTGGAAAAAACACTCCGTACAGTTGCGACTTTGCAATCTACGGGGACAGGACAGGGCTTTGTGAAATGTAGCTGCAAAAAAAACTGTGACTCTAAAAAGTGTTCCTGTGTCAAAAGTAAGGCTCTGTGCTCTTCAAAGTGCCATAATAGTTTGTCGTGTAAGAATAAATAAAACCTACTTTTACTTAAAATTGTGAATGCCTATTAGACCTACTTTTTGTTATAAAGAGAATTGTTTTGTTTGTGAAGTTCAATTACAAAATTACTTATATTATGTTAAAAGATACTTGTAATGTTATGTTACAAACAAGAAGAATTTTAAGTTTCCTGTTATTTTTTTGTGATTTTAAAGTTGATAATAAAGTTTATTTCAAGTAAATACAACATGTTTTATTTGTCCGCTATTTGATAAGTAAGTCTGTTAAGATTTATTGATATTAACCGGCTTACCTAACATTAGTTTAGTCTTAAGATTTATTTATTTTACACATTACCGGTGAACCAGCAGGTATTCTATACAATCCCTAGGAATTGTATACAATACCTAGGTAAAGTATGAAATGGACAATGATATTCATGATATTTCATACATTGCCTGGACACCCCAGGGATTGTATACATTACCTAGGGATTGTATACAATACCTGAATTATACACATTGCCGGTAACATATACATACCGGGTTATTTTTCCAGCAGGAGCCAAATTTTGTGTCCTTGTTCAGACAAGCAAAATGAAATTCTTTTACTATGGGACCAATCTTGAAATCGCGGAAAAAATCAGCTGTTCCATACATTGTTTTTATTATTATTATTATTATTATTAATGTTCAACATCCACACCTAAATGTATGGAACAGCTAATTTTTTTCGCGATTTCGAGTTTGGTCGCATAGTATAAGTTGTTCATTTTCCTTGTCTAAACAAGCATACAAAATTTGGCTCCTGATGGAAAAATAACCCGGTATAAAAATAAACACTTATTTTATTTTAGTATAAAAAACTAAAATCACATTTTTAACAATATACAATATGTGACTTTGTATTTTCTTTAAAAATAATAAATAAATTGTAAAATGATGAATACCTAAATCATTGAAAAAGAAATCGTCTTGGGCGGGATAAAAAAGGTCACATATGAAAAATTTGCAAGTTTGCTTTATTCTTAACCAGTTTTTTGAATTTGAAGTTACAGATGATAACCTTGTGATAATAGAAAGTACCCATTACCAAAATGACTTATCTCCAATGATATATTTACTTTACATCTTAAATATCAAACGTAGGTATATAAAATGTATGACATAAATCCAATCAGTTAGGTATAAACATGGATTTATACGTCACTTTTTTACCAAATTGTAACACATTTAGCGTACCGTAAGAGTATGATGTTTTATAAGACCTATTTACGCATAAGTCATTGTAATGAACTAAACGAAGC